>CP139508.1:390436073-391839150 GCA_021014915.2 Artemisia tridentata subsp. tridentata
GGTGTTACAAACGGTAGGATCAATATCTAAAGCTCTGCAGTACATCTCAAACATAGTGGTCCGTTTTATACCAATCGGCACTAGCTGAGAGATATGGACCCTAAAATACTTCAAGACCCTCAAAAGAAACGTAGAGACCAGAATCCTGAAACCGCCTTGTTTAAAAAAGTGGACATACAGACCAATTGCGTCGTCCGACACATTAAGGATGGTCATCCCATCCGGAGCAGGACGCGGATTCAGGTCAAGCGGAATACCATAGGTCTTGGCAATCCAACTTACGCCAGCCTCATTCAAAATGGAAGTATGGATGTGCATGTCAAATTTGGGAACATAAGAGGTACCACTCGTACCCTCCTGGTTGTCCGGAGTAGAATGATCGTCCGACATGTCTTGAAAGCCGGAGGGGATGGAATGAAAAGTCTAAACAAGAAAGTAAGAAGAAAGATGGACGCACCTGAAGACGGAAAGGATGATCACAAATCGTTCGGAGGCAGACAGTGAAAAGGAGAAATGTGGTAAAAATGAGGATTCACCCCCTATTTATAGGCACAGTAAGAATAAGACGAAACATCAAATCGTGTCAGAGGAAACATCGCAGCCGTTGAAAGGACAGAGTAAGACACGCGTCACACTCACGAAAACCTAAGCGTGACTCATGGTATTCTTTTAACCTTCCGCATTTATTGCGTTTGCCCGTTCATTCAGCGACTTTCAAATATTGTACCTTTGATTTAGAAATCAAAACTACAATACTTGGGGGAGGGACATGTTCGTGTATGTGTCCGGATGACCCATGCCGGACGACATACTCCGGACGAACCTCATTCAGGCCATCCGGTCCGGACCTCATGAATAATAATAATAATAATAATAATAATAATAATAATAATAATAATAATAATAATAATAATAATAATAATAGAAAGAGTCTTGGGAAGGACCAAGATACGCACAGTGCCGCCGCCTCCAGGTTTCACGGGATATGTCCTTCAAGTACGCCGCCCCAGGTTTTACGGAACAGTTCTTCAAGTACATGCACAGTGGCCTATAGGTCACTGTGCATAGATCGGCTCCTTATCTCCCTATGGTGTCAGGTACAATAAATACACAGTGATTGGGGTGCTATAAATACCCCACCACATTCAATGCAGGCATTAACTTCTCTCTCTCTCGTTTACTACTCACTTACGACTCACATTTATTACTCCCATCCGGACGAATACTTATCCTCACACCGGAGCTTGGTCTTGGGATAAAACCCAAGGCGAGGCTAACGTGTGTCATCTTTGTTTCAGGTTCATACAAGTTCAAGAAGCGGACCTAACGAACCAGGGGTAAGATTTTACCTCAACAACCCACATACTCAAAATTACCAACGCAAACGCAGTTACAAGATTGTAAACGCAAATACAACACCTCCATGGTGTCTTGATGTTTGACCGAGACAACAACAAACAAACACACCTCCTTGGTGTGTCGTTAACCAAACGAGCACCCTATATGGATTTTTCTTTAACGTGACGCAAACACAAAATAAGCTGGAGTATAAGAAAATCGACACACAATATAAGTCAAACAATATGAGACCAAATACAAAAATAAGCAAGACCTAGAAATCAGTTAAGTATTTCCAATCATCAAAATCCAAGTCCAAGACTCGAGACCCATACGGGTCGTTCTACTGGCCAGAAAAAAAACAAACAAACAAACACCCTATGTGGGTTCCTTTTTGTACCGCGACCCCCAATGACAACCAAATAAGCTCGTAAGAGCTTATTATGCCAAACCAAACGCAACACTAATTTACTGATAAACAACCATACAACACTTACAGGTTTAACAAGCATAATAAGTAAACCCAAGATGCAACCAAAATGAATAAACCCATTTACCGAGACTCAAACCACAACAAGAAGTAAACCCAAACGCCATTCGCAACTCTAAACGGGTCACGACCCGAAACCAGGGTACAAACTCGACCCGTTATCAACACAAATCCATAACCACAAGTTTTAATGTTTATACCACACGAAAACTTAAATCAAAACATGTTTTAATCTTGTTTTAAAGTCCACGAAAACCTTAACAACTCGTTAGATATACTCGGTTTTTATCAAAGGGGCAATTGCATATATACCCACTAAAACTTGCATATTTGCATATATACCCAAAACATACTTAACTTGCATTGTAAATCATGCATTAAAAACTTGTATTTTGGGGAAATATGCAAGTTTTTGAGTTTTAGTGGGTATATATGCAATTCTCCCTTTATCAAAAATACAAATAAATAAACGGATTTCACGGTTTACCAAAACAAGTACGAGAGACGAGAGGGAGAGGCGGGACGGAGAGATGAAGAGACGGCGGTGGTGGTGATGACGGCTGTGGTGGTGGCGGCTTCACGACTGTCAATCCAAACAAAACCCTAGAAAACCCTAAACGGATCTCCAATACAAACCACAGCTACAACCTCAAACCTTCTTTTTGATCTACACATGTACGGCTAAACTTGCGCCGCTGGAAAACTTCGCCGGAAAAATTAGTGGCACCTAAGTTATCGAGAGGGAGAAATGGGATGAGGGTGTAACATAATTTAACAGGGTCATACCCGAGAATTCGAAGGCCCGGGGCGAAAACAATAGTGAGTCCCTCAAAGATCATTGTTAAATAGATAGTTTATCTTCTGATGCAAAATCTACAATCTACAATTCTTAGTCAATTTGCTCTAAAATATAAAGTACAACTTATGAAAATGTAACATAATTTATTCAAATAATTAATAGTTAAAATTAGTTTTGATGATAAAGAAACTTTTACTATTGTATTACACCTCTTAAACTTCAAATGCTTTTTTTAATAATGTTAAATTGGTTTAGTTTCAAAAACTAAAAGTAAAGATATAAACAAAATCATCGAGTGAAAAGAAATGAGATGATAAAATCAAGTATAAGACAGTGGGGACGTGATTTAAGATATCAACAATAATTATGATTGTTTTGTTTTCTCCGAGGACCTCCAAATTTTCACGGACAATTCTGTTCAGTGTTTACAATGTTACTATTGAGCCTTTAAGAGAGCTTTTTAGAGATCATATCACATAATGGTCTATTCAATAAAGATATAGAAACCAACAATTTATGTTTTACTGTAATATATAACATTTTTCAAGAAAACTACATGTCTATTTATATAATGATAATTTTTGAGGTAAATTTAAGGGCCTTCGGAATTCGGGGGCACCCACCTCGCCCACCCTCAAGGACGACACTAGCATTTAATCAACTACGATTTCACTGGGAATGTACAGGATGGTGGATTGTAGTATTGTGGGATAAAACAATATGTTCTTTGGGATTCTTTGTATATTGTGATAAATAGGGTGAGCCATGCAAGATGGGACTACTCTGATTTATCAAATGTGCTTGGATCCTTTGGGGGTGTTTGGTAGAAGCTTTATGTGATCTTAAAATCATGGATGATGCCTGCTAGTGATAGGACCTTGGTACTGTGTGTGAGGTGGTAGCTACATACAGTCATCAATGTGATCTTGCTAAAGGAAATGTAGTCCTAGATTCTAAGATATCCATAGAGCTTGTTATTGGATATATGGTTGAGCTCTATCAGTTGGTGATGCCAGTTCATTCAGGATACTAGAACAACTTTAAATTTAACTGAGCATTGTATAAAATATAACAAAGAATGACCCATTACAACTGAACATGAATACAATACCAATCTACTACAGGACCTTTATATTGAAAGAAGCACTAGACAATTTTCAAACAATCTACTAGTAGGAAATAATGACCCATAATGATCGAACACAAAATCTAGCTACATCAAAATACAACACTAAAAGACCCAACATAACAATTTTTGAACACATGTCCTTTTTTTTCTAAACAAATTAAACCGGAGGGCTTATAAACAGATTTCTAAAACAACACTGTCAGGACGAAGAAAATTTGTACTGTTTACTTTTCTTTGGAGCGAACGAACCTTATTTGGAAAGAATATCAAGAATATGGCAAAATATACCTTGGGCGAGTTCAGCGGAAATTCTAAAGAGGAACAACAGTAGCATCTTCACCAGTAAATAACATTCCCCAAATTGCCCCTTTCAGTTTATTAAACTCAAACGGACTGCTGCTTTTGTTGCTGGTGGTTTGCTTCTTGGAAGAATCTTTAACAATTCTTGATTTGAGACTCATATTTTCTTGCTTGAGCAAATCCATTGAAATACAAAGTTGTCGTATCGCCTCTCTTTTCTCTTCATCTTTTTGAATCAACTGCTCCTTTTGAACCTTGTTTTCGTCTCTTAATTTTTCAATTTCTTCCATCAACTTCATTTTTTCGTCATCAAAGTGGTTTAGCTTTAACTCTTCAGTTTCTTCATTCGGTTGCACATCTACTTCTAGTTCAAGATCATCAAGAACCACAGATTCACCCGAATCATAATAATCGTGGTCATAGTCAAAAGACTCGGAATAGCTGTCATACGATTTTTCTGAGTCTTTTATTAACTGAGAAGTTCTGAATTTAGACTCAGAACAACTGTCATATGACTTATCTAAATCTTTTATTGATTGGGTACTTCGGAATTTGGACAAAGGTAAAGGACATGATGTCCATGGAGTGATCAAGTGGCGGTTACCGCTGTCAAATTTGACTTGATCATATTTTTCTGCTAATGAGCGATGGGCTCGATAAAGATCCTCAACAATGTTGATGAGTTCTGGTCGTTTCTTGTAATACATCTCTGCACGTTTTGCGAATGAATCTGCATCTTCTTCGATCAGTTTGAGCATTGCTTCCGTCTTGTCATCCAACTCTGTTATATCATAAACTAACATTCAGTTTTTTTCATTCTTGTTGTCATAAAAAGCTCAATTAGAATATGGCATATTTGGCACATCTATGAATGGGTCGGTCCATGTTTTCTTCTATCTCTAACGAACGGATCAGACAAGTACAATAAAGTTTTGTTTGAAAAAAAAAAGAGTCAAATGGGTCAAAAGTCACCCAAATTGTATTTTTAGTGCATAAAAAGCTTTTAGATAAATATCTAACACGCAACATACTTATGAAAAATGTAACATATGTAGAACTGTTACGGACAACCAAATCCACATGTTTCAACCCTTGTCAAAATGTACCCTTTCTGACCCATTTCTCAGCTAGGCTATTTTCCTGCTCTACCATCAATGATTTATATTATCCAAATCATATTCCTTTCAAAAAGTAGAGTAGTTATTCCATTGGTTCATCATCTCTAACTCAAATTGCAGACGCAAAGATACAGACGGATGGAAATGAGTTCCTGTTTAATATGTCGTTTAAGTGGAATTAAGCTGAGACATAAGTCAAAATAAAAGTTGATGCTATGGTCATTGAGAGAAAGAACTAATAGGTGACATGAAAGTATTGAATCGAAATGAAAATATCATAGCATTTAGAGAAAAGATATTTTAATGATGTGCAAGCGAACACCATATCTTTGACCTTTTTCCCAGATGATAAGCTAACCTTCCAATTTATTTAGGCTCCTCCTTCCCCAATTTCTCATATTCAAATTGTCTGGTGTAAATGGAGCAGTAAACTCTACGCCGGTTTTCCTTCACTTACTAGTTCAAACAGATGCTTTTTAGTTGATAAATGAACATCATTAGACAACCAAACATTTAAACAACAATCATTTGAGTAAATGAATGGGTGTTTGGATAACGAGGTGGAGCTTACAGGTCGAGCAAACCAAAGAATTGAAATGCAAGCAATTATAGAAAATGGTGATTTAGGAGAAAAAAATGAGATGTTAACAAATCAGATGGAATACAAGAATAAACATTTTTGATACAAATTTCACCTTTACCCAAAATAAAATAAAATAAAATCAGGGTGGTACTAGCACACAATTTATAGACATTTTTGTTGAAAATCAAACTTAATAAGACATATAACTCAATCTTCATCATAGGTTAACTACGTATGAATAGAAATGTGAGACCCGTTCATAAATAGTCAAGCACGTCCAATATTGGAAAAGTACTTGGTAGATTAGTTTTTTAAAAGTATGGTCCATAGAAAAAAATACTGGTGTGGCAACACTTGGCGAAGATCCTTTAAGGTAGTAAGGAATGACGCAAAGACTAAAAGAGTATGATTAATAGAATTGAGGCAAGAAGTCTAACTATTATCTAGAATCACTGATGGGAGGAAGAAAAAAACTTAAGGTAAAGATAGTACTAAGAAGCTGAGTAGCGAATAATCAGGACATAAGTAGTTAGTCACATGTGATAAACAAATGAAGCTCTACTTGAGAGTAAAGAGCAAATGAAGGTATGAGCTGCTAGTAAAACTGGCACTGTCTTATACGAAACATATAATCGATTTTTAAAAAATGGATAAAACGTTTTTAATAACAGATTAGTCATTGTAAAGGTAGTTATCGGCTACAAAGATGGCATTGCTAGAAGGAAGTCATAAGAATGATACAAAGTGAGTGTTTATGGGATTGCCTATTAGTATGCTTATCAATTACTATAATCAATAATCAGCCATAACAAAAAACTATATGAAAGATAATATTTGGTTTTGCTTCTCTGGTGACAAAATAAGGGAGAATCCCAAAATTGCTGAAATTAGAGATCTTTTTTACCCAAACTAACCATAAAAATTTCAAACACCTTGAAAAGTCTTGTGATTTGTTGTGGGATAAGAAAACTCAAGGTGGATCATGGATGTGAGTTTTGGTTAGTTTTGTAATTTCTGTATTATTTTGATCATTTTGGTAATATAAAAAAAATGGGGTTTGTAATTTGGTCAGTTTTGTAATTTTCCTGTCAAATAATCAGAATAACAGTTCAGATAACCAACTTTATATCATAGAAGGTATGCCGCCATAAAACACTTAAAACTCATATCGAATAAGCAGATCCAGTATACCCCCTACAAACATCAACACTAATATTCATAGCTATCACAAATGACAAAACCTCGGTTTAACTACTAATGTCTAATTTAAACATACATCATTTCTACAAAACCCCTAATTTCAAACAAAAACACCACTAAGATAATGAAATACAAAAAAAAAAAAGAAAAAACTTGCCCGAAAGAGTGGAGTGTAACCATGGCGATTTCCTAGGACTCGCGTTACTCTGACTGTCAAACCACCACCATTGTGCTGATAACTTACTCTTCACTCCCTCCATTTCTTCTTCGCCTTTATCATACCAAATATTCAAAATCAGTACCATATATTAAGAGGGTATTTGGGATTACTTAATTTTAAGCACATTTTCAAACTGCTTATTTCAAAGTACTTATTAAACAGCATTTTTTACCAGCATAGCTCACCAATATTAGTCCTTAACTTTGTTTGTACCCCGTAACAAATACTAGTATTATCTAACAAAATCCTAAAAACCCGAAAATCTTTTCGCGAAAAAGTAAAATGTAAGTGAAGTGTTGTTACCTTAACAAAGCCTTGATGGCTGTTCTCACTCACTCTTCAGTTTCTCTCTTTGTGTTTTATGATGAATAATGTTGTTAACAGTGATATATATTTATGTGAAGAAAAAAAACATCAGTTCACACATAACGGCATGAAGGAGCGTGTTGATTAAAAAAGAAACGAAGACAAAAAAGTATAACTATCATGGTATCATGTCATACTCGTGTTCTCTAACGGTCGAATTTTGTAGGCCCAATAAGCATGAACCCAACGGTTCACACAAAAAGGACTATAATATTTTTGTTTTATGTTTATATAAATGTTTAAAAGGTTAACATAAAATACAAAAATAATTAACATGTAACACATATTTAAGCGAAAACATAATTCTTTTGGTTTTTAATTAGAAACATTGAACTATCGCCATCGCTTTGTTAGTAAAAGTCAAACACGATGCTCTCGTGTGAGACCCATGTGGGAAAAATTAACACATACATCATTCCTACAAAAACCTCCTAAATGAAAGGAAAAAAAAAACTATTTCTTTTGTGATATGGATGTTTACAGCAATTTTTTTAAAGGAATGAGAGAATATTGATATTTATCAAAAATAAATTTAAAAGTTAAATTTTATCTAGTTTTAAGGATTCATTTTTTAAAAAGAAATAGTTTAGGGTTAATTGCTTAAGAATGTATGTAACTTATATTTTTTGTAGTTCCATGTAGTGGATTTTTTTTCTTATTAAATCACAAAATTTTTGAATTTGTGTTTTTCTATATATTTTGCTCGTGGAAAATGACCATTTTACCCTTCGGTACCAATATTACCGAGGGGTAAAATGGTCTTAGAATACACAGAAAAGCACAACTTCAAAAGTTTTGTGTTTTATTAGGAAAAAAATCCACTGCACAAAACTATAAAAAAATTGTAAGTTACATACATTTCTTTTTATTATAAATTGAATGTAATATCTTTATTTTGATAATAAATTGAACTACACCTTTTGATCGGTGTGAAATAGTGGATGTCACATGGTAGATGTTGAAGTAAAATATTGCTCCTCGGGTAGAGCGTGTGTAGGTTCCTTCGAACTAGAAGAAATAACGTTCTTCAAGTACCTACACAAGTGACAAACACGCCTTAGTCTCGCCTTAAGTTTGATCCCAAGACCAAGCTTCGACGTGATAATAAGTATATGACACGAGTCGAAAGGCTGGGTAATAAATGAGAGAATAATGTGTGTGAAATCAGTTGGTTTGACAATAAATGAGGTTGAGATATTTATAATACCCCAACCAATCCTGTGATATCCGGCCTAGGCGGCGCTAGTCCGATTCTTGGAGCGGACTGTTGGATAAAGAGATGTCTCTGGATAAAAGAGTGTCCGCCTCTATGGTGCTTCGGCATACATCCTTCGGACACGTGTAGCATCTGTATTTCGGCCCATGTCCTTCGGACACATACGTCAACATGTCCACCAAGTATTGTACTATTAGTAACAAACTGATGGTGCACTACTCAATTTTTTTTTCTAGACCTTTTTTCCAGAACGTCCGAAAGGCATGGCCTGTTGGGCCTTAACGGGCATGTCATTATGAACAAATAGACAAAAATCATAATTACTTTAAGTTAAAATACCCGTAAATTTCACTCGTCTTTTAGCTAATTGTTTTATACGGAAAAAAAAATGAATGACTAAAAGCAATTACATAAATAAATAAAGAGTTAATTACATAAATCATCCTTATGGTTAGGCCAAAGTTGCACGTTTCGTCCTTAACTCTAAATAGTTACACAAATCGTCCATGTAGTTGTCCATTTTGTGTTGACCCGTCCTTTGACCGGACAGGCGTTAGTTTTTTTCGTTAAGTCTTGTCATGTACGCCTCACGTGAGGGTTAAAATGGTCCATTTTCTCTGCGAAACCACAAGTACGATTCTTGTAAAAAGTTTAGGTAGTGTTTTTTTGGCGCGCGTTTTTAGTCAGGTTATACCTAGACTTATTGATGATTATAAACACACATAACCAACCATAATTTCCCACAAAACACACATAACCCAACCCTAATTTACATTCGGTACACATAACCTAAATGAACTCAATCACTAACAATGGCAGAAAATGATAAGGGGAATGCTTTGTATATTGGGGTTGATCACACGTCGGAAGAGGAGTGGTCAAAAGTTGTATTGAACCTACCAATATTTGAGGAAGTTCTTGATACATTTGGCGATGAAGCTATTGTTACATATGGTTCGTATAAGAACATAGACAAGGAGATGAGAGATGTTATTCTGAAATGGCTGAGGAAAAAAGATTACTATGAAGTGCCTATGGTAGCAGTAGAAGGAAGAGGGGGGAAGCAAGAGCCTGCGGATGTTGGCATGTTAATGTTTTTTAGTTTATTATGTGTCATTTAAATGTTTTGTAAAATTAGATGGTAAAATTTGTTTGATTGAATAAACAGAGTATTATATGGTGATAGTGAATGACATAATTGGTTGAATGATTTGGAAGGATATTATTGAGTGTCATGATTTGTAGTTTTAGGATAAATAAAGTATTATGGTTCTATGTAAGTAGGTCTTTACAATAGGAAATATAGTCAACTCAGTAGACCTTTAGTGACAATAAGGCTTGTACATAATGGTGTTGAAATCTGTTCTTAATTGGAATGGTTTGAAGTGTCATTATGGTCATGGGAAATGTAGTTAAGCACTACAATATATACATGATCAAAGCTGAAAAGTGATGGTGTATGGCAGTCCCAAACACCACCAAATCAGATCCTAAAAGTGGTCATGATATTGGTTTTGAGTTGCAGTATTTTGTTCATTTGTTTTTGTAGAAAACTAGAAGGGGGGTTGAATAGTTTTACCGATTAAAATCACTAATTAAAACTTATAGACAGACTTATGTCAATCTAGTTTTGACGTGTTGGATATTGATAGAAATAAAAGCATATAAACTAAACTAGGAGATAGAGTTAGAGAGACACAACCACAACACAAGTATTTATAGTGGTTCTGCTACAAGGACACCTTCCTTGCCCTACTCCACTCCCCGAGTCGCCTACTCGAGAGTTCGTTATCACTTCACAACACAAACTCCTTTCACATGGCGGAGAAGCCTTCACAACGTCGCTTACACTTTATCCGGTACAAAGCTAGATACCGGGTCTTTCACACAAGGTAGACCAAACCTTCGTCGCCTACACTTTATCCGGTACAAGGCTAGATACCGGGTCCTTAGCACGGCGGACCAAACCAACACACCCAATACAACTCGACTAAAGGATCCAACGTCCTTTTACACCTATCGACTCAACACATCTACAACACCCTTTGAGAAGAAAGAAAGAACAAGAATCACTTCTGTGATCTTGGAAGAGAAGAATCAAAGCAACCCATATCACGAGCTTGCATGTCTTCGAGAGGTTGTGATCTCGCCTTATGGAAGGAACCTAGAGAATCACAAAGAGAAACTACATAGAAAGATCCTTGGATATGAGGTTAGAGAGTTTAGAGTATAGAGAGAAGTAAACTCTAAAAGGGGTGAGAGATAAGAGAGAAATGGCTCACTATTTATAGGCAAAACTGCCTACTGTTCACCCGGTTCCACCGGATCCCTTCCCAGAGGGATCCGGCTAGTGTAAACCGAGGGATCTGGGTAACTGGGTAAACCAGTCCGGATTTTGGGTTACAAACCGGGTTATGGGTTATGTGTTATGATCCATGGATAGATGATGTCATGCCTGATGTCAAAGACATCTTGGGTCATGGGTCATGGACTTTGGGTTATGGGTTATGGACTTTGGGTCATGGGTCATGGGCTTTACCCATTATGGATGTCATGCATGATGTCATGCAATGGGTTATGGGTTATGGGTCAAGCTCCATGGTTTATGGACTTGGTTTTGGGCCATGGATAGTCCAAGTGTTTACTAGCTTTTTCTTAACATGTATTTTATAAAATGTAAGTAACAAATGTTACTTAAGCGTTTTTATAAAATAGTTTTGGTTTCATGTAAACTTGTTAACTAGATATGTTTAAGGTTTACTTGTTTAATGAAATGAGTTAGTAAACTATTGGCTCAAAGCATTACGTAATTTATTTATCTCGTTAAAATGATTTTACGTTTTTTATCGACAAAACATTGAAAGATCGTAAAATATAAATAAACATTTTGAAGGTTTATTTGTATTAACAATCTCCCACTTTTTGTTGATGACAAAACATAAAATTATTTTAAGTAAAAAAATAAAATTCGTAAATTTTTGAATTGTAGTTTTTACTCTTTCTCCCCCTTTTTGTCGAAACAAAAAGAGCATCGAAAGGAAACTAAACCGAATGCAAAAGGAATAGGGAGACTAAGACGTGATCATTGCAAGTTTTTGCAATGGTTTTGCTTGGACGAAAAGATGTAAAAAGGAATAGGGAGAGTAAGAAGTTCTTAGTTGCTCCCCCTTGACGGTTTCTCCCCTTTTTTGAGGGCGTCAAGTAATTAGGGAGACTAAGACGTGATCATTGCAAGTTTTTGCAATGGTTTTGCTTGGACGAGAGCTCCCCCTTAATGAGGGTGTCAAGTACTCCATGTGTATTTTTGAAAATCTACAAAACAAAGGTTAGAAAACAAGTATATTGTGTCCTTTTGCTAAAAATGGAGCTACTTAAAATTTTGGTTAGTATTTTGTTTGCCCGGATCTGCCGGTTCCTTTGAAAAAGGGATCCGTCGGTTCCTTTGAAAAAGGGATCCGGCTAGTACAAAGTGAGAGATCCGGCTTACCTGCAACTGTTAGCAGTAGTACATAATAGAAACAAGTATGAAGACAAGTAATAATCACACCAATCATGCTCACATAGACAAGAAGCAGATAATCATGTAGATACATTTAATAAAACAAGAGAAAAGATACACACATTGGTCAAATCTCTAAAAACTAAGAAAATGATCTAAACATGAAAAGAAAAAATCCTAATAACAAAGTCTAGTCCTAAGACTAGAGGAATAAGAACACTTGTGCATTGCACTTCAAGGCTTTTAGGGATGGTTAGGTTTGTTGACGTCATCAAGACGTTCAAGAAGGTGGTAGAACATGAAACGTACTTCATCACGTAGTTCATGAACTAAGGTTTGGACATGTTGACAATGATCACAAGTATCATTGTGGCTTGTTTGTTGTGAGGTTAAGATAGAAGGTAGTTGAGGTATGTTTGAGGTGGAAGCACCTAGGTTTAGAGGTTGTGGATGTACCACGGGTGTTGGTAAAGAAACATGTGTGGGTGGAAGTGTGTCATTGTTTGGTTGAGGTGATTGAGGTGTTTGTGATGGTTGACATCTTCTCATTACCCAAAATGGGCCATTTGAGGATGGAGAGAAAGAAGGTAGGTTTCCTATGGGTGGTGGTATGTTTATGTCCACATCTAGGTGATGGGATGGTGGTTGAGTTGACATTCTCTCAATGGATGAGAATGTTGGCAATGGTGATGGATTTGAGGGTCTAGGAGGTAAGTCCTCCAATGAGTTGAAGTAGAGGTGAGGTGATGAATGAGTGATCCGTGCTGAAACACACTTATATAAATATATGCAGTCTCAGAACGAATACTCGTGTGTAGTGTGAAACCAGGCAAGTGATCACCCGGATCGTTTCCCAACGAGGTGTGAATGGAAAACTGTGAAAAGCTAGGATTAGAGTGATTGATTAATCAGATATTTTTGATTTTGCTTTATTTAACAATTCTAAATAACAAATGAAAACAGATATACACAGGAAATTTAAACGCGAAAAAAATAAACTTACAATGCGTAACAGAAAATCTAAAACGGGACAAAAACTGAAATTTATAAAATTTATGAAATTAAAAACCTAAAAATGTAAAATAACTTAAAACTTATTTAAAAACTTAAATTATAATTTTTTACACTTTTTATCTATTTATTATTAATTATTTATTATTTAATTACTTATTAAACTATTTAAATTTATAAAAAATACTAAATGAACTAAGAAAAATCTAAAACTTTTTCTAAAAATATTATTAAGTAAATAAAAGCTAAGAAAATTATAAAAATGAAACTTACTTAATTAAAATTTAAAAAGATAAATTCTATTAAATAGAAGCTATCACTATATTTCTATTTTTGGTTTTTCTTAAGGTCTAAAAATGATATTATATTTTTCCTAGATTATAAATGACAAAAGAAAATTATGAAAATTAGATTTATATTTTTCTGATTATTATTTTATTTATTATGATTTAATTACTATTAGAAATTAATTAAAAAAGTTAAAAATATTAAATGACTTAGGAAAATTATGAAAAATTACAGATAATTCTAAAATATTATTAGAAAGATAGGAAAAATAAAAATGGAAGCTGGCTAAGCCTAAAAAGCAGTTTTGGGCTAATAAGCAGTTAACTAATAAGCCCAAAATAAGCTAATAAGCAGGAAAATTGACCAAATGATCAGGACTAGCTTAAACAACTATAAGAAGCATGAAACAACTTAAAATACACAATAAGCACAAGAAATAAGCAAGTTAAGCACTATGGTCAGCTGTGAAATTGAAACAGAAAATGGAGAAAAGGGCCAACTTGCAGGGCAATTTAAGCTATGAAATAAGCTACTGAGATGCAATATTATGGGGGCAAAACTTAGCTTATACTATGGGCTATCTAAAAAACATAAAATCCCCATCACAAATCACCCAATTGATGTCCAATTGGAGGCTAGATCAGCAGCTCAGACTGCTCAGTATATACTGAGTGGTCTGCTGAGTGCACAGACTTGCACAGAAATGTGCAAGTGTTTTGGGCTATTAGGACTACACTAAGTGGTCTAAGTGGAACTTAAAGAAACCAAGAACAAGGTCAGAATAAGCCTTGAGCTTATTCTAGCTTATTTGATCTCACTAGGGTCTGATATGAACACAAGAGGTGCAAAATAGCTATATCTAGCTATATGGCTGATAAGGGTATGAAAACTACTTAACTAGGCCATGAATAAGCTAATTGAAGTTGAGCTTATGGTCAAGCTACAGTGACAACTGACTTTGGCCTATGAAACAGTCAAAACCAAACACCCCTTAATGGTGTGTCTGTTTTGATTTTACAAAGGAAAACACAAATCTGAAACTAAAGATCTATATTTTACTGGTTATCTAACTTATGTAAACCCTAATGAGCAACTTTTATCAGAAATATAAGCAATTAATTAAGCTATACTAGATTTGACTAATTTTGGTCTTTTTGAGATTTTTAGCAAAATGGAAAACAAATTAGATAACTACTGATTTTATTGATCAAATATGATCACAAACTAACAATAAGCATGAAACAAACACAATAAGCTATTATTAAGCAGTTGTACAGTACTATGGGAAGTTATGGAAAAATCCAAGAAAAGCTTACAACTGATTTTGCTATGGAAATGAGAAAACTAGAACAGAACCAATCTAGCTTGTTAGAAACAAGCTAGAGAACCCAGAAAAGCTTCCTGAACCAGCTTATCCACTCAGAAATAGCTTATTGGCCTCCAAGTTGACTTTTGTTGACTTTTATGATTTCTTGAATTCAGGACTAGTTTAAACTATAATAAACTTACAATAAGCTATAAGAAGCTTATATAAGCTATTAAAAACAGTTGAGAAGCTATTTCATATACTACTTATTAAGTATCAAGTTCTCAGAACATATGAAAACCAGGAAACTTGGCATTATAAATAACTACTGACAATAAACCAAGAATAACAACAAATACACTAGAATTACTTTGTATTGATTGATGAAATTTGAAATTACAAATTAAAGCTACTGGAAATTGAAAATACGAATTATGCTAATTTACCTACTTGCCAATTAAGGCTTACAAAGCTATCTATATATACATAATTTAAGTGGGATAACCCTTTGTCGACATCATGATCATATCCCCACCATTCAATTGCTCTCAATTTATCTCAAACGTCCACTTGTAATTTTGGCGGGAAATCAGGAAAGTGGTTGTTTCTTCTGATTTAGCTAGTGGGAGTGGGAGAGATGCATTAATTGCATTTGGCAATGTTAGGTAACTTGTTTAGGAGGGGGGATGAGTTGGTGAGTGGTATTGGTGAGGTGGGGGGTTGAGTGTCTGGTTTTGGCGGTATGGTGGTATAAAGAAGACGGGTTTGACTTTGTTTGACTGAGTGGTTAACTCAGTCAAACAAAGGTTGGGGTTGGGCTTGTTTCTTTGGGCTTGGGGAAATAACTGGGTTGGGTAAATGGGATAAGGGTTGGATTGGATTTAGTGTTTAGGTTTTATTTTTGGGTTAAGGTTTAGATCCGGATTTAGTTAGAATTAAACATAGGGACCATTTTTGTAATTGCTGAATAGTTGAGGGGCTGAGTTGTCATCTTTCCAAAATATCTTCAAAGGACTAAACCTGCCACAAAACAATAACACAAGGACCAAAGTTGTATATTTTTATCATTTTAAAACTTTAAGGACCAATTATGTCATTTTTGGATTTTAGAGGGGTTGTTTTGTAAATTCCCAAAAGCTATCAATAAAGTTCCAAATTGTAAGTTCATGCATAGTACAAGGGTATTTTGTGAAATTTCAAGTTTTATAATACCCAGGGACCATTTTTGCAAATTTTGATACTCGAGGGGTAAAAGTTGCCAAGTTGTGTAAACTTTTATCCAGGGACTATTTGTGAACATTTTTGGTTTCCCAAGGACTTAAGTTGACTTTTCATTTATTTAAAACCTTCAGGGACTAGTTTTGACAATTTGTGAAACTCCAGGGACTGAAAATGACAATTGTGTAAACTTTGTGTGTTTTTCACTTGTTTTTCAATCTTTTGTACCTGAATCACATAAAAACACATTTTCATGATATTTGTACCATTTTGTGAGTCATTTGTGTGTTTTTGGTCGTTTTGTGGGTTTAATCAATACTAAATATATGTGTATTTAGACACATATCAAATCTCCCACACTAAACTATTGCTAGTCCCTAGCAATATTTTTGAAAATTTAATGGATTTTATCTCTTTACCAAAAGCCATTACTTCTGGAGTAGCCAAATGTTTTAGTATGTGATACTTTGGTACAATGATAACCAAATGATTTTGAGCAAACCATCAGCTGTCAA
The DNA here is from genome assembly GCA_021014915.2 of Artemisia tridentata subsp. tridentata. Classification (NCBI taxonomy): domain Eukaryota; kingdom Viridiplantae; phylum Streptophyta; class Magnoliopsida; order Asterales; family Asteraceae; genus Artemisia; species Artemisia tridentata. The sequence goes on from CP139508.1 coordinate 390,452,670, forward strand.
CGGTTTTGATTTGTCTTTACCAAAAGCCGTTTGCTTCTGGACTAGCCAACTCTTAGATAAATTATAACTATTATCTTTGGTGAGCTGATTACCAATTATGGTTTTTCACTGCCTTAACCACAAGCCATAACCTTGCGGGCTAGCCAACTCTTCACTTATAAAGATATGGTGAGTCGAAAACCATACAATTTTAGGCAAATTGCAAGCCATAAACGGATTTGATATATCTTTACCAAGAGCCGTTTGCTCCTGGATTAGCCAATCCTTATGTGGGTTAGACATGGCGGACTGATAACCATTTATTGCATTCTAAGTGAGAAATTTTTTTTTTAAAATTTTGGCTAAAATGGGGGTACTAGATGGTACATTTGATCAAATTCGCAAGAATTCCCCCCCACACTTAGAACTGAATATTGCCCTCAATATTCAAAGAACCGGTTGTTAAACCAACACTTAGAACGTGAAAGGGAAATACTAATAGCCTTATTTTTATATACACACACATTTTTTTTTTTTTTTTTTTTTTTTTTTTTTTTTTTTTTTTGGAACTATATACAACATGTGGGGCATCTCCCCCACACTAGGGTGAAACATGGGTGAAAACCCATATATTTTGCTACTGTTTTTATTAACCGAGTCGCTAGCTTGACTCGACCCCGAATTGAGTTGATTCCTCCCGAACAGTCAGGTTTATCACGCAAGCTAACCGCTTGTGAACGGTCAACTGTAACAAAGGGTTCCTGAACAGCCCGGGAGAAAAAGCAATTTAAAAGTTTAAGGGGAAGTAAGTGGAAGAGACCATCTCCATCGGATTTTCATTCAAGATGTTTGTATACACATTGAAGTACATGAAAGTTCCACACCAAGAGAGATATATCTGGCATTAAACCAATGTTATATGGACAATGCCGGGGTCAAAAGTAATATCCTCACTCCCAAATGAGTGAAAGATAGGGGAAATCACCGGGTAGGTGAAGGGAAGAAGAGAGATCTGAATAGCAATTAAGACAAGAACTTCCTCCTCAAGAATTACAAGTGGAGGAGGCAAGTCCTTAAACTTGATCTCCGGAAGTTTATCAGTTTTCTCAACTGACTTGATTTTCTTTTTATTAAGTTTAACGGGAGGGAGAGGAGGAGAATTGCCCTGATTTAACAATTTCTCAAGAGAAAGAATATCTCCCTCCAGATCAATCTCAGCGTTATCAATTCCTTCAAGAAATGAATCACACTTGAGAAAAGCCTCGATCTCTTCCAAATTGGAATCACTTCCCTCAAACGGAGGGAGAGAAGGGGAAGAGTCGGAAATGATAGGTTGAGAAGATGGAGTGGGATCACCACTCACAGAATTATGAAAATAATCAACACTCTCTTGAGAGTACTCCTCTGAAGCAATGTCAATGACATCTATTCGGTTAACCGATTCAGAATCATAATTAGAGGAGTACATTGAAGTTTGATCATGATTAAAGGTAACAGCTTCCTTATCCACACGCAAGGTGATTTCATGCTTAAATACATCAATAAGAGCATGGCCCGTTTTTAGGAATCCTCTTCCAAGAATGAGATGAACCTTTTGATCTGCGTCGAAGTCAACAACCACAAAGTCAGCTGGAAAATGGAACTTTCCTATTTTCACAAATACATCTTCGGCAATGCCGCGAGGATGAGATACGGTTCGATCTGCAAGCTCAAGAGTCATGCAGGTAGGAGTAAGAGCCGGAAGAGAAAGTTTCTTCCATACTTAATGAGGCATCAGGTTGATACTTGCACCTAGATCTGCTAAGGCATAGCATTCAACCATTCCTGGAAATACACAAGGTAGTAGAAACTTTCCAGGATCTCCAAGCTTCTCTGGAAGCTTTTTCAAGATAACCGCTGAGCAGTTCTCGTTTACTGGAGTTTTAGCCATTTCAATAAGTTTTTCCTTGTTGCTTAACAAGTGTTTGATTGTTGATGCAAATTTGGGCATCATGATGATAGCATCCGCAAAACTTATGTCAAAATGTAATTCTTTAAAGATTTGAAAGAATTTGTCCATTTGTTGACTAGCCTTCTCACGGAGCTTTTGCTCATTTAAGCGCGATGGGTAAGGAATGTAAGGTTTGGATTTAGGGGCAATGACTTCAGGAGTCTCTACAGATTCAAAGACAACTCCTGGTTTGGATTTCTTTTTAGGGCCAACCGGAGGATGGACATGTGTTGTACTTTGTGGACTTGGAATTGGCACTTTGTCCGTTGTATCCTCCGTCTCTTTTTCCATTTCAAATAACGGAGGAGGAATAGGGCCAGCTGGCCCCTCATAAGCAGCACCACTCCGAGTGGTGATAGCTTTGACGAAAGTGGTATCTTCATCATCATCACTGTCATCAAGTACACTGACAGGAACAGCATTGAGCATTTCGGAATAATATCTGGCTGATCTTTGCTCACTAAGTTTGGTTGACAAACTTTTAACCGTAAATCGTGAAAGATTAGGATCGATTCTAGACGGTTGGGGAGCAATTGGTGGTGTAGAATTTTGGATGACCGAAGGTTGGACGTTTTTAGCACTTCCATTGTTAGTGGGAAGTACCGGGTCCTTTTTCACCTTGAGTTCAACATGAGCTTTACCACTACGTGTGGAGACAGCTTTGAGTTCACCCCTTGGGTTGACAACAGTGTTACTTGGGAGACCTCCCGAGGTAGAAGGTATATCAGTTAAAGACTTTTTGATCTGGTTTAATTGAGCAATCAATAACTGGTTTGTCTCATATTGTGTCTTATTTGTTTCCTCTTGAGTTTTCATGAATTGCTTAAGCAACTCATCTGAGGACGTCTGATTTCGGTTTGAACCTTGGTTTTGATTAAAATTTGGACCACGGTTTTGGTTATAATTACCCTGATTCTGACCTCGGTTTTGATTGAAATTTTGAGAATTGTTGAAATTTTGTCCCTGATTTTGAACAAAGCGATTTTGATTATTCTGATTTGGCACGGGTGGAAAACCAGGTGGGACCATAGCATTCGGTGCTCGGTACTGAGTCTCAGCATGCGGACGGTATTGATTTTGGTTTACTGCAGCTACGGGAGCTGGGTAAAGAGAAGCATCGGTTGCTTGACAATCATAATACGCATGTGGGCCACCACAAGTTTCACACACTTTGTTTATTGCTTTGATTTGTTCCGGTTTATGAATTTCACTTTTTAATTCTTTCATTTCTTTCATCATACAACGCATTGAATCCGTTAAAAAGGCTAACTCTGAGGAGTTACCGGATGACGAGGCAGGAGTGACAGGAACATTCACTTTGTTTCGAGAAATAGGAACTTTTGATTTATTTTCACAAATTTCAACCACCTCTCTAGGTCGACGATTCAAGATATTGCCACCAGCGGCTGCGTTAAGTGCATCTTGATCGTTTTGGGTTAACCCATTATAAAACGTATTTATCTGTTGTAACTCTGTAAAATCGTGATGTGGGCATTTTCTTAGGAGATCTTTAAATCTCTCCCATGCCTCTCCGAAATTTTCATTGAAACTTTGACGAAAACCAGCAATTTCATTTTTTAAATTAGTCGTCTTTGATGGAGGGAAGAAATAATTGACAAATTTCTGCACTAGATCTTCCCAAGTTTCAATGGATCGAGGGGGTTCTTTATCCAGCCAGATTCGGGCTGCCCCCTCAAGTGAGAATGGAAATAGCATCAATTTGATCGCGGTTTGCGGCACATTTTTGTAATTGATTGTAGAGGTCAGTTTGTTGAACCAACGAATGTGTGCATAAGGATCCTCTCGTTCAAACCCGTGGAATTGGTTGGTAGAAACGAGCTGAATCAAATGTGTTTTCAGTTCAAAATGATCAGAATCGATGGCTGGTAAAACGATGGCATCTCCGTAACCCTCGGTGGGTGCCCGGAGCATTTCCGCCATTGTGCGATTGTCTGCCATATTATCAGTGGGAACAATACGAATCTCGGGTTCGACTATTTGGGCAGCACGTCTACGATTACTTCTTCTTGAAATATTTACGAGTTCACGTAAAGGGCTTGATGACGTGGAAGAACGAGTGCGCATGCACTAAGTAAAATATTCCAATTAAAACAAGACAGAAGCAAAACACAAGTGAACTTAAACCAATAATCAACAAGCGTACGGTAGCTCTCTAAAAGATAAACGCACAGAGTGGCGGAGAAGCAAAGGTGGGCAATTAAGCTCCTTAAAAACCCGCTTCTTTCAGTCCGACAATTTAATGTCAGACTATCCTTAAACCTCCGTTAGAGTTTGTTTATCAATTAAAGGTGAGCCGATATTCGCAAGTGATACAAAGGCAAGTTTTAAATCTGATGTTTGGGAACTTATTATGGCCGTACCCCCAGTTAGGTAGTACTCTGTCTTGGTTCTAGATGGTAATTTTTTTATTGTTTATTTATTATTAACAAAGAAAACGGAAATTATTTTTGGTGTTTTTATTTTTTATATGATAATAATAATAATAATATATATAGAAAAGAAATGAAAAATATTTTTGTATTTTATATTGTTTATGGGAAATAGGAACTTCTGATAGAAGGATCTCGAATCACTAATCGCTTATACTCTACACAACTGTCGCAGCACAACCTCCCCGGCAGCGGCGCCAAAATTTGATCCGTGCTGAAACACACTTATATAAATATATGCAGTCTCAGAACGAATACTCGTGTGTAGTGTGAAACCAGGCAAGTGATCACCCGGATCGTTTCCCAACGAGGTGTGAATGGAAAACTGTGAAAAGCTAGGATTAGAGTGATTGATTAATCAGATATTTTTGATTTTGCTTTATTTAACAATTCTAAATAACAAATGAAAACAGATATACACAGGAAATTTAAACGCGAAAAAATAAACTTACAATGCGTAACAGAAAATCTAAAACGGGACAAAAACTGAAATTTATAAAATTTATGAAATTAAAAACCTAAAAATGTAAAATAACTTAAAACTTATTTAAAAACTTAAATTATAATTTTTTACACTTTTTATCTATTTATTATTAATTATTTATTATTTAATTACTTATTAAACTATTTAAATTTATAAAAAAATACTAAATGAACTAAGAAAATTCTAAAACTTTTTCTAAAAATATTATTAAGTAAATAAAAGCTAAGAAAATTATAAAAATGAAACTTACTTAATTAAAATTTAAAAAGATAAATTCTATTAAATAGAAGCTATCACTATATTTCTATTTTTGGTTTTTCTTAAGGTCTAAAAATGATATTATATTTTTCCTAGATTATAAATGACAAAATAAAATTATGAAAATTAGATTTATATTTTTCTGATTATTATTTTATTTATTATGATTTAATTACTATTAGAAACTAATTAAAAAGGTTAAAAATATTAAATGACTTAGGAAAATTATGAAAAATTACAGATAATTCTAAAATATTATTAGAAAGATAGGAAAAATAAAAATGGAAGCTGGCTAAGCCTAAAAAGCAGTTTTGGGCTAATAAGCAGTTAACTAATAAGCCCAAAATAAGCTAATAAGCAGGAAAATTGACCAAATGATCAGGACTAGCTTAAACAACTATAAGAAGCATGAAACAACTTAAAATACACAATAAGCACAAGAAATAAGCAAGTTAAGCACTATGGTCAGCTGTGAAATTGAAACAGAAAATGGAGAAAAGGGCCAACTTGCAGGGCAATTTAAGCTATGAAATAAGCTACTGAGATGCAATATTATGGGGGCAAAACTTAGCTTATACTATGGGCTATCTAAAAAACATAAAAGCCCCATCACAAATCACCCAATTGATGTCCAATTGGAGGCTAGATCAGCAGCTCAGACTGCTCAGTATATACTGAGTGGTCTGCTGAGTGCACAGACTTGCACAGAAATGTGCAAGTGTTTTGGGCTATTAGGACTACACTAAGTGGTCTAAGTGGAACTTAAAGAAACCAAGAACAAGGTCAGAATAAGCCTTGAGCTTATTCTAGCTTATTTGATCTCACTAGGGTCTGATATGAACACAAGAGGTGCAAAATAGCTATATCTAGCTATATAGCTGATAAGGGTATGAAAACTACTTAACTAGGCCATGAATAAGCTAATTGAAGTTGAGCTTATGGTCAAGCTACAGTGACAACTGACTTTGGCCTATGAAACAGTCAAAACCAAACACCCCTTAATGGTGTGTCTGTTTTGATTTTACAAAGGAAAACACAAATCTGAAACTAAAGATCTATATTTTACTGGTTATCTAACTTATGTAAACCCTAATGAGCAACTTTTATCAGAAATATAAGCAATTAATTAAGCTATACTAGATTTGACTAATTTTGGTCTTTTTGAGATTTTTAGCAAAATGGAAAACAAATTAGATAACTACTGATTTTATTGATCAAATATGATCACAAACTAACAATAAGCATGAAACAACCACAATAAGCTATTATTAAGCAGTTGTACAGTACTATGGGAAATTATGGAAAAATCCAAGAAAAGCTTACAACTGATTTTGCTATGGAAATGAGAAAACTAGAACAGAACCAATCTAGCTTGTTAGAAACAAGCTAGAAAACCCAGAAAAGCTTCCTGAACTAGCTTATCCACTCAGAAATAGCTTATTGGCCTCCAAGTTGACTTTTGTTGACTTTTATGATTTCTTGAATTCAGGACTAGTTTAAACTATAATAAACTTACAATAAGCTATAAGAAGCTTATATAAGCTATTAAAAACAGCTGAGAAGCTATTTCATATACTACTTATTAAGTATCAAGTTCTCAGAACATATGAAAATCAGGAAACTTGGAATTATAAATAACTACTGACAATAAACCAAGAACAACAACAAATACACTAGAATTACTTTGTATTGATTGATGAAATTTGAAATTACAAATTAAAGCTACTGGAAATTGAAAATATGAATTATGCTAATTTACCTACTTGCCAAAATTGGCTTACAAAGCTATCTATATATACATAATTTAAGTGGGATAACCCTTTGTCGACATCCTGATCATATCCCCACCATTCAATTGCTCTCAATTTATCTCAAACGTCCACTTGTAATTTTGGCGGGAAATCAGGAAAGTGGTTGTTTCTTCTGATTTAGCTAGTGGGAGTGGGAGAGATGCATTAATTGCATTTGGCAATGTTAGGTAACTTGTTTAGGAGGGGGGATGAGGTGGTGAGTGGTATTGGTGAGGTGGGGGGATGAGTGTCTAGTTTTGGCGGTATGGTGGTATAAAGAAGACGGGTTTGACTTTGTTTGACTGAGTGGTTAACTCAGTCAAACAAAGGTTGGGGTTGGGCTTGTTTCTTTGGGCTTGGGGAAATAACTGGGTTGGGTAAATGGGATAAGGGTTGGATTGGATTTAGTGTTTAGGTTTTATTTTTGGGTTAAGGTTTAGATCCGGATTTAGTTAGAATTAAACATAGGGACCATTTTTGTAATTGCTGAATAGTTGAGGGGCTGAGTTGTCATCTTTCCAAAATATCTTCAAAGGACTAAACCTGTCACAAAACAATAACACAAGGACCAAAGTTGTATATTTTTATCATTTTAAAACTTTAAGGACTAATTATGTCATTTTTGTTTTTTAGAGGGGTTGTTTTGTAAATTCCCAAAAGCTATCAATAAAGTTCCAAATTGTAAGTTCATGCATAGTACAAGGGTATTTTGTGAAATTTCAAGTTTTATAATACCCAGGGACCATTTTTGACAATTTTGATACTTGAGGGGTAAAAGTTGCCAAGTTGTGTAAACTTTTATCCAGGGACTATTTGTAAACATTTTTGGTTTCCCAAGGACTTAAGTTGACTTTTCATTTATTTAAAACCTTCAGGGACTAGTTTTGACAATTTGTGAAACTCCAGGGACTGAAAATGACAATTGTGTAAACTTTGTGTGTTTTTCAATCTTTTGTACCTGAATCACATAAAAACACATTTTCATGATATTTGTACCATTTTGTGAGTCATTTGTGTGTTTTTGGTCGTTTTGTGGGTTTAATCAATTCTAAATATATGTGTATTTAGACACATATCAATGAGGTGTGGTAAAAAAGAGAAGTCTTGGTTCAAGAGGTGAAGGCTTTGTTGGTTGAGTGGAAATAGGAGTGTTTGGTAATGTATGTTCAATGGGAGGTGTAGATTCAAAAGGAGTTGGTTGTGGTGGTGTTGTTTTGGTGGAAGCATGTTGTGGTGGAGTTGGTTCATTAGATGGAGGAGTTTGGATGTAGTTTGGGAGCGGTGTTCTAGTAGAGGATGCTTTGATGGGTGAGGCTTTGGTTGAGGATATTTCATACACAATACGTTCGGTTTTTCTTGGAGGGCTCCTAGTGGATGATCTTGCACTTGGTGCCTTAGTCATGTTTTTGGGTAGGTTTAGAGTGTGAGTTTGCAGTAGAAGATGGTTTGTTTTGGTGTGGTTTGGAAGCACAAACACAAGTGGCTTAAATGGTGAAAGATCAAGTAAGTGAATTAAAGCCTAAACCACTAAAATCCTTTGAATTGCAATGATATGCATGCACCAAGGTCAACTACAGTGATACATTCTTCTAGGAGATATATTAAAGGCAATGTGGAATGCTTGAGTGGATAAAGTTGAGTATGGGAAGGCTATAGGTGATAAAATCTGTTTCTGTTTGCCCGGTTCTAGCGGATCCTTCTCAGAAGGGATCCGGCTAGCTTTAGCTGAGGGAACCGGCTAACAGATCAGATAAAAGTGAGAAATGATGGTGATCTAGCTATTGCAGCCCTATGTTTCCTGATGTAATAAGTGTAAAATAGTGTCTTCAATGAGAAAATCCTGAATGGTTCAAGACTAATGATGAGGAGTTGCTAATAATGGTCTTTAGAAGTGGTAAAGAGGTCTAAGATAGGTTATTAAGTGAATATGGGTTAAGATAATCATACCACAAAGTGTTAAATATCTGTAAGATTCAGGAAAAGGTGATATGAAAATTTTAGAAATTTGCTAAAAATCATAAGAATTAAAAGATTGGTTTTAGAGCATTTTGGGGTAGAGATGGTGAAAATAAATTTGTTAAAAATTTATTTAAAATATAGATAAGTGTAAAATGATCAGAGGGAGGTGATGCAAAAAGTGCTACTGAGAAATAGTGGTTATTTTGGAAATGATAAATCAAAAACACCTAGGATGATACTTAAGTCTTTCTTAAGAGTTCAACAAGACTACTAACCTCAAAGTCAGCTCATATATGACTAATAGGAGATGACTAACTACTATACTAAGGTTAGAATGGCTAAGTGTGAAGAAAGATGGTATAAAAGTATCCTCTGTATTACCGGTTCGTCCGGATCCATTCTAAAAGCGATCCGACCAGTTAAATTTAAGGGAACCGGCTTTTAAGATAAATAAGTTCACAGAGGACTTGTTAGAATTTTGCTCACATGTCGACTAAGAAATCTAACACCTCAGGCAACACTTATACATAGATATAAGTCAGATATAACAAGTAGAGCATGTAGGAAACACATATAGGTAATCAAGAGACTAAGCTTTTTATTCAAGAAATTTTAAAAGAAGTGCAACAAGTATGTTTAAAGATGGATCATACTTCGTTAAAGGTTTATTCTTATCTTTTATCTAATTTTTGTTATTTTGCTCATTTTCTTCATTTGTTGGATCATCAAATGGTGCATAGTTGGAAGCAGAATCTGGAATAAAGAAAGATGATATAAAGGCCTTATCTAAAGGCATCATCACTTTATTGACGAGAGAATATTGTGGCCCTTGAAAGTGTGGATGAAATTTCATGAAGTGATTATAGAGACGAGTTAGGAACATCCCACAAGGTATAAGTTTTCTCTTATTCCCATTGAGATGTACAATTCGCTTAGCGAAGAAGTAGGCGAGATTGTATGGTTGTTGAGTTAAAAGAAAGTAGATCATATGAGCACAACAAGCCAGAAATTGCTCACGATTTCCTTTAAGACTCCAAACATTTTCACATAAGATAACCGCCATAGTTTTTAGCTCATAGTGAATCTTAAGTGTGTCGATTATGTCTAGATGAATAAAGTCGAAACGATAGGAGTACGAATAAGATGGGTTAGTTCTTGTGGAGAAGGTATGTAGCATATTCATAATCATAACACACTCGTGAATCAAGTATATGGCCGAATCTTAGAGAGAGAAAGAGAAGAGAATGGGTGTAACATATTCATAACATTCAAACACACAATAGAGGTGGATTTGCCCGGCGGTTTTAGAGATTTAGAGAGAGAAAATGAGTTGGGAACTTAGTGAGAGAAAGTGAAGAGAATATTGTATTGAAAGCTTGAGAAGTTCCAACCCTCTCCCTTGGTGGGAGAGGGGTATTTATAGTTACATAATAGTTGCCCCGTGTGGGCTGTGGAGCGAGCTGACAGAGGGTAAAGACCCGACCCACTCCACGAATACTTAACTAACTAAACTAATACAAATAATATTAATATTACTGATATTCCTACGAGCTATTAAATGCTAATGAGTACTCGGGGTGACCGAGTCTTCAGATGAATATTTATATTCCTAACAATCTCCCCCTAAGGGAGGTCACCCCGGAAATAATATTTCGAAATCTAGCATTCTTTCATATGATCTTGACTTCATAGCTCGTAGTCTTTGATTCTTCAACGTCATAAGTCTTTGTGCCTTTCAGCAGTGAACTTTTGATGATCGTTCTTCAGTCTTGGATGATCTTTGGTGATTCTTTGATGTCTTCATCCAGCATATGTCTCCAAGTCATCTTTCAGCAGTATGTCTCCATGTGATGTGGTATTCTTTGAACCGACATGACCACACTGTTCTGGGTCATGATTTTCAGCATCAGAGTTTGCGGAAGCACTGTTGAAGGTCTTTTAGTTTATCATGACTTCTTTGTATACAATGATGGTGTAGTGTGAGCATGTGGTAGTAGATTGGCATCTTCTCTGCAATCAGCTACAATCGCCAGGAATTCCTGCATACGACAGTTAGCAATAAAACGTCCGTCACTTATAGGTTTGGATTTCGAGATTGTTAACAACATAGTGTGAAAACTCTCTCTAATCCTTACCAAGGCCGTTCCTAATCGAAAACCCACAGAGGGCTTAAAAGATCTACCGTAGTAAATCAACGATTAGGTGAGTCGCTGGAGTTCGCTCCACGACTGTAGACCGTTTGAACCGCCATGACCACTAAGCGTAATCCACAAGGAATTACCGAAGTGACCTGCTTTCAGGGCTGTTTGATGTTGACCCTGGCAGGAATTTCCATTCAATCACTGAGAATTACATTTGTAAATTCCCTCATAAATGTTCTGGCAGATTGCTAAGATATGCGTAGGACTCATAAGTTTACATTTGGTGTCCTTAATATTGAACAACCAGTGTAGGAGTAACACGTGTTCCTATGAGATCTTATAATGCATCTCGTGGCTCTAGACTCGATAAGTGCAATTTTGGTAGTCGAAGACTGGAGCGGTGTCTCCTGTTTCAATATCAACATAACTCGTAATGAGCGGTCGATAGATTATGCAGGGTTCCCCGTGAGAATGAAACAAGTCCTTTTAAGAGAACTTGAGTGGCTTAGAAGGTTTAGTGCAGTGCGTCACTGGGTCCATGACGTCTTGTCTTCAATACCGGTGTTACCTTAGTAACCACCAGTAGCATATGAATTGAACCCGGTTTCTGCCCTAAGGTTGAATAATTGGAGGGCTATTTCTTTTCACCCTTTCTCATTTAATTTCTTTTTAATTCTTCAACCCCTTCTTTCTCCTTTCTCATATTACTCCTTTTTTTCATAATCATACCTAAGGACTTTCTAATACTAACTATTCGGTATTGTCCCTGGGTAGATCCCTCCGGCTCTGGCGGATCATAGGACGGTTTTCCTAACCTTAGCCACCTTATAACACCATGACTATCCTATGTTGCCATAAACCAAAATCCTTGAAAAATCTTTCAAAGTGTTCATGATTATGAAACACATTTTTCTAACACTCTGAGAGTTTTATATTTTTCAAATTCTCCCCCTTAACATGTGCACATATGTTTTAAATTAAAATTTGCACATGTTGGGTAGAGATTGCACTTTTTTGAATTGATCCACTTTCAGTGAACATGACCGATTCGAGACACGCTTACATCACTAGTTAGACTAGCTTGAAATTATTACCCGGCCTGGTCACATCCACAGAAAGTTTCTCGAAATGGTACACTCTACTCAAATACGTCCTCTTCGAGACACGCTTACATCACTGGTTAGACCAGCTTGAAATTATTACCCGGCCAGGACGCATCCTTTCGATTAATGACAGTTTATGTTTCGTCAATTCATTGGTGAAGTCTGAGTCACACTCACATGAGATGCCATATCCTTTTTGTCACCATAAATCATTTTCTCCCCCTCAATATGTGCATCAATATACGAAAGAGTTTAGCACATATGGGAGAGCTTACATTTAGGTCCAAAACATCACAGTTTTTATCAGATTTCATATTTAAATCACATTCTCTCCCCCGATCAAAAATTTCAAACCTTTTGAGATTTGTGATCCCAATTGATTTAAATATGTTTAGAAAATTAGGGAGAAAATGTAGTCAGGTTTTAATATACAATCTGATTATGGAGCATACTATGCTCCCCCTTAAACCATGAGAGAGTGTCACTGCTGATGTTGCACAATGCTTAAAAAAGTGTCAAAATTTTGAACAAATACTCTCCCCCTCAATTAATGACCTGTTTTCTATTTAAAGAGCTGTTTTCATTCAATTGAGCGTTAAGTATTTGTGAAAATTTAAGTCCAGTTACCACCTTGTGAAACACCAAAACTCTTCTGAAGAATCATAGAAGATAAAGAGTTTGTGGTGCAAAGAAGACTTCTCTTCTTATACAAGAAATGATGCACTGAAACGTACATCAGTTCAAAGAAACATGGATATAAAGTAATCCATGCCCAGGTGAACATCACCCAGTTGGAGGAACAACTGTCTTTTTGGCGACATGCTTTCCCCATTATAAAGCGCGGGTTGCAGTATGAAGTAACTGCAAGCCATTTAGACATGTTTTAACCGGTTAGTATAACTTCTGCTCAAGCTTCATTTAAAAACCCGTGTCACTATTGAATGACATTTCTAGGTCCGTAAATGTTATCGATAAACAGAAGACATGCCTAGAAGAACTATTTTTGGTATTTTCTGTTTTTCTGATTTTTAGGGCTTTTATAGGTTTTATATTTTTCTATTTTCTTTTTGGTTTTAGATATATACACGTATATACAAGGATATGTGAAGCCAATCCTTTACTCCTCCTTTTCTTCTTGAAGACATTTGAGTGTTTCAGGTGTCAAGCTCTTCATACCAAGACGAGGGAGAATAAACTGAAACCGTTCTCTCGGAAGTGCCTTGGTGAAGATGTCAGCCAACTGAAACTCCGTCCTCACGAAGTATAGTTCAACAATCCCCTTTTCAACCTGTTCCCTTATGAAGTGATGCCTGATATCGATGTTCTTCGACCGGGAGTGTTGGACATTGTTACAACAAAGAGCAATAGCGCTTTTGTTGTCATAATACAGAGGAATCTTGTTGTATGCAAAGCCATAGTTTGAAAGTTTTGATCTCATCCATAGGATTTGAGCACAGCAAGCAGACATAGCAATGTACTCGGCCTCTGTAGAAGATTTAGAAGTGCTCATCTGCTTATTAGAAGACAAACTAACTGTCGGGTATTCACAATGCAAGAAACACTTGTTTGAGGCTTAGATTTGGATCGAATGACAAAGAACTAGAGAGAGAAAGTGGGAACTTCTAGAGAGAGAAAACAATGTGTATATTAGCTTGAGATAATGTGAAGTTCCAACCCTTCCCTTGCAAGGAAAGGGGTATTTATACTTACTACATATTATGCCCCTAGCGGGCTGTAGAGTGAGCTGACAGAGGGTAAAGACCCGACCCACTCCACAATACTAATAATAATAACTAAGCTAATAATAATATTACTGATAATCCTATGAGCTATGATGTACTAATAATTACTCGGGGTGACCGAGTCTTCAGCTGAATATTCATATTCCTAACAATCTCCCCCTAAGGGAGGTCACCCCAGAAGTAATGTTCTGAATTTCAGCACTTCTTCCTTGGATCTTGACATCATAGCTCGTAGTCATTGAATCTTCAATGTCATAGATTGTTGTGCAAACATCAGTGATCTGAAGATGACTTCTCTTTTGTCTTGGATGAACTTTGAGTAATCTTTGAAAGTATCATCCCACTTGAGTCTCCAAGTCATCTTTTAGTAGTAGGTCTCCATGTGATGAAATATACGTAGAACTGACATGCTCACACTAATCAGGGTCATGATCTTCAGCATCAGAGTTAGCAGAAGCTGTGTTGAAGGTCTTTTGGTTGATCATGACTTCTTTGATGATGATGTGGTAAAGTGAACATGTGGTGATGGATTGGCATCTTTTCTGCAACCAGCTACAACAGCAACCAGCTACAACATTCCACTGCTACAATCGCCAGAGATTCCTGCATACGACAGTTAGCAATAATTCGACCGGTACTTACAAGTTTGGACTTCGAGATAGTCAACAGCATAGTGTGAAAACTCTCTCTAATCCTTACCATGACCGTTCCTAATCGAAAACCCACAGAGGGCTTTTTAAGATTTTACCGTAGTAAATCAACGATTAGGTGAGTCGCTGGAGATCACTCCACGACTGTAGACCGGTTGAAACCGCCGTGACCACTAAGCGTAATCCATAAAGAATTACCGAAGTAACCTGCTTTCAGGGCTGCTTGATGTTGACCCTGGCAGGAATTTCCATTCAATCATTGAGAATTACATTTGTAAATTCCCTCATAAATGTTCTGGCAGATTGCTAAGATCTGCGTAGGACTCTTAAGTTTACAACTGGTGTCCTTAATGTTGAACAACCAGTGTATAAATAATTCGTGTCCCTATGAGATCTTATTATGCATCTCGTGGCTCTAGACTCTATAGTGCGTTTTGATTTAGTGAGCGGAGGCTGGAGAGGACTGCCACCTTTTCAATATCATCTAACTCGGAGTGAGAGAGATGATAGGAATGTATTGAACTCCGTGACAATTGAAACAAGAATCCTTTGAGGGACCTTGAGTGGCTAGGGAGGGTTGTGCAGTGTATCACTGGGTCCATGATACTTTGTCTTCAATGCCAGCAATCAACTAAGTGATTCTGACAGCATATGTATTGACCCGGTTTCTGCCTAAGTTGTAAGGAGGGCTATTTTTTTTCACCCTTTCTCTTTACAATTCTTTTTCATTCTTCAACCCCTTCAGTGCTTACCGAGACTTCATAACTAACACCTTGTTGGGTTTGTTCCAGTGTTAGCTCCATCTCAGTCGGCACTATTCCCTCATTCACTTTTCTCCTTTTTAATCATACCTAAGGACTTCTATACTAACTAGTGGATTGTCCCTGGGTAGACCCCTACGGCTCTGGCGGGATCATGGGAACTTGTACCTAACCTTACCATCCTTATAACTCCATTATATGAAATACAATGGTCGGTCTTTGGTGTTCTTCCACAATTGCCAAACCAAATCTTTGAAAAATCTCTCAAAGTGTTCATGATTTCGAAACACATTTTTGCAAACACTTGAGAGTTTTATATTTTTCAAATGCTCCCCCTCAACATGTGCTCGAGTGATAGTTTTATAAATTTGCACATGTTAGGTAGAGCTCGTACTTTTTGAATTGATCCACTTTTAGTGAACATGACCGATTCGAGACACGCTTACATCACTAGTTAGACTTGCTTGAAATTATTACCCGGCCTGGTCAAGTCCACAGAAAGTTTCTCGAAATGGTACACTCTACTCAGATACATCTTTTTCGAGACACGCTTACATCACTGGTTAGACCAGCTTGAAATTATTACCCGGCCAAGACGTATCCTTTCGATTGATGGCAATTCAAGTTTCGTCAATTCATTGGTGAAGTCTGAGCCTTGCTCACGTGAGATGCCAAATCCTTTGTTTTGTTAAAACCATTTGCTCCCCCTCAATATGTGCATCGATATAAGAAAGATTTTCGCACATATGGAAGAGCTTGCGTTTATGACCAAAACATTTTGCTCCCCCTCAATATGTACCTTGATATGCAAAATGGTTTAGCACATACGGGAGAGCTTACATTAACTTCCAAATCATCACATTTTATCAGAATTTCCTATTTAAATCACATTCTCTCCCCCGATCAAAAATTTCAAACCATTTGAGATTTGTGATCCCAAGTGATTTAAATTAGTTTAGAAAATTTGGGAGAAAATGTGGTCAGGTTTAAATGTATTCTGATTTTGAAGCATACTATGCTTCCCTTGAAACACCAAGAGAGTGTCACTGCTGATGTTGCACAAATTTGGCAAGGTGTCGGAAATTTGAACAAATATGCTCCCCCTCAATTAATGACCCGTTTTCCATTAAAAGAGCTGTAGTCATTCAATTGAGCGACGGGTATTTGTGAAAATTTAATTCAATTTACCACCTTGTGTAACATCAAGACTCTCTAGAAGAATCAAATAGCATAAAGAGTCTGATGAAAAGAAGACTTCTCTTCTTATGCACGACAAGACGCACTGAAACGTACATCAAGTCGGGGAAACATGGATATAAAGTAATCCATGCCCAGGTGAACATCACCCGGTTGGAGGAACAACTGTCTTTTTGGCGACATGCTTTCCCCATTGTACAGCGCGTGTAACACCCCAAACCAGCAAGGGTAGAAGTATCACATTAATGGCTTCATATCAGATCAAACAAAGCATACATTCAATAGTAATACAAAGATTCTCAAAGGTTACAAATGAAATACTGAATACACAAGGATACAAAGGAAACAAAAACTAAATACTAAGTCTGCAAATGCAATCCTTCTAATGACTTCTACTTCAGAATAATTATTAAGGTCTTCTAAGTTCCAAAAGTCTCTTCCCTCTTACCCAGCTTCCAACTAAAACCTGCCGCGGGAAAAGAAACGCGGCTGAGCTTAAAAGCCCAGTGAACAGATATATAATAAACGGAAACGAAAGTAAACGAAAATGAACAGAAGTAGCATAATGAATAAGATATAAGTAAAGGTATAAAGAGTAAAGGTTTAGGACAGTCATCCACCACGAGCCCAAACAAATCAAATCATATCATATCGTAACCACAATCTTCAAATCATATAGAGGGGAGACCTCTCAGATAATCAGATCATATGAGGGGTGTCCTCATTCTTCAAATGGAGTAGCTAACTCCCAGACATATGTGAAAGGCGTGTATTGCACACAGCACCAGTCACCAGACAAATCATATCAAATCATATATAGTTAAATCCACTAAACAGAACAGATCTAGGATTGCAACCCATACGCCCCCCAGAAACATATATAATCCATAATCAAAGTAATGCGCATATCATAATCAGAATGGGGACGGTGTGAGAAATCACTCACCCACACATGAGTCATGCCAATGGTGCATCAAAGACATGGCCAGGTTACCTTCCTGGCTAGGTAAACAGAAATGGCTCGGGTATCAAACTAAGAGTCAAGTATCATACCAATTCAGAGTGTCACATCAAAAGGTCATATATCCGAAACTACATCTCAATATCTCAGAAGTAATATCAAAAGGTCCAAATCAGAATTTATCAAATCAAGGTTCATATTGAATAATCAAGTCAAGGTTCATATCAAAAGTTCATTTCAAAACTTTCCATCAAAAGTCCATTTTAAACAATCATTTATTCATGATTTTCATAAAACGATCTTTTACAATAGTTCTCATAAAAATATTCTTTCAAAAATGTGTTTCGTAAAAATTAGTCTTCCAAAAATAGTTTCCATAAAAGCTAGTAATATTTATATAAAAATGGTTTTGCCTCATTTATAAACCTCTTTTAAAATAGTTTTTCTCAAAACATTTCCAAGATATAAGTAGAAAAGGTTTTCGTAACATAGCTTCATATCAGACATCATATCAAATGGAATCAACAGAGAAGGTTCAAGCAAAGGGGAAATCATAGCAATCGAATCATAAACTAACAGATCAGAATACGAAAGAGATCATGAGAAACCTTAAAAGAAAGGTCAGAATATCTGTACCTTAGCGCCAATCAATGTCGTACTCGGAACCACAACTTACTCCTTCGAATAATCTACACATATTAAGAACCATTTATTTATTTAGGAGCCTAAACACCACTTAATTATTCTTTGATTACGAAGATGTCATTTATATTGATTTGTTTTTATCTAATGTGTTTTTTAAATGGGTACAAAAATGTACACCCTTATATTACAAAATAATTCTAATATGAAAATAATGTCATACTTATACTTTTAAACATTCAAACAGTAAACAAAATGCATGAACTCTTAATTTTAGTATGCATGCCATGCTTTAGTTTAGATTATATTCAAGTCTTATTTTAAAACCTCGTTTATGAACTAATAGGAAACATAACATTCCGAAAGGTTAAGAATATTTGTTGAAAAGGCAAAACATAACATATTTTGAAAGTCCCTTTCATTACATTTAGAACAATTGCAAACAGATTCATTATATTGATTCATACGGTATAGTAAATATAGGTATTGAATGAACTTGCTATTCTCATTTTATGGAGTTCTTTATGCCACATGACCCGTTTAAACATCCGAAACCCGATTCGACATACATGTTTGTAACTTATATAATTCCAACTTTCATAATTCGTTAACATGTTTCAATCCGTAACTACTCGACCCTCATAATAATAATTCATACTTAAAGTTTCGTATTACGTTTAGTCGCATAACCTTAGACTGAAACAATATTTGACTGATGGAAACAGAAAACCAAACACGCCACCTTGTTTAACAAGAACTCGCATGCATAACATATTTCAACCCTTTAGCTACTTTTGTCTCAACCAAAATGATTTTTCATGGATTCATATTACAACAGTGGCTTTTAAAAGGAAAACACCATAGTTGAGTCACAAGTCGATCCAAGACAATGGACAACAATACTTGACATAATATGTGAACAAGACACTTTTATGTTTTATCTTTTAGGCTAAAAATATGAACGTATAACGAGACTGCATGAAATCAAACTCACCAATTCCTCGTTAAAACCAAACCGACCCTTGTTCCAGATTTAGTAGTCACATTTAATGTTTTGTTTTCTGATTCATGTACAGATTTTAACAGTAAGGTTAGGGCTGGAAACAAAAGGAAATCGACAACAATGAACAAGACTTGACACTCCATATTTTATAACACTCGACATTAAGATACATGTGGCGTTTTTAATCCTTATACATATTAGCATATTAATGAGACAAGTAGACAGCACACCATGATTAAGACGAGCATGATTAGGTTTAGCGTACATATTTTAGATTAGGTTTAATCATATATGTCGTGTAGGAATTTGTTATGACAAGCTGGAAATCAAAGGTACCTTAGGGCTGGTATTGGGGAGAAGTCGAATGGAGAAAAATCAAGACACCACAAAAATGACGGAGTCAAGGCTGCTACTAAACCTTCAATTTGACACCAGCAGCAACCCTAACCCTCACATACAGGATGTATAGCAGCAGCTCGAACCACCATCTAACTTGATAACAAACTCTCATATTCGAAAGATACCTATCCAGACTTCAACCAAATCGAACAGGAACAAATGAAAAGGAGAATGTATGGGATTGCTTGAGGGGTATAGCAAAAGAGAATTATGTTTACATCAATAGGCGTGTCCTGTGGTTCTCTCGTACATAACTCGTAGCCTGATTTTCATACGGTGATAGAGTTATAATCAAGTTGATAGAAAGGGTTTATACGACCTATTACCAAAGCACGTGAAGTTAAGTCTAAAAAAATACCGTGTTTTAGGGCAATAATAGAGTAGGCGCATCTTCTAAAGATGGCATGTATACAATTTCGTCTTATCTTTTATATTTTAAACGAATGAATGTGAAATATACAAGGAATGTGTCCTGTTGTTTTTGGTATGTTGTTTCCATTGCAAAGAGACAGCCCATGTGGGAATGATATACGATTTTAGAGGAGGACAAAATGGAAAGCCGTGTTATGGAAATTAGGAAATACGTTTGATAGTTTGAGATAAGAGGAACAAATGTCTTTTTTTTTGGTTATAACTTATTTGGTGTGATCCTTATCTTGATATATCACACGTACAACTCTTGGCCTTGTATTTGGTTTCTCACAATTGGACATAGGGAGGGTCAATGGTTTACTTTAAGAAACAAAAGAAAACGGACGTGTAACTTAATATAATTATATGAGTCTATTTATGTGAAGATCAACTGAGGATGTTATTAATTTAGGTTAGTTATTGGTATTATTATGTAATTTCAATTTATCACATAAAGTTTTTTTTTTTTTTTTTTTTTTTTTTTTTCACATAAAGTTTTTTTTTTTTTTTTTTTGTCATACAATTATAATTCACACTTAGGTTATATTTCAAAATGGTGAAAATGACGGTCTAAAATTTTAGGATTTTACAACTCTTCCCCTCTAAAAATAAATTTTCGTCCTCGAAAATTGAAGTCGCAAAGTTAAACGAAGTCGTAGCAAGTCGCAGAAGATCATCACAAGCATTCTCACGCCCAGGGAGTTTCTTTGAAAAGATCTTCAGACCAAAAGTTTCTCATGACTCAGATCAAAACGAGGTGGGTTCAAATTTCTAAGGAGAAGACAAATTAGGTTGATTCAGAACAAAATGTCCATGCAACATAAACTGGACGATAGGTGAATCTTCAGAAAGCTCATATGGAATACGAATAAGATTTCAAATAAAATTGACTGAAGTCAACAGTATGCAAAACGAGAGTCCAAACTCATCCGGATGTCTAATGAACGAAGGCAGAGTATACGCATAGGTAGAATGAACCTAAAGTCCCACTAATCACGGGTAACCCAACGGAGATCAAATTATAAACTTCTTAGGTACTTCCCAAGATATCCTATGCCCACAACAAGTGCACGTTATATGATGTAAGTATTATCACGTTGGCCAGACGTCATAATACTGGCATCATATAAATATGCCCTCGTGATGGTCATACTTTATCTCAAGTCGTAATCAAAACCACCTATCTTAATCCACCTAGTATTTCTATATTCTCAAAGGTCAACAAGATCAAATGTCATAGTCAAACGGGAAAACAAAACTATTCGCAAGAGTATCAAAATCCCAGATTGCCTAGCAGAGTGAGGTATGCCGTCACAAGCATCATATCTTCCACAACTTACCAAAATCTCTCAAACAAAGCCATCACCGAGCATACGAAAAAAAATGAACACGAATTGAAATGTTTCTAAGAAACTTAAATCATCAGAGGATCTTATTTCTTTATAACGAATTTTAAGAGGGTCAACGGAATGAAAGTTAGTCGCCAAAATCCTCGGTCTTCATAGAATCGATTCTTCCAAACATAGAGGGTCTGTTTCAAAATTCCGCTCATTCAACACCTCCAATCTCTTCAATTCCTGCTAATCTGTCTTCGTCTGTCCATTAATCAGGAAGTGAAACCAAAATCGGGAACTTGTGTCTGCTTCATCGAGCCTCCTGCAGTTCTTCTTGGAGTGTGATGGAGTGTTGTGGCTTTCTGGAACAACCTTTAAATCTCTTCATCATCCAGTCTGCTTCCGCTCTCAATTCATCTTAGTACAACCAAGATGAATAGGGAAGTGAGACTGTACGTCTTCATCAGCTCCAGGTTCGCCATCTTGACTAGATCTTCTGCACCGCCCACCCTTCTGCATTGAAAGGAATGTCTTCACTCTTCAGGGTAGCCTCCGTTGTTGTTAACTCCAGGTCAGGCAAAGAACACCGTTGTCTCAACAAATATCCATCTCCCATAATGCATAAATGATCGTCAAATTTCTAACAAGGTGCAAAAATGATTTTCATGCTCTTCCTCGTCTCCGAATGTACTATTTAGTCATACAATGACCAATTGCCCAAGTACTTACGAGAAAACATCATTTATCAAATTCACGAAACAGTCAGAGCTTTAGCTAATACCATTAGCGTCACTAACCGTCATAGTAGTCGTTTACGAATATGGGGGTCGATTCCAAGAATAGACTCAATTCATCAGAAGGAAACTTCGCGCTCTGAATTTAAACAACCACATAGTTGTTTCAGGGTGGAGGAATGTTGGTTCCTAACAGTATTACGGTTCAGCTTCCTGTAATCGATACATATCTCCAGTCATCATCCTTCTTCATTGCGAACGGAACTAAAACACGCCCAGGAATACACTTAAGTAAACTCACTTCTTGTTCTTCGGTTGCTGCTCTTACCGGTTGCTCAATCCAACAGGTATGATTCCGGACACATCTGAAAGACACATTCGCTTGGTGACTAGACAATCTCTCGGTATCATGTCAAATCTTACTTCATACTCCGGTGGAAAACTTGGTGGTTCAACAGGAATCATATTCAAGAAATTCAGGGTGCCAAATAACGTTCAATACAAGGTTCATGCATTGGTGTACGAAATGGGTTCTAGGAAAACTTCATAGCCGCGAAAGTAACATACGAGTCTCCAGAGTAATAGTGATAGCAAAGGGTTTAACAATCGGTAATCGTAGTAGGGAGTTCAAAATTGTTTCAAACGCCAAAGGTGAGACATAGGAGGGAAGTTGTCAATATTTGAATACTCAATCAACCAATTCCTTGTCGGAATAAAATCGAAGTTAACTATCCAAAGAAAAACGGATCACAAATCAAATCTTTATCATTCAAAAATGAGGGGGAAACATTCTTATACTCGTGGTTATACACCACAAGACTTCTCGTAGGAACAGAGATGGGTGAAACGAAACCATATAGTGCCGTAAGATTCATAGGTACTTATCAAAAGCAAAAGACAAATAACAAAACATATCCAGTACGTCATCGCCATGGAGGTTCTCAGAATGCCCGAAGAGGTATCAAAATGATTAACGAAAGGATCAAAGATCAGAGTCAAAATCTGAAGATGAGGATCAAATAGTGTCAGGCAATTATTATGAAATTCTCAATGCCTTCAAGGTTTAATCAGGTTCAAATCTTAGGTGGTGCAAAACATAAGCTTTCGCTTTCCAAAAGTGATATCAACAAGATCTAACCAAAAGCAAGGCACGAATCAGAGTGATGCGGAAGCAAAGACACTTAAACGAATGCCTTATAGTCTACCCATTCCTCACTGGTCAAAACTTACGTTCCTATAGGGAAATCTTAAAGCAATTTTCAAAGGTTGTCTTACGAGCGCCTACAGGGAAAACTTAGTGGTCCTAACTTACACAGGCCAAGGGTAATTGTATTACGAATCGTAGCCTGTCGCTCTGATACCATAATTGTAACACCCCAACCCAGCAAGGGTAGAAGTATCACATTAATGGCTTCATATCAGATCAAACAAAGCATACATTCAATAGTAATACAAAGATTCTCAAAGGTTACAAATGAAATACTGAATACACAAGGATACAAAGGAAACAAAAACTAAATACTAAGTCTGCAAATGCAATCCTTCTAATGACTTCTACTTCAGAATAATTATCAAGGTCTTCTAAGTTCCAAAAGTCTCTTCCCTCTTACCCAGCTTCCAACTAAAACCTGCCGCGGGAAAAGAAACGCGGCTGAGCTTAAAAAGCCCAGTGAACAGATATATAATAAACGGAAACGAAAGTAAACGAAAATGAACAGAAGTAGCATAATGAATAAGATATAAGTAAAGGTATAAAGAGTAAAGGTTTAGGACAGTCATCCACCACGAGCCCAAACAAATCAAATCATATCATATCGTAACCACAATCTTCAAATCATATAGAGGGGAGACCTCTCAGATAATCAGATCATATGAGGGGTGTCCTCATTCTTCAAATGGAGTAGCTAACTCCCAGACATATGTGAAAGGCGTGTATTGCACACAGCACCAGTCACCAGACAAATCATATCAAATCATATATAGTTAAATCCACTAAACAGAACAGATCTAGGATTGCAATCCATACGCCCCCCAGAAACATATATAATCCATAATCAAAGTAATGCGCATATCATAATCAGAATGGGGACGGTGTGAGAAATCACTCACCCACACATGAGTCATGCCAATGGTGCATCAAAGACATGGCCAGGTTACCTTCCTGGCTAGGTAAACAGAAATGGCTCGGGTATCAAACTAAGAGTCAAGTATCATACCAATTCAGAGTGTCACATCAAAAGGTCATATATCCGAAACTACATCTCAATATCTCAGAAGTAATATCAAAAGGTCCAAATCAGAATTTATCAAATCAAGGTTCATATTGAATAATCAAGTCAAGGTTCATATCAAAAGTTCATTTCAAAACTTTCCATCAAAAGTCCATTTTAAACAATCATTTATTCATGATTTTCATAAAACGATCTTTTACAATAGTTCTCATAAAAATATTCTTTCAAAAATGTGTTTCGTAAAAATTAGTCTTCCAAAAATAGTTTCCATAAAAGCTAGTAATATTTATATAAAAATGGTTTTGCCTCATTTATAAACCTCTTTTAAAATAGTTTTTCTCAAAACATTTCCAAGATATAAGTAGAAAAGGTTTTCGTAACATAGCTTCATATCAGACATCATATCAAATGGAATCAACAGAGAAGGTTCAAGCAAAGGGGAAATCATAGCAATCGAATCATAAACTAACAGATCAGAATACGAAAGAGATCATGAGAAACCTTAAAAGAAAGGTCAGAATATCTGTACCTTAGCGCCAATCAATGTCGTACTCGGAACCACAACTTACTCCTTCGAATAATCTACACATATTAAGAACCATTTATTTATTTAGGAGCCTAAACACCACTTAATTATTCTTTGATTACGAAGATGTCATTTATATTGATTTGTTTTTATCTAATGTGTATTTTAAATGGGTACAAAAATGTACACCCTTATATTACAAAATAATTCTAATATGAAAATAATGTCATACTTATACTTTTAAACATTCAAACAGTAAACAAAATGCATGAACTCTTAATTTTAGTATGCATGCCATGCTTTAGTTTAGATTATATTCAAGTCTTATTTTAAAACCTCGTTTATGAACTAATAGGAAACATAACATTCCGAAAGGTTAAGAATATTTGTTGAAAAGGCAAAACATAACATATTTTGAAAGTCCCTTTCATTACATTTAGAACAATTGCAAACAGATTCATTATATTGATTCATACGGTATAGTAAATATAGGTATTGAATGAACTTGCTATTCTCATTTTATGGAGTTCTTTATGCCACATGACCCGTTTAAACATCCGAAACCCGATTCGATATACATGTTTGTAACTTATATAATTCCAACTTTCATAATTCGTTAACATGTTTCAATCCGTAACTACTCGACCCTCATAATAATAATTCATACTTAAAGTTTCGTATTACGTTTAGTCGCATAACCTTAGACTGAAACAATATTTGACTGATGGAAACAGAAAACCAAACACGCCACCTTGTTTAACAAGAACTCGCATGCATAACATATTTCAACCCTTTAGCTACTTTTGTCTCAACCAAAATGATTTTTCATGGATTCATATTACAACAGTGGCTTTTAAAAGGAAAACACCATAGTTGAGTCACAAGTCGATCCAAGACAATGGACAACAATACTTGACATAATATGTGAACAAGACCCTTTTATGTTTTATCTTTTAGGCTAAAAATATGAACGTATAACGAGACTGCATGAAATCAAACTCACCAATTCCTCGTTAAAACCAAACCGACCCTTGTTCCAGATTTAGTAGTCACATTTAATGTTTTGTTTTCTGATTCATGTACAGATTTTAACAGTAAGGTTAGGGCTGGAAACAAAAGGAAATCGACAACAATGAACAAGACTTGACACTCCATATTTTATAACACTCGACATTAAGATACATGTGGCGTTTTTAATCCTTATACATATTAGCATATTAATGAGACAAGTAGACAGCACACCATGATTAAGACGAGCATGATTAGGTTTAGCGTACATATTTTAGATTAGGTTTAATCATATATGTCGTGTAGGAATTTGTTATGACAAGCTGGAAATCAAAGGTACCTTAGGGCTGGTATTGGGGAGAAGTCGAATGGGGAAAAATCAAGACACCACAAAAATGACGGAGTCAAGGCTGCTACTAAACCTTCAATTTGACACCAGCAGCAACCCTAACCCTCACATACAGGATGTATAGCAGCAGCTCGAACCACCATCTAACTTGATAACAAACTCTCATATTCGAAAGATACCTATCCAGACTTCAACCAAATCGAACAGGAACAAATGAAAAGGAGAACGTATGGGATTGCTTGAGGGGTATAGCAAAAGAGAATTATGTTTACATCAATAGGCGTGTCCTGTGGTTCTCTCGTACATAACTCGTAGCCTGATTTTCATACGGTGATAGAGTTATAATCAAGTTGATAGAAAGGGTTTATACGACCTATTACCAAAGCACGTGAAGTTAAGTCTAAAAAAATACCGTGTTTTAGGGCAATAATAGAGTAGGCGCATCTTCTAAAGATGGCATGTATACAATTTGGTCTTATCTTTTATATTTTAAACGAATGAATGTGAAATATACAAGGAATGTGTCCTGTTGTTTTTGGTATGTTGTTTCCATTGCAAAGAGACAGCCCATGTGGGAATGATATACGATTTTAGAGGAGGACAAAATGGAAAGCCGTGTTATGGAAATTAGGAAATACGTTTGATAGTTTGAGATAAGAGGAACAAATGTCTTTTTTTTTGGTTATAACTTATTTGGTGTGATCCTTATCTTGATATATCACACGTACAACTCTTGGCCTTGTATTTGGTTTCTCACAATTGGACATAGGGAGGGTCAATGGTTTACTTTAAGAAACAAAAGAAAACGGACGTGTAACTTAATATAATTATATGAGTCTATTTATGTGAAGATCAACTGAGGATGTTATTAATTTAGGTTAGTTATTGGTATTATTATGTAATTTCAATTTATCACATAAAGTTTTTTTTTTTTTTTTTTTTTTTTTTTTTTTTTTTTTTTTTTTTTTTTTTTTTTGTCTTACAATTATAATTCACACTTAGGTTATATTTCAAAATGGTGAAAATGACGGTCTAAAATTTTAGGATTTTACAGCGCGGGTTGCAGTATGAAGTAACTGCAAGCCATTAAGACATGTTTTAACTGATTAGTATAACTTCTGCTCGAGCTTCATTTAAGAATCCGTGCCATTATTGAATGACATTTCTAGATCCGTAAATGTTATCGATAAACAGAAGACATGCCTAGGTAGGACTATTTTTGGTATTTTCTGATTTTTCGATTTTTTATGGTTTTTATAGGTTTTATATTTTTGTATTTTTCTTTTTGATTTAAGATATATACAACTATGTACAAGGATATAAGAAGACAATCCTTTACTCCTCCTTTTCCTCCTGAAGACACTTGAGGGTTTCAGGAGTCATGCTTTTCATGCCAAGGCGTGGGAGAATAAACTGAAAACTTTCTCTTGGGAGGGCCTTGGTGAAGATGTCAGCTAACTGAAACTCTGTCCTCACGAAGTATAGTTCCACAATTCCTTTTTCCACCTGTTCCCTGATGAAGTAATGCCTGATGTCGATGTGTTTAGACCTGGAGTGCTGAACATTGTTACAACAAAGAGCAATGGCGCTTTTGTTGTCACAATATAGGGGAATTTTGTTGTATGAGAATCCATAGTCCGAAAGTTGTGATCGCATCCAAAGGATTTGTGCACAACAAGCAGACATTGCAATGTACTCAGCTTCAGTAGATGATATGGAAGTACTCATCTGCTTCTTAGAAGACCAACTAACCAACTTTTCCCCTAAAAACTGAGCTCCTCCTGAAGTACTTCGACGAGTGTCTTGACATCCCGCATGATCAGCATCCGCGTAAGCTGTTAACTCCATGGCAGTGTCCTTAGGATACCAGAGACCCATATGAACCGTGCCTTGAAGATATCGAAAGATCCTTTTCACTGCTTCAACATGCTTCTTGGTTGGTCTGGATTGATACCGAGCACACATACACACAGCAAACAGAAGATCTGGTCTGCTAGCCGTGATGTACATCAAAGATCCAATCATGCTTTGATATTTCGTTATATCCACTGGAATCCCTGAAGGATCTTCATCCAGCTTCGTTCTATCAACCATGGGAGTGTCAAAAGGTTCACTTGAATAAAATCCAAACTTTTTCAAGATCTCATTGGCGTATTTGGATTGATTAATGAATATGCCACTGGGACTTTGAGAAACTTGTAATCCTAAGAAGAATGACATTTGTCCCATCATAGACATTTGGAACTTGGAATTCATCTCTTTTGAAAAACTATCACATTCACTAGGATCTGTTGAAGCAAAGATGATATCATCTACATAGATCTGAACTAGTAGTAGATGGTTTCTTGACTTCCTGGTGAATAATGTAGGATCAACAACACCCTTGGAGAATCCGTTCACTAGGAGGAACTTGGACAATGTATCGTACCATGCCCTTGGCGCCTGTTTTAACCCATAAAGAGCCTTCTTCAAGCGGTAAACATGAGTAGGATGTTCAGTATCCACGAATCCTTCTGGTTGACTCACATAAACTTCTTCCTTTAAGTCACCATTCAGGAATGCCGTTTTGACATCCATCTGGTAGACTATCATATTTCGACTAGCAGCATTTGCCAGGAAGATTCTTATAGCTTCAATTCTAGCAACCGGAGCAAACGATTCTTCAAAATCAATGCCCTCTTCTTGTCTGAACCCTTTAGCAACTAGCCGTGCCTTGTTCTTTAACACATCACCATACTCATCAAGCTTCACTTTGAAGATCCACTTTAAAGCAATGATCATTGCAAGCTCTGGAGGAGGCACTAATTACCATACTTCAAGTCGATCAAATTCATGGATTTCATCCTGCATAGCCTGGAACCAGCAATCTTTAGTCATTGCTTCTTTGGCATCTTTTGGTTCGACTTTGGACAGTACGGAATTGAGGAAGCACCATAGTGCATCAGTGGCTAGTTGATTACGTGTGGATACTGGACGTGAGGGATTGCCTATGATGTTGTCGATTGGATGATCACTGGTCCATTTCCTGAGATGGTCGTGAGGTTGAGGGTTATGAACAGACGTAGCAGTGCTGTGTCCTTCAAGTGAGGATGTGTCTGATGAATGTTCAGGAGCAAATATGTTTTCAAAAGGAATCTCTTCAACAGGAGCAAAAGGATTAACTTCCAATGAATTATTATCTAAAGATTCTTGTATTACTGGAGAAGTTTGAGCGTTTGATGACGAAGGCGATTGACTGGCAGCTGGAGCATTGTGACTGACTGATACTGAAGCTGTAGGGCCTTCTGAACCTTGTGGGGCTTGAACCTCAGCCATAGGAAGTACAACAGGTTCACTTGGGATGGTTCCATTCGTTGGCTCAAAGTATTCATCAAACATAGGATCAAATAACTTCTTTAACTCCTCGCATGTAGGTGGCACATAAGAATCTGCAGGCGTGGAATTCTGTACAAGTCCTGAACTAATAGGTCCAGGAGACAAAAGGTTAAGATCGGGTCCAGAACTAATTTGTCCTGAAGCAGGTTGCTCACTCAGCTCATCGAACGTAACATGAATGGTTTCCATAATTTTACGGGTTCTCTTATTGTAGATTCGATACCCTTTACTGTCTGGTGCGTATCCAACAAAAATACCTACATCTGCTTTAGCTCTTAACTTTCCCAAGTCTTGACTATCGTTAGTTGGGTAGCAAAGTGCACCAAACACACGGAGAAAGGAAAGATCTGGTTTCTTGTTATGAATTAACTCGAAGGGAGTCTTCTCATGAACCGGATGAATTAGGGATCGGTTTTGAGTGTAACATGCTGTTGCAATAGCCTCTGCCCAGAGAAACATCGGTGTCTTTGAAAATATAAGCATAGTTCTTGTAGCCTCCACCAGAGTACGGTTCCTTCGTTCAACCACTCCGTTCTGTTGAGGAGTGCGAGGGATACTTTTCTGATGCGTGATGCCAATACTTTCATAGAAATTACGGAGTTGTTGGTTAACAAACTCAGTACCATTATCAGTGCGGATGATTCTGACAGTTTTATCCAGCCTTACTTGCAGCTGTTTTATCAGTTTAATGATAACCTCTGGAGTTTCGTCCTTGGTTCTCAAAAACTTTACCCATGTGAACCGAGAATAATCATCTACTATCACCAGAACGTACTTCTTTCCATTTATGGTTTGTATTCTCATTGGACCGCACAAGTCCATGTGGAGGGTATGAAGAACTTCCAAGTTGGTGTTGATGGTTTTAGGCTTGTGGGTTTGTTTCTTGCTTTTACCCAGTTGACATGCAGAGCAGAGATGATCTTTCTCATATTTCAGTCTGGGCATCCCTCTAACAAGATCTTTACGGGAAAGATTATTTATGGTACCGAAGTTCAAGTGGTTCAAACGACGATGCCACAGCCATGATTTTGTTTTAGAGGCTTTAAAAAGCAAGCATATGGGAGAGGACTTCAACATTTCTTCAATCGATATGGTGTATAGATTGGTGCCCCGACTGCCCTTGAGGAGATCTATACCATCCAATTCTCTGACGAAACATGTATGCTTTCTGAAAGCCACTTCCAGATCTGAATCACAAAATTGACCCACAGAAAACAGATTATGCCCTAGTCCTTCCACATAATATACCCTTGAGATTACACTGTCACCAAACACATAATCTCCATAACCCATAATAGCACCAAAGTGGTCGTTCCCAAATCTAACTGTCCCGATAAACTTTTTCACAAAGTTCTTGAGCCGCGAGCGATCCCCAGTCATATGTTTTGAGCAGCCTGAGTCCAAATACCACAGGACAATTTGTATGACCTGCATTTGAAACCAGACAACAATGGATAACTGAAAAATGTGGATCCCCAAGTGCAATTGGGGTCCGTTTGGTCAGCACACACATATTCTGGAACCACAGATTTCACAGATGCTACTGTCTTTACTGAGGAGACAGAACTAGAGACAGGACAAGACCTAGATGGAAGGCATTGTGACACTAAAGACAGGATTCTACCAGTTGGTCTCCATTCCTTATTCTTCACAATTTTATGCATATTCATTTTAGGTAATGGTCTTAGTTTTCCTAATTCCTTGGGGTAGGGGTAGGGTCTGTCTACATTCTACCTCCCCCATACCCTGCCTTGGCGGGATTGGGTTTGTTGTTGTTGTTGTTGTTGTTGTCTTAGTTTTCCTAAATTGAATTTCCTTCCAGTGGGTCTCCATTCCTTAACTTTCACAATTTTATGCCTATTCATTTTAGGTAACGTGCACTGTGTTCCTAAATTGAATTTCCTTCCAGTGGGTCTCCATTGATATCCTACGCTAGCAAATGTTTTTCCTGTTGCTTTCCAAACTTTCTTGCATGCTTCAGTAATCCTACCATTCTTAACATGGGGTGATGCAGAAGACATCAAGAAAGACACAACACAATCATCATGATTAGCAGAAATTAAGCAATTGTCGCATGTTTTACAGATAGCATTATAATTCGAATTAATTACAGTACTTTTGATACTAGAATCAACACGATTCATCCTACTCATTGCAAACTTATTGTTCCTAGGTTGGGCTTCTACATTCTTCAAGTGATCATTCTTAGCTGGCGCAGTCCTATCCTTTCTTGCATTTTCTCTAGACCTTGACTCGCTAGCTTGGGTGTCACTTTTTACTCCTGTAGAAGCATCGAAGGAAACATTAGTTTGTTTTTCTGTCACATGCCTTCCTGATAAAGATGTGTTGGGTTCTGATGTTTTTGGTGGTAGATCAAAGGCTACATGCTTGTTCTCAACAGTAGATGATGATGCAACAAATCTATCTCTATGGCTGCTAAACTTAGGAATTGAGCCTATGGCATATTCTAAGTTTTCCTGAATTCTTTTCGTGAGTTTGCAGGCATAGACAACTGCCCTATCAAGTGGCTTATCAGTCCTATCCTCTTCAACTACCTCACGAAGTGTGTCAAGGCCCTCTCTAAGATGATCGAGATATGTTTGATGGGCAAAGCTGTTATTTCTAAGCTTAAATGGAATACGCCCAACATCAACATCATACTTTTTACTATCAGTAGCCTTTGGTGTATCACAATTACAAGTGGTGCATGGCATTTTACCTTTCACCTGAGCCTTAAGATTCTCAATTTCATTTGTCAAAGAGGTTATTTGATCATTGTGATTGTTTCTTGTAACTTTAATAGAATCATATAACTCTTTGAAGTGTTGTTTAACCTTTGAATTTTCTTCTCGAAAACACTCATTTTCATAATGTAACTTATTTATGGTGTTTTGATATTGAAAATTCTGAGAATCTGAAGACGAAGGTTTATTGGTGCCATACACTTCACACTTGTTGGATTTCAATTGGGCAATTTGGGCCCTCAGCAGTCGAATCGTGTTCGTGTGAGCTTGAATTGTCTCATCTCGTTTGCTTAATTCAAAATAAGTATCAAATTCAGGAGCATCCAAGGATGTCTTGTCATTTGATATTTTATGTTTTTCATTTAAATGTTGATGTTTCAATTGCAAATTAAGATACTCAACTTCTAATTTTGAAAAACGTTTAACCATATTATCATGGTCATCATTTTGAATTTTTTTAAGCAATTTTAAATTCTCCCCCTCAAGCTCAACAACACGATTCTGGGTGACATTTAACGCAATAGCATACTCATTAAATTGACAAGCAGACAATGCAGAATCAGTGACAGTGTAAAATACATCTTGTGCAATACATTTAGCAATCAAGTTGTCGTTAGTAATGAGTATGTTTTTTCTTTCAATCTCTCGACTCTTAAGTTCTATTGCATATTCATTCACCTCATTTTCCATATCTTTAAACACTACTTTCATTTCTTTTATTTCGGCTTTAAGGGCAGTTTGCAACCCTTCAAAGTGTTCTTTAAGTAGTTTAAAGAATGGCATGACCTCAGTTAAGTAACACCTTTTGGCATGTTCAAAACACCTTTCCCCCTCAGTAATACCAGAGGGTGTGATTCTCTTCTTGCATGTTTTATCGAAATCAGCAAACAGTTGCCAAAGCACATATAAGCTAATAAAGGTTTTACATTCAGTGGGAAGAGATAAAGGCACCAAATTCCTAGGTGTATTGGGAGGATACACCGTTATGGACGCAACTTTTCTAATGAGGGGGGTGTTGGCCTTAAGTTTTTCTACCTTAAGTCTTTCATTATCTTGTTTCCAGAAAATCTGTTCAGGTGTTAACTTCTTTTGAGGAGCAAACACAGTCAAACGATTTTCCTCACCATAGTCATGGGGTTTGATTATTATTCGTCTGACTGCGCACTCGGGATCCCTCATTTTCTCATTCATTCTTTCCTTTGTTCTCTCACTCATCTCCTCCTCCTCTTTAGTGTAGAGAAGCTCAGGCGGGTCATGAATAGGCATAAGCATCACATTACCATCGTATAGAGCTGGTTGAACTACTTTCATGTCCCTGAGGATGGTTGACTTGGGTTCACCTATCATGATTTTACTATGCTTATCACTCAACTTTCTGTGCTTATGAATCATTTGAGCAGTTTGTATGGTTTGATTTTGTGTGTACAACTTATCTTCAAGCTTATTTTTTAATGTCTTGAGTCTAAAGAAATCATTTAAAAGTGTTGTTTCTTTTTGTTTGAATTCTTGCTTAAGTGTAGTTACACACTTTTGTGCTTCCTGTTTCTGTTTGACAGACTGTTCTAGCTGACTTTTCAAAGAACTCAACTCTAATTTTAATGTTTCTTCTCTCACTCTAGACTCTTTAATAAGTGTACTCATTTTACCTTCTAATTTCTGCTCACGTTCATTAAGCTCAAACTTAGCAAGCTGTTCGTACATAGCTACTTGTTCTTTATAGATGTTTAGTCTAGTGATCAAGTTATCATCAGGGACAGGCAATTGGTTCTCATGGCGCTCACATGCATTATCTATATTACACGCATTATCTAAGGCACATACATTACTTATAACACAAACATCATTATTGACAAAAGATTCACCATTTGGTACATCAGGCGAGTTGTTGTGATTCAAATACTGTTCATATGAAATAATATTGCTATTTTCCATGTCAACATTACTTGAGTCAGAAACATCTGCCTGATGTACTTCTTCGGGATTCTTTTGTCCCTCGACTATATTATATGTGTCATAAATTTTTAGTACCTCAGATATCACAGATGCATTAGAAAGGCCAGCTTGACGGGGAGATGAGACCAGGGAAGACAAGTTAGCCATAAAGATTGTTTGAGCCGTAGGTTCATCATCTACATCAGAGTCAAATGCATCATAGTCATCTGCCTTGAAGATGTTAGGATCATTAAGTGCTAGATCCTGAACAGGTTTCTCATCCACATCTTCATCAAAAGTATTTCCTCCATCTCCTGCCAAGAACAATAACTCTTCCTCATCCAATACAGCTCCATTCTCTTGAGCTTGCATTAACAGCATCTTGTCTTTGAAGTAATCTGAGTTCTGTGGACGTTTAGGTTGATTGCAGTTTCTAGCAATGTGTCCAAGCCCCCCACAATTATAACACTTGATCTGTTTCCCTTGACCCTGATTGGCATTCCCTGCTCTATTCGGCACATAACCTCGACCCATGTTTCTACCAGCTCTCCCTTGCACATTCTGAACCACAATTTTCCCATCCTCCACCATTGCTAGATTGCGTGGGTTGGATGAATTCCTTAACTGATTGTTGGTCTGAGGGAGTGATGCTTGAAACTGTTGAACCAGTAATGATACTTGATTGGTGAGGTTGTCAATCATTATGTCGGTCTGAGAGTAGCCTAAATCAAGTTGAGAACTCATAGCAGGTACTTGTGGGTGAAGTTGATGATAGCTTGGGTTGGAAGATGATTGGATTGTCGGTTGAACATTTGTCATGAACGCCAGTGGATCATTTGTAGTTGAAGGATTAAACTTTTCTCTCAGCACCCGATCATAGACAGCATGCTTCTCATGTTGTTGCAGGTAAGCATACAGCTGTTCATAGTTGGTATCCCTTAAACCTTTGTTGAGTTTGACAGCAGTAACAAATCTGTCCCATTCAGGAGTCATGTTGTTCACAAACTTTGAGTTTAGTTGGATATTGGGCATAGTCATTCTGATCATCCTCATATCATTCACCAACTTATGAAATCTCACATAGTAGTCTGTGATATTCTCTCCTGGGTTCATTTTGAAATGCTCGAACTCATCATACAGCTGTGACTCACGATCTTCCTTTGTGAGTTCTGACCCTGCCAACAACATTTTAACGTTGTCCCACACAGCTTTGGCTTCAGTGTTGAAATTGATGAGCTTGTATACATCCTTTGGAAGACCTTTAATGACTATGTTTGAGGCTCTAATGTCGGCATCATACCTCTTCTTTTCTTCTTCATTAAGATCATTGTAGTTTCTAGGTTTGTCTATGCCCCAAGTCACAGTCCCATCTTCACCAGTTGTAACAACATCTCTGGTGGTACCCATCTGATATGGTCCATCGTCAATTGCCTTAAGAATGTTAACTCCATTATCTTTTCCCAAGCAGTAAAGTCTTATCCGTTGTGCCCAAGACTCATAATCCGTCCTATCTAACATAGGTGGACGAGTGTCAGATCCTGCTGCTTGAATATCTTCTGATGATGTGTTAGATGTGGTAGCCATAGTAACTACGGGATTTTACAGATCTTGTGATTTAACCGAGAAATCGAATCTTTCGCGGGAATTTCTAAAATCACCAAGACACAAACCGCCTAGACAAATAGCACTCTTGAGGATACAAACCGCCTAGACAAACCGCGTAGACACAAACCGAGTTCACACTGCAGAGACAAACCGCGTAGACACAAACCGAGTTCACGCTGGAGAGACAAACCGCGTTGATACAAACCGAGTACACACTGCAGAGACAAACCGCGTTGACACAAACCGAGTTCACACTGCAGAGACAAACCGCGTAGACACAAACCGAGTTCACGCTGCTGAGACAAACCGTGTAGACACAAACCGAGTTCACGCTTGAGATACAAACCGCGTTGACACAAACCGAGTTCACACTGCAGAGACAAACCGCGTTGACACAAACCGAGTTCACACTGCAGAGACAAACCGCGTATGCGCCTTAGAGACAAACCGCGTTGGCACAAACTTCCAAACACGTCACTTTCAATGCTGTTTGTCCTTTTGCCTAAACTAGTAATAGGACAAGCCGCGTTCTCGATGGGACACAAACCGCGTTCAAGAACGTCCAAAATACACAAACCGCACCCAAGAACACTTGGATAAAAACCACTCGAATCACCCAAAAATGCCACACAAACCTTAAATCTGTGAATCCAAGCACCAAATACTACTCTTATACTATTCCTAAGCTAGAAAGTACAAGGTATAACAACTTTTAATCACTAAACAAAGCACAAAATGAAATTAATGTAACTTAACAAATCGAACCAAAAAACCTCAAAAACTACACAAATCCGTGAATACCAACTCTCATGGACCTAACCATGGCTCTCTGATACCAATTGTAGGGTATTCACAATGCAAGAAACACTTGTTTGAGGCTTAGATTTGGATCGAATGACAAAGAACTAGAGAGAGAAAGTGGGAACTTCTAGAGAGAGAAAACAATGTGTATATTAGCTTGAGATAATGTGAAGTTCCAACCCTTCCCTTGCAAGGGAAGGGGTATTTATACTTACTACATATTATGCCCCTAGCGGGCTGTAGAGTGAGCTGACAGAGGGTAAAGACCCGACCCACTCCACAATACTAATAATAATAACTAAGCTACTAATAATATTACTGATAATCCTATAAGCTATGATGTACTAATAATTACTCGGGGTGACCGAGTCTTCAGCTGAATATTCATATTCCTAACACTAACCAACTTTTCCCCCAAAAACTGAGCTCCCCCCGAAGTACTTCGACGAGTATCTTGACACCCAGCATGATCAGCATCAGCATAAGCCGTGAGTTCCATTGCAGTGTCCTTAGGATACCAGAGACCCATATGAACAGTGCCTTGAAGATATCTGAAGA
The DNA here is from genome assembly GCA_021014915.2 of Artemisia tridentata subsp. tridentata. Taxonomy (NCBI): domain Eukaryota; kingdom Viridiplantae; phylum Streptophyta; class Magnoliopsida; order Asterales; family Asteraceae; genus Artemisia; species Artemisia tridentata. The sequence goes on from CP139508.1 coordinate 390,489,787, forward strand.
CTCTTTTCACTGCTTCCAGATGATTTTAGGTAGGCTTGGATTGGTACCGAGCGCACATACATACTGCGAACAGAAGATCAGGTCTACTAGCAGTGAGATACATCAAGGATCCAATCATACTTCTATACTTTGTTTGATCAACCGGGATCCCAGAGAGGTCTTCATCCAGCTTTGATCTTTCAACCATGGGAGTGTCAACAGAATCACTTGAATCAAATCCAAACTTCTTCAAAATTTCGTATGCATATTTGGATTGATTAATGAAGATGCCTCCGGGACTTTGAGAGATTTGCAGACCTAAGAAAAACGACATTTGTCCCATCATCGACATCTGAAACTTAGAACTCATCTCTTTTGAAAACCGATCACATTCACTATGATCAGAAGAGGCAAAAATAATGTCATCTACATATATCTGACCGTGAAGTAGATGTTTGCCCGCCTTCCTGGTGAATAGTGTGGGATCAACAACACCTTTGAAAAATCCGTTTGCAAGAAGGAACTTGGACAGCGTGTCATACCAAGCCTTAGGTGCCTGCTTCAAGCCATAGAGGGCCTTCTTCAAGCGATAGACATGAGTGGGATGATCAGCGTCCACAAATCCTTCTGGTTGACTCACATAGACTTCCTCCTTTAAGTCACCATTCAAGAAAGCTGTCTTAACATCCATCTGGTAGACTATCATATTTTGACTAGCAGCATTTGCGAGAAAGATTCTAATGGCTTCAATTCGTGCAACCGGAGCAAAATATTCTTCAAAGTCTATGCCCTCTTCTTGTCGATACCCTTTTGCAACTAGCCGTGCCTTGTTCTTCAGAACATCACCATGCTCATCAAGTTTCACCTTGAAGATCCACTTTAGAGCAATGATCATTGCACACTCTGGAGGAGGCACTAATTCCCATACTTCAAGTCGATCAAATTCATGAATTTCATCTTGCATAGCGTTGAACCAGCATCTTTGACATAGCTTCTTTAGCATCTTTGGCTCGACTTTGGATAGTACGGAATGAAGAACGCACAGTGCATCGGTGGCAAGTTGTTTTCGTGTAGATACCGGACGCGAAGGATTACCAATGATGTTGTCAATTGGATGATCATTGGTCCAATTTCTGAGATGATCATGGGGTTGAGGGTTTTGAACTGATGTTGCCGTGTTGTGATCTTCTGAAGAAGATGTATCAGTTGAAGACTCAGGAGCAAATATGTTCTCAAACGGAACATCATCAACAGGAGCAAAAGGATTAACTTCAAAAGAATTGTTTTCTGCAGAACCTTGCTGTACCGAAGAAGACTGAATATTTGATGATGAGGGCGATTGACTGCAGGTGGAGCATTACTGATTGAACAGTAGTGCTTTGAGTTCTGTACATTGACCTGCAATGGAGTTCTGGTGAATCCGTAGTAAGTATTTACTGTTGGTGGCTCAAATATCGTCAAACATCGAATCAAATAGCTTTCAACTCTTCACTGGTGGGAGGTCATAAGGAACTGTACGTGGATTCTGTACAAGACTGAACTAATGGTCCAGGTTCAATAGATTAGGTGTGGGTCCAGAACTGGTTTGTTCAGGAGCCGTTTGCTCAGTCAGCTCATCGAATGTAACGTGAATAGTTTCCATGATTTGTCGGGTTCTCTTGTTGTAGATTCTATACCCCTTGCGATCTGGTGCATACCCAACGAAGAAACCTAAGTCTGCTTTAGCTTTTAGCTTTCCTAAATCTTGACCATCATTTGTCGGATAGCACAAAGCACCAAACACACGAAGAAAGGAAAGATCTGGTTTCTTCCCATGTAACAGCTCGTAAGGAGTTTTGTTGTGAAGAGTGTGTATCAAGGAACGATTTTGGGTGTAACATGCAGTAGCAATTGCTTCTGCCCAAAGAAACATCAGAGCCTTAGAATATATTAGCATAGTTCTTGCAGCTTCCACTAGAGTACGATTTCGTTTTTCAACAACACCGTTTTGCTGAGGAGTGCGTGCAACACTTTTCTGATGAGTTATGCCAATATCTTCATAAAATTGTCTGAGGTTTTGGTTAACAAACTCAGTTTCATTGTCCGTCCGGATGATTCTGACAGTTTTGTTCAGCCTTACTTGTAACTGCTTGATTAGTTTAATGATAACCTCTGGAGTTTCATCCTTGGTTCTCAAAAACTTTACCCATGTAAACCGAGAGTAGTTGTCGACCACCACCAGAACATACTTCTTTCCATTGATACTTTGCACTCTCATTGGTCCGCACAGATCCATGTGAAGGGTGTGAAGAACTTCCATGATGGTATTGATGGTTTTGGGTTTGTGAGTATGTTTCTTGCTTTTGCCCAATTGACATGCAGAACAAAGATGATCTTTCTCAAATTTTAGTCTGGGCATGCCTCGTACAAGATCCTTGCGAGACAAGTCATTTATGGTGCCGAAGTTCAAGTGATTCAAACGACGGTGCCAAAGCCATGATTTAGTCTTCGAGGCCTTAGAAAGCAAGCATATAGGAGAGGACCTCATCATTTCTTCAATTGAGATGGTGTATAAATTGGTACCACGACTGCCTTTAAGAAGATCAACACCATCCAACTCTCTGACGAAACAAGTGTGTTTTCTGAAAGCAACTTCAAGATCGGAGTCACAAAATTGACCAACAGAAAACAGGTTATGTCCTAGTCCTTCCACATAGTATACTCGGGAAATTACACTGTCACCAAACACATAATCTCCGTAACCCATAATTGCCCCAAAATGGTCGTTCCCAAATCTAACTGTCCCGATAAACTTTTTCACGAAATTCTTGAGCCGTGAGCGATCCCCAGTCATATGTTTTGAGCAGCCTGAGTCCAAATACCAAAGGACGATTTGTACGACCTGCATTTGAAAACAGACAACGATGGATAACTGAAAAATATGGATCCCCACATACAGCTGGGGTCCGTTTGGTTAGCACACACAAATTCTGGAACTACAGGTTTCATAGATGCAACTGTATTTACAGTGGAAATTACACTAGAAGAAGCAATTGACCTAGTAGTAGGGCATTGTGTCACTAAAGGCAACATTCGACCAGTTGGTCTCCATTCCTTAACCTTCACTATTTTATGGTTATTCAATTTAGTTAAGGGGCACTGATCTCCTAAAGTGAGCTTTCTTCCAGTGGGTCTCCATTGATACCCGACATTTGCAAACGTTTTTCCTGTTGCCTTCCAAACTTTCTTACTTGTTTCAGTTTTCCTAACATTCTTAACATGGGGTTGTACAGGAGACATAAAAAATGATACAACACAATCATCATGATTAGCAGAAATTAAAAATTCGTTACATGTTTTACAGACAACATTAGAATTCGAATTAATTACAGTACTTTTGATACTAGAATCAACAAGATTCATTCTACTCGTTGCAAACTTATTGTTTCTAAGTTGGGCTTCTACTTTCTTCTCGTGACCATTCTTAGCCGGCGCAGTCCTATCTTTCATTGCATTGCCTCTAGGCTTTGACCCGCTAGCTTTGGTGTCACATTTTACTCCTGTAGAAGTAATGATGGGAACATTAGTTTGTTTTACTGTCATTTGCGTTTCAGACTTAGATGCGCTGGGTTCTGATGTTCTCAGTGGTAGATCAAAGGTTACTTGCTTGTTTTTAGTCATAGATGATGATGCACCAAATCTATCTCTTTTGTTATCAATCTTAGGGCCAGTGCCAATGACATACTCTAAAAATTATTGAGACCTTTTAGTGAGGAAGCAGGCATCCACAACTGCTTTATCAAGTGGTTTTTCTATCCTATCCTCCTCTACAATCTCACGAAGTATATCCAGGCTATCCTTAAGGTGATTAAGATAAATTTGATGGGCAGACCTATTGTTCCTAAGGGGAATTGGAATAGGCACAACATCAACATCATACTCTCTAACAACAGAAACCTTTGGAGCAACCTTATCACAAGTGTCAATTGGCATTTTTCCTTTCACCTGAGTCTTAAGATTCTCAATTTCATTTAACAAAGAAGTTATCTTTTCATTATGACTGTTTCGTGTGACTTTAATTGAGTCATATAACTCTTTGTAATGCTGTTTGATTTTTGAATTTTCAGCTCGAAAATACTCTTTTTCACCGTGCAACTTATTGATAGTGTCCTGATAGTGAAAATTCTGAGAATCCAAAGACGATGGTTTATTGGTGCCAATTGTTTCACTCTTATTTGACTTTAATTGGGCAATTTGAGCCCTCAACTGTCGAATCGTGTTAGTGTGAGCTTGAATTTTTTCATCGTTTACTCAATTCAAAATATGTATCAAATTCAGGAGCATCCAGAGATGTCTTGGCATTTGATATTTTACATTTTTCTTCTAAGTGTTGATATTTTAATTGTAAATTAAGATAATCAACTTCTAGTTTTGAAAAACGCTTGACCATGTTATCATGGTCATCATTTTGAATTTTCTCTTGCAGTTTCAAATTCTCCCCCTCAAGCTCAACAACATGATTCTGGGTAACATTCAATGCTATAGAATACTCATGAAATTGACAGGCAGTTAGAGCAGAATCAGTGGCAATATAAAATATATCCTGTGCAATACATCTAGCAATCAAATTCTCATTGGTGATGAGAATGTTCTTTCTCTCGATCTCCCGACTCTTAAGTTCTATCGCATTTTGAGCTACCTCATTTTCCATATCTTTAAATATTACTTTCATTTCATTTACTTCAGTTTCAAGAGCGTTTTGTAATCCCTCAAACTGTTCTTTGAGTAATTTAAAGAATGGAATGACCTCAGTTAAGTAACACCTTTTTGTCTGTTCAAAACCCCTTTCCCCCTCAGTAATTCCGGTTGGTGTAATTCTCTTCTTACATGTTTGATCAAAATCAGCAAATAGTTGACAAAGTACATATATGCTAATTAAGGTTTTACATTTAGTATGAAGAGTCAAAGGGACTAAATGCCTAGGTGTATTGGGAGGATATACCGTCGCAACTGCAATTTTCCTAAGGGATGGAGTTTTGGCTTCAAGCTCATCGGCCTTTCTCTTTTCCATATCTATAGACCAAAATATTTGTTCAGGCGTTAACTTCTTTTGAGGTGCAAACACAGTCAATCGATTCTCCTCATAATAATCATGGGGTTTGACTATTATTCGATTGGCTATGCATTTGGGATCCTTCATTTTCTCATTCATTCTTTCTCTTTTTCTCACATCTATCTCATCACTCTCTTCTAAGGATGAAACATCAGGTGGGGCATGACCAGGCATAATCATCACATTGGCATCATATAAGGCAGGTTGGGTCACTTTAGCTTTCCTAAGGAGAGCTAATTTAGGTTCACCTACATTACTTACACTGTGCTTATCACACAACTTTTTGTGCTTTTGAAGCATTTGAACCATTTGTCTAGATTGGTCTTGCGTGTACAACTTATTTTCAAGCTTATTCTTTAAGTTTTTAAGTCTTGAGAAATCATTTAAGAGTTGTGTTTCTTTTTCCTTGAAATCTTGTTTTAGTGTATTTACGTGCTCTAGGGCCTCCTGTTTTTGTTTAACAGTCTGATCCAGCTGTTTTTGTAAAGAATTCAACTCTTGTTTTAATGTTTCCTCCCTTAAGTTACGCTCAGTTATAAGTGTACGCATTTGACTATCCATTTTCTGTTCACGTTCAGTTAGTTCAAATTTAGCACGTTGTTCATAAATTGCCACCTGATCTTTATATATGTTTAGTCTAGTGGTCAAGGGGTCATCAGGGACAAACTCAGTGTTTTCATGCCACTCACAAGCATTATCTACCACACAGGCATTATCTATAACACAAGCAATATTTTCAACAAAAGATGCACCACCTTGTACATCAGACACGTTGTTGTGATTCACATATTGTTCATATGGAATAATATTACTATTTCCCATGTCAACAGTATCTGAATCAACCCTATCTGTCTGTTGTACTTCGTTGGGAATCTTTTGTTTATCAACCATGTCATATGTGTCATAAAGCTTTAGTACCTCAGAAATCACAGATGCAGTGGAGGAACCAGCTTGTTGAGGTGATGAGACAACATAGGACAGATTAGCCATGAAGATTGTTTGAGCAGTTGGTTCTTCATCCACATCAGAGTCAAAAGCATCACAATCATCAGCTTTGAAGATGTTGGGATCATTAAGTGCAAGGTCTTGAACTGGCTGTTCGTCCACATCGGCATCAAAAGTATTTCCCCCATCACCAGCAAGAAACAACATTTCTTCTTTGTCCAACACAACTCCACTCTCTTGAGCCTGCATCAACAACATCTTGTCCTTGAAATAGTCTGAGTTCTGAGGACGTTTTGGTTGATTGCAGTTTCTGGCAATGTGTCCAAGTCCACCACAGTTATAACACTTAGGCTGTTTCCCCTGCCCCTGATTTGCATTCCCTACTCTGATCTGCACATTACCTCGACCCATGTTCCTTTGATTCAAGTTTTGCCTCCCCTGAACATTTTGAACTACAATTCTTCCATCCTCCACCGTTGCCAGATTGCGTGGGTTTGATGAGGTTCTGAGTTGATTGTTAGTCTGAGGGAGTGTAGCCTTAAATTTCTGAACAAGTAAGGACACTTGGTTGGTAAGGTTATCAATCATTTTGTCAGTGTGAGTGTAACCTGAATCCAGTTGTGGACTCATAGCAGATGGTGATGAATAGGGATGGTGATAAGCTTGGTCAGATGACAATTGGTTGATTGGCTGAGCACTTGCAACAAATGCTAGTGGATCATTTGATGCAGTTGGATTGATCTTTTCTCTCAACAAACTATCATAAGCAGCATGTTTCTCATGTTGTTGCAGGTAGGCATACAACTGTTCATAGTTTGTTTCTCTCAGACCTTTGTTGAGTTTTACTACAGTAACAAATCTGTCCCATTCTGGAGTCATGTTGTTTACAAACTTTGAGTTAAGTTGGATGTTGGGCATAGTCATTCTGATGATCCTCATGTCATTTACCAACTTATGAAATCTCACATAGTAGTCTGTAATGTTCTCACCCGGGTTCATCTTAAAATGTTCAAACTCGTCATACAACTGTGACTCATGATCTTCCTTTGTGAGTTCTGATCTAGCTAGAAGCATTTTGACGTTGTCCCACACAGCTTTTGCTTCAGTGTTGAAATTGATGAGTTTGTAAACATCTTTGGGCAAACCTTGAATGACAATGTTGGAGGCTCTAATGTCGGCATCATACCTCTTCTTTTCTTCCTCATTAAGATCATTGTACGTTTGAGGTCTGTCGATTCCCAAAGTAACAGTACCGTCATCACCAGTAGTAACAACATCTCTGGTGGTGCCCATCTGAAATGGTCCTTCATCAATGGATTTAAGGATGTTAAATCCATTTTCTTTGCCCAAGCAATAAAGTCGTATTCGTTGTGCCCACGACTCATAGTCTGTCCTATCAAGCATAGGAGGACGGGTATCGGACCCAGCTACTTGAATATCATCAGATGCAGTGCTTGGAATGGTTGCCATACTGTATACGGGATTTTACAATTCTTGAGATTTAAACCGAGAAATAAGTTCTTTCGCGGGATTTTACAAAATTTAAGAACAAACCGCTATTCCAAAACCGCTGAAGTGCTATTAAAACAGTAAGTATCAAACCGCTAAAACCCTAGGCAAACCGCTAATATCAAACCGCTAAACCACACAACAAACCGCTAAGTCAAACCGCAAGTCCTGAATACCAAACCGCTATTCTCAAACCGCTGTAATTTAACCCAACCGCTATGATCAAACCGTTGAAACCAGAACCGCGAAGACCAAAACCGCTGAAGATTAAACCGCTGAGAGCTAAACCGCTAAAATCAGAACCGCTAAGACCTAAACCGCTGAGAGCTAAACCGCTGAGACCAGAACCGCTAAGACTCAACCCTCTGAAGATTAAACCGCTGAATCCTGAACCGCTATGATCTAAACCGCTGCTACTAAATGACAAACCGCTAGAGACAAGAACTGACAAACCGCTACCACAAATGGACAAACCGTCCTTTTCAATACGTTTTGTCCTTTACCAAATTTGGTTATAATCCAAACCGCTATCAGAGATTTAGACCAAACCGCCAACAATAATTACCTAAATAGCACAAACCGCTGCTAAGAATCCTTTACCGATAATCAAACCGCTATGATGAAAAATCTTCCGAACACCAAACCGCTGCCAAGAAATCCTTCAAATCTTCCACAAACAGACACTAACCAAGTTGTATGTTATCAAGGAAGATGTGAAACAGTTCAATGAACACAAAAGTACAAGTATTCAACAGATTTAACCACAAACAAATATTAAACAAGGATTTGAGTACACTATTTTATACGACCTAAAAAGAACCAAAAATCCACCCACGAATCTAAATATGCTCTTACCCGAACCTAACCATGGCTCTTGATACCATTTGTAACATATTCATAACATTCAAACACACAATAGAGGTGGATTTGGCCGGCGGTTTTAGAGATTTAGAGAGAGAAAGTGAGTTGGGAACTTAGTAAGAGAAAGTGAAGAGAATATTGTATTGAAAGCTTGAGAAGTTCCAACCCTCTCCCTTGGTGGGAGAGGGGTATTTATAGTTACATAATAGTTGCCCCGTGTGGGCTGTGGAGCGAGCTGACAGAGGGTAAAGACCCGACCCACTCCACGAATACTTAACTAACTAAACTAATACAAATAATATTAATATTACTGATATTCCTACGAGCTATTAAATGCTAATGAGTACTCGGGGTGACCGAGTCTTCAGATGAATATTTATATTCCTAACAATGGGAGACTTCTTAGAGAGAGAAAGTAAAAGTATTAGATTAAAACACAGTGAAGTTCCAACCCTCTCCTTTGGTGGGAGAGGGTATTTATACATATGAAATAACCGCCTCTAGTAGGCTGTGGACCGGGCTGAGAGTGGGTAAAGACCCGACCCGACTCCATGGTGTTACGATATCAAAACTAATATTAATAATCCTATGAGCTACTTAATGCTAATAGATACTCGAGGTGACCAAGTCTTTCATGTGAATATTCATATTCCTAACAATCTCCCCCTAAGGGAGGTCACCCCGGAAATTACACTTCGAATTCTAGCATTCTATTACATGAATTTAATTTCCGAGCTCGTAGTCTTTGATTCTTCAAAGTCCGCACTCTTTGTACTTTTAGCAGTGAACTTTTGATGACTGTTCTTTTGTCTTGGATGATCTTTGAGGATTCTTTGAGGTCATCATCCAACGTACGTTTCCAAGTCATCTTTTTGCAGTATCATCTCCATGTGATGTTGTGATCTTTGGACCGACATGCTCACACTTTTCTGGATCATGATTTTCAGCATCAGAGTTGCGGAAGCAGTGTTGAAAGTCTTTCAATTATCATGATTTATTTGATTATGATGGTGAAGTGTGAGCATGGGGTGATGGATCAGCATCTTTTCGGCAATCAGCTGCAACCGCCAGGGATTCCTGCATACAACAGTTAGCAATAAAATGTACGGCACTTATAGGTTTGGATTTCGAGATTGTTAACAGCATAGTGTGAAAACTTTCTCTAATCCTTGCCAAGGCCGTTCCTGAATCGGATACCCTCGAGAGGGCATATAAGATCTACCGAAGTACATCAATGATTAGATGAGTCGCTGGAGTTCACTCCACGACTGTAGACCATTTGAAATTGCCGCGACCACTAAGCGTAATCCACAAGGAATTACCGAAGTGACCTGCTTTCAAGGTTGTTTGATGTTGACCCTGGCAGGAATTTCCATTCAATCACTGAGAATTACATTTGTAAATTCCCTCATAAATGTTCTGGCAGATTGCTAAGATCTGAGTAGGACTCATAAGTTTACAACTGGTGTCCTTAATGTTGAACAACCAGTGTAGAAGTAACATGTGTTCCTATGAGATCGTTTGATGTATCTTGCGGCTCTAGACTCGATAAGTGCAATTTTTGGTAGTCGGAGACTGGAGCGGTGTCTCCTGTTTCAATATCAACATAACTCGTAATGAGTGGTCGATAGATTATGCAGGGTTCCCCGTGAGAATGAAACAAGTCCTTTTAAGAGAACTTGAGTGGCTTAGAAGGTTTAGCGCAGTGCGTCACTGGGTCCATGACGTCTTGTCTTCAATACCGGTGTTACCTTAGTAACCACCAGTAGTATATGAATTGAACCCGGTTTCTGCCCTAAGGTTGAATAATTGGAGGGCTATTTCTTTTCACCCTTTCTCATTACATTTCTTTTTAATTCTTCAACCCCTTCTTTCTCCTTTCTCATATTACTCCTTTTTTTATAATCATACCTAAGGACTTTCTAATACTAACTATTCGGTATTGTCCTTGGGTAGATCCCTCCGGCTCTGGCGGATCATAGGATGGTTTTCCTAACCTTAGACACCTTATAACTTCATGACTATCCTATGTTGCCATTAACCAAATCCTTGAAAAATCTCTCAAAGTGTTTATGATTATGAAACACATTTTGCTAACACTTTGAGAGTTTTATACTTTTCAAATGCTCCCCCTTAACATGTGCTGGGATGATTTTATTATAAATTTGCACATGTTGGGTGGAGTTCACACTTTTTGAATTTATCCACTTTCAGTGAACATGACCGATTCGAAACACGCTTACATCACTAGTTAGACTAGCTTGAAATTATTACCCGGCCTGGTCAAGTCCACAGACAGTTTCTCGAAACGGTACACTCTACTCAGACAAGTCCTCTTCGAGACACGCTTACATCACTGGTTAGACCAGCTTGAAATTATTACCCGACCAGGACAAGTCCTTTCGATTAATGACAGTTTTTGTTTCGTCAATTCATTGGTGAAGTCTGAGTCACGCTCACATGAGATGCCATATCTTTTTTGTCACCACAAACCATTTGCTCCCCCTCAATATGTGCATTGATATACAAAAGAGTTTAGCACATATGGGAGAGCTTAAATTTAAGTCCAAAACATCACATTTTTATCAGATTGCATATTTAAATCACATTCTCTCCCCCGATCAGAAATTTCAAACCTTTTGAGATTTTGTGATCCCAATTGATTTAAATAAGTTTAGAAAATATGAGAGAAAATGTGATCAGGTTTAATATGTGATGATAATGGAACATACTAATGCTCCCCCTCAATCAATGAGGGAGAATGTTAGTGTCAGAAATGATGAGTTTATAAATGATTTGGAGTTTAGCGAGAAACTCATGAAAAGATTCATATTCTGACACATAACAACACATGTTTATTCATTACTTGAACCATACAAAGATACCATTTGATGATCTACATATGGGAGAAAATGTGGCCAGGTTTAATATGTGCTGATAATGGAACATACTAATGCTCCCCCTCAATTAATGAGGGAGAATGTTAGTGTCAGAAATGATGAGTTTATAAATGATTTGGAGTTTAGCGAGAAACTCATGAAAAGATTCATATTCTGACACATAACAACACATGTTTATTCATTACTTGAACCATACAAAGATACCATTTGATGATCTAAAATAAAATTTGAAATCACTCTCCCCCTCAATCTATGACCCGTTATCAATTTAAAATTTTATAAAAAATTAAACCTTTTGTCATAGATTGAGTGGCAAATTTTATGGAAAAAAAATTTAAGTTCGATTGATTTTCAAATACTGTTTTAAACCACCATTTTAGATACAAATTATTTTTCTGAAGAATCATAGATGGAAAAAAAATTGTTTTGGTAAAAGAAGACTTCTCTTCTGAATCAGGAAATAATGCACTGAAGCATACACTAAGTCGAGGGTGCATGGATGTAAAGTAATCCATGCCCGGGAGAAATTAATCACCCGTTGACAGGAACAGCCGTCTTTTTGGCGACGTGCTTTCCTCATTATGAAGAACGGGTTGCGTATCTGAAATAATAGCAAACCTTTTAGGCATGTTTTGAGAAACAATTTGAACTTCTGCTCGAAATTCATTTAAAGACCCGTGTCATTGTTGAATGACATTTCTAGGACCGTAAATGTTATCGATACCAGAAGACATGCCTTGAAAAACTATTTTTGGAATTTTCTATTTTTCTGATTTTTATGGTTTTTGTAGGTTTAAGATATGTACAACGTGGAAAATCTTTTTGAGTTTTTATGATTTATATATATATATAGAGGATACATGAAGAATTACCACCTCTATTCTTCCTTAGATAGATAAGAGTTCAATCAGATCGTTTTCCGCCGAATGGTATCGGATGTCCATGTGAATCAAAGTAGCACCATTTGGCATGGGTTTGTAGTTGACTTCTTGTCGAAACAGGTCTAGAAGGATTGCCAATCACATTCTCCAATGGGTGAGCCTTTGACCACTTATTGATATAATGAAACGATTGATTGACCTGATGAGAATCTGATCGAATAACCCTTTATGAAGATGATTTTCTAGTGCTCGGGTCTAGAGTAAGATTATGGAGGAGGGGTTCATTATCAATCTCGGGAGGTAGAATTCCATGAATTTGTTCTTCAACACCTTGATGAATGACTAGAGATATAATTTCATGAGTTGTTGGAGAAGTACTAACAGATGGTACTTCTTGAACCATTGTGGTTCAAGAAGGAGTACCGGTTGTATCAGCAGATATCTGTGCATCAACGGGAAACATAGGAGATACAACACTTGATGGAGCTGAAAGTATTCTTCAAACCAATGGTTGAAACAGTATATCTTCTTTCTTCATGGACGGTGGAACATATAGTGTTGAAGAAACTTGGTTTGCACGACTCCTGAACTGATGTATTCAGGAGCCGTATGACCATTTCTCAAACATCAATCAACATGTAGTTTATTCACCCTTATCCCTCTCAAAAATTGCATATGACTGCCATTTTTGATTGAACGAGTGAATAAGAATACCATCAACGGTAAGTAGATCCACTTGATAACTGACATTTTGTTTATCCCCCTCAAAAATTGCATATGACTGCCATTTTTGATTGAACGAGTGAATAAGAATACAATCAACGGTAAGTAAATCCACTTGATGACTGACATTTAGTTTATTCACACTTCCCCCCCTCAAAAATTGCATATGAGGTTGCCATTTTTGATAGAACAAGTGAATAAGAATATACTCTAATGTACGTTGATCCACTTGATGACTGAATGAGCATGGGAAGAGCATGAAGCTTGTTGCTAAGAATGGTCGTAAACAAGAAGATTTCTCTTCTTCCGAAGATAAAGCGCACTTAAGCGTACACCTTTCTTTTCTTTGAGAAACGGGGCCTGGAGTGTTTTCAGCAGACACCATTATGTTGACATTGAGGCCCGAGGCTTGAACTGTAGAATTCAAACGTCATTGTCGTTGAAGAACGAGGCTTGAACTGATGTGATCAAACGTCATTGTCGTTGAAGAACGAGGCTTGAACTGATGTGATCAAACATCATTGTCGTTTCCCCTCATATGTTGCGAGCAGCCTGAGTCCAAATGTCAAAGGATGATATGTACGACCTACATTTGAAAACAGATGAAAGAAGAGAGTTTGGAGTGCCGGATACCCAATTTAAGTTGGGTTCTAGTTGGTTAGTGCAAACAATCTCTGGAGCTGCTGAAACCATAGGTGCCTTGGTTTTAACAATAGGGGCAACACTAGTAGATGCAATGGACCTAGTTAAAGGGCATTGTGTATCTAAAGGGATAACTCTACCAGTTGGCTTCCATTCCTTAACAGGCACTACTCTAGGCATGGTAATCCTCGTTAAAGGGCAATGTTCACCTAGTGTGAATATTCGGCCCGTGGGCTTCCACTGAAATCCTACATTGGTAAACATTTTCCCTGTAGGTTTCCAAGATTGCTTAATTTGTCTAGCTCTCCAAACTTTCTTAACTGGGGGTTTGTTGGACGACTTCAAAAATTTCTCAACACATTTATCATGATTACCCGAAATTAAACTATCATTACATGTTTTGCAAAGTGAATTAGGAGTTGAATTATGATTCCTTTTGTTCAAATCTGACTTATTGTTCCTCATTTGGTCTTCTACTTTCTTCTTAGGAACACTTTTAGCTGGTGAAGTCCTATAATTCTTTATATTTCTCCTAGGTTTTGACTCGCTAGCTTTAGTGTCACTGTTAACTCTTGTAGAAGGACTGATGGGAATCTTAGTCTTTTTCACTTCCAGTTGCTGAACATGTTTTGATGTGTTGGGATCTGAAGTTTCCAAGGGTGCCTCAAAGGTTACATGCTTGTTCTTAGTCATTGAGGATGATGCAATAAAACTATCTCGCTTGTTATCAGTCTTAGGAAATGTGCCAATGACGTATTCTAAGTGTTCCTGAGATCGTTTAGTGAGGAAGCAGACATCTACAACTGCACTATCAAGTGGTTTCTCTATTACATCCTCTTCTACAATCTCACGAAGAATGTCAAGACTATCCTTAAGTTGAGTGAGATATACTTGATGAGCATACCTATTGTTCCTAAGGGGAAGTGGAATAGGCACAATATCAATTGCATACTTACTACAAGCAAAAACCTTTGAAACAACATTATCACTAGTGATAATTGGTATTTTTCCTTTCACCTGAGTCTTTAGATTTTTGATCTCATTAAGCAAAGAAGTTATCTTTTCATTGTTATTATCATGCGTGATCTTAATCGAATCATATAACTCTTTGTAATGCTGTTTGACTTTTGAATTTTCAGCTTGAAGACAATCATTTTCATGTTGTAATTTATTGATGGTGTCTTGATAGTGAAAATTCTGAGAATCTAAAGACGATGGTTTATGGGTGCCAATCACATCACTCTTATTCGATTTTAATTGGGAAATTTGGGCCCTCAATTTTCTAATCGTGTTAGTGTGAGCTTGAATTTTTTCATCTCGTTTGCTTAATTCAAAATATGCATCAAATTCAGGAGCATCCAAAGATGTCTTGGCATTTGAGATTTTAATTATTTCTTCTAAATGCTGATATTTTAATTGCAAATTAAGATTATCAACCTCTAGTTTTGAAAAATGCCTGACCATGTTATCATGGTCATCGTTTTGGATTTTCTTATGCAATTTTAAATTCTCCCCCTCAAGCTCAACAACACAATTCTGGGTAACATTCAATGCAATAGACAATTCATGAAATTGACAAGCAGTTAATGTAGAATCAGTAGCAGTATAAAATACATCCTGTGCAATACATCTTGCAATCAAATTCTCATTGGTGATGAGAATATTCTTTCTTTCAATCTCACATCATTTAAGATCAATAGCATTTTGTTTCCCCACGTTTTCCATATCTTTAAACACTTCTTTAATCTCTTTTAATTCAGTTTCAAGGGTTTTTTGCATGCCCTCGAAATGTTCTTTGAGAAGTTTAAAAAATGGAATAACCTCAGTTAAGTAGCACCGTTTTGTCTATTCAAAGCCCCTTTCCCCTTCAGTAATTCCCGTTGGCGTAATTCTCTTCTTACATTTTTTTATCGAAATCAACAAATAGTTGACAAAGAACATATATGCTAATTAGAGTTTTACATTCTGTGGGAAGAGTTAAAGGAACTAAGTGCATGGGTGTATTGGGTGGGTACACCATTGCTGCAGCTATCTTTCTAAAGGGTGGAGTTTTGGCTTGAAGTTCTCCGGCTTTCCTTTTTTCTAAGTTTAAGGACCAAAATATTTGTTCTGGAGTCAACTTAGTTTGAGGCATAAAAATAGCTAATCGGTTCTCCTCATAGTAATTATGGGGTTTGATTATGACTCGATTTGCTATACATTTGGGATCATTCATTTTTTCAGCCAATCTTTCTCGATTTATAACTTCTATCTCATTACTCTCTTCAAATGATGACACATCGGGAGGGGCATGACTAGGCTTAAGCATTACATTTGCATCATATAATGCAGGTTGGGCAACCTTAACACTCCTAAGAACAACTGATATAGGTTCACCTACATCCTTTTTACTATTTTCATCACACAACTTTTTATGCTTTTGAATCATTTGAGCAGTTTGTCTAGTTTGGTCTTGTGTGTACATCTTGTTTTCAATCTTATTCTTTAACGTTTTAAGTCTGGAAAAATCATTTAAGAGTTTTGTTTCTTTTTCTTTGAAATCATGTTTTAGTGTAATTACACTTTCTTGGATCTCCTGTTTTTGTTTAACAGTTTGATCAAGTTGTTTTCGTAAAGAATATAACTCCTTTTTCAATGTTTCTTCCCTTAAATTACGTTCTGTTATGAATGTACGCATTTGACTATCCATTTTCTGCTCACGTTCAGTTAGCTCAAATTTTGCACGTTGTTCATATATGGCCACCTGATCTTTATAGATGTTAAGTCTAGTGGTCAAGGTGTCATCAGGGATAAACACGGTGTGCTCATGCAACTCACAAGCATTATCAACAACAGAAGATGCACTACTTGGTACAACAGACACGTCGTTGTGTTTCACATATTGTTCATATGGGATAACATTACTATTTCAACACATTATCATCATTAATAACAGAAGATACCCCACTAGGTTCAACAGACGCTTCGTTGTGTTTCACATGTTGTTCATATGGGTTAATATCGCTATTTCCCATATCAACAGCATCTGATTCAACAACATTTGTCTGTTGTACTTTGTTGGGAATCTTATGTTCATCAACCATGTCGTACAATTTGAGTACCTCAGAGATGACTGAATCCAAAGTATTTGACATGATGTAAACTTGCACGGGATTTTACAATTCTATGATTTAAACCGAGAAATAGATTCTTTCGCGGGATTTTACAAAAATCAAGAATAAACCGTGATTTGATTACTTGAATGTGTTATGATGAAAGTTTGGATCGATAATGATTAGTGATTGTGTGTTAGGAGTGATGATCGTTTGATAAACTAGGTGATATGTTGTTTAGTTGTGATTTGGTTTGGTTGATGCAAGTTGTTATGGTGAAATTTTGGTCTGAAAACTTAAAACCTCAATAACTTCATTCCAGAGGGGATTTGGGCCTCAAAAAATTCGTTTTTTCGAATTTGTCATGAAACTTCACAATATTCAGGCTGTTCCGGTCGTTTTGACAGGTATTTCGCTAAAAACGGAGTTACGGTTCAAAAGTTATGGCCGTTTGAAGTTTTGACATAAAAAGTTAACTTTAGTCAAACCGCATGAGACAAACCACAATAGCAAACCACAGGGAGCAAATCGCAGTCGTCAAAGGCAAGTCGCAACACTCAAAACACAACAGACAAACTGCAATTAGCAAAACGCAACACCCAAATCGCAATGCCAAATCACAACTTTAGGAAAATCGCAGAAACCAAAACTCAGAAGCAAATCGCAGAAGGCAAATCGCAATCACCAAATCGCAATCACCAAATCGCAAGTAGCAAATCGCAATCACCAAATCGCAATGACCAACTCGCAATACCAACTCGTAAATTCCAAATCTCAATACCAAATCGCAACTTACAAGCGGACAAAGGTGTCACTTTCTTGCAGTTTTGTCTTTTTCCCCTTTTTAGTTAAAAACCAAATCGCAGATCTAGACTAACCCAAATCGCAACACATCTTTCCCAACCTCACAACAAATCACATCCATTAAACACCAAATCGCAGCCAAAGAATATAACCAAATAGAAACCAAGAACCCAATACACAAAACTCTGAATGAGCCATAAATGTCACTAAAATTATGAACTACGCTATCTAGTAACCAAGGTAGGCTATAATAACTATCCTAAGCGCGAAAGTACAACACATAACGAATCAAACCATAAACATGTTGCTTTCTTTACAATTCGAAGCCAAAGGAAAAGAAAAAAAAATAACCACCACGAATTTAAGCACACACAACCTATCTAATCAAACCATGGCTCTTGATACCAATTGTAGCATATTCATAATCAAAACACACTCGTGAATCAAGTATATGCCGAATCTTAAGAAAAGAAAGAGAATGGGAGACTCTTAGAGAGAGAAAGTAAATGTATTAGATTAAAACACAGTGAAGTTCCAACCCTCTCCTTTGGTGGGAGAGGGTATTTATACATATGAAATAACCACCTCTAGTAGGCTATGGACCGGGCTGACAGTGGGTAAAGACCCGACCCGACTCCATGGTGTTACGATATCAAAACTAATATTAATAATCCTACGAGCTACTTAATGCTAATAGATACTCGGGTGACCAAGTCTTTCATGTGAATATTCATATTCCTAACGATGTATGTAAGAGCAGTATGGACTATTTTCTTCACGGTACTTAAAGAGGGATTCAAGAGACCGATCTTCGGTGTAGGCACATTGACCATATCCTGGGATTCGAAGGATGTTAGCAAATTGCTGAAGAGTTAGAACAACTTTATGGTTTTTTATTGAAAACCAAAGTGAGAAAGAACGATCCTCTTTACGAACGAGTTCGACTTGACGGAAGAATTCCAACACAAACCGTGGACAGATTGGTTCGTTAATGGTGAGAAGAAAATCAAAGCCTATGGTGCGGAAACATGTGTTGATGTCTCTGTCGAAGATGAGGGAAGAGTCAACCATACGACCTTCGTGAATGAAGCGGGTTTCAAGATTATTAAACCCACGAACATGGTTGCCTGGAGTGTCTGGTTCATGAGAGATGTCTGGGATGTAAACGTTGGTGTCTCGAAAATCGAAGTCATATTCGTGAGACATATTGAGACCTATGCAAGTGGTTTAAGAGAAACAATTTTTTTGTAAAAATAATATCCATATCTTTGAAGAGTTTAGTAGAAATATTTTTTACTTCCATTATGAGTAGAGATGACTACGAGGATTAAACTTATCAAATTGCCTTTTTGTATTAACAATGTAGAGCTGTGAATGTCCTATGCGAGAGGGAGTTTTTGAAAATATGAGATGTTGAGAAAGGCTTTTATTTGTACAAGATTTGATAAGTATATATGTATATGTGTATATATGAGATCCCATTAGTTTGAGTGTTTGTGTTTTATGTTATATAACCCTTATGTGATCAAAATTACCCTTGTAAAATGATAAAGAGCTAAACCCTTTTAAGAGAAAGTTTAATAAGATGTAATTATACAAAAAGGGATAGTTTTAGGATTCTGAAATTAAGGGAGATGAGATCCTATACTAAGAAAATATTTATTGGGTTGTTTGGAAAAGAGACAAATAATGTGAGATGATAAACTTATGTCTGTTAAGCCGGTTCTTCCGGATCCATTCTAAAATGGATCCGGCCCGTTATAATACAGGGATCCGGGGAAAACTGCAGATACAGAGGTGTATGATTTAAGGATGTATGGTATTGGATTCTAAGAAACTAGAGGAAGAATTTGAGAAATTTGAGCAAAAGAATATTTTTATTCCAAATAACTAAAAAGGATGAATAGACGAGAAGTATAAAAATGAGAGGAAAGAAGTTGTCGTGAGGATGAATATCATAAATTTGATAGAAGTGAAAGATTTTTCTAGTGATGATTTTAACCTTTTAAATAAAGAAGTATTGTTAGGAATTAAGCTTAAGCAGTTAAGACTGTTGAAGATTGAAGTTAAGACTGCTGAGAGAAGATGTTAAGACTGGTTATGATTTATGTAAAGTAGATAATTATGGAAAATATATTGTGTATATCATATAAGAATAGATTGATAGTTATCTTGTACAGGAATCCTTGGTCTATAAAAGGATTGCCTAGGTTAAGGTTTTAGAAACACAATACAGATACACGAATACAATAGAGTTCATAAGTATTAGAAAGATTCAAGGTTGTAAACCCTAGTGATAGGAAGATCACTCGTATTATTTGCTAATAATATTGAATCGTTGAAGGTTATTTATTCTGTGTTCTTTGTTCATTCTAATCTTACAAAACACATAAGATCTTCTAAGTGCTAGCTAGTAAATTCCGCGTGCTAGACTTAGTATAATTCTTTGTATCACATCTAACACAAGGAGTGTGTGTAGATCCGGTCAAGTGGTATCAGAGCCAGGTTGCTGATACATAGATTTAGAAGATCCGAGAAGAACAAAGATGGACATGGAAACAACACCATCCACAACCAACATTGCTGCTAAGCTTCCTATGCTTAAACCTAATGAGTTCGACATGTGGAGACTTCCTATTGAGCAGTTTTTCCAAGTGCAAGACTATGCACTATGGGAGATCATTGAAGATGGAAACTCGTTTACCCCTGTTGAAACAACAACTGTTGTTGAAGGTAAATCTGAGACTACAGTACAGACAAAGCCGACTACTAATGAAGAGAAGGCAAGATACAAGAATGATATCAAGGCTAGGAGTTTGCTTCTGATGACTATTTCCAATGATCAGTTGCTGAATTTTAGTAAGTTCAAGTGTGCTAAATCTCTTTTCGAAGCTATTGTTGCAAGATATGGTGGGAATGAAGCCACCAAGAAAACTCAGAAGACTTTTCTCAAGCATTAGTTTGAGAACTTTACTGCAACAAGTAATGAGTCGCTGGATCATATATTCAATAGGCTTCACCCAAAACCAAGTTTTTAAATGTTTTTAAACCAAGGCCACCAGTTCAAAATCAATAAATGTTTTTAAACCATCATACAAAACTGGTAAAAGAACTTTTTATGAGAAAGCAGTGGTGAAAAACCAAGTTTGGAAACCTAAGGTGACAACTGCCAAGCCAGCAGTTCCAACTGCTAGCAGGGTAAATGGTACTGGTGTGAATAAAAACACTGCTAAGGGAAACATGGGTAATGGGGTGAATGCTTCAGCATGTTGGGTATGGAGACCAATTCAACATAATGGTGCTAAGACTGTTTTGAAAAGAATGAATTATGTTGATGCTAGAGGAAAGCCTAAGTCTGTTTTGGCTTGGGTTCGACAAGAAAACTAATTTTTCTTGTTATATGCATTGTTAGTCATATTCTTGTATTTGGTTTCTTTGTTTTTGGACTAACAATTGTAGGATTGGAGAGTAAACACCAAGGGATTATGAATGCTTGATGTTTTGGACTAACTGGTGTTCTGGTGATTAGTATGTGATTCTTGCATACAACAAATGGTAATTGGTTCACCATGTCTTATCCACATAAGAACCAACTAGTCCAGAGCAAACGGTTTTTGGTAAAGACTAATCAAATCCGTTTATGGTTGACAATTTACCAAAAATTGTATGGTTATCAGCTCACCATATCTAAATGTGAAGAGTTGGCTAGTCCAAAGCAAACGGCTATTGGTAAAGACATATCAAATCCGTTGATAGCTGATAGTTTGCTAAAAACTATGTTTGAGCCATGTTATTTTAAAATTCTTATTTCAAAAAGTTGGGACGGCTCAATAAAATTTTTCAACAGTTGAGACGGTTAGTACAAAATATTGGTACGGTTCAACTAGCCGTTATGACTGACGTGTCGGTAATTAATTTTGGAGTAAAAACTAGCCGTTGGCGGTTTGTTGCGATTTTTACTGGATGGATTACGGATTTCGAGGGATCCTCTTATAGATATTTTAACTTTTATTTTATTATATTCTTATACTAAAATAAATAGTTACCATATTCTTTAAGTCGGTCAACTTTAAACCCTAACTCTCTCTATAAACTCTCAACATTACTTTCATCTTCTATCTTTTCACTCACCATTATTACTCTAAACGGCTGTTAACTAACATTTTCTACTAAGAATGGCAAGATTGGATTTTGCTAAGCGTCACAACCAGGTTGCGTTTTTAGAGAAAACAGAGCAAGGAGATGGGCCAAAATTTTATGAGGTTGTGGATTTTCTCAACCACTCTCACATAAGGTATGCTCTAACTATTTCTCCTACTCTTTATGTTTCGCACATCACACAGTTCTGGCAGAATTCATCTATCTTGACACGTGGTGATGGAAACTTAGAAATTCATACTAAAGTAGATGGCATTAAATTTGTTGTTACCGAGTCTATAATTAGGAGACATCTTAAACTAAATGACTCAGATGGTATCGACACTATGCTAAATACTGAAATTTGGGAAGAACTTGAAAAAATGGGGTATGATACATCTGAACATAAGTTGACTTTTCAAAAAGCATGTTTCTCACCCCAATGGCGATTTTTGATACATACTCTTCTATTATGTTTAAGTAATAAAAAGACTACTTGGGAACAATTCAGTAGCAATATTGCTATTGCTCTCATTTGCTTGTCTACAAACAGGGTTTTTAACTGGTCAAAATATATTTTTGAGGGTATGGCATCAAATGTTGATAGTAAAACAAAGTTTTTAATGTATCCCAGGTTTGTTCAAACAATTTTGAATAAAAAGAAAAACCTGCTTACAGAACCAACTGAAAATTTTCCTCCGCCTAGTCTACAAACAAAGGTATTTCAAAATATGACTATGGCTAGTAAACTTTTTCAAGGGGAACCAGTTCCATTATTTCCTCAAATGATTCAAACTGAGTTGGGTGAAGGTTCAGCAGTTCCAACTGATCCCCATCACACATCCACTCAAGTACTTGAAACAACCCAGCAACCACCTATCACTTATAGGAGAAGGTCTAAACCTAGTCTAACTAGGGTTGTGACTGAATCCTTGCCCAAAGATTCACCTCTCATAGCAGGTAATACAGCTAGAAGTGATTAGGGTAGTTCTTCACAAACTGAATTGACGGCTTTATGTACCAAGTTAGTAAACAAGGTTGATAATTTGGAGAAGGAGCTAAAGCAAACCAAGGAGGATTTTAAAGCTCAAAAGGAAACTTTTGTCAAAGTCTATACAAAGCTAACAAAAAGGGTGAAGACACTTGAAGAACAGTTGAAAAAGAAAAGGGCAAGAGTGGTATTGGATGAAGATTCTGATGATGATGATTCAGATGGCTCTGAAGGGGATGATGAAAATTCTTCCAAACGGGGGAGGAAATTCGGTAAAGAGAGGAAATTTGATGATAAAGATAGATCAGCATCTCAGGGGAGGTATGAAGAAGATTCTGAACAAGAAGGTTTTGATATTGGTTCAGGTTCTGGTAATGTTCATGAAGAAACAGCTGAGAAATATCAAGCAGTTGTAAATGCAGAAGCAGTTCAAACTGCTGAGCCAGAGCAAGAGACAGAGCAAGAAACAATTCAAACTGCTGAGTCAGAACAACAAGCAGTTCAAACTGAAGAAACTTCTGATGAACAAGTTTATGAAAGGAGAAGAGCAGATAAAGGGAAGAATCCTATGACATCTGAAGAAGTGGCTGCTGTTCAAGAACTTGAAAGGCTTAAAAGGTTGAAACCAAAAACTCAAGAACAGATTGATCATGATGCAGAGGTTGCAAGGCAAATGTTAGAAGAAGATTTGGCTGATAAGGAAGCTGAAAAGGAAGCTAAACAAGCTCAGATGGATCATGATGAAGAATTTGCAAGGAAATTGGCTGCTGATGATATAAGGAATATAGCTGAATTCATGGAAAGAAAAAGATCAAATGAAGTTGATCAAGAAGAATTCAATGAACAGTTGCAATATTTTCTAGATTCTGATGTGATGGTAAGAGCACAAGCTTCTATGGTTCTTAAAGATCAAGAGTTAAATGAAGATGAGAAGACAGAGGAGCTTAAGGAATTTATACTCAAGAAGAATGGAGTTGCAACATGGGATGTTCTGATTCATAGAATAAGAGAAAGCCAGAAGTCAGGGTACAAGACAAAGTTACCTACAAAGAGAGAACTTGTTGAGGATATGAAGCATTATTTGAAGAACTCAGCAAATTACTTAATGAAAGATTTCAAGGGAATGTCTTATGCTATTATTGAAAAAGAATTCTGTGAAACTTATGCTATTTTGAATTCTCCAAGAAGAAGTGTCAAAACAGGTAAGAAGAGGGAAGCAGAATCTATGGAATCAGAAGTTGCTAAGAAACAAAAGTCTGATGAAGAAGGATTAACTGATGAGAAGATCAAAAGCATGATGGTGATTATTCCAGAGTATTCTTACATTAAACCTTTGCAGGTCAAACATCCAATTATTGACTGGGAAGTGTTTACTGATGGTAGAATGAAGGGATGGAAAATTATTAGACTTGGAGATATTTCTGAAAGATATAAGTTGTTTGAAGATTTACTTAAAGGCTTTGACAGAGAAGATCTAAATCAACTTTGGAGTTTAGTGAAAGAGAAGTTCAGAGATATTGATCCAATTGAAGATAAAGACAAAGAACTATGGGTTCAATTGAAGAGACTATATGAACCAGATGGTGGAGAATCGATTTGGAGATTTCAACCTCAAGTCAAGGATATTTCTTGGAAGTTATTTGGTACATGTGGAGTACACAGAGTATCTACAAAGGATGGAGTAGAGATATATATGCTGGTTGAAAAGAATTATCCACTCAGACCAGGTGTTTTGACTATGCTGGTATTTACTAAACTAGAAGCTAATGAAGAGTCTGAGATGGCTAATATGCTGGTAACGAAGATATTCAACCTTGCACAAGAAGTGAAAGCTAGATCTAAGAGATTTGCTTGATGGGTATTTGAAAGAATTTTCAGCATTAAGAAGAAGAAGCTTAATTTGAAGAAACTTAATGATTGGGAAGAAATCATAAGTTTAGGGGAGGATTGTTAGGAATTAAGCTTAAGCAGTTAAGACTGTTGAAGATTGAAGTTAAGACTGCTGAAGAGTATTGAAGACATGAGCAGTTAAGACTGCTGAGAGAAGAAGTTAAGACGGTTTATGATTTATGTAAAGTAGATAAATATGGAAAATATATTGTGTATATCGTATAAGAATAGATTGATAGTTATCTTGTACAGGAATCCTTGGTCTATAAAAGGATTGCCTAGGTTAAGGTTTTAGAAACATATAATACAGATACACGAATACGATAGAGTTCATACGTATTAGAAAGATTCAAGGTTGTAAACCCTAGTGATAGGAAGATCACTCGTATTATTTGCTAATAATATTGAATCGTTGAAGGTTATTTATTCTATGTTCTTTTTTCATTCTAATCTTACAAAACACATAAGATCTGCTAAGTGCTAGCTAGTAAATTCCGCGTGCTAGACTTAGTATAATTCTTCGTATCACATCTAACACAAGGAGTGTGTGTAGATCCGGTCAAGTATGTAAAAGGTTTTGGCTAGAAATGGAAAGAAATACTATTTCCGACCATTAGAAACTACACGAGTTTTTGTGAGGAGATGTTTTTAGACAAAGTGTGATTAGGCGTATTACACATGATTCATGAAGATATGACACAAAGATGATGCACGCCAAACTTTATAATTAATAGAGATGTCTTATAAAGAAAGTATGTATATGTTATCATTTTCTTTAGAAAGGAAAAACATGTATGAATCCACCTTTTAACCATAATCAATTAGCACATTTTAGTGAATTAATTTTAACTAAGAAAGCATACCTTTTGGTTTTTTTTTTTTTTTTTTTTTTTTTTTTTGAAACCGTAGATGAGAAGTACTTCAGAAGCCTCTTTTAAGCTATCTTTACCTTTGTTAGCAAAGGAGTCAAGCGACACTTATGGATTCTTCTTTAGTGTGTAAACTTCATTTTTCCTTTAAGATGATGAAGTTTTCGAAGAAACCTAAACCGAATACTTCTCAAAAAGATTTGTTAGAAACAAGATGAAATATCAATATCCAAGAGATAGAAGTTTTGATCTTTTTGTAAAATGAGTTAATTTTTACGAAAGTTTTTCCTTCATTGTAGTTTTCAAAACATACATGGATCGTATCAAGTTTTTAAAGTACAATATACTCTAAGAAACTTGGTAACGAAGCTCTGATGTCAATTGTAGAAAACTAGAAGGGGGGTTGAATAGTTTTACCTATTAAAATCACTTATTAAAACTTATAGATCGACTTATGTCAATCTAGTTTTGACGTGTTGGATATTGATAGAAATAAAAGCATATAAACTAAACTAGGAGATAGAGTTAGAGAGACACAACCACAACACAAGTATTTATAGTGGTTCGGCTACAAGGACACCTTCCTTGCCCTACTCCACTCCTCGAGTCGCCTACTCGAGAGTTCGTTATCACTTCACAACACAAACTCCTTTCACATGGCGGAGAAGCCTTCACAACGTCGCTTACACTATCCGGTACAAAGCTAGATACCGGGTCTTTCACACAAGGTAGACCAAACCTTCGTCGCCTATACTTTATCCGGTACAAGGCTAGATACCGGGTCCTTAGCACGGCGGACCAAATCAACACACCCAATACAACTCGACTAAAGGATCCGACGTCCTTTTACACCTATCGACTCAACACATCTACAACACCCTTTGAGAAGAAGGAAAGAACAAGAATCACTTCTGTGATCTTGGAAGAGAAGAATCAAAGCAACCCATATCACGAGCTTGCATGTCTTCGAGAGGTTGTGATCTCACCTTATGGAAGGAACCTAGAGAATCACAAAGAGAAACTACTTAGAAAGATCCTTGGATCTGAGGTTAGAGAGTTTAGAGTATAGATAGAAGTAAACTCTAAAAGGGGTGAGAGATAAGAGAGAAATGGCTCACTATTTATAGGCAAAACTGCCTACTGTTCACCCGGTTCCACCGGATCCCTTCCCAGAGGGATCCGGCTAGTGTAAACCGAGGGACCCGGGTAACTGGGTAAACCAGTCCAGATTTTGGGTTACAAACCGAGTTATGGGTTATGGGTTATGATCCATGGATAGATGATGTCATGCCTGATGTCAAAGACATCTTGGGTCATGGGTCATGGACTTTGGGTTATGGGTTATGGAATTTGGGTCATGGGTCATGGGTTTTACCCATTATGGATGTCATGCATGATGTCATGCAATGGGTCATAGGTTATGGGTCAAGCTCCATGGTTTATGGACTTGGTTTTGGGCCATGGATAGTCCAAGTGTTTACTAGCTTTTTCTTAACATGTACTTTATAAAATGTAAGTAACAAATGTTACTTAAGTGTTTTTATAAAATAGTTTTGGTTTCATGTAAACTAGTTAACTAGATATGTTTAAGGTTGACTTGTTTAATGAAATGAGTTAGTAAACTATTGGCTCAAAGCATTACGTAATTTATTTATCTCGTTAAAATGATTTTACGTTTGTTATCGACAAAACATTGAAAGATCGTAAAATATAAATAAACGTTTTGAAGGTTTATTTGTATTAACAGTTTTGACTTGCAGTCTTGTTTCTTGATTGTCATGATATGGAATACTGTTGAGACGTAGCGTGGTGGCATGACCAAGCCTCACGCCATAGCGTCCAAGGCGAAGCTTTTGAGTTTATAAGGCTTGGCATAAGGCGGCACAAAATATGAAAATATGTATATATTTATATCATATTTCATATATATCGAGTTTACAAAAGACGTGGCATAAGGAGGCATGACCAAGCCTCACGCCTTTGCGGGGCCTTTGCGCGCCTTTTAGAATCATGAATGTTTGTCTATGCACCACTATTATGCATATAATAGTGTGTCCCTTTATTGATTTCATTTTATTTATCTTTATAGATGACAAAGGAAAGAGCATAGTGAGTGTTGTGACAACTCGTATTATTGGGTCATTATTTAAACTCGAACTTTTACTATTCATCCCCGAAAAACTTACTATTCATCCTCGTAGTTTCCACTATTCGTTATTTTACGTAAATAAAATAATAAACTCTTTTACACGATTTTCGGGCATGAACAATATCCCTGATACTCCCCACAATGGTTCCAACATATTTGTATACTCATTATAATGTTACAAAAATTTAAGTATTACTTTACCCGGTGTTTTAAATTCATTTAGTATATATATTCTTAAATATATATATTTACGCTAACTTAAGTATTTGCGAAACGATAATTATTTAAACACCCGATACTTATACAAAATACATTTTCATAATTTTTATGACTTCATTACACGATTTTACGTTAAAATAATAAACGCTTTTACAAGATTTTCGTGCATGAACAATATCCCTGATACTCCCCACAATGGTTCCAACTTATTTGTATACTCATTATAATGTTACAAAAATTCAAGTATTACTTTACTCGGTGTTTTAAATTCATTTAGTATATATATATTCTTAAATATATATATATTTACGATAACTTAAGTATTTGCGAAACGATAATTATTTAAACACCCGATACTTATACAAAATACATTTTCATAATTTTTATGACTTCATTACACTTTATTTTGATCCGCTAAAATTTATTTCTAGCTAATTTAATACCTAACACAAACTATATACAATGAATTGTTAGATATTTTGAGACAATGCATTAAATGAGACATGGTCTTTCTTTTTCTTGCTTGAACCAAACAAGCAACCACACCATACTCTTGTATATTTTTTCCAAGCTATTTAATGAGACCCATCCCCCCCCCCCCCCCCCCCATCCCTTCTTGCCAAATTTTCTTTCATGCATTTAATGCTAGCTTTTATAAATTTATTAAAACCATGGAATTTTTACTATAAATACAAACACACTAGCACTTCATTTCTTCACTTATAAAATAAACTCAAAAACTTTCTCATCTTCTTCATATGGATCGGCCTAAGTGCAAAAAGAAGAAAAGAAGTTCGATTTTGATAGTTCCGAGTATTGTTCGATCATTTACGGGTTAAATATTAACTATATATCATTTTGGAGGAATCGTTGGAGGTTATATTGTTCTTGTTCTTACTAAAAATCCTTCATTCAAGTAAGTATAAAAATAATTTTTATACTTTCCATTATGTATTTTATACAATTTTTATGTTAGTTTATGCATTTATTTAGTTTAAATCTTCATTTAAACTCATAAATTACATATATCACCTATGAACATGTTTGTTGATTTTTATGATGAAATCAATTTAGTATAAGTCATACAAAGTAGTTGCATACGAAAAATGAGTATAAACAAGCCTTGAAATATTTTATTTGGATTTATGAGATCTATCGTTATATATATGCTAATGTAAAGTTATGGTTGTCTTACTAAATTTTAGTCATATATCCTAGATCTACATTTTTATTATGTCACTATGGTCATTTTGGAACTATCTTTATTATTGAGAAATTGGTGGAAGAGTTTAGGTTAGATTTGAAGTTGATTTCAAGAGGTTTAGTATAGGAAAAAATGGTTATTTAAAAAAAATATGCGCGGAAGCGCTGCCCAAATTTCTAACTTGTTAGAAAATCAAGTTATTTTTACAATGATTTAGTCAAGGAAATGGAAGATAGATTTTAAACGAAAACGTGGTCGTTTGAATGGATAACAACGGAATTACAACGAAGGAGATACGACTTTTTCCAAATATACTATCAATAACAAATTTCAGAAAATTAAATAGTACGCTGTCCCGATTTGTATCATGGAAAAACCAAACTTTAAAAAATAAACCGAGTCCCCGAGACATTAAAATGTGTTGGTATACTTAAATACCTTCGCGGGGATAGGAAGAACTTTACAAACCAAACCTATAACGAAGAAGTTATAACTTAACGAAGTTATCGACAAGAAATATATTTTGACAGCTTTTTCATATAGGGAATAGTACCCAATTTTATTCTTAGAAATGGAATTTGGACATTTTAAGAGCGGTTTTGGACAAAAAGACTTAAACATAAGTTGTAGTGTTTTGGTTACATACTTTAGTCGAGTCGGAAACTTTTCCAAATATATATTACCGAAACATTCATATCGTAGTTACGATATATACTTGCTAAAAGTCCAAAAAGGTTATATTTTAACTATTGTCAAGAATACCGAAGTAACGATATTTTCATAACTAAACTCACA
Organism: Artemisia tridentata subsp. tridentata; assembly: GCA_021014915.2. NCBI lineage: Eukaryota > Viridiplantae > Streptophyta > Magnoliopsida > Asterales > Asteraceae > Artemisia > Artemisia tridentata. Next base: position 390,519,469 of record CP139508.1, read on the forward strand.
AGCAAACATGTACGGGTGATATAACTTTCACAAATGGCATCCACGACATCATTTCATGACCTAAATCATATCATTCATATTAGGTTGCGGTTAGAGTCCGAGCCTTATTTCAGTGTACACATTTTTGCCATTTTCATAACAGTTGTATCAGGTGAGTTCATGGCCCCTACTTTTACTTGTTTTATAACTGTTTTGGGGGAGAATACATGCTCGTTTTTAACTAAATTCAAGGTTTTTGAATGCTTTCATGCTGTGATCTACTAGTTTCATATTTGATTTCAATATGTGCATTTTGATTTCACATTTCTCTGATATTTGTTTATCATCAAAAACATTAAGTCTTTGTAACAACTCCTAGCATAATTTCATGACAGTTCTTATTTGATGAGTTGTGAAATTAAGTTAGATCCAAGTTGTTATATAGCTTAATGTTTTGGATGATGGAACTATATTACTAGGAAGTGAATTCTTATTGTGTGGTTTATATTGTGTGAATTCAATTTGTGTGACTTGGCTTGAACGTGTGCAACTGTTTAGTGATTTATTGATAGTATATATTTTGGGAAGTGGCACCCAGTATACATTTTGGGAAGTGGCACCCAGTATGAATTTGGGAAGTGGCACCCAATCTATGTGTGGATCATTTATGCGTGTTTGTAGTCTGAGGTTCAGCTGTTGCTAGCTTGTGATCTTCGTTATGTGCTCACATTCGTATATCCTGCTCACTGTTGTCCTATGCTTCATTATTCACAGCTTCGTGGTTTAACTCACAAACCTATGAACTCACCAACCTCGTGTTGATACTTTTAGCATGTATTTTCAGGTTAAGGCGATATCTTATTTTTTTGGAGGCGCTTGGCAAGGGGTACTGTAACACCCCAACCCGATAAGGGTAAAAGTATTACGTTATGGTGACATATGAAAGCAAACACAAGCATATGACTTAAATAATACAAATGAATCTCAAATGTTACAAATAGAAACTCTGAAATACAAGGTTACAAAAGAGAACAACAATAAATACTAAGTCTAAAAATGTAATCTCTTCTAGTCATCTCTAATCCAGAGTAGCTATCAAAGTATAGTCTTCTAAGTCCAAAAGTATTCTCCCCTCATAACCCAGCCTCCTACTAAACCTGCCGCAGGAAAAGAAAATGCGGCTGAGCTTAAAAAGCCCAGTGAACAGATATATATAAACGAAACAAAAAGATAAGGAACGAACATATAAAGTATGGTGCATTGGAAAACATAAGGTATAAACAAATGGATATCAAAGTAAGGAAAAAGGTCAGTAATCTACCACGAGCCCGAACACAAATCAAATCAAATATCATAGTAACCATGGAGTAGTTAACTCCCGAACATGTGAAAGACGTGGATTGCACCCATGCATCAGTCACCGAACATAGCATATCATATCATATCATGTCATATCCATCAAATAAAAATCGAACCTAGGATGCATCCATACGCCCCCGAACAATCATATTGGCCATAACAAATATAATGTGCACATATAATAATAAAAATGGGACGGTGTGGAACATCACTCAACCACACTAGAGTCATGCCATTGGTGCATCAATGACACGGCCATGTTACCTTCATGGCTAGGAAACGAACTTGGCTCGGGTATCAAACTGAAGGGTTCAAATGTCATATCATATCAAAGGTTCACAAGTTTATAGCAAAGGATCAAAGCAAAGGTCCATAATCAAAGGTTCACAAATCTAAGGGAACATAGCAAAGGCTTAGATCATATAAGAAAGCCATAATAAGAAGGCTCAGATCATAGGCATCATAAAAATACTAATATCAAAAGGATGTGTACGAATCATGAGAAACCTTAAGAGATAAGGTCAGAATATCTGTACCTTAAACCGCAATGAAACCATATCAGAAACACATGGATCGGAAATTACTCCTTCTTCTGAGAATCTACATGAATTAATGATCGCGTATTACTTATCAGCTCATTTTAATCAGGTTACACATTTGGGTTTTCTTTCTATTTTAAGAACTTTTTATTTTTAGTAACTTTCCGAATCAAGTGAGTTTTCCGAATTAAATAACTTTTCAGAATTAGGTAACTTTAGGATCAATATGCATAATTAGTCGAATTAGGGTTAAATATGACAACTAATCATAATTTAAGGTTTAAAGTGTAATTTACCAAAGTTTAGGGTTTATTGTGACAATTCCCAAAATTTGGGTTAAAAGTGTAAATAATTCAATTAATGACCGAATTAGGTTTTAGCACATTTAATGATCACTTCAAACGCATTCCGGATCTGGTTGAGCTTAAAACAATCACACTCACACACACTTACACACTCTTGAACCCACACATGCATTCGCACCCTTGTCGACTTCAACCAAACTGGAACACACCCTACTAACTTAGCCGAGACACACACTCCTCTCGACACACTCACACTCATTTCAAATTCACATCAACCTCGAGACACCTCTTTTTTTTTAAACCTCACCATTGTACGAGACACAACATCTTTTTGTATATTCTTAACGAACAACAAGAACCAATGTGACCAATCATTCACTAATTAAACCAACCCACGTTCATCTAATTTATTCACACGTTTTTAGATTTTATGCAACCCACCAAAACTCGCTTGACCCCCACCTACTGGACAGAACATACACCAAAACAAGCCTAACCTTTGTTTTGTTTAGTCTGACATACACATGTACTCATATGTTTACTCTTGTTTATTAATCCTCACAATACACACCACTAGTCCATGCATGAAAACACTCAAATGACACACACAACGTATACGTATAAAATCATAAGTAGTCCATGCCTTCTTCTCGAATACCCTTAACGAATTACAACCAGGCTACACTCGACACAAAGTTGTTAACAATGATCCTTATTTCGCGCTTACATATAATCTGTTTTTACAACGCAACTTGTTCGTCCCTTATTAACAGTGGTTTACGATTTAGTTCTTATATAAGCATAACGTGTAACAGATTAGAATGATGCATGATTTCCATGGTTTTTAGTTTCGTATATAAATAGTATGTTCGATAGTCATTCGACCCAAAACATTGGTTTCTTATATCACTTATATGTTGATTTAACAAGGTTTTCATATAGGAGTTTCCATTATTTCATGCGATAAAAAGTGCAGGATTACCTCTATTTGAACAATGGGTCGAGGCTGGAACAAGAATACGAGTGCAAGGCCACTTTAATACGCGAATACAGAATCAATGAGAGCAGGTCAAAACCAAGCCCATGCGAGCACAACCATGACACATGCAGTCACGAACCAAAACTTTAATGAACCGAAACCAAACACTAATAACAAGGATCGGATCGTAATAGATGTCATTATGGTCGTGGGTTCTTGTTTCTTACACGTTCAAATGGAAGTAAATGGTTGAAGGGGGTGTGTGAGTGTGGTACGTATGAAAAAAAAGGGAGGATGGTTAGAGTGTTATTTGTTTTGCAAAGATTAAGGTGATTGTCATATCTGTTTGCACAGAACACGCATGAAACCAAAGTTTGGGATGAGTGTGTGAAGCGTTATCTTAACATAGAGGAGAATATTTTAAACATGGTAGGCTATAACTTAGTGAATGATTGATTGCAATTAGTTGATTTGTTAAAGTGATTGGGAGGGTGATATGCCGAATTTTGTGGAGGTAAAGAGGAGGTGAATATCATTTATTAGTAAATGAGATAGAGATTTTCCAAAAAGAAAGTGTCATGATTATAGGGAGTGATAGTTGACCCATCATTTTGGAAATTTGGTGATTGTTTTCTTTTTCTCAATATTCGAATGATATTTGTCTATCTTGGTGTTCCATTTATTTATTTATTTCCTTAACACTATTGTGTAATATAAGTTGTGTCCAACTCAAATGAAAATTGGGTCCTTAGTAATATACTTAACGTGTGATGTTTATTTGTGGCTCAAGGTTTATGTTTTCATTTCGTATTGTATTACAACGTATGGTTAAAACTTAGGTTAAAATAAATATACTTGTCCTTGTATAATAAATTTTATGCTCGTATAACTTCAAAAATTTTGAGGGGCAAAATGGGAATTTTAAATGAACGGAAATTTCGGGTTTTACAACTCTTCCCCTCTAAAAGAAAATTTTCGTCCTCGAAAATTGAAGTGAAACGAAACGGAATACCAACAGACCGTGAACGGAGATGTGAATGACTTGTTTCTCATGACTCTATCTTGTTGATCAAAATAGCTTCGGCTTCTTCAGAAAAGACATACTAGACCGAATCCAGATCAAAGAATAATATACCAAACGTAACAGATGATAATCGTATTCTCTCTGAAGAGATACAGGGAATACGTAGGATTTGACGGATATATCGCCTGTGGAATTTGATTAGACAAATCAGATGAGAACGTACCGAATCGCAGAAATATAAGGGTGATAAATATGCTTAAGTCTTCAGATTTTCAAATAGTCTCGTCTTCAATATAACCTTTCAAAGGTATTCTCATAAACAGACAGGTCTTGTTTTCTCAGAATCCAAAATCTCATATCTTAATTCATAACAGATCATCATGAATAGATTCATCGAATGTGAGGCGTATATATAGCAAAACATAGGTGTGCTCCTCCATAGTAACAGATTGAATCCATACTTACGGAAAAACAGATTGTTTGATAACATCAAACGACAGAAAGCTCTACAACAGAACCTAAGATTCTTATCGGAAGCACATAGGTCAACAAACGCGTGTCGAGTATCCAAACGTATCAAATCGTATAACGGTGAAGGCAGATTAAGCGTATAGGTAGAATGAACCTAAAGTCTCAATCAGATATAAGAAATTCTAAGGTTTCTAAGGCACTCCTCCAAATATCCTATGATCACAATAAGTGCACGTTATATGATGTAAGTATTATCACGTTGGCCAGACGTCATAATACTAGCATCATATAAATATGCTCTCATGATGACCATACTTTATCTCAAGTCGTGAAATAAGCAACTTATCTTACCCACCTAACAGTCCTTCTATCCCCTAGGGTTGGTCCGAATCGATCATCATTACGAATTCAAAATCAGAGAAACAAATCGTACAGATAACGTAACGGAATTAGTAAGTACCAAATGAAGCACGTCGTCAAAAGCGTCAGGTCTTCCACAATTCATCAAAGTTCTCATAACGAAACCATCATCCAACAAACGCATAATGAACACAGAACGGAATTACTAATAGGGAACATAAATCATTCAAAGGATCTTATTATCAGGTAACGGAAGCTTATGGGGGTTAAGCAGAGAATCAACTCATCCAAACACAAATGTTTGCTTCAAAATTTGTCCATTCAAATACAAAATTTCAAAATTTCTTCCAAGTCCGAGTAGTCTGTCTACGCTTGTCCATCTGATCCTACGGTGAAAAGGAATTATAAACTTGAGTCTGGTTCCTCAAGCCTTCGGCAATTCTTCTTGGAATTGTGGTGTAGTAACGCGAATTTCTTACAAGATCACTGTGCATCCCTCCACCCGCAAGTCTGCTTCTGCTCTCAATTCATCTTAGTACAACTAAAATGAATAGAGAAGCAAGACTGCGTGTCTTCAACAGGTCTTCTAGCACAGCTCCAAATTCGCCAACTCGATTACATTCTCCTTCTATGTTTGCCACCACCTTCGTCTTCGCAAGAATGTCTTCCAATCTTCAATGTAAACACCACTACTGTCAACTCTGGGTTGAATAGTCCGTCTCCTACAGTCTGGTTGTCTTGATGCCCAAGCTGTAATCTCCACGTGCTGCATAAGGTATAATCGAGTCCCTTCTAAGTGTCTCTCCTCTTCTCATATGCTTCATTGATGGTAACGCCAGTCGTGAACATCTTCCACTACTTTTCCATAAGATTTCTAACTTCAGTAACTTTCGTCGATCTTGGCTCATTCGGTGGACAACTCAGTCTTTTCGGGATCCATGGTAGTACTATCTGCTGCAGCTTATGAACGCCAAATCAAATATACTCTTCCAGAACAAAGGGTCACTTCAACTTACTACGAAAATGATCTCCATGTTCCTCTTTCGTCTCTGGACACAACACAACCTCTTACTATGACAATTTGTCCAAATACTCGCGAAAACATGATTATATTAGCCAATACAATTGGCATCATTAAAACTCATAATGATCACAACGAGTACGAAAGCAGCTTCAGGAATCGTCTTAGGGAAACTTCATATCTACTTCACATCACCTATCTTCTTCTTCACGAATAAAACTGAAATGCTTCACGGAAGTTACTCTCAGTTAGTCAACTCCCTTCTCAAAAGTTCTTGTGGTTGCTTCTTCAGTCCTTCAAACCTAAATGAGGCCGTCTGATATGGAGTTTTAAAGATAGACCAAACCAATCATTGACACACGGAAATGGATAATGATTACGGATAGTGAGACGGTTAAGTTCACGATAGTCGATACACCGCTGCATACTTCCCTCTTTCTTCTTCATAAACCAACAGGAGCATCCAAAGAGAAACACTGAAGTGAACAAAATCATATTCCATCAGCTCCTTCAATCTCTCAAATTCTATAGTATCATGGTTTCGTCAACTGAGATCAGTTCAATGCCAACTCTACCTCCCAAGCAGGAGGGAATGCCAAGAGGTTCATCAGAGAACATCAGAAGATTTTCGTACAACAAAATACTTCCAATGTCAGAGCTTCCAACGGTGGATACTAATAGGTGTCAGGAGAAACTTGACAATCAAATGAGATCAGGGTCTGTGCTTCCATAGCAACATTAATCTTAGCAGATTTAAGCGGTTGAGAGTCATCATAACAAAAGTAGGGTGAAGCAGAATGTTAAAGATCACATTTCAGATACGGTAGTCTATGGTAGCTTTACGAAGAGCCATCCAATACATAACCAAAAGACCTCAAAGTCAATTATATCAAGAGTAAACAGATCCATAGAACGAATAAGGTCGTTAAACCAGACGGATAGTTCATATATCAGAGTCAAGTACATGGTTCATCAAGGTGTTGAGATAGATAGATAAGCGAACAGTTCAAGATGTTGGAATCTTGCTTAGCTCCTTAGCAAAATGACAGGTAGAGTGAGTATCATCGGTAATACGAACATCATAAGGTTGTCAGAAGCGAGACGTATGGGATATCAGTTGTCAGCATCATCATGCTTAGTTAACAAATCCATATTGAGATAATATTAACATCATATTCTTCCAAAGGAACTGATCGGCAAACAAAGTTCATCATTCGAAGGAAGGGAACAAATCTCCATATATTCATGGTTAATAATTACCAGAGTTCTCATAGGAGTAGTAATGGATTTTGCAGAACTGAGTAGTATCAGATGATACATTATATCCAGCATATGTAATGAATTCACAGAATGTGTCAAACACATTACGGTTAAATAACCTTCGGGATGGTCGGAAAGGTATCAAACTGTTTATCAAACAAATAGGAATGAAGATCAAAATCAGAAGGTGAAACCTAAATGGTGTAAGGTATCCATGTAGTTTCTCGAGGCACTGCAAACTTACTTGATTACCACGCTTAGTTTGAACATAACTCTCTAACCTCTTAAACAAATGTTCTTATTAGGCTTAACTAAGGGCAGAGGCACGAATCAGAGTGATGCGGAAGCAATGCTACTTACATAGATATCTTAGTCTACCCATTCCTCACCGGCAATAACTTATGTTCCTATGGGGAGATCCTAAAGCAAATTCTCAAAGGTTGTCTTATGAGCGCCTACAGTGGAAACTTAATGGTCCAAACTTCACAGGTCAAGGTTTAATGTACTACAAGTCGCAGCCTGGGCTCTGATACCATAATTGTAACACCCCAACCCGATAAGGGTAGAAGTTTTACGTTATGGTGACATATCAAAGCAAACACAAGCATATGACTTAAATAATACAAATGAATCTCAAAGGTTACAAATGGAAACTCTGAAATACAAGGTTACAAAAGAGAGCAACAATAAATACTAAGTCTAAAAATGTAATCACTTCTAGTCATCTCTAATCCAGAATAGCTATCAAAGTATAGTCTTCTAAGTCCAAAACTATTCTCCCTTCATAACCCAACCTCCTACTAAACCCGCCGCAGGAAAAGAAAATGCGGCTGAGCTTAAAAAGCCCAGTGAACAGATATATATAAACGAAACCAAAAGATAAGGAACGAACATATAAAGTATGGTGCATTGGAAAACATAAGGTATAAACAAATGGATATCAAAGTAAGGAAAAAGGTCAGTAATCTACCACGAGCCCGAACACAAATCAAATCAAATATCATAGTAACCATGGAGTAGTTAACTCCCAAACATGTGAAAGACGTGGATAGCACCCATGCATCAGTCACCGAACATATCATATCATATCATATCATGTCATATCCATCAAATACAAATCGAACCTAGGATGCATCCATACGCCCCTGAACAATCATATTGGCCATAACAAATATAATGTGCACATATAATAATAAAAATGGGACGGTGTGGAACATCACTCAACCACACTAGAGTCATGCCATTGGTGCATCAATGACACGGCCATGTTACCTTCATGGCTAGGAAATGAACTTTCCTCGGGTATCAAACTGAAGGGTTCAAATGTCATATCATATCAAAGGTTCACAAGTTTATAGCAAAGGAACAAAGCAAAGGTCCATAATCAAAGGTTCACAAATCTAAGGGAACATAGCAAAGGCTTAGATCATATAAGAAAGCCATAATAAGAAGGCTAAGATCATAGGCATCATAAAAATACTAATATCAAAAGGATGTGTACGAATCATGAGAAACCTTAAGAGATAAGGTCAGAATATCTGGACCTTAAACCGCAATGAAACCATATCAGAAACACATGGAGCAAAAATTACTCATTCTTCTGAGAATCTACATGAATTAATGATCGTGTATTACTTATCAGCTCATTTTAATCAGGTTACACATTTGGGTTGTCTTTCTATTTTTAGAACTTTTTATTTTTAGTAACTTTCCGAATCAAGTGAGTTTCCCGAATTAAATAACTTTTCCGAATTAGGTAACTTTAGGATCAATATGCATAATTAGTTGAATTAGGGTTAAATATGACAACTAATCATAATTTAAGGTTTAAAGTGTAATTTACCAAAGTTTAGGGTTTATTGTGACAATTCCCAAAATTCGGGTCAAAAGTGTAAATAAATTAATGACCGAATTAGGTTTTAGCACATTTAATGATCACTTCAAACGCATTTCGGATCTGGTTGAGCTTAAAACAATCACACTTACACACACTTGCACACTCTTGAACCCACACATGCGTTCGCACCCTTGTCGACTTCAACCAAACCGGAACGCACCTTACTAACTTAGTCGAGACACACATTCCTCTCGACACACTCACACTCATTTCGAATTTACATCAACCTCGAGACACCTCTTTTTTTTAAACCTTACCATTGTACGAGACACAACATCTTTTCATATATTCTTAACGAACAACAAAAACCAATGTGACCAATCATTCACTAATTAAACCAACCCACGTTCATCTAATTTATTCACATGTTTTTAGATTTTATGCAACCCACCAAAACTCGCTTGACCCCCACCCACTGGACAAAACGTACACCAAAACAAGCCTAACCTTTATTTTGTTTAGTCTGACATACACACGTACTCATATGTTTACTCTTGTTTATTAATCCTCACAATACACACCACTAGTCTATGCATGAAAACACTCAAATGACACACACAATGTATACGTATAAAATCATAACCAATCCATGCCTTCTTCTCGAATACCCTTAACAAATCACAACCAGGCTACACTCGACACAAAGTTGTTAACAATGATCCTTATTTCGCGCTTACATATAATCTGTTTTTACAACGCAACTTGTTCGTCCCTTATTAACAGTGGTTTACGATTTAGTTCTTATATAAGCATAACGTGTAACAGATTAGAATGATGCATGATTTTCCATGGTTTTTAGTTTCGTATATAAATAGTATGTTCGATAGTCATTCGACCCAAAACATTGGTTTCTTATATCACTTATATGTTGATTTAACAAGGTTTTCATATAGGAGTTTCCATTATTTCATGCGATAAAAAGTGCAGGATTACCTCTATTCGAACAATGGGTCGAGGCTGGAACAAGAATACGAGTGCAAGGCCACTTTAATACGCGAATACAGAATCAACGAGAGCAGGTCGAAACCAAGCCCATGCGAGCACAACCATGACACATGCAGTCACGAACCAAAACTTTAATGAACCGAAACCAACCTCTAATAACAAGGATCGGATCGTAATAGATGTCGTTGTGGTCGTGGGTTCTTGTTTCTTACACGTTCGAATGGAAGTAAATGGTTGAAGGTGGTGTGTGAGTGTGGTACGTATGAAAAAAAGGGAGGATGGTTAGAGTGTTATTTATTTTGCAAAGATTAAGGTGATTGTCATATCTGTTTGCACAGAACACGCATGAAACCAAAGTTCGGGATGAGTGTGTGAAGCGTTATCTTAACATAGAGGAGAATATTTTAAACATGGTAGGTTATAACTTAGTGAATGATTGATTGCAATTAGTTGATTTGTTAAAGTGATTAGGAGGGTGATATGCCGAATTTTGTAGAGGTAAAGAGGAGGTGAATATCGTTTATTAATAAATGAGATAGAGAATTTCCACAAAGAAAGTGCCGTGATTATAGGGAGTGATAGTTGACCCAGCATTTTGGAAATTTGGTGATTGTTTCCTTTTTCTCAATATTCGAATGATATTTGTCTATCTTGGTGTTCCATTTATTTATTTATTTCCTTAATACTATTGTGTAATATAAGTTGTGTCCAACTCAAATGAAAATTGGTTCCTTAGTTATATACTTAACGTGTGATGTTTATTTGTGGCTCAAGGTTTATGTTTTCATTTCATATCGTATCACAACGTATGGTTAAGACTTAGGTTAAAATAAATATACTTGTCCTTGTATAATAAATTTTATGCTCGTATAACTTCAAAAATTTTTAGGGGCAAAGTGGGAATTTTAAATGAACGAAAATTTAGGGTTTTACAGGTACGATCATAGACGACTCTGATAAATAATTGGGACCGCTTCACTTATTTTATGGGCCTGTTTCCGTACTACTTTTGAATAATGTAAATTTAACACTTTTTGTTAATGAATTTTATTTCTAAATGATTGAGGTAAAAAATGTTCTTTGTACTTTGTGTTGTGATACCAATTTAGTAGCACCCTGGCGACTTCATTTTCCGTTGCGACCCATTTTTGGGGGTGTTACAGATTGGCATCAGAGCCTTGGTTATAGAGAACTAGGTATATTCAAAAAAAAAAAAAAAAAAAAAAAAAAAAAAAAAAAAAAAAAAAAAAAAAGACACAAACCTAGGCTATAACTACTTTTACGAAAACTTAACCCTATGACCGCCACGTGCCTGCCTGTCAAGCTGATGCCTCACTTGTGATTTGTTTGTTGACATATTTGATAAAGATGTGTGTCTTACTATTGGATAAATTATACCCACTTATTTTCGTTGATTACTATAAGTATCTTTCATATACTTATGCTTACGTATCGTACATGCCACAGCGTTACACCTTTTCCTTACGTAATCTCATCATTCAACTTCGAGTTTGGTCACTTGCCTTAGTCTTTCAAAACGGATTTTAAATAGGAGGGACATATTATTAGTATAACTGAGCTGAGCATTTCAAAATTCATTGAACCTCGGTGGAATATAGACTGATCACCTATACTCAACCAGGGACAGTGGGACATAGCCTGATCACCTATGTCTAACTCAGAGGTGAATTTTGCAATACTGGGAGTAGTTATATTAGAATTATGTTCGGATTTATTTCTACTTGATTTTTGAGAGTCTGTTCACCTGAAATTGCATTGGTCGGGTGGGTATGCATAGCATGTTCGTATATTCGCGTTTGTGTTACCGTACCTTATATATGCATTTATGTATATGCTTTCTCTTTGCTACCTTACGACTCGTTAGACTAAGCACATCTTTGTTCCTGTCATTTTACGACCTCTATGTCACAACTGTCGTTGCATCGTACATCATCTGTTCAAGTTCACGACATTGATTAGTCTGAGACTTAACGTCATCGAACTTAGTTATATATTTATTAGTTGATTTGATTGGTGTATGCAATTTCAAGATCGAGCTAATCTTTCAAAAAACCCACTTCCAGGATGTTGAATCCTTTCTTTCTGACAACTTGCTTCCTAGCTTGATCTAGTGACAGATATTGTTTGATGAGTTGCGAAAATCAAGCTAAGAGTCGAGTTGTTACCCAAGCCGATTCAGTTTAATCTCATGACAGTTCTTGTTTGATGAGTTGTGAGATTAAATTAGAATCGACAACCTAAAGGTCTTTTGAGGGCTACGCTCGAGATTGGGAAAGTTTGCCTCATCAAATTTGACCACGAGAACGTACGTATGTAGAACGAACGAGCTGAATTCAGGGACTGAATTCCTTTAACGGGTGGAGACTGTGACAACTCGTATTTTTGGGTCATTATTTAAACTCGAACTTTTACTATTCATCTCTGAAAAATTTACTATTCATCCTCGTAGTTTCCACTATTCGTTATTTTACGTAAATAAAATAATAAACGCTTTTACACGATTTTCGTGCATGAACAATATCCCCGATACTCCCCACAATGGTTCCAACATATTTGTATACTCATTATAATGTCACAAAAATTCAAGTATTAATTTACCGGGTGTTTAAAATTCATTGTGTATATATATTCTTAAATATATATATTTACGATAACTTAAGTATTTGCGAAACGATAATTATTTAAACACCTGATACTTATACAAAATGCATTTTCATAATTTTTATGACTTCATTACACTTTATTTTGTTCCGATAAAATTTATTTCTAGCTAATTTAATACCTAAAATAAACTATATACAATGAATTGTTAGACATTTTGAGACAATGCATTAAATGAGGCATGGTCTTTCATTTTCTTGCTTGAAACAAACACGCAACCACACCATACACTTGTATATTTTTTCCAAGCTATTTAATGAGACCCATTCCCCCCAACCCTTCTTGCCAAATTTTCTTCCATGCATTTAATGCTTGCTTTTATAAATTTATTAAAACCCTGGAATTTTTACTATAAATACAAACACACTAGCCCTTCATTTCTTCACTTACAAAATAAACTCAATAACTCTCTCATCTTATTCATATGGATCGGCCTAAGTGCAAAAAGAAGAAAAGAAGTTCGATTTCGATAGTTCCAAGTATTGTTCGATCATTTATGGGTTATATATTAACTATATATCATTTTGGAGGAATCATTGGGGGTTATATTGTTCTTGTTCTTACTAAAAATCCTTCATTATCAAGTAAGTATAAAAATAATTTTTATACTTTCCATTATGTATTTTATACAATTTTTATGTTAGTTTATGCATTTATTTAGTTTAAATCTTCATTTAAACTCATAAATTACATATATCACCTATGAACATGTTTGTAGATTTTTATGATGAAATCAAGTTAGTATAAGTCATACAAAGTAGTTGGATATGAAAAATGAATATAAACAAGCCTTGAAATACTTTATTTGGATTTATGAGATCAATGGTTATATATATGCTAATGTAAAGTTATGGTTGTCTTACTAAATTTTAGTCATATATCCTAGATCTACATTTTTATTATGTCACTATGGTCATTTTGGAACTATCTTTATTATTGAGAAATTGGTGGAAGAGTTTAGGTTATATTTGAAGTTGATTTCAAGAGGTTTAGTATAGGAAAAATGGTTATTAAAAAAAAATATGCGCGGAAGCGCTGCCCAAATTTCTAACTTTTTAGAAAATCAAGTTATTTTTACAAAGATTTAGTCAAGGAAATGGAAGATAGATTTTAAACGAAAACGTGGTCGTTTGAATGGATAAAAATGGAATTACAACAAAGGAAATACGACTTTTTCTAAATATACTATCGATAACAAATTTCAGAAAATTAAATAGTACGCTGTCCCGATTTGTATCACGGAAAAACCGAACTTTAAAAGATAAACCGAGTCCCCGAGACTTTAAAATGTGTTAGTATACTTAAATACCTTCGCAGGGATAGGAAGAACTTTACAAACCAACCTATAACGAAGAAGTTATAACTTAACGAAGTTATCGACAAGAAATATATTTTGACAGCTTTTTCATATAGGGAATAGTACCCAGTTTTTATTCTTAGAAATGAAATTTGGACATTTTAAGTGCAGTTTTGGACAAAAAGACTTAAACGGAAGTTGTAGTGTTTTGGTTACATACTTTAGTCGAGTCGGAAACTTTTCCAAATATATATTACCGAAACATTCATATCGTAGTTAAGATATATACTTGCTAAAAGTCCAAAAAGGTTATATTTTAACTATTGTCAAGAATACCGAAGTAACGATATTTTCATAACTAAACTCACAAGCAAACATGTACGGGTGATATAACTTTCACAAATTTCATCCACGACATCATTTCATGACCTAAATCATATTCATTCATATTAGGTTGCGGTTAGAGTCCGAGCCTTATTTCAGTGTACACATTTTTGCCATTTTCATAACAGTTGTATCAGGTGAGTTCATGGCCCCTACTTTTACTTGTTTTATAACTGTTTTGGGGGAGAATACATGCTCGTTTTTAACTAAACTCAATGCTTTTGAATGCTTTCATGCTGTGATCTACTAGTTTCATGTTTGATTTCAATATGTGCATTTTGATTTCACATTTCTCTGATATTTGTTTATCATCAAAAACATTAAGTCTTTGTAACAACTCCTAGCTTAATTTCATGACAGTTCTTGTTTGATGAGTTGTGAAATTAAGTTAGATCCAAGTTGTTACATAGCTTCATGTTTTGGATGATGGAACTATATTACTGGGAAGTGAATTCTTATTGTGTGAATTCAATTTGTGTGACTTGGCTTGAATGTGTGCAACTGTTTAGTAGTATACATTTTGGGAAGTGGCACCCAGTATACATTTTGGGAAGTGGCACCCAGTATGAATTTGGGAAGTGGCACCCAATCTATGTGTGGATCATTTATGCGTGTTTGTAGTCTGAGGTTCAGCTGTTGCTAGCTTGTGATCTTCGTTATGTGCTCACATTTGTATATCCTGCTCACTGTTGTCCTACGCTTCATTATTCACAGCTTCGTGGTTTAACTCACAAACCTCCTGTTGACACTTTTAGCATGTTTTCTTAGGTTATGGCAATAGCTTATTTTTTTGGAGGCGCTTGGCAAAGGGTACAGTCATAGACGACTCTAATAAATAATTAGGACCGCTTTACTTATTTTATGGGCCTATTTCCGCACTACTTTTGAATAATGTAAATTTAACACTTTTTGTTAATGAATTTTGTTTCTAAATGATTGAGGTAAAAACCGTTATTTGTACTTTGTGTTATGATACCAATTTAGTAGCACCTCAGCGACATCATTTTCCACTGCGACCCATTTGTTACGCCCCGTGCCCGCTTACTTCAAAAACTTTGACTTTTTACGCGGAAACGCTTGAACTAAAACTGACCTGCTGTTACTCTTACATAAACTGACAAAAATCATTACACATTCAGCCCTTGAGGCTATTTTTAAATGAAAGTAAATTCAATTACCTTCAAAACGATAGGTGGCACGACCACCAACGACTTACGGTTTGTTTTGTACGACATTTAAAAAATTACCAAATCTGGACTATTGGATAGATGCGCCATATCCCTAAAATAGATGCACCGTATCTATATGATATGGCATATCTAAAAATTGAGATGCGCTGTATCTACCCAACTGAGCAGCCGAGGTTACTGTTCATCAGAAGGCCTTTTTTTCCAAAATCCCCGGCCGGTACTCCAACCTCCCGGACTCGAAACCTAACTAAACTTTCCAGATTTCATTACTATATATATGGGCTCATTTCCATCCAAAAACATTTACCATTTGACTCTCGGAAGACGTACTTCCACAATCACGGGTTTTACACTAAAAACCCGTTTTGACCCATTTCATGACATATGCCACATACGACTTCCACAACACTTCAAACTTAACCAAAATCATTACTTTAACATATAAAACGTATTCCAATACACACTCGACCCGTATACAACCCAAAATGGGTACTTTTACACATTAGCCAAACACCCCCTTAACTTAACCCATAAACACATAAAACATACTTTGACGTACCAAACGACTACCAAATCATTTGGACTTCATTATTATACACTTTGATACTTGACTCCACCTTACAAACCATACATTAACTCACGGGGGTACCATCTTGAATGAGCTCGGTATCTACCTAGCTCCTACACGTACTACCTCTATCCTTGCTAATCCAAATTCTTAATCCACATATCCAAGCCTTCCACATAAACATGCCAACCTACAAAAGGGTTAGACAACTAAACCGTAAGCACGAAGGCTTAGCAAGTAAAACGACCATAACATACCATTATACTTCAAACCACATAATGCATCATATACATAAAACACTTACATCATGGCTCACTACTCAAATCTCAACTAGCACATAACATCAACATATCCATAGCTTCATCTCATCACATAAACCATAAACATGGCATCACATAAGCATAACCCAAGCTCATCTTCTCAACATAAACATACATAACACATAATGATAGAAATCCATATAACTTATGCTATCATCATTTTACTTACCTTAGCTCCAAGCTAAGCATATCAAGCTTCATCCTCAACCTTATCATCATCATCAACATCATCATAATCACCTTGAATCAATAATCATCATAAACACTTAAAACACATAATAAATCAAATACATAACAAGGGTATCAAAACCCATCAAACACCCTCATTTTCCAAACTATATCATCATATGATCATAACTTGATCATATGATGATTACCCACTAAATACCTTATCTATAACATCACTAATCATCAAGAACAATATATACTTACTTGCAATGATCATAGCAAAGGGTGGCCACTATCACTTGATCTTCACCTTCTTCTTCTATCATCACCATTTAGCTAGTTTCCCTCTCTTTTCCATCTCAATAAAAACCGGACTTCAAGATCTATCTACAAAATGGTGGAGTGATCTAGAACTCCCTAGTTATATTAGTTAGGTGATGACTTTGGGCAATTGGCAAGAATGGCCCTTCAATTCCCATTCTTCTTACTTTGGCCACAATCTAACTTTATAACATATTTAATACTTGGCAACTTAGGCCCCTTTAGTTATGCCTTATATTTTATATAACCACATTAGTCATACTTTGACTATCGGGTTTGACTAAAACGCAACAAATGTTGACTGGCCAATCATATGAGGCCATAATCTATTTTCATCTAGGGTGGGGTCCTAACACCCGGGAAATGGGTCTAACAATTCTACCCCCTTATTTAGATTTCGTCCCCGAAATCTCTCGTCTAAAACTATCCAAAACTAAATTCACGACATATACATGTCCTTGTTCTCTTGCTTTCTAAGCCAATTCCTTGCAACGATCTAAATGATCACGCAATTTCTAAACTTGCTATACATAAACATAACTCATAATCTACCAAAAACACGCTTCTCATCATAAACTTTTCTAAAATTTCCAACAATGACGACTTGTCATATGGAAAATTTTACTATTTTGACTTTATATAAGTCAAACTTCATCACTATAAACACGGCATTCACCAATGCACTAACATGACATAACATCATATACCGGTCAAATTCGCATTCCACATAATACTAACACATAACTATACCAAAAACCGGCAACTTATCTCAAAATATACAAAGTACCATACAAATGGCACCTTCAAAAATCTATCACATGCATCACTTAAGCAATCTTTCTTACTAACTCTTGGGAATACTCATCATTTAACTTATCAATTTAATGCATAACTCATTTTAGATGTCTATCTTAAGGTTTCACACATGACCTTAACGCCACTATAAATTTTATTCATATTTATCTTTTCTTATGACGTCTAACTTGTTTTAGTTTTCACTTTCTCATATCACTATCCGTACTCATGTCATATCGGCTACACATAAGCCCACTCATTTGTAACTCTTCATTTACATAAAAAGGCGTCCCGATCTATGTAAATCAAGAAATACAAATTCATGGTTCGGTGATTTACAACTTCTCTATTCAAATGAAAAGGCGTCCCAATCCATTTAAATAAAGAAACCATAAACCATCCTACTTACATATTTTCGACGTAACACTCGTACTTACTTCACTTCCCATCTTTACTAGCCTTGGATCCAATCTCATTAACTTTCCTTCATGCCATAAGGCAAGCTTAACATCATGCCATAAAAGGCAACTTAACCTCGTGCCATAAAGACACCTTAACATCGTGCCATAAAGACACCTTAACATCGTGCCCTAAAGACACCTTAACATCGTGCCATAAAGACACCTTAACATCGTGCCATAAAGACACCTTAACATCGTGCCATAAAGACACCTTAACATTATGCCGTAAAGGCATCTTAACATCGTGCCATAAAGACACCTTAACATTATGCCATAAAGGCATCTTAACATCATGCCAAGGATATAGGCAAACCATGCCGGTGAAGGCAAGCTAACAATCATGCCATAAAAGGCAAGCTAGGCCATCCCAAAGGATGCCAAAACTAGAGCATTGGATCCAAGCTATATTTGTCTTATCATCTTTACTCATTTTATCTTTCATGCACTTCTATCATTAGGAACACACTATCATTTATTCAATTTTCATTGCCTTACGCAATCTCAACATTCACTATCACGTTTACTATCATCTAGACAAGTTTCTATATAATACTTGTCCATATAACATATTTGCATTCTCACAATGCAACTTATCTTTCATTCGTCAACCCCAAGTTGACTCACACACTCGCTATGTGCCATCTTTATTTTAGAAAATTTATATGTAATGCTTATCCATTACAACTTACACATATCTACGTGTTCTTACAACACACTCTTACTAATACCCGTCAACCCCTTGTTGACCATATTCCCAAATTAGACTATCACTTCATTTGGTCTATCCAAATCTTACACATATAAACCTTACATAGGTTTATTCTTTAACACTATCACAAATCTCATCATATACATTTCAATATATAGATTAGCATGATCACTTTCATGTTTTACAATTCTTTCTAGCACACTTCAAGTCACTTATGACTTCTAGCGCAATCTGAAACTCATTCATCTCTTCTAGTCATTTATTACTAACACATTTTAATTATCATGTTTTATACGCAACATGATCTCATCTCATCTTGACTATACTCTTTAATCTTCTCATTATAGTTACTCATGTAAGAAATCATGCTTTCTAGCATCAAATCATTATTATATCAATCATGCCTCTCAAGACATCAAACTACAAACGTACTTCGCTATTCACTTCTTACTTATTTCAATCTTTTTAAGCATTAAGCTATAAACATATTTCATTATTCATTTCTTACTTGTCTCACGCTTTCTAAGCATTCATGCTTTACCAAACAATTACCATGCCTCTTAACTCTTTCCACGTATCAATGTTTGCTTTTTAGCTTTACCGACCACAACTAGGTCAACACATGACATGCATTCAAATACATCTATCTTAACTCATACACTAACTATACAATCGTGCTCTCAAGCACATCACATAAAACTTAAACATACAATAAACTTACCATAGACTTAACATCACAAAATCAATCATACCATAACACTTAACACTTATTCAACAAGTGTTAAAACATTCAAAAATCAAAAATCAAAGCATAAAGTCTATGGCTCATATATCACATTGCATAAACCATCCATGTCTAAGCATCATCACATTGACTAACAATAACTACCAATCTACCTTATAACTAAGGCATCATGAAACTATAATTCACTTACTAATCCCGTCTCTAATACCTCTTAGCCTTGCTACCCGCAATCCATCACTATACTTCTACCATACATTCACATATTGTCACACCCCCAAAATCGGGTCCAGCGGAAGCATACATGTAGCTGGGGTGCAACTCAATTGGTATCATAACACAAGTGCAAAGAACGGTTTTCATCTCATTCATTTAGAATAAAATAGTTTAACAAAAATGTTGATTTACATTGTAAAAAGTAGTGCGGAATTAGGCCCTTGAAAATATCATTTAAAACGGTCCCTTATGAATATCAGAGTCTTCTATGACCATGCCGTGCCCTGCCAAAACCTCCAGTAGCGTGCCTTTGCTTAATACCTGAGAATACATGCTAAAGTGTCAACACGAGGTTGGTGAGTTCATAGAGTTTGTATTAAAATAGTTGAAAAAGCCTTCAAAGAATGTTTCCACAGCAAAGGCATTGTAAATCCACTCAGTTCCAAGCCCCGGCCATACAAGACTCGCAACCTGTGTGTTTACAACCCACTGCTAACATATAGTATGATTAAGTCAAATGTGTATACGATATATGCACGCTTAATGTAAAGTTTAATAGCCTACTGAACCTCACGACAAGAATAAGCAAGAATGCTTCATAGCTGGATTATATTCACCCAAGGCCATGAATCGCGGGCCAAGGGTGGGGGTGTCAACCCGATAGTACTATCAATACCTCTCCGTCGGCTCCATCCAGGAGTTAAACAGTGGTGAAAGAATATAGCGTATAGAATAGTTTTCACACATTAAGTCACATATCGTAATAAAACTACACATCATGTTTAAGAGTATGAAAGCATAGCATAGCATATGAGTAAAATTGTCTTGAGTAATAGCAAACAGTTTAAGCATGTATCTCCCCCAAAGAGTTTATAAAGCAGTTAAAATGAGTAAAAGTGGGGCTATGAAACTCACCTGGTATGATAGCAATATGACAATGATGAGTAATGATGAAATGGAACTCGGCCTCTAAACGTGACCTATTATGAATGATATGACAACTTCATGTAAGCAATGATACAACTCAACTCATGCAAATACTTATGTTAACGATACCACTCGTTAGTTTTGAAAATAACGTTTATCGACGAAATTTACATTTTTGACGTCTCGTTAAGTTATAAAACACTTCTCGTTTATATATAGTGAAACGATACTCGATGATCCTTATTTGGTATGTTATAGTCAAATATACTAATTTTGCCGCAAAACTATACTTTTTGCAATATATGATTTATGTCAATTTTGCCGTGTAAAACTAGTCGCGAAAAATATGTATACTTTGTATGTTAATATTCCAACTTGTCGTTCTCAATATCTTTTTAACAATATCTTAATGTCGTTACTTTTGACGTTGAATCAACCTCGCCTCGATTGATTTGGTGAACGGCTAATAATGGTTCAAGTTGCGAAAATACTAGTAATGGTACTAAAAACTCCCTTTAAAAAAAGTGCTGTCAAAATGTATATATATCGTCGTATCTCCAAAAATTCATATCTCGTTCGTTACAAGCTCGTTTTCGGCGTTCTTTATATCCACGGGTTCGCATAAACATAAACTAACATATTTTCAAGGTCTCGGCTCATCTAGATCAAGGTTAACGAATCATATTGCTCCTGAAAGTTCGGTGATCAGCACCTATTTTTCTGAAAAGAATAGTTTTCGTCGCGTAACTTAAATAATTCATAACTTCTTCGTTATAAGTCCGTTTTTAGTGATTCAAGCGCCCACGCGTTCCTTATTGAGTGTATTTTCTAAATATTAAAACCAAAATGGTTCACAAAAATCTGAGATTTCCAGAAAGTAAAAATCGTGGCAGTAGGTACTTATATAGTTCCAAAAATACATTTTTCTAGTTCACAACTTAATCAAACTTATTCCATTCAACTCCACAAACACTCTTGATCTACCATACACTTCTTAAAGTGTCATGGAGTCCTAAACTTAACTAAATATAGTGGATCTCTTGAAGATGTTAATAAAACTAGTGGATCTATTGTTTTGAAGTAGTTTTTTTTTTTTAAAAGAAATGGTACCATTAACATAAGTATCTTGCATTATTTACTATAATAACTTGAAAATACATAACCACATGGATCAAATGAAAGTATGAAATGGTAAAAATAGTTTCTTGAACTTACTTTGAAGATTGGATGAAAATGGATGAAATGGATTAAAACCTTGGAGTTTTTATTTCAAAACTCTAACAAGGATTATAAAATGGACTTGTATATCACTTGAACTAAGAAAAATGTTGGGTTCTTCCTCTTGGTTTGTTGATGCCGTGGGATGAAGGAGAGAAAGGAGGGGATATTTTGATCTTGTGTTGCTAGTGAAATGAAGTTGTGTTTATGTTATGGAAAAAAAATAAATGGAAGACATGTTACTAGCTCTAATTAATGTTGAGATGACTTGCAAGAAAAATGGGAAAAGAAGTATGGGGTGGGGCGTGGGATATGGATAAAAAAGAGGGAAAAGTTAGATATTTTGTGATTTATTGTAAGAGTTAGTTGATTTTGTGTATACTTTGGGTGTTATCGGGTACCAAGTTATCTTGAAATAAATGTTAACGAAGCGAAATAAAATACGACGAAGTTGTAAATATTATAAAATGATGTTACTGATAAAATCTGAGTGTCGGATAAATTTTCGGGTTAATTTGTCGTAATTTGACGGTATTATAAGCCCTTAATGAAATATATAACAATTGGTGTAATAACACCGGGTAAAATAATAATATAAACTTTATATTATTAAAATAAGTATAAAATTTTGTTAGGATCATTTTTCTGGAGTACTGGGTATAATTGTTAATAATACTGACTGAGTGGTAACGTTAATTAAATAAATAACCTCACGTAATATGAATAATGCATAACCGTGCATAATGAAAACCCGAAAATGCGAATTGTGACAGTCTCCACCCGTTAAAGGAATTCAGTCCCTGAATTCAGCTCGTTCGTTCTACGTATGTACGTTCTCCTGGTCTGATTTGATGAGGCAAACTTTCCCATCCTCGAGCGTAGCCTTCAAAAGACCTTAAGGTAACCGATTTTTACTTAATCCCACAACTCATCAAACAAGAACTGTCATGGGATTAGGCTAAATCGGTTTAGGTTGTCGATTCAAATTTAATCTCACAACTCATCAAACAAGAACTGTCATGAGATTAAACTGAATCGGCTGGGGTAACAACTTGGCTCTTAGCTTGATTTTCGCAACTCATCAAACAAGAACTGTCACTAGATCAAGCTAGGAAACAAGTTGCCAAAAATAATGGATTCAACATCCTGAAATGAGGTCTTTTGAAAGATTGGCTCGATTTTGGAATTGCTTACATCAATCAAATCAATCTGGACATAATTCTATTATAACTACCCTCAGTATTGCAAAATTCATCTCTGAGTCAGACATAGGTGGTCAGACTATGTCTCACTATCCCGGGTCGAATATAGATGACCAGTCTATATTCCACCGAGGTTCAATGAATTCTGAAATACTCAGCTTAGTTATACTAATACTATGTCCTTCACATCTAAAGGACGTTTCAAAAGACTAAGGCAAGTGACCAAACTCGAGGTCGAATGATGAAACTACGTAAAGAAAAAGGTGTAACGCTGAGACGTGTACGATATGTATGCATGCTTATGTGAAAGACAACTATAGTAATCAACAAGAGTAAGTGAGTATAAATGATTCGATAATAAGACACAAATCTCATTAAATATGTCAGCAACAAACCATAAATGAGGCATCAGCTTGGCAGGCAGGCACGTGGCGGTCATAAGGTTAAGTTTTCGCGAAAGTAGCTATAGTTTAGGTTTTAAAATTACCCAGTTCTCTATAGCCTAGGCTCTGATACCAATCTGTCACACCCCCAAAATCGGGTCCAGCGGAAGCATACATGTAGCTGGGGTGCAACTCAATTGGTATCATAACACAAGTGCAAAGAACGGTTTTCATCTCATTCATTTAGAATAAAATAGTTTAACAAAAATGTTGATTTACATTGTAAAAAGTAGTGCGGAATTAGGCCCTTGAAAATATCATTTAAAACGGTCCCTTATGAATATCAGAGTCTTCTATGACCATGCCGTGCCCTGCCAAAACCTCCAGTAGCGTGCCTTTGCTTAATACCTGAGAATACATGCTAAAGTGTCAACACGAGGTTGGTGAGTTCATAGAGTTTGTATTAAAATAGTTGAAAAAGCCTTCAAAGAATGTTTCCACAGCAAAGGCATTGTAAATCCACTCAGTTCCAAGCCCCGGCCATACAAGACTCGCAACCTGTGTGTTTACAACCCACTGCTAACATATAGTATGATTAAGTCAAATGTGTATACGATATATGCACGCTTAATGTAAAGTTTAATAGCCTACTGAACCTCACGACAAGAATAAGCAAGAATGCTTCATAGCTGGATTATATTCACCCAAGGCCATGAATCGCGGGCCAAGGGTGGGGGTGTCAACCCGATAGTACTATCAATACCTCTCCGTCGGCTCCATCCAGGAGTTAAACAGTGGTGAAAGAATATAGCGTATAGAATAGTTTTCACACATTAAGTCACATATCGTAATAAAACTACACATCATGTTTAAGAGTATGAAAGCATAGCATAGCATATGAGTAAAATTGTCTTGAGTAATAGCAAACAGTTTAAGCATGTATCTCCCCAAAGAGTTTATAAAGCAGTTAAAATGAGTAAAAGTGGGGCTATGAAACTCACCTGGTATGATAGCAATATGACAATGATGAGTAATGATGAAATGGAACTCGGCCTCTAAACGTGACCTATTATGAATGATATGACAACTTCATGTAAGCAATGATACAACTCAACTCATGCAAATACTTATGTTAACGATACCACTCGTTAGTTTTGAAAATAACGTTTATCGACGAAATTTACATTTTTGACGTCTCGTTAAGTTATAAAACACTTCTCGTTTATATATAGTGAAACGATACTCGATGATCCTTATTTGGTATGTTATAGTCAAATATACTAATTTTGCCGCAAAACTATACTTTTTGCAATATATGATTTATGTCAATTTTGCCGTGTAAAACTAGTCGCGAAAAATATGTATACTTTGTATGTTAATATTCCAACTTGTCGTTCTCAATATCTTTTTAACAATATCTTAATGTCGTTACTTTTGACGTTGAATCAACCTCGCCTCGATTGATTTGGTGAACGGCTAATAATGGTTCAAGTTGCGAAAATACTAGTAATGGTACTAAAAACTCCCTTTAAAAAAAGTGCTGTCAAAATGTATATATATCGTCGTATCTCCAAAAATTCATATCTCGTTCGTTACAAGCTCGTTTTCGGCGTTCTTTATATCCACGGGTTCGCATAAACATAAACTAACATATTTTCAAGGTCTCGGCTCATCTAGATCAAGGTTAACGAATCATATTGCTCCTGAAAGTTCGGTGATCAGCACCTATTTTTCTGAAAAGAATAGTTTTCGTCGCGTAACTTAAATAATTCATAACTTCTTCGTTATAAGTCCGTTTTTAGTGATTCAAGCGCCCACGCGTTCCTTATTGAGTGTATTTTCTAAATATTAAAACCAAAATGGTTCACAAAAATCTGAGATTTCCAGAAAGTAAAAATCGTGGCAGTAGGTACTTATATAGTTCCAAAAATACATTTTTCTAGTTCACAACTTAATCAAACTTATTCCATTCAACTCCACAAACACTCTTGATCTACCATACACTTCTTAAAGTGTCATGGAGTCCTAAACTTAACTAAATATAGTGGATCTCTTGAAGATGTTAATAAAACTAGTGGATCTATTGTTTTGAAGTAGTTTTTTTTTTTTAAAAGAAATGGTACCATTAACATAAGTATCTTGCATTATTTACTATAATAACTTGAAAATACATAACCACATGGATCAAATGAAAGTATGAAATGGTAAAAATAGTTTCTTGAACTTACTTTGAAGATTGGATGAAAATGGATGAAATGGATTAAAACCTTGGAGTTTTTATTTCAAAACTCTAACAAGGATTATAAAATGGACTTGTATATCACTTGAACTAAGAAAAATGTTGGGTTCTTCCTCTTGGTTTGTTGATGCCGTGGGATGAAGGAGAGAAAGGAGGGGATATTTTGATCTTGTGTTGCTAGTGAAATGAAGTTGTGTTTATGTTATGGAAAAAAAATAAATGGAAGACATGTTACTAGCTCTAATTAATGTTGAGATGACTTGCAAGAAAAATGGGAAAAGAAGTATGGGGTGGGGCGTGGGATATGGATAAAAAAGAGGGAAAAGTTAGATATTTTGTGATTTATTGTAAGAGTTAGTTGATTTTGTGTATACTTTGGGTGTTATCGGGTACCAAGTTATCTTGAAATAAATGTTAACGAAGCAAAATAAAATACGACGAAGTTGTAAATATTATAAAATGATGTTACTGATAAAATCTGAGTGTCGGATAAATTTTCGGGTTAATTTGTCGTAATTTGACGGTATTATAAGCCCTTAATGAAATATATAACAATTGGTGTAATAACACCGGGTAAAATAATATATAAACTTTATATTATTAAAATAAGTATAAAATTTTGTTAGGATCATTTTTCTGGAGTACTGGGTATAATTGTTAATAATACTGACTGAGTGGTAACGTTAATTAAATAAATAACCTCACGTAATATGAATAATGCATAACCGTGCATAATGAAAACCCGAAAATGCGAATTGTGACACATATCGCAATACAATCCCCGACACCAACCGAGGCGCACGGCCGACTAATTATCTAAGCATCTCAAGTCCCCATGGACTTGCATCTCATACTCAACAACACTATAACATACATATATCACCTATCCTCATCAAGCTCCACTAACATAAATCATAATCCGTCTAACACTTAGCAACTAATTTCCGCGCATCTAACACTTACGTCTAATGCTTCTACGAGTGGTTTAAGTCTAGGCAATCCTAAAGAAAACCTAATTCACTTAAACCGAAGCTCTGATACCAAGTTGTTACACCCCGTGCCCGCTTACTTCAAAAACTTTGACTTTTTACGCGGAAACGCTTGAACTAAAACTGACCTGCTGTTACTCTTACATAAACTGACAAAAATCATTACACATTCAGCCCTTGAGGCTATTTTTAAATGAAAGTACATTCAATTACCTTCAAAACGATAGGTGGCACGACCACCAACGACTTACGGTTTGTTTTGTACGACATTTAGAAAATTACCAAATCTGGACTGTTGGATAGATGCGCCATATCCCTAAAATAGATGCGCCGTATCTATATGATATGGCATATCTAAAAATTGAGATGCGCCGTATCTACCCAACTGAGCAGCCGAGGTTACTGTTCATCAGAAGGCTTTTTTTTCCAAAATCCCCGGCCGGTACTCCAACCTCCCGGACTCGAAACCTAACCAAACTTTCCAGATTTCATTACTATATATATGGGCTCATTTCCATCCAAAAACATTTACCATTTGACTCTCGGAAGACGTACTTCCACAATCACGGGTTTTACACTAAAAACCCGTTTTGACCAATTTCATGACATATGCCACATACGACTTCCACAACACTTCAAACTTAACCAAAATCATTACTTTAACATATAAAACGTGTTCCAATACACACTCGACCCGTATACAACCCAAAATGGGTACTTTTACACATTAGCCAAACACCCCCTTAACTTAACCCATAAACACATAAAACATACTTTGACGTACCAAACGACTACCAAATCATTTGGACTTCATTATTATACACTTTGATACTTGACTCCACCTTACAAACCATACATTAACTCACGGGGGTACCATCTTGAATGAGCTCGGTATCTACCTAGCTCCTACACGCACTACCTCTATCCTTGCTAATCCAAATTCTTAATCCACATATCCAAGCCTTCCACATAAACATGCCAACCTACAAAAGGGTTAGACAACTAAACCGTAAGCAAGAAGGCTTAGCAAGTAAAACGACCATAACATACCATTATACTTCAAACCACATAATGCATCATATACATAAAACACTTACATCATGGCTCACTACTCAAATCTCAACTAGCACATAACATCAACATATCCATAGCTTCATCTCATCACATAAACCATAAACATGGCATCACATAAGCATAACCCAAGCTCATCTTCTCAACATAAACATACATAACACATAATGATAGAAATCCATATAACTTATGCTATCATCATTTTACTTACCTTAGCTCCAAGCTAAGTATATCAAGCTTCATCCTCAACCTTATCATCATCATCAACATCATCATAATCACCTTGAATCAATAATCATCATAAACACTTAAAACACATAATAAATCAAATACATAACAAGGGTATCAAAACCCATCAAACACCCTCATTTTCCAAACTATATCATCATATGATCATAACTTGATCATATGATGATTACCCACTAAATCCCTTATCTATGACATCACTAATCATCAAGAACAATATATACTTACTTGCAATGATCATAGCAAAGGGTGGCCACTATCACTTGATCTTCACCTTCTTCTTCTATCATCACCATTTAGCTAGTTTCCCTCTCTTTTCCATCTCAATAAAAAACCGGACTTCAAGATCTATCTACAAAATGGTGGAGTGATCTAGAACTCCCTAGTTATATTAGTTAGGTGATGACTTTGGGCAATTGGCATGAATGGCCCTTCAATTCCCATTCTTCTTACTTTGGCCACAATCTAACTTTATAACATATTTAATACTTGGCAACCTAGGCCCCTTTAGTTATGCCTTATATTTTATATAACCACATTAGTCATACTTTGACTATCGGGTTTGACTAAAATGCAACAAATGTTGACTGGCCAATCATATGAGGCCATAATCTATTTTCATCTAGGGTGGGGTCCCAACACCCGAGAAACGGGTCTAACACCATTTTTGGGGGTGTTACATGAGTTTTGATGATATGGATAGCAAGTTAACAAAACTTGAAGATTTGGATATAAGGATAACAAATCTTGAAGATTTGTTTAAACGGGAAATAAAGGAAATGAATGAAAGGGCACGGAATGGTGATGGGTTTCTAGCGTAGTGTATATGTTTTGGTTGTAAAAAAAATACTTGTATTTAAGTTGTATAAGTTTTGGGTGTAAAAACATAGTTATGGCATCAATGGATGCTAAAAACAATCTTTGAACCTTACTTGTATGTATTTAGGAGTGATGGATGTATATTCTAATCCTCTTTTGTTTCATATTATGTGGTGCTCTGCATATTCTTTACACATTATGATTAGTAGTGTTGCTCTGTATATTTGAACTTAACTTGTGGTGCTCTGCATATTTTGTGGTGCTCTGTATTTATGGTGTGATTGACTTTCATCAGTCAAACATACTTTAAACTGCCCATTCATATATGTGTAACCAGTTTATGGTGTGTTTGATTTTCATCACTCAAACATACTTTAAACTGCCATTCATATGTATAACTAATTTATGGGTTGGGTTGGGTTGGGTTGGTTTAATTGGGGGAAAATAAGGTTTGGTTTTGTAGTTTTAATTCGGTTATATAACCCGACAAAAAACGCGATTAAAAACGGACATGGGTTTTAATTCGGGTATATAACCCGACTAAAAACGTTTGCAAAAATAATAATAATAAAAACATACCTAAACTTGTTACAAGAATCGTCCCTGCGGTTTCACAGAGAAAATGGACCATTTTACCCCACATTTGACAAGACTTAATGACAGAAACAAACGCCCATCCGGTTAAAGGACGGGTCAACGCAAAATGGACAACCACAGGGAAGATTTGTGTAATTCTTGAGAGTTAGGGACGAAACATGCAACTTCAGCCTACCATAAGGACGATTTATGTAATTAACTCATAAATAAATGTGAAATTAGGCGATGTTTTTTATTTTAATTTTCTTTTTAGCAAGATGTTTTTTAATTTAAATTAAAGGTTCTCAAACTTTGATAGAATAGTTGTAAAGTTAGAAATTTAATTCAGTGGAATAATGATAGGCCGGTGAGTGTGAAATTAAATGTAACACCCCCAAAAATTTATACAGCGGAAGCATTCGGGTCACTAGGGTGCTACTCAATTGGTATCACAACACAAAGTATAGAAAATGGATTTAACTTATCAGTTTTAAAAGAAATTTCATTACCAAAAGTATTAAGTTTACATCATTCAAAAATAGTGCGGAAGTAAGACCAATAAAATATATAATGCAGTCCCATTTATATTAAAGTCGTCTATGACCATGACATGCCATGCCAAAAGCCTCCATTAGTTAGCTATCGCCTTAAGCCTGAAAATACATGCTAAAAGTGTCAACACATGGTTGGTGAGTTCATAGGTTTAAATAAATAACAATGTAGAGTAAATGTGAGTTCAATAGAAAGTTCTATAATCATTATATCGCGCAAAATGTCATGGAAATAAAGTTTATCTTAAAGTAAAATTAGAGATGTGGACCATAAGCAGAGTGTGTGATCATTACAACGAATATAATGTCACACAAAAATAAAATAAAAATAGTCTATTACGCTAGTACTAAGTTCATGCAACCGAAGCTCGACAGTTCAGTGCGCTACAATGTAGCACATAAATAATAATAATAATAGGGGCCCATAGCGAGTGTTTAACCCAATACACTCGTAATCCGACTTGGTATACGCCCACGTTGACCCGTTTGGCCAACCGAACTGGGGAGTCACCCCAATAGACCTATTTATATCAATCGCGCTTCACAACAGGAATTAACGGTTCATGAAGGTGGGCATAATAGTAGGTTCAGGGGCTTAGGCTAACTACGCAATAGTTTTAAGAAAATAAAGTATTGTTTGTGGTCCAGAAAATGTTTTGCATGTTTCTCACCCCAAGATTTGTAAAACAAGTATAGGTGAAGTTGGGCTATAAACTCACATATATGATTTAAACACTTGTGTCCAGAATAAGGTAATCCAATGTGCAATAAGTAAATAAATCATGTTTTCAAGTAAGAACAAGTAACGAGTTTAAGTATAAACAAGCATTGAGTTTAATTAAAAACGAGCATGTATTCTCCCCCAAAACAGTTATAAAACAAGTAAAAGTAGGGGCCATGAACTCACCTCAGCAAATAGCAGTCTGATAGTAAAAAGTCAAGTAGTGATAAAGTGCGGCACCGACACGCGACCTAGATTAGTATGGAAAGTTTAGGTTTACAGTTTCAAGTTTGAGACTCGATGAAGTTTAAACAAGTTTAAAAGTTTTAGAGTGTTTGTGTTATTGTTGCTTGTGTGGCAGCATTTAAGTTTAAAATAGTTTGGTAAATATTGGCTAGCATTGGCTTTCCGAAGTGCTTAAGTATACATGTACAAATACCAAATGCTTAAGCCACGATTTATATTGACACCACAACGAGCAAAAATAAGCAAAACCAAAATTAGCGTACAAACTTAAACACTACCAAAACCAAGCCAATATCGATCCGATTTTTGTTCCATTTTACTTTCTCAGCTTATCATCATTCTTGCCATACAATAAACAATAACACAAAGGAAGATAAAACCAAAATTTATAATCGACCATATATAAAAATTGATAGTCAATCGATTTACATTAAACCAAAAACAAGATAACAACAATATCACAATGACACAAAATGGGTCGATCGATTCATATTAACACAACCAAATTTACAACTTGCAAAATCAATCAAAACCGCAAGTTTTATTAACAAAATAATATCAAGAAATTACAAAGTATGAGAGAAATTAAGAAACCCTTACAATAACTTGAGAGTCGATTTGACAGGAAGACCGGACCATAAAAACCCGATTATAAGTACTCCAAATCCGAATCCAAGCAAACAATACACAACCGATTGTAGGTCGATACCCGTTGAAGACTAGATCTTGTGAAGACTATTGTGAGTGAGATTTGAGTGTGTGGATTCACTGGAATTCGAATAAAAATAAAAAGAGGATAATAGGGAAAGCCTTCGAAGTACTTTCGAGAATGGAAGTTGTAACACCCCCAAAATCTGACTTTGCGGAAGCATTAAAATCATGGGGTGCTACGGAAATGAAAATCATCACGCGATGTAACGAATAACTAATTACACACTTTGTAAAAACATATTCATTTTTTTAATTCAATTTTTAAAAATCTTTATGTTTCCAAGTTTGTTTACAAGTTTGTTGGTCCCTCAAAAACAAGTCTTTAACATTGTTAAAACACTTTGGCCAAAAGTATAAGTCTGCCGCCTTGCCAAGCCTTGCCACACTTGCATAAATCTATATACCTGAGAAAAACATGCTAAAAGTCAGCAAAAAGCTGGTGAGTTCATAAGTTTAAATTAAAACAATTATACATATTTGGACCAACAATTTTGTTTGTGAGCATTGAAATGTCACATTTATATTTTATTACGCTAGCACTAAGTTCATGCAACCGAAGCTATAACAGGTCTGCATGCTCTAGAAGCATGTTAAACATAAAGTCCCTGGCAAGTGTTTATCCCAGGCACTTGTACTTTGATATGGTATACGCTCGTTTGCCTATCCGGTCAAACCGAACGGGGATGTTACTCCCAATAGATCTATTTATAACATTCACGCTTCCTGTCAGGAATTAACGGTTCATGAAATTCGGGCAGTAGGGGACATAACAGGACTTAGGCTAACTGCGCAATAACTCTGGTATAAATAGTATTAATGGTCCATAAAATTGTTTTTTTTTTTTTTTTTTTTGCATGTTTCTCACCCCATTCATATAAAACGAGTATAAGTAAAAAAAGGGCTATAAACTCACCTTAATAATGGATGCAGTGAATGCAAGGATGTATGGCACCAACACGCAACCTAGATTAAATAACCATGTCTTAGTTTCAAGTATTAAATTAAGTCTTTTCAGAATTTTAATTCCAATATTTTAGAGTGTTTATGTTATTGTCACTTGTGTGGCGGCAAGTGTGGTTACAAAGGAAATTTTCCTAAGAAATGGTAAGGTTTAGCTCTATGAATGGCTTAAATGCGCGGTAATGAGGAAACGAGAATATCTTATACGAATTTGAGTGACGGAATCTGGAAAGAAATGAAATTGAATGATTTAAAGCATGAATAGATATAATCGAGATGTGATATATATATATATATATATATATATATATATATATATATATATATATATATATATATATATATTAAGGTCATGTAGTTTGGTCGTTATATCTTGTTATATAGATTTCTGAAATAAAATTAAGTGTAAGTGACGTTTGTTATTTACTAGTTTAATGTTTTAAGAAAAATGTAATATAAAGTTAGTTTAATAAAAATTATGTTTATCTCATTTATTAAGATGAACAAAGTTTATCTTGTTATTAGTCATTAGTTATGACTCGTATTTATAAATTACAAGTTTAGAAACATTTGGTCTCGTTAAATTTGTTTAAGTAAGGTTTATGTTAATATTCCATTTTCCTAGTTGTGTTTTTTTTTAATTAATGATGTGATTATCGGCCGATTAAAATAAATGTCAAATTGTATACTCACTAGTGTGTATTCTAGCCTACACTTAATATGAATTTGATTTATTGATAGTTTACTCGAATTTTTTATTTTAACGACAAGTGTGTGTATATTAAGTTTTGTATCCTTTTTATGCCAATTTTTATGTTTTACTATATATATAATCGTAAGGCGACATCTAGGTGACAAATCACAAGTTAATGGTCCAATTATATTAGTAGTCGAATTCTTAAGTTGCGGCAACACAAGTTTTAAATATATTTTAGTTTCAATACAAAAGTGTTTGTGTGGTCGGCTATATAAATTTTATTTTGCGACTAGTATATATGTTTTAACAGATTTTTGTATAATTACCATTTGTTGGGCTGCGGCCCAACTGGATTAGAGAAGGAGGGGGGATGTTTCGTTATTGGGTTGGATCGAACACCAGCAGCCAAACTGGGCCTGGTGGGCCAAAATTACTACTAGCAGAATACCACAATGGGCTTAGAACAAAGGGGCTTTGGTTGGGTTTGCACATGGGCCCTAAGTGGGCTGTTCTTTTGGTTTGGCTTGGTAGGGAAGACACAACACACTCAGTTGTAAGTCCTAAGGGACCTTGCGTGTTCTGGGAAGTGTTTAGATCAACATTCGACATCAAGGGACCTTAGAAGCCTCAAGGTTTATCTCACCTTGAGTTGAGCACTACTCAACCCTAAAGCATAGAAGTCTCGGTGTGAATGAGGGCTTTGGTTTTGGGCATAACCCTTCACACTTCGCAAGGGAAATAGCCATTCGAGTGGGGTATAATTCTTGTGTCCAAGAGCACTCTTGTGCCTCTAATGTTTTAGCCTAAAAACATCCGTCAAAGAAATAACCTATCCGAGTATTAACAGCCTTTGTGGGTTTGTTTTGGAGCAAAAGAGGTTCTACCCCAGTTGGGGTTTGATCTCGGGTTAAAGTGGGTACGTTTAAGACTCGAATCAAGGGTGTTTCCCTCAATCCTTTCCTCTTGTTTTGGGTTCTAATTGGAGTACACTTGGTTGAGTTGTGAGGAAATCCTTCTTTGCTAACATTGAGCCTTTAACCCACGGCTAGCTCACCTACATGGTGGCTGCCTGGGTGTGTCTAATTTGACAAGAACTTCGGTCAGAGCCTCCCCTATGTAGGGTGGTTCTCCAGCCTAAGGCCACCACCTAAGCACCTCGTTTGGGTGGTTCTTATTCGCCTGATGATGACTAAGGTCCACAACTGCAACCATATCACTAAACCCAAAAAGGATACATCATTTCAATGGTTCTAGTACTCAAATCTTATCATCTACTATCACTAAACTTAATTCGATACTCAAATCTATGAATTCCCTGGAGTCATTTGACTCGAATCACAAACCTTAGCCACAACGATCAACGAGATATTATCCTAGTATTGAGTTCTAGATCCTATGCCACACGAAGATGATAACAACAACAACAACATCTAAAAAGAATTTTACAGCAAAGATCATCACTTCTGGACAATAATTATTAACCAAAATTTAATGAAATCTAATAACTAATTAATCATCCCTTCGCTCTAAAATTAATAAAAACAACCTAAAATGATATGAATAGAAAGAGATTCGAATACAAGCTCAATTCTTACAATGATTCAGACGAGAGAATGAATTCAAGAGACTCGAACAAGACTCCAATCTGAACCCAGTTATCCCAATTCGAACCACCACCCACCACAACCTTTTGCTCTTCCTTGAGTATTTCTTGATCTCAGGATACTTTGAGTATGATTTGTTGGGGTGTGATCCGAAGGTCTCTGGGATACCGGTTTAAAAAGAAGGAAATAGAGAGTAACTCCATTGTTACTTTCGAACTTGGGAGATGAAAACCTTCTATTCGAGTGCTATTTCTTCTTCTGATGTAGTCTTTCCTTGTTTGACTTAGGGGAAATCGAGGTTCGTGAAAATGAAAGGGATTGTTTAGATCGAAGTGAGGGGATGACAGAGGTGATAGATAGTGATGGATTGGTTTTTGGGGAAGAAGAGGGGCGGACAAAGAACTCTAGGGGTAGGAGACAGATTTTGATATCTGTGTGAGTGGGAGTATTATTTTAAGTGTTTTAGGGGTAGAATTAATTAAAAGAGTGAGTATATTATACCCGCGTCTCGCTGAACTGAGTTAAACTCGGGTCCTTCCCGGAACCGTTATAAATATGGAAGATTGGATTTTCAGAGACGTTTATACTTGAATGTATTTAGAGTTTTATGAATTTACAATAATTCCTGAGTTTTAAATTTATTTCTGTTTAGACATTGGTACGCGTGTGGTGTCATTCTGTAAAAATGAGATAACCTCCCATTTTTACTACATTATAGTGGGTAAAATGTGAGATGGGGTAATTTCACTGTTCTTGGTGAGATTTCTGTGTGACATAGTGTGCAGATCTGTTTTCCGTGTTAATCATATAAATGCCTAATATGGTGATTTAGTCATAACAAATGGACAGTTATAAATTAAATATCAGGGAAAATTTACCATTTGTCACAGAAGTTGAGGAGCATCCGATTGGAGCTAATCTCGTTCTCAATCTCCAATATCTAAACCTTTTCTCATCGTTGACCCAGGGGAGATGGGAAGGATAGCGATTGCATCTCTTGGGAGGAGATAAAGATGATATAGCCTAGGCCTCAGATGGAGATAAAGATAAAATAGCCTAGGCCTCTGATGGAGATAGATCTGAGATTCTTGGAGAGGAAAACGAGAAGAGAAAAATAAAAATAAATGAAAAGAATTATTATAACTTGGGAAATGTGTGAGTGGTATGTGGTATTTACGAGATAAGAGGGTTTTATTATTTTAGTGGGTATTGTGTGTATCCCGTGTCCCGTTTAAGTTTAGGTGTAAACATGATACCCCGGTTTGGCAAAAATGCGAGAAGTATGTTTCTGGAAAGGTTTTTTTTTTTATAAGAATAGATAAAAACAAAATTATCGACTCTGAAAATTAACTATAAAATTTAAGCCATTACTAATGCGTTGTCGGTACGCGTGTGGTGTCGTGTTTTCCAGAAAAAGCGAGATGACTTCTCGGTTTTGTATATAAATTGCCAGTAAGTGTCAGGAAGTGATTACTTCACTTTTCTTGATAAAATTAAGTAGTTTGGAGGGTTACTGTATGCTACAGTGTGCGAAATAACTTTCTAAAATAATCATGTAAGCTCAAAAATGCTCAAATAAATTGTCAAATAATAATAAGTTAATTTTTATTATTAAAATAATATTTGGAAAATTACGGGTGGTTACAGTCTACCCTCCTTAAAAGGAATCGCGTCCCGCGATTCAGTTCGTGCTATCCGATAGTGTGTTGTCTGAGATGAGGTGGTGGTACTGGTAGTAGGTTTGAGTTTCAATGGGTAGTATAGGGGTTTTCCTTTGCTTATTGGAGAGTACTTTGGTTGTCTACAATTGGTCTGTCCCTTTTTGACCATCTGGTGAGGTATAATAAATTCAAGTGCAGGTTCAATATGTTGAAGTCTCTAGTCTTAACTTTGTAACGTTTTATATGTTCGTTAGTGTGGGCACCTCTAAATTTTCTTAGTCTTAATCCAATTTATGGTTTATATCCTAGTGGCACAAAGTTCCCAACTTGTTCTGGTGTAAAGTGGTAAAAAGGGTATGTTGGCTGGTGTCTAAGATTTGTTCCAAAATTGTGCATTTTTCTTTTTAGGATAATGGAGAAAATTTTGTTCGAAATCTTCATTTGAGTAAATGTTTATACGAATTTGACCAAAACAATATTTCAAGTAATAAATATTCTTTTGTTTGAAATTAATAGTTGCATAAGATGACACAGTTTCAAAAGATTTAAAATATTGTAAAACGGATTTTTAAACATAGTGTGGATAAGATAATTCCGCAAAAATTAACGTTTAGTCATTTCTTAACTTACAAAAGTTTGATAAGGTCTTACTAAAAAGATATATAATTTAGTGAAGTGGGTTTTTAAGCATGGTGTAGATAAAACAATTTCTCAAAAATTAACATTTAGTCACTCTTTAATATGCAAAATTCTTGATAAAGTTTGACCAGAAAACTTTTAATTCATGAAAATGAGTATCTCAGAAAAATATTTCTACGAGTTTTGTAGTTGATATAAACGCGGTTTTTAAGAAAGGACCTTAAAATGAGAATATCAAAGAAGAAGGTGTAATCCGATATATACGTCTACATTTGTTTTTAAATGTCTAATGTTAGGAATATAAATATTCAAGTGAAAGACTCGGTCACCCCGAGTATCTATTAGCATTAATTAGCTCATAGGATTATTAGTATTAGTTTAGTTATTACAGTATTCGTGGAGTTGGGTCGGGTCTTTACCCACTGTCAGCTCACTCCACAGCCCACTCGGGGCGTCTAAACGTGTAGTATATATACCCCTTCCCACACATGGGAAGGGTTGGACCTTCACTTCATTCTTAATCTAACATCACTTACTTTCTCTCTCTAAAGGTCTCACTTTCTCTCTTTTCTTCTCACTAGATTTGGCCAAATCCACATATCCATATGTGTTATGTTTTGATATTACTTACAATTGGTATCAGGAGCCAAGGTTAGGTTCGTTTAATCGTATGTTCTCGAATTTCTTTGATTGGTTTTGTGGTTCTTTTGGTTCGAATAGAATAGGTTGAAAACATCTTCATTTGAGCTTTGTTCGTGGTATCTAGTGTTGTAAGCTTGTACTTTCATGTTTAGAAGAGTTATTGTAGCTTACTTTGGTCACTAGATTGCATATTTCATAAGTATTGTGGATGTTTGAGTCAATTCGAGTGGTTTAGTAGTGTTGTTCTTTGTTGCGATTTGACTTTTGGTAAAAGTTCTAGCTTGCGATTTGTGTTTTGTCGTGTAGTTGGTTGTTGCGATTTGGCAGGTGTTGATTCTGCGATTTGGTGTTTTACTTAAAAGAGGAAAGAAGACAAATCGCTAGAAAGTGACAGTTTTGTCCTGTTGTGAATTGCGATTTGATCTTTGCGATTTGGGTATCTCTGGGTTGCGATTTGGGTATTTTTGAGCCTGCGATTTGAGTGAGCCTGCGATATGATCTTTGCGATTTGAGTCACTGCGATTTGACTAGTTGCGACTTGACGGATTGCAATTTAACCAGTTGCGATTTGACATTGCGAGTTGATACTTGCAATTTGACTTATTGCGATTTGACTTGTTGCGATTTGACTAATTGTGACTTGACAGTTGCGATTTGTCTGTTGCGGTTTGACTGAAGACTCTGCGATTTGACTAAAAATTTGACTTTTTACGTCAAAACTTCAAACGGCCATAACTTTTGAACCGTAACTCGTTTTCAGCGAAATACCTTTCAAAACGACCGGAACAGCCTGAATATAGTGAGGTTTCACCACAAAGTTGTGAAACGAATTTTTCGAGGCCCAAATCCCCTCCGAAAGGAAGTTATTGAGGTTTTAAGTTTTCAGACCAAAATTTCACCATAACAACTTGCATCAACCAAACCAAATCACCACTCCTAACATACAATCACTAATCATTGTATCGATCCAACTGTTATCATAACACATATCAATTATCATTTCACGGTTTCTTCTTGATTTTGTAAAATCCCGCGAAAGAACCTATTTCTCGGTTTAAATCATAGATTTGTAAAATCCCGTGCACGTTTACATCATGTCTACTACTTCAGATTCTGCTATATCTGAGGTACTCAGATTGTATAGCATGATTGACAAACGAACGATTCCCAAAGATGTACAACAGATAAATGTGTTTGAGTATTTTAGAGCCAATAGGGACTTTGTGCGCTCGAATTCTCAAGAGAAAGAGCTTCATCAGCCACAGACAAACGTTGTTCAGTCAGATACTGCTATGAACAACGTGCAACATGTGAAACACAACGAAGCGTCTGTTGAACCTAGTGGGGTATCTTCTGTTATTAATGATGATAATGTGTTGCATGAACAAAAGATTCCCGACAAAGTACAACAGACAAACGTTGTTGAGTCAGATACTGCTAGTATGGGAAATAGCGATGTTATCCCATATGAAAAATATGTGAAACACAACGAAGCGTCTGTTGTACCTAATTGGGCATCTTCTGTTCTAGATAATAATTTTGAGTTGCATGAGAACACCGTGTTTATCCCTGATGAAACTTTGACCACTAGACTTAACATCTATAAGGATCAGGTGGCCATATATGAACAACGTGCAAAATTTGAGCTAACTGAACGTGAGCAGAAAATGGATAGTCAAATGCGTACATTCATAACAGAACGTAATTTAAGGGAAGAAACATTGAAAAAGGAGTTATATTCTTTACGAAAACAACTTGATCAAACTGTTAAACAAAAACAGGAGATCCAAGAAAGTGTAATTACACTTAAACATGATTTCAAAGAAAAAGAAACAAAACTCTTAAATGATTTTTCCAGACTTAAAACGTTAAAGAACAAGATTGAAAACAAGTTGTACACACAAGACTAGACTAGACAAACTGCTCAAATGATTCAAAAGCATAAAAGGTTGTGTGATGAAAATAGTGAAAAGGATGTAGGTGAACCTAAATCAGCTTTACTTAAGAGTGTTAAAGTTGCCCAACCTGCCTTATATGATGCACATGTAATGATTAAGCCTGGTCGTGCCCCTCCCGATGTGTCATCATTTGAAGAGAGTAATGAGATAGAAGTAATAAGTAGAGAAAGAATGGCTGAAAAAATGAAGGATCCCAAATGTACAGTAAATCGAGTCATAATCAAACCCCATGATTACTATGAGGAGAACCGATTGACTGTTTTTGCACCTCAAACTAAGTTGACGCCAGAACAAATATTTTTGTCTTTGGACATAGAAAATAGAAAGGCCGATGAACTTAAAGCTAAAACTCCACCCCTTAGAAAATTAGCGGCTGCAACGGTGTACCCACCCAATACACCTAGGCACTTAGTTCCTTTAACTCTTCCCATAGAATGTAAAACTCTAATTAGCATATATGTTTTTGTCAACTATTTGTTGATTTTGGTAAAACATGTAAGAAGAGAATTACGCCAACGGGAATTACTGAAGGGGAAAGGGGTTTTGAACTAACAAAAGAGTGCTACTTCACTGAGGTTATTCCATTCTTTAAACTCCTCAAGGAACATTTTGAGGGCATGCAAAAAACCCTTAAAACTGAAGTAAAAGAGATGAAAGAGGTATTTAAAGATATGGAAAACGAGGTGTCCCAAAATGCGATAGAACTTAAGAGTCGTGAGATTGAGAGAAAGAACATTCTCATCACAAATGAGAATTTAATTGCTAGATGTATTGCGCAGGATGTGTTTTATACTGCTTCTGATTCTGCATTAATTGCTTGTCAATTTCATGAGTTGTCTATTGCATTGAATGTTTCTCAGAATCGTGTTGTTGAGCTTGAGGGGGAGAATTTAAAATTGCATGAGAAAATCCAAAACGATGACCATGATAACATGGTCAGGCATTTTTCAAAACTAGAGGTTGATAATCTTAATTTGCAATTAAAATATCAACATTTAGAAGAAAGAGTTAAAATCTCAAATGCCAAGACATCTTTGGATGCTCCTGAATTTGATGCATATTTTGAATTAAGCAAACGAGATGAAAAAATTCAAGCTCACACTAACACGATTCAAAAATTGAGGGCCCAAATTGCCCAATTAAAATCAAATTAGAGTGATGTGATTGGCACCCACAAACCATCGTCTTCAGATTCTCAGAATTTTCACTATCAAGACACCATCAATAAATTACAATATGAAAATGAGTGTTTTCAAGCTGAAAATTCAAAAATCAAACAGCATTACAAAGAGTTATATGACTCGATTAAAGTCACACGTAACAGTCACAATGAAAAGATAACTTATTTGCTAAACGAGATTGAGAACCTAAAGACTCAGGTGAAAGGGAAAATGCCAATCATCACTAGTGAAAATAGTGTTCCAAAGGTTTCTGCTTGTAGAAAATATGCAATTGATGTTGTGACTATTCCACTTCCTCTTAGAAACAATAGATCAGCTCATCAAATTTATCTCACTTATCTTAAGAATAGTCTTGACATTCTTCGTGAGACCGTAGAAGAGGATAGGATAGAGAAACCACTAGGTAGTGTAGTTGTAGATGCCTGCTTTCTCACTAAACGATCTCAGGAACTCTTAGAATACGTCATTGGCACATGTCCTAAGACTGATAGCAAGCGAGATAGGTTTATTGCATCATCTTCAATGACTAAGAACAAGCATGTAATCTTTGAGGCACCCTTGGAAACTTTAGATCCCAGCACATCAAAACATGTTCAGCAACTAGAAGTGAAAAAGACTAAGATTCCCATCAAACCTTCTACAAGAGTTAACAGAGACACTAAAGCTAGCGAGTCAAAACCTAGGAGAAATATAAAGAATTATAGGACGTCACCAGCTAAAAGTGTTCCTAAGAAGAAAGTAAAAGACCACATGAGGAACAATAAGTCAGATTTGAACAAACGGAATCATAATTCAAATCCTAATTCACTTTGCAAAACATGTAATGAATGTTTAATTTCGGGTAATCATGATAAATGTGTTGAGAAATTTTTGAAGTCGTCCAACAAAACCCCAATTAAGAAAGTTTGGAGAGCTAGACAAATTAAGCAATCTTGGAAACCTGCATGGAAAATGTTTACCAATGTGGGCTTTCAATGGAAGCCCACGGGCCGAATATTCACACTAGGCGAACATTGCCCTTTAACGAGGATTACCATGCCTAGAGTAGTGCCTGTTAAGGAATGGAAGCCAACTGGTAGAGTTATCCCTTTAGATACACAATGCCCTTTAACTAGGACCATTGCATCTACTAGTGTTGCCCCTATTGTTAAAACCAAGGAACCTATGGTTTCAGCAGCTCCAAAGATTGTTTGCACTAACCAACTGGAACCCAACTTAAATTGGGGATCCGGCACTCCAAACTCTCTTCTTTCGTCTGTTTTCAAATGCAGGTCATACAGATCATCCTTTGACATTTGGACTCAGGCTGCTCATAACATATGGGGGAAAAAAAATGACGTATGTTCACATCAGTTCAGGCCTCACTCTTCATCGACATATGGCGTCTGCAGACAACACTTCAGGCCCCGTTCCTCAAAGAAAAGAAAGGTGTACGCTTAAGTGCGCTTTATCTTTGGAAGAAGAGAAATCTTCTTGTTTATGACCATTCTCATCAACAAGCTTCATGCTCTTCCCATGCTCATTCAGTCATCAAGTGGATCAACGTACATTGGAGTATATTCTTATTCACTTGTTCTATCAAAAATGGCAACCTCGTATGCAATTTTTGAGGGGGAGAAGGGTGAATAAACAAAATGTCAGTTATCAAGTGGATCTACTTACCGTTGATGGTATTCTTATTCACTCGTTCAATCAAAAATGGCAGTCATATGCAATTTTTGAGGGGGAGAAGGGTGAATAAACTACATGTTGATTGATGTTTGAGAAACGGTCATACGGCTCCTGAATACATCAGTTCAGGAGTCGTGCAAACCAAGCTTCTTCAACACTATATGTTCCACCGTCCATGAAGAAAGAAGATATACTGTTTCAACCATTGGTTTGAAGAATACTTTCAGCTCTATCAAGTGTTGTATCTCCTATGTTTCCCGCTGATGCACAGATATCTGCTGATACAACCGGTACTCCTTGAACCACAATGGTTCAAGAAGTACCATCTGTTAGTACTTCTCCAACAACTCATGAAATTATTTCTCTAGTCATTCATCAAGGTGTTGAAGAACAAATTCATGGAATTCTACCTCCCGAGATTGATAATGAATCCCTCCTCCATAATCTTACTCCAGACCCGAGCTCTGGAGAATCATCTTCACAAAGGGTTATTCGATCAGACTCTTATCAGCTCAATCAATCGTTTCATTATATCAGTAAGTGGTCAAAGGCTCACCCATTGGAGAATGTGATTGGCAATCCTTCTAGACCTGTTTCGACAAGAAGTCAACTACAAACCCATGCCAAATGGTGCTACTTTGATTCACATGGACATCCGATACCATTCGGCGAAAAACGATCTGATTGAACTCTTATCTATCTAAGGAAGAATAGAGGTGGTAATTCTTCATGTATCCTCTGTATATATATAAATCATAAAAACTCAAAAAGATTTTCCACGTTGTACATATCTTAAACCTACAAAAACCATAAAAATCAGAAAAATAGAAAATTCCAAAAATAGTTTTTCAAGGCATGTCTTCTGGTATCGATAACATTTACGGTCCTAGAAATGTCATTCAATAATGACACGGGTCTTTAAATGAAGTTCGAGCAAAATTTCAAAAAGTGTTCAAAACATGCCTAAATCAGCTTGCAGTTACTTCATATTGTAACCCGTTCTTCATTATGGGGAAAGCACGTCGCCAAAAAGACGGCTGTTCCTCCCACTGGGTGAAGTTCACC
Source organism: Artemisia tridentata subsp. tridentata (assembly GCA_021014915.2). Taxonomy (NCBI): domain Eukaryota; kingdom Viridiplantae; phylum Streptophyta; class Magnoliopsida; order Asterales; family Asteraceae; genus Artemisia; species Artemisia tridentata. The sequence continues at coordinate 390,563,438 of CP139508.1, forward strand.
CGGGAATGTATTACTTTATATCCATGTTTCTTCAATTTGATGTGCGTTTCAGTGCATCATCTCTTGTATAAGAAGAGAAGTCTTCTTTACATCACAAATTGTTGGGTTTTATATATTTCATAGATTTGATGATCAAAAACAAGAAGAATGAAACATAAGGATTACTGAAATGATAAGCAAAATACACCAAGTAGATTCTACTGCTAGGCATAAAAGATTCTACTGCTAGTGTATTGTTGAAGTCTGCTCAAGTTATAACGAGCAGTACTAACTTAAGTTAGTACTGCTGGTTCAAAGAAGGTAGCAGTTAGTACTGCTTGTGCAAAGAAGATAGCAGTTGGTACTGCTAGTGCAAAGAAGCTACTGCTGAGAAGATAACTTAGTGACTCATACTACTGCTTGATGGATAAAGATGAAAAAGATATTTTTTGTATAAGAGTCAATTATATACGGTAGATAATATCTTTCATATGTGATCAGTCAACAAGTTGTAAACACAGATACATGTTGTATCTTAATGACTGGCACACACAAGCAAGTAGTAGACAATACTTATCAAACTTTGTAATGATCTCCTATGTTCTATAAAAGGGAGATCTTAGCTTAGAAGTTAAGTGTGCTTCACTAGAGTGTTTTTGTGAAGTCACCAGTGTGGTTAGAAGTTAATCACCAGAGTGTTTTACTGTGCTTAGAACTCAAAACACAAAGTGTGTTACAAATGTAAAACATCAAACAGTGAGTGTGTATGGGAACATCAGACAAGGGGTCTGATGTTGTTAGGTTTGTTTAGCCTCAAGGATCTTTGATCCCGGATTAGAGTGTAATCATGTTATATTTGATCACATAGCATTGGGGCTGATTTTATAACAAAGAGAAAGTTTGACAAAACCTTGTTGTGATAGTATTGATTCTTTCATTTGAATATTCCGCCAATATTATCATTATGTTTATCATAGTTTACCCTAGATCAAGGTCTAAACAACCTAGAGTCCAAAAACAGTTCAAAAAACTTATATTAAGTGTGTGCTCAATCATTATTAAAGTTTTCACACAAATACTTTTCCATCTATGATTCTTCAGGAAAGTATTTGTGCTAAACATGGTGGTACCATGATTTTTGAATATCAATTAGAATTGAATTTTTCATAAAAATCTATCACTCAATCAATGACTATAGCTATTTAAATAGAAGACGGGTCATCGATTGAGGGGGAGAGTGATGATTTTAAAATTTCATATCATCAAAACATGTCACTTTGTACATAATAAGCAGTGAATAAAATGTGGTTGTTATGTGTCAGTGTATGATTTTTATTAAATTCAAATCTTCCAAACCTATCATACCTGACACTAACATTCTCCCTCATAAATTGAGGGGGACCATCGTAATGTTCCATTATCAGCACATATTAAACCTGACCACATTTTCTCCCATATTTTCTAAACTTATTTAAATCAATTGGGATCACAAAATCTCAAAAGGTTTGAAATTTTTGATCGGGGGAGAGAATGTGATTTAAATATGCAACCTGATAAAAATATGATGTTTTGGACTTAAATGTAAGCTCTCCCATATGTGCTAAACTCTTTTGTATATCAATGCACATATTGAGGGGGAGAAAATGGTTTGTGGTGACAAAAAGAATGTGGCATCTTTGGTGGTATCTCATGTGAACGCGACTCAGACTTCACCAATGAATTGACGAAACAAAAACTGTCGTTAATCGAAAGGACTTGTCCTGGCCGGGTAATAATTTCAAGCTGGTCTAACCAGTGATGTAAGCGTGTCACGAAGAGGACTTGTCTGAGTAGAGTGTACCGTTTCGAAAAACTTTCTGTGGACTTGACCAGGCCGGGTAATAATTTCAAGCTAGTTGATGAACTCAAATAAGTATATATTATTACTATCATTTATCCTAATTATTTGACTTGTTTTATTATATTATGTATGAGGATTGATACTTAATCGTTTACTTTTGTAATTCTTAGGTAAAAACAAGCATTTGGTGAAACTTGGCAATTTTGGACTAATTATGGAGCAAAACATGCAAGAAGTTAAGAGTCTACCGAAATGTACAAGATCAAGACTATTCTGCTCCAGATGCGCCGCATCTCACTTATGACATGCGCCGCATCACTATCAATATTTGACCAAATACGATCCAAGATACAAGAGGACATGCGCCGCATCCTAGAATGGAGTTACGCCGCATCTTCTGGCGGTGTACGAATATTCCTGAATATTATAATCTTGGACCCCACGCGAAGTTAAGTCAATGCGCCGCATCTACTTACTAGATGCGCCGCATCCTACCCTCAGACAGAAACTATAAATACCCCAAGACCAGACAAATTTCGAGAGACATATTATATCCGAAGACCGAAGTACAGAAACCTAGGACGAATTCAGTCGAATAGGCAGCACAAGACACACCCAAAATGAAGATACAATAGCTGTAAGAAGGTGCTGCATGTGTTTAATTCATTAAGTAGTTTTGTTTTATTGTGTTAGTAAACTTTAATTCATCAAGATTGGTGGCTTGTGTAATGTGACAACGGAAAGATTGCACTCCCTTAAAACTGCTTTCTCATTAATTAAAGTTTATATGTTGATGTCTTTGGTGACTTTTATTAGTGCATTGATAACCTCTGTGTCTAGCTGAGCGTTGATCGGGTCGCCATGCCTCTGCCCTCGCCTATTTATTAGATCGCCTATGCATTCTATCATCTGTAGAAAAGTAGGAAGAAAGATAAATAGGATAGTCATAAGTAATCATTAAGGGTTTACTCGCCGATAAGATTAGAACCAACGAGAAAGGACTTAATCTCGGTGCGTTGCATCGAACTATACACTTCATATAAAACTAGCAATAAAACAAGTGACAAACTACTTATCTATCAGGACAGCCTTCTTATTGTCTCAAATATTTATCTGTGTACGTGTGTGCTATTCGCTGATTCGTGCCTATTGGTTTAGTTTATTATTTAATTGCAACCAAATCGTGCCAGTCTCTCAGGCTGAACCCCCTTGCGTTAGATTAGGTTGTATAGCTAACTTAATTTATTAAAATACTGATTAGAATAACTAGATAATACGTTCCACTCTTAGTAATCGACACTCTACTTACCATTATATTTATACTGACCGGGTACACTGCTCGTTAAGTGTGTGTGTTATTGATAAGTCATCTAAATATAAATTTAAAACTTGAGTAGGCATTAATACTGCTAAACCGCAACGACACATCGCACGCATCAAGTTTTTGGCGCCGTTGCCGGGGAGTGAATTGTTATTATCTGTTAATTTGATTAGTATTTTAATTAGGTTTTTAATTTTTTAATCTAACCGCTAATTTTGTTGTGTATTAGATTAATTTGCATTCATTGTACTATTTTGCATATTTTCTGTTTTTGTGTGTTATTTGTTTGCTTTTATTTTGTTTATTTTCGTGTGTTTTATTTGTTTTTAATTTTTCGTATTTTTTTTTGTATTCTGCTATCGTTGTACTGAGCTAAATCGAAAGATACGGCGCATCTGATTTCTCAGATACGGCGTATTGCGTTTAATTTTTATTAAATACAACGCGTTTAATTAATTCGATACGACGCATCTTTTCCCCAAGATACGGCGTATCTGTTTTTGATAAAAAAAAATTTCTAAACGTTAACGCCATACGACGCATCTACTTTAGCAGATACGGCGTATCTATTATTTTAATTAAAAACAGTTTTCGAATTATTAAACAGATACGACGCATCGATCTCTGTCGATACGGCGTATCTTCTGAATCAAAAATCTTATATTTTGAAACGTAACGAAAATACGGCGCATTAACCTTTGTTAATACGACGAATATAATTTGATAAATATAGTTGATTTTTGATATTTACTTTGATCGGTCCGCTACTCTCGTGTGCAAGTTGTTTATTTTCAGGATAAAGGATGACTCAAGCATCACCATGAAAGATTACATTCTGAACCAAACCGAGAGAAGCTAGCTGGAGTGATCAAACGTAACCTCTTCGATTATTCAACCAGCCCAAAGGAAAGTTCTCTACAATATAATCTCAATTTTATTATCCATATCATACGTCTGATTCAAATTGTAATCTTAATTTTGTATGCTTAATAACGATATTTGTTCCTAACCTCGGAATAAATCCTTATCCACTAAACAATAAGATTACAATTATTAATAAAACGTTTATGCCTATTGCTCTTATTTTGAATTCAATTATATCATATGGTATGACCGTTTAACCCCAATTTGATGTATAAAGAATCGTGTTGCGGAGGCCAAGGTACGTTCCTCATTTAAATTTCGTTCACTAACATAGAGATACGGCGGATCTAAATATCCAAAGCGCCGTATCTCTGACCATCTAGGATTCATTGACTAGTCAACGAAATTAAATAGATACGGCGCATCCAAATTTTTCAATACGGCGCATCATTTTGCCCTATAAATACGACGGGAATGCGCCAGATCTAAAATTCTTACCGCAAAAACTCACACAGTTAAGAACTTACACACAGTGAAATTATAATCTAAATCCGAACATTTATCTCGAATCCATCCTCTAATCCGATCTATAATCCTTCACCTAATCATAAAATTAAGGTAATTATTCCATTTCGATTTAATCTTGGTTAATACGAAAATTAGGGTTTATACGATTAATTTGATTTGTGCTTAAATGATATAAAGATATGATTAGGGCTTGTATTAGATGATCTCCCCCGTATCTAACTTGCGTAAATAATCGAATTTCTGGCCTAGTTTGATTTGAACAAAAATTTGGGAAAATGAATTCGATTTTGAATATTTAGCGGGAAGATGGATTAGTAGAATGTAATGAGCCTTTAGGACTGTTATAATGAGTATATGATACTGTGATATTAAGTAGGAGTTTACGTCACGGATACGGATTCTTGAAAAGCATGCCTGATCCCCTTTATTTATACTGATATGCTTTTAGATGCGGCGCATCTAGGTTAATTGATGCGGCGTAACGACCTATTTCCAAATTAATAAAATTCTAGATACGCCGTATTACTTAATCTAGATACGACGCATCTCCATACGCCGTATCTCATCTCTTGCTCCGCATCTCTTATATTTTGTGCAGATACGCCGCACTGATTAAATCAGATGCGCCGTATCTACCTGATTTGCAGACTGCTTACTAACTTTGAAAATTTATTTCAGATGGCATTACCAGAGGTTGAACAAAGACATCAGTGGTTACGATTCGAGAATATGGGACTAACCCCTGGCACTTTGGAGGATTATTTACGGTGACTTGAGTCGATTTACTTCAAGAGAATATTCAGGGTACAGGTTTTGGACTTCGCTGATGTGGGGTTGATTGAGGAAGGACATGCTGCTGAGAGTTTACGGCGTAGGATGGAGATGGTAGTTACTGGTGATGATGAGGAGGTGGTATTCAGATCTTCTGCTTGGGAGAGATTGTTCAGGATTGACGAGCCCTTGGTGAAGGAGCTCATGATGGAGTTTTTCAGTACAGTCTACTAAAGAGAGACGGATACTGGATTGGATACTGCTGACACCCTTGTGTTTAGGCTGGGTGGGGTGCCGAGGCAGATGTCTATGAGACAGTTCATTTTGGCCATGGGTTTGCATACAGTTGAGGAGCTTGAGTCAGATGGGTTTGCCAGATATTGGGATGATAGTTTGAGAGCGGTCCCTGACAGGGCACTATTCGGTGATTACTGGGACAGGATTTCTTCGGGGGGTGACATCCTTACTTCTACCCCCTCTTACACTCTGATCAGAGAGCCGATGAGGAGGCTGTGCCACCGTTTGATAGCACTTACCATTGCTGGGAGGGGTCAGTCACCTGAGAAGGTGACCACTCTGGACCTCTTCCTCCTGAGGAGCATGGATGAGGGGTTGTCAGTGAACATCCCCCACTTTTTGGCACACTACCTCCACCGATCAGCTGCAGGGAGAGATCGGAGGAGCCATATGACTGGCGGGCATTTTGTTTCTCGGCTGGCCCGCCATTTTGGAGTCATTGGAGCGGAGATTCCAGCGGGGCTGGAGGTTGTGGTGACCCATCTCCCGGTTATTGACAGGGATTACTTGATTAGACTTGGGATATGCCAGCTGGCCATGGGAGATTACGTTTGGGTAGGATTAGGACCCGCCAGAGCTGCAGGGCCAGAGGCGGAGCAGGGAGGTCCTCAGGGACATTCGGCTGCTGCTCCAGCCCATCAGGAGGAGCCGCAGGCACCAGTACCCCCACCAGTCCCTGTACGCACAGTGAGTCAGAGAGTCGAGGCAGTCGAGGGGGAGTTGAGAGCCTTGAGAGGCATTGTAGATGGCATGAGGAGGGACTCAGAGTGGCTGGTTATGAGTGTGAGCAGACTTTTGGAGCAGCAGGGTATTACCCACACCCGTTCAGATGGTACTCATGTTGCGGGAGTGACACGTGCATACGCTCGCAGAGTCCGGCCTAGGACTGATGATGCCAGCACCTCAGGGACCCACCCACACGACCATACTGACCCTTGATCTCTTGATTCCACGTGTTATTTGACATTGTTCCATGCACATTATTATTATTCTTTTTGGATTGTACTAATCTATATTCTCATTTATGCATTTGATGTTTCAGTTTATATTTCTTAATATGCTTGACAAAGACTGGCATTAAGTTCAGCATGAGAGTACGAGAGGACGTGAGAGAAAACCATGGAACGAGCCATTTTACAACAGACTGTTTGCAGTCTGGATGGTGAACACATGCGCCGCATCTGGTAAACAGATGCGACGCATCCTATCCTTTATTTCGTTTTATTTTATTTTTGTTTCAGGCCGCAGAGGATACGGCGCATCTCAATCCTGAGATGCGACGCATCTCCTGCACAGGTCATATCTTTATTTTTCTGCAATTTTTATTTCCGACTTTAAAACTTTTTATCAGTTTATTTTAATGCGGCGCATCCCTGGTTAAGGATGCGACGCATCTTCTATTCTGATCCGTATTTGTTAGGAATATAAATATTCAGATGAAGGCTCGGTCACCCCGAGCATCTAATTAGCATTTATATAGCTCGTAGGCTTATTTATATAAGCTTAGTATTATTAGTATTATTAGTTTTATTAGATTAGTCGTATCTATATTTGTGGAGTGGGTCGGGGCTTTCCCCACTGTCAGCTCACTCCACAGCCCACTAGGGGCACCAATATGTAGAAGTATAAATACCCCTTCCCACACTTGGGAAGGGTTGGAACTCTTGTAACATTTCACAGACAAGCTAATCTTATCCAGGTTTCTCTCAAGAGTCTCCCTCTCTCTCTCTAACTTCTCTCTAAACTCAACCATGGATCTAATCTTCCATGAGCCAAGACCACCCGAATCAACCACACAATCAATATGGTTATTTCCTACAATTGGTATCAAGAGCCATGGTTAGGTTCGGTTTGATTGTGTGTTGGTCTCATTCTTTTTGGCTCGAATCCTTTTATACTAACTGCTGTAGTTATTTTGTTTGGTTCGAATTTTTTTGGCTTTAACTGTTTGGCATATTTTTTTTGTGTTGTTCGAATCATAACTTTCACAATCTTGTGGGCCTTGAATGTTTTTTTATTTAATGTCATGGTTTCATTAAATCCAAATTCTGAGAAACGTCAATACCAAATCTGCTTTGTATACAAGGTTTCATTTTCATGGGCTGCTCGAATCCTTCATATCCAGATCTGATTGTATACTCATGTGGGTCTCCAATATTTGTTAAGCACTCACTTTTATGTTGTGGTGCTTTAACCCTTTCGTGGTTTATTCACAACACAAGTAACTCATGTCAAGAAATTGTGTCTTTTGATATTCTTTTGGCCCAAAATCCAACTAAAACTGCTTTTTATATTTTGCTCTTAAAAAGTGTTTGATGTGGCTTATTTGTGGCGGAAAATACAAGTTCTTGGTTGCATCTTACCAGATTTGGCTGTTGTGATTAGATGGGTTTGTGGCATTATGTTCATAGTAACAGTTTGGTGACTTCTGGTGATATTTAGTTGTTGTTGCTTCTGGGTTTTAAGGTATGCAGCAGCAGATATGTTTGTGTCATGGAGGGAGTGTTCTTGGATGCGGTTTGTGTCCAATGTGAGTGGTGTTTGGCTGTTTGCCAAAAATGGGGTAAAAGACAAAAAGGTGAGAGTGACAGCTTTGACTGGTCAAACGCGGTTTGTCTCCGATGCGGTTTGTCCTGGACTCGGTTTGTCCATACAGTCATGAACTCGGTTTGTCCATTTACTCACGGACTCGGTTTGTCCATACAGTCACGAACTCGGTTTGTCCATACTGTCACAAACTCGGTTTGTCTGTTTAACCACGGACTCGGTTTGTCTGTTTAACAATGAACTCGGTTTGTGTATGTAAGGTGTACTCGGTTTGTCTACCATTTCATCGATGCGGTTTGTCACTCAGTCAAACGTTCAAACGGTTAACTCGGTTTGTCTACCATATAAAGCAACAATTGAATTGACGTTAACGAGTTATCAAATAACAAAATGAAAGAAGAAAATGAAGCAAATTAACAACAAACACAAACTACAACACCAACTGATTCGAGACCCAGACCATCCTACACCCACCATAACAACGACAAGTACAACCATACCACCATAATTTCATCCTCACGGCTACAAAACAAATACATCCTCATCTCCTTATATCAAGTACAACATGACTCGTACACAAGTAATGCAATTATGATCTCAGTTATTCTCTTCTCGTGGGTCACAAATGTGTTTCAGACCTCGAAGTTCATAGGAACTGAAGAGAAACTCATCACCGATCATTGGTGAAGACACAACTTCTACTTATGTCCGAATTTCAATGAAAGAACAAAAACAAGTGTGTTTTCATCCATCCATCTTCTCGGTTACAACAACAAACACAACAAAAAAAAAATAATAATAATAACAAAATGATCTCATAATTTATTTTCTTTCATGCCTCAAAAGAAATTGTAAGATCTTTGTAGATCTAAACAGTTGAAAGAAAAATCATCATAGATCTATGAGCAAGTTGGCTTCTTAATATCCGAAATGATCAAAAGAAAGATCTAAAACAAGTGTGTTTTAATCTTTCTCTGTTTCGTTAAGCTTTAACAAGAAAAATCAAGCTCGACACGATGACCATCATGTATAACCTACCTGTGATCTCTTGATTAATCTTGAAGCCATATGGTTGTTGTGTTCTTCGAGGCTATTAAGGATGGTGGGTTCTTCGTAGAGTTGTGGTAACAGAAAATGGTGTTGTTTAATCGTGTGGATTTTATGAGAAATGGCTTAAGCTGTGGTTGTGATTGTGATTCAAGTGATCAGATTGATTGATCTTCGATGATGATGATAAAGATGAGATTAATATCAGTTTTGATCAATTTTGTGGTGGGTGATGAAATCGGTTGTGTTGGCGTATGTGATTAGGATTAGGGTTTGTTTAAGCGGCAGTGATAAAATTGTGGGGAAGGTGGCAGATTTGTTAGATAACCTAAGGGCTAATGAGAATTAGGGTAATTAGTGGCGTTATATAACCCCTAAAGACTAGGGTTAAGATAACTGATGATTGGACTTGGGCCTTAATTCGAAATTTATTATAACAATTCAATGGGCCTACGCAAATTGTATTTCGTATTGATGTTGGGCTATCGTGACAATGGGCTGCCTCGTGGACTAAACCTTTTGATTGGCTGGAATGAATACATCACAATGATCTTGGAAGGCATTTGATAATTTTTCACGAGTATACACATGTCATGGCTATTTTTTTTGGGTTTATGAATGTCTTCGTTAATTCAGAGGTGTGGATTTGGCAGCAGTGTCCTATTGGTACCTACGACTAGAGTGAGTCTACAATTTGATCTTTGTAATTTGAGTTTCAGTTGACAAATTGTGATTTGGTTATTTGCAATTTGACAAGTTGCTAATTGACTTGTTGCGACTTGACTGATTGCTACTTGACCAGTTGCGATCTGACGTTGCGAGTTGATACTTGCAACTTGACTAATTGCGATTTGGTCAATTGCAATCTAATTTGTTGCAAATAGACAATCTGTGGCTTGACTTGTTGCGATTTAATCAAGTTGTGATTAGACTCCTGTGACTTGAATTGCGAAGATTAATATTGCACTTCACTCTAGGCTATTCTTGTTGATTTCACGGTTTCTCTTATAGATTTTAGAAAATCCCGCGAAAGATTCTATTTCTCGGTTTAAATCTCAAGAGCTGTAAAATCCCGTGAAATTAATTTTGGACAAGTAGTCGGGACTTGGATTTAGACAAAATATAACTTACGGGGTTTGACTATTTTTTCCGGGATAAGTTTGTGCTTCAAGATCAGCAGGAATTGGGAAATTATGGTAACTTGGTTGGTTTGTTAATTCACGGGTTGGTGTACTTAGTGTCACAAACATCTCGGGGTGGATGGATGCACGATGTTTGATGACCCTTGCTCAAGCGTATTTAAGGTGATTAGACCTGGATGTTCAAGAAGTGGATATATACAATAAAGGATGGAAGGTTGGGTATATATCACTACCTATATTTAAAGGAGTTACGTTGTTGTGCTCAATATAGGTTCTAAATCACAATTTGCAATTTAAGGTGATTAGACTTGGATGTTCACGAAGTGGATATATACAATTAAGGATGGAAGGTTGGGTACATATCACTACCTATATTTAAAGGAGTTACGTTGTTGTGCTCAATATAGGTTCTAAATCATAATTTAGTGCAAGTTTAAGTCGCGGACTTGTTCTTTATCAAGCTTCATCAAGTGATTGTTGTTTCTCAAGCTTCTAATGGGATTGTTGTTCAAGATCTTCTCAAGAGGTAGTCAGGCTTAAAGACAAGAGGTGATTTGTTTGGAGACATGTTTTAACCTTTTACTCACTTTAAAGTCATATGCATTTCATCAAGCGGTTTTGGCATATTACGAGCTTCAATGAATTGTTAATCTACTAAACCATTGATGATGAGGAAAGCAAGGGGTTACTACAAGAGAGTCTTAATCACCATCTTCGTTGCAGTAGTTTCATTTGTCTCTTTCCATGTTTTGTGCCTGTCAAATTCACAAACATCACGGACTCTCAGCTTTGGCAAAAAGGTCATTCCATGTCCTTTTTGAGGGGGAGAATTATCGCAAGTTTCCTAGAAGTTCCGTCCCCAGCGATGTGAATTTTAGCGGTTCCGGTTACAGCGGGTCAGATCGTATCGGTTCAGTCTCCAGCGGTTTGAATCTTAGCAGTGTCGGTTACAGCGGGTCAGATCGTAGCGATTCAGGATTCAGTGGTTCAGTCTACAGCAGTTTGATACTTACTGTTGTGCAGTTAGTTCTTGAATTTATTTCTCAGATAAATCTCAAGAACTGTAAAATCCTGTACACAGTACGACAACTATTCCACATCCAAATAGCTGGGTCAGACAGCTTTGTTTGATAGGACTGACTATGAGTCATGGGCACTTCTAAGAATTAGCGCATGTTTCTTCTCTTTTTGGCTAGTCAACAGCACAAGATGATCGCGAAGTTAATCTGGTATTCTTTATTTGTGATTGAAGTTGAATTTCACGAAGGCGTCTACTTATTTTATCTTGAAGTCGGGGTTGGTTGGATGCATGACCTTCAATGATAACTTGCTCGTGCGTAAAATTTAAGTTGAAGACTTGGGTTATCTAGTTACCAGTAGTCGGGGTAACTATCACTTAAGAGTTATTGGAGTACTCAGTGTCACACGTCAATGACGATGTCGATAATCGCAAGAGGTGTTAATGTCTCATACTTTGGTTGGGTATTGAGCACTTAGAGATTTGCTTGGAGCATTAATTCTCTACACCGTTCTTCCAACATTAGTGCAAGCTTAAGTAACAAATTTGGGGACTTCTACTTCAGCTTTCAGTATTGGTATATCGGGTTTTCTTCATCGAGTGGTCACTAATCTATGTACAAGGTTGGTTAGTTGGCCAAAGGTTTTAAAAGTTGTGATGTGATCTGTAATTCTTCACAAGATATTCTTTACCCAAACTGATGTTCACCAAAAACCAAAATCAGTCATGCCACATTCAATCTGTTACTGCCTCACGGTTTCTTCTTGGTTTTGTAAAATCCCGCGAAAGAACTTATTTCTCGGTTTAAATCATAGATTTGTAAAATCCCGTGATGATGGTCTATGCGCTCTTAACCATGATCGGGTTAAAACCATTATCAAAGTTCAGTTAAAGCATCATAAAGGGCTAGATTTGGGCATTAACCACAAGACGTGACTACGGCGTTAATTCATTATTATTTATTTGAGGCTGAAGTGAAATTTCATGGGTGCGTGTACTTAGTATCTGAAGATATCGGGGAGGTTGGATGAAGATTCTTCGAGATCCTTGTTCGAGCTTTCAATACAATGACGAAGACTTGGATATCTAGTTATTTTGTCTTTCTCTCTATTACAAAATAACTATCACTTTAAGGAGTCACGTTGAAGTGCTCAGTGTCACACGTAGTTGTGGATATCCAAGAGGTGATGTGCGTCTTATACTTGATGGTTGGTTGGTTGAAGAGTATAGAGTACTTAGGGATTCGATGTTGCACGAAGTCTCTACACCGCTCTTTGTCACGCATTAGTACAAGTTTAAGTCACAAGTTCGGGTTATATTACTTCAGTATCAAGTTCATCATATTGGGTTTTATCTATCAGTGGTCACAACATCAAGCCGACAGAATGATAATGGGGTTGGTAATGAGTTAGATGAGAGAAGAAGTAAAGAGAGAGATATGACGTTTGAACACAGCAGTTCAAGCCTCGTTCTTCATCATAATGACGTCTGTACACTTCAGTGCAGGCCTCGTTCTTCAAAGAAAAGAAAAGTGTACGCTTGAGTGCACTTTATCTTCAAAAGAAGAGGAGTCTTCTTATTAATGGCCATTCTCATCAACAAGATTCATGCTCTTTCCGTGCTTATTCAATCTTCAAGTGGATCGGCGCACATTGGAGTATACTTTTATTCACGTATTCAACCAAAAATTGCAATTGACAGGCATATGCAATTTTTGAGGGGGGGAAAGAGTGAATAAACAACGTGTTAGTCTTCAAGAACCGTCAAGCGGAGTTACTTATCGTTGATGGTATTCATATTCACTGGTTCAATCATCAAAAATTGCAGTTGGCAGGCATATGCAATTTTTGAGGGGGGGAAAGGGTGAATATTATTCTACATGTTGGTTGATGATTGAGAAATGGTCATACGACTCCTGAATACGTCAGTTCAGGAGTCGTGCAAACCATGGTTCTCCAACACTACTTCTTCCTCCGTCTATCAAGGTGTTGAAGAACATGGTCATGGAATGCTAATCGACAAAGTCTCACGGGTTGGTCTAATCAGCAGTAATGGGTTTCTAGTCAATGCTTCAAGTACACGTCATCAGGCTACATGTACACATCATGATGATGATTCCGATTAATCGTAACCATCATGGGGGAGAGAAATGTGTACACCAAGGACGCACAACAGGTTCACGTGATCAGGGCTTAATATCCAGAATGGATAAATACTGTAGATGATCAGTGGTTCAACTTGTTACCTTGGTATTATCGTTTCACTGCTACGTTATGTGCTGATTAATCGTAACCATCAGGGGAGAGAGAATGTGTACATCAAGGACGCACAACAGGTTCACGTGATCAGGGCTTAATATCCAAATATGGATACATTCTATAGATGATCAGTGGTTCAACTTGTTACTTTGGTGTTATACTAAAGACTGAAGAAGGTCGAGTCGTTAGTCTCCTCTACATTCTCTGTTGGGAGTTATCTTCTCATGTGTATGCTGCGGGCTGATGGGTTACATGTAAGGTTACTGGAAGGCATTTGGTGAGATAAAGATGATTGGTATTCTATTCCTCCACATTGGGCAATCTTGAAGAAGGTCGAGTCTTCAGTCTTCTCTACATTCAAGAATGTTGAGCTCTTTTCTTACAACTTGATATTTAACTTAATCCCATGACAGTTCTTGTTTGATGAGTTGTGGAGTTAAGTTAGGTTCAAGTTGTTCCGTAGTTTAAGGTTAAGTCCAACTTGATGTTAACCTAATCTCATGACAGTTCTTGTTTGATGAGTTGTGAGGTTAAGCTAGATTTCAGTTGAGGCTCAACTTAAACTACCGAAAAGTTGCCTAAGGTTTTTGACGGAGTCAATCTAGGACGGGAGTGTTAGAAGATTAAAGACGGCATGCATTTGGTTATCAAAAGACTTCTTCATATTTCGGGCGTTCATCCAAAGTCTTCTTCCTATTATGGGTGATCGTCAGAGGTTGTCAGATTGGGGGAGAGCACTAATTAGGGGAGAGTGAAAAGCCAGAATCATTCCCTGATTGAAAGTGCTCACATTGCTCTTCAGCAAGTCAAGTGATGAATGCGGTAAAGATTCAGAATGCTGAGGAGTAATGGTTTCTGGTTCGTATCCTTGTATATATTTTGCTTCTTACATTCTTTTTCGCATCTTATACCATTTTGTAAATAGATACATAGAATTCATGCTAATTGTAAATAGAGAAACGTAAAACCAGAAAAACCATAAAAAATTGAAAATTAGAAAATACCAAAAATAGTTTCACCTAGGCATGTCTTCTGTTTATCGATAACATTTACGGACTTAGAAATATCATTCAATAATGGAACGGGTCTTTAAATGAAGCTCGAGCAGAAGTTAAAATGGATTGTTAAAACATGTCTAAATGGCTTGCTATTACTTTAGATAGCAACCCGCGCTTCATATTGGGGAAAGCACGTCGCCAAAAAGACGACTGTTCCTCCAACTGGGTGATGTTCACCTGGGCATGGATTACTTCATATCCATGTTTCCTGATTTGATGTACGTTTCAGTGCGTCATTTCTTGTAAAAGAAGAGAAATCTTCTTAGTATAACAAATAGTTTTCATTCTATGATTCTTCTGAAAATTATTTGTGAGACACTTGGTGAATATATGTTGTATGAAATTTGTTTATACTTGGATTATGCATAAAATTTGTCACTCAATCAACGACTACACAACCTCATGAC
Source organism: Artemisia tridentata subsp. tridentata (assembly GCA_021014915.2). Taxonomy (NCBI): domain Eukaryota; kingdom Viridiplantae; phylum Streptophyta; class Magnoliopsida; order Asterales; family Asteraceae; genus Artemisia; species Artemisia tridentata. Next base: position 390,578,515 of record CP139508.1, read on the forward strand.
AGTTCTTGTTTGATGAGTTGTGGGGTTAAGCGTGATTTTAGTTGAGGTTCAACTAGAATACGGGTCATTGATTGAGGGGGAGAGTGAATTCAAATTTTATATCATCAAACGGATTTATTGGTTGAAACATACTTGTTAGAAAAGGTTTTGTAGTTAATGGGGAATTAGTTGAAGAGGATCTTGCTTAAATATATCAAATGACCAAGTGTGTTAGTTGCTAGAAAGTTTAGGACATTATGTGCAATTTGCTTATAGTTTCCTAGCTTTATGTATCTAGAAGGTTCATTTGTGTTACTTTGGAATCCTCGTATAATCCCCAAAATGCTTTAAGACTCAAAACCTAAAAGAAGTTAGAAAACCAGTTGTGTTTCATGTTTTTGAATACTCCACTGGCATTTGTATGATCTAAATGAATGAGTTTCAAATGTTGTTTGTCTCTGCTGCTTAATTGTTGTTGATATTGTGCATATGTTCTCAGGATTCGCTTAGGTAGATTGCTATTATGTTAGAATCATGTTCCTAAGATCCTGAATTGAATATTGAAATTCGTGTGAATTGCCATGTTCATGATTGCTATTTGCTCTTCATGCTAGATAGTGGTTTGACGTAGTTCCTGATTGGGGTTTGATTGTAAGATGAACTTGGTATTATAATGTGGCAAGCTGCTGAAGGGTAGCTATTTAGGAATAGTGTATCTGCATGTATGTATATCTGTGTTGATATTCTTATGCAGATTCCATAGCCAAAATGAATGTACCAGTTCCCATTCTAACCATTTGATCAGACGATCAAACTCTATTGATTGGCTCGAAATTCACCTCAACAACATCGGCAACAACAACAACAACAACACCTTCACCTCCACCACCATCATTTCAACAAAGAAGTACTTACTCGGATCTCGCCAAGAGGGGATCGACAATACTTGAGAAGATTTGTTGGTGGATGGATGATTGATGTTGACCACTGACTCACTCAGAAAAGCGAGTGATTACATCATCTGCGCAAAAAGGTCAATATCATTTGTGTCATAAAAGTTATCTTATGCAAAATGAGCAGTGAATCTCCCTCTTTGATTAAGGGGGAGCAAAGTAGGTTTCATCATCAGAACATGTTAAACCTGACCACATTTTCTCCCATGTTTTTCTAAATTATTTAAATCAATTGGGATCACAAATCTCAAAAGGTTTGAAATTTTTGATCGGGGGAGAGAATGTGATTTAAATATGAAACCTGATGAAAATGTGATGTTTTGGACATAAAAGTAAGCTCTCCCATATGTGCTAAACTCTTTTGTATACCAAGGCACATATTGAGGGGGAGCAAAATGTTTTGGATGTGATAGTAAGCTCTCCAGTAAGTGCTAAACTCTTTTGTATACCAATGCACTTATTGAGGGGGAGCAAAGGATTTGGCATGCATCTTGTGAGCAAGGCTCAGACTTCACCAATGAATTGATGATAGCTAAAGTCAGTAGTCGAAAGGACATGTCCTGGACGGGTAATAATTTCAAGCCAGTTTATCTGGTGATGTAAGCGTGTCTCGCAAAGGACGTGTCTGAGTAGAATGTACCGATTTCGAGCGACTTTCCTTGAATGTGATCTGGACGGGTAATAATTTCAAGCTAGTTTACTAGTGATGTAAGCGTGTCTCGCGATGATCATGTTCTTGGAAAATCAATCAATTCAAAAAGTGCGAGCTCTGCCTAACATGTGCAAATTTATAAAACAATCAACCGAGCACATGTTGAGGGGGAGCATTTGAAAAATATAAAACTCTCAAGTGTTTGAAAAAATGTGTTTCAGAATCATAAACACTTTGAGAGATTTTTCAAAGATTTGGTTTATGGCAATCGTGGAAGTACACCAAAGACCGACCATTTTAATGAATGTATGGAGTTATAAGGATGGTTAGGTTAGGCTCAAGTTCCCACGATCCCGCCAGAGCCGGAGGGATCTACCCAGGGACAATCCACTAGTTAGTGTAGAAGTCCTTAGGTATGATGAAAAAGGAGAAAAGTGGATAAGGGAAGAGTGCCGACTGAGATGGAGCTAGTACTGGAACAAACCCAACAAGGTACTAGTAATGAAGTCTCGGTAAGCACTGAAGGGGTTGAAGATTGAAAAAGAATTGTAAAGATAAAGGGTGAAAAGAAACAGCCCTCCTTACAACTTAGGCAGAAACCGGGTCAATACATATGCTGTCAGAATCACATAGTCGATTGCTGGCATTGAAGACAAAGTATCATGGACCCAGTGATACGCTGCACAACCCTCCCTAGCCACTCAAGGTCCCTCAAAGGATTCTTGTTTCAATTGTCACGGAGTTCAATACATTCCTATCGTCTCTCTCACTCCGAGTTAGATGATATTGAAAAGGTGGCAGTCCTCTCCAGCCTCCGCTCACTAAACCAAAGCGCACTATTGAGTCTAGAGCCACGAGATGCATAATAAGATCTCATAGGGACACGAATTACTTCTACACTGGGTGTTCAACATTAAGGACACCAGTTGTACACTTAAGAGTCCTACGCAGATCTTAGCAATCTGCCAGAACATTTATGAGGGAATTTACAAATGTAATTCTCAATGATTGAATGGAAATTCCTGCCAGGGTCAACATCAAGCAGCCCTGAAAGCAGGTCACTTCGGTAATTCTTTATGGATTACGCTTAGTGGTCACGGCGGTTTCAAACGGTCTACAGTCGTGGAGTGATCTCCAGCGACTCACCTAATCGTTGATGTGCTACGGTTCGATCTTAAAAAGCCCTCTGTGGGTTTTCGATTAGGAACGGTCTTGGTAAGGATTAGAGAGAGTTTTCACACTATGCTGTTAACAATCTCGAAGTCCGAACCTGTAAGTACCGGACGTTTTATTGCTAACTGTCGTATGCAGGAACTTCTGGCGATTGTAGCTGATTGCTGTTGCAGCTGTTTGCGGTTGTAGCTGATTGAGGTTGCAGCTGAATGCGGTTGTAGCTGATTGAAGAAAAGATGCCAATCCTATACCACATGCTTACACTACAATTGTAACTCAACAAAGTCATGATCAACCTAAAAGACCTTTAACACGGCTTCTGCAAACTCTGATGCTAAAGATCATGACACCAAATAGTGTGAGCATGTCGGCTCAAAGATTTACACATCACATGGAAACATACTCCTGAAAGATGACTTGGAAACAAATGTTGGATGATAAAGTCGAAGAATACTCAAAGATCATCCAAGACAAAGAAAGGTCATCACAAGATCACTGCTGAAAACACAAAGATACAAGACTTTGAAGAATCAAAGACTACGAGCTATAAAGACAAGTTCAGAAGAAAGAATGCTAGAATTCGAATTATTATTTCCGGGGTGACCTCCCTTAGGGGGAGATTGTTAGGAATATAAATATTCAGATGAAGGCTCGGTCACCCCGAGCATCTAATTAGCATTTATATAGCTCGTAGGCTTATTTATATAAGCTTAGTATTATTAGTATTATTAGTTTTATTAGATTAGTCATATCTATATTTGTGGAGTGGGTCGGGGCTTTCCCCACTGTCAGCTCACTCCACAGCCCACTAGGGGCACCAATATGTAGAAGTATAAATACCCCTTCCCACACTTGGGAAGGGTTGGAACTCTTGTAACATTTCACACACAAGCTAATCTTATCCAGGTTTCTCTCAAGAGTCTCCCTCTCTCTCTCTAACTTCTCTCTAAACTCAACCATGGATCTAATCTTCCATGAGCCAAGACCACCCGAATCAACCACACAATCAATATGGTTATTTCCTACAGTATTTATTCCAGGCTCGATACGGCGTATCTTCTTCCATAAGATACGGTGCATCGACTGACCTGATGATTTTCATTTTTATTTTTATGTTTTATTTTTACCTAACTACTAATGTATTATGCAAGTTTGAACCTTTCTTAACTTAGGTGTGTTTTAAAGCCTTGGTGGTATTATAGATTCCTGCATTTCCTGTGGATACATCTATTATGAAGCTTAAACGTTCTAATCCACAAGAAAGATGATTTTTGCTCTTATACAAATGGAGGATCATACCGAGCAAATCTCAGGGGAGTTTTTCTGTTCTAATTCTTTTATTTTCCATTTTTAACCTATGATACAAACAACGAGGACGTTGTTTAACTTAAGTGGGGGGATTGGAGAATTAGAACACTTAACACTTACTTGTCCTAAACTTTTCAAAATATGCTTAAAATGTGCTTAATATATCAAAATTTAAAATTTTTTAGCATGTTTTTGTTTAAAGTCTAAGTTGCATAGCTGCACACATGACGTTATTTTTAAAAAAATTGTGATTTTTCAAAACTCACAAATCTATGAGTGTGCCGGTGACTTGTAAACTTTAGAACTTGGCTTGTATACTATTCGAGACCACCATAATAAGTATTATTTTATATAATTGGAATGACTTGTCTAAATTGGTAAATTTCTAGGATTACACCCAAATAGCCTTATATGTTATGTGATATTAACTAACTACACTGGTTAGTTAACCCCCGTATAAACCCTTTGCTACTCTCATTTTTAGAGTAAGATACCCCTAGAAAAACACTCAGAGCCATTCCTTTCGTTTCTTACACCTTTGTTAAAATGTTTCGTTACACCCTTACACCTTAGCCTACCCTGTAGATTAAAATCCGTGGTTGGTTAATTGCTTTAGGCAAAGTGTGTTTCCTTACATTACCTGTGTTCGCGTGCGTAATTCATTATCTATGGTTAGGTCGAGAAATTGCACAATGCAATTGGAGTGAAAGTAAATATTGTATATCTTTGAGTTTATTTTTCGTGTGTTTACTACTTTCACTATTACCGTTATTTCTGAAGTCATGAAAAGTATGGAAAAATTATCCAGAATTATCATTATAGTGATGTGGTGAAATTTTACACATCTATGTATATGTTGATGTTAAAAAAAAAAAAAAAAAAAAAAAAAAAAAAAAATCGAAAAAATAAGAAAAGAAAAAGAAAAAAGAAGAAAGTTGGATGTTTGTTTTTAACCAACTTATGTAAAGTTTTGTATTAAGTGGTCGATATCACCACCATTTGTTGTATATTATATCTATGGATTGAATGGGAGTTGGCAGTTATGGGAACGCCAACTAAGGTTTATTCTTTGATTAAGATCTTGTTGAGTATAATTCGTGTCTACCAAAAGCATGTGTTTCAAGTGTTAAAGCGTGAGTTATTCAATGATATGAGTCTTATTCATGGGATGGTTGGGATAGTGATTAACCACACTTAGGATTTTAATCTATTTGTTTTGTTTATTTTTTATTTTACACCAATTTATATCCCAAAAATTATCCATACCCTTTATTATTCTTTATCCAACCAAACCTTTGATTTATTGAGATTAGGGATTTGAGCAATCTTAAGTATCGTAGTCGTGGATTCGGCTATGTATTTATGATTTTGTCGCCTTTTTTGATATATTATTATTGGTGAAGTTTGGACCTATCTTTAGCCTATTCGAGTTAAGGATTTGAGCAATTGCAAGTATCGTGTTCGTGGATTCGATCATGTATTTGTGATTTTGTCGCCTTTTCTGGAATTTGAGATCGATAGAGATTAAGAATGATTAACCCTTAAACCTCAAAACCCTTTTTACCGCTTTAGACTTGCTATTCCTTTGCTTTAGTGGGGGAGATGTGTATACTTGCCAAGCTTATGATAGAATATTCGTCACGACTGGACAGTTAAACGATTAGATTTGCTTTTATCGAAATATTTTATTCTACTTCTAATTCGTTAAGTGTTTGGTTGTGTGATTATGGCAAAAATGAATACATGCTTAAATATAAAAATAAATCCTAACATCTTTAGGATACATTTTCATAAGATTAAATCTAAGGTTTACTTGGGGACAAGTAAAGTTCAAGTGGGGGGATATTTGATGAACTCAAATAAGTACATATTATTACTATCATTTATCCTAATTATTTGACTTGTTTTATTATATTATGTATGAGGATTGATACTTAATCGTTTACTTTTGTAATTCTCAGGTAAAAACAAGCATTTGGTGAAACTTGGCGATTTTGGACTAATTATGGAGCAAAACATGCAAGAAGTTAAGAGTCTACCGAAATGTACAAGATCAAGACTATTCTGCTCCAGATGCGCCGCATCTCACTTATGACATGCGCCGCATCACTATCAATATTTCACCAGATACGATCCAAGATACAAGAGGACATGCGCCGCATCCTAGAATGGAGTTACGCCGCATCTTCTGGCGGTGTACGAATATTCCTGAATATTATAATCTTGGACCCCACGCGAAGTTAAGTCAATGCGCCGCATCCTACCCTCAGACAGAAACTATAAATACCCCAAGACCAGACGAATTTCGAGAGACATATTATATCCGAAGACCGAAGTACAGAAACCTAGGACGAATTCAGTCGAATAGGCAGCACAAGACACACCCAAAACGAAGATACAAGAGCTGTAAGAAGGTGCTGCATGTGTTTAATTCATTAAGTAGTTTTGTTTTATTGTGTTAGTAAACTTTAATTCATCAAGATTGGTGGCTTGTGTAATGTGACAACGGAAAGATTGCACTCCCTTAAAACTGCTTTCTCATTAATTAAAGTTTATATGTTGATGTCTTTGGTGACTTTTATTAGTGCATTGATAACCTCTGTGTCTAGCTGAGCGTTGATCGGGTCGCCATGCCTCTGCCCTCGCCTATTTATTAGATCGCCTATGCATTCTATCGTCTGTAGAAACGTAGGAAGAAAGATAAATAGGATAGTCATAAGTAATCATTAAGGGTTTACTCGCCGATAAGATTAGAACCAACGAGAAAGGACTTAATCTCGGTGCGTTTCATCGAACTATACACTTCATATAAAACTAGCAATAAAACAAGTGATAAACTACTTATCTATCAGGACAGCCTTCTTATTGTCTCAAGTATTTATCTGTGTACGTGTGTGCTATTCGCTGATTCGTGCCTATTGGTTTAGTTTATTATTTAATTGCAACCAAATCGTGCCAGTCTCTCAGGCTGAACCCCCTTGCGTTAGAATAGGTTGTATAGCTAACTTAATTTATTAAAATACTGATTAGAATAACTAGATAATACGTTCCACTCTTAGTGATCGACACTCTACTTACCATTATATTCATACTGACCGGGTACACTGCTCGTTAAGTGTGTGTGTTATTGATAAGTCGGCTAAATATAAATTTAAAACTTGAGTAGGCATTAATACTGCTAAACCGCAACGACACATCGCACGCATCACTAGTCTAACTAGTGATGTAAGCGTGTCTCGCGAAGGTCATGTTCATTGAAAGTCAATCAATTCAAAAAGTGCAAGCTCTACCCAACATGTGCAAATTTATAATAAAAACACCTGAGCACATGTTAAGGGGGAGCATTTGAAAAGTTCAAAACTCTCAAAGTGTTAGCAAAATGTGTTTCTTAATTATAAACACTTTGAGAGATTTTTCAAATAAATGGTTTACGGCAACATAGGATAGTCATGGTGTTATAAGGTGGCTAAGGTTAGGAAAACCGTCCTATGATCCGCCAGAGTCGGAGGGATCTACCCAAGGACAATACCGAATAGCTAGTATTAGAAAGTCATTAGGTATGATTATGAAAAAAGGAGTAATATGAGAAAGGAGAAAGAAGGGGTTGAAGAATTAAAAAGAAATATAATGAGAAAGGGTGAAAAGAAATAGCCCTCCATTTATTCAACCTAGGGCAGAAACCGGGTTCAATTCATATGCTACTGGTTGTTACTAAGGTGACGCCGGTATTGAAGATAAGACTTCATGGACCCAGTGACGCACTGTACTAAACCTTCTAAGCCACTCAAGTTCTCTTAAAAGGACTTGTTTCATTCTCACGGGGAACCCTGCATAATCTGTCGACCGCTCATTATGAGCTATGTTGATATTGAAACAGGAGACACCACTCCAGTCTCCGACTTCCAAAATTGCACTTATCGAGTCTAGAGCCGCGAGATACATCATAAGATCTCATAGGTACACGTGATACATCTACACTGGTTGTTCAACATTAAGAACACCAGTTGTAAACTTATGAGTCCTACGCAGATCTTAGCAATCTGCCAGAACATTTATGAGGGAAATTACAAATGTAATTCTCAGTGATTGAATAGAAATTCTTCCCAGGGTCAACATCAAACAGCCCTGAAAGCAGGTCACTTCGGTAATTCCTTGTAGATTACTCTTAGTGATCGCGGCGTGATAACGCTCATTTTGTACATGTTTTTGTCGCGTTATTTGTATGTTTTTGCATATTATTTAGTTATGTTTATGATCATTTTACGCTTAAAAGTTGTTAAGGATGTGTTCAAGTCTAGGTACAAGGAAATATCAAGAAAAACGAAGAAAAGCTACAAAAATCAAGAGAATATTGATGAAAAGCTCGTCAACAAAGATATTGATTCATGATATGATTATTTCCATTGTACATGAGAAGGATGAAAAGATGAAGTCAAGATTAAGTGCCAAAAAGTGTGTTAAAAGTTGAAGTTATATGCTAGCTTAGAGTTGAAATTTATGTGAAAGAATCGGTCTCAACCCAAGGTTCATAAATCTCAACCCAAGGTTGAAGCTGAGATTCAAACCCAAGGTTCAAGAAACTCAACCTTAAGTTCAGCAGACATTCCAAACCGCAGGTCCATAGTCCAAACCGGAGGTTGAGAAAATTCTGAGATGAAGAGTTGCATTAACTCTTAGCTTTAACCACCATTATGACTAGAGTCCGATCATTACCCTCTCTTTTATGGATATTCAAGGCCTAAATCAGTTTTTGGGGAAGAATTCAATTATAAATAAACCCCTAAGCACCCCATAATAGACACAACACTTACAATCAAGCCTTACACCATAAGGACTTGATCACATTACTTACTAAACCCAAAAGAGCTTAATAATCTCTGCCATTCTCAAGAAAGATTCCAAGTAGAAACAAAGGAAGAGTTGGAGATACTTGTTAGAAGAGGTGGAAGATTCCCTTGTTCAATTGGAGGCCCTAAGGAGTGCTATAACTCTTTTATTACTCATTGTAATCTTACTTTTGGGTAATTTTCTTTACTTTAAATAATCATGTTAAACCATTTGATGTTGAATGCAATGATATGTTTTATGATGATGCTTGTTATGGAATAATTTGTGATGCTTGTTTGGGAATGATGTGACTTTCGTATGAATGTTGGATGTTTAGTCGGTTAGAAAAAGTGATTATTTTCATGAGTTTGTTTAAATATAATTCGTGTTCTAAAACTTGTTGGTTAAACATTATTGGATTTAAGGGTTGAAAAGATTTCTAATATTGTTTGATTCCAAGAAGTTGGTGCACAAATGGATTGGTATTTGATAATTGACAAATATTAAGTATGCAAGTTTTAAATGAATTCGGAAATATTTAATCAGAACTAATTTAACTAATCATCTTTTTCATACATTTGATCACAAAAAGAGCTAGTGTAATGGGATGAGAGTAGGCCGAAAGGACTCACCCGTGAAACTAGTAGAAACATGGATTTTCTTGATATTACCCATTGACTAGAAGTCCTTGTGAAAATTGACATGTGCCTTCTAAGTTTCACCCAAACATGTTCAACATTCTATCACGATTAGTCATTGTTCCTAAACAAGTATTTGTGTGTTTGATTGATTTGATTTGAAACCATTGTTTGTTTAATTACTTTAAAGTGCTTAAGAGCGTGACAATCTTGAGTACTATTTCTTTTGCTATTATCTACATTGCTTAAACCAAAACTAGTAGTCTCTTGGGACGATCCTTATTTACCACCAACCATACTACAATCGAACGAGTATACTTGCTCGTATGTGTTTCTTAAAAAACAGTAAAAAGGTATTTTATAAATTTAAAATTTGAGTGAAATTAGGATATAATATATACACCTTATCGGAACGCACATCAAGTTTTTGGCGCCGCTGCCGGGGACTACTACTTCTTTTTAGTTTAGTTTAGTTTAGTTTAGTTGTAAATAGTAGCATAAAGTTTGTTCTTATTATTTGCATGATTTTAGAGTTTATTTCATGTTTGCTTGTGTGGTTGTTTGATTGTTGGATAATGATTGTTAAGTGTTTGCTTTGTTCTAGTTTCAATGTGTTTCTCTTGTCTTTATTTTTATTCGTTCTCAAGTTAAGTTATAAAAATATGAAAATAAAAAAAATTAAAAAAAAAGAAAAAGAAAATTTTTGAAAAAATATTTTTTTGCTGCAAACCGTGCGGTTCAACTTTCGATCGCCGGTTTCAACCCTTCGACACTAAGAAAAAAAAAATTCACCTGAACCGCCGGTCCAACCTTCGACCGCGACGGTTCAGCTCTCGGTAAAATATTGCAAAACTCAAACCGCCGGTCTGAAGCTCGACCGCGCCGGTTTGAGCCTCGGTAAAAACTTTTCACAACCCAAACCGCCGGTTTGGGTGTGAACCGTGGAAAAAAATTAATTTTTTTTCTTTGTTACTCTTTTGTTTATTTTAATTATATTTTAGTTTATTTAGATTTGTTCTAGATTTTCGTATGATTTCTTTTTTCAAGTTAATTAGTTTTTACTAACCCCTAACATTTATTTTGGATGTGTTGTCTACGAATGTTTAGCTTATTTTTAGTTATAGATTCACCTAGCGAAGTGTCGGCTTACTTGGAAAAATTGGAAATGGAATTGATGGATGATGGAGATGTTATTTCTAGGATGGAGAAAATGGTGGATTTGGAAAAGGTGAAGTTGCAAGCGAAAGGAAAGGAAGTTGAACATATTGAATATGAACATGAAAAGCCTCGGGTGGTTACTTTTACCCGTGCCAAGTTAAGAGAATATGACGGGCCAAGTATGAGGTATTCCACACCATGTGGAATAGAAGGATTAGGAGCTTGGGATGTGGAATGTAACCTTGGACAAATGATAGTTATGTAACCTTTGCTTTTTATGAAAAGTTTGGAAATGGGAAATATGAAATGGACAAATATAATAGGAGAATAGCAAGGGATGTGTAAATTGACATTCATGGCTATACCTTTGCTATGGATTTGATTATTGATGAGTATGAAGATACGACGGATCCTTCCGTTGTATTTGGGAGAAATTTCTTGTTAGCAACAAAGTGCACCATTGATTTCGGTTTAAGTGAAATGCAAGTTAAGGTTGGAGAGTTACAAGATGATAAATATGTTAATTGGCTAATTGAACAAATGGAGGAAGTTTGTGAAAATGAAGATGGTATTCTTGGGAGCATGGAAATGGTGAAAATGTGAAAAGCTACTCGTTTGAAACAAAAATACCCACCTTTTAAAGGTCTCGTACCTTCACCGTCATCATTACCACGACCCACCACACTAATCAAAGGAGAAAGTTCTTCTAACCAAACATCCTCACCAAAAGAAAAACCAACCAAAGAACCCATTGATGAAGCAAAATGTGTTGAGGAGATTACTACAAAGTTCAAAGAATTGCTAAATGAAAAACCAATACTTCATGTGTTGGAACACTATGCTCACTATAGGAAGTTGTTGGATGAAATTTTAGTGGAGAAAATGAAACTTGATAAGAAGAATGAAATTAAAGAAGAAGAAGAGGAGAAGGTGATGGAGAAAGGCTTACCTAAAAAGAAAGAAGATCTGGGTAACTACCTTATTCCACTAAAAGTGAATGGAACCATTGCAATCAATGCCTTGGCTGATACAGGGGCGAGTGTTAGTATAATGCCTTATAAGCTTTACAAGATTATGGAGTTGGGAAGAGCTTATCCTTCCAATGATGTGTTGTTGATGGCAGATAATACCATGGCAAACGCTTATGGTAAAGTGAAGAATGTGAGATTACAAATAGGATTCCAAACATATTTATGTGACTTTTTGATTTTGCATGTACCTATTGATAAAGAGACACCTATGTTGGTTGGACGCCCATTCTTGAGTACGATAGGAGCAATAATTGATAATGGGAAAGGAACTATGGAAATTGATGATGGAGTGGCTAGAAGGATTTACCACGCCAAGAAAAGAAACAAAGTTCTAGCAGATGAAGAATCAGATGAAGAAGATTGGTTGGATGTATTTGATATTAGCCATGACAATGAAGGTAATCCAAAATATGGAAAAACGGCCCCATCGTTTGATCATATTGAAGATGATATGGAGAAAGCATTGGCTATGGAGAATTACTTCAATCTTTTCAAGAACATTATAGTGTACAAGAAGATGGTTGATTTCCTTGGTTTTATGCCAATTAAGCTTAAAAATATTGAATGGACATCGGATGGGTATAGAAAATATCAAAAGGTTGAAGGTGACAATGATTGGCACACTAAAATAGAGATTACTAGTCCGGGTGGACGCCGTTTTACTCGGGAATTCAAAACAAAGGAAACTAATAGAGTTCTTTCGGGGAAATTTCATTCGGAGGATATTCTAAGGTTTGGGAGTTATTTTGATTAAAGGAAGCATGTGATGTGGAAGAATAAAGAAGCTTATTACTAAGCTTTTGCTCATTTTGTCCCTTATGAGTTTTATCTTGTTTACTTATCGCTTATTGATCTTATTATGTTTTGCACTTCTTTGTTAAGTTGAGTGTGTTTTAGCTTTTAAGCTTATTAAGTTATGATTAATAAGAAGTACTTAAGTTTGAGTTTAGTTGTTTTAATTTATGTAGTTTGTTTAATTTAAGTTCAATGGAATGTTGGAAGTGTATTTGAGTTGTGGTGATTATTGGAAATGATTAAGGAATGAAAGAACGTTTTTGTTTGAAACGAGTTTTGTATTCAAAATTTTTTACAAACCAACGGTTGAGAACCAAACCCACGGTTGAAGTACCCAACCTACGGTTGAGTCTTCATTTTGTGCGAAGAAACAAAAAGAAAGAAAAGAGAAGAAAGAAAAAAACACCACAATCACCAACCATTCTCATCATTCCAAGATTGAAGTTTAGTCATCAAATTAAGGTTCTAGCAATCCTATGGCATCAAAAAGGGTAAGTAACACCATCCAATTACTTTGCATTGTTCTTAATTCGAATTTGATTTTTAGGGTTCTTAATTGGGCGAATTTGATAGAGTTCGAATTAATTGAAATTACTTGATGGGTTTACTAGAGGATTGGTGTAAGGATTGATTGGAAGTGGAATTAGATGAAATGGTTAAGAATTGAAAGAGAATTTGATGTTCTAAGATCTAGGGTTTATATATGTCGAATTTTGAGGATTTTTTTTAATCAAGATTGATTGTGTTTATTGTAGTATATGATTAAGAGTTAGTGTTTGTATGCTATTTGATTAATTATATGGACCACTACTTTGTTTGAATTATTTTTGATTGTAAGATTCTCGAAATTGAGAAGTGAAGGAGATAGAGGAATAAGCACTTAGAATAAGCACTAATAAGCAAATGGAAGAAGGAGTAAAATGTGGATAAGTTGCAAATTAAAAAAAAAAATTGCTGCTGCAAACCGCCGGTCAGAAGTTCCAACCGCCGGTCGAGGAACCCAGAAAAACAAGGCAAACCGCCGGTCCAAGGGTGAACCTTGGCGGTTTGACTCTCGGTAAAAAACCCTCAAAGGCAAACCGCCGGTCCAAGGGTAAACCTTGGCGGTTCAAGTCTCGAAAAAACTAAGTAAAAAACTAAACCGCCGGTTAAAGGGTGAACCGCGGCGGTTCAACCCACGTTAAAAAAAAATTGTTTTGCTAATCTACCTTACATTCTAACCTTTAGTTCCAATATTTCTCGTGTGCTTGTTTTGTTTGTTTTGTAGAAATGTGTTCGTCAAGAAGAAGAAAACCCCTTGATTGCATTACACATGCGACAAGGTCGTCAAGCAAGGGATGTTAACCTTATGCCGGTAACAAGTGAACATTTGAGGTGGAGCAAATTAAGTAAAGAAGCAAAAGCTTGTTACAATAGCAGGTTAGCAAAGTTGCAAAGAAAAGAAATTGTGGTACCAAAGCTAGTAAGTTGGAGTTTAATGAAAGAATATAACCTAAATAAGACTCTTGAGAAATTATGGGAGGTTAATACGGAATCTAAAAACGGAGTTTTTGAAGATTTTAGTTTGGAATACGCAATTAGGGTGAAGGAAAAGCAAATTTATAGAGAATGGTGTATAGAGTTCTTCGCCACCATCTATTTCAACCAAGAGGTGAGTGACATTATGGAGGAGAAATGTATTTGGTTTAGGTTGTGTGGGAACGATCATGCATTTACTTTGCCGGAATTTGGGCAATTACTTGGGTTGTATGATGAGAATGACCTTAAACATGAAGAGTTTGAGGAACATCTTTCTAAGTTGGAAAAAGAACCACCGAAGTATGTTGTTAGGAAGATATGGAATGAGATAGGAGATCCCAACAGTGGGATATTTAAGGAAACGGAGATACATTCACCGATGGCTCGGCTTCTACACAAAATTATTGTGAACTCGTTTGTGCACAGAGGACATAGTCAAGATAAAGTCCATGGACCAGACTTGTGGATAATTGAGATGATTATGGATCCAAATAGGAAGATGAATGTGGTTTGGACTTTGGCGGTTTACTTGTCAAAGAGGGCAACTATCATTTCTGAGCATGGTTTTATAAATGGGGGCCATTATGTGACAAAGATTGGAAAAAGTTTGGGGTATGATACACCCGATGAGTTGAAAAAATAACGGTGATTAACGAGTGTGAAAAGCTTGATAAAAAGAATTTGAAAAAGTTGTTTGATGATGATAGAATGTGTTTGATTGATACAATTGTGAATCTGATTCGTAACCCACCACCACCACCACAACAACCTCAACAACAAAATATTGGAGAATCTTCGGGGTTGAATTCGAGTTGGGGTGATTGGCATGCAAATTTGCCACAAGTCGAGAGAAGAGATTTTTGGAGAGATATGAGCTTGATGAGGATTGGACACCAAATGGACTATTATGCACCAATTCTCACGCACCTTGGACAGCATAGTGAACCACCTTATTCTTTGCCAATGACGTATGCACCAATTAGTGTTCCACCTTACCCATACCCATATACACCTTATCCATCGGAACATATACCTTACCCAACGTCTAGCGGATATCAAGGAAATGATGGGTACAATGTCAACCAGGAGGGTTTCGCGGGATATTATTCTACTAATGCAGGAACACAAGGTTTTGAAGCTGGAGCATCATCGGGTGGATTAGGATTTGGATTGTTGGTTAACTATCCGGGTGACGATATGGAAGATGAATGATTATGATTATCATTCGAGATTATGTGATGTGATGAATAATTTTTCTATTTCATTCGTACTTTATTATTATTATGTTATATAGGATTATAATTGTTCTTATGTTTTAGAACTATGTCTATTTTTATTTAGGATTTTAAGGTATTTTGGTTATTAGTATTTTTGCATATTGTTTTTGTGTTTTTGTGTTTGTTTATTTTTCAGGTTTGAGATACCATGAAATCATCGCTCGTTCATATGGTTGGTCTATTTTGGAGTTTGGAGTTCCCAACTCATGCGTTTAACACCAAATATGGATCTCGCATGATTTCTCGGTGATATCATTTACTATTCTATTTTCCCTATTTCCTTTACTTTGAAGTTAATTTTTCACATTGAGGACAATGCAAAACTTAAGTGTGGGGGAGGGAAGTAAATAGTGAAAATGATCCAATTTTAAATTTTTGTGACTATTTTAGAATTTGTTTTATTGCCCTTAAGGAAGTAGTTGTTTTTACACATAAAAGATGATATATAATTGAAACAACTTGAAATTTTCCAATAGCATAAAATGGCAATTTGAAATTTTTAACGAATCTCGGTTAAGTGAAACGATCTGTTCTTAGGATTGATAACATTACTTGTGCATTTTTAGCCTATTCTACCAAATAGGTGAGGATTTGAGCCTATCATTTGAAGCATATATTTTCTATGCTTAAATTCTATTTTCTTGCTAAGAGTGTGCCGGTGATTGAATTGATTCTAGAACTTGTGCTTGTCATACATTACGAATTCCAAAGTAAGGTCACATTCGTGTGATATAAATGAATTTAAGTGATAAGAGGCAACTTAGGAATTAAACCAAATGGCCTTCCATTTTCATATATTGATATATTAGCTAGCCGAATTGGTTAGTTAACCACCTTTTATGGACCCATTTGTTAGTGCTCATTTTTAGCACTAGATACCCTTAGAACACCCTTTGAGCCTATCTTTTCATTTTTGTTACATCCAGAAAAAAATACAAAAAGATTTTGCACCTTTAAACTTTAGCATTACCTTTTTAGTCAAGTCAAATCGATGAATTACTTGTTGTTGATCAGATGAAGTTTTTAATGATTATGAGCTTACACTTTGTATTTCGGATATACCTTTCTAACGAAGACAAAGGTAGCTACCTCTTATTTGTATCTTTTTGAGGTATATGCTCATCCAAAGTGTGGGAGAAGATGTGATGTATGAAAAAAATAATAATAATAAAAAGGAAAAAGAGATATAAATAGCCAATGTGCTATAATTATGAAGATGAAGTACTTTTGAAGATTAGCCAATGTGCTAAGACTTGATATGAATGGTGATCGATGAATGAAATAAGAGAGGAAGGAAAGAATTGTTATGAAGGCTATAATCATTTGGGGATACATGGTTCGATTGTTTTTGCAGCAAGTAATTTTGGTATTCGACTTGACTATTGTATATTATTATATCCACCAAAATAATCCCATGTCTTATCCTAATTTTTTTTGTTTTGTGAAGATATCGATTGTATGAATATTTTAGTGACCATCCGGTTTTTGAATAGTTGGAAAACGTCGCTAGCGAGCTAGAGCGTGTTTTGGTGACCATCCGTTATGTAAGTAACGTTGTTAGCGAACCAAGGTACAAACTAGTGACCATCCGTTATTCAACTAATCAAGAATTCGTTGTTAGCGATCTATTATATTTGTACAGTAGTTATTTGAGCATAAGTTGATATTAACCCTTAGCCTAACATTTCAACCCGAATAAAAGTCCTCTTTGATAAATTAATTTATTTCTTACATGATTTGGATTAGTTTTGATACTCGTACAAGCCTATGGTATGAAATGAAATCACGACTGAGCAATTGAGTGAAATATACACCCTACAAAAGAAATGAGTGTGAGTGAATAAAATTATTCTTTTCTTTTCGTGAGGAGCTTAGTTGTGTTATCTAGCTTGATCGAGTATGTCGTTTAAATTTCACATATTAAAAGTAAAAATCACTTTTTGATCTTTTGCCTTGGCAATAAGAAAGATTAGTGAAATTTTTAGAGAATCATGATTTTTGGCTATTGGAAACCTACTTTTTAAAAGATTACTTTGCTTGAGGGCAAGCAAAACTTAAGTGTGGGAGATTTGATAACGCTCATTTTGTACATGTTTTTGTCACATTATTTGTATGTTTTTGCATATTATTTAGTTATGTTTATGATCATTTTACGCTTAAAAGTTGTTAAGGATGTGTTCAAGTCTAGGTACAAGGAAATATCAAGAAAGACGAAGAAAAGCTACAAAAATCAAGAGAATATTGATGAAAAGCTCGTCAACAAAGATATTGATTCATGATATGATTATTTCCGTTGTACATGAGAAGGATGAAAAGATGAAGTCAAGATTAAGTGCTAAAAAGTGTGTTAAAAGTTGAAGTTATATGCTAGCTTAGAGTTGAAATTTATGTGCAAGAATCGGTCTCAACACAAGGTTGAAGCTGAGATTCAAACCCAAGGTTCAAGAAACTCAACCTTAGGTTCAGCAGACATTCCAAACCGCAGGTCCATAGTCCAAACCGGAGGTTGAGAAAATTCTGAGATGAAGAGTTGCATTAACTCTTAGCTTTAACCACCATTATGACTAGAGTCCGATCATTACCCTCTCTTTTATGGATATTCAAGGCCTAAATCAGTTTTTGGGGAAGAATTCAATTATAAATAAACCCCTAAGCACCCCATAATAGACACAACACTTACAATCAAGCCTTACACCATAAGGACTTGATCACATTACTTACTAAACCTAAAAGAGCTTAATAATCTCTGTCATTCTCAAGAAAGATTCCAAGTAGAAAGAAAGGAAGAGTTGGAGATACTTGTTTGAAGAGGTGGAAGATTCCCTTGTTCAATTGGAGGTCCTAAGGAGTGCTATAACTCTTTTATTACTCATTGTAATCTTACTTTTGGGTAATTTTCTTTACTTTAAATAATCATGTTAAACCATTTGATGTTGAATGCAATGATATGTTTTATGATGATGCTTGTTATGGAATAATTTGTGATGCTTGTTTGGGAATGAGGTGACTTTCGTATGATTGTTGGATGTTTAGTCGGTTAGAAAAAGTGATTATTTTCATGAGTTTGTTTAAATATAATTCGTGTTCTAAAACTTGTTGGTTAAACATTATTGGATTTAAGGGTTGAAAAGATTTCTAATATTGTTTGATTCCAAGAAGATGATGCACAAATGGATTGGTATTTGATAAGTGACGAATATTAAGTATGCAAGTTTTTAAATGAATTCGGAAATATTTAATCACGAGATTGGGTTGAAAATACTCGTAAGAACTTATTTAACTAATCATCTTTTTCATACATTTGATCACAAAAAGAGCTAGTGTAATGGGATGAGAGTAGGCCGAAAGGACTCACCCGTGAAACTAGTAGAAACATGGATTTTCTTGATATGACCCATTGACTAGAAGTCCTTGTGAAAATTGACATGTGCCTTCTAAGTTTCACCCAAACATGTTCAACATTCTATCACAATTAGTCATGGTTCCTAAACAAGTATTTGTTTGTTTGATTAATTTGATTTGAAACCATTGTTTGTTTAATTACTTTAAAGTGCTTAAGAGCGTGACAATCTTGAGTACTATTTCTTTTGCTATTATCTACATTTCTTAAACCAAAACTAGTAGTCTCTTGGGACGATCCTTATTTACCACCAACCATACTACAATCGAACGAGTATACTTGCTCATATGTGTTTCTTAAAAAACGGTAAAAAGGTATTTTATAAATTTAAAATTTGAGTGAAATTAGGATATAATATATACACCTTATCGGAACGCACATCACGGCGGTTTCAAACGGTCTACAATCGTGGAGTGAACTTCAGCGACTCACCTAATCGCTGATTTACTTCGGTAGATCTTGTAAGCCCTCTCGGGGGTATCCAATTCAGGAACGGCCTTGGTAAGGATTAGAGAAAGTTTTCACATTATGCTGTTAACAATCTCAAAGTCCAAACCTGTAAGCACTGGACGTTTTATTGCTAACTGTCGTATGCAGGAATACCTGGCGGTTGCAGCTGATTGCCGAAAAAATGCTGATCCATCACCCCATGCTCACACTTCACCATCATAATCAAAGAAATCATGATAATTGAAAGACTTTCAACACTGCTTCCGTAACTCTGATGCTGAAAATCATGATCCAGAAAAGGTGTGAGCATGTCGGTCCAAAGATTACAACATCACATGGAGACAATGCTGTAGAAGGATGACTTGGAGACGTACGTTGGATGATGACCTCAAAGAATCCTCAAAGATCATCCAAGACAAAAGAACAGTCATCAAAAGTTCACTGCTAAGAGCACAAAGATTAAAGACTTAGAAGAATCAAAGACTACGAGCTATAAACTCAAACTTATGTTATAGAATGCTAGAATTCAAAGTGTAATTTCCGAGGTGACCTCCCTTAGGGGGAGATTGTTAGGAATATAAATATTCAAGTGAAAGACTCGGTCACCCCGAGTATCTATTAGCATTAATTAGCTCATAGGATTATTAGTATTAGTTTAGTCATTACAGTATTCGTGGAGTTGGGTCAGGTCTTTACCCACTGTCAGCTCACTCCACAGCCCACACGGGGCGTCTAATCTTGTAGTATATATACCCCTTCCCACTCATGGGAAGGGTTGGACCTTCACTTCATTCTTAATCTAATATCACTTACTTTCTCTCTCTAAAGGTCTCACTTTCTCTCTTTTCTTCTCACTAGATTCGGCCAAATCCACAAATCCATACGGGTTATGTTTTAATATTACTTACATCTAAGGGTAGAGTCTAGTTGTCAAGGTTGAGTAGGGTTAGATGTTTAATACTAGATGGAGTTCATTGTTATTTATAGTTTCAGGCAAAGGTGTGGGATACACTTCTAAGGTCTGGTTTAGTTACAAAGGAAAATATTGGTTTTTTTTTTTGTTTATGTGGAAGTAGCATAAAATACTTTTCAAAGGAGTAAATGGTTCACCAGGTGATTGCAGAATAGTTTATAAAACAGTCTATAAAACTGTTTATAGAGTAATAGGAAAACAATTAATTATTGTAAAATAGTAGCAAGAATGTAGTTTAGTTTTGTGATTTAGTAGCAAAGCAGTTCATAGGGGAGTAAAATAGTTTGTGAGGTGTAGTAAGACTTGTAGGGTAATTGTAATATTGTTTACAAAATGCTAGCGATATTGTTTGTTGTTTTATAGAATGTGTTGGGAACACATTTCAGTTAATGTCATGTCTTGGTCATCTCACTTGTAATAGGTTGCTAAATATATGGCCTTTAAGTTAGTTACGATACCACGGCCCTTGTAGAAGGTCCATGGGTCGTGACCTAGTTATTAGTTTCTAGAAAGGCTTAAGGTGTTGCCCTAATGCAATGCCTATAAGTTCTCATGTAATACTACTCTCTTATTGTTGGGTTTTATTCACTATTGCAAGGAAACTTTTGTTACTATTTCGTGTGATTAATTCCGACCTTTCTCCTCTGTCTTTCTCTCATCTCTTACGTGTTATTATACTTGTGTTATGCTTACTTAGTGACCTAACAAGTGGTATCATTCACCTAAAGATCATTGAGTTGTGTGATTTTGTTTAGTTCGTAGCTTTTAGTTAGTTTACGAGTGGTTTTGGAGTCATTTAGTGACAAAATCTCATTTCTAGCACTTATTCTTCACACTTGTAAAGTGTTAAGATCTCTATAGTGTTTAGAAGTTTGATTTATAGTCAAAAGTTTAGATCTTTTATGATTTACACTAGTTTTACATTCGGTTTACTTAGTTGCACTTCATCGAAATTGCTCAAATTTTGTTTAAAACATTAAAGCTTGAAACTTTCTTATCATTTAAGTGTTCTTAAACATTTTTATCCAAAGAGAATCAGTTTAAACATCGTTGTTGATTGAAAGAAAGTGTTTTGAAAAAAAAAATTTCTCTCGGAATTGGATAAGAGGGTTTATCGGAATTCGTAAAGAGGGTTTATCAGAATTGGACATTAGGGTTTATCGGAATTGGACAAAAAGGGTTTATCAGATTTGAAGACCAAGGGTTTATCGGAATTGTATACTCAGTAGATTCCTTGCTTGTACAAGCTTGTGAAAATACTTCGACTTTGTGGAAATCTCCTATCTTGTATAAGTTAGTGAGAAAATCATCGGAATTGCCAAGTTCCATTGCAATTCAGATTAGTTATCGAAATTGCAAAGTTCTGTCACAATTGCAAAGTCCATCGCAATTCCCAAGCTCCATCGTAATTGATAAGTCCATCGGAATTCAGCTACTTTTGTCGAAATTGGATAAATCCATTGGAATTGTCAAGTTTCATCTTCAGATAATCCATCACAATTCAGTGAACTCTGTCGCAATTCAGTGAACTCATCGCAATTGGCAAACTGTGAACATTGTTTGTCGGAATTGAATGTGAACAGTGTTTGTTGGAATTGAAAGTGAACAGTAAACATTTTTCATACTTAACCAAAACCAAAATTTATAACTCACAACACACTTCTCAATTGTCTACAAGATCCATAACAACACAAGTTAACTTATCATAATCATGTCTCAACCACCTTATTTCAACTACTATCAATAGCAGTATCCTCAACAACAGAAGTATCCTCAACAGGAGTCATATCCTCAACAACAGCTATTCATGTAACAACATCAATTCTTCCCACAACAACAATTCCCTCAACAACAACCATACCAACAACAACAAATGCAATCTTACCCACTTCCAGCAAAACAACCACATTGGTTTGATCAGATGTGTGAAGCCATCAGTAGTCAACAATCAAGACATGAAGCTGGATCACTTGACACACCTCCTATGCTCACTCCTGGTAACTATGTTCAATGGGCAAGTCGATTCTTAAGGTTCATAGAACTCAAGAAACCACATGGCAAATACATGAAAAAGGCTATCATTGAAGGTCCATTCCAAATGCCAGCTACAATGGTTCCTAGAGATCCAAATGCCATTCCTCCAAGAGAAGCAACTGTGACCCCTATTCCTGATGCTTAACTTACTGCAGAGCATATACTTCATCGGGAAACAAATGAACTTGCAATCTCATATATCCTTCAGGGAATACCTAATCCAATCTTCCAAAGCATTGATGCTCAGAAAACTGCTAAGGACATGTGGGAACACGTTCATCTCCTAATGGAAGGCACTGAACTGAACCAAGAAGACATGGAATCCAAACTCTACCTTGAATACACAATGTTCATGATTGAATCAGGGGAATCACTAGAGTATTATTACCATCAGTTTACAAACATCATTAATGACTTGGACAGACACAACATTGTTTTACCCAAGATTGCAGTCAAAACAAAGTTCCTCAGCTGTCTTGGTCCAGATTGGCAAAAATATGTCACCTTTGTTCGTCAAGCAAAAAATCTACACAATGCATCTTATTGGTTGTTGTATGATTATCTGAAGCACCATCAGTCTGAAGTTGACAAAGATCGAGCTGTTCGTGGTACTTATTCACCTTCTACAACTCCGAATTCATTGGCACTGCTAGCTCAATCTCATTTTGCTCCACCACCACAGTCAAACCATGCTTTTGTCCAACAACAACATCACTTTGCTTATCCTCCACAAACCTCATCGATTCAACTCATTCCATATCAATCGACACCGCAATCAACTGACAATCAACTTGTTCCCTATGACAACATGGATACCATGCTCTACACCAATACAAACAGTGACGAAGATGATGCATTCAACTCATTGAATGAAGGATTTGCACTCATTGCCCGTGCTTTCAGCAAATTCTCCAACAAATCCAACAATCATCTTCACACTTCATCCAACACAAGGAATCAAGCTGTTGTACAAGATGGACGAGTTGAAATTCAGAATCGTGCTTATGGAAGAACTGGATCAGGGGGTTATATGGGAAACTCAGGAAATGGACAAAGGTTTATTGCAGCTAGTGGCAGTAGGAACAATGCAGGTACTCCACAAAGAAGGACTGAAATAGTTGAGACTGGGAATCAAGGGATTGGAAATACAATGGTTAAATGCTACAACTGCAATGGGAAAGGTCATTTGGCTAGTGCATGTCCCAAACCTAGAACAAAAGGCAGTGAGTATCACAAGCAGGCACTACTTCTTGCTCTCAAGGATGAATCTGGGGGCACTCTCACTGAGAAAGAAAACAACTTCATGGAAAATGTATATTCTGATGATGACATGGAAGACTTGGAAGCAAATGCAGCTGTGATGCTAATGGCCAACATGTAGGAATTACACATGAGTGACACAGGCCCAGTATACGATACTGACGGTCTATTTCAGGTACCTAATTCAACATGTCAAATACATGAAATTGTATCACCATCTGCATCTGCATCAAACGAGGAGCAAGTTGTTCAAAATGATTTATTATTATCTCCTCAAGAAGATGACCAAATGAACACAGTTGTTACATTTGATGATGATCAAATTAACCTAGTTGTTACATTTGATGATCCAATTGATGACGATAACAATGATCAAATTGAACAAAATGATCTTTCGCTTGGTCCAGATCCAGAACTCATGACCTTGCTATTGACCACCCAAACCTAGTTGGATTCACAAAAATCTCAGATTGATAAATGCAATGAGATCAACAGAAATTTAAAAGCAAAAGTTGCATTATTAACTAAGGATCTTGAGTGCTATAAAATACAACTCACAAATTTTGAAACAAAAGAAAAACGCGAACAAAGTTTTGAAGTTGCATTCCAAAAAGCTTATGTCAAAGAAAAAGATTTAGAACATCAAATACGCGAATTAACTGTTTCCAAAAATAACTTGATTTCTCAAATGGAACAAGAAAAATTAGATTTCAAACAACAGGTTGAACATCTCAATTCTGAACTTTCAAAAACAAAAACAGAATTGTCAACTTGTCAAGCTAGTTTTTCTGAACATAAACAAGTGTCTAGGAAACGGATTGATTCTTATCTTGAGGAAATCATAGATTTGGAATGTAAATTAAAAGAGTTTCAAAAAGTTGTTTATAAAACTGGTGAGTCTGTAACAACAATTCAAAAGTTTACTCTTAAGCAAAATCCCCAAGGTTATGGTTTTGCTATTGGTGATGACAAACCACGTTTTCTACACAAAGCACTCAAGGAAAATCCAAAGTTGTATAGTGCAGACCATCTATTTGATGATTCTATTATGCGTGTTGTTGTACATAACTGTGAGAAAGAACAGGAACAGGAAGAAGAGAGTCGATAAAAAATGAGCAATGTTAAGTTTAATAAACCATTTGATTATTCAAAAGTACCTCATATTTCTGACACTTTCGTTCCTCAAAACGATAAAACAGAACAATCATGGTTTGTAATGCAAATTAATGAATCTTCTTCTGAGGTTGGTCCTGTTAAACCAGTGGCACAAATAAATGGCCCTTTACCAACTTCTGGTGTAATTGCACCATTACCAAAACGATGTCTTGTACTTAGATATTTTGATACATTTATGGAAGACATCAAATTTTTGGAACAAGCAATTGAACATAATTCTGAAATAACAGTTTCCACTTTTCTATCTCCTTATGAAAAAGAAAAGAGATAAATTTTTCAAAAATGATTTTTACCATATGTTCAACATTTGCGTATTTGTGCTACACACTGGGAACAGGAACTTCAAACAGAAGTAACATCCATGATGAACACTTTCAATGCAACAGAAAATGCGATCTCAAAACAAAAACGTCGAAACAAAGTTTTACAAAATGAAGCTGATCGACTCTTGGAAGATGTTCTAAGTTGTGATATTATCTCTGTGTTTATGAATTCCATTTATGTGTCTTGCAATGCTATGCTTGTTAATTATCACACTGCTGACACTAAAACGTTGAGACATGAAATTGTGATTTTAAAAAGAGAAAATGAGAGAATCGTTAAACTCAATGATGATGTGCAAAGTAAACTTTCAAAAGAAATTTTCAACTCAATCAGAAGCTGCAATGGTGTCAAACTCAGAGTCTTGATTTTGAATTAAAATTGCAAAGTCAAAAAGAAACAATGTCCTTTCAGAACAGTCACGCATCCAAAGTTAAGAATCTTGAAAATGAAAATACTGTTTTAAAAAGTCAAATTTTCAAATATCAAAAGGACATCGATGAGTTTGTCAAAATCGGAATGACACCGTTCGCTTAAATAGAGAACTCGATTAAAAAATTCAACAAAAGAATCACATCATCATTGAACTCAAAGAGAAAATTCAATTACTTGAAAAAGGGAAGTTTGTTCACACAAATGTGATTGCACCAGGAATGTATAAATGGACAAAACACCTAGGCAAACATCCCCTCAGACTACTAATTTGAATGCTTCGACTTCTACAAGAATAGTCACCCATCCTAGCGTTAGCAGCTCCAAGCATAAAAGCAACAAAAAGAAGACTAGTATCTGGCAACATAGGAGCGGAACACTAAAAGACCAAGAAGTAGAAGATCACCTTAAGAGTTTGAATAAAACGCATGTTGCATATGATTTAGAATCAAACTTAAAAACTTGTAATTCTAATCTTGATGTAACGAATACTAAGACTTTGAATGTTTTGAATGTTGATGCATCTTGTGTGTTTTGTCGTAAAAGCATTTATCTGGTGATCATACGAAATGTGTTGCAAAATCTCTTTTATCTCGTAACAAGAAACGTACATCTGGCATTCCCTCTAGGCCCACTATTGCTTCTAAGTCTGTGCTAGGAAAACCGCCAAGTGTAGTATCTAAGAATGCCTTAGACAAAACAATAGTTGCGAATAAAACTCCTAAGACAATCCAATCACCTAGCGAATTCACTAAGAAGAAAGCTGAAACTAGTTGGACATGGAAACGTTGGTTACAAAGAAAACCTAGTTTTACATGGCTACCTAAGGTTATTAATAAATGTGTTACTAACACAACGGGTTCCACCGTTACCATCACTCCATCTTCGTCGTCTTCATGTGATGCAGGTGGTTCAAATTGTTCTATAGATTGTTGATAGCGGTTGTTCCCGACATATGACAGGCAATCTCAAACTTTTAGTAAACTTTGTTGCAAAGTTCATCGGCACTATCAGATTCGGGAATGATCATTTCGCTGCTATCATGGGCTATGGAGATTATGTCAATGGCAACATCAAAATTAGTCGTGTATACTATGTCGAAGGCCTTGGTCACAACCTTTTCTCAGTAGGTCAATTTTGTGATGGGGATTTGGAAGTAGCATTTAGGGAGAAAACTTGTTTCGTTTGAGATTTACAAGGAAATGACCTCATGTCGGGCAAACGTGGAACTAGTCTCTACACCATTTCAATGTCTGATATGACGGCTTCTTCTCCTATATGCCTACTCTCCAAAGCACATTTGAAAAAATCCTGGTTATGGCACAAACGACTGTCTCATCTGAATATCAAAACCATGACTGAACTTGCACGTCACAAACTAGTCGATGGTCTTCTAAGGTTTTGATATGCAAAAGATCACTTATGTCCAGCTTGTGAACAAGGAAAAAGTACTCGTGCATATTTTCCTTCAAAAACATAACACAGTACTGATCACGTTCTTTGTAGGATACTAGAATTCATAACACAAACACAAGATAAATGATGGATTGAATCTTAGAGAGAGGAAGATAAGAGTTGGGAACTTTTCTAGAGAGAGAAAGTGGAGAGAAAAATTTGTAGGTTAGATTAGAAGAGTGAAAAGCTCCAACCCTTCCCACACTTGGGAAGGGGTATTTATAGTTACTAGCTAAGGTGCCCCTAGTGGGCTGTAGAGTGAGCTGACAGTGGGTAAAGACCCGACCCAACTCCACAAATACTTAATATAACTAAACTAATAATAATAATAATAATAATAATAATAATAATAATAATAATAATAATAATAATAATAATAATAATAATAATAATAATAATAATAATAATAATAATAATAATAATAATAATAATAAGCCTACGAGCTACATAAATGCTAAATAGCTACTCGGGGTGACCGAGTCTACATATGAATATTTATATTCCTAACAATCTCCCCCTAAGGGAGGTCACCCCGGAAATTACATTTTGAATTCTAGCATTCTATCATATGAATTTGACTTCATAGCTCGTAGTCTTTGATTCTTCAATGTCATTGATCTTTGTGCATTCAGCAGTGACCTTTTGATGACCGTTCTTCTGTCTTGGATGATCTTTGGTGATTCTTTGATGTCATCATCCAACGTATGTCTCCAAGTCATCTTTTAGCAGTATGTCTCCATGTGATGTGGTACACTTTGAACCGACATGCTCACACTATTCTGGGTCATGATTTTCAGCATCAGAGTTTGCGGAAGCAGTGTGGAAGGTCTTTCAATTTATCATGACTTCTTTGAATACGATGATGGTGAGGTGTGAGCATGTGGTGATGGATTGGCATCTTTTCTGCAATCAGCTACAACCGTCAGGAATTCCTGCATACGACAGTTAGCAATAAAACATCCGGTACTTACAGGTTCGGACTTCGAGATTGTTAACAGCATAGTGTGAAAACTCTCTCTAATCTTTACCAAGGTCGTTCCTAAATCGAAAACCTACAGAGGCTTTACAAGATCTACCGTAGCAAATCAACGATTAGGTGAGTCGCTGGAGTTCACTCCAGGACTGTAGACCGTTTGAAACCGTCGCGACCACTAAGCGTAATCCACAAGGAATTACCGAAGTGACCTGCTTTCAGGGCTGTTTGATGTTGACCCTGGAAGGAATTTCCATTCAATCACTGAGAATTACATTTGTAAATTCCCTCATAAATGTTCTAGCAGATTGCTAAGATCTGCGTAGGACTCATAAGTTTACAACTGGTGTCCTTAATGTTGAACAACCAGTGTAGAAGTAACACGTGTTCTTATGAGATCTTATGATGCATCTCGTGGCTCTAGACTCGATAAGTGCAATTTTGGTAGTCGGAGACTAGAGCGGTGTCTCCTATTTCAATATCAACATAACTCGTAATGAGCGGTCGATAGATTATGCAGGGTTTCCCGTGAGAATGAAACAAGTCCTTTTAAGAGAACTTGAGTGGCTTAGAAGGTTTAGTGCAGTACGTCACTGGGTCCATGACGTCTTGTCTTCAATACCGGCGCCACCTTAGTAACAACCAGTAGCATATGAATTGAACCCAGTTTCTGCCCTAAGGTTGAATAATTTGGAGGGCTATTTATTTTCACCCTTTCACATTACTTTTCTTTTTAATTCTTCAACCCCTTCTTTCTCCTTTCTCATATTACTCCTTTTTCATAATCATACCTAAGGACTTTCTAATACTAACTATTTGGTATTTTCCTTGGGTAGATCCCTCCGGCTCTGGCGGATCATAGGACGGTTTTCCTAACCTTAGCCACCTTATAACTTCATGACTATCCTATGTTGCCATCAACCAAATCCTTGAAAAATCTCTCAAAGTGTTTATGATTATGAAATACATTTTGCTAACACTTTGAGAGTTTTATATTTTTCAAATGCTCCCCCTTAACATGTGCTCATATTTTTTAATTTAAAATTTACACATGTTGTGTAGAGATTGCACTTTTTTAATTGATCCACTTTCAGTGAACGTGACCGATTCGAGACACGCTTATATCACTAGATATACTAGCTTGAAATTATTACCCGGCCTAGTCACATTCACAGAAAGTTTCTCAAAACGGTACACTCTACTCAGATACGTCCTCTTCGAGACACGCTTACATCACTGGTTAGACCAGCTTGAAATTATTACCCGGCCAGGACGCATCCTTTCGATTAATGACAGTTTATGTTTCGTCAATTCATTGGTGAAGTCTGAGTCATGCTCACATAAGATGCCACATCCTTTTTGTTATCACAAACCATTTGCTCCCCCTCAATATGTGCATCGATATACGAAAGAGTTTAGCACATATGGGAGAGTTTACATTTAAGTCCAAAACATCACATTTTTATCAGATTGCGTATTTAAATCACATTCTCTCCCCCGATCAAAAATTTCAAAACATTTCAGATTTGTGATCCCAATTGATTTAAATAAGTTAGAAATCATGGGAGAAAATGTGGTCAGTTTTAATATGTGCTGATAATGGAACAATACTCTGCTCCCCCTCAATTTACAAGGGAGATTCACTACTTATCATGTACAAAGATAATCGTTATGACACAAATGATATTGACCTTTTTGCGCAGATGATGTGATCATCCGCTTCTCTGAGGGAGTCAGTAGTCAACATCAATTATCCATCCACCAACAAAAATTTCCCAAATGTTGTAGATCCCCACTTGGCGAGACCAAAATATGTACTGCTTTGTTGAAATGAAGGTGGTGGAGGTGAAGACAGTGTTGTTGTTGTTGTTGCCGATGTTGTTGTTGTGGTGAATTCAGAGCCAGTCAATAGAGTTTGAACATCTGATCAAATGGTTAGAGCGGGAACTGGTACATTCATATTGGCCATGGAATCTGCATAAGAATATCAACACAGATATACATACATACAGATTCACTTTTCATTAATAGCTACCACATAGCAGCTTGCCAACTCATAATACCAAATTCATCTCATAATCAAACCACAGTCAGGGAATACATCAAACCGCTATCTAGCATGGAGAGCAATCAACAATCATGAACAAGGCAATTCACTCATATTTCAACATTCAACTCAGGATCTCAGGGACATGATTCTAACACGATAGCTACATACCTAAGCATATTCTGAGTGCACAAGCAATAAATCAACAACGATTAAACAGCTATCGACTATCAAAAGTCAATCAACATTTGAAACTCATTCAGTTAGATCATACCAATGCCAGTAGAGTATTAAAGAACATCAAACACAATGGGTTTTCTAACTCCTTTTAGATTTAGGTTTTTAAAGTATTTAGAGGATTAAACGAGGATTCCAGAGTGACACAAATGAACCTTATAGTTACATAAAGCTAGGATACTATAAGCAAATTGCACATAATGCCCTAATCTTTCTAACAACTAACACATTTGGCCATTTGAGATAAAACTTATTAAGTTCCTCCTCAACTAATACCCTATTAACTACAAAACCTTTTCTAACAATTATGAGATAACCAAGAAACCCGTTTGATGATATAAAATTTTAAATCACATTCCCCCTCAATCAATGACCCGTATTCTAGTTAAACTGTAGTCATTGATTGAGTGTCAAACTTTATGCACAATCCAAGTCTGAAA
The DNA here is from genome assembly GCA_021014915.2 of Artemisia tridentata subsp. tridentata. NCBI lineage: Eukaryota > Viridiplantae > Streptophyta > Magnoliopsida > Asterales > Asteraceae > Artemisia > Artemisia tridentata. Next base: position 390,609,022 of record CP139508.1, read on the forward strand.
GAATTTCAACCAACATGTTACCACCATGTGTCACACAAATAATTTTTAGAAGAATCATAGAAGGAAGATTATTTGCATACAAAGAAGACTTCTCTTCTTAATCAGGAAATAATGCACTGAAACGTACACTAGATCGGGGATGCACGAATATGAAGTAATCCACGCCCGGGTGAACTTCACTCGTTGTTAGGAACAACCGTCTTTTTGGCGACGTGTTTTCCTCATTTTGAAACGCGGGTTGCTATCTAAAGTAATAGCAAGCTATTGAGACATGTTTTAACAATTCATTTGAACTTCTGCTCGAGCTTCATTTAAAGTCCCGTGTCATTATTGAATGACATTTCTAAGACCGTAAATGTTATCGATAAACAGAAGACATGCCTAGAGCAACTATTTTTGGTATTTTCTAATTTTCTAATTTTTTATGGTTTTTCTTGGTTTTAATAATTTTCTATTTACAATTTTCTAGTTTTATAATTTTCTATTTACAATTTGGTTTAAGATATGTACAAACTATATTATTAAGTTTAAGATGATGTTGACATGAATACCGAAATAAGGATATCGTTCTTGTACTTTGTAGAAGTCAGTAGTCAACATTACTTAAACTTTCACCATCAAACCTTTCGAGGCTCCTGAAAAATCGTCTGAACTTGAGCCTTCTCAATTGTAAAGCTTTGATAGCTTCCCCCCAAACCGACAATCTTCTTTTTGAGCAGTTTCAAAGCTCTCTTTCAAGCTTACATAAGGTAAGTGTACAGCGAAAATCGTAGCAAACCACATCAAGTATTGCTACTCCTTTTAAGAATAATCATCGTGATTCTCTGTTCGGGGATCATGAAATAGATCAGCAACGAATCATCTCACACTTGAATAATTCTTCTCACATTTCTTCCCGCTGAATTCTGAAGTAATGCATGCCAAGAGTATCCAGAGACCACTTCCCCCAAGTAGTTGAAGTGATGCAATCAGACTCATTGTATGAAGCTCAAAAACCCGAAGTACACACTCAATCCTATTAATGAATTCGAAAACGTAACATCAAGATCAATTAAGACCCGGAAATTCCCTTTTCTCCCTTCAGGAAATCGCAGATGAGAATTGTTACACCAAAGTCAACTAAGTCCCAAGTGTAAGCAATTTATCCCGTATGTAGTCGAAATGATAACACCAAGACAGTACCGTGAAAACCAAGTAAGTCTCAGATGAACACATTTCCTTCTGTAGGATACCGACTAACCAGAGGAATCATCATACAATTGTGTACCTCTTTAATCATCAGAAACTGTTTCTTACATCTCTTCCCCCACGTAGTTGGAATGATACACCAAAAGGCACGAGTTAAAACACTGATTTTCTCTGCGGTTATGACATTTGTCTTCCCGGAATAATCTTCAATTGAGAAGAAGTATAAAGTTCATCACGTGTACTCGTTGTGCATTCAGATGTATGTCTCCTTCCCCCTTGCTGGTTTTGATACCTCAGAATCAGCAACACATTTTACGCACATATTCTTGAGATCTTGTGAGAAGAACAAAATTGGCTCAAGTGGATCAAGTGAGAATCAACCGCTACCAAAATTGTCTCTGACTATCTTTACCAACCCTTAAGTAGGCTATTTGACGAGATGACTGATGGAACAAACCCGATATACCAAACTTGACACTGAAGTAGAATTCCCCGTTCTCGTGACTTGAACTTGCACTAATGTTGGAAGAACGGTGTAGAGAATTAGTGCTCCAAGCAAATCTCTAAGTACTCAATACCCAACTAAAGTATGAGACATTAACACCTCTTGCGATTATCCACAACGTCATCGGCGTGTGACACTGAGTACTACAACGTAACTCCTTTAAGTGATAGTTAACCAGGTCGTCAAACATTTACCCCGACTGCTGGTAACTAGATAACCTAAGTCTTCAACTTAAATCTTAAGCACGAGCAAGTTATCATTGAAAGTCATGCATCCAACCAACCCCGACTTCAAGATAGAATAAGATCACGCCTTTGAGAATGTCAACTTCAACCTCAAATAAGTGATACCTGATCAACTCCATAGTCACAATTAGATGCCCAACAAGTGAGTGAACAAACAATCAAATGTACGTTGATCCACTTGTTCACACTTGTCCCCCTCCAAAATTGCATATGAGGATGCTATTTTTTATTGAACAAGTGCATATGAGGTTGATCCACTATTCACACTTCTCCCCCTCAAAAATTGCATTTGAAATTGCCATTTTTTATCAAGTGAATAAACGTCCAATCTGATGGAAGTAGATCCACTTGATGTCTGAACGAGCATGGAGCAAGTATGAAGCTTTTTGATGAGAATAGTCAGAAACAAGAAGATTTCTCTTCTTCCGAAGATAAAGCGCACTCAAGCGTACGCCTTTCTTTTCTTTGATGAACGGGGCCTGAGGAGATGTCAGCAGACGCCATTATGATGACATTGAGGCCCGAGGCTTGAACTGCAGCGTTCAAACGTCATAGTCATTGAAGAACGAGGTTTGAACTGATGTGTTCAAACGTCATTGTCGATGAAGAACGAGGCTTGAACTAATGTGAACAGACATCATTGTCGATGAAGAACGAGGCCTGAACTGATGTGAACAGATGTCATTGTCATCGATGGTCATCAAGCTTGAATTGCTTAAACCCCTACTTCATGAGATATCAGTCTTTTCGGCACCCAAACTCTGAGTCTTTCCTTAATATGAGTAAACGATGTACCTGCACTTAAGTAAAGACTACCTGCACTGACATTAAGAGTTTGTTTGCATTTATATGGGTTAGTGATATCAGTATCTAGTCCATTTGGGGTTTCACTGTCAACCTTAGCTTTGTAATCAGTGAACAGCTTACTAGTAGGAATCCATCTAAGACCAACAATCTTAAAAATTTTACTCGTCGGTAGCCACCTAAGGCAAGATCTAGGAGTGTTTGGTTTCTCATGCATAGTGAAAGACTTGTTTATAGAAGACCATTGTCCTACAGCAATCTGCCTACCAGGTTTCTGAGTATAACTCTTTGGTTCTACGGGCTTGTTGTTGTTTCTAGTCTTAAAGGATTGAACCTTAGCACGAGCATTCACTTCCTTCAGGAATTTTGTTATACAATCATCATGGTTTGCCTTAAAAACACATTTCTGACAAGTTGAGCAAGCATAGTGTTTGGAGTCAGAAAAAGATCTAGAATTCTTAGAGTGATCAGCTACGGGAATCGCTTTAATCGATACGCAACTACTCTTAGAATCAGGCAACTTCCTACTCTTTTCATGTGTGTTTTTCTTAGCATCCTCTAGGTTGTGATTCTGAACACTGTTTTTATGTCTAACATTTTCCTTTGGTGTCACAAATGACACACGCGTTGAACTAATCCTAGAAGAGCTAGAGGCACTCATATGATGAGGTTTTGCAAGCGTATATTCCTTTTTCTTAGGTCTAGACTGTGAAGTGACTGGTTTCGACAAAAGTTGTTTCGAATCAACTTGGGAGGCAAACCGTGGTTTTGAGGATTTTGGTCGTTCAAATCTAAACGCAGTCGGTTGTCTAACAACTGATTGGTTTCTAAGTGGTGGTTTCCCCAAGATTGATGGTTTTTCAAACTTAGTGTTCACACAATTTCCTGTCAATTTTCTTAACTCATTTTTCAACGCTGCAATCGCAAAACCCTTTTCCTGAAGTTGAGCTTTGAGTTCATCATTTTTGGCAATCAAAGAGGTTGTTTGCTCTACAGTCTTGGTTTTCGTTTCTTTGATTGTATCACACAGTTCTTTGCAATGAATTATCAAAGTCTCATTTTCTTTATGTAATTCAACCACTTTATGTTCTAATTTAGCAATTTTTGTTGCACTAACATCATTGTCATGTTTAGCCTTAACTTCATTACACATATCATAAATCTCAGCAATACGTTTTTTCAGGTTGTTGATCGTTAAGTTTTTGGCTTCTAGCTGAGCTTTCAAATCATTTATCATAAAAAATTCACGGAATTCAAGAAATTCTGGATTCCTACATGGTTGGTTAGTTTGAAGACTTTCTTCCTTTTGTTGCATTGAGATTTCAAGTGAAATACAATGTTTTTCAAGTTGTAAAAATTTGTTTGAAAGTTCATTATAAACTCCTTTTTCAACCATATCATTTGATTTGAAAAACTCAGCCGTAGGCAAAGAACTTGACGCATCATCATGTTCAGCATCCTAATCAATTTCTCCCCCCTTATGACTCATATTTGTTGAATTAGAGGTGATATTGCTATCAGTCTTTTCCAACAGATATGTGTCATAAGTAGGTTTAATTTGATTAGTGTGTTGATGTTCATTAGCAAGGACATTATGTTGAGCATTTAAATGTACCTCAGCAAATGGCACTTGGTTATTTACTGGTCTGATATCAGCATCCACACCATGTGTGATATGAGTCACATAACTGCTGCTTGCATCATGCTTATCTGACTTTGTCCCTCTGCTTTCTGTGACAGCTGAACTAGCACCCAGTGCTTTACACGAATCAACCTTAATCACCCTTTATTGCATCCGGCTTTCATTCTTTAGTTGGTGTTGTGCTCTTTCCTCAATGTACTTCTCAACATTACCCATGTGTTGGAGTAATGTTTCTCTGAACATGTTAACTTCAATCCCAGTGTAATCAGTAAAACACTTTTCTGTCATTTGACTATCATAATCCCAAGTGTATTGTGAATTGATGAACAATTGAAGTTGTTTTTTGATCACCCGAAGAGCAGCCATGGATCCAATTTCATGAAATTCTTCTTTGTCAAGATGGTGTTCTAGTTGATCTAAGTTCAAGAACATAGTGCCTGTGAAAGTCTGAACATCTTGACCAAAGAGTGATGCAAAAGCTCGTTCGAATCCTCCCATGGATCCAGGTCTTTCTGAGAGAACCTTGAGATGTGAATGAAGTAATCGAAAACATTCAATGCAACTTTCCTTTGCATTAGGCAACATAAGTGACTGATGAAACTCTTTCTCTTGTGAATTCGAGCACGACGATTCCATATTAGCATTATCAGAATCAAACACATTTATTTGTTGTACAGAGTTGGAAGTCTTATGTTTATCATTCGTGTCGTACAACTTGAGTATCTCAGATATGAACGAATCTGGGGTAGTAGACATGATTTAAACGTGCACGGGATTTTACAATTCTATGATTTAAACCGAGAAATAGATTCTTTCGCGGGATTTTACAAAAATCAAGAATGAACCGTGAAATGATAATGATTACTTGAATGTGTTATGATTAGTGATTGTGTGTTGAGGGTGATGATTGATTGTTAGACTTTGTGAACGGTTGTTTGATTATGATTCGGTTTGGTCGAAATGAGTATAAGTGATGAAGTAGACAAGTCACAAGGAGTTTCAGACAACGCTCGTGTTTTGAAATCCGAATAAACCCTGTAGCTATATCCAATAATCCCAAGAGTGTCTTAACTCAAAATTAGTGTGAATATCGGAATCTTGAAGCTCAATCAAAATACTTTACCAAACACTAACCTCGCAATTTGTTCTTGTGATAACAAGCCAATAACAATCACCTAAAAAAAACTTAAGCCAACACAAATTTTCTTTGTGTTATCGCACCAGATTTTCAGCCCAAGAAGAAGAGAAAATCGTCCTTGTGATAACCGTCCAACCTTTTAGCCCACTTAGTAAGTAGCCCAAACCACTAAAACTTATCTTAACCCTAATATACGGTATATGAATCACTCACTTAATCCCTCTTATAACCTAATAACACTTTAGCCTCAAACCCTAATCCTACTCACTTAACACAGCCAGCCACCCAAAATTAATCTGCTCAACCTTTTACTTTTCTCAACCACAAATTGAACACATAAGAAGTATGAAACACAACCACAAATCGAATACAAAGGAAGTATGAATCTCAGCCACCAATCGAACGCCAGGGAAGTATGAGACGCAGCCAAAAATTCGTCCTTTGAGATTAAAAAAAATGATCTGAGGTCTGAATTAATTTCTTGTTCGTTTCTTGTTGATAACCGAATAAAAGGTGACTAAAACACGATCTGTTTTGGTTTTTCTTTTAAAGATTCGGATATGAAAAGAAGGTTATGCTTCAAAAAGAATCGGTAATGATTTTCTCTTAATTACTTTTGTTTCAAGTTCAAAGCCTTGTGACAATTAGACGAGAAAACTGAGATTCGTATTATGTGAGGAGGATGGAATGAAAGTGAGGTTGAGTGATTTTCTTTTTCGTTGTCTTTTGTTGTGACAATGTGATTGTTAGGGTTGTTGTTGTTTGTTAGCGGGGATGATTAGAATAGACGAAAAATTTGTTGTTGATGTTGGATTATGAAGCGGTTTGGATTTGAAGTTGTTGTTGTAATTGTTGTTTTGAATCTGATTTTGTTTTTGTTTCGGATTGAACTTGTTGTAGATTGTGGTTACTGGTTTTGAATTTGATTGGATTATTTTGGGTTTAGTCTGGTTGATTATCTGGGTTTAAACACAACACTCATAAGTCAAATCGCAATGACTTAATCACAAGACCTAAACGCAATGTTTATAATTCAAATCGCAGAATGCAATGTCAAAACGCAACTTTAGATCAAATCGCAACAGCAAGCTGACAAAACACAAGAGACAGACGCGTCACTTTCACCTTTTTTGTCACTTTTTCCTTTTACGGATACCAGCCAAATCTCAACCCACCAAATCGCAGCACTAAGTTGCCTTATATAACTCAAATCGCAACAGTGAGTCACCAAAAAAACGCAACTACCAATGTCACTATCACGCGTCACTTTCACCTTTTTGTCACTTTTTCCTTTGCAGTTCAAATCGCAACCAAGAGTTCTACTCTAATCTTTCAAGAACAGTCACTACGAAACGAGTAGACCAACAAGGACTTAACCAAATAAAATAAAAGGCGAAAAAATGGATACCACTAAAACAACTCAACTCTTCAAACTATGAAAGCCCAAAACACAAGTATGAACCATAAATAACATTCTTGAAATAATGTTCGAACCAAGTAAAATAAAAACTAGACAATAGAGACCAAGAATCTGTGTTGTTCTTGAAATAATGTTCGACCAAAACAACAACACAACAAACAAACAAAAATATAGAAACCACGAATCTGTGTTTGTGAATTAGAACCACAAGAAAAGAAAAGAGAAACAACCAATCAAGAAACCCGAGTACCCAAGATCAAACCAAGGCTCTTGATACCAAATGTAGGATACTAGAATTCATAACACAAACACAAGATAAATGATGGATTGAATCTTAGAGAGAGGAAGAGAAGAGTTGGGAACTTTTCTAGAGAGAGAAAGTGGAGAAAAAAATGTGTAGGTTAGATTAGAAGAGTGAAAAGCTCCAACCCTTCCCATACTTGGGAAGGGGTATTTATAGTTACTAGCTAAGGTGCCCCTAGTAGGCTATGGAGTGAGCTGACAGTGGGCAAAGACCCGACCCAACTCCACAAATTCTTAATATAACTAAACTAATAATAATAATAATAATAATAATAATAATAATAATAATAATCCTACGAGCTACATAAATGCTAAATAGCTACTCGAGGTGACCGAGTCTTTATATGAATATTTATATTCCTAACATTCTTCAACCACTTCATATGAATTTGTGTGGCCCTATGCGTGTTCAAACGATAAACGGGAAACGCTACATTCTGGTAATTGTCGATGATTACTCCAGATGGACTTGGGTTTACTTTCTCCAAAGCAAACATCAAGCTCATTCAATGATCATCACCTTTCTCACTAAAATTCAAATGTTCAGCTCTGTAATACGGTTAGAAAAGTCAAAACAGACAATGGAACTCAATTCAAGAATCAAACTCTTCGAGATTATTTTGAGAAAGTGGGAATTGAACACCAAACATCTATTGCAAGAAGTCCATAACAGAATGGGGTTGTCGAAAGACGCAACAGGACATTAGTGGAAGCAGCAAGAACAATGTTAATCAATGCTCAGTTACCTGATTACCTATGGGCAGAAGCTGTATCAACTGCATGTTATACACAAAACCGTTGCATGATCACCAAACGGCATCACAAAACTCCTTATGAGATTGTTCACAACCGAAAACCGAATATAAATTACTTTCATGTATTTGGTGCCCTTTGTTACCCAAATAATGATCGTGATGATTTTGGAAAAATCAAAGCCAAACTGAAATTGGTATCTTCATTGGATATTGTGAGAAATCCAAAGGTTTTCGAATCTGGAATCGTCGTACTAGAGAAATTCAGGAGACTATTCATGCTAATTTCGATGAGCTTCCAGAAATGGCTTCTGAGCAAAACAGCTTAGGAACCGCAACTAACCGTCTAAATTTTCCAGATTAATCGTTTGCACCACTTTCCCTCAACCGTAAGGAATTGGAAACCTTGTTTGCTCCACTGTTTGATGATTTATTTGCATGTAGTGCACCAGATGTATCACAAAGTTCTGCTGCACAACCTGATCATAATCCAGTACCTGATACACCTGCTACTACAACAACAACTATTGCTACAGATGCACCTCCACTTGAATCTACATCAACACCAGAACAAACTGCTTCCAATACTGAAAATGCAGCTGAAGATCTACAACAACAAGAAGTACCCACACCTGCAAATTATGACGGAAACGTCTTCTTTAATCCATTTGCTCCGGCTCCAACCATTCCCGATATTGCAGAGTCGTCTACAAGCAACTTGGATCCGTCTAATATGCACAATCTTTTTCAACATTACCCTTCAACACACAAATGGACAAGAGATCATCCCTTAGTAAATGTGATTGGTAATCCAGACAATCTAGTCATGACACGGAAAAGACTTCACACAGATGGTGAAACGTGCATTTATGCTCTTACCGTCTGTCAAGATGAACCAAAGAACATTAAAGAAGCCATGACTTATGACAATTGGATTGAATCAATGCAAGAAGAACTCAATCAATTCAAACGTCTTGAAGTCTGGGAATTGGTAGAAAGACCAGATAGGGTCTATGTCATCGGACTGAAGTGGATTTGGAAAAACAAGTTAGATGCAGAAGGCACAGTAATTCGTAACAAATCGCGTCTGGTAGCTAAAGGTTTCACTCAGCTAGAAGGTATTGACTTTGAAGAGTCCTTTGCTCCAGTTACTAGTGTAACACCCGGTAACTTTCCAAAACCTTTCTAGCCAATTATTTTAAAACTTTGCATTACCTGAGAACTTAAACTTTTTATTGAACTTGTTTGGGCTTGAGAAACGAGAATTATTGCGAGAAACGAGAATATTGTCCCTATTAGTGAACCAGCACAACCTAGGAAGCACGAAACGAATCGTATTTGTCAAAAATATTTATTTTTGAAAGTATTGCAAATTTATACTCGTTTTTATTGGAAAAATTATTTCGTGAACAATGGCGCAAGTTTCGTAATTTTTCGAGTCCGTTTGCTATGTCGAATGAGCCCCGAACCATTTTGACGGAAAGTATTACTAGTTGGCAGAATTAGTCCCCTTCTTTTTATTTTCATATTCTACCCTCACTTTTACATTTACATTTCAACCCCTTCCATTTTTATATAAAAACCCTAAAAATAATAAAACACACACATACTATTCACTCACTCTCCCACTAACACTCTCCCTCTTCTCTCTCTCTCTCTAGCTCGCCGGCGAGCATTTCCGTCCGGCCACCACCACTGCCGGCGACTATTCCGGCCACCGGAATATTTTCCGACGAACCATTTTCTTTACCGAATCATTAGATCGGCCATTTTTATACCCTTCTGGAGTTTTTGAGCCCTCGGCTCCCACCGCATCACCACTCACGTGCCACCCTCCTCACTGCCACCACCACCACAAGCCACCACCACCTTCCTCTCCATTTCTCTCGACGGTAAAACCTACTCACGCGCCATTTATTTTTATTTTCGTTAAATTATTTTCGAAACCCTAATAATTCTTTTTATTAAATCCGAATGATATGTTGTTTTTATTAATAAAAATAGTGATAATAACTTGATAACAACCTCGTGTGGAAACCCTTCCCCTCCCTCTCGTCGATGACTCAGTCACTCGGTCAAACTCACCGAGTCAACTCAGTTGACTCGGTGAGGGTTTGATGTTTTTGATATTATTATTGTTCTTGTGTTACTAGTATTGTTGTGGCATCATTTTTTTGTTGCGTTTATACATTTTTGGTCCGTTTGGTTGGAGGCTGTCTTGACAGTCGAGTAGTAGTCAAGCCGTGACTCGCCAAGGCAAAGTGAGTGTGGTTTAGGTTAGGGTTGGTTGGATTGTTTGAGTTGATGTTATTTGTGGTCCGTATGGATTCGTTTGGTCTCGGCAGCCGACATATAATCGAGCCGTGACTCACGGCGAGTCACGGCAAGTCGAGTCAAGAATATGTAGAGATAGTGATGTTATGTTTGAGTTGGTTTGCGTTGAGAATGGTCATGAGGCAGTGTCAAATTGTTGATGTCATTTGGATATATTTTTAAAAGAGTTGGTAAAAGATTTAATTAAAATTTGAGTTAGAATTAATAATAAAATTTGAAAGGTTTTGTGTTGAGACATTGATTTAGAATTAATATTAGCATATAGAATTAGATTAGGTTAGTTAATATGGTTATGGTTGCGTTGTGTTCGGATTTGTTTAGCCAAGAGTCTCAACGACTCGTATTGAGTCGAGCCGTGACTCGTGGCGAGTCATGGCCAAGTTTAATAAATTGTCGTCTTCTTGTTTATTTATTTTCGTTGTCGCGTTGTGGTTATTATTTGTCGTCGATTATTATTTATATTTGAGTCGTGTTATGATTAGTTAGTCGTTCGTTATTTATTATTTGTTTGTGATCGATATGAGATGTTTCGGAATATTTGAACGTTATGGGATAATTTGCAACACATGTGAGATATTTAATATTTATCGATTTGATTTGAATAATAGTGTAGTGTTGTATCATTGTGGACAAGGATTGGACGTATTGGATTTACGGTATTAGTTATTTGGACATTATGGACCCTTTGGTACATGAGACGGAAGGGTACGTTAGACTCATAAGAGCTTAACCTACCTGGACCCGAACAATACAAAATGGTCGATAAAACTAAACAACTAATATTCACGCGAATGATATGTCCAATTATATATTTAAACTTGTAAAACTTGTTAACAATTGGAATATTCAAATAAGTCGTATGACTTGGAAATGTTTTATAAACGGGCAATTCATGCCGAAATTTCGTGAAATGTTTATAAAACTTAAACTATTTATAATTTATTAAATATTCCAAAACCTTTTCAAAACTCTTATGTTTTAACGATCATAACATCTATTTTGGGAAAAACGGGGAAAAGCCGAAACTATCTATCGAGGTCGTTTGTTTGGTTATTTATTCTCTTCTGAATTAATTCTTTCTTTCGTATTCCTTCTTTTCTCTTCCCTCGTCCTTCTTGAGTGTTTGTTCGTTTCCGCCGACTTGTCATCTTTTTACCCTTTTCTAGACTTCCACACGAGACTTAAACGTATTTTCTTTCAAACGCCATTGAAACTAAAAACCTTTTATACGAGTAATATTTATTAAATCATTTTGGATATTATATCTGAGTTATTTCATTAATTGATTAGGTTGTGCTGAGGTTCATTTGCTGTGCCGTACCATCTGATTGTTATCTCGTTTTCTCTGTAACTAAGGTGTGATTCATAGCCCCACTTGTGCACTTTTAATTATTTTTAAACCCATGGGGGAGATACATGCTACTTACTATTTTTCTGAGCACAATGGTTTATTGTATGCTATTCCTGATTGACGCTATATATTCTAAGTACCTTCCTTGCCAAAAGCAAGACCCTCGATCATGAACCATTAATCACCTGCGGGTGAGCGCGATTATAGTTTATAGGCCTATAGGATTGACCGTCCCATCCCTGTTGACCAGTTAGGCAACACGGGTGTACTGTATATCGAATACCTAGGTATTTGGCAAGATACCTACTGGAGGGCAAATGTTATGATTATGAAATTCCGCGGTTATTGTCAACTTATGCCAGAGTTACTGGTACCTCGGTTAACGCATTGTGTGTCATGAGCTTAGCGAAACAAACGAAAGATATCCTGATTGAATATGTGAAGCTTCCAGATTAAAATTCTTGTGCTCAAACTATTATTTTACTAAACCTATGAATTGCACTCAACCTTTGTGTTGACTTTTTAGCATGTTATCTCAGGTATTTGATTTATGAAGTGTGCACGAGGAAGGGCTGAAGGTTCCGGATGGCTATCTGTGGGTTGTGTTTTGTTATTTCTATCTAAATTTTCCGCTGCAAACTACTTTATTTTTCCGCTGCAAACTATATCATTATCCGCTGCTAAATGTGTTGAGAGTCTTTTGAACTCTAATGGTTGAACTTTGTATTTGAATGTGGTATTTTATTAAAACGTCTCGTTATGAGATCGTTTATCTATGATTTTGACTCACTACCCCTCGAGTAGCACCCCAAGCTCAGTCCCGCTGCCATATGTCGAGTTGGGGGTGTTACAACTAGGCTTGTGGCTGTCCGTATCTTTTTGGCATATGTTGCTCACAAGAATATGGTCGTTTATCAAATGGATGTGAAAACAGCATTTCTAAACAGTTAACTACGTAAGGAAGTTTATGTAAGTCAACCAGAGCGATTCGTTGATTCTGAGCATCCCAATCATGTGTACAGACTCAAGAAAGCCCTTTACGGACTTAAACAAGCCCCAAGGGCATGGTACGATAAACTAACTGCTTTCTTGCTTGCTAATCACTTTACTAAAGGTTCAGTGGATCCGAATTTATTTATTCAAAAACACGGGGAGGACTTTTTAATTGTTCAAATCTATGTCGATGACATTATTTTTGCATCAACAAACAAAAAATATTCAAATGCTTTTGCAAGATTAATGAAACAAAATTTTGAAATGTCCATGATGGGTGAACTTACGTTCTTCTTAGGACTTCAAGTTCATCAATCCCCCCGTGGAATTTTTCTAATTCAATCCAAATATGCTCTTGAAAATTTTAAAGAAACATGGCATGACAAGTTGTGACACTTATAACACACCTATGTCTGCATCATCCCCAAAGCTGGATGCTGATTTACATGGTACACCAGTTGACCCTACAAAATATCGTAGTATGATTGGGTCCCTCATGTATCTAACAGCCAGCAGACCAGATATAGTTTTTGTTGTATACCTATGCTCCCGTTATCAGTCTCGACCTACTGAAAGACACTGCTCTAAGGTTAAAAGAATCCTTCGATACATAAAGGGAACCATTCATTTGGGGATCAGGTATCCGAAGGATTCTGGCTTTGAACTAATCGCTTTTTCAGATGCTGATCATGCAGGATGTTTAGACACACGCAAAAGTACATCTGGGGGAGTGCAGTTTCTAGGAGACAAACTTGTATCTTGGCAGTCAAAGAAGCAGGATTGCACCTCATTGTCATCTACAGAATCAGAATATGTAGCCATGTCAGCATGCTGTGCTCAAGTCATTTAGATGCGATCACAGCTGATGGACTACAGTTTCATGTTCAATAAGATTCCCATGTACTGCGACTCCAAGAGTGCCATTGTTATCTCATGCAACACAGTTCAACACTCGAAGTCAAAACATATTGCACTTCGATATCATTTCATCAAAGAGTATGTTGAAAAGGGTACTATTGAATTATATATTGTAGGTACTGAATACCAATTAGCGGACTTATTCACCAAAGCCTTGCCCCATGCAAGATTTTTGAAATTAGTTCACCAAATTGGTATGAGGTGTTTGACTCCAGATGATGTACAAAACTTTCTTAAACATAACTAAGAAAGTCAAACACCAAAAAAAAAAAAAAAAAAAAAAAAAAAAACTCTTTTGTAAATATCTTATCAAAAACACCAAAAAGATTTTCATTTTTCTTTTCTTTTGTTAAAAAATAAATAAATAAATAAAAATGCAAGTACAATATTTCCATCAACACTTTGTTCATTTAAACAAATTAACAATTCTTTCTGAACAAGTGTTGAGGGGGAGTATGAAATTAAAATTTTAAAATTTTCTTTAAAATTTGTACTTGCATATTTCCTAAAAATTTTGTTTGTTAAAATGTGTTGGTATATTATCCTTGTGATACACTCCTTGATCTTAAAATGTTTTCTAATACTCATAAGTCAAGGGGGTGTATTAAAATTGTTCTTGTTAAAATTACATCAAGTCTTGTTAAAGTTTGTGAGTAAGGGACTTTGTTTGCAAAGTTATGTGGTTAAGGGACTTATTGTGACAAGATTGGAAACTAAAATTTTTAACAAAACAAAATGCAATAACTGCATCTGAATTGCAGTTATTACCTTTCACCAACCATATTTACTTCTCACCCACCTTAATCAACGACCTCAAATCAATCTGCAAATCCGTTCAAGAATTCCCAAAACTGTCAGTGTTTATACAATGTTTACATGATTATAAGACATGTTTTTCAAGGATTTTGTGATCCAACGGCCAAATTTTTCTAAATCGATTAAAACAGGTTTAGGGTTTAAGTAGAATTGGGTTAAAATGATTTTAAGTGTTTAAGACTAAATTGAATGGTGGGATATGGTCGGAATTAAGTCCTAAACATGTTATGAGCGCCTAATTATACCCAGAAACTTGAATTGATGCATTTTCAAATTAGGGTTCTTGCGTATGAATTGGGGAAAATTTAATAAGTGTGTTTTGGCCTAATTAATTGATTGAGATATTGCTCTAATGGATTGTATAGCATGATTTGATCATCGAATCAAACCCAGAAACACGTTTGAATTAATTTAGATGTGTAGGGTTTAAGATGAACTCGACCAGGTTCAATCTTATTGATTCATGGCTAAAAAGTGTTAATATATAGACCAATGAACTCTGAAACATCATAGGAATCTATTGGAATCAAACAATCAAACATTTAACATGTTAAAACGAATTTTGATGATTCTGAGTTTAAGGGTTTGTCGGAATTGCAACAATTTGCATTCAATTTAGATAAACGATGTTTAGAAGTGTATAAATGAGGTTAATAAGCATATTATAACTTCTGATTTGGTTTAAATTGGACATGAAAACCAATTTCGATAAAGATTCAAGAAAATGTACGTCTACAGTGTTGTCGAAATTTCTTGTATAAGAAATTGTCGAAATTGCAATATCCATCGGAATTGGAAAAGCCTTGTCGGAATTGCAAAATCCATCGGAATTGGATAAATTTGTCCCAATTTCACAAAACTTATCGAAATTCACATTTTTCATCGCAATTGGGCAAAGTTTATCACAATTCAAAATTTTCATCGCAATTGGATATGGCTTATAGCAATTTAGATTTTTTCATCACAATTGATCATATGTCATCGTAATTCAAAATCCATCAGAATTGGATAAAAATCTGTCGGAATTCATCAAACCATCGGAATTGGCCAAAACTGTCGCAATTATAGATATACGTCGCAATTCATTAAAACTGATGCAATTGGATCTAACCTTATCAAAACTCAAGAGAATCACATGTTGTCGAAATTGATTAATGGACAATTAAAGGAAATCAGTTTTAACTAGTAATCCACACAATGTCCAATGATGAAAATTGCTATATTCATAATACTAAGACATGTTAAGTCAATTAAACAACAATACGGTCACATGAATGATAACAAGATTAACAATTTGCTAACCTTCATGTATCCTGCAAATTTGTTTTGATTGATGTTTCAGATATCTCAAATGGCTGCACAACAACCACTCCCAATGCTCACCAAGAAAAACCCTTTTCCACAAGACTATGATGTGGAAATTGGCAAGAACAATGCTCGCGTTGAATTTCACAAGATCAAGTGTGCGGAACCAACATGTCAAATTCCCATTGAAATCCTCAAAGTACACAAGTTTAGGAGCAGGTTGGACAAGTCTGCTTCCATTCCTGAATTCTACATTCATCAAATGTGGCACACAATGAAGCTGGACTTGGGAGAAGAGTCTTTTACTTGCACATTGGACCGAAATTAAGTGACTGTAGATGTCAACTATCTCCGCAAGGCCTTACTCTTGCCAGAAGCTCCTGCACCTGCCAAGAAGTTTTATCCTACACCATCAGAAGAAGATTTTCTCAACTTCCTAATAGAGATTGGCTATGATGTACAACCGGATAAGCCATTGAAAAGATTCTCCAAGGTCGAAGCCAAGCTAATTCCCCAACCATTGAGAACTATATATTATATCTTGGCTCGATCAGTCTCTGGAAGGGACAGTGGATATGAGAACCCTCGTCTGTCTCACCTACAAATCTTCTGGGGCATTGTGAACCAGAAGCAAATAGACTATGCTCAACTTATCTGGGAGGACATAGTTTTTCAGATTCAAAGTCACTACCTCAAACCTCTCACCAAAATCCCATTTGTCAGATATACCAAGCTTATCATCTATCATCTACTTGACGACAACGAAGACATCCCTCGACATTTTAAAGACCAAGATAAGCATTTATTTGCTATGCACAAGACCATTAGTCAAGTCTACATCCTTAAAGGAAGCACACGCAAACAAGGGATGAGACTACCTGAATCTCTTCTGACTGACAAGATAAAGAAAATGCAAGCATATATCAAATATGATAAAGCGTTCAATGAGGGACATGTTGGTTTCTGCAAGTATGATGATGAGCCTGCTCCAGCTAAGACTCGAGCAAAGGAAGGTAGCAAGTCAGGCAGCACATCTAGCACATCTAAGAAGATCAAACCAGGACCTCCTAAATACACCAAGAGGAGAGTTTCGGTCAAGATTTCTAATCTCGAGACATAAGAAGAAAAGATTGTTGAAGAAGAGGGATCCAGTTCTGATACGGAAACCGATGAAGATCCAATCATCTACAATGAAGAAATAGCTACCAAGATTGCTCTAGATGATAGTCGTGAGTCCTTTAAAGCTGATAAAGAAAGGCAGAAGAAGATGATGCTTGAAGAACAGATGAGAATCGATGAGGAAATCGCCAAATACTTTGATGAAGACCAGACCCTCGTCAATCCGGTTAATCAACCCGGTGGGTCTGGAGTTGAAGCAGGAGCTATTCCACCTCATTCAGATCCGGTTAATCAACCCGGTAATGACGAGGAAAAGGATGAAGATGAACAGGCTAGAGATTTTGACATGGATGAAGATGATGATACAGAGAAGGTGCTTATTGATGAGGAAGTGATCAGAAAAGCTGATGCAGAGTTGGAATTGGAAAAGAAAACAAAGGAGGAGGAAGAAAGGTTGGCAAGGATAAGGGCTTAGGAGAAGGAAGCTGAAGAATACATTCAAACACCTCCAACCACTCCTCCACACTCTCCTCCAATTACCCATGACACACCTCCGGTCTCTAAGCAAGCTTCTCCACCTAAAGACCAAAAACTTCCTAAATCATCCACACACTTTTCACCACCACCAACACAAACAACAACAAGCAAGTCAATAAAGAAACCAATCTCCCAAGCTTCAAAAAGGGTAAAGTAGGCCATGAATCTTGCAAGAGCTAAGAAAGATGACAAGCTTCGTGACCAAATTGAAACTTTGACAAACATGGTCACCGGCCTTGCTGGACAAGTAAACGAGCTTCAAAACACCAAAGCTCGAGTTGATGAATTCCTTTCAGATGACGTTCAAGAAATGATGCTCACTGCGATCAAGGGCAACACTAAATAATACTTGAAGAAGTACTTGCCTAGGATCACATCTAAAAAAGTGGAAGAATAACTTGAGCCGAACATCGAAGGTCTTCTCAAGAATATTGTGGCTACAGTTCCACTTGTCCTTCAAACCCAACTGACGAAGCCAAAAGAACCAACTCTGGAAGAGCTTCAACTTCAACTATTTGAAAGCTTAACAAGTCTTACCTCACCAACACCCGAGCAAATTGCCATCTCAGAGGCTATAAAGGCAAACATATTAAAGGAGTCGTGTAAAGCTGAGGCTGACAAAGGTAAACGTCCAAGAGAAGACAAAGACCCAGACCCGAACTCACAAGCCAAGAAATCAAAGAGTGTCGACGGATCTGGTTCTCAACTTCAAGAACCTGTCAGACCTTCAGCAACAACAACAGCCACACAACCACCTAAGGCTTCTGGCTCCGGACCAACAGCGATGGAGCATCTGTTTGAGTTCACTGCAGACAAAGAATTTCAACAACACCAAGATCAACCAGACTCTCCACCCAATTCAAAAGCAACAACGTCTAAGCCTGGAAAGAAGACAACATCCAAAAGACCAACTGTTGTCTCATGGCTGGACGAAGACACGACGAAAGGGAATGAATGGTTTGATCAACTAGTCAGTGCTCAACCTTATGTCGACGATGACTCCATGATCGAAGGTCGCACACTTGAGTTCACACAAAAACTCAAACGTGACCAACGCATCAAAAAGCTCACAAAAGGAGAACTTCGTCGAATCAAGAATGATGCTTTCAATCTGCTGAAAGATAGGTCTTCTAGTGCAGCTGAGCTTGAATATCACCTGGAAAACATTGCATGAGCAATGTCTAGTGAGTTCAGCAAGACAAATACGGACATGCATGTGGTTGATAGCACTTCTCAACCCAATCAACCATACATTACGGATTGGAAAAAGCCTCTACCGGTGATTGGAACTTCAGATCAACCTGCTGTCCCGTACAGATTCTTCTTCAACAACGACCTCAAACTTCTTGCGCACGGCATCAAGTGTCAACCCAAGTATGCAACTTCTATAACCCTGTTTCCTACAGCAAGCTATCCACAACCTACCATCGAAGAAACTGCTACAAGACTCTTCGTTACAAACAGAGTACAGTACAATCAAGATGCGCAACTGGGTATATATCACTGGATTTAGAAGAGGAAAACATGGTACAAAAGTAAACTCACGAAGAAGTCTCCAACTCCAGTGATGAGTGATCTCAGGATAATTGTTGTGGTTAGCCTTGAAGCGGAAAAGAGGTATGATTATACCTTTCTACATAAAATCAGGGTTAGAAGACAAGATCAGAAGATGTACACATTCTCAGAAGCAGACTTCCCGGATTTGAACCTCAACGATCTAGAAGACATGTATCTCATCAAGGTTCAAGGGAAGATGTATCATTTCTCCACTGAACTTACATACGCATTCAGCACTTCACTGCTATACTACATCAGAAGAAAGATCATCCAGGAATGCGTCGAAGATTTGCAACTTGGGGTCGAGAACTATCAAAGGAAGATTAACTTAACCGCACCACTCCTACATCTTCCTGAGATCAACTAAGAACCCCAGTATACCATGAAGAAAGAACCAACCTTCGGGTTTTTCTACAAGAGTGATCTCTCCATCAACTGCTTCATGGGATATAAAGAGGTTCACAAGTTCTGCGACCACACGCTCAAGAAAGTTCGTGATGGGTTGGTGATTCGAGTAAGAGATCGGGAACTATACAAGACCAGCAGGTCGACAACTTCTCAACTAAGAGAAGTTCGTCAATTTATTCTGAAGATCGAGAAAAGGCTTGTTCATAGAGACCAAATGAGGAGACTTGAAAGCTACGTTGGAGGAAGACCATCTTTCCCGATCAGGAACTTTCAAAGACCTGATCCAGTCTTCACTGTCTTCAGAAGCATGGAATGATGTAAGAGTTGGATAATTCTTTATTGATAACACTTGCTTGATATATATTATGGTTTGTGTACATATAACAGTGCACAACCCGCACTTGTAAAGAAAGGACCCTGAGGTACGCTTCAGTGCCTCAATCCTAATATAAGGAGCGAAAGCTTCTTACTTTTGAGTAGAATTAATCAAAATTTTGGTAAGTTTTTCAAAATTCTACTCAAAGGAACAAGTATTCCCTCTCGTGTTTTAAACCTCTAAAAGTGATTTCACTTGTTGAAGGGGAGTACTTGAAACAAATCTTTGTTCAACACTAAAAGGTTCTTGTTAGATTCTTCCCACAAACCTCAAAAAGCATATTTTAATCAAAATGTTTTCCAAAAACAACATCGATATGCTATTTTTGAGGGGGAGAATAATTATGTGATTAAAATATGGTAACAAAAAGTATGAAATCTCGCATGAGCTCGACTCAGATTTTACCCAAGAATTGACAAAAATTAATTGTCATTAATCGAAAAGACTTGTCCTGGACGGGTAATAATTTCAAGATGGTTTATCCAGTGATGTAAGCGTGTCTCGAATAGGACTTGTCTGAGTAGAGTGTACCATTTTCGAGAGATTTTCTTTGAATATGACCAGGACGGGTAATAATTTCAAGCTAGTCTAACTAGTGATGTAAGCGTGTCTCGCATCGGTCATATTCACTGAAAAATCAATCAATTCAAAAGTGCTAACTCCACCCGACATGTGCAAATTTATCTTAAAAACTTATGAGCACATGTGAAGGGGGAGTATTTCTGAAAAAGCAAAACTCTCAAAGTGTTAACAAAATATGTTTTATAATCATAAACACTTTGAGAGATTTTCAAATAAATGGTTTATGGCAACATAGGATAGTCATTGAGTTATAAGGTGACTAAGGATAGGAAATACGTCCTATAATCCGCCAGAATCAGAGGGATCTACCCATGGACAATACCAATAGTTTAGAACTAGAAAGTCCTTAGGTATGATTGAAAAAAGGAGTAAATAAATGAAAAGGAGAAAGAAGGGGTTGAAGAATTAAAAAGAAAAGGAAATGAAAGGGTGAAAATAAATAGCCCTCCATATGTTCAACCTTAGAGCAGAAACCGGGTTCAATTCATATGCTACTGGATGTCACTACAGTGACACCGGTATTGAAGACAAGCCGTCATGGACCCAGTGACGGACTGCACTAAACCTTCTAGCCACTCAAGTGTCTCTCAAAAGATGCTTGTTTCATTTCTCACAGAGAACCCTTCATAATCTATCGACCTCTCACTCCGAGATGAGGTGATATTGAAAAGGAGGCACTCTGCTCCATGCCTCCGACGACTAAAACCAAAGAGCACTAAATCGAGTCTAGAGCCGCGAGATACATCAAAAGATCTCTTAGGAACACTTAATATTTCTACACTGGTTGTTCAACAATAAGGACACCAATTGTAAATAACAAGAGTCCTACGCAGATCTTAGCAATCTGCCAAGAACATTCATGAGGGAATTTACAATTGTGATTCTCAGTGATTGAGTGGAAATTCCTGCCAGGGTCAACATCAAACAGCCCTGACAGCAGGTCACTTCGGTAATCCCTTGTGGGTTACGCTTAGTGTTCGCGGTGGTTTCAAACGGTCTACAGTTGTGGAGTGATACTTCGGTATACTTCAGCGACTCACCCTGAATCGTTGATACACTTCGGTGTATCTGCGTTAGCTCTCTCAGGGGCATCCGATTCAGGAACGGCCTTGGCAAGGATTAGAGAAAGTTTTCACACTATGCTGTTAACGATCTTGAAGTCCGAACCTGTAAGTGCCGGATGAATTATTGCTAACTGTTTACATGAAGGTATTCATGGAGACCAGGAGTTCCACCACCACCATCACCATCGCCATCATGCTCATACTAACATCACAAAGATAATTCTCACAAAGATCAAAGCAAAGCAAAAGTTCAAAAGTTAATGATCGAAGCTAAAGAATGAGAGTTACTTGAAGCATAAAGATCAAAGTCGAAAGAAGTATGAGGATGGTGGAAAAGACGTAAAGACAATGGAATTAAAGACGTTGATAGAAGGCAGATCACTACATTATCATATTACACACAATAAGAACAAAGAAAAAAGATACGAAAGACGTCAAAGCCTAAGAAGCAAAGAAGACGTCAAGCAACCTTGATGACCAATCCTTAGGGGGAGATTGTTGGGAACATATTTCAGTTAATGTCAAGTCTTGGTCATCTCACTTGTAATAGGTTGCTAAATATATGGCCTTTAAGTTAGTTATGATGCCACAGCCCTTTTAGAAGGTCCATGGGTCGTGGCCTAGTTATTAGTTTCTATAAAGGCTTAAGGTGTTGCCCTAATGCAATGCCTATAAATACTCATGTAATACTACTCTCTTATTGTTGGTTTTTATTCACTATTGCAAGGAAACTTTTGTTACTATTTCGTGTGATTAATTCCGACCTTTCTCCTCTCTCTTTCTCTCATCTCTTACGTGTTATTATACTTGTGTTATGCTTATTTAGTGACCTAACAAAATGGTAGTAAGGTAATGAATCGGTTTATTACATCATAATAAAATAGTTGTAAAAATGATTCGTAAAACAGTTTATCGGACAGTAGGAAAACAATTCATTGTTTATAAAATAGTAGCAGGGTCAAAATTTTGATTTCATGAAGTAGTAGTAAAACATTTTGTAGGATGATCGCAAAATGGTCTATAGAATAATCAAAAATAGTTTGTATGCTAATAGCGACACAGTTTATTATCTTATAAGAGGGTAGCAAGGTAGGCAACTGGTATTCTCGAGGGATACGTAAAGGATTAGGTGTGTGTTCCAGAGATAGTGGTCCAGGTTACTCCTTAAGGTCTTATGGTTTCTATTGGGCATAGCATCTCTGCTGAATGGGGGGTTTGCCAAGTTCAGAGTACGACCCTGAATGAGGGTGTTGATTGCTACTAGTAATCAGTTGGCTGTCTTAGTAGTGTACTTAGCAAAGAAGGTACAACATCGATTGAGTGCAAGGTTTGGGGTAGAGGTGACTGTAACATACCCAGATTGTGATAAAAGAGTATTCCATATAAGAGAAAAAGTATTGTGATGCCAGTGTGTTGTGTGTAGATGTAAACTTTTATAATATGCAATGCTTATGTACACACACAGAATTTTTGCTCTTCTCAGAAATCAAATAAGAATCAATCAGAACATAACTCTATTATAACTACTCTCAGTATCCAAAAATTCACTTCTGAGTCGGTCATAGGTGATCAGGCTATGTCCCACTGTCCCTGGTCGAATATAGGTGATCAGTCTATATTCCACCGAGGTTCAATGAATTTTGAAATACTCAGCTCAGTTACACTAGTAATATGTCCATTACTTTTAAAAGAAAGTGTTTTATAATAGTAAGGCAGCAGGCTTGGCATGCAGGCATGTGGCGGTCATAGAGTTTTGTTTTTGTAAATGTAGTTATAGTCTAGGTTTTAAAATATACCCAGTTCTCTATAACCAAGGCTCTGATACCAATCTGTAACACCCCCAAAAATTTATACAGCGGAAGCATTCGGGTCACTGGGGTGCTACTCAATTGGTATCACAACACAAAGTATAGAAAACGGATTTAACTTATCCGTTTTAAAAGAAATTTCATTACCAAAAGTATTAAGTTTACATCATTCAAAAATAGTGTGGAAGTAAGACCCATAATATATTTAATGCGGTCCCAATTATATCAGAGTCGTCTATGACTATGCCATGCCATGCCAAAAGCCTCCATTAGTTAGCTATCGCCTTAAGCCTAAAAATACATGCTAAAAGTGTCAACACAGGGTTGGTGAGTTCATAGGTTTATATAAATAACAATGTAGAGTAAATGTGAGTTCAATAGAAAGTTCTGTAATCATTATATCGCGCAAAATGTCATGGAAATAAAGTTTATCTTAAAGTAAAATTAGAGATGTGGACCATAAGCAGAGTGTGTGATCATTACAACGAATATAATGTCACACAAAAATTAAAAAAAATAGTCTATTACGCTAGTACTAAGTTCATGCAACCGAAGCTCGACAGTTCAGTGCGCTACAATGTAGCACATAAATAATAATAATAATAATAATAATAATAATAATAATAATAATAATAATAATAATAATAATAATAATAATAATAATAATAATAATAATAATAATAATAATAATAATAATAAATTAGAGATGTGGACCATAAGCAGAGTGTGTGATCTTTACTCTTGGGATGAAGGACGTGATGTTTGGGTTGATTTGACTGGATCATCACCCTTAACGCAAACTGGTATGGTTGATTTCGTGCCGGGTCGTGCGGTGATTGAGGCGGCACAACGTAAACGAGCCAAGTATGAGACTAAGTGCGCAGATATGGGGTATGGTTTTCTCCCTTTCTCTTTCTCTTCTTTTGGGGAACTTGAAAAGGATGCTGTGACTTTATTGAAGCGTATTCGAAAGTTCTCGATGACTCAAGACATTGGAGCACGTGCAGCTGCTCACATTTTTAGTAGGATTAGCTTTTCTATAGCTAGAGGAGTGGGAGCCCAATTAGTATCTCGGCTCCCTACTAACTTCTTGTAAATCCTATATGTTTTTAATAAAGTGATGTTTATAATAAAAAATAAAATAAAATAAAATAAAATAAAATAAAATAAAAAATAATAATAATAATAATAATAATAATAATAATAATAATAATAATAATAATAATAATAATAATAGGGGCCCATAGCGAGTGTTTAACCCAATACACTCGTAATCCGACTTGGTATACACCCGCATTGACCCGTCTGGCCAACCGAACGGGGGAGTCACCCCAATAGATCTATTTATATCAATCGCGCTTCCCAGTAGGAATTAACGGTTCATGAAGGTGGGCATAACAGTGGGTTCAGGGGCTTAGGCTAACTACGCAATAGTTTTAAGAAAATAAAGTATTGTTTGTGGTCCAGAAAATGTTTTGCATATTTCTCACCCCAAGGTTTGTAAAACAAGTATAGGTAAAGTGGGGCTATAAACTCACATATATGATTTAAACACTTGTGTCCAGAATAAGGTAATCCAGTGTGCAATAAGTAAATAAATCATGTTTTCAAGTAAGAACAAGTAACGAGTTTAAGTATAAACAAGCATTGAGTTTAATTAAAAACGAGCATGTATTCTCCCCCAAAACAGTTATAAAACAAGTAAAATTAGGGGCCATGAACTCACCTCAGCAAATAGCAATCTGATAATAAAAAGTCAAGTAGTGATAGAGTGCGGCACCAACACACGACCTAGATTAGTATGGCAAGTTTAGGTTTACAGTTTCAAGTTTGAGACTCGATGAAGTTTAAACAAGTTTAAAAGTTTTAGAGTGTTTGTGTTATTGTTGCTTGTGTGGCAGCATTTAAGTTTAAAATAGTTTGGTAAATATTGGCTAGCATTGGCTTCCGGAAGTGCTTAAGTATACATGTACAAATACCAAATGCTTAAGCCGCGATTTATATCGACACCACAACGAGCAAAAATAAGCAAAACCAAAATAAGCGTACAAACTTAAACACTACCAAAACCAAGCCAATATCAATCCGATTTTTGTTCCGTTTTACTTTCTCAGCTTATCATCATTCTTGCCACACAATAAACAATAACACAAAGGAAAATAAAACCAAAATTTATAATCGACCGTATATAAAAATTGATAGTCAATCGATTTACATTAAACCAAAAACAAGATAACAACAATATCACACTGATACAAAATGGGTCGATCAATTCATATTAACACAACCAAATTTACAACTTGCAAAATCAATCAAAACCGCAAGTTTTATTAACAAAATAATATCAAGAAATTACAAAGTATGAGAGAAATTAAGAAACCCTTACAATAACTTGAGAGTCGATTTGACAGGAAGACCGGACCATAAAAACCTGATTATAAGTACTTCAAATCCGAATCCAAGCAAACCACACACAGCCGATTGTAGGTCGATACCCTTTGAAGACTAGATCTTGTGAAGACTATTGTGAGTGAAATTTGAGTGTGTGGATTCACTGGAATTCGAATAACAATAAAAAGAGGATAATAGGGAAAGCCTTCGACATACTTTCGAGCATGGAAGTTTAGGAGCATCCGATTGGAGCTAATCTCGTTCTCAATCTCCAATATCTAAACCTTTTCTCATCGTTGACCCTAGGGAGATAGGAAGGATAGCGATTGCATCTCTTGGGGAGATAAAGATGATATAGCCTAGGCCTCGGATAGAGATAAAGATGATATAGCCTAGGCCTCGGATGGAGATGGAGCTGGGATTCTTGGAGAGGAAAACGAGAAGCGAAAAATAAAAATAAAGGAAAAGAATTATTATAACTTGGGAAATGTGTGAGTGGTCTCTGGTATTTAAGAGATAAGAGGGTTTTATTAATTTAGTGGGTATTGTGTGTACCCGTGTCCCGTTTAAGTTTAGGTGTAAATATGATACCCCGGTTTGGCAAAAATGCGAGAAGTATGTTTCTGGAAACGTTTTTTTTATAAGAATAGATAAAAACAAAATTATCGACTCCGAAAATTAACCATAAAATTTAAGCCATTACTAATACGGTGTCAGTACGCGTGTGGTGTCGTATTTTTCAGAAAAAGCGAGATGACCTCTCGGTTTTGTATATAAATTGACGGTAAGTGTCAGGAAGTGATTACTTCACTTTTCTTGATAAAATTAAGTAGTTTGGAGGGTTACTGTATGCTACAGTATGCGAAATAACTTTCCGAAATAATCATGTAAGCTAAAGAATGCTCAAATAAATTCTCAAATAATAATAAGTTAATTTTTATTATTAAAATAATGTTTAGAAAATTATGGGTAGTTACATTAAAGTTAAGGATTAATGTAAAATCATCCCTGAAAGCTTTCTTTTTTCGATTTAGTTATTATTATTGTCTTTCTTTTTTTCTTTTTTTTTTAACAATGGTAAAAATCTCTTTGCGAAGGGATAATTACTTATCGTTGCTAAATATGTGCAACGGCCTCTTTTTAAATCTTTAACAAGTGAGTTGAAACTTTGAAATTCCTAGATAACTTTTTCGTGAAAGAGAGACTAAACCCTCAATTTCTATAAACTACTTATCTTTTATAATGAAAAGAATCTGAAAATATAGCCAAGTTTCGTACTCCCTCCGTCTTAAAATATAAGTTCAATTTGACTTTTTGAATCGAACTTTTTATATATATTTTTATATATCCGATGGTAGGAGTTGTTTCTCATCTAGACCTTGAAGTTTAATACATCTAGAACCTAACCAAACGACTCTAAAACAATCATTCTTTCTCGTGTTGTGTCCATTACAAGCAAAATGAAACTCGATGAAGTTAGTAAATTAGTACTTTGGATTAATGAGACGTCAGTTATGTTCATCGCACTTAAAGGAACATTCTTTGGGCTTGTATTCGATGAATGAAATGTAGGCCAGCTTAAACACCCGAAGCTTTTATTTAAATCATTTTGATGAGCTTACTTTTTCTTGTTCCAGTTTTAACTCCCTTAGGGTTGGTTTGGTAGGACGAAATGAAATGTCAAATAAATAAAATAAATGACGTAATAGAATAAATGATGTAATGTAATGATTAATTAGCGTTATTAATCATGTTTGGTTGGTATGATAGGACGGATGAAATCGATAAAAAAAAAGACAAATGGTCATTGATGATAGGAAGTTTATTTAATGTATTTAATTAATGATGGACTTTTATGTAATTATGATTCCACTAAAAAAAATGAATGAGAATGATAGTTTTTAGAGTAAATTACACGGATGGTCCCTGTGGTTTTTCAAAAATTTCACCTATCGTCCCTCAAACTTAAAAGTTGCATGTATCGTCCCTATCGTTGCCAAAGAATAACATGAATGGTCCCTCAAGGGACCATTCATGTTATTCTTTGGTTTGTCAAAAATTTCACCTATCGTCCCTCAAAGGGACCATTCATGTTATTCTTTGGCAGCGATAGGGACGATACATGAAACTTTTAAGTTTGAGGGACTATAGGTGAAATTTTTGACAAACCACAGGGACCATCCGTGTAATTTACTCTAGTTTTTAATGTAATGGGTTATTCATTATTGATAACGCTCATTTTGTACATATTTTAGTAGCATTATTCATATGTTTGTGAATGTTATTTGGTTGTATTTGTGAACATTTTACGCTTAAAAGGTACAAAAGATGTATTCAGGTTCAAGTACAACTATGTCGAAGGAAATAACGAAAAGACGAAGAAAATTCGACAAATCAAGTGTATGTGCACAAAGAGAAGTTTTTCGTTCAAGATAAAGATTCATGCTATGATTATTTCCAAGTTCAAGTAAAAGATTATGAAGTTATTCGATGAAAGAAGGAGTCAAGATTAAGTGCCAAAGATGATTGTTAAAGATGGAGTTTATTGCCAACCCAAGGTTGAAATACACATGCAAACCAATTTCCAACCTAAGGTTGATGCTGAGTCACAGGTTCATACCTCAACCTGAGGTTGAGCAGTCATCCGGCCGCAGGTTGAAGTCCAAACCGTGGGTTGAGAGTGATTTTGGTGGTCAGAAACTTCCCAGCCGCCAAGGTTGAGATCCCAACCGCAGGTTGCTGCACTTATTGTCCTCCAAAGTTGCATTTAAGTGAGGAATTAAGTGCCATTACTTCCAAGTCCGATCATATACTCCTAATTACTCATTTTGCCTGCACTTTATGACACTTTGTGGCCAAGAAACATGCTTGGTGACCAAGGATTAATCAACTATAAATAAAAGTGCTTGGTTAAATGTTTCTTATGCATCAAATCACCATTTGATCATCAAACATCATTGGAAAACTCTCCCTTACACCATAAAGGCAGATTTTCTACAACTCTCTAAACCCGAAAGACCATATTCACCTTACCATTCACGAAGGACGTATCACCAAGAAGTATTGGAGCGATTCTCTAGTGTGGTTAGAGCGTGTACCGGTTGATTGGAGGCTCATAGGATTGCTATAATTCCTATTCTTTACTCATTGTAATCGCTACTTGGGTAAACCTTATTATTATCAAGATGTTGAACTTTATATCTCATGTTTGGTTTCTTTGTGTGACATGTGATATGTTTGATAATGATAATCTCTTAATGCTTGTTTGGTTATTATGAGAACTTGTGATAAAATGATGTTTGGACATAATTAGTGTTTTTTTGGTTTATGATGAAAGACATCATATTTGGTTAAATTGGAACTTGTTATTGTTTATTGTTTTGGTTGATCATTGTTGAGTTTAGAGGCCGAAAGGATTCTCAATAGTAATTAGTTTCAATTCATTAGTCGAATAATGTTTTGATCTTGTACTTTGTGACGATTGTGCAAGTGAATTAATAAACATAACAAGTAAAAGTTTAAATTAGATTATAGGTCGAAAGGAGTCTTTTGAATATGTGTTCTCATCATCTTTCAAGTAAATGGAACTTCACAAATTAATGACATCAAAGTCTATGGGTCGAAAGGATTCTTTGTTTGTTGTTGGTTTAGGCGTGAGTCTTATGATATGACCAATTGATTAAGGCTTATGTATATTTGATTTATAAAACACTAGACTATTATAATTGGTTCTATAGGCCGAAAGGATTACCAATGATAATATGTTTTCCAAACTAAACATCCTAATATCCTTGTGTCATTTGCCCATACAAGTATGTTCTTTGTGTGCTTACATCATGATTTCCATATTGCTTTTCTTGGTGGTTTGATCCGTGACAATCATATCCATCAACTTGTTACTTGCTTAAACAATCAAACAACATTTGAATACAACCAAGTCTCTTGGGACGACCTTGACTTACCAATCCTTAACTACACACGAACGAGTATACTTGCTCGTACGTGTTTCCTAGTTAATCGGTATTTCTTGTTTATAAATTTAAAACCCGTTGCGAAAGCACATCAAGTTTTTGGCTTGTTGGGACGCATCAATTGTAATAAATCATTACATTGTATAATTGTAAACAAACAAGCTAGACTTTTTTATTCCATTATGTAATCTTTTTCATTTCTACTTTGATTACAATATATAAAACACTATGTAAGCGTTTGTGAAAGCTCGCTGATATTTTTATATTTGGAATAGTAACAAAAGGAAATGGACACCTAAGGAAGAGAGGTTTATCTATCATCATGTTAAATATTAAACACACAAAGGTTTGTGAAGCATATTATTTGAGGATGTTACTTTGTAATGTAAGAGATTTTAAATCCTATGAAGATTTGAGGACGATGAACGGCAAAGTTTATAAAACATACAAAAAAGATATCTCGAATATGGCCTTTAGTACCCCTTAAGGTCACTAAGAATTCCAAGTTATGCCCTTTGGTTTAACCAACGCACCAGCAGTATTCATGGACCTTATGAAACGGGTGTATAAACCCTACTTGAATAATTTTGTTATAATATTCATAGACGATACCCTAATCTACTCCAAAAATAAGGAAGAACACGAGAAACACCTCAAGTGAATCTTAGAGTTACTTTAGAAGGAAGAATTGTACGCCAAATTCCCTAAGCGCGAGTTTTGGATCTCAACAGTACAATTTCTTGGTCACGTGATTGATAGCCAGGGTATTCACATTGATCCCGCCAAGATCATGTCTATAAAGGATTGGGCAACCCTACAACCCCAACTGAGATGCGTCAATTTGTAGGACTTGCTGGATATTACCGGAGATTTATCGAAGGTTTTTCCAAGGTAGCAAAACTTTTGACCAAGTTGACTCAAAAGAATGTGAAGTTCGTTTGGGATGAAGAAGAAGAAAAAACGTTTCAGCTGCTGAAGGAGAAACTGTGTAGTGCACCTATCCGGTAATATGGTGCATTTAGTTGGTGAAAAATATCCCTTTTTCTAAGAAATTTTTCATGTGAAAATTAAAAAATTAAAAATCCATTTAGTCACATTTTTTTCCAACAATTTTCATAAAAAATGAAATTTTCATTTTCTAAATTTTAACTAGGAAATTGAAAAGCTCATTTTACCATTCTCACTTTTTTTTCTCAACTAAAAAAAAACACATACACCATTCTACCCCAATCTCTCGTGTCATCCTCCACCGCCGACCATCGCCACCACCGCCCGCCGTCGCCGCCACCGTCGCAATTTGAGGTAATCTTCTTATCATTTTTAAAAAAGAAAAATATAACTCCAACTAAATAGATTTTCAAAATTCTCAACTCTTCTCTAAAGAAGAAAAATCATTCCTTTCTCAATGAATTTAGAAACGGAAAAAGAGGAAAAAATTTCTACAACTAAACGGCACCTAATCCATTGTACATCTGTTGAAATTTAAGGTAATACATGCCTGTTTTCTGTTTCTGATCCTTTTTTCCCCCTTTACTTCGTTTATGGCTTGATGAGCATATTGAGTACCACTAGGGGTGATTTATAATTTCCATGTTACCAAAGGTATATCTATATGTTTGATACGCCAAGGATGTTACACCATGTCGAGATCCAAACACTAAATATCAATCCTAATGTTCAAGGCCGTCCCTGAATTTTTAAATTTTTGAGGGCACCGGACGAAATTACAAAATGAGGCATATCGAGAAGGAATGTTATATATAAAGTGTCACCGTTTATAAGATATAATGCAATTAGTTATCTAAATGTTCAACATATTACTCATTTAAGATATTTTCTCATCAAAATACTTTTTTCTTCGTGAAAAATATGTGTAAAACATGCATATAATTGTTAACAGAACAAATTTTGGGGCCCTAATTTTTTTTGAGCCCTGGGCGGTCGCTCACCTTGTACACCCTCAAAGACGGCCCTGCTAATGGTCAGGGAAAGCTGTGATTTTTATTTGATTCAAATAAGAATTGCTTGGTACTTGTTTTTTGGGTAAAGAGTTTATATCCGGTGAATAATTGATTGGTACTTGTTTTACTAGTAATTTACATATAAATGTTGTTTGATGCATATTATGATTTTATGTGACGCTCAGTAACCTATTCACTATTGAATCTCAACTTTCTTAAGTAGATATATGACATTTTGATATTTAGATCGGGTATATATGGAATTATCCCATAATGTTATTGTTTTGATTGCATGTTGGTGTATGTGTTAGAGACGTTATCTCCTGCCGGTTGCAACTCTAATTGTTTTTCTTATTGTTTCTCAAGTATTTGTTGAATCGTCATGGATCACGGTAAGAATGAGTGCTCGGTGTGAAACCATAAAAATCAAAAGTTTAATAGTTTTAACGCATCATATGAAGATTTTAAGACAACGATTATGAGTCCATTTGAGAAGATTTAAAACACTTAGGATGTTACTCCTTTATGATGTGTTTAGGATACTTTGAGGTTATGTAGTTAAGTATGCGGAATCTACTCAACCACACTTAGAAGATGTTGTTTAATGTAACAGTAATGTAGTATGAACAAAGAACACAATGTTTAACTTTAAACGATTCAATATTATTCAAGAATAATACGAGTGATCTTAATATCACTAGGGTTACAACGACCTTGAATCTTAACAAAACTATATTCGTCTGATGTACATAACATCTAACCTAGGATCTCCTTTTATAGACTTAAGGAGTCCTTTACAAGATAAGTATACTACCGTATATTTCTAACTAATTGTGATATACATAAGATCTATTCCATACTTATCCTTAATACATATCTTCTAAAGCAGTCTTCATGCAGTAGTACCTTCTTTAATATACTAGCAGTACTAACTTAGAGTTTGTACTGTTAGTTATACTTCAGCAGTTCTTCAGTTATACACTAACAGTTTGTACTGTTAGTGTAATCCTCCAGCAGTACTAAGTCAGAAACATTTAATTCTCAACAATCCTCCCCTAAACTTGTGATTTACCCTAAATCATCAAGTTTCTCTGAATTAAATGCATACCTTTGAGGATTGTGAGGACTCTTCCAAACACTATCTTCTGGACTTTGTGTCTTCTGCTTGCTGATAGATTTTTCTTACTAACTCCCTTGCCATTTCTAAGTCTTCATCTACTTTGAGTTTGGCAGCTAGCATAACACTCAAGATTCCTGCTCTAAGTGGATAGTCCTTCTCCACTAGCATGTAAACTTCTACTCCTGCTTTTGTAGAAACCTGATGAACACCACAGTTATCAAATAACCTCCAAGTAGTAGCCAAATCATGAGCTTGAAATCTCCACAATGAAACATCAGCATCTGGCTCATACAACCTTTTCAGCTCAACCCATAGCTCTTTATCCTTATCATCTGTAGGATCTGCAGACCTAAACCTTTCTTGAACTAAGCTCCAAAGCTTATCCAAATCTTCTTTGTCAAAGGCTTTTATCATGTCTTCAAAGAACTTATATACTTTAGTCTGATCTCCTACCCTGATGATTTTCCAGCCTTTCATAGCTCCATCTGAATAAATTTCCCAATCAATGATGGGATGTTTTGCTCTAATGGGATCAACATTAAGAGTTTCTGGAACTACTACCAACATTCCATAGACTTGTTCATCAGTTAATATTTCTTCCTCTTCCTCAGCTGATTCTTCTTGAACTGGTTTATCATGCTTTTCTTCTTCAATCTTTTGCTTCTTGGATTCCTCAGATTCCAGTAGCTCTGTTGTTCTTTTCACACCCTTGCTAGACTCAGTGTCAACTATTGCAGTTTCATCTCTTAAGGACTTTTGGATTCTTGTATGAGCTTCAATATACAACTTCTCAATTTCTTCATGAGATCTTCCTATGAAGTGTTTTTCCTTCCAGTAATCCTGATGTTTCAAGTAGTTCTTCATATACCTTAGTTGTTCACTTCTTGTTGGAGGTTTCTTCTGATAAGTTTTCTTCTTTCTTCTAATCTGCTCCAAAAGATCATCAATAGCTTGATCCTGTTCTTCTCTAGTAAATTGTGATCTTTCTTCTTCTTGAAGCTTTTCAGCTAGCTTCTGATCAGCAAGAACCTGAGCAGCTTTCTCTTCTTCTTCAGTCTGAACCTTATATTCAACCATAAATCTTGTCATTCTTTCTTCATCAGCTACCCTTGCTAACTCTTCTTCATGAAATTTCTGAGCTAGTTCCTCATCTAGAGCAATCTGGGCTTGATCCTTCTTGGATAACTTCTGAGAAGATGGTTCTTCTTCTATCATGATCCCCTTACCCTTGTCTACTCTTGCTTTCTTTGGCCTTCTTGTGTATACTGCACCAGCAGTACCTTGTTCTTGTATACTGGCAGTACCATGTGTAGCACTACCAGTACCTTCTATAAAATCAGCAGTACCTTGATCCATTTATTATTTTTGCCTCCCCTGAGTATCATACTCCTCTTGAACCAAAAAAATGTTAGGATCTTGATCTAGTTGGGCAATCTTCCTCCCCTGTTTGGAAGATTCCTCACCTTTATTTCTTCCCTGATCATCTGATGAGCTTGATGAAGAAGATGAACTAGTTGATTCGACCACATGAGCTGATCTCTTCTTTTTCAGTGTCTTGACCTGTTGCTCCAATTTCTTGACTTTAAGCACCAGCTTTGTATAGACCTTACCAAAAAGCTTCTTGTGAGAGGTGAGATCAGACTCCAAACTAGCAACCTTCTCAGACAATTTTGTACATAGATCCGTCAATTCTTTTAGTGTATGTCTGCCCTCAGCACTTCCTGATGTGTTACCTTCAGGGATAGGTGCATCATGGGGCAAAGACTCATAGTCCACCATATGGTGAGCTTCTGAGCCACCCAAATTTTCCGGTTGGCTTGGGATTCCACCAATAGTACTGGGTTCATAGGAACTTGGTATTGTTGGTGTTGCCATGGATTGGGTCTTAGCTATGGTACTTCTGTCCTGCCCAGCTTCTAAGCCTGAGACAGTAGAAGCAGCCCTTTCCATACTGACATAGTCAGCCTCATCTGCTACATTGGGAGGGGTAGGGTCTCTGTGCTGAGGTACAACAGAGCCCTCTCTGGATATAGACCTATCTGGTGATGATGTTGGTTGTGAAGGTGATTGTTCTGATGTTGTGGGTGTGTGTTGGGAGTCAACTGGGCTTGTTGATCCTTCACCCTGTGCTTGTAGCATTGAATCAAAAAGTGGAACCTCTTCCCCACTATACCCTTTTGAAGCCATCTTCATATTACTAAAAAGTTTTTGGGTAAGTTTGGGTGTTGGATAAACATTTTTGTGAGGAAGAAGTTGATGTTTCCTCATGTTCAAAATAGTTTGAATGAACCTGAGATACATCAAAAATTTTGATTTGTTGTCAACATTTTTAACCATTCCTTCAAAGATGAGTTTTGAAAAATTGAATGTTCTGTTAGTAGCTAAGCAAATGAGAGCATTTGCAATATTGCTATTAAACTGTTCCCATGAGGTTTTCTTAGGACTGAGACAGTGAAGGATGGTGTGGATTAAAAACCTCCATTATGGGGCAAAACAACCTTTTTGAAAAGTTAAAGATTGTGATTGGATGTTGTACCCCATCCTGGTTAAAGTTTCAAAAATCTCAGTGTTTGGCATAGCACTAATACCATTGTCATCATTCAAATGGAGATGCCTCCTGAGTGATGATTCAGTAATAGTGATAGATTTACCATCCACTATGGCATTTAACTCTTTGTCACCATTTTCAAATGTTTTGACAGTAACAGTCTGCCAAAACTCTTTGATTTGGGAGACATGGATAGTGGGATTTAAGGTTAAAGAATACTTTATGTAAGAACCGTTTAAAAAATCCACTATCTGATGAAAGGAAGTATCATCCTCTACTTTTTCCAAATACGCGACCATGTTGTACTTGTCAACAAAGGATAAAGTAGCCATTATTTTTCAGTAAAAGTTGATTTGACTGCTGTGAATAGTGTAAATTTAGGTTAGAAAGTAGATGAAGAAAGTGAATTGAGATATTATGAAAGTGTTATGAGGGTTTCTATTGGACTGACTTCAATTGAAAGATAACTTTTGATTGAAGATAAGGTAAATAAAATATATTAAAAGTAAAAATATCCAAAAAGGAAACCCTTAAAACAAGAAATTGATCAGTAAAAATCTCAACTAACTCTCAACGGCTATTTTCAAAAAGCTGTTATTTCGCACCAGTACTAACGTCTATCTAGCAGTACAAACTTAAGCCTACCAGTACTAACTTTTTGCCTGGCAGTACAAACTTTTTGGAAAAATTTGACTCAGCAGTATGAACTCAATTTTGATTAAAAACCATACTGCTAACAACCATTTTGAAGGGATTAAGTGTAAGGACAGACACTCAATCAAGATTTCGGTTTAATGCAACCTCTGGTTGTGTGAGAACCAATGATTTCAGTTATAAATAACTGCCTGTGATCAGATAAACTCATTCAAAGAGCTTTCTTGACAGGGTTTCTAGCTCGTGGCAGTTGTTGCCTCTAACACAATTGTGTTAGATTCACGTTTGCTCGCTGTTCTCTCTACCAGATGTCCTTAGACTAACTCATTAAACAAAATTATAAAATGGTAGAGAGTGATTTATGTCAGTTACTATCTGACTAACTAAGCCATCAATTCTATTACAAAACATCATAATCAGATTTCAAGAAAGAAGTTTTAAAGAACCAGTTAACTTAGGTATAAACCTTTGTTAATAGATCCCCAAACTCTGTCCATCATCAACCTATTATATCAGCAACTTAAGCCACCAACTGCTACTCACACAATGCACTAGTAATTCCTTTGTGCTTAAACAACTCATACCTGCAATTGTTAGTCCAAAACCAAGAAAACAAAGTGCAAAGCATTTGCTTCATAATAGTTGATGAACTCAAATAAGTACATTTTATTATCATCATTTATCCTATTTATTTGACTTGTTTTATTATATTATATATGAGAATCGATACGTTAATGTTTACTTTAGTAATTCTCAGGTAAAAACAAGCATTATGTGAAACTTGGCGATTTTGGACTAATTATGGAGCAAAACAAGCAAGATGTCAAAAGCCCACTAAAATCCAGAAGATCAAGCTCGTTCTACTCCAGATACGCCGTAACATACTTCTAACATACGGCGTATCACTATCAAGATTTCACAAGTTACAATCCAAGTACATGCGCCGCATACAAAATCAAGATACGCCGCATCTGAAGACGGTGTACGAATATTCCTGAATATATTAATCTTGGACCCCACGCGAAGTTAAGTCAATGCGCCGCATCTATTCACTCTATGCGCCGAATCTATCCCTCAGACAGAAACTATAAATACCCCAAGGACAGACGAATTTAAAAGTTCTCACACACTAAGCTTAACTCGAAGACCGAAGACCACATAACCCTAGAGCCGAATTCAGACGACCAAGCAGCACAAGACACACCTAAACGAAGATACAAGAGCTATAAGAAGGTCCGACATGTATTCAATTCATTAAGTAGTTTTGTTTTATTGTATTAGTACACTTTAATTCATCAGGATTGATGGGCTTGTGTCATGTGACTACGGAAAATCATGCACTCCCCTTAATATTGCTTTCCCATTAATTAAAGTTTATATGTTGATGTCTTTGGTGACTTTTATTAGTGCATTGATAACCTCTGTGTCTAGCTGAGCATTGCTTGGGTCGCCATGCCCCTTCCTCGCCTATTTGTTTTAGCGTCTCTTTAATAAATAGGATAGACATAAGTAATCATTAAGGGTTTACTTGCTGATAAGATTAGAGCCAACGAGAAAGGTTTAATTATATATACTTCATATAAAACTAGCAATAAAACAAGTGACAAGCTACTTAATTATCAGGACAGGTCTTCTTATTGTCTCGAGTATCTATCTGTGTACGTGTGTGCTAATCACTGATTCGTGCTCATTAGTTTAGTTTTCTATTTAATCATAACCAAACCGTGTCAGTCTCTCAGGCTAAACCCCCTTTCGTTAGATTAGATTGTATAGCTAACTTAGGATATTAAAATACTGATTAGAATAACTAGATAATACGTTCCACTCTTAGTGATCGACACTCTACTTACCATTATATTCATACTGACCGGGTACACTGCTCGTTAAGTGTGTGTGTTATTGATAAGTCGGCTAAATATAAATTTAAAACTTGAGTAGGCATTAATACTGCTAAACCGCAACGACACACGCGCGCATCAAGTTTTTGGCGCCGTTGCCGGGGAGTGAATTGTTATTATCTGTTACTTTGATTAGTATTTTAATTAGGTTTTTCTTTTTAGTTTTTTTAGATTCTAACCACTAACCCTGTTATATATTAGATAGATTGCATTCATTGTACAATTTGCATATTTTCTGTTTTTTTTTTTTTTTTTTCTGTAATTTTTGTTTCTTTTTGTTTGATTTTATTTTTGTTTTTCTTTTCTGTATTTTTCTGCATTCTACTATCGTTGTATTGTGCCTATACAAACGATACGGCGCATCTGTTTTCACAGATACGGCGTATTGCGTTTAATTATTATAAAATACAACACGTTTAATAAATTCGAGTACGACGCATCTTTCCCCAAGGTACGGCGTATTCTGTTTTTAATAAGAAATTTTTCTAAACCCTAACGCCATACGACGCATCTGTTTTAACAGATACGGCGTATTTTCTATTTAAATTAAGGGATAATTACTAAAATAGCCCAAAACCCAAATGGGATATTTCTACCCCGGTTGCCCTGGGCAATGCCCCCAGTTGCCCAAAAAAGGGCGATTGTTGCCTAAAAAATACACTGGAAATTCTTTGGTTGCCCCAAAAAATGCCGGTTGCCCTGGGCAACACAATTATTTTCGGATTTCGGGTTAGATAGGGAACCGCCCATTTGTGTTTGGGCTATTTTGGTAATTATCCCTTAAATTAAAAACAGTTTTTTTTGAATTTTTAAACAAAAGCGACGCATCGATTTTTATCGATACGGCGCATCTACTAAATCAAAAATCTTGTATTTTGAAACGTAACGAAAATACGGCGCATTAGCTTTTGTTAATACGACGCATTTAATTTAAATAAATATAATCGATTTTTGATAATTTAAACCTGATACGGCGCATTCTTATTATAAGCGGCGTATCTGTTGTCTGAATAAAAGTCTGATTAAATTTTAACGTAGTAAGATACGCCGTATCCAACTTTTTGGATACGGCGCATCGTTTGCAGATATCAGCCATTTTATTCTTTATATTCGTTTCTAAATTCATTAATTTCTCTTCTAGCAAACAGATCCTACTGACGATTTTACCTATGATGACAGGTTTTGCTATGGAAGATATGTCAATGAACGGATATCTTGCTAAGGCACCTATGGAAGATAAGCACTATGAAAAGTCCCGCACCAAAAAGCCGTTAATTCTGGAAAGTGATGACGAGTGTAATAACTATGAAGTTAGCTTGAGCAAGTTCCCAGCATTAAGCATTACTAAAAGCTCAGAATTGGAAAAGGAACTCTTGCTTTCGGATTCATTCAAAAATTTCGATGCTATTACTAGTAACTTACCTACGATCGATGCTTTACTCAAATCCGTATCTCAAACCAACATGCCCGTCTACTCAGTGGAAGTTTATGAAGATGTCAACTTCAATGTACTCACGATTGATGCCGATTTATTTTCTTGGGAAACCCCTCTTGAAGCTACTTATATGGAATTCAAACGCTTATGCAATATTGAAGATGGGATATTCTCTTATGATTTACTAATGAGCTACACTGAAGATGAATTGTTACTCTTATGGCCTATCATTGAATCTAAAGGATTAATTTGGACGACTATCGAAGAAAAATATGAGAAATTCCAAATTGAATACATGAACTCCGCAAATGCAGTCAACAAATCGA
Source organism: Artemisia tridentata subsp. tridentata (assembly GCA_021014915.2). Classification (NCBI taxonomy): domain Eukaryota; kingdom Viridiplantae; phylum Streptophyta; class Magnoliopsida; order Asterales; family Asteraceae; genus Artemisia; species Artemisia tridentata. The sequence goes on from CP139508.1 coordinate 390,648,491, forward strand.
GCAACAAAAGCTATGGTAGAGGAAATATCCAACCTATACAAACTCCTTATATGCCTTATTCCGAACAGTATTGGGGATTAGATAAAAGCAATCTGGATGATGAAAGAATTTATGCTGAATCGGAGATACTGTTTCATAAAAAGTTGGTAAGGTTGATGGATGTCTCTTTAGAAGAATGGCTTGAACTTAAATACGGTGATCCCAAATTGGCTCCTACGAATGAAGTCAAACGGATTGTGACTTCATGGTTGACACGAATTTTTAAAGAACAATTTAATGAGTTCATGGAGATAAGGAGGAAAATGATTGGTAATACTAGCTTTGACGTTAACTACGATCCTAATAATGTTGATTTTTCAGATTGATTAGCTAGTAAGTTCAATAACCATAAGATCATGGACCGAGCTACTAAAGATGTGTTATGGGTATATTGGATGAGAGGGGAAGATGAGGAAGTAGAAAGCGACAATGGATCATCACATGACGATTCAACGATCGAGGAAGGCATTGAAGAATTGTTCAGCATAAACATTGATGTGTTCAATTATGAGACACCCTTGTGTAAACAATTCAAAGAATTTAATTACCTTCTTCAAATCGACGCTGATGTGCTAACTGGAGATCTACCAGGATTCAAAACTTATGATGAGTTCAAAAACACCTGGTACTACGAATGGAATGACCAGATACCATGGGTTTGGGATAAACCATGGGAATTTGGGCATATTAATCACACTTGTAAACCTTTCCATTTCAAGGATGGAAGTAGTGAATGGCCAACCTGTGATTGGAAGAATGATGGAACCTGCAATGGGGGAAGTATAATTGGTATGAAACGGGTTGGAAATGATGTATACTTTGAAGACGACGATTGGTATGAAAAAGTTGAAGACTGCCCTCGTAAAGCAGAGGCTTTACAAGAAAGAGGTAGAATCAAATACTTAAAAGAACTAAAGGGAGCATCGAATACTACTTTCTGGGAATGGGTGCATAGAAAATTTGATGATTACTCAAGGCTTAGTCGATGCTTGCAATGGGAATTGAAAAGAGAGTGGGATGAGATTCAAGATTATTATCAATCCATTAACGAGGTTAATTATGATCCCTATGATAATAACGATGAGTCGCGAGGAGAATTGATTGATGAACTTGATGACTATTTGAATGAGGATCCTTATTTCAAGTTTGTTGATAAAGACGAAGAAGAATTCATCAAGAGAAAATGTCAACTACTTGGGATAAATATAATAACCCACCCATGATAATTTCTGAAAAATTTGAAGTCATCAAATACTCTTTGGGACCAGATGAGGAATATGTTGCGACGAAGACCAAAAAATATATTAGATTAAGTCGAACGGAAGAAAATGTTGCGGAGCTATATGGTAACATCTTTCGGATGAAAGAAGAAGGATGGCACGTAACAAGAACAAATTAAGGAGCTGAACGTGAGTCTAACTTGAAGACTTTGGAATAAAGACAAGTGCTAACCGGGAGACAACCCGGAAGAAAATTTTTTTTTACTTTTCTGTTCTGTGTCGAGTCTGTCAGACCTGCAGAAGATACGGCGCATCTCCATCATAAGATGCGACGCATCACCTGCACTAGTCATATCTTATTTCATTTTCTACATTTTTATTTTTGACTTTAAAACTTTCTGTCAGTTTATTTAATGCGGCGCATCCCTGGTTAAGGATGCGACGCATCTTTTATTCTGATTCGTACTTATTCCAGGCTCGATACAGCGTATCTTCTTCCATAAGATACGGCGTATCGACTGACCTGATGATTTACAATTTAATTTTTTAAGTTTTATTTTTACTAACTACTAATGTATTATGCAAGTTTGAACCTTCTTAACTCAGGTGTATTAAAGTCTAAATGGTATTATAGATTCCTGCATTTCTGTGGATACATCATCTATGAAGCTTAAACGTTCTAATCCACAAGAAAGTTGATTTTTGCTCTTATACGAATAATGGAGGATCATACCGAGCAAATCTCAGGGGAGTTTTTCTGTTCTAATTCTTTTTATTTTCCAGTTTTTAATCTTTGATACAAACAACGAGGACGTTGTTTAACTTAAGTGGGGGGATTGGAGAATTAGAACACTTACTTGTCCTAAACTTTTTCAAAATATGCTTAAAATGCGCTTAATATATCAAAATTTAAAATTTTCAGCATGTTTTTGTTTAAAGTCTAAATTACATAACCGCACACATAACTCTATTTTTCAAAAATATTAAAACTTTTAGTGTGCTGGTGACTTGTAAACTTTAGAACTTGGCTTGTATACTATTCGAGACCACCATAATAAGTATTATCTATATAATTGGAATGACTTGTCTAAATTGGTAAATTTTTAGGATTACACCCAAATAGCCTTTATATGTTATGTGATATTAACTAACTACACTGGTTAGTTAACCCCCGTATAAACCCTTTGTTACTCTCACTTTTAGAGTAAGATACCCCTAGAAAAACCCTCAGAGCCATTCCTTTCGTTTCTTACACCTTTGTTATAATGTTTCGATACACCCTTACACCTTATCCTACCCTGTAGATTAAAATCCGTGGTTAATTGCTTTAGGCAAAGTGTGTTTCCTTACATTACCTGTGTTCGCGTGCGTAATTCATTATCTTTGGTTAGGTCAGGAAATTGCACAATGCAATTGGTATGAAAGTAAATATTGTATAACTTTTAGTTTATTTTTCGTGTGTTTGCTACTTTCACTATTACAGTTATTTCTAAAAGTATGAAGAGTATGAAAAAAATTATCCGGAAAAATAGTGATAGAAAAGTTGTGAAATTTTACACATATATGTTGAAAAAAAAATCGAAAAAATAGAAAAGAAAAAGAAAAAGGAAAAGTTGGAAGTTTGTTTTAACCAACTTATGTAAAGTTTTGTATTAAGTGGGAGATATCACCACTATTTATTGTTGTATATTATATTTATGGATTGAATGGGAGTTGGCCGTTATGGGAACGCCAACTAAGGTTATTCTTTGATTGAGATCTTGTTGAGTATAATTCGTGTCTACCTAAAGCGTGTGTTTCAAGTGTTAAAGTGTGAGTTATTCAATGATATGAGTCTTATTCATGGGATGGTTGGGAAAGTGATTAACCACACTCGGGATTTTAATTTATCTGTTTTGTTTATTTTTCATTTTACACCAATTTGTATCCCAAATATTATCCATACCCTATATCATTCTTCATCCAAACCTTTGATTTATTGAGATTAGGGATTTGAGCAATCTTAAGTATCGTAGTCGTGGATTCAGCTATGTATTTATGATTTTGTCGCCCTTTTTGATATAATATTATTGGTGAAGATTACTTGGTCCTATCTTTAGCCTATTCGAGTTAAGGATTTGAGCAATTGCAAGTATCGTGGTCGTGGATTCGATCATGTATTTGTGATTTTGTCGCCTTTTCTGGAATATGAGATCGATAGAGATTAAAAAGGATGATCAACCCTTAAGCCTCAAAACCCTTTTTACCGCTTTAGACTTGTTATTCCTTGGCTTTAGTGGGGGAGATGCGTATACTTGCCAAGCCTATGATAGAATATTCGTCACGACTAAGCAACTAAACGATTTAGAATTGTTTTACATTAAAAATTATTTTGGTTTCTACTTCGTTACGTGTTTGGTTGTGTGATTATGACAAAACGAATACGTGCTTAAATATAAAAATAAATCCTAACATCTTTTAGGATACATTTTCATTTGATTAATTCTAAGGTTTACTTGGGGACAAGTAAAGTTCAAGTGGGGGGATATTTGATGAACTCAAATAAGTACATTTTATTATCATCATTTATCCTATTTATTTGACTTGTTTTATTATATTATATATGAGAATCGATACGTTAATGTTTACTTTAGTAATTCTCATGTAAAAACAAGCATTATGTGAAACTTGGCGATTTTGGACTAATTATGGAGCAAAACAAGCAAGATGTCAAAAGCCTACTGAAATCCAGAAGATCAAGCTCGTTCTACTCCAGATACGCCGCAACATACTTCTAACATACGACGTATCACTATCAAGATTTCACAAGTTACAATCCAAGTACATGCGCCGCATACAAAGTCAAGATACACCGCATCTGAAGACGGTGTACGAATATTCCTGAATATATTAATCTTGGACCCCACGCAAAGTTAAGTCAATGCGCCGCATCTATTCACTCTATGCGCCGCATCTATCCCTCAGACAGAAACTATAAATACCCCAAGGACAGACGAATTTAAAAGTTCTCACACACTAAGCTTAACTCGAAGACCGAAGACCACATAACCCTAGAGCCGAATTCAGACGACCAAGCAGCACAAGACACACCTAAGCGAAGATACAAGAGCTGTAAGAAGGTCCTGCATGTATTCAATTCATTAAGTAGTTTTGTTTTATTGTATTAGTACACTTTAATTCATCAGGATTGATGGGCTTGTGTCATGTGACTACGAAAAATCATGCACTCCCCTTAATATTGCTTTCCCATTAATTAAAGTTTATATGTTGATGTCTTTGGTGACTTTTATTAGTGCATTGATAACCTCTGTGTCTAGCTGAGCATTGCTTGGGTCGCCATGCCCCTTCCTCGCCTATTTGTTTTAGCGTCTCTTTAATAAATAGGATAGACATAAGTAATCATTAAGGGTTTACTCGCCGATAAGATTAGAGCCAACGAGAAAGGTTTAATTATATACACTTCATATAAAACTAGCAATAAAACAAGTGACAAGCTACTTAATTATCAGGACAGGTCTTCTTCTTGTCTCGAGTATCTATCTGTGTACGTGTGTGCTAATCGCTGATTCGTGCTCATTAGTTTAGTTTTCTATTTAATCATAACCAAACCGTGCCAGTCTCTCAGGTTGAACCCCCTTGCGTTAGATTAGATTGTATAGCTAACTTAGGATATTAAAATACTGATTAGAATAACTAGATAATACGTTCCACTCTTAGCGATCGACACTCTACTTACCATTATATTCATACTGACCGGTACACTGCTCGTTAAGTGTGTGTGTTATTGATAAGTCGGCTAAATATAAATTTAAAACTTGAGTAGGCATTAATACTGCTAAACCGCAACGACACACGCGCGCATCAATAGTATAAACATATGACTAACAGTTCTAACAAACAGTTCAAATTTGTACTAGCAGTACAAAGTTTACAAAGACAGTACTAGTTGACAAGCCTAGCAGTACAAATCCAATTTAGTATACAAAATCACACAGATTAAAAACTTTAAGGGTTAAGCATTCCAATACTTGCTACCAAGTATTGAAACCTTCTAACATCAAAAGCTTTAGTGAGAAGATCTGAAAAGTTTTGATCAGTGTGAATTTTGACAACTTGAATCAACTTTTTCTCATTGCAGTCTCTTATAAAGTGATGCCTAATTTCTATGTGTTTTGTTTTAGAATGTTGCACTGGATTTTTAATAATGCAAATTGTACTGCTATTGTCAATATATATCATGGTATTCATAAAATTATACCCATAGTCAAGCAATTGATTTTGAATCCATAGCACTTGACCACAGCAACTTGCAGCAGCTACATACTCAGATTCAGTTGTAGAAGTTGCCACAATTGTCTGCTTCTTACATTGCCGTGATAGTAGTCTGCAACCAAGGAACTGACATCCACCAATGGTTGATTTCCTGTCCAGGCTTGTACCAGCATAATCACTATCTGAATATGCCACCAAGTCAAAAGGTGATGCCCTAAGATACCACAGACCCAACCTAGGTTGACCCTTAAGATATCTAAAGATCCTCTTGATAGCAGTTAGATGAGAAGCCTTGAGAGTGACCTGAAACCTTGCACAGGCACACATAGCAAACATGATATCTGGTCTTCATGAAGTTAGGTACATCAAGGACCCTATCATTGATCTGTAGGTGTGTACATCAACATTTTCTCCATCAACATCTTTAAGTAAAGGTTTCTCTGAATCAACTGGTGTGCTTGCCACTTTAGCATCAGTGAACTGAAACTTCCTTAGTATCTCTGCCACATATTTATCTTGACTGATAAATATGCCATCAGTTGATTGCTTCACTTGCAACCCTAAAAAGAAGGTAAGTTCCCCCATGGAACTCATCTGAAACTTATCATGCATAAGTTTCTCAAATTCTACACACATTTCCTTCCTTGTGAATCCAAATATGATATCATCCACATACACCTGTACCAGCAAGTTATCCTTCTTATTCTTCTTGATGAATAGAGTCTGATCTATCTTTCCCTTCTGGAACCCATTCTCTAACAGATAGGAAGCCAAAGTCTCTTACCATGCCCTTGGAGCTTGATGTAGTCCATAAAGAGCTTTTACAACCTTGTACACCTTGTCAGGATGCTCTGGATCAACAAAACCTGGAGGTTGTGAGACATACACCTCCTCTTCAATAGTACCATACAGGAAGGCACTCTTAACATCTATCTAGTAAATAGTTGATGAACTCAAATAAGTACATTTTATTACTATCATTTATCCTATTAATTTGACTTGTTTTACTATATTATGTATGAGGATTGATACTTAATCGTTTACTTTTGTAATTCTCAGGTAAAAACAAGCATTTGGTGAAACTTAGCGATTTTGGACTGATTATGGAGCAAAACATGCAAGAAGTTAAGAGTCTACTGAAATGAAGAAGATCAAGACTAATCTGCTCCAGATGCGCCGCATCCCACTCATTACATACGGCGCATCTCTATCAAGATATCACCAGATACGATCCAAGATACAAGAGGACATGCGCCGCATCTAATCATGGAGTTACGCCGCATCTTCTGGCGGTGTACGAATATTCCTGAATATTATAATCTTGGACCCCACGCGAAGTTAAGTCAATGCGCCGCATCTACTTACTAGATGCGCCGCATCTTCCCTCAGACAGAAACTATAAATACCCCAAGACCAGACGAATTTCGGGAGCAATATATTAGATTCGAAGACCGAAGCAGCAGAACCCTAGGACGAATTCAGTCAAGGAGGCAGCACAAGACACACCAAACGAAGATACAAGAGCTGTAAGAAGGTGCTGCATGTGTTTAATTCATTAAGTAGTTTTGTTCTATTGTGTTAGCAAACTTTAATTCATCAGGATTGGTGGCTTGTGTAATGTGACAACGAAAGATTGCACTCCCTTTAATACTTGCTTTCCCATCAATTAAAGTTTATATGTTGATGTCTTTGGTTACTACTTATTAGTGCATTGATAACCTCTGTGTTTATTAGTGGCTTGCGGGCATTTGACTGCGGAAAATAATGTGGCTCCCACGGTTATTACTAAATTGATCACTTAGGAATAACTTTTAGACATAAGTAATCATTAAGGGTTTACTCGCCGATAAGAATAGGACCAACGAGAAAGGGTTAACTACATATACTTCATATAAAGCGATCAATAGAACAAGTGACAATCTACTTAATCATAAGGACAGCCCTCTTATTGTCTCGAGTATTTATCTGTGTACGTGTGTGCTACTTGCTGATTCGTGCCTATTGGTTTATTTTATTATTTAATTGCAAACAAATCGTGCCAGTCTCTCAGGCTGAAACCCCCTTGCGTTAGGTTATTAAAATACTGATTAGAATAACGAGATAATACGTTCCACTCTTAGTGATCGACACTCTACTTACCATTATATTCATACTGACCGGGTACACTGCTCGTTAAGTGTGTGTGTTATTGATAAGTCGGCTTAATATAAATTTAAAACTTGAGTAGGCATTAAAACTGCTAAACCGCAACGACACATCACGCGCATCAAGTTTTTGGCGCCGTTGCCGGGGAGTGAATTGTTATTATCTGTTAATTTGATTAGTATTTTAATTAGGTTTTTTTTTTATTAGATTAATTGCATCATTGTATTATTTTGCTTATTTGTTGTTTTGTGTGTTATTTGTTTGCTTTTATTTTTGTTTTTGTGTTTATTTTTGTTTGTGTGTTTTTTATTTGTTTTTATTTTTCGTATTTTTTCTGTTCTGCTATCGTTGTACTGTGCTAAATCAAACGATACGGCGCATCTGATCTCTCAGATACGGCGTATTGCGTTTAATTTTTTTTTTTTTAATACAACGCGTTTAATTAATTCGATACGACGCATCTTTTCCCCAAGATACGGCGTATCTGTTTTTAATAAGAAATTTTTTTTCTAAGCGATAAAGTAATACGACGCATTTGCTTTAGCAGATACGGCGTATCTGTTTTTGATAAAAAAAAAATTTCTAAACGTTAACGCCATAACGACGCATCTGCTTTAGCAGATACGGCGTATCTATTATTTTAATTAAAAACAGTTTGCGAATTATTAAACAGATACGGCGCATCGATCTCTGTCGATACGGCGTATCCTCTGAATCAAAAATCTCGTATTTTTAAACGTAACGAAAGTACGGCGCATTAACTTTCGTTAATACGACGTATTTAATTTTAAATAAATATCGATTTTTTATTAATAAATTCGATACGGCGCATTCTTAAATTCTAAGCGGCGTATCTATTTTCTGAATAAAGTCTGATTAAATTTTAACGATTATAAGATACGGCGTATCCAACTTTTTGGATACGGCACATCGTCTGCAGATATCAGTAACTTTAATTTTTCGTATTCCGTTTTCGTTATTAATTATCTGATATATTACTTTCTCGAGCATACCCTACTGATATTTTTGTGTTGATTTCAGGAAGTGCATGACCAGGAGTTCTACGAAGAACTTGATTCAACCTTTCGAAGATCCTGAACGAGCCCTACATTCGCTTAAAAGGATTTTCAACACAAGAAGCTTTGATCTTTCAAGTTCACTCGAGCTTGATTACTTTTCTGAAGAAAAAGAGGAAGTTGAAACAGAAACAATGGGCGAAAACACTACTATGGAGGAATACATGAACAGTACCCGTGCTGATTACACTTCAGGAGTTGCTAGACCTAAGTTTGATGATAAGTCAAAATTTGAATTGAAGGGTCAGTTTCTCAAGGAACTAAGAGAGAATGCTTTCAGTGGGACGGAACACGAGGATGCTAATGAGCATGTTGAAAAGGTCCTGGAGATTGCAGATTTGTTTACTTCAGAAGGAGTGACTGACGATCAAATCATGCTAAGAATCTTTCCACTCTCACTAAAAGGAGCTGCTAACAAGTGGCTAAGGAATGAACCTGCGAGTTCAATCACTACATGGGGAGATTTGAAGAGTAAATTCCTGAAGAGATATTGTCCACCTGCTAAGACTGCTAAAAAGATGGAGGCTATCAATAGTTTCAAGCAAGAGCCTGATGAAACTCTTTATCAAGCTTGGGAACGATTTAAAGATTTATTGGTAAAATGTCCTCAACACTATCTAACCCCTATGCAGGAGATAATATTGTTTTATCAAGGATTGGACGTGCCTACAAGACAGATTTTGGATGCTAAGGGAGCTGTACCTCAAATGAGTGCAACTAATGCTAGGAAAGCAATCCAAGAAGCTGTCGATCATTCTCAAAAATGGCACGATGGGACCTCTACTAGATCTAAGAGCAGCACTAATTTTGACGGGATTGCTGCTATTCAAGCTCAATTGGATAAAATTAGTAGAGAAATGAAGAAGCGTGATGAAAGAGCTTATGCTGCCCAAGTTGGATGTGAAAAGTGCGAAGGACCTCACTACACTAAAGATTGCCCGAATAAGAATGAAAGTGAGACGTTTGAAGAAGCATATTGCACCCAATTTAGACAACCATTCCGACCTTCAGGGAGATTTAGGGAAGCTACACCGGGATTATATCAAAGGAACAACTTCAATCCCGCTTATCAAGAAAGGAGGCAGACTTTAGATGATACTTTAAAGCAAATTATGACCAATGCTGCTAAAAGACATGAAGAGAATACTGCTATGATCAAAGAAATTCGAGCTTCAACGGACACTACTACAAGAAATCAAGGAGCTTCGATCAAAGCATTGGAACAACAAATTGGTCAAATGAGCAAAGTTCTTCAAGAAAGGGGATATGGAAGTTTACCGAGCTCAACTGAAACCAACCTAAGAGATTATGTCAAGGCCATAAGCACCACTGAAGAAGTCACTCCTAATATACCTAGAAGATCGATGAATGGTAATGATGGTGCAAGACCCGAATTTTTCTTTAATTCTTCAATCAGCTTAAGGAGACTACTAAAAGAGAAGACAAAGATTGAAGAGGAGATCAAGGCAACAATGAAAGAAGAGAACCCTGCAACCGACTCAAATGCCTTGCCTCATAAAGAAAGAGACCCAGGAAGTTTTACTCTACCTTGTTCTATTAATAATATATCTTTCAATAATGTGTTAGCTGACTTAGGAGCTAGTGTTAGTGTTATGCCTCTTAAGACATTCGCTACCCTAGGACTAGGAAAATTAGCACCAACTAAGTTACTTATTGAATTGGCTGATAAAACGGTAAAACGACCTGAAGGGATTGCTAATAATGTGCTAGTTAAGATTGAGCAGTTTATTTTTCCCGTAGACTTTGTTATACTAGACATGCCCGAGGATGTTAAGATTCCTTTAATCCTCGGAAGACCTTTCTTGTCTACTGCCCATGCTAAGATTGATGTGTTTAAGAGAAAAATCTCATTAAGGGTAGGGAATAATAAACTAGTCTATAAGTGCCAAGATCCGGTTAAAAGCATAATTAGAGGTGTTTATGTGCTAGGATTAAGAGAGCGTATGGACCTCGATCTGGAAGCTAGACTTATGGGAGAAACATTGATTCAAAATAACTCAACTAATCCTAATCATGAGAACTTTGAGGAATTCATTGACCTTAATGTACCTACCGAACTTAGACGCAATGTTGTTAATGATTCTGATGATGAGTGGTATGATTGTGTAGTAATTAATAAACGTAGGAGAATAGTTGAGAAAACGAATTTGAATAATGATGTGTTTATTGAACTACCACCCCACCTTGCTTATTTGTGCCTATATGATAATAAGAATTTCCCGTCTATCATTTTGTCATCTCTGCCCGAAAGGGACAGGACTTTGTTTATGCAGATATTAAAGAAGAACGGCGTGGAAATTAAGGACGAGCAAGGAGTGTTCAATATTACTGAATTGGCGATGAAGGAGCGCGATGTTTCTGACTCCTTCAATGATCAATATTAAAGAGGTGAACGTGAGTCTAACTTGAAGACTCTGGAATAAAGACAAGTGCTAGCCGGGAGACAACCCGGAGAATTTCTAATATTCTGTTTTCTGTGTCGAGTCAGTCAGGCCCGCATGAGGATACGGCGCATCTCAATCCTGAGATGCGACGCATCTCCTGCAATGGTCATATCTTATTTTATTTTTCTGCATTTTTATTTTCAACTTTAAAACTTTTTATCAGTTTATTTTAATGCGGCGCATCCCTGGTTAAGGATGCGGCGCATCTTTATTCTGATCCGTATTAATTCCAGGCTCGATACGGCGTATCTTCTTCCATAAGATACGGCGCATCGACTGACCTGATGATTTTCAGTTTTAATTTTTAAGTTTTATTTTTACTAACTACTAATGTATTATGCAAGTTTGAACCTTTCTTATCTTAGGTGTGTTTTAAAGTGTTGGTGGTATTATAGTTTCCTGGATTTCCTGTGGATACATCAAGTATGAAGCTTTAAACGATCTAATCCACAAGAAAGATGATTTTTGCTCTTATCAAATGGAGGATCATACCGAGCAAATCTCAGGGGAGTTTTCCTGTTCTAATTCTTTTATTTTCCAGTTTTTAACCTTTTATACAAACAACGAGGACGTTGTTTAACTTAAGTGGGGGGATTGGAGAATTAGAACACTTAACAATTACTTGTCCTAAACTTTTTCAAAAAATATGCTTAAAATGTGCTTAATATATCAAACTTAAAAAATTTTAGCATGTTTTTGTTTAAGATCTAAGTTGCATAGCTGCACACATGACGTTATTTTCAAAAATTGTGATTTTTCAAAATTCACAAATCTATGAGTGTGCCGGTGACTTGTAAACTTTAGAACTTGGCTTGTATACTATTCGAGACCACCATAATAAGTATTATATTTATATAATTGGAATGACTTGTCTAAATTGGTAAAATTCTAGGATTACACCCAAATAGCCTATTATATGTTATGTGTTATTAACTAACTACACTGGTTAGTTAACCCCCGTATAAACCCTTTTGTTACTCTCATTTTTAGAGTAAGATACCCCTAGAAAAACACTCAGAGCCATTCCTTTCGTTTCTTACACCTATGTTTAAAATGTTTCGTTACACCCTTACACCTTAGCCTACCCTGTAGATTAGAATCCGTGGTTGGTTAATTGCTATAGGCAAAGTGTGTTTCCTTACATTACCTGTGTTCGCGTGCGTAATTCATTATCTTTGGTTAGGTCGGGAAATTGCACAATGCAATTGGAGTGAAAGTAAATATTGTATATCTTTGAGTTTATTTTTCGTGTGTTTACTACTTTCACTATTACCGTTATTTCTGAAATATGAAAAGTATGGAAAAATTATCCAGAATTATCATTATAGTGATGTGGTGAAATTTTACACATCTATGTCTATGTTTCAAAAAAAAAAAAAAAAAAAAAAAAAAAAAAAAAAAAATGAGAAAAGAAAAAGAAAGAAAGAAAAGTTGGAGGTTAGTTTTAACCAACTTATGTAAAGTTATGTAAGTGGTCGATATCACCACTATTTGTTATACTATATCTATGGATTGAATGGGAATTGGCAGTTATGGGAACGCCAATTAAGGTTTATTCTTTGATTAAGATCTTGTTGAGTATAATTCGTGTCTACCTAAAGCGTGTGTTTCAAGTGTTAAAGCGTGAGTTATTCGATGATATGAGTCTTATTCATGGGATGGTTGGGATAGTGATTAACCACACTTAGGATTTTAATTTATTTGTTTTGTTTATTTTTTATTTTACACCAATTTATATCCCAAATATTATCCATACCCTATATTATTCTTTATCCAACCGAACCTTTGATTTATTGAGATTAGGGATTTGAGCAATCTTAAGTATCGTAGTCGTGGATTCGGCTATGTATTTATGATTTTGTCGCCCTTTTTGATATATTATTATTGGTGAAGTTTGGACCTATCTTTAGCCTATTCGAGTTAAGGATTTGAGCAATTGCAAGTATCGTGTTCGTGGATTCGATCATGTATTTGTGATTTTGTCACCTTTTCTGGAATTTGAGATCGATAGTGATCAAGAATAATTAACCCTTAAGCCTGAAAACCCTTTTTACCGCTTTAGACTTGTTATTCCTTAGCTTTAGTGGAGGAGATGTGTATACTTGCCAAGCTTATGATAGAATATTCGTCACGACTGGACAGTTAAACGATTAGATTTGCTTTTATCAACTTATTTTATTTTACTTCTAATTCATTAAGTGTTTAGTTGTGTGATTATGAAATAAACGAATACATGCTTAAATATAAAAATAAATCCTAACATCTTTTAGGATACATTTTCATAAGAGAAATTCTAAGGTTTACTTGGGGACAAGTAAAGTTCAAGTGGGGGGATATTTGATGAACTCAAATAAGTACATTTTATTACTATCATTTATCCTATTAATTTGACTTGTTTTACTATATTATGTATGAGGATTGATACTTAATCGTTTACTTTTGTAATTCTCAGGTAAAAACAAGCATTTGGTGAAACTTAGCGATTTTGGACTGATTATGGAGCAAAACATGCAAGAAGTTAAGAGTCTACTGAAATGAAGAAGATCAAGACTAATCTGCTCCAGATGCGCCGCATCCCACTCATTACATACGGCGCATCTCTATCAAGATATCACCAGATACGATCCAAGATACAAGAGGACATGCGCCGCATCTAATCATGGAGTTACGCCGCATCTTCTGGCGGTGTACGAATATTCCTGAATATTATAATCTTGGACCCCACGCGAAGTTAAGTCAATGCGCCGCATCTACTTACTAGATGCGCCGCATCTTCCCTCAGACAGAAACTATAAATACCCCAAGACCAGACGAATTTCGGGAGCAATATATTAGATTCGAAGACCGAAGCAGCAGAACCCTAGGACGAATTCAGTCAAGGAGGCAACACAAGACACACCAAACGAAGATACAAGAGCTGTAAGAAGGTGCTGCATGTGTTTAATTCATTAAGTAGTTTTGTTCTATTGTGTTAGCAAACTTTAATTCATCAGGATTGGTGGCTTGTGTAATGTGACAACGAAAGATTGCACTCCCTTTAATACTTGCTTTCCCATCAATTAAAGTTTATATGTTGATGTCTTTGGTTACTACTTATTAGTGCATTGATAACCTCTGTGTTTATTAGTGGCTTGCGGGCATTTGACTGCGGAAAATAATGTGGCTCCCACGGTTATTACTAAATTGATCACTTAGGAATAACTTTTAGACATAAGTAATCATTAAGGGTTTACTCGCCGATAAGAATAGGACCAACGAGAAAGGGTTAACTACATACACTTCATATAAAGCGATCAATAGAACAAGTGACAATCTACTTAATCATAAGGACAGCCCTCTTATTGTCTCGAGTATTTATCTGTGTACGTGTGTGCTACTTGCTGATTCGTGCCTATTGGTTTATTTTATTATTTAATTGCAAACAAATCGTGCCAGTCTCTCAGGCTGAAACCCCCTTGCGTTAGGATATTAAAATACTGATTAGAATAACGAGATAATACGTTCCACTCTTATTGATCGACACTCTAATTACCAATATATTCATACTGACCGGGTACACTGCTCGTTAAGTGTGTGTGTTATTGATAAGTCGGCTTAATATAAATTTAAAACTTGAGTAGGCATTAAAACTGCTAAACCGCAACGACACATCACGCGCATCAATAGTGAAGCCCATGAAAGAAGTATAAGCTAAAAATAGTCTGATTGCTTCAATCCTTGCTACTGGTGCAAAAACTTCTTCATAGTCTATTCCCTCTTCTTGTGTATACCCCTGGGCTACAAGCCTAGCCTTGTTTCTGATCACAATTCCCCTTTCATCCTTCTTGTTTCTGAACACCCATTTGTTTCCAATTACCCTCATACCCTTGGGTAAGTCAACTAGTACCCAAACCTTCTGAATCTTGTATTGGAGAAGCTCCTCTTGCATTGCTTCTACCCAGCTTGAGTCTTCTAAGGCTCTATTTTTGGGTTCAGATTGTGAGAGGAAACAAACAAACAAGCATGTGTTGGCATCTTCATGCTGCTTTTCTTCATAAACAGTACTAAGAAACCCTTGTTGGTCTAAAGTCATAGTTTGTCTTCTTGTCTTCACACCAGATTGTATGTCCCCAATCACATTGTCTAGGGAGTGATCTCTGTGTATCCTTGTGTGTGGTGTAGTGAGAACTAGATAGGTAGGTGGTAGATTGTTGATATCCACCTCATCTTCTGAGAAATCAGCAGTGTTAGTATCTGATGGGCCAGCAGTATGAATATTTTGCCAGCAGTACCAACTTGGGGCTCAACAGTACAATCATCATTTGTACTGTTATCTTCATTCTCTTGATCCTTAGCTCCAACTACATTGTTTTCATCTTCAAAACCTTCTTTTGCTTCATCAGTAGAAGGTTCACCATTCTTTGAAGATGAATCCACATTGTTCCATATTGGCATCAGCAAATGATCTTGATCTTTCTCCTTTCCCAAGCCTGCTTCATTTGTTGTAACATCAGCTTCTGAACCTACAAAATCATTAGAAAAGGTTCCTGCAAAAACTGGCACATAATTCATTGATTAGGTTAGGGCATCAAGATCAAATAGCCATTTTTGACCTTCACCTGTAATATTAGATTTATTTTCTAGAAACTGGACATGCAGGTTCTCCTCTACTTTCCTTGTTCTTGTGTTGTATACTCTAAAGGCTTTGCTATTTAGAGAGTACCCAACCAAGAAACCTTCATCAGATTTGCCATTAAACTTGCCTAGATGGTCTAAGGTATTGAGAATAGTTACATGACAACCAAAAGGTCTTAGAAATCCTAATGCAGGAGTTCTGCCCCTAAAAAGCTCATATGGTGTCTTGTTGTGAGGTTTAACTACCAAAACCCTGTTCTGCACATAACAAGCAGTATTAACTGCTTCAGCCCAAAAAGTGATAGGCAGCTTAGAGTCAGCTAACATGGTTCTAGCAGCTTCTATCAATGTCCTATTCCTCCTTTCAGCAACCCCATTCTACTGAGGAGTTCTAGCAACACTAAACTCTCTTCTAATACCTTTTTCCTTACAGAACTCATCCAAAACTCTATTTTTGAACTCTGTCCCATTGTCACACCTAATGACTTTTACTTTCTTATCCACTAAATTTTCTATCTCAGTAATGAATCTTTTAAGAATGCTAGGTGTCTCATCCTTAGAACCTAAAAAGAAAACCCATGTGAATCTACTAAAGTCATCAGTAACTACAAGACAGTACCTTTTATGCATAATACTACTCACAGATGTAGAGCCAAATAAAACCATATGTATCATAAACAAACGTTGATCAATAGAGTTGTGGGTCTTGGGCTTACAATAAGCCTTGTGTTGTTTGCCTTTGGGACAGGCAACACAAGTCTGGTCATTTTCAAATCGTTTTTTAGGCAAGCCTCTTACCAAACCATCTTTAACAATTTTATTTATGGTTTTAAAATTTATATGACCAAGTCTTCTGATGAAGCGAAAAGTGTACCGCTTTTAGGGGGTCATTTAAGCCCTAAATCGTATTTATTTGATCAAATATTGCCCTAAATCGTTCCTTTTGTCATTTTAGGTACTTTGGAGAAGAAATCTGGAAAAGGAAGCATTTTGGACGTTTTTGGAGCATAAAAGTGAAGAAAACGACAAAGTCTCAAAATTATGCTGGAAAGTACCTTTGACGGCGTCAGGAATTGGTCCAGACGGCGTCATGGCTTGGCAAAAGTGGTGGATGTGAAAATTACTCATGATAAGCCAGAGAATTTTGCATGAAAAATATGACGGCATCACCCTTTGAAGTGATCAAGGTCGTCACGGTTTAAGCTAAAGAGGGACGGCGTTAAGCTCAATTCTGACGGCGTCACCCCTTGATAGGACAGAGCGGATTTTGGAGCACTAAAGAGGGACGGCGTCAGGAAGGCCATCCGGGAACCCTAAAAGCGGCGAGGTGACGGCGTCAAGTCCTATAACGTGACGCCGTCAGCCCTTAAACTCTATATATAGTTTTGCAATTTTTTGTCATTAGTGTGGAACTTATTGTGTGTAACTTTGGAGGAGAAACCCTAAGATGAAATTTCTGCCATTTTCAAGGGTTTTCATACCCTTGGATCTCCCATGTTTAATTGAAGATAAGTGATTATTTAATCATTCAATATGTCTATGTGTTGTTTGATTACATCTTGTTCTTGTCTTTTGATTAACATGCTAGGCTAGATTTATCTTGTGTTTGCTTAGATCTAATGAAACCTAGCTGTTGAGTCCCATTTAAGCCCATCTAGGAAAACATCATTGATAATAATAGCGGAATTAACAAGAACAATAATGTTAACAAGGTTGTAATTAAGATAACCAAGGCGCCTCTTTATTATTCATAATAAACTAACAACCACAACTACAAACGTGTACAAGCACACGTTTGCTAACCAACAATTCTCAATAGAGACTACATGTTTCTGGATGCTCAAAACTAACGACCTACATCTCTTTATATACTAGAGATTAGGTTTACAATACTTGTTCAAGAAGACTTAACAATAATGATAAGACCGAATATGTTTAAACAAATAAAAGATATCCTGTAATCTTCATTTTAAATGAAGATTATTCATTTGTCATCTTCGGTCCTTCTTGTTTTGTAAATATCAAATCACAATTCCCAACAATCTTCCCCTATTTGATATTACAAAACAATCTTCAATGCTTCCCCTTGACTTGAACACGTCACCACAAATAAGCTGATAAGCTGCAAACCAATCATCTTCCCCTTTTTGCAACATCAAATAGGGATCTTCATGCAACTTGAATCGAAATGCTTCCCCTTAAGTGGTGCATGTAGATGGTTAAACAAGCTTCCCATGAAACTAAGCATGTTTACCATCTCTAGAATCACGAACTCCATAGGCTCAATGAACTGATTACTTAATGAAGAAAACCGAATATAACGAACATGATGAAGAAGTTGAATCTCCCAAACTTGCGTCTTATATCTTGCACTATCCATGTGACTCCAAACTTATCTCAAGAAGTAGGCTACTAGGACCTCTTGATAAATTCTAGCAAATGTGAGCATTAAGCGCAGGGGAGGTATAATAGATCACACACTTTTGCTATATTCATCAAATCTTTGTCACCACCGTATAAAACAAGCAAGTTATCTCCAAATGTTGTCCGTCATTTTGAGATATGATAAGAACACGCACCTGTGAAACTCAACTACAACATCAAATAAATAATATTTAATTGTCTTCTTCAAATAATCACCAACGAGCCATAAAAATAAAGAATATATCGTGATCCATCTCTTGAATCTTCGGACTCCAATCGGCTTAAAATAGTATCTGATTTAGTACGAACAAGACATGTTTATACACCTTAGCTATGGGTCTTGGGGTCCTAGACCATCCTCACCATAACTGACCATTTGATCCTAGATCAAACCCAATAATAATTCGTGTGGTCCCGGACCCACGACATCATTACGTTAGGAAACAGCTCGTAAACACCAAACCAAAATAATAAACCAAGCCATCATATCGTCCAAGATCCAAAACTTGAGCAACCAGTATTCACCGAAAACCAAAAAATAACGAACACCCATGAGCAGAAATAATATTCGAAGACCAGATTTAATTAAGTCTGGTGCCAGACTTAATTTCCAAAAGCAGACTTAACTGAGCACTGACCAGAATAAACCTTCACTGCAACCAGACTTAATTACCAACCACCAGAATTAAATTCCAACGGACCAGAATTAACTATGATGTGCAGCAGACTTAAAATATAAACCAATCAGTTCGAAACTTGCACGTGATGATTGGTGCATACCACAAATTAATTTGAAAAGGCAATGAATTCAACGCATTGTAACTTCGCTGACCCCACAAGATGGATTCTACGCAATCCAAAACAGTAAGCGACAAACAAAGAGCAGTCAAATTCAGGATCACATCTTCAATTAATTAACCACAAGCCACCAACCATTGACAATAATCAAAATAGAATTCGTATGGTCTATCAATCATACACCTGACAACAAACCACTTTATGCGACACACAAATCAGCTTCACCATTTACTATCCCACGTGCATCAATCATGCGACAAACATAATAACATTACTGACCAACCAATTCGTCCCACACGTTGACTCCCAATTCCAATTAATAACAGTACGAGGTAAACAATTAAAGCCCCAATCGATCTGCTCATATCGATACAAAATTAAACACGATTACCTCATAACCACCAGATCTGCTCAGAATCTGCCTTCATTGAATCTGCTCCATCTCCAACCTTGTAGATCCTAGAAATCGAGAGCCACCCGCTCTGATACCAATTGTTGAGTCCCATTTAAGCCCATCTAGGAAAACATCATTGATAATAATAGCGGAATTAACAAGAACAATAATGTTAACAAGGTTGTAATTAAGATAACCAAGGCGCCTCTTTATTATTCATAATAAACTAACAACCACAACTACAAACGTGTACAAGCACACGTTTGCTAACCAACAATTCTCAATAGAGACTACATGTTTCTGGATGCTCAAAACTAACGACCTACATCTCTTTATATACTAGAGATTAGGTTTACAATACTTGTTCAAGAAGACTTAACAATAATGATAAGACCGAATATGTTTAAACAAATAAAAGATATCCTGTAATCTTCATTTTAAATGAAGATTATTCATTTGTCATCTTCGGTCCTTCTTGTTTTGTAAATATCAAATCACAATTCCCAACACTAGCTATTGATTATTGGTTATTAGTGTGTTATTAGTTGTATTGGATGATTGTTTATCTATGTTAGGCTTAAGAAAACTGGCTAACCTCCTATTCGGTAACTTGCTTGAACGTCTTAAGAAACATGAACCAATGCGTACTAAGGTTTTTATGGTTGTATTTAATGCACAAGCGAATTCTAGTGATCCCATGTTAGGAGCTTCCTAGCCGGCTCGACATAGGAGTGAAGTAGGAGCTTGTAGAGTTGGGGAAGTACGTACGCCACCCCACGATTGGTATTAAGGAATACACCCGTCATCCACGCGATTAATACACACTAATCAACCGGTAAAAGATAGTTAGGGAGTAAGGAAATCTAAGTAAACACATTTCTCTCCATATAAGTTTTACCTCCTTTTCATTTTCAGTTATTTTATCTTATTTGCATTCGTAGTAACTTGGGTTAGTTGATTAGCAACTAATTCCGCCCACTCTTTCAAACCCGAGATTTTACTTGCTTTCATAAAAATATAAAAACATAAAAAGAATCTTCTCTCACCCCTAGACCTATTAGAGTAGTTTTTCAATCCTAACGACACTATTCCCTGTGGAGAACGATCAATCCCCCGTACTTACCACTACACTATACTACATCGGTCAGGTACACTGCCTGGTGGGGTTGTAAGCCTCTTGAGATCCCTCGAGAAGTAAAACCTGTTGTAAGGTCGCAAAACCACGCATCAAGTTTTTGGCGCCGTTGCCGGGGAATAGTTATTGTTTAGGTTGAATTTTTATTTTATAGGTCTACTCACTAGATTCCTTTCTAGTGAGATTTTTATTTTCTTTTTTTAGGTTTTCTTTAGTCTATCTTTTTCTGCTCTATCCATTGCTCAAATCTTCCTTGGCCATCATGGTAAACGAAGATTTCTCCAATCTCAGAGTCACCAGGAGTCGTAGTTCACTAAGCGACCTTATTTCACCCTACGCAGAACCTGATAGGGAAATGCGAAGATTAAGGCGACTCTTTGCAACACCCGAACCATCTGGCTTTGCCATCAACTTTGATGATGCCCTCTCCGAGGAAGAATCCAATCATCATTCTACACCTCCTAGCCCTCAACCCAATCACGATATGGAGGTTCCCGAAAACCCAATCCCTAAATGCCTCAAGGACTACTCTTCTCCCACCCCTCGTGGTTTTTCCAATGCTATCGTTTTTCCAAATGAACACACGAATGGGGTCTTGCGTGCAACCGATATTTGGCTTGTCCAAAGTGTATGCAAGTTCCACGGATTGAAAACTGAAGATCCAATCCAACACATCAAGGACTTCCTGAAAATAGTGGATACCCTCCATACGGACGGAGCCACTAGAGATACCTCCCGGCTGCGATTCTTTCCCTTCACCCTTTATGAAAAAGCCGGAGACTGGTATAACCAACTTCCCTCCGAATCTATTTTCACATGGGAACAGCTTGTCTCAAAATTCTATGAGAAATTCTTTCCAATAGGAAGAACTTCAACGTTAAGAGACGAAATCTTCCGCTTCCATGTTGGACCAGCTGAACTCATTCACGAATCCTGGACCAGATTCAAAGATCTGATTAGACAAGTCCCTCATCATGGCATTGAACTCTGGCTTCTTGTCCAAATCTTTTATGATAGTGTCCCTAAAAGCGACCAATTTGGCATTAATAATTCGGTAAAAGGAAAAATAGCCAACCTAAGCGCTGAGGAAGGATGGAATAGAATTGAGGAATACGCAAATGATCAAGACGATACCTGGGATGAACCCGATTCGATCATGAGCATTTCCAAGATCATGAAAGAGCTTCCTTTTGCTAGCTGGTTGAGTAGAATGAATGATCAAGTCTCTTATTTAGACAAGTCACAACCAACTAAACGGTTGTCAAACCCATACTTGATCTGCGACCAATGTGGTGGCCCGCATGAAGTGGAGGAATGCAGGGATGATACCACCACCGAACAAGCATGCTTGTCAAGCCACGACATCTTCGATGATCCTTCGCTCTTAACTTTCTACCAAAACAATGATTTCACCCCTTGGGGAAATCTTGTGAGAGAAGAGGGAGGAGGAGAATATCCTGACTATAAGGTTAGGAGCACTTTTGAGGATGATCTTGGGCACTTCACGTTTGAAAAGAATCTGCAACTAAATGGTCTCGACGACCTTATCAATAGCCAACAAAACGACATAAGGGCCAAATTCGCAGAACTCAACGCCACTCTCGACGGCCTTGGCGAACCTCAAAGAGATCCCTTACTCGCCATCACCACTCATGCTGGAACAACTACTAAGGATCCACCTTACCCAGCTCAACAATCTAACGTCATGGAACCCAACACCCCTCGTGAAGAGAAAGATAATGTGAACGATGAAAATCCCGAACAAACCCCTCCGGTAACTCCCTCTCCACCCACTCCAACCAAACAGCCCATTAAAGTCCCATACCCGTCCCGTCTCAAGAATCAAAAGGTCGAAAATGATAATAAAAGATTCTTGTCATATTTGAAGAATTCGGTCGTCACCATACCCCTTCTTGATGCATGTTACCATATGCCCAAATATAGTACATACTTCAAGAAGTTGCTAACCAACAGAAAAGGGCTCGAGGGTCTTGTAACCTTAGGAGAAGAATGTTCTGTGGTGACTCAACGAGGGCTGCCAAAGAAGGTGGATGATCCAGGTAGTTTCACCTTGCCCTGCTCAATAGGATCTCTTTCAGTCAAGAATGCTTTAGCCGACTTAGGAGCAAGTATCAATCTTATGCCGCATTCCATGTTCCTCAAATTAGGGTATTCTGGATTGAAACCTACCCGTATGAACATCCAACTAGCCGATAGATCAGTCAAATACCCCTTAGGAATATGTGAGAATGTGTTGGTTAAGGTAGGGAAGTTCAAATTTCCAGTTGACTTCGTCATCTTAGAAATGGAAGAAGATGACCTAGTGCCCATCATTCTGGGGAGGCCATTCCTTGCAACTGCTCGTGCTGTTATTGATGTTCACGACGGCAAACTAACCTTACGAGTGGGGGCCGATAGCTTAACCTTCGACATCAAGGACACAATGAATCTTTCTCTCGAAGCAGATAATCAGCTGTATTTCATCGAAGAAATCGATGAACTATCCGACGAGATTGACAATTGTATAGATGAACAGATGGAAGCTGGTTGGTTGCGAGATGAAGCTTTCTTACCCATCTTAGAGGAGGAGGAGACTATGGATGTAAACGCAGTCTCCTTCTACCCCAGACAAGAAATCGAACAGCTTGAGCTTCGTAAACCCGAGAACAAACTTAAACCCTCCATCATCGAGCCACCTGCGGTAGAACTCAAGGAACTCTCAAACAACCTTGAATATGCTTTCCTCCAAGGGGAAGATCAACTTCCGGTAATCATAAGCTCTTCCTTGAAAAGTGAACAAAAGGATAAACTCTTAGGAGTTTTAAAAAAATATAAAGGAGTTATAGCATGGAGTGTAGCTGACATCAAGGGGATTGACTCTACTTTTTGCACGCATAAAATCCTCATGGA
Organism: Artemisia tridentata subsp. tridentata; assembly: GCA_021014915.2. NCBI lineage: Eukaryota > Viridiplantae > Streptophyta > Magnoliopsida > Asterales > Asteraceae > Artemisia > Artemisia tridentata. The sequence goes on from CP139508.1 coordinate 390,671,983, forward strand.
GGAGGATTATAAACCCACCGTGCAACCTCAAAGGCGAGTAAACCCCAACATTAAGGAAGTCGTAAAAAAGGAAGTCATTAAGCTCCTAGATGCAGGGCTAATTTACCCAATTTCCGACAGTCCATGGGTAAGTCCTGTACAGGTTGTACCAAAAAAGGGAGGAATGACGGTAGTAAAGAACGATAAGGATGAGTTAGTGCCTCAACGAACTGTAACTGGATGGCGTGTGTGCATCGATTATAGGAAGTTGAATGATGCAACCCAAAAAGATCATTTCCCTCTCCCATTTATCGACCAAATGTTGGAAAGGTTAGCAGGGCATGAGTACTACTGCTTCCTAGATGGGTTCTCAGGGTATTTCCAAATCCCTATAGCTCCTGAGGACCAAGAAAAGACTACGTTTACATGCCCTTATGGCACCTTTGCCTACAAGCGAATGCCCTTTGGACTATGTAACGCCCCCGCCACTTTCCAGCGCTGCATGACGGCAATCTTCCATGAGTTAATGAAAGACAGCATGGAAGTCTTCATGGATGATTTTTCGGTCTTTGGAAACTCTTTTGATCGCTGTCTTGCTAACCTTGAGAAAATGCTCAAACGTTGTGAGGAGACTAACTTGGTACTAAACTGGGAAAAGTGCCACTTTATGGTAAAAGAAGGGATTGTGCTAGGGCACAAAATTTCAGGAAGTGGAATTGAAGTAGACCGGGCAAAAATTGAAGCTATATCCAAACTTCCCTATCCAACAACTGTCAAGGCAATCCGTAGCTTTTTGGGTCATGCTGGCTTCTATAGGAGATTCATTAAAGATTTCTCAAAGGTAGCTAAACCAATGACTCAGTTGCTCATGAAGGATGCCCCGTTCGACTTCTCTCAAGAGTGCAAGGATGCATTTGATCGATTGAAGCAGGAACTTACCCAAGCCCCAATTATGGTCACCCCTAACTGGGAGTTACCCTTTGAAATCATGTGCGATGCTAGCGATTATGCTGTTGGAGCAGTATTAGGCCAAAGGCTTAACAAACACTTTCAGCCTATATACTACGCTAGCAAAACCATGAATCCTGCTCAAGAAAACTACACTACCACTGAAAAGGAATTACTGGCCGTGGTATTTTCTTTTGATAAGTTTCGCCAGTATCTTGTCCTTTCTAAAACGGTTGTTTTTACGGATCATTCAGCTATTCGATATCTTTTCGCTAAACAGGATGCTAAACCACGGTTACTTCGTTGGATCCTACTATTGCAAGAGTTCGATGTTGAGATTCGTGATAAGAAAGGAGCAGAGAATCTTGCGGCTGATCATCTCTCTCGTCTCGAAAACCCCAGCCTCGCTGAATCTGACAAGAGTGAGATTCGGGAGTCATTTCCTGAAGAGCAGCTCATGTCAATAAATGATTCTGAACCTTGGTATGCGGATTATGCTAACTACCTGGCAAGTAGAGTCATTCCTGAGCATATAAGCAGGCATGAAAAAAAGAGGTTCTTCAATCAATTAAAGTACTACTTTTGGGATGAACCTTTCTTATTCCGAAGATGTCCGGATCAGGTAATCAGGCGTTGTGTTTCGGAAAAGGAGGCTGTCAGAATTATGAAAGAGTGTCATGCAGGTCCATCGGGAGGACATCATGGAATGAACACTACTGCACGAAAGGTCTTCGACGCGGGATTCTATTGGCCTACAATATTTCGTGATGTGAAGGGTATGATACAGACTTGTGACGCGTGTCAAAGAGCTGGGAATATCTCTAGGAGGGATGAAGCCCCACAGAATTATATACAAGTTTGCGAGGTTTTCGATGTTTGGGGAATTGATTTCATGGGACCCTTCCCATCTTCAGGTGGGAATGAATACATCTTGGTGGCCATTGATTATGTTTCGAAATGGGTGGAAGCACAAGCCCTTAGGACTAACGACGCTAGGGTAGTCATTCATTTCTTAAAAAAATTGTTCGCTAGATTCGGAATTCCGAAGGCTCTTATTAGTGACAGGGGAACCCATTTTTGCAATTCGCAAATGGAGAAAGTTATGAAAAGATATGGAGTCTCTCACCGATTCTCCACCGCTTACCATCCTCAAACCAACGGTCAAGTCGAAAACACTAATAGAGCCATAAAGAGAATATTGGAGAAAACGGTCAATCAAAACAGAAAAGATTGGTCTTTTAAGCTCGATGAAGCTTTGTGGGCATTTCGAACCGCTTATAAGACACCAATCGGGACAACCCCGTTCCGTATGGTATATGGCAAGGCATGCCACCTTCCAGTAGAACTGGAACACAAGGCATATTGGGCACTTAAGGCTTGTAATTTGGATTATACGGTTGCGGGAACAAATAGATTCTTACAGCTCCAAGAGCTCGATGAATTGAGATTAGAGGCTTATGAATCTTCCATTACATACAAAGAAAGGGCAAAAAGATGGCATGACCAACGGATTAAGAGACCAAAGGAGTTTTCAGAAGGAGACAAGGTCTTATTATATAATTCTCGCTTAAGACTATTTCCTGGAAAACTTAAATCTAGATGGTATGGACCTTTTACCGTAAGGAGCTCCTCTAAAACCGGAGCCGTTGTGTTGATTGACGACGAAGATAGAGAATTCACTGTGAATATACAACGAGTCAAGCATTATCAAGAGAATGGTAATGAAATGATCAATGAGGAAGACATAACTTTTGATGAAGAAGTCACGTAATGTACGGTGACTTTGAGTCTAGCTACAAGACTCGTTAATAAAGAAAAGCGCTTCTTGGGAGGCAACCCAAGCTTTATTTGCTTTGTGTGTTTATTTATTTGTTTGTTTGATTTTATTTGTTTCCGTATGTATGTGTAATTTTTATTATTATTGATCCATGTTCAAAACTAATTTGTGAAAATGCTTTATCTTGTTTTTAACTTCGTCTTAACTACATATAAAGGTATTTTGCAAAAGTTAAGTGTAAGGGAAATCCAAATCGGTTTATTAGAACAAATGAACATGAATCGTAATAATAATAAATTAACATACATATTAGTAATTGTTTGAGTCAAATGCTTGTATCGAGTCATAATGATGTTTTGCAGGAATTCCAGGAAGTAAGGTATAGGTTTTTCCAAAAATTTTCCGGAAACGTAACATGAGAATTCTGTCAGATCATTTCTGACGGCGTCAGGCTTTACAACCTGACGGCGTCAGGTTTAATTTTCTGAAAATTTTTGAAAGTTTTGTTTTCATAAAAAGTTTTTATTAAATCTATAACTTATAATCTCCAGGAATCTGCAAAATTATCATTCCACAAGCATTATATCCTTATATATAGAGTTTATCCCGCCGATGTTATGCAGGTTTTCGTGTTTGTTTTCTCAGGTTTAACAGGTTATTTTGGACAAGGAAATGTATGTGGAATCAAGCTTATGGCGATGCATTAGTCATGGAGCTTCAACATTACTTTGGAAGAAGATCTAACCATGTTACCACATTATCCACCGAACGAATCAGGGGAGTATTTGATTTCATTCTTTTACCTTATTTACTTTTACATTGTTATTTGAACATTGGGGACAATGTTCATCTTAAGTGTAAGGGGGTAAAAGTACGATACTTTAGATAATACAATTGCACTTGATTTTTGTTTGTTTAAATAGTAGATGTGTAATAAAACTGAGAGAAATACCTGTTAGGGCAATTTTAGTGCCAAATTTAAAATTTTTTACAACATTTAGGAGTGAAACTTTGATCTTAATGAGCGTCTCACGGATAGGAGTTATATGACTAGCACAAAAACCGTACCACTAAAAAATTTTCCACCCCCAAATATGTGAGGTTCGCCCCTAGAATTGGTAGGAAAAGCATTTATGCTATGATGTGTGTACCGGTAGCACTTAGATTCTAGAACTTGCGTTAGGACCATTCCGAGGCCACAAGTGAGACTACATTCGTGTAGTTAGATTTACTACATGATAAGAGGCATTAGGATTAACCCATTGTTTTACACCTGTGTTTTTGTTATAATTACATTGGCTACATTGGTCAAGTAATTCTCCCACACCCTTTGCGTTGTACTCATTTTTTAGTACACGATACCCCTAATACACCCCTCAGAGCCTATCATTTCGTTTCGACCTTTAAGCATTTTACTTAAAGGAAGAATTTGTTACACCCCACTAAAATGTACACCCAAATCGCCTTAGCCTACCTTGTATGCACTCATCTTTAGTGCATTATTGTGACAACATTTGTTTAAACCCAAGTTAATTATCTAATTGATTACATGGTTGCTAAGTCGAGTCATATCTTTGTACATATTGTTTTGGGACGATTGAGACTCATGGGTAAAGTACTAGTGTAATGGAGTAATGGGGAAGAACAACATTATTACCCCCATATGTGCTAAATATTTTAAAAGTACTCCAAGTGTTTCGATTATCTTAATTCGAGTCGTTAGAATAGTATTTGTAAAGTTATGTAAAAGTTCAAGTGTAAGGGGAATGCAAGGCCCCTATGATGTATTATTTTGGATGGTAGGGCAAGAATGTATGAAAAAAAAAATAATAATAAAATAAAAAAAAAATAAAAAAAAAAAATCAAGAAAAATACAAAAAAAAATGAGAAAAAGAAAAGTAGAAAAAACATACGGACTACCATCCCGTTTCATTTTAGATTTGTTTTATGTTTTTGTTATTTTGTTTTTAGCTTAAGATTGAGTCGAGTCTTGGCTTAGCAACATTGTATAGTACATGTAATTGATCAAGATCTTTAACTCGCCACCAGTAAAATATCCCTTATCCAACAAAACCGTGTTTATCATATCCCTACACCTCACGTTATAACCCATTTAAAAGCCCTCTTTGATAGTTTATCTTAGGTGCTTACGCCTAGTGGAGGAGGTTTTTGATCCTTTCCCAAGCCTATGGTAGTCTATTTGCTATGACAGGTAGTGAGAGATATTATCCGTTTTCATTTATGAGATTTATTTTGATGACACTTGAGAGATGTGAGTATCTAAACACTACTTGTGAGGTGCTAGTCTATATTCTCCGTGCTTATTATGATTAAAGTGGAACGACTATTTGTTGTAATTACTTTTATATTAGTGTTAAATGACCCCTAACTTGTATTTTGATTAGAATAAAAGCGCATTTGCTTGAGGACAAGCAAATCTCAAGTGTAAGGGTATTTGATGAAGCGAAAAGTGTACCGCTTTTAGGGGGTCATTTAAGCCCTAAATCTTATTTATTTGATCAAATATTGCCCTAAATCGTTCCTTTTGTCATTTTAGGTACTTTGGAGAAGAAATCTGGAAAAGGAAGCATTTTGGACGTTTTTGGAGCATAAAAGTGAAGAAAACGACAAAGTCTCAAAATTATGCTGGAAAGTACCTTTGACGGCGTCAGGAATTGGTCCAGACGGCGTCATGGCTTGGCAAAAGTGGTGGATGTGAAAATTACTCATGATAAGCCAGAGAATTTTGCATGAAAAATATGACGGCGTCACCCTTTGAAGTGATCAAGGTTGTCACGGTTTAAGCTAAAGAGGGACGGCGTCAAGCTCAATTCTGACGGCGTCACCCCTTGATAGGCCAGAGCGGATTTTGGAGCATTAAAGAGGGACGGCGTCAGGAAGGCCATCCGGGAACCCTAAAAGCGGCGAGGTGACGGCGTCAAGTCCTATAACGTGACGCCGTCAGCCCTTAAACTCTATATATAGTTTTGCAATTTTTTGTCATTAGTGTGGAACTTATTGTGTGTAACTTTGGAGGAGAAACCCTAAGACGAATTTCTGCCATTTTCAAGGGTTTTCATACCCTTGGATCTCCCATGTTTAATTGAAGATAAGTGATTATTTAATCATTCAATATGTCTATGTGTTGTTTGATTACATCTTGTTCTTGTCTTTTGATTAACATGCTAGGCTAGATTTATCTTGTGTTTGCTTAGATCTAATGAAACCTAGCTATTGATTATTGGTTATTAGTGTGTTATTAGTTGTATTGGATGATTGTTTATCTATGTTAGGCTTAAGAAAACTGGCTAACCTCCTATTCGGTAACTTGCTTGAACGTCTTAAGAAACATGAACCAATGCGTACTAAGGTTTTTATGGTTGTATTTAATGCACAAGCGAATTCTAGTGATCCCATGTTAGGAGCTTCCTAGCCGACTCGACATAGGAGTGAAGTAGGAGCTTGTAGAGTTGGGGAAGTACGTACGCCACCCCACGATTGGTATTAAGGAATACACCCGTCATCCACGCGATTAATACACACTAATCAACCGGTAAAAGATAGTTAGGGAGTAAGGAAATCTAAGTAAACAATTTCTCTCCATATAAGTTTTACCTCCTTTTCATTTTCAGTTATTTTATCTTATTTGCATTCGTAGTAACTTGGGTTAGTTGACTAGCAACTAATTCCGCCCACTCTTTCAAACCCGAGATTTTACTTGCTTTCATAAAAATATAAAAACATAAAAAGAATCTTCTCTCACCCCTAGACCTATTAGAGTAGTTTTTCAAACCTAACGACACTATTCCCTGTGGAGAACGATCAATCCCCCGTACTTACCACTACACTATACTACATCGGTCAGGTACACTGCCTGGTGGGGTTGTAAGCCTCTTGAGATCCCTCGAGAGGTAAAACCTATTGTAAGGTTGCAAAACCACGCATCATCTTCTATGCCATAACATGGACTTATCCAATGTGGCCTTTGCAACAAGACAAGTAAGGGCCTCTTTAGGAACAATCTTCTTCATATCAACACTATACATGTTGGCCTTTCTTGAAACTTTAAGTAGAACCTGACTGTCATCAGGAAGCTTAAAGTCTGGGGAAAGCACAAGACATTCAGTGTCAGTAAAAAGAACCTTGTTCTTTTTGTCACACATTTGTGAAACACTAAACAGGTTATACTTAAGCTCTTGCACAAAATACACATCTTCAAAGTCTAATTTACCGGTTTTCAAGGTGCCTTTACCAGTGATTCTTCCTCCTATTCCTCCCCCAAAGGTAACATATTCTCCATCCATTGGTTGAAAGTCTGAAAGATAGGACATATTGCCTGTCATGTGCCTGGAACATCCACTGTCTGCATAACCTTGATCTTCATCATCATCCTGTTAATGTCCCTGCACACAAAATAAGGAAATTAGTTTCCTTGGGGTACCCAAGCCATCATTGACTTGGGTTTGCCTCGTGCATCAATATAGTCAAATCTTTTCAATGCAATTGATGCACCATTGGGTTTGATTGGTCTCCATACCCAACATGCTGAGGCCTTAACAGCATTAGCCCTTTTATCCCTAGCAGTGTTTTTAGAGTTACCAGTACTAACTGCTTGGCTAGCAGTACTAACTGTTGGCTTTGCAGTTTTTGCCTTTGGTTTTGAAAACTGTTTTTGAATCACTGCTTTCTTATGAAAAGGACCTTTAACAGTTTTTGTGCATGTATGAAAGTTGATTTAGCACTTGAAACTGTTGATCTAGGGTAAACAGTTTTAAATGGTCTGGCAGTACTAATTGCTGGTCGAGCAGTACTAATTGGTTTGAGGCCAGACTTTAATAAAAGTGCCCTGGGAGTCATTCTATTAGTGTTGGGGTGAGATTGAGACCTGTTTGAGTTCACCCTATGACTTGTGTTCCCAGTTACCCTGTTGTTCCTAGTAACCATCTTTCTTCCCTGATGGTTACAACAAAAAGCCTCCAGGTGGTCAAAGCTACCACAAGCAAAACAAGCCTTTTTGTACATGACAAAGTCACTTCCTAGCTGATGTGACTTGAGGTCATTCCAGTTCCTCTGGTTACCTCTTGGCTTGTCTGTTGACCTATACATCTCACAGTACCTAACTGTTTTCCTAACTAGTTTTACATTTATTGTAGGCTTAACAATTTCATTATTAACCACCTTAGGAACATTGGTTCTTTCTACTTTAACCACATCAGGTTTAACCACAACCTGATCTTCATCATCATCAGATGTCCAGTCCTCAATAGTTGGAGCATCTAAATTCCTATCAGTGGACACCTTATCCTCAGCAAGAGAGGTGTCACTTGCACTCTCAAAAGGCTCATTGGCTTCTACAGGTTTATCAGTAATTACATTTTCTTTTGGCTTACAACCATACTCTAACTTAGGTTGTTGAAACTCATGTAAACCTGTATGTTCTAGGTCAATTCCTGGGGGTGCAGGCACTACTCTATGAGGAGGTGGACAAGTTTTATAACCCCAACCCAGATTTAGCCTTATTAACTATCTGACACTCTATAATTTTGTTTACTCCTTTTGATACATACTCCAAAGTGTCTACAGTTAATTGTATGTTGTCTTTTGCCTTAGTGATTCTATTTAATTCAGCTTTTAGCAAATTAATCTCAGTATTCTTAAGTGACAAATTTCTCTTAAGAACAGCTATATGCTCAACAAAAGCAGACTCATTGTTCTTTTGTTCTTCTAGGACTGCTAAACCTCTTTTGTGATTAGACAAATTATAATTTGTTTGGTTTAATTCAATCCTCTGCTCATTATAGTGTTTCTTTAAAGATTCATATTCTTTAAGAGCAGTGCATATTTTAGAAAAACTTTTAGTAGATAGTACCTCAGAGTCAGAGAAGGCCATAAGTGCCATCTCAGCAGGTGCTTCCTCATCATCTGCCATGAAACTCCAGTCATAACCTAGTCCATCAATAGCCACCATAGCCTTTGAAGAAGTCTCTGGCTCTTCCACTGCTTTAGGCTTGCTTCCATAACCTTTGCTCCTGCTATCCTGTTGCCTAGGTCTCCTGCATTCCCTTGAAAAATGCCCCAACTTGTGACTGTTGTAGCATTCAACCTTGGACTTGTCAAAACCAGCAGTATCATTGCTGCTGATGTTGATCTTCTTTCCAGTTCTTTGATAGAATTTCTTAGCCCTCATGCTAAGAAGTGAGATCTGCCACTTGAGATCCATCTCCTCCAAGTCATCATCATTAATCTCCTGGAGATCTTCATGTGTCAGCATTGATCCATCATTCTGGCTTGTCAGGAAAGCACAATAGGTAGTATCATTCAGGATACCAGTAGTACTGCTTGATGAGCTAGTAGTACTAACACTAGGGTTAGCAGTACTAACTCCTACAACAACCTTTACTTCATTTGGACTTGAATTACTGGGAGATGACACAAAAGCCATGTTCCCAGTGCTTGAACTAGTACCTCCAACCTTCTTCACATCCTGCTCAACAATCTTGAAGTTGCTATATAAATCATTGAGACTCATAGTATCAATGTCTGGCTTATTCTTCCAGACCACCACATGCATAGACCATTCAGCAGGTAAGCTCCTCAAGAACTTGGAGTTTAAGTCTTCCTGAGGGATTTCCACTCCAAGCACAGCCAGTTAGCTAACAATCTTCTGCAATCGATTGAACATATGATCCAAAGACTCATTACTGGTTGCAGTAAAGTTTTCAAAGTTCTGTTTCAACATATTCTTTTGTGTCTTCTTGGTGGCTTCATTACCACCATACCTAGCAGTGATTGCCTCAAACAAAGACTTTGCATCCTTGTACTTGCTGAAGTTTAAGAGTTGATCATTGGAAATGGTCATCATCAGCAAGCTCCTAGCCTTGACATCGTTTTTCTTTTGCAGCTTCTCTTCTGCAGTCACTGGAGAGGTTTGCACAACAGTCTCTTCTTTACCATCAACTGTTGATACAGATGTGGTACGTTTAAAGGAGTTTCCTTCTTCAATAATCTCCCAGAGTGCATAGTCCTGCACTTGGAAGTACTGTTCTATTCGCAACCTCCACATCTCAAACTCGTTTTGCTTCAGCATAGGCAACTTAGCAGCCATGTTAGTCTGTGTAGTTTCCATGTCCATTACTTTTTCTTCTAAATCAATAGTATCAACCTGGCTCTGATACCACTTGAGAGGATTTAAAACACTTAGGATGTTACTCCTTTATGATGTGTTTAGGATACTTTGAGGTTATGTAGTTAAGTATGCGGAATCTACTCAACCACACTTAGAAGATGTTGTTTAATGTAACAGTAATGTAGTATGAACAAAGAACACAATGTTTAACCTCAAACGATTCAATATTATTCAAGAATAATACGAGTGATCTTAATATCACTAGGGTTATGATGAGTGTCTAAATACTCATCATTTTTACCTAATCTGAGCTGCCAAAACTCTCAAAAACACTCAGAAATGCATCAAAATACTGAAATTATTCCAGAATTGTGTTTTATATGTTTCAGATGCAAAATGTTTAAAAACTGATGAAAAACGAACAAAGTTTGCATAATTGGCAGTTTCAGTCCCTCAACTTTTAAAAGTTGTCAAATCTAGTCCCTGATCACTAAAAACTTGTACAAATATCATTTTAGGTCCTTGGGGATTCATAAGTTGTTAAAAAAGTCCTTTGAAGTTAAAAATTGCATATTTACAACTTTGGTCCCTCAACTTTAAAAAATGTCAAATTTAGTCCTCGGGTATTTAAAATATGGAAATTATCAAATATAACCCTTGTACTATTCTTATATGGCATAATTGGTCCTTGTGTTAACTTTGGAAATTTGGCAGGTTCAACCCTTCAAGAAATCAGAAAGTTACAATTTTGGTCCTTGTGATTTAGCTATAAACCAAACCGGACCTAAAATAAATAACCATACCAACCCACCCTTTATATTTATAAACCCAATCCAATACACAACCATACCAACCCAGCCCAACAAGCCCAACTCCCTTTTTAGTTAAACCCGACCCAAGCCTGGTTTTCAAAACCAGTTTGACTTCGGTCAAACTTATCCCTAACCTCTCAACCCCGCCAATACCACCTTGCCCATGGTTTCTCTGCTAAACCACCACCCATCCAATCCCACTCACCTAACAATACAAGAAACATTAAATGCTTCTTCTCCACCTCCCTGATTTACATTTAATGCTTAAACCTGCTCAATCCACTAACCCAATTTTCCCGCCAAAATGACAAGTGGACTGCTGGGATCAATAGAAGGCAATTCAAGGGTTGGGATGTGTTCAGAGATATCAAATTAGGTTTTCCCAATTGTATTCAGTATAAATAGAACAATGTAGTAGGAAATAAAGTAGTAGCTAATTTAGTTTAAATCGCATTTTACTTATTCTAGTTGTAATCTTGTAATCTTTCATTTCCAGTTGTAATTCAAAGTAATTCAAGTTATAAAAACCTTGTTTCATGTTATCTTGTGTTTGATTTATTGTTGTTCAAAAGTGTATGTTCCTGTTGAGAATTTAAGATTCGAACCTTCATTAAAAAGCTCTCACAAGCTCCCACACCCTTATAATAAGGTTATATAAGCTTAATATAGCTTACTATAAACTTATTTAGTACACCTTAGCTCTAAAACTCAAAATACAAGAAAGGTCAACCATGGTCAACATAAGCTCTTAAAAGCTTCCATGGGTTGTATAAGCTGATCAAGAAAGCTTTTTGTGGTTTTCTAGCTTGCTATTAACAAGCTAGATAGTTCTGTCCTATGCATGCTATCCCTATAGCCACTCTTTCATTTGTAAGTTTTTGATCAAGTTTAGCATTTCACTGCATCAGTTGCTTATTGCTTGAATCTTGATCTTATTATGTTTCTGTGGTGATTGTTAAGTGATATCAAGGTTAAAATCATTTGCTTGTTCTTTGATAATCATAGTTGCTAAAAATCTCATATTAGCAGTCAATATAGCATTTGGTCTATCCCTGTGTTTCATGCTTAAATCATTGATGTTTTATGCTTCATTGATCTTGTGTAATGATAATATAAAGGTGGAAATCAGTGTTTTGGTCTAAATCCATTTGTTGCTTTGAAATCCTTGTTTAACTGTCCTGATCAGGGTGTTTGGATCTTACTGATTCAGTGGTGTTGTTGATTGTTTGTGTTGTTTTTGGTTGTTGTCATATGTTACTTTAGTCAGCAATAACTCAGAGGAACCATAAAAACTAGTCCCTAATCAGCAAAAAGTCAAAATGGCCTTTAATCCCTTTCATTTTGTTGTCTGATGTGGTTTTAAGATCCATGATCATGTTTTTGTGTTAAGAACTTGTTAAACTTGCTTAATATCATCTTATTGTAGCTTATTTCATCATATTCAGTCCATTAGAACCAATCAAAGTTCACCAAAGTTAAATCTTTTGTTCTACTGCATAAGTCAAACTCAGTGTATACTGAGTGTTCTTGCAGCTGATCTTGACCCAAATTGGACCTCAATTGGTTAGTTTCTGATGGGGCTTTTGTGTTTTTAAGATAATTCATAGTTCAGGCTAGCTTTTGCCCCCTTAATATTGCATCTCAGTAGCTTATTTCCTAGCTTAATTTGCTCTGCAAGTTTGCCTTTTTCTGCTATTTCTGTCTTAAGCTTTGCAACAGATTTGGGGTTGATTGTGCTTATTTGTTGGATTATCTGTTGGATATAAGTTGTTCTGTGCTTATTTAAGTTGGCTTAATCTGTTCTAATCAGTTGGTTAATTTTAGTGCTTATTTGCTTATATTTGGGCTTATTCCAAACTGCTTATCTGCCCATTTCTGCTTATTTGGCTTATTAAACTTTTCATTTTATTTTTCATAGCTTTCTAATAATATTTTAGATTTACTCAGAAAATTTCATAATTTTCTGAATAGTTTTGATATTTTTAATCTTTTTAATTAGTTTATAATAGTAATTAAATCATAATAAATAGAAAAATAATCAGAAAAATATAAATCCAATTTTCATAATTTTCTTTTATCATTTGTAATCTAGGAAAAATATAAAAATATTTTTAGGTCTTAAGAAAATCAAAAATAGAAATAAAGTGATAGCTTCTATTTAATAGAATTTATCTTTTTAAATTTTAATTAAGTAATTTTCATTTTTATAATTTTCTTAGCTTTTATTTACTTAGTAATATTTTTAGAAAAAGTTTTAGATTTTTCTTTGTCCATTTAGTATTTTTTATAATTTAAATTAGTTTAATTAATAATTAAATAATAAATAATTAATAATAATTAAATAAAAATATATAAAAAATATAATTTAAATTTTTAAATAAGTTTTAAGTCATTTTACATTTTTAGGTTTTAAATTTCATAAATTTTAGTTTTTGTCCCATTTTAGCTTTTTCGTTACGCGTTTCAGTTTATTAATTCGCGTTTAATTTTATTGTGCATATTTTTCTTTAAATTGTTATTTAGGATTGTTAAATAAAGGCAAAATCAAAAGCAATCTAAATCATCAATCACTCTAATCCTAGCTTTTCACAGTTTTCCATTCACATCTCGTTGGGAAACGATCCGGGTGATCACTTGCCTGGTTTCACACACTACACACGAGCATTCGTTTTCAGACTGTTTGCCTTTTATCATTTATTACGGTTGACCATTCACAAGTGGTTGACTTGTGTGATAGAGAAATAAAAGATAGCCGGTTTGGAACGGATCAAATTTTGGCGCCGCTGCCGGGGAGGTGTGCTGCGACTATTGTGTAAGTTTTAGCGATTAGTGATTCGAGATCCTTCTATCAGAAGTTCCTATTTCCCAAAAACAATATAAAATACCAAAAATATTTTCTTTTCTTTTCTATATATATTATTATTATAATTATCATATAAAAATTAAAAACCCAAAAACATTTTCCGTTTTCTTTAATAATAAACAAATAAAAATTAACCATCGAGAACCAAGACTGAGTACTACCTAACTGGGGGTACGGCCATAATAAGTTCCCAAACATCAGATTTAAAACTTGCCTTTGTATCACTTGCGGATATCGGCTCACCTTTGATTGATAAACAAACTCTAACGGAGGTTCTAGGATAGTCTGACATTAAATTGTCGGACTGAAAGAAGCGGGTTTTTAAGGAGCATTAAGTTGCCCACCTCTGCTTCTCCGCCACTCTGTGCGTTTATCTTTTAGAGAGCTACCGTACGCTTGTTGATTATTGGTTTAAGTTCACTTGTGTTTTCTCTCGATTTTGATTTTAATTAAAAATTTTGCTAAGTGCATGCGCACTCGTTCTTCTAGGTCTACAAGCCCTTTCCGTGAGCTTGGAAAAATACCTCGAAGACGTCGTAGACGTTCTGCTCCATCAGTCGTACCCGAGATACGAACTGATCCCGAAACCCCTGTCATCATGGCAGAAGACCGCCCTATGAATGAGCTTCTCCAGGCTCCCACTGAGGGTTATGGAGATGCCATTATTGTTCCAGCCATCGTGGCTGAGAATTTTGAGCTCAAGACTGGGTTGATAAACCTGGTAACATCGCGTCAATTCTATGGTTTTGAGAGGGACGATCCTCAAGATCACGTTCGATGGTTCAATAAAATCACATCCACCATCAAATGTAAAAATGTCCCGGAGGAATCAATCAAACTTCTTCTTTTCCCGTTTTCTATAGATGGGGCAGCCCGGATTTGGCTTGACAAACAACCCCCTCGGTCAATTAGAACATGGGAAGATTTAGTTCAAAAATTCGTAAATGAATTCTTTCCTCCTTCCAAAACCACGCATCTTAAAAATGAAATCATGAAATTCACTCAAAGGTTTGATGAACCATTTGGAGAAGCATGGGATCGTTTCAAAGAATTGCTCCGCAAATGTCCTCATCACGGTTTCACCGATTTGATGCAAATGGACACTTTTTACAGTGGGTTAAACCCATCTGATCAAGATTCTCTCAATGCCTCAGCTGGAGGTAATTTTCTGAGCAAATCCACTAAGGAAGCCATTGCTCTCATTGAAAATAAGTCTAAGGTCCGCACTACACGAAACAGGACATATAATTCCCAGGCTAGTGCTGGTCCTTCCACTTCATCTCCCGTGAGTCAGTCCAGTACTGATACTCAGCTTGCTGAACTCACGAAGGTTATTCAAGCTTTGGTTTCCTCCACACAAAAGAAAGAGTCCGCTCCGCAAACTTCTCACACTGCTGAAGTCAAAAAAATAGAAGTTTGTGTTACTTGTGGTGGTCCTCACGCTTACTATAATTGTACTGCCACCGATGGCAATACATTTGATGTCAATGCTATAGCCGGAACATCCAATCAAGGAGGTAATCAATACCGTCCTCAAATGGACCCAAACCACCGTGCTAGCAATCAATTTGGACCACCCGGATTTCCTCCTCCCAACAATCCAAATAGGAGTAATCCTAATCAACAGAGAGGGCAGAACATGCAAAATCAATTTACTGCCCCAAACAATCAATACCCACCCCAGAGGGGTAATCAAGGGTATTCAGCTCCTAATCATCAAGGACCTCTCCCAAACGAACTTGATAACTACATCAAGTTTAATGAGAACAAAATGAAGGCAATACAAAATCAGATATCTGGATTGAGAAATGAATTTCAAACTTCAATATACAAGCAAGGAACTGAGCTTAAGAATGAGCTTTCTAATAAAATTGATCATTCTCAAAGCGAAGTTAAGAATATGCTTACCAGTCTCATGAATCATATCAATCCACCTTCTACCTCGGGAGGTCTTCCTGGTAATACCATTCCAAACCCAAAGGGTGAACTGAAAGCTGTCACCACACGCAGTGGTAAAGCTTATGATGGACCCACTATTTCTACTACCACTTCTTCTCCTCTCCCCAAAGTAGTGGAAAGTGAACCTAAGGTGACTGAGGAAAAGGAACTCCCTATTAATAACGGAGGTGCCAACAACGTCCTACCTCAAGTTGTCCAGAAACCAAAACCCAAACCAGGAGTTGTTTTTGAAATCCCTGTTGAAAACCCTAAATCCAAACCTTCTATTCCTTATCCATCACGTTTACATGAGCAAAAGCTCCGCGAAAAAGCTAGTCAACAAATGGAAAAGTTTTTCAAAATTTTCCAGGAATTACATTTTGATATAAGCTTTGCGGATGCTATCATTCTGATGCCCAAATTCGCATCCACAATCAAACACTTGTTAAGCAACAAGGAAAAACTGTTTGAAATGGCAAAGACTCCATTAAATGAGAACTGCTCAGCGGTTATCTTGAAAAAGCTTCCGGTGAAGCTTGGAGATCCTGGAAGATTTTTACTACCTTGTGTCTTTCCAGGAATGGTTGAATGCTATGCCTTGGCCGATCTTGGTGCAAGCATTAACCTGATGCCTTATTCAGTCTGGGAAAAACTTTCTCTTCCTGCACTCACTACTACCTGCATGACTCTTGAGCTTGCAGATCGTTCCACATCTCTTCCTCGCGGCATTGCTGAGGATGTATTTGTGAAAGTGGGAAAGTTCCATTTTCCGGCTGACTTTGTGGTTGTCGATTTCGATGCTGATCCCAGGGTTCCTCTCATTCTTGGGAGAGGATTCCTAAAAACAGGACATGCTCTCATTGATGTATTTGAGCATGAAATCACATTACGTGTGGATAATGAAGCTGTTACTTTTAACCTCGATCAAACTTCGAAGTACTCTTCAAATAAAGATCCTGAATCGGTTAACCGAATCGATGTCATTGATATTGTTTCAGAGGAGTACTCACAAGAGTTTCTTGGTTATTCTCATAATTCTGTGAGTGGGGATACCACCACATCTTCTCTACCTATCATTTCCGACTCTTCCCCTTCTCTCACTCCGTTTGAGGGAAGTAATTTCAATTTGGAAGAGATCGAGGCTTATCTCGAGTGTGATTCATTTCTGGAAGGAATTGATGACGCTGAGATTGATCTGGAGGGAGATATTCTTCTTCTTGAGACATTGTTAAATCAGGACAATTCTCCTCCACTCCCTCCCGTTGAACTTCATAATGAGGAAATTAAATCGGTTGAGAAAAACGATGAATTTCCTGAGGTCGAACTCAAAGACTTGCCACCTCATCTTGAGTACGCATTTTTGGAGGGTGACGATAAATTACCCGTCATTATTGCTAAAGACTTAAGTGATGAAGAAAAGACTGCTCTAATAAAGGTCTTGAAGTCACACAAGCAAGCAATTGCTTGGAAACTCTCCGACATAAAGGGTCTCGACCCTGAATTTTGTACTCACAAAATATTAATGGAGGATGACTTCAAACCAGCAGTCCAACACCAGCGAAGGGTAAATCCCAAAATCCACGATGTTATCAAACAGGAGGTTATCAAACTTCTTGATGCAGGATTGATTTACCCCATCTCTGACAGTCCTTGGGTTAGTCCCATCCACTGCGTTCCAAAAAAGGGTGGCATAACTGTTGTCACAAATGAGGAGAATGAGTTGATTCCAACTCGATTGGTTACTGGGTGGCGTGTTTGCATTGACTATCGTAAGTTAAATGATGCCACCCGAAAAGACCATTTTCCTCTGCCCTTCATGGACCAGATGCTTGAGAGATTAGCGGGAAACGAGTACTATTGTTTCCTTGATGGTTTCTCGGGTTACTTTCAAATCCCCATTGATCCGCAAGATCAAGAAAAGACCACATTTACATGCCCTTATGGAACCTTTGCTTATAAACGTATGCCTTTCGGCTTATGTAATGCTCCAGGCACGTTCCAAAGGTGCATGATGTCCATATTTTCCGACATGATCGGGAAAACGATGGAGGTCTTTATGGATGACTTCTCAGTCATTGGGGATTCATTCGAAACATGTCTCTCCCATTTAGAAAACATGTTGAAACGGTGTGAAGACACCAATCTTTGTCTAAATTGGGAGAAGAGTCACTTTATGGTCAAAGAGGGCATTGTCCTCGGCCATAAGATATCAAAGAACGGGATTGAGGTTGACAGATCTAAAGTTGATGTCATTGGTAAATTACCTCATCCCACTACCGTCAAAGGTATTAGGAGTTTTTTGGGTCATGCCGGTTTTTATCGTAGATTCATACAAAAATTTTCTAAAATTGCCCGGCCTATGACTCATCTTCTTGAAAAGGATGCTCCTTTTATCTTCTCACCCGAGTGCATCGAAGCTTTTGAAACATTAAAGAAAAAGCTTATTGAAGCACCCATTCTGGTTGCCCCCGACTGGGATTTTCCCTTTGAACTCATGTGCGATGCAAGCGATTTTGCTATCGGTGCAGTCTTGGGGCAACGAAAAGCCAAACATTTTCAGCCTATCCACTACGCAAGTAAAACCATGACTGAAGCTCAAACTCATTACACCACTACAGAAAAAGAATTGTTGGCTGTGGTGTATGCCTTTGAGAAGTTTCGGCCATATTTAATCTTGACAAAATGTGTAGTGTATACGGATCACTCGGCTCTCAAATATCTCTTTGCAAAACAAGATGCAAAGCCGAGATTACTCCGTTGGGTTCTCCTCCTGCAAGAATTTGATATCACCATACGTGATAAAAAAGGAGCTGAGAACCTAGCTGTTGATCATCTATCCAGATTAGAGAACCCACACCAAGATGTTTTCGAGAAAAAGGAAATAAGCGAAACATTTCCTCTTGAGACACTCAGTGCGGTTACTTTTCGTGGAGATTCTACTACCCCATGGTTTGCCGACTTCGCAAATTACCATGCGGGTAACTTCATAGTGAAAGGAATGTCGACCCAACAGAAGAATAAATTCTTCAAGGATGTTAAACATTACTTCTGGGACGACCCCTACTTGTTCAAAATCTGTGCGGATCAAGTCATCCGACGGTGTGTTTACGGACAGGAAGCTATTGACATTCTCAAAGCTTGCCATGCTGGACCCACTGGGGGGCCATCATAGTCCAAACTACACCGCCAAAAAGGTGTTTGATTCCGGGTTTTATTGGCCCACAATCTATAAGGATGCCCAAGATCTCATCAAAACTTGTGAAGCTTGTCAGCGTCACGGAAATATTTCACAACGAAATGAAATGCCACAAAATGCTATTCAAGTTTGTGAAATCTTTGATGTCTGGGGCATTGACTTTATGGGGCCATTTCCATCATCTCGAGGAAATAAATACATTCTCGTGGCTGTTGACTATTTGTCAAAATGGGTTGAAGCAAAAGCTTTACCCACTAATGATGCCCGAGTGGTTGTAAAATTCCTGAAAGCTCTGTTTGCCCGTTTTGGAACTCCACGTGCTATAATCAGTGATCGTGGTACGCATTTTTGCAATGACAAATTTGATAAAGTCATGCAAAAGTATGGTGTAACTCACTGTCTTTCTACTGCGTATCACCCACAAACAAGTGGACAAGTAGAAGTTTCAAATCGGGGTATATTAAAAGAATACTGGAAAGGACTGTAGGAGAAAATCGTGCATCCTGGTCGGATAAGCTGGATGATGCACTATGGGCCTTTCGTACAGCTTACAAAACACCCATCGGGTGTACGCCTTACAAACTTGTGTACGGAAAGGCATGTCATCTACCGATCGAATTAGAGCACAAAGCCTACTGGGCCTTGAAACATGCTAACTTTGACCTCCAAACTGCGGGTGATCACCGTAAAGTTCAAATGAATGAACTAAATGAACTGCGTGATCAGGCCTACGAGAACTCTTTGATCTATAAAGAAAAGACAAAGAAGATTCATGACTCAAAAATAAAGAACCGCGTTTTTAACGTTGGTGATCGAGTCCTTCTTTTCAATTCAAGATTAAAGATCTTCTCAGGCAAACTCAAATCCCGATGGTCTGGTCCATTCACTATCACAAAGGTTTATCCGTATGGTACCGTTGAGTTATCTCAAAATGACGGTCCTAATTTCAAAGTGAATGGTCATCGTTTAAAACACTACTTTGGAGAGGACATACCATTCATGGTTGTCCCGGATCTTCAAACTTTCCCCATGAACCAATGAATGCGGGGATCGAGTCAAGCTAGTGACTCGGTGATCAAAAACATTAGCAAAACATGGGTTTTCACCCGTGTCTCTGTTTTCTTTCTTTGTTCTACCATCTAGTGTGGGGGAGATGCCCCACATGTTGTATATATGTAAATTTCAAAAAAAAAAAAAAAAAAAAAAAAAAAAAAAAAAAATGTGTGTGTGTATATAAAATAAAAGGCTATTAGTATTTCTCTTTCATGTTCTAAGTGTTGGTTTAACAACCGGTTCTTTGAATATTGAGGGCAATATTCAGTTCTAAGTGTGGGGGGGAATTCTTGCGAATTTGATCAAATGTACCATCTAGTACCCCCATTTTAGCCAAAATTTTAAATTTTTTTTTCTCACTTAGAACTCAATAAATGGTTATCAGTCCACCATGTCTAACCCACATAAGGATTGGCTAATCCAAGAGCAAACGGCTCTTGGTAAAGATGTCTCAAATCCGTTGATGGCTTGCAATTTGCCGAAAATTGTATGGTATTCGACTCACCATATCTTCATAAGTGAAGAGTTGGCTAGCCCGCAAGGTTATGGCTTATGGTTAAGGCAGTGAAAATCCATGATTGGTAATCAGCTCACCAAAGATAATATTAATAATTTATCTAAGAGTTGGCTAGTCCAGAAGCAAACGGCTTCTGGTAAAGACAAATCAAAACCGTTGACAGCTTGTGGTTTGCTCAAAATCACTTGGTTATCATTGTACCAAAGTTCTTACTTGAACTAAAACAATTGGCTACTCCATAAGTAATGGCTTTTGGTAAAGAGTCTTTCAAATCCATTAAATCTTCATAAAATATTGCTAGGGACTAGCAATAGTTTAGTGTGGGGGATTGATGAGTGTCTAAATACTCATCATTTTTACCTAATCTGAGCTGCCAAAACTCTCAAAAACACTCAGAAATGCATCAAAATACTGAAATTATTCCAGAATTGTGTTTTATATGTTTCAGATGCAAAATGTTTAAAAACTGATGAAAAACGAACAAAGTTTGCATAATTGGCAGTTTCAGTCCCTCAACTTTTAAAAGTTGTCAAATCTAGTCCCTGATCACTAAAAACTTGTACAAATATCATTTTAGGTCCTTGGGGATTCATAAGTTGTTAAAAAAGTCCTTTGAAGTTAAAAATTGCATATTTACAACTTTGGTCCCTCAACTTTGAAAAATGTCAAATTTAGTCCTCGGGTATTTAAAATATGGAAATTATCAAATATAACCCTTGTACTATTCTTATATGGCATAATTGGTCCTTGTGTTAACTTTGGAAATTTGGCAGGTTCAACCCTTCAAGAAATCAGAAAGTTACAATTTTGGTCCTTGTGATTTAGCTATAAACCAAACCGGACCTAAAATAAATAACCATACCAACCCACCCTTTATATTTATAAACCCAATCCAATACACAACCATACCAACCCAGCCCAACAAGCCCAACTCCCTTTTTAGTTAAACCCGACCCAAGCCTGGTTTTCAAAACCAGTTTGACTTCGGTCAAACTTATCCCTAACCTCTCAACCCCGCCAATACCACCTTGCCCATGGTTTCTCTGCTAAACCACCACCCATCCAATCCCACTCACCTAACAATACAAGAAACATTAAATGCTTCTTCTCCACCTCCCTGATTTGCATTTAATGCTTAAACCTGCTCAATCCACTAACCCAATTTTCCCGCCAAAATGACAAGTGGACTGCTGGGATCAATAGAAGGCAATTCAAGGGTTGGGATGTGTTCAGAGATATCAAATTAGGGTTTCCCAATTGTATTCAGTATAAATAGAACAATGTAGTAGGAAATAAAGTAGTAGCTAATTTAGTTTAAATCGCATTTTACTTATTCTAGTTGTAATCTTGTAATCTTTCATTTCCAGTTGTAATTCAAAGTAATTCAAGTTATAAAAACCTTGTTTCATGTTATCTTGTGTTTGATTTATTGTTGTTCAAAAGTGTATGTTCCTGTTGAGAATTTAAGATTCGAACCTTCATTAAAAAGCTCTCACAAGCTCCCACACCCTTATAATAAGGTTATATAAGCTTAATATAGCTTACTATAAACTTATTTAGTACACCTCAGCTCTAAAACTCAAAATACAAGAAAGGTCAACCATGGTCAACATAAGCTCTTAAAAGCTTCCATGGGTTGTATAAGCTGATCAAGAAAGCTTTTTGTGGTTTTCTAGCTTGCTATTAACAAGCTAGATAGTTCTGTCCTATGCATGCTATCCCTATAGCCACTCTTTCATTTGTAAGTTTTTGATCAAGTTTAGCATTTCACTGCATCAGTTGCTTATTGCTTGAATCTTGATCTTATTATGTTTCTGTGGTGATTGTTAAGTGATATCAAGGTTAAAATCATTTGCTTGTTCTTTGATAATCATAGTTGCTAAAAATCTCATATTAGCAGTCAATATAGCATTTGGTCTATCCCTGTGTTTCATGCTTAAATCATTGATGTTTTATGCTTCATTGATCTTGTGTAATGATAATATAAAGGTGGAAATCAGTGTTTTGGTCTAAATCCATTTGTTGCTTTGAAATCCTTGTTTAACTGTCCTGATCAGGGGTGTTTGGATCTTACTGATTCAGTGGTGTTGTTGATTGTTTGTGTTGTTTTTGGTTGTTGTCATATGTTACTTTAGTCAGCAATAACTCAGAGGAACCATAAAAACTAGTCCCTAATCAGCAAAAAGTCAAAATGGCCTTTAATCCCTTTCATTTTGTTGTCTGATGTGGTTTTAAGATCCATGATCATGTTTTTGTGTTAAGAACTTGTTAAACTTGCTTAATATCATCTTATTGTAGCTTATTTCATCATATTCAGTCCATTAGAACCAATCAAAGTTCACCAAAGTCAAATCTTTTGTTTTACTGCATAAGTCAAACTCAGTGTATACTGAGTGTTCTTGCAGCTGATCTTGACCCAAATTGGACCTCAATTGGTTAGTTTCTGATGGGGCTTTTGTGTTTTTAAGATAATTCATAGTTCAGGCTAGCTTTTGCCCCTTAATATTGCATCTCAGTAGCTTATTTCCTAGCTTAATTTGCTCTGCAAGTTTGCCTTTTTCTGCTATTTCTGTCTTAAGCTTTGCAACAGATTTGGGGTTGATTGTGCTTATTTGTTGGATTATCTGTTGGATATAAGTTGTTCTGTGCTTATTTAAGTTGGCTTAATCTGTTCTAATCAGTTGGTTAATTTTAGTGCTTATTTGCTTATATTTGGGCTTATTCCAAACTGCTTATCTGCCCATTTCTGCTTATTTGGCTTATTAAACTTTTCATTTTATTTTTTATAGCTTTCTAATAATATTTTAGATTTACTCAGAAAATTTCATAATTTTCTGAATAGTTTTGATATTTTTAATCTTTTTAATTAGTTTATAATAGTAATTAAATCATAATAAATAGAAAAATAATCAGAAAAATATAAATCCAATTTTCATAATTTTCTTTTATCATTTTTAATCTAGGAAAAATATAAAAATATTTTTAGGTCTTAAGAAAATCAAAAATAGAAATAAAGTGATAGCTTCTATTTAATAGAATTTATCTTTTTAAATTTTAATTAAGTAATTTTCATTTTTATAATTTTCTTAGCTTTTATTTACTTAGTAATATTTTTAGAAAAAGTTTTAGATTTTTCTTTGTCCATTTAGTATTTTTTATAATTTAAATTAGTTTAATTAATAATTAAATAATAAATAATTAATAATAATTAAATAAAAAAATATAAAAAATATAATTTAAATTTTTAAATAAGTTTTAAGTCATTTTACATTTTTAGGTTTTAAATTTCATAAATTTTAGTTTTTGTCCCATTTTAGCTTTTTCGTTACGCGTTTCAGTTTATTAATTCGCGTTTAATTTTATTGTGCATATTTGTCTTTAAATTGTTATTTAGGATTGTTAAATAAAGGCAAAATCAAAAGCAATCTAAATCATCAATCACTCTAATCCTAGCTTTTCACAGTTTTCCATTCACATCTCG
Source organism: Artemisia tridentata subsp. tridentata (assembly GCA_021014915.2). NCBI lineage: Eukaryota > Viridiplantae > Streptophyta > Magnoliopsida > Asterales > Asteraceae > Artemisia > Artemisia tridentata. Next base: position 390,695,673 of record CP139508.1, read on the forward strand.
TTGGGAAACGATCCGGGTGATCACTTGCCTAGTTTCACACACTACACACGAGCATTCGTTTTCAGACTGTTTGCCTTTTATCATTTATTACGGTTGACCATTCACAAGTGGTTGACTTGTGTGATAGAGAAATAAAAGATAGCCGGTTTGGAACGGATCAGGTTACAACGACCTTGAATCTTAACAAAACTATATTCGTCTGATGTACATAACATCTAACCTAGGATCTCCTTTTATAGACTTAAGGAGTCCTTTACAAGATAAGTATCCTACCGTATATTTCTAACTAATTGTGATATACATAAGATCTATTCCATACTTATCCTTAATACATATCTTCTAAAGCAGTCTCCATGCAGCAGTACCTTCTTTAATATACTAGCAGTACTAACTTAGAGTTTGTACTGTTAGTTATACTTCAGCAGTTCTTCAGTTATACACTAACAGTTTGTACTTTAGTGTAATCCTCCAGCAGTACTAAGTCAGAAACATTTAATTCCCAAAACCATTGAATGGTAAAGATCAAGTTGCAAGTAATGCCATGTATATTGAAAAGAGCACAAGAGTCCGAGAGTCTCGGCTAACTCCAGTTGGTGTCCCACTAGGCGAGGAGAGTTGTCCGGAGCTATTCCTTGTGGGGTGGACAATGGCCGGTGCCAAAAGGCACCCGGGGTCAGGGTGTCTCCGCCAATCTACACGTTTTTGTGGATGTATATTGAGTGTTGGAATCGAGATCCAAATTATATTGGTGAAGATAATAGAGTTCGCCGGGCACCAATCAAAGATCACAAACTTGTGATATATGTTTTTCTTGGTGTCGTGACTTTTCTGGTGATTAGTATCGTGTTTGGGGCTATCTTCTTTATCGAGTTTAGCAATCCCTATTCATTTCAAAGTGATGGGACTTGCAAGATTCGCATGAAAACTGATCAATATGGAATAGAATTTTACGTGAAATCAGATTTTGATAAGAAATATCCTGCTGGAACTCCTGCATGAGTCGAATTTGAGAAGAATATCATTAACGATTACATAGAAGAGAAAAAAGATGACTGCCATAATGAACTTTGGTGGAAATGGCAATCCGTAGACCCAAGTTATTGTTGGATATTTTAGTATAATTGGATTAACTGGTTTGACCAATTTAGTCATAATAAGACATCATTTAGGTTTGGAGGTGAGGAGTGCACGCCTATTTGAATTTATTATGATCTCAGGGGCGAAGCCCCTAAGGGACGGGGGTCAGGGGCAGCGCTCCTGGGAGCAGGGTCCAAGGGGCAGCAGCCCCTGGCTAGCTTGGAATTTTTTATTTTCACTAAGTTGTTATGGTAAAAGTTCCTCAGAAAATTAAATTTTTGGAAATTAAGAGACTAATTTTGACAACTTTGAAACCCTTGGAAAAACTGCCTTTAGTGCCCTAATCCCTGATATATATTCATACGTATTTTTCCTTGGTCATTTTTAATTTTTCCCTCTGGTTCATCAATCTCAAACACAAGCATTCAAAACGTTCTCAATCTCTGAATTGTATCCAATTGAATAATTCGGGAGAACCACCGAATTGATTCGATCAGAAAGTGTTCACACGCCTTTCAGAGATTCAAATAATATACTGTTTTGTTCGTTTCTATTTATCCCCAATCCGTAGACCCCAGTTATCCCACTCCCGAATGTGACAAGCTTCAGCTGATGGGAATAAATCCAACAGATCCATGAAGGTTAATTAGCTTAGCTCAATTCTACAATTTTCGAGAACATGTTTGATTTTTCTGTTTTAATTCTAGAAGTATAAGGTTAATTTTTTTATAACTAAAAATTGTTGCTATTCTGTTTTGCAGCTATTTACTTTTTGAGTCTCTTATTGAGTCAATTATCTTCACCTGATTACCCAAGAGAAGACAAACATATGATTTCTTCATATTTTCATTTTCATAGTTATCTTGTTTTGTACGTATCATTTTCTTCAATATCGTTTCCACATACATGTGATAAAAAAAAAAAAAAAAAACAACATAATATCCATTTTGATTTAGGCTCACGGTTTGATTTAATAGAACTATATTCAGGTTGAACTTTCCATTTGATTTCGGGTTGTGTTTTTCTTGTTTTTGAGTATCTCTTCTAGCCTCGTAGGTGCTTTTCTGCGTTTTCTTAACGTTTGAGGATGTTCTCTTAGTGTCCGACTGTCTATTGTCTTGGTGTTCTTTTTGCGCCTTTAATAGAAAAAACGGTTAAATGTTTTCTTTTGTTATTAACATTATGAAACTAAATACAAATGATGTTCTTCATATACATAGAATACAAACTCGTCATTAACTAAACCAAAAATAAAAACTTCAACTCCACAAAAGATTCAAGGCCAATGCAACTTTGGAATAACCATCGCTGACAGAGACCGATGCAATAATACTTCAACGGAAACATAAAAGAAAAAACATTTCATTTTGTATAATGGGTTTTGGCCGTACAATAGCTACGTACTTTTCGAAATGTCCCATTTTGATACGCGTACTATTTTTCGTTTCACTTAATATAGTCTACTTTCATGTTTTGTACCATTTTGCACACAAGTTTACCTGCAACCGGCTAAACTTTTTTAAAACCGGCTAAAAGTCTAACGTGGCTCCAAGATGAAAAATAATACAGATCTATCACTTCTCCCTTATCACTCCAATACAAACCATTGATCTTCTCAACCTATCTTCAATACAAACACAACGAATATCATCATCCTTATCACTCCTATACGTCATCTCATTTCCATCAAACCACAGTCACTCCATGAATTATATCCATCCTTATAACTCCAGTATAACATACGAATCAAACACCTTATCCCTCCAACGAAGCAGCTACTCAAATAAATCACCCTTATATCACCTATCACAAACCAACTCGTTTCTTTATAAATCTCAATCAACAACCAAGAACCGTGGCACATTTATCTCTTCAAGATCTCCAAGAGGAGGTCTCTGGTAGGTTTTGTTTATTGTTTCATCTTCCATTTTTTTTTTCAAGATCAGTCATGGGTTTGTTTGTATAGATCTGTAAAGATCTTTAATATCAGTTAATTAACAACCTGAGTTCTTTCTTTTTCGTTTATTACTTATGAAACTGAGTTGCGAGTTTGTGGGTTTCTGTTGACTGATGTGTAGTGACGATGGGTTATGACTTATGATAGATTGGGTTTGTTGAAGGTTGATTGTAATTTATGTGTTTGACTTTTGTTTAATATTTATGTGAAGACTGCTTCACCATCAAAGAAAGGCAAGGGTAAGGCTGTGAAGACTGCTTCACCATCAAAGATGTGGTCAACAATTTTTCATTCATCAAAATACTGCAATCATATTACAGACAAAATAAAACTGCTCCTAAACAGCTCAAAAGATTACAAAAAGAATCAAACATAGAATGATAAACATGAAACAAACAATCTTCCTATAGACCATTCTACTAGATCGATTAGGGTTTTTTTTTTTTTGGTTTGATTTGAGGAAGAAAAGGGAATACATAAGTTAATTTTGGTTAGTGGAAATCCCACGTGTCAAGAAAACGTGGCAATGATGCTATCAGTTTCGGTAAAACAAGTTTGTATGTGCAAAATGGTACAAAATATGAAGGCTTGTGTTATCCTAACACCCCCTAAATATACAAAGGACACACCCCCTAGTGGGGTAGGTGTACTTTTGTACTTTTTTTTTTGTACTATTGTACTTTGTTTTTTTTTTCTTTTTTTTTTTGTACTTTTGTCTTTTTGTTGTCTTTTTTTTTATATATATATATTTTTTAAAGTATGTATTTGTTTTATTTTATTTTGTGTAATGTTTATTTTAGTGTTTATTTGTTATGTTTTTTATGTTATGTTATTTGTATTCGTCTAATGTGTTTCTATTTAATTAAACAACAACAATAACACGTTAACGTTAACACATTAAACAACTACAATGTATTCGTCTAATGTGTTTCTATTTAATTAGACAACAACAATAACACGTTATGTTATTGTTTATTTTAGTGTTTATTTGTTATGTTTTTTATGTTATGTTATTTGTATTCGTCTAATGTGTTTCTATTTAATTAAATAACAACAATAACACGTTAACGTTAACACATTAAACAACTACAATGTATTCGTCTAATGTGTTTCTATTTAATTAAACAACAACAATAACACGTTATGTTATTGTTTATTTTAATGTTTATTTGTTATGTTTTTTATGTTATATTATTTGTATTCGTCTAATGTGTTTCTATTTAATTAAACAACAACAATAACACGTTAACGTTAACAACTACAATGTATTAGTCTAATGTGTTTCTATTTAATTAAACAACAACAATAACACGTTAACATTAACACATTAAACAACTACAAAAACAACTGTTATTATTCAATTAAACAAGAACATTAACACATTATTTAAAAACAACAACACCTACTACATGTGAAGATTATTTATATCATCTAAAAGCTCATGGAGCATTGCACCCGACTGACATGCGTGATCCTCAGGATTCCTTGCCAATTCCAGTGATGCTTCAAGCGTCATTATTCTTGTCATCAACATCTTGTTTTGAGACACTAACATCTTGTTTCTTGTTTCAAGCTTGTCAATCTTATTATCTTGCTTGTCAATTTTATTATCTTTAGCTACGCAGTTTGAGCACTGCGTTGAAGAAGAGGCTTGACTAAAGTACTTGTTTTGAAACTCATCCTTCCACATAAAGTACCCACACCCAAAGTCATCTGTTCCTGGCTGTTACATGTTAAGAAAATTATAAGAAATGTATTCTTAACAAACAAATAATTTACATAACTAAGCAAACGTATGATTATTTACCACTGAAAAAGGACATGCATAATACGGTTGACCATAACTAGTGTCTCTACGGGATGTCCTTTCTATAATCAATCCTCTCCGACAGCGACACAAGAAAGGATTATTTTGTTCCACCTGGCCAAAGAATTAATTTAAATAATACAAACAGTTATTTACAACATAAATCAGTAATCATTCACAATGTTTTGTCGGTATAATTATTTACAACATAAATCAGTAATCATTTACAATGTTTTGTCTGTATAATTATTTACAACATAAATCAGTAATCATTTACTATGTTTGTCTTTGTCTAATCTCAGTATACAGGTGTAGTCGATCGTAATATAAAGTTGCCCATTCGGATGCATCGGCAACTCTGAACGCCCTCCATTGTGGGTGAATATCCGGAACTGGTGAATTTTCGTCTAGCGTCAGATAAATGTAGTGACCACATTCCTCACTCCCCACACGGGCAATCACAAGGGCGCCAGTTCCTTGTGATAAATTTGGACCGGAAAAAAGCGGAAAACACGTATGACTTTGTCGCTCGGATATAAATACAACAGGCCGGTTAATCACTGAAGCAATAACCAACCTCGTGTTTGGCATACTCATCCAGTAGTCTTGCGGTGCAAATCCATTATGTAACCAGTCTACTGATCTCCGAAGATGGTCATAGTCATTTTGCCACCACATACTTATGTATAAGTCACGATTAGTGTCTAACTCTTGCAATAACCACATTCGAACATCACGCCACCTTTCTTCGGGTTGACCAATACCGTGGGCAACGCACCGAAACCCACAATTTCCATCACCTCGCACATTATAAATACTTATGATGTATCGACGGAAAAGCTGTGGAATCTGCTCAATCAAATAGTCACTACCCGCATCTCCAACGTATAACCTGTGTCTTATACTCTGTTCAACTCTAAGACCCATGTAAGAACTATGTCTCGCAGGTTGTTTGTTCAAGTCCGGGACTTTTGTAGATCTTGAATTTGTGCTTCTTCGGTGATCTACGGTTGGTACTTTATTCAAGTCTGGGAGTTTTGTAGACTGGGACTTTTTGTCCTTTGCGCTCGGACGTCCACGAGTACTTTTGTGAACAGCAAGTTGACGTATATCAACAGATTGGGGATCGTATATCCCTCACACCTTCTTTAACATATTTTTCTTGACAAACGACGACATTTTGTCAAAAACACTCTTGAATTGTTGTATGTCATCTTCACAAGAAGGATCATCGTCAGGTTCACAAGAAGGACCATCTTCAGTATTGATACTAGACCACGGAACAGATAGGGTTCTCCAAAAAATATCAATTGTATCCAGTGGAATGGCCATTTCTGCATTCATTAAAAGTGACTTATATAAATTACTGATATTGGTTCTGATGGTTGTTTGTTGGTTCTGATGGTTGTTTGTTGGTTCTGATGATGGTTGTTTGTTGGTTGTGATGATGGTGATGATGATTAAAAAAAAAAAGAACTTGTCGATTGGCATGGCATAACCGAATGGACGGCAAACATTTTGCAACCTTCAAATTTGCAGCCATATGTGTTAAAAAAAAAAATCTGAGCCATCTGTGAAATTGCTTATGTGAAACTGCTTATTTAAAACTGCTTATGTTTGAAACTCATTTTATGATGATGGTTGTTTGTTGGTTCTGATGATGGTTGTTTGTTGGTTCTGATGATGGTTTGTTGGTTCTGATGTGGTGGTTTCTTTTATGTGAAAGTGCTTATGAGAAACTGCTTTTATGTGAAACTGCTTATGTTTAATTGCTTTTATGTGAAACTGCTTATGTGAAACTTTAAGCAGTTTTATGTGAAAGTGCTTATGTGAAACTGCTTTTATGTGAAACTGCTTATGTGAAACTTTAAGCAGTTTTTGATCTTTTTGAAACTTTAAGCAGTTTATGATCTAATAGCAGTTTTATGGCGATGATGATTTAAAAAAAAAAAAAAAAAAAAAAAAAAAAAAAAAAAAAAACTTGTCGATTGGCATGGCATAACCGAATGGACGGAAAACATTTTGCAACCTTCAAATTTGCAGCCATATGTGTAAAAAAATTAATCTGAGCCATCTTTTGAACTGCTTATGTGAAACTGCTTATGTTTGAAACTCATTTTATTTTTGAAAGTAATAGCGTAAAATTATACCTCGTTCGTGTAAAACGGTGATGTATTCATCGTAAAACTGCTTATGTTTGAAACTGCTTCTGTGAAACTGCTTATGTGAAACTGCTTGTTTGAAACTGCTTATGTGAAACTACTTCTGTGAAACTGCTTATGTGAAACTGCTTCTGTGTAACTGCTGGTTATGTGAAACTGCTTATGTGAAACTGCTTGTTGTGAAACTGCTTGTTGTGAAACTGCTTTGTGCTAATTTTCAATGGGTGAAACTGCTTGTTGTGAAACTGCTTGTTGTGAAACTGATGTTTATAATCAAAAGAAAAAGAATCAAAAGGACTATTGAATCAAAAGGACTACTGTCCCTTCATCCATCCCATGTCGATAAATGAAACCCGTGAATGCAAAGGCCAAAAACTTGTAAAAACTCAAACAAAAAAAAAAACACTTAAACAAAAAAAAACAAAAAAAGGACAAAGGACTTGTGTTAAAAAAAAAAAAAAAAAAAAAAAAAAAAAAAAAAAAAAAAACTTAGTGAATATGCTATTAGTAGGAAAAAAATGACAAAAAGTACAGACATAATAGGACAAAAAGTACAGACACAAGTACATAGATAGGGGGGTTTGTAGGGCTAGGGTGCTAGGGGGTGTTTGTATAGTAGAGGCCAACATGAAAGTAGACTACATTAAGTGGAACGAAAAATAGTACACGTATCAAAACGGGACATTTCGAAAAGTACGTAGCTATTGTACGGCCAAAACCCTTTGTATAATGAGTTGCTGCAAGATCGATCTACATTTAATCCCTGCAAAATCTATATAATGTACAACAACATAGTCCAAGTCATTATGTTAATGCCAACTCACGGGTGCCAGTAACATTAGAAATGAATCCTCTTCCACCAAAAACGGGCCGCATGAAAGCATCATCAAACTTTCTCCAGTAGTGATGAATGGTGTTAGTAGGATTACTAAATAGCATTTGTAGATTGGTTGTAGTCGGTAAAGATTCATTATCTCCTGTTTCAGCTTCTGCATCGTGTCCATGCCTTAGAAGTGGCATCATGATGGACTTTGGACTTGTTGGTTGTGTGTGGTCAACGTGTGATGATTGAGGGAATAAAAAGTTTATAATATGCTTAGTCAACAACCCAAACACCTATAAATTTAACAAAAAATAGTTTATTATAAGGATTGATTAATTAACATATCTAGAAACACTGAAAAGTGATAATTACCACAGTACTAAAAAGAACTATAATGATGGTGCTGGTGATCAGTAGCGCATTTGCTCGCTGCGTAGGTTGCTCATCAGACCCAGTAAACTGCAAATGTAACAGAGCTGAAAATGATTATCATTGAGGTGTTAATTATGGTCCATTTATTGTTTTAACTTTAAAATTCGGGTTATACTATATCTCTAACGGGTGGGAAAAAAAAAAAAAAAAAAGTAACTGAAAGAAAAATAGCCGACCGGGTCAAGCATATAGAAAGAATGAGAGCCATGCAACCTTCTAAGTTCTAAACTTCTAATGTGCTTTATCTTGTTTTCCAATCATATTTAATGCATTAAATGTACTTTTGAGAAATTTAGAAGTGGTAAACGTGAAAAGTAACATTAGAATTTAGAAGCCTGTTCCTGAAAGGGGAATGGAATTTGCACTTACTTTAGTTTTCAGTTTATGTGACATTATCTAATAGAAATGAAACTGGGAGTAAGCATGTTGGAGCAGGCATATTTTAGTAATGATTAGAGGTGGCAGGATGAGCAGGTTGGGTAACGGTTCAAAACTGATTTGGATGACCCAGACACATAATTCTTTGTCCATTTTCTTGAGGCGGAAGAGAATAACTGAATCTACTTGTTAAAATCAAGCAGCAAAATCAATTTTCAAAGACTCCAGTTTTTTTACCTTCTTATAAGCAAGTGCCACAGAGATAGCACCTCGCATTAGACCAGCCCACCAAACTGTGACCTGTGAGAGATTACATAAAGTTCATAAGTATACAAAGTAGTCATTTATGTAGAGGTGGCAGTTAGACCCATTAATAGTTCAGTTATCAGTTAAGCTACAGGATTTAAGAAACGAACTGAACGGGTCAAACAGTTTGAAAGTCATACGCAATGGTATTTAGACGCATGAAAACCTCAAAAAATATATCCGAAAAGAATGGTTATTTTGTAATAATATCATTATGTAATCTTATTTTGCACTAGTTATCTATAACTAAAGAAGGGATTAGATGTGTTCATTTGGTCAGGAGTCAGCCAACCCAAACGGTTTTGATCCGCTCTGAAAAATTATATGTTTACCGAACTTGTGTAGACCCACCCATTTTTCCACCTCAGTATTTATAGCCAATAAACTTCAAACAATATAGAAAGGTAATTACCTGCTGCTTAAACTCAATCCTATTACTGGTAGGCTTCGTGGTTAGGTTGGATATTATTGAAAGAGGGAACACAAAACATGCTCTCCCAACCATAATCAGTCCAAGCAGTGCAGCACTTGCACTAAAAGCTTTTCTGGGACTGCAGAAATTGAATCCCGTTAAAAAAAAGATACCGCAATATGATAAAATGTTACCAAGAGAGGTTCACTGTGGTGATATTAAAAAAATAAATAAATAAATAAAAATAAAAAATAAATAGTTTACCTGCCGTTAACAAAATTCCATTTTTCCACGTCCAGTGCATCCATACCGACATACATGAAGATAAAGATTTCGGCAATAAATGACATTGTTGCAAAAGCATGTCTGCAATCCAAGAAGCTGAATTTAATACTTATATAGAAATCTAAATAAAATATTTTTCTTGGTAAAAGGTTGATTTAGAAGAAATGTTGAAAGGGAACACACTTAGTAGTTACTTGTGAGTTGATGGTGACATTATGCCAAGCGTAGTGTGACATTACAATGCCGCAAAAGAATACAGTAAGGATTCCACTTAATCCAAAAACCTGGAACAAAACAAAGTTGAAATTTCTGACCAATTAGTAAAAATTAAGTGTAAAGGTTAACCGTAGAGATAGCAAAATGGGGGGTTGAGTAAAAAGTAAGCAGAAGTAAATTTATATTTGTGGGTTCAAAATGGGCTAGGGCGGGTTAGGCGACCTGCAAACATCTTTTTAATAGAATAAACTTTTTAATGACTACAAAAAAAAAAAAAAAAAAACAATAATGAACTAACTTTTTTAGATAGTTATTTTGGAGTACCACTATAGATAAATTTCGACCCATTTGACCCGTATCCTTATCATTAAAACTTATAGTATAACCCGTTTGACCTATTAGAGATAAACATAGCCAAAATCAGCCCATTTATAGACAAACTTGTCAAAATTGTCACCACTAATTAACTGCCAAAATGCATTATAACTGCTATAGAATACTTACTTCAGCTAACACGTATGAAAGGTAAGCCATGAGTATCATAAGAGAGACTTCACGATCAGTTGAATTCCTGAATGTTAACGTAACATTAATTAGATCCACTAGTTAACGGTATGGAAACGCTAAATAGATTACTAAACAAGTTGAAAAGAACAACGTAACCTGTATACCTTCCAAAATACAGTGTTCTAATGATGTATGAACAAAGCAACCCAACCTACAAGTAAAGTAAGAACGTGTCGGTCTGGAAAAGAAAATCGACAAGAAAACAAACATAACTTATGAGCCTGCATAAACAGATAGAGACTTACCAAAATTCCTAACAAAGTACTTAGTACGAATAACGAAAAGAATTTTCCAGCAAATTTAAGGGCAACGAGGGAGTTCATGTCTGATAAGTCAAATTTTGTAATTGCATTGAAAAGAACGACAGACGTGGCATCATTAACAACACCTTCCCCAAACACTAGACTGTATAATAGTGGTGTTTCTTCCTGATTTAAAACCTGTCCATCACACACCAAAGTAGTCATGATAATGATATGACCTTTATCTACTTCATAAATAATAACTAGTTCAAGAAGACGTCTTTATTCTTTACCTGCAAAGTGCAAACAGAATCTGTTGCAGAAAAGATGGCTCCAAGTGCTTTCCACAAATAAGCATAAATACAAAAATTTGAATGAATAGGTTAGCAACACATAGTCTAAAGTGACAATAAATGGAGTTATACTGATCAACATTAAACGCAAGACCACAAGTCTAACTAAAGATTAATAAACAAACCGTGAATTATGACAGAAAAATCAAAAGGAAGAGAGATCACATACCAAGATAGTCCTTTATGTCAAGGTAATCGATGCCCAATTTAGGAAATAAACGTGTTGAACCTGAACTGAAACTATGTTAGAATATAACAATATAACCATATGGAAATGTCATCAATACTCAGGATATTCAATCACCAGAAACTAACAAATATATAACCAATTAGTATACTCTCCAAAGCTATTATTTACATGTGACCAGCCCAAATAAGCTAAGTAATAAGCCAGCAACAAAGATATTTGATAGCAATAAGAAGATATTAGTATGCTGCCACATCCCATATGTGTGCCTTCATATATCACGTGCATAATCAAAATTGGACAGCTACATAAACACAGATAGTTTATAAAGACAGGAATTATTAAGAAAACTTAACGTACCAAACGATATGATGGCAAAAGATATCAAAGTACCAATGGCTCCAAATGAGGTAATAGTTGTGAAATTCTCGAAAAAATGTTTCTTTTTAACCTGAAAACTGGTCAATATTTAGCCATAGATCAGAAAAGAGTTCAATACAAGACAATGGAGCATGAGTGTTAAAGGAGTAGACATAAGTGTGAAAGTTGTTTACGTATATTCTGCAGGAGAACTGAATTACAAAGTCAATTTACAGTATTAAGATTCTAAATGAAGAGTAAGGATAAAAGGACGATAGAATGTACCCAGCGTTAAATATAATTGGTGGAAGGAGATATATAAAGAAAAACTCCTGCTTAAATTCCAATATGTGCGAGCTTTTACCACCAGAAGTCAGTAATATAACACATCCTGTGCCCAAGCCCTGTCAATAACACACGGTTTTGTAATGTTTGCCTTGGCAAATTGTAAATTGCACAGCTATAACAAAACGATTTTATTCAAAACAAGATTTCTTATATAAAGCCTGCAACTCACAATCGCAAGAGCAGTGATGGATTCATTCATCCATCGACTTTCCTCAAGGAGATGACCAATTACAATGCAAGCACAAAGAAGTGCTGCAAATAAGGCTATGTGGTGAACAAATTCAGACTCGGCCTCTGATGTCAATAAACCAACACTTGCTTCCATAGAGCTCACATTTATAATCATGTTATGTGTGGCCGAAAACTGAAAAGTGAAATGAGTTCGTGATATACTGTACCATTTGTCAAGCAGAAAGTCAATTTAGTCATATAACAAAAAATATATTCTTCTTAACTATCATTTCCTTAGAAATCATTACTACTGACATTTAGTTTAGTTTAAATCAGCATTGATGATAAGTCCTTCACAGTTCCCACTTCCAGACAGCAAAAACGGGTAAACGGATGAGGTTTTCCCTGTTTAGGTTACCCAGGGAAGAGCGAGTCTTTCACTCAGATGTACTTGGCCTAACCGACCCTTCCATGGCCACCCTCCAATATGTACCTAGTGAGGTTTGAACCCTTGACCTCTTGTGAGAGGGTCAAGAGACTTACCACTAGGCACTTCTAGATGACAGTGATACTTTTTCACTGCGGTGGATATACAAACTCAAGATTGTGATTTTTATGCTGTCACACATGTTAAAATGAAAGTACAGTGATATGAACGGGCAAGTTCTTTGATCTCAATAACTTTATTGGATTCATATCAATCCTAACGCCTAATCTTAGCTATATCAATAACATTATATAATTTATATCTATCATAAGCAGCACGTGTCATGGTCAGTTGTCTCAATAATTTTGTTTGCTTCGTATCAATAATCAAATCAGTAACAATATAGCATACAATGAGTTCTCAATCGCAAGGTCCTACCCGAGTTACTGAAAGTTTCTGTCGGCAAAGAAGTCTTACCAAGGGTAGCCACGACTTTCATTGAAAAAGGATAGGCCACTCAAGTGCCCCAATCAATGAGGATATGTTTCGATGTAGGGTATTTGCTATATGGTATGGTACAAATTCAGTTTAGAATTCTTCGTGTGGGGTCATTAAGCAAGAACAGCTCATAACCTCAATTTAATTACACGAAATGAAAAACATAAACTCAAACAGATGATAACTCGAGAAGACACATTATATATAACTGACAATCTATCAATTTTACCATATCAAACCATTAGTTAGATCATTAAACATAGCATAACCGGGTTGGTTGTTAACGCAAAATAGAAACGATATGAAAATGAACAAGAAGATCAAACAAAATTAACTATTAAAAGAGTACATACCTCAAATCAGTCGTTTTTTAATCGTGACAAATTAACGATTGAGCTGCAGCTGCAACAAAACCTAACAAACTTAAATCATATCAAATGATAACGAAAAGAAATTATTATAAACAAAACGAGACAAAGAATTCGGACCTCAAAACAACAGAATTATATATTGATCCTAACAAGATGATTAAACTGCAGCTTTTAAATCAAAAATGACGTAACATTTTTGGAATTCATTGACCACGAGAAGACTTCTATAGTTGGATTCGTTGAAACGTTAAAAAAATGAAAAATCAACTTTGGAAAACCCGCGAAATAAATATATTGTTTTGTTTTTTGTTGAATATATATATATATATATATATATATATATATATATATATATATATATATATATATATATATATATATATGGTTTTGGTCTGGTGTTTATATACGGTGCATGGATGTACGTACCAACGACCAAGACAAAAGAATACCATTACGTAGAAACGTAACATTAAAAATCCGTCTTTTTTTTTTTTCTTTTTTTTAGTCAGTTTACTTTTTCAAATTTGACTAATTCAAATGTTTTAACAGTTCAATGCATTTCATTAAGTCACCTAATAAGGAACTTGTGGTTCATAGTGGGCTAGCTGATGGGCCAAAAGTAAAGGGTAAGCCCAATAAGTCCAACACAGGTAGTGGATCTAAAATTAGGTCAAAAGGTGTGTCCATTAAAGAGTTTGAACCTGAATGCCCTTGGCAGTTGCATTGCTCAAAGTTACCAACTGAGAATACATGGCAAGTGAAAACTTTTGTGGATGTTCACAAATGTTTACAATTTAGAACTGTTAAGAAATACATAGCAACATTCTTGTCAAGAGAATTAGAGAAACCATTAAACCAAATCCAAAAATTCCAGTGAATGCTCTTAAAGACCAGTTGCAGAAACAATTTGAAGTTGGGATTTCAATGCAGAAAGTGCAGAGAGCTAAGCAGATGGCTAAAGAAAGAGTGATTGGTGATTATACAAAATAGTATGCACTGTTGAGAGATTACTGTGTGGAATTGCAAAAAATGAATCCCAATACAACTGTTAGGATTGATTTAGAAAGGCCAGATGACCCCATAAGAATTCTTGAAAGGAAGTTCAAGAGGATTTATATTTGTTTAGGTGCTTTAAAAGAGGGTTTTAAGAAAGGAAATAGAGATTTGTTGGGGTTGGATGGTTGTTTTTTGTCTGGTCCTTTCCCTGGTCAAGTTTTGACAGCAGTAGGGGTAGATCCTAACAATGGAATTTACCCACTTGCTTATGCAATTGTGGAGGCTGAAACAAAAGAGTCTTGGAAATGGTTTCTTGATTGGCTTGGTGATGATCTAAATCTCTTCAGTAACTCAAACTTTACTTTCATATCTGATAGGCAAAAGGTATGATTTCTAATTACCTTGTTTATTATTTCAGTTTTATTATTATCTCAACATGATTCTTGTTTTATATTAGGGAGTCATACCAGCAATTGCAGAGACTTTTCCAAGTGCTGAACATAGGTACTGCCTAAAGCATATTTATGACAACATGAAGTTGTCATGGAGAGGGAAGATGTACAAAGATTTGTTATGGAAGTGTGCCACATCTACAATTGTTCAGATGTTTGACAGAAACATGAAAGCAATTAAAGATCATAACAAAGAAGCTTATGAGTGGTTGAAGAAGATTCCACCACAACATTGGTCTAAAAGTCACTTTTCTGGTATGTTTACATTATATGATCCAACTCATGAATGGTATAACAGTCTAACATATTGATTCATGAAATTGCAGGCAAGGCAAAGTGTGATGTCCTTTTGAACAACATGTGTGAAGTTTTGAACAGGAAACTGGTAGATGGAAGGGACAAACCAATCATCACCTGTTTGGAATTCATAAGAGAATACCTTATGAAAAGGATAGTAAATGTTCAGAAGGTAATAAGCAAGACTGATGGCCCTCTTACCCCTCATGCTGCTAAGATGTTCAAGATTATTGTTAAAGAAGCAGGACAATTAAAGGTAAGCCACACTAGTAAATTCTTAATCATTTTATTTGTTATAAGTCAATCATTCCACTCAACCTATAAAATTATATAAATTAACTAGTGTTGATTGACTTGTATCAAGTAAATGGTCCTTAGGGTGATCAGTGTGTAGTAAACATGAGGGATAGAGACTGTAGTTGTAGAAGGTGGGAGTTGAGTGGGATACCCTGCAAACATGCAGTTGCATCCATATGGAATATGGCTAGCAATGGGATTGAAACTCACATACCAGAGTCATATTGTCATCCATGTCATTGGCTTTCAACATGGGAAGAGATGTATAGGTCTAAGATTAATCCCACTAGATCACCAGAGTTTTGGGAAAAGAAAAATGTTCCAAATACAATCATCCCACTAGATCATCACACACAAATTGGAAGGCCAAGGAAAAAGAGGAGAAACACTGCTTCTGAATTTGCAGATATAATGGTTAAAGGATCCAAATTAAGCAGGGCGGGAAAGAGTCTTACTTGCAAACTGTGTAAGCAAGTTGGTCACAACCAAAGAACTTGCAAGGGTCAAACTGATGGTGGTTCATAGAATGTTGGTGGTTCACAAACTGCTGGTGGTTCACAGACTGCTGGTGGTTCACAGAGTGCTGGTGGTTCAAAGAAAGCTAGTGGTGGTTCAAAGAAAGGTAGTGGTGGTTCAAATACTGGTATGGGTTCACAATCAACATAGCAAACTGCACAGAATGATGGTGTTGGTACACAGTAATCACAGTCTACAAGGGTGAGACCACTCCCTTCACTCCTACAAGCATCACCATCAAAGATGACAAAGACATCTGCAAGTAGACTTAATTGAATTATGTGATGCTAGTCTTTACTACTTAGGTCATTTTGTGTTTTGGTAGTTTGGCCTATTCTGTCATGGCCATTTCATGTTAACTAAGACTTGATGTTAAGACAATATGTATGGATTAAGTTGTTAGTATTTATAAATGGTTATGGTCTTATGGTGTTATGGTCTTTTGTTCTTTTGTTTGGAATGGTTATGGTTTTATGCAGTCTGGTAGCATATACTTAACTGCTCTTTAGAAGTCAAAGTCAAATGGCAGTTTCTTATACCTTAATGGTTATGGTCTTTTGCTCTTTAAAAGTCAAAGTCAAATGGCAGTTTCTTATACCTAAATGCAGATAGTCTTTTGCTCTTTAGAAGTCAAAATCAAATGGCAGTTTCTTTTGTTCTAAATGCAGTAACTTACCTGCACATACCAACCAAGCCTTTAATGGCATATACTTTTACATTGAACTATGTGATCCTGTTTACTTTAAATGGCCATTACATAAACACAACATTACACCATCAAAAACTTGTCAAACACTAAACCTCATCCACACTGCTCCATAATAACTTCCAAGCCAAATGTTATTGAAATATCCTCTGATTCATCTGAACTCATGTCTCCTAAACCTTATTGGAATTTACCCTACACTCCTAAAGGTACAAGCTTTGGTAAGATACCACCTAAAGGAAAGGTTGTTGAGTCAAGCTCTGATTTCAGCTCCTTTAATGATTGCTTTTTTAATGATAGTTGGGTTTCTAGCTATCATTCAACTTCTGAAGATGAAGCTGTCTCAAAAAAAGCCACAATCTCCAAAAAACCTGCTCCAGTTCACATTCTGTCAATCCCAGGAAAAAGGGAACAAGTTCTAGGCCTACCAAATCAGGAAACTTGGGAAGAAATCCAAGCAAAGAAGAGAAAGGGAAAAGGCCCAATTGAACTCACTAAAGGTAAAGGAAAAAGGACCATTGGCTAGCTATGTATGTCTTGATGTTATGATGCTACTGTAACAAGTACTATGTAATCAAAGTATGCATCTATGTTTTCTCCTGCTATGTAATCAACTATGCATCTATGTATGCAGAATTTTGTAATGTAATAACAGTTGGTTTTCAAGTTGAAGATGCTATTTTTCATTCATGTTAAACCCAAAATACAACTTGAAAAAACTACTACAATGTCTTGCTAAACTACAACATTCTTCCTTTACCAAAATACAACCTGCTAACATTCATAACCTACTGATTCAATACATGAACCATATCACTTTAAAACTAAATAAAGGAAAAAAAAACAACCAACTGATAAACACCAACTTCTTCATTCTTTTAGCTTCAACACATTTTTCTTCTACTTCTCCTTGTAGTCGATTCATTGAATTTAATAAACCAGGAATGATTTGCACAGCCCTATCACACATAGGAGGATCATACCAATCTATTATCCCACAATTTGATACCTATTAAAATTGAGAAAAATTAATTAGGTTAAATTATCCCAAATTGGGGGTTTTTTAAAAACTACGAAATTGAAGACTTACTCTTTTACTACAACAA
Organism: Artemisia tridentata subsp. tridentata; assembly: GCA_021014915.2. Lineage (NCBI taxonomy): Eukaryota > Viridiplantae > Streptophyta > Magnoliopsida > Asterales > Asteraceae > Artemisia > Artemisia tridentata. The sequence continues at coordinate 390,713,422 of CP139508.1, forward strand.
TAAAATCGTCTGCCTGGGTTATGTCGTGTCCACGAAGTTTTGATCAAGGCTTGTGATCTGCAGTGCTTGCATCTCACCATCAGTGTGTGTTCGTGAGTATGTTTTGATTGTGTATCGAAGCAGAAAATGAAAACATCATGTATAAAACATTTAGTCATTAAGAGAATGACTAAACTACCCCCCCCCAATATTAGCCACGTCACGATTATTAGTGGTCAACTGACGGAAATCCAGGTTAAGGGACCAAACCCGTATGGGATGTAAACTACAAGGACTGGATCCGGGAAAAAAAAGTTCAGGGACCATTTTCGTTGGATCCGGTAAACCACAGGGACGATTTATGACGTTTACTCTTTTTTTTTATTAATTGAAAGGCTTGTGCCTTTTGGATTAACCACTTATACATCTTGCTTTGTGGTATATGCTTAAACATATACCTTTATTTGACCAAAATCAGACCAAAATGACCAAAAACTAACCAAAATACCAAAGATATTTGTGTTTTTGTGTTTGTTTATGTGCAGGTACGGATATCGAGAAAAAATGACAAAATCAAGTCAAAACCGGAAAACACGAGCACGAGAAATGGAAAGAGTTGAAAAGCCGAGGCCGAGAAAGTAATTTTCAAAAGAGGAATATATTTAAGCTCAAAAAGTCAAAAATCAGTCCCTGAAGAATAATCATTTGGCAAAAAAATAACCCTTGGATCAACTCTACAAAAATGGCAGAAACAACCCCTCAAAGTTAAATCTAATTCCAATTAAATCCTAAACACTAAAACCAATCCTTAAACCAAATCCAAACAAAAAAAAACCCAATCCCAATTAAACCCCTCCACAAGCCCACTAGCAGCCCACTTTTTATTTAAACCCAACACCAAACCGGATCCCCCTCAAACCCACAACCCATTTCCATACCCGGTCAAATTACCATTCTCCCATTAAAACCCAGTAAAACCCATTAAGCAATAAATAATAAAAACCCGCCTATTTTTACTGTTCATCTCCTTCAACACCCAATTACCCTGCTACCTCCATTGTAACTCGTACACTAAATGACTTCTAGAAGACCTCTGACCAAGGATTGCCAGCGTGGACAAGTGGAGGCCTATTATTGGCCGAGACACATCACATATATGATCCAAGGGCCAAAAATCAAAGATTGGTGACCAAGCTAAAGATCAAGGGCTGTGATTTGAAGTCTAGGAGCTTCTCAAACCCTAGTTGCACCCTTCCAAGCTCAGCTATAAAAGGAGTCCCTCACCTCACAACTTGGGCCATTAGGAGTAGGGGTAATTTAGGGTAGTTTAGCTTAGCTTATATAGTAGTATCTTGTAGCTTATAGTAATCCTTTTAATTTTGTCTCTTTAGTTTTCAAATTTTTGTAATCCAGCTTTCAGTTGTAATGAAATTTCAGTTTTCTTAATTAACTTGTCAAATTTTTACTTTAAAGCTCTCATGTATTCACTTATTGTTTCTAAAGCTTTTATTCTTGCTCTCATAAGCTCATATAAGCTTTTGTAGCTTTTTGTGAGTTTTTTATTTACTTTAAGCTGTTTTACTCTATATTCACTCAAGTTTTCATAAAAAAAATCCCAAAATACAAAAATAGTGCCTTTTACTTATTAGCTTATTGTACTGCTTTTTATTGATTAATTAATGCTTGTTTAGTCATTATTTAGCTTAATCTTCATTTACCTTTCAAAGTTTTAGCTTAAAATATAGCTTTCCTAGTTTAATATTTCATCAGCAACCCTTTAAAGGGGTGTTTGGCTTAATGGTCAAAACGGGTCAAAACAGGTCCCTACTGTTCACCTGCATGTTGGTCCCTTTACACGTTAAGAGTTAACTAGAAAGTTAATCTATTTGTGTTAATGACTAATACAATGTTTATGATTAATTCTAACAGTTATAAAACGTGAATATAGAAAACTCAATATAATTTTCAACGTTTAAATTCTTATTAGAAATGAATCAAAGAATCTATACCCAAGTGTTTTGCGGAACAAACACTTGGGATTGAATAGACAAGGTATGGTGGTGTCTCCTATCTAAACTCAAGTTTTGCTTGAGTGGTAACAATGAGACCTCACTGAGCAATCTCAGGGATGCGTTACTCTTTGTAGGAGAGAAGTTGTTTTGCAAAAGTCTAAGCTTTAATTGTAAAAACACACACAACTTCTCTCCTTCTTAATCTATTTATACACAAGTAATCTGAGTAAAAGTAATTAAAATATTACAAGTTGTTGAGCAAGCGTGTCTGACAATTACAACAGTAATTGTCATTTCCAAGAACCAATAGAAATGGCTTATTAAGTCTTTAGAAGTGGTTGGTCTGACACTCCAAGACTTTAAGCCGTCTTAGGAAGGATTTTTTCCTGACAAGATAAGATTTGATCTTATCTTAAATCCTTCCTAGATATTTCTGCCTTTCTTCTCAGGCACTTAGTTCTTCAGGACACGCTTCTCAGTTATCATTCATAATTACTTCATTGTTGTTGAGGAGACTGGGGTTCAGTGAGTTCTTGTCCAACACTCACTGAACCATCATCTTCTTCTTTGGCTTAAGTGCTACTTCAGGGAGTACCGCCTTCCTGCGTAGTGAATCCTTCTATTTGAATTCGCCTTAAGCATCCTGAAGATGACTCACTGAGAGGCTGTTCTCTCAGTGACTTGAATTGTTCTCGGTTTAAGTTAACACTTAGTTAATTTGTGTACAAATCATGTTTTAAGTATTCTTGGGTTTTTCATGACCCAACAATCTCCCCCTATTTGGATATAAATTATGCCTAAGTGTTTTGATCAGTATGAGTGAGCTAATGACTTCTTCTCATACTGAATATACATGAAGACAGTAAGGACTACGATATAACATAAACATGGGACATCATTTTATTCATATTATTACAAAGTCCTATCAGCTAAACAAAATACTTAAGGTTCCTGACGGAGACCCATTAGTTAAAGCTTTGCCTTCTTCGACACTAACACTTCTTTGTCAAGTCGTTCCTTCATCAACTGATCCATCAGCCTGACAAACTCCTCATTATTAGAGCCCCTGATATTAAGTGCCATCAGTTTGTAGGCTAGGAGTGTTGTCGTTTCCACTTTGTCAATGTCAGAAACTCTCTGAAAGGCTTCCTGACCAAATTCATCCACAAAGAAGATACCATACTCAGGTTCTTTGATGACTAGGTTAGGACAGAACTTGACTCCCTGAGGAGGAACTCTGTTGCAGTGAAGTGCAGCTATGTATTGTTCAGGCTCCATAGCTACAGCTTTCCTTTTCTTCCCAACCTTCTGAGTAAATTCAGGGATAGTAAGTCCCTGAGAAGCAAGTGCCTCATCATGGTTAATGCCAAGACTCTTTGCCACTTTTGCGAGTTCCTCATACTTGGCACTCAGTGACTTGATGATGATTGGGGCATTCTTGCTTGTGGTTTTCTTCCTTAGGATGGGCATCATCATATCCCATTCTCTTAACCCATAGTCTGAAAACTTGATTGTTGGAAGATGTTCAGACTTCCTTGGACCTCTATGGATTGTTAAGCTCAGAGGTCTGGTGGGGTGAATAGTGATGTCAGTGATTTTGCCTTCACCTTTGGTTTTGGTCATGTGCCATACATACCTCTCATATGCCCTTTGCCTCTTTTCTTGCTTCAGTTTGGCTTCCATGTTGTGTTTCTGAAAAAGTTGGGCTTGAAGCCTTATGAATTCATCTCCCTGAATCTCTTTCTCAGACTCCTTTATTTCTTCCTTGGCAACCTCATAGATGGTAGATGTGGTGAGGTCATGGGCTTTCCTGCGATCTTCCTGATCTAAGATCTCAGCAAGTTCCTCCTAAGTCCCATAGACTCTTCTCCCATCTTCTAAGTCAACATAGGACGGTGTATCAGGATCTGGCCGGCTTATGGTTGGAGCCTTGACCAATTGTGGTTCAGGAGAAGAGGTTTCAGTCATAATATCCTTCCCTTTGTCAGTGCGAGGAGGTTGACTCGTGGATGCATCAGGGTTTGGAACAGTTACCAAGGCAGAGGAAGGATCAGGGATTTCATCATTTTTCTCCCCCTCAGCAGGTGTAGGAACTTCAGTGGAAAGACCTGCTGACTGAGGAGGTGGTGGCACATGAGAGGCCTAAAGAAGTGATAGGATATCAGAGACCATGGACTTTGTCTCAGAAGCATCATTCTTCACGGCACTGAGTTCGGTAGCCATGACTTGTTGGGTGGTGGAGAGTTCAGTGACACGGTTGGTGTAGTGGTTGATCAGCTCATTATGTGTTTGTGAGAGCTGATCAATGGCTGAGGAAAGCTTGTTGAGGTGCCCCTTAGATTCCATAGCAGCCTGAAGAATGGAATCCTGGTTTTCCCTGAGACCTTTGAGATCTACCCCGTGAAAGAGCTTAAGAAGCTCAGTCAGGTTGGTGGAGGCAGTCGTCTGAGTGGCCATATGGTCTTTCATTGATTTAATCAGTGTGGGATCATCAGAAAGTTGTTCTTGTACTGATTCGACGGCCTTGAGGAGGTTTGCAAGGTCCTGATGCTGACCAGTGGCTGTCTCATCAAAGGTTTTGGTTAGTTCTCCAAGTTGTTTGTCAGCGAGCCTGGAAGCCTGAAGAATCTTGTCCTGAGATTCTTCCACAGAGGCCCTGAAGTCAGCATAGGAGGCTGCCGCTTCAGTATGCTGATCCGTTAGTTCATCAGTAAGAGCATTGTAAAGACCTTCGTTGGCTTGGCGAAGGAATTTGGCCATACTTCTTTCAGAAGGCGGATGAACATTATCATACTTGGTTAACCACTCAGGGGTGGCTGAGGCACCTAATGAAGATGATGATGAAGATGATGGTGAACTGGGTTGTTGATCCTCAGGATGAGGAGAAGAGAGTTGTTGCTCAGACTGCGGAGGAGAGTTAATTGGACCCTCCATTTCCTCCTCAACATCAGGAAGTGGTTCATCCTCACCAAAATCGAAATCCGTCTCCTCCTCTGACTCATCAGCCAACAAATTTTCATAGTCAACCAGAGAAGGAGCCTTCAGGGAATCCAGCTCCCCCTCAAAAGAGGGCTCACTTTTGTTGTGGTCAGGTCCTGATCCTTTAGCCATAATAACTGGTGGGGTTTTACCAGCCTGACTAGCCATAATAACTGGGGGGGTTTGCCCAGCCTGACTGTTAGGATCAGTTCCCAAGTGACTTGGACCGCCTGAGGGGGTGATGGGTTCCGTATCAGTGGGTGGTTTGTTTCCCCCTGAGTCTTTGTCCCCCTGAGCACCTTCATCTACTGACGGGTGTTTTCCAGTAGAATCACTAGGTACTATTGGTGATTGTTGATGGCCTCCCTTCCCATCAGGATTGTGCTGTCCTTTTGGGGATTTAGAGGCCTGAACTCCCTGAGACTCTAAGTGTGATTGCTTAGAGACGTTAACGGGATGTGAATGGGTATGGGTCCCCGTCTCAGTGGAGTAGTGCTGCTCCACCGAGGATATAGAACCCTGAACTCCCTCAGGCTCTGATTGTGATTTATCAGTGCCTTCATTGGGATTTGAGTGGGTGGATGCTCCTGACCCACCTGACTTGTTTTTGTCAGTAGGGACATTCAGAAAGGGTGTGCCCGAGGATACAGAGGATGATTGCCCAGCACCCTCCATTGGCGGTTGTTTTGTGGCCAATGTGGTCTCTTTTATGGGAGTCTTAAAGGTCAAGGTCACAACAACTTTCTTAGTGCCTGAGGCAACAGTCTCAGTGACGAGTGGTTTAGGTCTAACCACCTTACTGGATTGTCCCCCTTTCCCTTTGGTCTTCTTCACCTTCTTAGTTGGTGAAGGAACTGGTGAGCATACATTTTCACCCTGAATCACCATTAACATGTAGGTGGTCAGGGCGACTGGTTGTACCTCAGTAATGTCACTACTAAAGTTAGTCTTATGAAGAACGTCAGGTTTTAAGCCTTCTACGTCAGACCTTAAGTAGTCAGAACCAAGGAGGTCCTGAAGCACACAGGAAATGAACCTAGGGTAAGACATGTGTCTTTGCCTATGTTTCCCTGAGAGCTTTGACACGAGGTCACGGAAGATTATTCCTCCGATGTCAATTTTTCTACCCTCCAAAAGACTGAACGTCATCAATTGTTGTGATGAGTTCAATTGCTCAGTGGAGGATTTGTTTCCTCCGAGTACCTGAATGACGAATGTCATCATAAGTCTCCAGACAGGGTGAAACCATGTCTTCACTATTGGAGCCTTTGCCAGCAAGGCTTCAGGAGACTCGGTAGGACGCCTAACATCATGAGGCCCTAGGAAAAGCATTTCAGCTTTTATTTCCTGATCAGTAGGGTTTGCCTCAAAGTTCTCAACAAAGTTAAGACCTGTAGCCATGATGAAGGTCTTGTAGTTCAGGGAGAGAGTCCTAGTCCCATTCATCACAGTGAAAGTGATGATCGACTCTTTCGTGTCCTTAGGGCTAGTGGCCGTTGCGGTACACCAAAACTCCCTGAGATAGTCATTATAAATGACTTCTGGGGTAGTAGTAAAAGTTGTGGCAAGGAAGCAGTTTTGTAAATACTTAACTACATCCTTGTAACCCTCATATTGCTGAGGATAGTGGAAATTTCCAACCACATTGTTTTTGGTCAGGTCCACGCCCTCCATTGTGAAGTTCACATTGGGGGCGATGGTTACAGCATTAGAGGAAGCCATTTTATGATCTGGTTTTGGTCGAAAAAATGGTCGGATGTTTCTAAATGCTAAGAACATACACACAATTTGTTTTGAGAGAGAAAAAGGGCAGAGTTTGCTTATAATTTTCAAAAAGCGTGTGTGTGAATTCTTTTGGATGGGTATTTATAGGGAAGTGGAGATGGGGGTATTTAAGACATTTGAGCGATCTTAGTTTATTCAAAAAGAATTATTGGAAATTGTTTTGAATAATATGTTTTGGGATCCGCATTTAATGCCAACACTCCACTTTCCTGGTTTGGCGCAACAGTCGAAGTGAACAGTTGAGCAGTTCTGCAAAAGTGTAATTTGCAGAGATGAGTCATCACATATTTGTAATGTGATTGGAGAGGCATTTAATGCCAAGTGGGAATGTGGTGGCCCAGAGGTGGAAGCCAGAAAGGCAAAAAGAACAAATATTCTTGAATTAAATATGAGTTCAGTTACCAACCTCGGACATTTACTAACTAGATACTTAGAGCATTTAAGTCAGTATTTAATGTCCTTTTCAGGGCCCTGAATGACTTTTCATTCAGTGATAGGTTTTTCAGGAACTTGGGTTTAGTTCCTGAACCCTAAAGATTTCAGGAACTTGGGTTTAGTTCCTGAGGTTGAGGATTCAGTGAGATGTTTTCACTGATGTACACATTGAGTCAGGGACCTGAGGTTTTAAGAATTTACACTTCAGTTGGAAGGATTCAATCAGTGGACTGATTCTCTATATCCAACATTCCTAATTCAGCTTTCAACCTTGTGAAAGTTGGTTCATCCAAAGGTTTGGTGAAGATATCAGCTAACTGATATTCAGTAGGGATGAAGTGTAATTCAATGTCACCATTCATGACATGGTCCCTGATGAAATGATATCTGATATCAATGTGTTTTGTTCTCTGATGAAGAACAGGGATGTTTGAGATTGCAATTGCACTTGTGTTATCACAAAAGATGGGTACCATCTTATACTGAATTCCATAGTCACTGAGTTGACTTTTCATCCAGAGTAAATTTGCACAACAACTAGCTGCTGCAACATATTCAGCCTCAGCTGAGGACAAGGCAACTGATTGTTGCTTCTTAGCACTCCAGCAGACTAGTTTCCCACCAAGTATTTGGCAAGAGCCTGAGGTGCTTTTTCTGTCCATGTTGCATCCAGCATAGTCAGAGTCTGAGTATCCTTTAAGATCAAGTCCTGAGCACTTTGGATAGTATAATCCAAGGTTAGGAGTGCCTTTCAGGTACCTGAATATCCTTTTCACAGCAGTGATGTGTGATTCTCTTGGGTCAGATTGATATCTGGCACATAGACATACTGAGAATTGGATATCAGGCCTTGATGCAAGTAGATACATCAGTGATCCTATCATTCCTCTAAAGAGAGTTTGATTTACTGGTTTACCAGTTAGATCAGGACCAAGGTTGTTTGGGGGGGACCATGGGAGTTTTGACTGAGGCACAGTCACTGAGATCATACTTCTTCAGTAGATTCTTTACATACTTCTCTTGACTGATAGTGGTTCCTCTATCAGTCTGCTTGATCTGTAGACCAAGGAAGTATGTCAGTTCTCCCATCATGCTCATCTCAAACTTCTTTGCCATTAGTTTTTCAAATTGTTTGCAAAGTTTGAAACTTGTTGAGCCAAAGATGATGTCATCAACATACACTTGTACTAGTATGACATCATTATTTGTCTTATAGATAAACAATGTGTTGTCTATCTTGCCTCTGACAAATTTGTTTTGGATTAAGAAGGCTGAGAGAGTCTCATACCATGCCCTGGGAGCTTGCTTCAGTCCATAAAGGGCTTTGTTAAGCTTACAGACATGATCAGGAGACTCATGGCTTTCAAATCCAGGAGGTTGCTGAACATAAACTTCTTCTTTCAGTGAACCATTTAAGAATGCACTTTTAACATCCATTTGGTACACCTTGAAGTTCATGTATGTAGTAAAAGCAAGGAAGATCCTGATGGCTTCCATCCTTGCTACTGGTGCAAATGTTTCCTCATAGTCAATGTCTTCTTGTTGATTATAGCCTTTGGCTACAAGTCTGGCTTTGTTTTTAATGACTATGCCATTTTCATCAGTTTTGTTTTTGAATACCCATTTCATGCCAATGACTGAGACATTCTCAGGAGATTTGACCAAGGTCATTACCTTGTTTCTGTCAAATTGTTTCAGTTCATCATGCATGGCCTGAACCCAACTTGGATGTGTAAGTGCTTCTTTAACACTTTTGGGTTCAATTGTGGAAATGAAGTCCACAAATAGGCATTCATTGGATGAGGCTGCTCTTAGACTAGCAGCCATGCTCCTGGTGAGCATGCCTTCAGTAGGCTCTCCAATAATATTGACAAGTTCAATGTCCTGAGACCTAGTCCAACTTTCCTGAGGTCCTGGATACTGATTTGAACTTGTGGAGGCCTGATTGGGTAGAGGGGTTGGTTCTGGAGTAGACACATGATCATTGATTGGATCTTGAGTGTCTACCAGATCACTGAGATTGTTTGGTTCTTGAGCATTTTGAACAGACTGATTAATTTCATCAGTGTTTGCATGTGCCTCAACAAACTCAGTGATGGTTGGGTTAGGTAGGTTGTGAGGGATTATGTAATAGGAGATGTCAGGGATTCTTCCTTTGAATAACTCATATGGGGTTTTCCCATGTCTCTTGACAATGATGGATCTGTTTTGTGTATAACAGGCAGTTTTGACTGCATCAGTCCAAAAATGGTTGGAAAGGACTGATCCACATAGCATTGTCCTAGCAGCTTCAATGAGTGTTCTATTTTTCCTTTCAGCAACACCATTTTGTTCAGGTGTGTATGGAGAGGAAAAGTTTTGGGAAATACCTTTCTCATCACAGAAACATTCAAGTTCATAATTTTTGAACTCAGTCCCATTGTCAGTTCTAATCTGTTTGACCTTAATGTCATTTTGATTTTCAATGTTCCTGACAAAGGACATGATTGTTTCAACTGCCTGACTCTTTTTGATCAGGAAGAATACCCAGGTGTATCTAGAGTATTCATCCACTATGACCAGAGTATACTTCTCATGGTTAGTCGACCTTGGACTGATAGGTCCAAATAGATCCATATGGAGAAGATGTAGGCAGTTCCTGATGGAAAAGTTGGTTTTGGTTTTAAAGGATGCTCTATGATGTTTACCTTTTTCACAAGCTGAGCATGGTTTATCCTTTGAAAACACAAGTGATGGTAAGCCAAGGACCTTGTTTTGTTTTACAAGATTGTTTATGTTTTTAAAGTTCAGGTGGGTGAGTCTCTTATGCCAAAGCCAGTTGAGAGTATCAGTGGCCTTAGCAAAGAGACAAGTTCCATCCTGAGTTAGACTGGACATGTCTAATACATAAACATCTTGTCTTCTTGTTGCAATGAGGACAATTTCCTTATTTGCATTGAAGATGGTTCCTTGTTTATCATCAAACTGAACTATGTATTTTGCATCACATAGTTGACTGACACTTATCAGATTGTACTTAAGACCATTTACATAAGCTATCCTAGTAAAGACAATACCATTGCAGTTTACTGAACCATAACCCTTAGTGAGACATGTTGAATTATCTGCAAATATCACTTTGGGTCCTTGTTCTTCCAAATATTTGTGCAGACACTCCTTAACACCAGTCATGCTCCTTGAACATCCACTGTCTAGATGCCAAATAGGATCCCTGGCATTCTTCTGCACAAATAGTAAACTGGGTCAGTTCTTTCTAGGACTCCATTTCATGGAGGGTTTTGTTTTGTAGGTCTTTATGAAAGTATTAATTGATTCATGGTCAGTGGTTGAGTGGACTGAGCTACCACATGTTTTGCATTTAGTTGCAGGGGTAGCCTCATTAGTCTGAGAGGATTGTTTATTCATTCCTCTTTTAGACTGAATGACCCTCTCTTTTTCTGAGGATTTCTGAGTGGTACTTCCACTAGATTCACAGTGTTTGTCATTTTGACAATCCTCAGGATGATGGTCATTGAATCCACACAATGGGCAAGGTGGAAAAGGCTTGGCCTTTTGCTTCTGTTTCTGCTTAGAATTAGAAGGATAGTTCAGGCACTGAGCCTTAAGTCCTGAAAAGTTTGACATGACTGAGCATTTTTTATGATCAGAGGTCCTGTGATCTTCCTTTTTGCAAATCATGCAGTAAAGGACTCTATAGCAGTCATCAGTGAGATGATTTGTATAGTTGCACAGTTCACACTTTTTCAGGGGTTTGGTTGGTTTGGGTTTGGTCTTTGAGGAGGCTAGTTTTTGTTCCTTCTTTAAATGAGAAGGTTTTTCAGAAGATACAATCTTCTCACTTAGCTTCCTGACCATTTCAGTCAACTGATCAATTCTTGGATCAGGACTTTGAGTTGCAACTTCAGAAGGGACTGAAGTTGATGAGTCATCAGTATTTACTGAGACTTCAAGGGGTGGTCTTCTCAGGAGGATTCTACCTTTTCCTGATCTCTCCTTTAGAGAGTGTGGGGAGTAGACCAATGGTGGGAGGTCTGAGCTTGGTGCAGCACCCTGAAGGGTATTTAGTGGAGGGAGTGGAGGAGTTGATTCAGATTCAGGCTCACTGATTGGATCAAAAATACTGAGTTGGTCAAAGAGTCCAAGCATACCTTTCAGAGCCTGACTTTTAGGGAGCAAGATGTTTCCAGTCTCAAAGTTTGGCAACTTACTAACTGGGTTGTCCCTGACAATCCAGTCATTTGACTTGGGTTCCATCTCTTGCTCAAAGGACATGCCTGCTGGAACAAAGGTCATTTCACTGGGACTCTCACTGGAGGTTTCAGTGAGGTGGTCAATTCCTATAGTTATCTTAGGAATTAAGCCCACAGAATCAAAGACCTTAGGGTTCTTTTTGGTCCAGCTTTCAATGACAGCTTTTTCTGTCTTAAGTTCTGTTTGAAGGACTTGGTTTTGTTTCAAAATTTAAGTGTTCTGAATTTGTAGAGTAATAGATTCTAGTTTGGCTTGTTTTAATGCAAGCAGTTCATCTCTACATTTATTTAATTCTGACACAATTTTGTTATATTTTGAAAACAGGTCAAGCCTTTGTTCCTCAACAAACTTTAGATCAACACAAATATAACTCATGTAAGACTGCCAATCAGAATCATCATCCATAGAAAGTAAAGTATTTACCTTCTTCATGGTGATGTTAACTGATGAACTCAAATAAGTACATTTTATTACTATCATTTATCCTAATAATTTGACTTGTTTTATTATATTATGTATGAGGATTGATACTTAATCGTTTACTTTTGTAATTCTCAGGTAAAAACAAGCATTTGGTGAAACTTGGCGATTTTGGACTAATTATGGAGCAAAACATGCAAGAAGTTAAGAGTCTACTGAAATGGACAAGATCAAGACGAATCTGCTCCAGATGCGCCGCATCTTGCTTATCACATACGGCGCATCACTATCAAGATTTCACCAGATACGATCCAAGATACAAGAGGACATGCGCCGCATCCTAGAATGGAGTTACGCCGCATCTTCTGGCGGTGTACGAATATTCCTGAATATATTAATCTTGGACCCCACGCGAAGTTAAGTCAATGCGCCGCATCTACTTACTAGATGCGCCGCATCCTACCCTCAAACAGAAACTATAAATACCCCAAGACCAGACGAATTTCGTGGTGACATATATTATATCCGAAGACCGAAGTACAGAAACCTAGGACGAATTCAGTCAAGGAGGCAGCACAAGACACACCCAAACGAAGATACAAGAGCTGTAAGAAGGTGCTGCATGTGTTTAATTCATTAAGTAGTTTTGTTTTATTGTGTTAGTAAACTTTAATTCATCAAGATTGGTGGCTTGTGTAATGTGACAACGGAAAGATTGCACTCCCTTAAAACTGCTTTCTCATTAATTAAAGTTTATATGTTGATGTCTTTGGTGACTTTTATTAGTGCATTGATAACCTCTGTGTCTAGCTGAGCGTTGATCGGGTCGCCATGCCTCTGCCCTCGCCTATTTATTAGATCGCCTATGCATTCTATGGTCTGTAGAAAAGTAGGAAGAAAGATAAATAGGATAGTCATAAGTAATCATTAAGGGTTTACTCGCCGATAAGATTAGAACCAACGAGAAAGGACTTAATCTCGGTGCGTTGCATCGAACTATACACTTCATATAAAACTAGCAATAAAACAAGTGACAAACTACTTATCTATCAGGACAGCCCTCTTATTGTCTCAAGTATTTATCTGTGTACGTGTGTGCTACTTGCTGATTCGTGCCTATTGGTTTAGTTTATTATTTAATTGCAACCAAATCGTGCCAGTCTCTCAGGCTGAACCCCCTTGCGTTAGAATAGGTTGTATAGCTAACTTAATTTATTAAAATACTAATTAGAATAACTAGATAATACGTTCCACTCTTAGTGATCGACACTCTACTTACCATTATATTCATACTGACCGGGTACACTGCTCGTTAAGTGTGTGTGTTATTGATAAGTCGGCTAAATATAAATTTAAAACTTGAGTAGGCATTAATACTGCTAAACCGCAATGACACATCGCACGCATCAAGTTTTTGGCGCCGTTGCCGTGGAGTGAATTGTTATTATCTGTTAATTTGATTAGTATTTTAATTAGGTTTTTTTTTTTTTTATCTAACCGCTAATTTTGTTGTGTATTAGATTAATTTGCATTCATTGTACTATTTTGCATATTTTCTGTTTTTGTGTGTTATTTGTTTGCTTTTATTTGTGTTTATTTTCGTGTGTTTTATTTGGTTTTTTTTAATTTTTCGTATTTTTTTTTTGTATTCTGCTATCGTTGTACTGAGCTAAATCGAACGATACGGCGCATCTGATCTCTCAGATACGGCGTATTGCGTTTAATTTTTATAAAATACAACGCGTTTAATTAATTCGATACGACGCATCTTTTCCCCAAGATACGGCGTATCTGTTTTTGATAAAAAAAATTTCTAAACGTTAACGCCATACGACGCATCTGCTTTAGCAGATACGGCGTATCTATTATTTTAATTAAAAACAGTTTTCGAATTATTAAACAGATACGGCGTATCTTCTGAATCAAAAATCTTATATTTTGAAACGTAACGAAGATACGGCGCATTAACTTTTGTTAATACGACGCATTTAATTTTAATAAGTATATCGATTTTTGATTATTAAAATTGATACGGCGCATTCAAATTTCTAAGCGGCGTATCTATTTTCTGAATAAAAGTCTGATTTAATTTTAACGATTATAAGATACGGCGTATCCAACTTTTTGGATACGGCGCATCGTCTGCAGATATCAGTAACTTTAATTTTTCGTATTCCGTTTTCGTTGTTAATTTTCTGATATATTACTTTCTCGAGCATACCCTACTGATATTTTTGTGTTGATTTCAGGAAGTGCATGACCAGGAGTTCTACGAAGAACTTGATTCAACCTTTCGAAGATCCTGAACGAGTCTTTCATTCGCTTAAAAGGCTTTTCAACACAAAAAGCTTTGATACTTCAAGTTCATTCGAGCTTGATTATTTTTCTGAAGAGAAAGAGGAAGAAGAAACAGAAACAATGGGCGAAAACACTACCATGGAGGAATACATGAACAAAACCCGTGCTGATTACACTTCAGGAGTTGCTAGACCAAAGTTTGATGATAAGTCAAAGTTTGAATTGAAGGGTCAGTTTCTCAAGGAGCTAAGAGAGAATGCTTTCAGTGGATCGGAACATGAGGATGCTAATGAGCAAGTTGAAAAGGTCCTCGAGATTGCGGATTTATTTACTTCGGAAGGAGTCACTGACGATCAAATCATGCTAAGAATCTTTCCACTCTCGCTAAAAGGAGCTGCTAACAAGTGGCTAAGGAATGAACCTGCTAGTTCAATCACTACATGGGAAGATTTGAAGAGCAAATTCCTGAAGAGATATTGTCCACCTGCTAGGACTGCTAAAAAGATGGAGGCTATCAACAGTTTCAAGCAAGAGCCTGATGAAACTCTTTATCAAGCTTGGGAAAGATTTAAAGATTTACTGGTAAAATGTCCTCAACACTATCTAACCCCTATGCAGGAGATAATATTGTTTTATCAAGGATTGGACGTGCCTACTAGACAAATCTTGGACGCTAAGGGAGCTGTACCCCAAATGAGTGCAACCAATGCTAGGAAAGCGATCCAAGAAGCTGCTGATCATTCTCAAAAATGGCACGATGGGACCTCTACTAGATCTAAGAGCAGCACTAATTTTGACGGGATTGCTGCTATTCAAGCTCAATTGGATAAAATTAGTAGAGAGATGAAGAAGCGTGATGAAAGAGTGTATGCTGCCCAAGTTGGATGTGAAAAGTGCGAAGGACCTCACTACACTAAAGATTTCCCGAATAAGAATGAAAGTGAGACGTTTGAAGAAGCATATTACACCCAATTTGGACAACCATTCCGACCTTCAGGAAGATTTAGGGAAGCCACACCGGGATTCTATCAAAAGAACAACTTCAATCCCGCTTATCAAGAAAGGAGGCAGACTTTAGATGACACTCTAAAGCAAATTATGGCCGATGCTGCTAAAAGACATGACGAGAATACTGCTATGATCAAAGAAATATGAGCTTCAACGGACACTACTACAAGAAATCAAGGAGCTTCGATCAAAGCATTGGAACAACAAATTGGTCAAATGAGCAAAGTTCTTCAAGAAAGGGGATACGGAAGTTTACCGAGCTCAACTGAGACCAACCCAAGGGATCATGTCAAGGCCATAAGCACCACTGAAGAAGTCACTCCTAACATTCCTTTTCCTAGAAGACCGATGAATGGTAATGATGGTGCATGATGTAGTTTATATTTGTTTATTTTTGAATCCAAAGAAATTGTAACGAATACAATTCCCCCGGGTCGTTCTCCCAACGAAGGTTTGACGGCGAATAAGTCGAATCGGAGTCGTGAATATGTGAAGTGAATAAGTGACGTGAAAGATTATTTTTTTTTAGTATTGATTACACTAAAATAAGGAAAATTAAAATCAACAATCTATGCTATTAAAATAAATGCACACAAAAAAGAAAGCAAATAATGCAAATCCCGGGCTAATCCCGAGATTTATAAAACTAATAATGAAATTATAAAGCTAAAATGCAAAGATTAAAAGCTAAGGGACTAAGACTGCAATTAAACAAAACTAATTTTTAAAGAAATAAAGGAAATAAAAAGTTTAATAAAAGTTAAGGGACTGAAAAAGTAATTTTTGAAACTTATATTTAAACTAAAACTTTTAAAACAAAGACAAGGACTAAGAGTGCAAAAAAAAACAAACTATTTTATTACTAAAATTTCCAGCCCCGATTTTAACTTAACAGAAATTATAGGGACCAAAAGTGATATTATCCGAAACTCAAGAACACTTATCTTAAAACAGAAAATCACCTCAACTAGCAATTTTCAAATGCTTGTAAATCGCTCAAAACTTAACCAATTTTGAAACCGTAAAATGTTTTGGAAAGCTTGCCCAGCTGAGATTACCAAGATTACAAAAGCCCTATTACAAACTTTCAATTTCTAATCCAATTCGAAGCAAAAACAGTTGACCAAATCTTGAACATGCAGCAATGTTTAAAACAGCAGATGAAGAACAAGTTTTGAGAGCAAAATTTAGTGACCAGATATTATTGCTACTACTCAAAAATTAAAACTCCAAAACTACAACAAGAACACTACTCAGTAACTCAAAATCAAACCAAAACAAACACTGATGATCAACCAGATGGATTCATGAAATCAGTCACTCAGAACATATATTGCAGCAGATTTAAAAAAACTTTTGACCAATTAATTACTACCTAAGATTGACTAATTTGAATTTAAGCTTCTCAAATCTATCAATCTACTTGTTATTAAACTACTTTAATGAATATCTAACAAACTTAAACTAATTTTCCAACTAATTCAATCAAAACAGCCCTCTAAAAAAAACAGATCACATCAGACACTAAATTGACAAGCAGCTTTAACTATTTCTAACCAAATCACCAAGTAAAAACTAAACTAAGCTGCATTTGATGAATGCAAACTACTGAGATCAAGTAATAATAAGAAAATATAAGCAACTATGATCAAATAAAAGTTAACAAAATCACATCTACACTACTTATAAGCTACTGATGCAATATTGAGATTAATGTAAAAAAAAACTTACAAAGCTAATTCCCCTCAGCTCAAATAGAGGGGATCTCACTATGCTAGCCTGTCTTTAGACAGGCTAAGGGCTTCCATTTCACCCCCTAGACCATCCTCCATTTTTGATTTACCATGGTTCAAGTAACATTCGACTTTCTTTGACTTTTGTGTGAATTTGAGTGAGACTGTTTAAGGTGCCAAGTTAAGCTTCACAAAAGCTATATTAAGCTAAAATGAAACTTGAGAAAAAACGAACTAAGCTTATTGAAGCTTGATTAACTGAACTGACATTTTGATTTATTTTTTTTTTCTTTTTTTTTTCTTTTGTGATGATCAGATGTTAAAACAAAATGAATAAACAAAAAAAAAAACTGAAATCAATAATAATCTAAATGAGAATTCGGATTCAACATAACCTCAAATTTAAACTTTCATTAAAACTTAAAAATTACAATGATCAAAACAAATTAACATAAACAGAAAATTACAATTCTAATTAAAAGACTAAAATTCTAAAATTACTTTGACAGCATAACGTTGCTAAAAAAAAATTACATACGAAAATGGGGAATAACCCTCCTCTATTTATAGGCTAAACCGAACCTTCTGGGCTATGCCACGTTGGCGATCCTCGTGCTTCTTAGCTCCATATCCACCCTTAGATCATCTTGAGCATCAATCCTCCTTAGCTAACCGTACGATCACAAATACGCGTGTTCGGACCAATGAGAGCCTGCCATGTGTCATTCTCTCTGTCAGGGCCTTCTAGAAGATCCAATCATTGACTATTGTACCCTTAATTGCCGTAAAATCATGTACGGTAATTCTAGGGTTTTGAGGGATAGTGGAAATGGGGGAAAGGGGTGAATTGGGGATCGGATTTGGAAGTGTGAGGGATAAAGAAAGGGTAAAGTGAGTGTTTATTTATTTTTTTTATCTTTCTTTGACCGAGTGAAATGTTTGACCGAAGATAAGGTTTTGGTGGATCGGGTTGTGGTTTTAGTAAAGATGGGCCGGATAGTATGATAAAGTGGGATGGGTTTTATGATGTGGATTGGGCTTGTGTTTAAGGTGTGGGTTAGTTTAATTTGTGTAGGATCCGGGTGTAAGGTTTTTAAAAGAGTTTAAGGTTTTAATCTTAGGGACTATTTATGTAATTTCTGGATTCTTCAAGGACTGATCTTGCCATTTTTTTTAAAAGATAATCTAAGGGTTGGAGTTGACAATCTTTGATAGTGGGAGGACCTTGGATGACTTTTTGACCACTTTCCTTGTTCTCGGTTCCGGTTCTGAGCCTTTCCGTATCTCGTGCTCATTTTCCCGGATTTCTTGTGTCTTTTGTTAATTTTCACGATATCCATCCCTGCACATACAAAAACACAAAAACACAATATCTTTTGGCATTTTGGTCGGGTTTTTGGTTATTTTGGTCCGGTTTTGGTCAAGAAAAGGTATGTGTTTTAGCACATACCAAAATTCCCCCAGACTAAGCTATTGCAATGTCCTCATGCAATGTCATAAAACTCCCCGATTTTCCTTTTATTCTATTTTTGTATTTTTCTTATTATTCAAGTGACGGCTTTTGATGACAATCATTATCTGTCGATAATTTTTAGGGTCATAGAGTAGAAACACGACTCATAGAGGAGTGACCATAAGGATAAAATTCTTCGTCCTTGATTTTTCACATGCTCCCAAACTAAGCTTATAAACGAGATCACAACCTACTTAGAAATTAGATGCCAACACTACTCATGGAAGTTACTTGTGTAAGAACCTCTCGCTCCCAAACTTATTTTTGTTTCTACTTATTTTATTTTTGTGAGAGAAATGAATTTCTTCATAAGCTTCTCATTTTCATAATTATTAGTCCGATAAAGATACCAAGTTTAAAACGCTAAGTAGTTTTCCATCTTCTTGCAAGAAAGTTTGCCTTAAAAATGAGGTCCAAATCAAGGTTATTACATACGTCCAAGACTAAAGAACTCATACAAACATGTAGACATAAGTTGTGGAGAAACATCATGTGCACCTCATGTGCCCGATCTAGGGTCATTCACATGCACCTCACGTGCCATCAACTTGTCTAACATATTAAGCACAAAATCCATACATCTCAACATACATTTTTTTTTTTTTTTTTTTTTTTTTTTTTTTTTTTGAATTTAAATTTTTCTTCACTCAATAACTTAATACCACGGGATTACCGGGTTGTTTCCAAAACATCAAACATTCAATAGTAACCCTTAGAAGACGAACCTTCACGGTTTAAATCCAAGACCTTACCGCCTTTAGAAGTAAGGATCCAAGGTCCGATCTCAATCCGAAATCTAAGAGCACTTTACAACTTATTCACTCCATACGGGACCTTGATGTGTACCCAATCTTTAGAGCAAAAATTCTTTTAAGAAGATGGAGAACTAAATTTCGTTCTAAACCTAAATATCTTTAATTATTTATACAATATATGGGGTGAAACAATTTTACGGGAGCAAAAGGCCACAAGTACCTACGACGAGCTCTAAAGAGAACCAACTACTCCACGTTTGGCATCTAACTTCTAAATAAATTCTATCATTTCTCGCTCTTCGCATATTTAAAAATCTCAAATAATGAAATTCGCGAATACTTAGCCGATAATCAGCCACGCATATATAAAGTCAGTTACAGAAACTTGCAAATTCTTGAAAAGAATTCGCATTTTCTAGCTCCTTATGTAAAAGACTAGCGAAAGCTTTAAAGCCATGCATGTATAAAGTCAAGTACGGGAACTTGCAAAAGAGCAGCTCCTTGTGTACAAGACTAGCACAAGCTTATATGATTATCATTGGTTAAGAGAACAAGCTAGGGCTCAACATGCCCGGTCAAGTCAAAATTTTATTCCTACTCTACCCAGCGGAAAGTCAACAAAAATGTCAAAACTTATTATATTTTTGCACAAAAATTTTTAAATTTTCTCATTTTTTTTTTGGATTTTTTTCAATTTTTGAGGAAAAACGGGGTTGCATGAGAAAATAGCAAAAATGCAAGGCAAAAATCAAATCGCAAGATCACCCCCCCCCCCCAGACTAGAATGAGACATTGTCCTCAATGTCTTAAAGGTACGGGTATCCCTACAAAAATCTAAGGCCGTTTATTAATTATGCCAAAAGATAAATGTAAAACGATAAGATTTTGGATATTGGATAAGCAGCGGATGATGAAACTCGAGTAGCGTGAAGGAAACTACGAGCACGAGAGTCTTCATCATCGGGCATTCCTGGACACATCACAGCAAAACAACGAGGCACAAGATATGGAAGAGGATCCCCTCCTCTTTATTAAGAAAATAGAAAGAAGATAGATGGATAAGCATAGGGTGCCTCCCACGAAGCGCTTGTTTTTGTTAACCGAGTCACATGAGCTTGACTCGACCCCGAATTTAGTTATCCATGGGGAAAGTTTGGAGATCCGGGACAACCATGGATGGTACGTCCCCTCCAAAATAGTGCTTCAACCTATGACCATTCACCTTAAAGTTTGGACCGTCATTTTGAGCTAACTCGACGGTTCCATATGGAAAAACTTGAGTGATGGTAAATGGCCCAGACCAGCGGGTTTTGAGTTTGCCCGAGAAAATCTTTAGCCGAGAATTGAAAAGGAGGACTCGATCACCAACATTGAAAATGCGGTTTTTAATCTTAGAGTCATGAATCCTCTTTGTTTTCTCTTTGTAGATCAAAGAGTTCTCGTAGGCTTGATCCCGAAGCTCATTTAATTCATTTAATTGAAGCTTACGGTGATCACCCGCGGTCTTAAGGTCAAAATTGGCATGTTTCAAGGCCCAATATGCCTTATGCTCGAGCTCGATGGGCAGATGGCAGGCCTTTCCGTAAACTAGCTTGTAAGGAGTACACCCGATGGGTGTCTTGAAAGCAGTTCGGAAAGCCCATAAAGCATCATCCAATTTGTCGGCCCATGAGGCTCGATTTTCACCAACGGTTCTTTCAAGGATACGTTTCAATCCGCGATTTGAAACCTCGACTTGTCCGCTTGTTTGCGGGTGATACGCGGTAGAAAGTCGGTGAGTGACACCATACTTGAGCATAACTTTTGCAAATTGATCATTGCAGAAGTGAGTACCGCGATCACTGATTATAGCACGAGGGGTTCCGAATCGGGAGAAGAGATTTTTCAAGAACTTAACAACCACTCGGGCGTCATTAGTGGGGAGCGCTTTAGCTTCAACCCATTTTGACAAGTAGTCGACGGCCACGAGGATATACTTATTCCCTCGTGAAGACGGGAATGGCCCCATGAAATCGATGCCCCACACGTCAAAAATCTCACAGACTTGAATTGCATTTTGAGGCATTTCGTCTTTTTGCGAGATTTTTCCTTGACGTTGGCAAGAGTCACAAGACTTTACCAAGTCGTGGGCATCGCGGTAGATTGTCGGCCAATAGAATCCAGAATCAAAGATTTTTTTAGCGGTGTAGCTGGCACCATGATGTCCCCCCGTGGGTCCATTATGGCAAGCGTTGAGGATGTCAACGGCTTCTTGGCCATGCACACACCGTCTTATCACTTGATCGGCACATATCCGGAATAAGTAGGGATCGTCCCAGAAATAATGTTTAACATCTTTGAAAAACTTCTTTTTCTGCTGGGACGACATCCCTTTCACCACAAAATTCCCCGCATGGTAATTTGCGTAATCAGCAAACCATGGGGTACTCGGATCATTTTTTGAAGATATTTTCCCAAGTGTCTCGAGAGGAAATGTCTCGGTGATTTCCTTATTCTCGAGAACACTTTGATGAGGATTTTCCAGTCTGGACAAATGATCAGCGGCTAGATTCTCTGCTCCTTTTTTATCACGAATGATAATGTCAAATTCCTGGAGCAGAAGAATCCACCGAAGTAATCTCGGTTTAGCATCTTGTTTTGCTAAGAGATACTTTAGAGCAGAATGGTCCGTATACACTATGCTTTTTGATAAGACAAGATACGGTCTAAATTTCTCAAAAGCGTAGACAACGGCCAACAACTCTTTCTCGGTAGTAGTGTAATGAGATTGAGCATTGGTCATTGTCTTGCTAGCATAGTGTATCGGTTGGAAGTATTTGGACTTGCGTTGCCCCAGGACTGCACCGATAGCATAATCGCTTGCATCACTGATGAAGCGAAAAGTGTACCGCTTTTAAGGGGTCATTTAAGCCCTAAATCGTATTTATTTGATCAAATATTGCCCTAAATCATTCCTTTTGTCATTTTAGGTACTTTGGAGAAGAAATCTGGAAAAGGAAGCATTTTGGACGTTTTTGGAGCATAAAAGTGAAGAAAACGACAAAGTCTCAAATTCGGCTGGAAAAGTACATGTGACGGCGTCAAGTATTGCTCTTGACGGCGTCATGTATTGGCAAAAAAAGGTGGATATGAAAAATACACATGATAAGCCAGTGAGATTTGCATTGGAAGTCTAACGGCGTCACGCTTTGTGACGCCATAGGTGGTCACGGTTTAATTTATAAAGAGACGGCCCAGAAGATCTTGAAGGTGACGGCGTCAGGACTCATCCTGACGACGTCAGAAGATATAGAGTGACGGCGTCAAAGTATTCTTACACGAGAAGGAACCTTAGTGAAACCGCCACAAGTTAATCAAGACAATCACAACTCGCGCGCGGAGTGGCTGTTACTGTTTTGGCCATAAAATCTTCATACGAACTCGGATTTTGGTGATTCAAGAGGCCACGGAATCGGGACGAAAAGATCTACAATTTGGTGAAAAAGGGGAGCTGACGCCGTCACTTGTTAAGGCTGACGCCGTCAGAACCCCTCGGACAGCAAACTGCCTATAAATACAACATCATAACTTCATTATTTGTAAGCCCTAAACCCTAAGTCCGATTCTAGGGTTTAGGTAGGTGTTTTTCCAGCAACTTAGAGGGTCCTAATCATGCCATAAACATCTTGTAATGGTTTGTTTATCGATTCAATCTTATGTTATGTCTTCAATTATGATTATTGTCGATTGCTCTTCATTAATTATGCTTGGCTAAATCACCTTGTGTCTACTTATGATTGTGTGAAACTTGTGTATAACTAATTAGATCTTATTGATTTCTTGTTGATGTGTGTGTCCATCTCCATCAATTAGGGCGTGACAACTTCAATAGATCTAGTTGGTTTAGTTTATAATTCTTGTTTCCTATTGTCTCTTGTTTGATTGGGTGATATCGATGTTAGGCTTAAGAAAACTGGCTAACCTCCTATACGGTAACTTGCTTGAACGTCTTAAGAAACATGAACCAATGCGTACTAGGTTTATTTGGTTGTATTTAATGCATGAGCGAATTCTAGTGATCCCATGTTAGGAGCTTCTTAGCCGGCTCGACATAGGAGTGAAGTAGGAGCTTATAGAGTTGGGGAAGTACGTACGCCACCCCACGATTGGTACTAAGGAATACAACCCGTCAATTAAAACAAGGTGTGACAATTCAATAGGTAGAATTGGATAGCTAGCAAGGAGTAACATATCATAAGTAGACATGCTTCATTTCCCTTGTAGAACCCTAGTTTACTTTTCTTGCATATTAGTTTAATTAGTAGCTTTTGGGTTAGTTGATTAGCAACTAATTCCGCCCCTTCTTCCAAAACCAGAGATTTTTACTTGCTTTCCATAAAATATAAAAACACAAAAAGAATCATCCCTCACCTTTAGACCTAGTTAGATTAATTTCAATCCTAACGAACACTATTCTTTGAGTTGAACGATCAATCCCCGGTACTTGCCACTTCACTATACTACAACGATCAGGTACACTGCCTGGTGGGGATTGCAAACTTCTCAAGATCCCTTGAGAGGTAAAACCTGTTGTAAGGTTGCAAAACCACGCATCAAGTTTTTGGCGCCGCAGCCCGGGGAGTAGTTATTGCTTAGGTTGAAATTTTATTTTTATTAGGTCTACTCACAAGATTCCTATCAAGTGAGATATTTTCTTTTTATTTTGTAGCTTTCTCGTAGTCTATCTTTTCTTTGTGATTTTGTTTGTAATTTGCTTCAAATGGACTTTTCACTTAGATTTCTAAGATTGCAAGATGTGGTTGAGTGGCTAGAACACCAAGAAGTTCAAAATACCTCATTTAGAGACACTTATGAATCATATGAGCCTTCACCTAGGATAGATTCTTATGAACAACCTCCATGTTTAGGATCTTGTTTTAGTGAGGCTAATAGGAAAAGCGACCTAGTTTGCCAAGGAATTGTGGATAGAGCCGTATCAATAAATCATAAGTTGGATGAAGCACTAGGTTTGTTATTATCACTACCTAAGAAAACAATTGACGAGGATATAGGTGATCTTGACACGTGGAATAATGAGGTAAACACCATAAGCCCACAAAATACTCAACCATCATTTGAGGCACCCACACCGCCCGTGACTTACCCGGAAGAAGTAGAAGAGACTTTAGGAATCCCGATAGAGGTAGAACCCTTGGACCAAGCACAACTAGAGGTTATAGGTTTGCACACTTTTAGTGATGACCTTACTCATTGTTCTAGGGAATTTCCTAGTGTTGATGAATTGGAACCTCAACCTTTACACAACTTTTCATCCTTAGATTTACATCTAGGAGAAAAAAGAGGAACCGACCCACCCATCAACCAATATTATCCGGGTAGTTTTAGGATGAAGGAAGCCATTCACTCACCCCCTTCACCTCACGTGGCATATTCACACCCTAAGGGTGTGTATCGCTACTTTCACCCGCACTTAATCCTAAGTGTAGGGAAAACCTCCCCTATTTTTGTTAAATAAGGGTAGAGTCAGGCTCGTGACTCGAACAAAAACAAGCGCTTATTGGGAGGCAACCCAAACTTTATTTGCTTTATTTGTTTGATTGTTTGTTTATTTAATTTTATTTGTTTCCGTATGCATTTCTTATTCTTTTTGTTTACTGTTCATGTCTCAAATATAAATTGTGAAAATGCTTTATTTTGTTTTTAACTTCGTCTTAACTACATATAAAGGTATTTTGCAAAAGATAAGTGTAAGGGAAATCCAAATTTGTTTTTAAGAACAAGATTGAACATGAACGATAACAATGAGATATAAGCATGCATATTAGTATTTGTTTGAGTCAAATGCTTGTATCGAGTCATAATGAAGTTTTGCAGGAATTCCAGGAAGTAAGGTATAGGTTTTTCCAGAAATTTTCCGGAAACTTAACATGAGAATTCTGTCAGATCATTTCTGACGGCGTCAGGCCTTACAACCTGACGGCGTCAGGTTTTAATTTTCTGAAATTTTTGAAAGTTTTGTTTTTCTACCGGAATCATAAAAAGTTTTTATTAAATCTCTAACTTATAAACTCCAGGAATCTGCAAAACATTCATTCCGCAAGCATTATATCTTTAATTGTTTTTTTTCTAAGTCTGGAATTACACCTAGTTGTGAGTTGTCTTTGTTCGGTTTGATGCTTCGGTTTTTCTTGTTTGTTTTCTCAGGATTAACAGGTTATTTTGGACAAGGAGATGTATGTGGAATCAAGCTTTTGGCGATGCATTAGTCTTGAAGCTTCTACATTACCTTGGAAGAAGATCTAACCATGTTACCTCTTTATCCACCGAGCGAATCAGGGGAGTATTTGATTTCATTCTTTTACTTTATGCTTTTACATCTTGTTATTTGAACATTGGGGACAATGTTCATCTTAAGTGTAAGGGGGGGTAAAAGTGCGATACTTTAGAGAATGCTATTACGCTTGATTTTTGTTTGTTTGATGGTAGATGTGTAATAAAACTGAGATAAATACCTGTTAAGGCAATTTTAGTGCCAAATTTAAAATTTTTTACAACATTTAGGAGTGAAACTTTGATCTTAATGAGCGTCTCATGGATAGGAATTATATGACTAGCACAAAAACCGTACCACTAAAAAATTTTCCACCCCCAAATATGTGAGGTTCGCCCCTAGAATTGGTAGGAAAAGCATTTATGCTATGATGTGTGTACCGGTAGCACTTAGATTCTAGAACTTGCGTTAGGACCATTCCGAGGCCACAAGTGAGACTACATTCGTGTAGTTAGATTTACTACATGATAAGAGGCATTAGGATTAACCCATTGTTTTACACCCGTGTTTTTGTTATAATTACTTTGGCTACATTGGTCAAGTAATTCTCCCACACCCTTTGCGTTGTACTCATTTTTAGTGCACGATACCCCTAGTACACCCCTCGGAGCCTATCTTTTCGTTTCGACCTTTAAGCATTTTACTTAAAGGAAGAATTTGTTTACACCCCACTAAAATGTACACCCAAATCGCCTTAGCCTACCTTGTATGCACTCATTTTTAGTGCATTATTGTGACAACATTTGTTTAAACCCAAGTTAATTATCTAGTTGATTACATGGTTGCTAAGTCGAGTCATATCCTTGTACATATTGTTTTGGGACGATTGGGACTCATGGGTAAAGTACTAGTGTAATGGAGTAATGGGGAAGAACATCATTTATTACCCCCATATGTGCTAAATATTTTAAAGGTACTCCAAGTGTTTTAATTATCTTAATTCGAGTCATTAGAATAGTAATTTGTAAAGTTATGTAAAAGTTCAAGCGTAAGGGGAATGCAACGCCCCTATGATGTATTATTTTGGATGGTAGGGCAAAAGTGTATGCACAAAAAAAAAAAAAAAAAAAAAAAAAAAAAAAAAAAAAAAAAAAAAAAAAAATCAAGAAAAATACAAAAAAAAATGAGAAAAAGAAAAGTTGAAAAAAAAAAACATACGGACTACCATCCCGTTTTATTTTATGTTTGTTTTATGTTTTTGTTATTTTGTTTTTAGCTTAAGATTGAGTCTAGTCTTGGCTTAGCAACATTGTATAGTACATGTAATTAATCAAGATCTTTAACTCGCCACCAGCAAAATATCCTTTATCCAACAAAACCGTGTTTTCCTTTTCCCTACACCTAACGTTATAACCCATGTAAAAGCCCTCTTTGATAGTTTATCTTAGGTGCTTACGCCTAGTGGAGGAGGTTTTTGATCCTTTCCCAAGCCTATGGTAATCTATTTGCTATGACAGGTAGTGAGAGATATTATCCGTTTTCATTTATGAGATTTATTTTGATGAAACTTGAGAGATGTGAGTATCTAAACACTACTTGTGAGGTGCTAGTATGTAATCTCCGTGCTTATTATGATTAAAGTGGAACGAATATTTGTTGTAATTACTTTTATATTAGTGTTAAATGACCCCTAACTTGTATTTTGATTAGAATAAAAGCGCATTTGCTTGAGGACAAGCAAATCTCAAGTGTAAGGGTATTTGATGAAGCGAAAAGTGTACCGCTTTTAGGGGTCATTTAAGCCCTAAATCGTATTTATTTGATCAAATATTGCCCTAAATCGTTCCTTTTGTCATTTTAGGTACTTTGGAGAAGAAATCTGGAAAAGGAAGCATTTTGGACGTTTTTGGAGCATAAAAGTGAAGAAAACGACAAAGTCTCAAATTCGGCTGGAAAAGTACATGTGACGGCGTCAAGTATTGCTCTTGACGGCGTCATGTATTGGCAAAAAAAGGTGGATATGAAAAATACACATGATAAGCCAGTGAGATTTGCATTGGAAGTCTGACGGCGTCACGCTTTGTGGCGCCATAGGTGGTCACGGTTTAATTTATAAAGAGACGGCCCAGAAGATCTTGAAGGTGACGGCGTCAGGACTCATCCTGACGACGTCAGAAGATATAGAGTGACGGCGTCAAAGTATTCTTACACGAGAAGGAACCTTAGTGAAACCGCCACAAGTTAATCAAGACAATCACAACTCGCGCGCGGAGTGGCTGTTACTGTTTTGGCCATAAAATCTTCATACGAACTCGGATTTTGGTGATTCAAGAGGCCACGGAATCGGGACGAAAAGATCTACAATTTGGTGAAAAAGGGGAGCTGACGCCGTCACTTGTTAAGGCTGACGCCGTCAGAACCCCTCGGACAGCAAACTGCCTATAAATACAACATCATAACTTCATTATTTGTAAGCCCTAAACCCTAAGTCCGATTCTAGGGTTTAGGTAGGTGTTTTTCCAGCAACTTAGAGGGTCCTAATCATGCCATAAACATTTTGTAATGGTTTGTTTATCGATTCAATCTTATGTTATGTCTTCAATTATGATTATTGTTGATTGCTCTTCATTAATTATGCTTGGCTAAATCACCTTGTGTCTACTTATGATTGTGTAAAACTTGTGTATAACTAATTAGATCTTATTGATTTCTTGTTGATGTGTGTGTCCATCTCCATCAATTAGGGCGTGACAACTTCAATAGATCTAGTTGGTTTAGTTTATAATTCTTGTTTCCTATTGTCTCTTGTTTGATTGGGTGATATCGATGTTAGGCTTAAGAAAACTGGCTAACCTCCTATACGGTAACTTGCTTGAACGTCTTAAGAAACATGAACCAATGCGTACTAGGTTTATTTGGTTGTATTTAATGCATGAGCGAATTCTAGTGATCCCATGTTAGGAGCTTCTTAGCCGGCTCGACATAGGAGTGAAGTAGGAGCTTATAGAGTTGGGGAAGTACGTACGCCACCCCACGATTGGTACTAAGGAATACAACCCATCAATTAAAACAAGGTGTGACAATTCAATAGGTAGAATTGGATAGCTAGCAAGGAGTAACATATCATAAGTAGACATGCTTCATTTCCCTTGTAGAACCCTAGTTTACTTTTCTTGCATATTAGTTTAATTAGTAGCTTTTGGGTTAGTTGATTAGCAACTAATTCCGCCCCTTCTTCCAAAACCAGAGATTTTTACTTGCTTTCCATAAAATATATAAAATACAAAAAGAATCATCCCTCACCTTTAGACCTAGTTAGATTAATTTCAATCCTAACGAACACTATTCTTTGAGTTGAACGATCAATCCCCGGTACTTGCCACTTCACTATACTACAACGGTCAGGTACACTGCCTGGTGGGGATTGCAAACTTCTCAAGATCCCTTGAGAGGTAAAACCTGTTGTAAGGTTGCAAAACCAATAGCATAATCGCATCATCGCTTGCATCACACATTAGCTCAAAGGGCAAGTCCCAGTCGGGGGCAACCAAGATCGGTGCTTCGGTTAACTTCTTTTTGAGAACCTCGAATGCTTCGATGCATTCGGGAGAGAAGATGAACGGAGCATCTTTTTCAAGAAGATGGGTCAGAGGCCGGGCGATTTTTGAGAAGTCTTGAATAAATCGTCTGTAGAAACCGGCATGACCAAGGAAACTACGGATTCCTTTGACGGTAGTGGGATGAGGTAGCTTAGCGATAACATCGACTTTAGCTCGATCGACCTCAATCCCAGATTTGGAAATCTTATGGCCGAGGACTATGCCCTCTTTAACCATGAAATGGCACTTCTCCCAATTTAGAACGAGATTGGTGCTTTCACACCGTTCAAGCATTTTCTCTAAATGGGAGAGGCACGAGGAGAAAGAATTTCCATAAACCGAGAAGTCATCCATAAAGACCTCCATTGTCGTCTCGATCATATCATGGAATATGGCCATCATGCACCTTTGAAACGTGCCCGGAGCATTGCACAAGCCGAAAGGCATGCGTCGGTAGGCAAATGTTCCATAAGGACACGTGAAGGTGGTCTTTTCCTGATCTTGGGGATCAATTGGTATTTGAAAATACCCGGAAAAGCCATCGAGAAAACAATAGAACTCATTTCCCGCCAAACGCTCAAGCATTTGGTCCATAAATGGTAGAGGGAAATGGTCTTTACGGGTAGCATCGTTGAGTTTTCGGTAATCGATACACACTCTCCATCCGGTGACGAGACGTGTGGGGATTAACTCATTTTCTTCGTTTGTTATCACGGTCATTCCACCCGTTTTAGGCACACAGTGGACCGGACTAACCCATGAGCTATCCGAGATTGGATAAATCATCCCTGCGTCAAGGAGTTTAATAACTTCCTTTTTTATGACATCATGGATTTTTGGGTTAACCCGTCTCTGTTGCTGAACAGCGGGTTTGAAATTATCTTCCAATAAGATCTTATGGGTGCAGAATTTAGGGTCGATACCCTTTATATCAGAGATCTGCCAAGCAATGGCACTTTTATGCTTTTTAAGCACGTCTAAGAGTTTTGTCTTCTCCTCATCTTTGAGAGCTTTTGAAATGATGACGGGAAATGTATCGGAATCTCCCAAGAAAGCATATTCAAGATGAGGAGGTAAATCCTTGAGCTCAAGCTCCGGAGGATTTTCAATAGACGGCTTAATTTCCTTAACGTCGGCCATTTTAAGGTCCATCGGAGGGGGAAAAGGGGTAGGGTCTTCATTCAAAAGTTGTTCGAGCATGAGAATATCCCCCTCCGGATCATAATAAGAATCATCATCTTCTGGTGAAGAAGATGTGTCGGTAGCAAGAAACTCATTGACCTCTTCCAAAAAGAAATCACCTCCCTCAAACGGAGTGAGGGACGGGGAAGAGTCGGAGATGATCGGTGAAGAAATAGTAGACGGAGAAGAATCATCAATAGAGGTAGAAGAAGAATCCAAAGTGGGATTGCCACTAGCAAAACCGAGAATCTCTTGAGCATACTCCTCCGTAGTAACGTCAATAATATCAATACGGTTCACGGACATGCAATTATCGTTGGAGGAGTATCTCGCGGTTTGATCCAAATCGAAAGTCACGGCTTCATTACCAACTCGCAAGGTAATCTCTTCATCATAAACATCAATCAACGCACGCCCGGTTCTTAAGAATCCTCTCCCGAGAATGAGAGGAACTCGGGGATCGGCATCAAAATCGACAATCACAAAGTCTGCCGGAAAATGGAACTTTCCCACATTAACGTAGACATCTTCGGCGATTCCAATTGGTCGAGTAATTGATCGATCCGCGAGCTCGAGAGTCATTCGGGTCGGAGTGAGAGCGGGGAGAGATAATTTTTCCCAGACGGACTTAGGCATTAGGTTAATGCTAGCGCCAAGATCGGCCAAGGCGAAACATTGAACCATCCCCGGAAAATTGCACGGAATAAGGAACTTTCCGGGATCTCCTAGCTTTTCTGGAAGCTTTTTAAGGAGAACCGCGGAACATTGTTCATTCAACGGGGTTGTTTTTGCCATCTCAAACAATTTATCTTTGTTACTCAACAAATTCTTTACCATCGATGCAAACTTCGGCATTAAGAGAGCAGCATCCGCGAAGCTAATTTCGAAACTCATATCTTGAAAGATTTGATAGAATTTCTCCATCTGATGCGTATTCTTATCATGGTGCTTTTGTTCATCAAGTCGCGACGGATACGGAAGTTTTATCTTAACTGGAACCTCTTGTTCAAAATCAACTTTCCCTTTTCCTTTTGACGATTGGACAACCGGAGGTTGGATGTCTTCGGTCCTTCCGTTATTAATAGGAAGTGCCGTATCCGTTGTCACCTCGGTTTCACGGGCGACTACCTTGGGAGGAAGAGAAGAAGAGGTAGTCGGAGCCGTAGGTCCATCATAACAAACACCACTACGTGTTGTGATCGCTTTAACGTCTCCCCTCGGGTTTGCGATCGTGTTGCTGGGAAGAGAAGTAGTACCCGAACCCGAGGGTTGATCATTTAAACGTTTCTTAATCTCACTCATTTCCTTAGTTAACAACTCTTGAGTTCTCATCAAATTTTGATTTTGAAGCATTAATTGTCGAAGAATCTCATCCGAGGGTGGCGGATTTGGAACAACATTTTGATTTTGATTAAAATTTTGCCCTCGGTTGTTGTTATTGAAACCTTGATTATGAAAATTTCCTTGATTTTGATTCATATTTCCTTGATTAGCATTGAAATTCCCATAAAAATTCCCTTGATTCTGATTTCCTTGAAAACCCCGGTTTTGATTTTGATTAAAACCATTGTTTTGAAAACCATTATTTGCACGATTTTGATTATTGTTCACTTGATTACGGTTTTGACCTTGATTTTGACTTTGATTATTGAATCCCGGTGGTGGTCCAAGTGTATTGTTTGAACGGTAGCTAAGGAGATTACGGTCTCCTTGGGGTTGGTAACCATTACCACCCGAATTAGTAGCATACACATTCTCGTGTCCATAAGCCCCGGTGGCCGGACACTCAAAATAAGAATGAGGACCACCACATATCTCACAACCATGGTTAATAACATTGACTTGGTTGGGTGTTTTCTCAATAACAAATGAATCGAATCTCTTAGTAAGTGCGGCGAGAGCATTCATAACTTCTTCATTGTTCTTACTACTAGCACTAGACGTTTGAAGCTTGCTCCTTGAATTTCTCACACGGGCTTTGTTTTCAATTATTCCAAACGCCTCTCGAGTATTACGAGCCAATAAGTTTCCACCGGCCGCCGAATTGAGTGAATCTTGATCGGCAAGACTCAAACCATTATAAAAGGTATCGATTTGATGAAGCTCCGAAAAACCGTGGTTCGGACATTTCTCAATCAACTCTTTAAACCGATCCCAAGCCTCGCTGAACGATTCATCAAAGGCTTGTTGGAAACGTAAGATTTGAGCGCGGAGATTAGAAATCTTAGAAGGAGGATAGAAATGGTTCACGAACTTTGAAGCTAGGTCACCCCAAGTATAGATCGAGTTCGGGGGTTCCTTCTCAAGCCAAGTTCGAGCCGCTCCCTTAAGAGAGAAAGGAAATAACTTCATCTTGATCGCATCATATGATACTTGGTTAAGCTTAATTGTCTCAACTATATCCGTGAAGTTCCTAATGTGAATGTGAGGATCTTCACTCTCGAACCCGTGGTAAGAGATACCAGTGATGAGGTTCAATAACCCGTGATTGATTTCAAATTGATTAGCAAGTATGTCGGGAATCACAATGGCCCTTCGCACACCATTAAATGGTGTTTGAAGTTGTTCCTCCATCGGACGGAGGTCGGGGCCCAGTTGTGCTCCTTGATTAGGCTCCACCGGAGGAGCTTGATTGTCGTTCATTTCCTCAACGTTTGGGAAATGAATACGGTGTGTGTGTCGAATTACCCTTTCGGGATTTGATAATGGAGAAATAAGATTTTGAGAAGATGAGCGGGTGTTCATACACCAAAAAGAAAACAAAAATAAAAATCAAAAATCTTTTTGTATTTTTGGTTGGGAATTATTTTTGGCTTTTTTAATATATTGAAAAACAAAAGATTTTATTTTCTTTTTGGTAACCGTTACGTTAACCGTAACCGTTTCCTTTAAAACTACGCGCAGCGTGGCGGGAAGGCAAAGGTAGCTCCGAAGATGCTTAAAAACCCGCCTTCTTCAGCTCGACAATTTAATGTCAAGCTTCCTTAAACCCCGTGATTAGGTTGTAGTAATAAAGTAATCCGATAACGATTAATTTCACGATTTGTTTTGTTGTTATTTGGAATGGTTTACAACCGCCCTCCTTCAACGGAAGACGGAGGATGTTTATTAATGATGTATTTATGAAAACACTTTAGGAAAAGTGTTTTATTTATTATATTTTTGTATCTTTATTTTTATAAAAAACAATAACTTCCAAGGAAGGATCTTCAAATCACAAAAACAACGGACGAAATCGACGCACTCGTTTCAAGCCTTCCCCGGCAGCGGCGCCATTTTATTGATGTAGTTTATATTTGTTTATTTTTGAATCCAAAGAAATTGTAACGAATACAATTCCCCCGGGTCGTTCTCCCAACGAAGGTTTGACGGCGAATAAGTCGAATCGGAGTCGTGAATATGTGAAGTGAATAAGTGACGTGAAAGATTATTTTTTTTTAGTATTGATTACACTAAAATAAGGAAAATTAAAATCAACAATCTATGCTATTAAAATAAATGCACACAAAAAAGAAAGCAAATAATGCAAATCCCGGGCTAGTCCCGAGATTTATAAAACTAATAGTGAAATTATAAAGCTAAAATGCAAAGATTAAAAGCTAAGGGACTAAGACTGCAATTAAACAAAACTAATTTTTAAAGAAATAAAGGAAATAAAAAGTTTAATAAAAGTTAAGGGACTGAAAAAGTAATTTTTGAAACTTATATTTAAACTAAAACTTTTAAAACAAAGACAAGGACTAAGAGTGCAAAAAAAAACAAACTATTTTATTACTAAAATTTCCAGCCCCGATTTTAACTTAACAGAAATTATAGGGACCAAAAGTGATATTATCCGAAACTCAAGAACACTTATCTTAAAACAGAAAATCACCTCAACTAGCAATTTTCAAATGCTTGTAAATCGCTCAAAACTTAACCAATTTTGAAACCGTAAAATGTTTTGGAAAGCTTGCCCAGCTGAGATTACCAAGATTACAAAAGCCCTATTACAAACTTTCAATTTCTAATCCAATTCGAAGCAAAAACAGTTGACCAAATCTTGAACATGCAGCAATGTTTAAAACAGCAGATGAAGAACAAGTTTTGAGAGCAAAATTTAGTGACCAGATATTATTGCTACTACTCAAAAATTAAAACTCCAAAACTACAACAAGAACACTACTCAGTAACTCAAAATCAAACCAAAACAAACACTGATGATCAACCAGATGGATTCATGAAATCAGTCACTCAGAACATATATTGCAGCAGATTTAAAAAAACTTTTGACCAATTAATTACTACCTAAGATTGACTAATTTGAATTTAAGCTTCTCAAATCTATCAATCTACTTGTTATTAAACTACTTTAATGAATATCTAACAAACTTAAACTAATTTTCCAACTAATTCAATCAAAACAGCCCTCTAAAAAAAACAGATCACATCAGACACTAAATTGACAAACAGCTTTAACTATTTCTAACCAAATCACCAAGTAAAAACTAAACTAAGCTGCATTTGATGAATGCAAACTACTGAGATCAAGTAATAATAAGAAAATATAAGCAACTATGATCAAATAAAAGTTAACAAAATCACATCTACACTACTTATAAGCTACTGATGCAATATTGAGATTAATGTAAAAAAAAACTTACAAAGCTAATTCCCCTCAGCTCAAACAGAGGGGATCTCACTATGCTAGCCTGTCTTTAGACAGGCTAAGGGCTTCCATTTCACCCCCTAGACCATCACTCCATTTTTGATTTACCATGGTTCAAGTAACATTCGACTTTCTTTGACTTTTGTGTGAATTTGAGTGAGACTGTTTAAGGTGCCAAGTTAAGCTTCACAAAAGCTATATTAAGCTAAAATGAAACTTGAGAAAAAACGAACTAAACTTATTGAAGCTTGATTAACTGAACTGACATTTTGATTTTTTTTTTTTTTTCTTTTTTTTTTCTTTTGTGATGATCAGATGTTAAAACAAAATGAATAAACAAAAAAAAAAAACTGAAATCAATAATAATCTAAATGAGAATTCGGATTCAACATAACCTCAAATTTAAACTTTCATTAAAACTTAAAAATTACAATGATCAAAACAAATTAACATAAACAGAAAATTACAATTCTAATTAAAAGACTAAAATTCTAAAATTACTTTGACAGCATAACGTTGCTAAAAAAAATTACATACGAAAATGGGGAATAACCCTCCTCTATTTATAGGCTAAACCGAACCTTCTGGGCTATGCCACGTTGGCGATCCTCGTGCTTCTTAGCTCCATATCCACCCTTAGATCATCTTGAGCATCAATCCTCCTTAGCTAACCGTACGATCACAAATACGCGTGTTCGGACCAATGAGAGCCTGCCATGTGTCATTCTCTCTGTCAGGGCCTTCTAGAAGATCCAATCATTGACTATTGTACCCTTAATTGCCGTAAAATCATGTACGGTAATTCTAGGGTTTTGAGGGATAGTGGAAATGGGGGAAAGGGGTGAATTGGGGATCGGATTTGGAAGTGTGAGGGATAAAGAAAGGGTAAAGTGAGTGTTTATTTATTTTTTTTATCTTTCTTTGACCGAGTGAAATGTTTGACCGAAGATAAGGTTTTGGTGGATCGGGTTGTGGTTTTAGTAAAGATGGGCCGGATAGTATGATAAGGTGGGATGGGTTTTATGATGTGGATTGGGCTTGTGTTTAAGGTGTGGGTTAGTTTAATTTGTGTAGGATCCGGGTGTAAGGTTTTTAAAAGAGTTTAAAGTTTTAATCTTAGGGACTATTTATGTAATTTCTGGATTCTTCAAGGACTGATCTTGCCATTTTTTTTAAAAGATAATCTAAGGGTTGGAGTTGACAATCTTTGATAGTGGGAGGACCTTGGATGACTTTTTGACCACTTTCCTTGTTCTCGGTTCCGGTTCTGAGCCTTTCCGTATCTCGTGCTCGTTTTCCCGGATTTCTTGTGTCTTTTGTTAATTTTCACGATATCCATCCCTGCACATACAAAAACACAAAAACACAATATCTTTTGGCATTTTGGTCGAGTTTTTGGTTATTTTGGTCCGGTTTTGGTCAAGAAAAGGTATGTGTTTTAGCACATACCAGTGCAAGACCCGAATTTTTCTTTAATTCTTCAATCAGTTTAAGGAGACTACTAAAAGAAAAGACAAAGATTGAAGAGGAGATCAAGGCTACAATGAAAGAAGAGAGCTCTGCAACCGACTTAAATGCCTTGCCTCATAAAGAAAAAGACCCAGGAAGTTTTACTTTGCCTTGTTCAATTAATGATACATCTTTCAGTAATGTGTTAGCTGACTTAGGAGCTAGTGTTAGTGTTATGCCTCTTAAGACATTCACTACCCTAGGACTAGGTAAATTAGCACCAACTAAGTTACTTATTGAATTGGCTGATAAAACGGTAAAACGACCTGAAGGGATTGCTAATAATGTGCTAGTTAAGATTGAGAAGTTTGTTTTCCCTGTAGACTTTGTTATATTAGATATGCCTGAGGATGTTAAGATTCCTTTAATCCTTGGAAGACCTTTCTTGTCTACTGCCCATGCTAAAATTGATGTGTTTAAAAGAAAAATCTCATTAAGGGTAGGGAATAATAAACTGGTCTATAAGTGCTAAGATCCTATTAAAAGCATAATTAGAGGTGTCTATGTGCTAGGATTAAGAGAGCGTATGGACCTCGATCTTGAAGCTAGGTGATGAACTCAAATAAGTACATTTTATTACTATCATTTATCCTATTTATTTGACTTGTTTTATTATGTTATGTATGAGGATTGATACTTAATCGTTTACTTTTGTAATTCTCAGGTAAAAACAAGCATTTGGTGAAACTTGGCGATTTTGGACTAATTATGGAGCAAAACATGCAAGAAGTTAAGAGTCTACTGAAATGTACAAGATCAAGACTATTCTGCTCCAGATGCGCCGCATCTCACTTATGACATGCGCCGCATCACTATCAATATTTCACCAGATACGATCCAAGATACAAGAGGACATGCGCCGCATCTAATTATGGAGTTACGCCGCATCTTCTGGCGGTGTACGAATATTCCTGAATATTATAATCTTGGACCCCACGCGAAGTTAAGTAAATGCGCCGCATCTACCTACTAGATGCGCCGCATCTTACCCTCAGACAGAAA
This sequence comes from Artemisia tridentata subsp. tridentata, assembly GCA_021014915.2. Taxonomy (NCBI): domain Eukaryota; kingdom Viridiplantae; phylum Streptophyta; class Magnoliopsida; order Asterales; family Asteraceae; genus Artemisia; species Artemisia tridentata. The sequence goes on from CP139508.1 coordinate 390,750,801, forward strand.
CTATAAATACCCCAAAGACCAGACGAATTAAGAGTTCCGAGTTCCGAAGTTCCGAAGTTTTAACAGAAGACCGAAGACCAGAAACCTAGGACGAATTCAGTCAAGGCAGCAGCACAAGACACACCCAAATCAAAGATACAAGAGCTGTAAGAAGGTGCTGCATGTGTTTAATTCATTAAGTAGTTTTGTTTTATTGTGTTAGTAAACTTTAATTCATCAAGATTGGTGGCTTGTGTAATGTGACAACGGAAAGATTGCACTCCCTTAAAACTGCTTTCTCATTAATTAAAGTTTATATGTTGATGTCTTTGGTGACTTTTATTAGTGCATTGATAACCTCTGTGTCTAGCTGAGCGTTGATCGGGTCGCCATGCCTCTGCCCTCGCCTATTTATTAGATCGCCTATGCATTCTATGGTCTGTAGAAAAGTAGGAGAAAGATAAATAGGATAGTCATAAGTAATCATTAAGGGTTTACTCGCCGATAAGATTAGAACCAATGAGAAAGGACTTAATCTCGGTGCGTTGCATCGAACTATACACTTCATATAACACTAGCAATAAAACAAGTGACAAACTACTTATCATAAGGACAACCCTCTTATTGTCTCAAGTATTTATCTGTGTACGTGTGTGCTACTTGCTGATTCGTGCCTATTGGTTTATTTTATTATTTAATTGCAACCAAATCGTGCCAGTCTCTCAGGCTGAACCCCCTTGCGTTAGAATAGGTTGTATAGCTAACTTAATATATTAAAATACTGATTAGAATAACTAGATAATACGTTCCACTCTTAGTGATCGACACTCTACTTACCATTATATTCATACTGACCGGGTACACTGCTCGTTAAGTGTGTGTGTTATTGATAAGTCGGCTAAATATAAATTTAAAACTTGAGTAGGCATTAAAACTGCTAAACCGCAACGACACATCGCACGCATCTAGTTTTTGGCGCCGCTGCCGGGGAGTGAATTGTTATTATCTGTTAATTTGATTAGTATTTTAATTAGGTTTTTAATTTTTTTTTATCTAACCGCTAATTTTGTTGTGTATTAGATTAATTTGCATTCATTGTATTATTTTGCATATTTTCTGTTTTTGTGTGTTATTTGTTTGCTTTTGTTTGTGTTTATTTTCGTGTGTTTTTATTTGTTTTAATTTTTCGTATTTTTTTTTTTGTGTTCTGCTATCGTTGTACTGAGCTAAATCAAACGATACGGCGCATCTGATTTCTCAGATACGGCGTATTGCGTTTAATTTTTATAAAATACAACGCGTTTAATTAATTCGATACGACGCATCTTTTCCCCAAGATACGGCGTATCTGTTTTTAATAAGAAATTTTTTTTTTCTAAGCGATAAAGCGATACGACGCATCTTTTCCCCAAGATACGACGTATCTGTCTTTGATAAGAAATTTTTTTTTCTAAACGTTAACGCCATACGACGCATCTGCTTTAGCAGATACGGCGTATCTATTATTTTAATTAAAAACAGTTTTCGAATTATTAAACAGATACGGCGTATCGATTTTTATCGATACGGCGCATCTTCTGAATCAAAAATCTTATATTTTGAAACGTAACAAAAATACGGCGCATTAACCTTTGTTAATACGGCGAATATAATTTGATAAATATAGTTGATTTTTGATATTTACTTTGATCGGTCCGCTACTCTCGTGTGCAAGTTGTTTATTTTCAGGATAAAGGATGATTCAAGCATCACCATGAAAGATTACATTCTGAACCAAACCGAGAGAAGCTAGCTGGAGTGATCAAACGTAACCTCTTCGATTATTCAACCAACCCAAGAGATCATGTCAAGGCCATAAGCACCACTGAAGAAGTCACTCCTAACATACCTAGAAGATCGATGAATGGTAATGATGGTGCAAGACCCGAATTTTTCTTTAATTCTTCAATCAGTTTAAGAAGACTACTAAAAGAAAAGACAAAGATTGAAGAGGAGATCAAGGCTACAATGAAAGAAGGGAGCTCTGCAACCGATTTAAATGCCTTGCCTCATAAAGAAAAAGACCCAGGAAGTTTTACTCTACCTTGTTCAATTAATGATATATCTTTCAATAATGTGTTAGCTGACTTAGGAGCTAGTGTTAGTGTTATGCCTCTTAAGACATTCACTACCCTAGGACTAGGAAAATTAGCACCAACTAAGTTACTTATTGAATTGGCTGATAAAACGGTAAAACGACCTGAAGGGATTGCTAATAATGTGCTAGTTAAGATTGAGAAGTTTATTTTCCCTGTAGACTTTGTTATATTAGATATGCCCGAGGATGTTAAAGTGCCTTTAATCCTTGGAAGACCTTTCTTGTCTACTGCCCATGCTAAGATTGATGTGTTTAAAAGAAAAAATCTCATTAAGGGTAGGGAATAATAAACTAGTCTATAAGTGCCAAGATCCTGTTAAAAGCATAATTAGAGGTGTCTACATGCTAGGATTAAGAGAGCGTATGGACCTCGATCTTGAAGCTAGGCTTATGGGGGAAACATTGATTCAAAACAACTCAACTTATCCTAATCATGAGAACTTTGAGGAATTTATTGACTTAATGTACCTACCGAACTTAGACACGATGTTTTTAATGATTCTGATGATGAGTGGTATGATTGCGTGGTAATTAACAAACGTAGGAGAATAGTTGAGAAAACAAATTTGAATAATGATGTGTTTATTGAACTACCACCCCACCTTGCTTATTTATGCCTATATGATAATAAGAATTTCCCGTCTATCATTTTGTCATCTCTGCCCGAAAGGGACAGAACTTTGTTTATACATATATTGAAGAAGAACGGCGTGGAAATTAAGGACGAGCAAGGAGTGTTCAATATTACTGAATTGGCAATGAGGGAGCGCGATGTTTCCGACTCCTTCAACGATCGATATTAAAGAGCTGAACGTGAGTCTAACTTGAAGACTCTGGAATAAAGACAAGTGCTTACCGGGAGACAACCCGGATTTATCTTTTAATTTTCTATTTGTGTCGAGTCAGTCAGGCCGCAGAGGATACGGCGCATCTCAATCCTGAGATGCGACGCATCTCCTGCAATGGTCATATCTTACTTTATTTTATTTTTCCGCATATTTTTATTTTCGAATTTAAAACTTTTTATCAGTTTATTTTAATGCGGCGCATCCCTGGTTAAGGATGCGGCGCATCTTTTATTCTGATCCGTATTTATTCCAGGCTCGATACGGCGTATCTTCTTCCATAAGATACGGCGCATCGACTGACCTGATGATTTTAATTTTTAATTTTTATGTTTTATTTTTCCTAACTACTAATGTATTATGCAAGTTTGAACCTTTCTTATCTTAGGTGTGTTTTAAAGCCTTGGTGGTATTATAGATTCCTGCATTTCCTGTGGATACATCTAATATGAAGCTTATACGTTCTAATCCACAAGAAAGATGATTTTTGCTCTTATACTAATGGAAGATCATACCGAGCAAATCTCAGGGGAGTTTTTCTGTTCTAATTCTTTTATTTTCCAGTTTTTAACCTTTCATACAAACAACGAGGACGTTGTTTAACTTAAGTGGGGGGATTGGAGAATTAGAACACTTAACATTTACTTGTCCTAAACTTTTCAAAATATGCTTAAAATGTGCTTAATATATCAAAACTTTAAAAAATTTTAGCATGTTTTTGTTTAAAGTCTAAGTTGCATAGCTGCACACATGACGTTATTTTCAAAAATTGTGAATTTATCAAAACTCACAAATCTATGAGTGTGCCGGTGACTTGTAAACTTTATAACTTGGCCTGTATACTATTCGAGACCACCATAATAAGTATTATTTATGTAATTGGAATAACTTGTCTAAATTGTAAATTCTAGGATTACACCCAAAAGCTTATATGTATGTGATATTAGCTAACTACACTGGTTAGTTAACCCCCGTATAAACCTTTGTTACTCTCATTTTAGAGTAAGATACCCCTAGAAAACACTCATAGCCATTCCTTTCGTTTCTTACACCTTTGTTAAAATGTTTCGTTACACCTTACACCTTACCCTACCCTGTGATTAAAGTCGTGGTTGGTTAATTGCTATAGCAAAGTGTATTTCCTACATTACCTGTGTTCGCGTGCGTATTCATTATCTATGGTTAGGTCGGGAAATTGCACAATGCTGATTGGTAGTGAAAGTAAATATTGTATATCTTCGAGTTTATTTTTCGTGTGTTTACTACTTTCATATAGTATTTCTGAAGTAAAAAATATGGAAAATTATCCAGAATTATTGTTTTGGTGATGTGGTGAAATTTTACCATCTAGTTATGTATATTTAAAAAAAAAAAAAAAAAAAAAAAAAAAAAAAAAATCGAAAAAATGAGAAAAGAAAAGAAAAAAGAAAAAAGTTAAGATTGATTTAACCAACATGTAAAGTTATGTAAGTGGTCGATATTCCCTATTTGTTATATTTATATTATGGATTGAATGGGAGTTGGCGATTATGGAACGTCAACTAAGTTTATTTTTGATTAAGATCTTGTGATAATAATTCGTGTGTTACCTAAAGCGTGTGTTTCAAGTTGTTAAAGCGTTGAGTTATTCAATGATATGAGTCTTATTTATGGATGGTTGGGATAGTGATTAACCACATTTAGGATTTTAATTTATTTGTTTTTTGTTTATTTTTTCATTTTACACCAATTTGTATCCCAAAAATTATCCATACCCTTTATTATTCTTTATCCAACCAAACCTTTGATTTATTGAGATTAGGGATTTGAGCAATCTTAAGTATCGTAGTCGTGGATTCGGCTATGTATTTATGATTTTGTCGCCCTTTTTGATATATTATTATTGGTGAAGTTTGGACCTATCTTTAGCCTATTCGAGTTAAGGATTTGAGCAATTGCAAGTATCGTGTTCGTGGATTCGATCATGTATTTTTGATTTTGTCGCCTTTTCTGGAATTTGAGATCGATAGAGATTAAGAATAATTAACCCTTAAGCCTAAAAACCCTTTTTACCGCTTTAGACTTGTTATTCCTTGGCTTTAGTGGAAGAGATGTGTATACTTGCCAAGCTTATGATAGAATATTCGTCGCGACTGGACAGTTAAACGATTAGATTTGCTTTTATCAAAATATTTTATTTTACTTGTAATTCGTTAAGTGTTTAGTTGTGTGATTATGACAAAAATGAATACATGCTTAAATATAAAAATAAATCCTAATATCTTTTAGGATACATTTTCATAAGATTAATTCTAAGGTTTACTTGGCGACAAGTAAAGTTCAAGTGGGGGGATATTTGATGAACTCAAATAAGTACATATTATTACTATCATTTATCCTAATTATATGACTTGTTTTATTATATTATGTATGAGGATTGATACTTAATCGTTTACTTTTGTAATTCTCAGTTGAAAACAAGCATTTGGTGAAACTTGGCGATTTTGGACTAATTATGGAGCAAAACATGCAAGAAGTTAAGAGTCTACTGAAATGTACAAGATCAAGACAATTCTGCTCCAGATGCGCCGCATCTCACTTATGACATGCGCCGCATCACTATCAATATTTCACCAGATACGATCCAAGATACAAGAGGACATGCGCCGCATCTAATTATGGAGTTACGCCGCATCTTCCGGCGGTGTACGAATATTCCTGAATATTATAATCTTGGACCCCACGCGAAGTTAAGTAAATGCGCCGCATCTACTTACTAGATGCGCCGCATCTTACCCTCAGACAGAAACTATAAATACCCCAAAGACCAGACGAATTAAGAGTTCCGAGTTCCGAAGTTCCGAGTCCGAGTTCCGAAGTTCCGAAGTTTTAACAGAAGATCGAAGACCAGAAACCTAGGACGAATTCAGTCAAGGCAGCAACACAAGACACACCCAAATCAAAGATACAAGAGCTGTAAGAAGGTGCTGCATGTGTTTAATTCATTAAGTAGTTTTGTTTTATTGTGTTAGTAAACTTTAATTCATCAAGATTGGTGGCTTGTGTAATGTGACAACGAAAAGATTGCACTCCCTTAAAACTGCTTTCTCATTAATTAAAGTTTATATGTTGATGTCTTTGGTGACTTTTATTAGTGCATTGATAACCTCTGTGTCTAGCTGAGCGTTGATCGGGTCGCCATGCCTCTGCCCTCGCCTATTTATTAGATCGCCTATGCATTCTATGGTCTGTAGAAAAGTAGGAGAAAGATAAATAGGATAGTCATAAGTAATCATTAAGGGTTTACTTGCCGATAAGATTAGAACCAACGAGAAAGGACTTAATCTCGGTGCGTTGCATCGAACTATACACTTCATATAACACTAGCAATAAAACAAGTGACAAACTACTTATCATAAGGACAGCCCTCTTATTGTCTCAAGTATTTATCTGTGTACGTGTGTGCTACTTGCTGATTCGTGCCTATTGGTTTATTTTATTATTTAATTGCAACCAAATCGTGCCAGTCTCTCAGGCTGAACCCCCTTGCGTTAGAATAGGTTGTATAGCTAACTTAATATATTAAAATACTGATTAGAATAACTAGATAATACGTTCCACTCTTAGTGATCGACACTCTACTTACCATTATATTCATACTGACCGGGTACACTGCTCGTTAAGTGTGTGTGTTATTGATAAGTCGGCTAAATATAAATTTAAAACTTGAGTAGGCATTAAAACTGCTAAACCGCAACGACACATCGCACGCATCACTAGGCTAATGGGAGAAACATTGATTCAAAACAACTCAACTAATCCTAATCATGAGAACTTTGAGGAATTTATTGACCTTAATGTACCTACCGAACTTAGACGCGATGTTGTTAATGATTCTGATGATGAGTGGTATGATTGCGTAGTAATTAACAAACGTAGGAGGATAGTTGAGAAAACGAATTTGAATAATGATGTGTTTGTTGAACTACCACCCCACCTTGCTTATTTATGCCTATATGATAATAAGAATTTCCCGTCTATCATTTTGTCATCTCTGCCCGAAAGGGACAGAACTTTGTTTATACAGATACTGAAGAAGAACGGCGTGGAAATTAAGGACGAGCAAGGAGTGTTCAATATTACTGAATTGGCAATGAGGGAGCGCGATGTTTCCGACTCCTTCAATGATCGATACTAATGAGCTGAACGTGAGTCTAACTTGAAGACTCTGGAATAAAGACAAGTGCTTACCGGGAGACAACCCGGATTTATCTTTTATTATTCTATTTTTGTGTCGAGTCAGTCAGGCCGCAGAGGATACGGCGCATCTCAATCCTGAGATGCGACGCATCTCCTGCAATGGTCATATCTTTATTTTTCTGCATTTTTTATTTTCGAATTTAAAACTTTTTATCAGTTTATTTTAATGCGGCGCATCCCTGGTTAAGGATGCGGCGCATCTTCTATTCTGATCCGTATTTATTCCAGGCTCGATACGGCGTATCTTCTTCCATAAGATACGGCGCATCGACTGACCTGATGATTTTCATTTTTTATTTTTATCTAACTACTAATGTATTATGCAAGTTGAACCTTTCTTAACTTAGGTGTGTTTTAAAGCCTTGGTGGTATTATAGATTCCTGCATTTCCTGTGGATACATCTATTATGAAGCTTAAACGTTCTAATCCACAAGAAAGATGATTTTTGCTCTTATACAAATGGAGGATCATACCGAGCAAATCTCAGGGGAGTTTTTCTGTTCTAATTCTTTTATTTTCCAGTTTTTAACCTTTGATACAAACAACGAGGACGTTGTTTAACTTAAGTGGGGGGATTGGAGAATTAGAACACTTAACACTTACTTGTCCTAAACTTTTCAAAATATGCTTAAAATGTGCTTAATATATCAAAATTTAAAATTTTTTAGCATGTTTTTGTTTTAAGTCTAAGCTGCATAGCTGCACACATGACGTTATTTTCAAAAATTGTGATTTTTCAAAACTCACAAATCTATGAGTGTGCCGGTGACTTGTAAACTTTAGAACTTGGCTTGTATACTATTCGAGACCACCATAATAAGTATTATTTTATATAATTGGAATGACTTGTCTAACTTGGTAAATTTCTAGGATTACACCCAAATAGCCATTATATGTTATGTGTTATTAGCTAACTACACTGGTTAGTTAACCCCCGTATAAACCCTTTTGTTACTCTCATTTTTAGAGTAAGATACCCCTAGAAAAACACTCAGAGCCATTCCTTTCGTTTCTTACACCTTTGTTAAAATGTTTCGTTACACCTTAAACCTTAGCCTACCCTGTAGATTAAAATCCGTGGTTGGTTAATTGATATAGGCAAAGTGTGTTTCCTTACATTACCTGTGTTCGCGTGCGTAATTCATTATCTATGGTTAGGTCGGGAAATTGCACAATGCAATTGGAGTGAAAGTAAATATTGTATATCTTTGAGTTTATTTTTCGTGTGTTTACTACTTCACTATTACCGTTATTTCTGAAGTCATGAAAAGTATGGAAAAATTATCCAGAATTATCATTATAGTGATGTGGTGAAATTTTGCACATCTATGTTTATGTTTCTTTAAAAAAAAAAAAAAAAAAAAAAAAAAAAAAAAAAAAAAAAAAAAAAAAAAAAAAATCGAAAAAAAAAAAAGAAAAGAAAAAAAAAAAAAAAAGAAGAAAGTTGGATGTTTGATTTAACCAACGATGTAAAGTTATGTAAGTGGTCGATATCACCACTAGTTGTTGTATATTATATCTATGGATTGAATGGGAGTTGGCAGTTATGGGAACACCAACTAAGGTTTATTCTTTGATTAAGATCTTGTTGAGTATAATTCGTGTCTACCTAAAGCGTGTGTTTCAAGTGTTAAAGCGTGAGTTATTCTATGATATGAGTCTTATTCATGGGATGGTTGGGATAGTGATTAACCACACTTAGGATTTTAATTTATTTGTTTTGTTTATTTTTCGTTTTACACCAATTTATATCCCAAAAATTATCCATACCCTTTATTATTCTTTATCCAACCAAACATTTGATTTATTGAGATTAGGGATTTGAGCAATCTTAAGTATCGTAGTCATGGATTCGGCTATGTATTTATGATTTTGTCGCCCTTTTTGATATATTATTATTGGTGAAGTTTGGACCTATCTTTAGCCTATTCAAGTTAAGGATTTGAGCAATTGCAAGTATCGTGTTCGTGGATTCGATCATGTATTTGTGATTTTGTCGCCTTTTCTGGAATTTGAGATCGATAGTGATTAAGAATGATTAACCTTTAAACCTCAAAACCCTTTTTACCGCTTTAGACTTGTTATTCCTTTGCTTTAGTGGGGGAGATGTGTATACTTGCCAAGCTTATGATAGAATATTCGTCACGACTGGACAGTTAAACGATTAGATTTGCTTTTATCAGAATATTTTATTTTACTTCTAATTCGTTAAGTGTTTAGTTGTGTGATTATGGCAAAAACGAATACATGCTTAAATATAAAAATAAATCCTAATATCTTTTAGGATGCATTTTCATAAGATTAATTCTAAGGTTTACTTGGGGACAAGTAAAGTTCAAGTGGGGGGATATTTGATGAACTCAAATAAGTATATTTTATTACTATCATTTATCCTAATAATTTGACTTGTTTTATTATATTATGTATGAGGATTGATACTTAATCGTTTACTTTTGTAATTCTCAGGTAAAAACAAGCATTTGGTGAAACTTGGCGATTTTGGACTAATTATGGAGCAAAACATGCAAGAAGTTAAGAGTCTACTGAAATGGACAAGATCAAGACGAATCTGCTCCAGATGCGCCGCATCTTGCTTATCACATACGGCGCATCACTATCAAGATTTCACCAGATACGATCCAAGATACAAGAGGACATGCGCCGCATCCTAGAATGGAGTTACGCCGCATCTTCTGGCGGTGTACGAATATTCCTGAATATATTAATCTTGGACCCCACGCGAAGTTAAGTCAATGCGCCGCATCTACTTACTAGATGCGCCGCATCCTACCCTCAGACAGAAACTATAAATACCCCAAGACCAGATGAATTTCGTGGTGACATATATTATATCCGAAGACCGAAGTACAGAAACCTAGGACGAATTTAGTCAAGGAGGCAGCACAAGACACACCCAAACGAAGATACAAGAGCTGTAAGAAGGTGCTGCATGTGTTTAATTCATTAAGTAGTTTTGTTTTATTGTGTTAGTAAACTTTAATTCATCAAGATTGGTGGCTTGTGTAATGTGACAACGGAAAGATTGCACTCCCTTAAAACTGCTTTCTCATTAATTAAAGTTTATATGTTGATGTCTTTGGTGACTTTTATTAGTGCATTGATAACCTCTGTGTCTAGCTGAGCGTTGATCGGGTCGCCATGCCTCTGCCCTCGCCTATTTATTAGATCGCCTATGCATTCTATGGTCTGTAGAAAAGTAGGAAGAAAGATAAATAGGATAGTCATAAGTAATCATTAAGGGTTTACTCGCCGATAAGATTAGAACCAACGAGAAAGGACTTAATCTCGGTGCGTTGCATCGAACTATACACTTCATATAAAACTAGCAATAAAACAAGTGACAAACTACTTATCTATCAGGACAGCCCTCTTATTGTCTCAAGTATTTATCTGTGTACGTGTGTGCTACTTGCTGATTCGTGCCTATTGGTTTATTTATTATTTAATTGCAACCAAATCGTGCCAGTCTCTCAGGCTGAACCCCCTTGCGTTAGAATAGGTTGTATAGCTAACTTAATTTATTAAAATACTGATTAGAATAACTAGATAATACGTTCCACTCTTAGTGATCGACACTCTACTTACCATTATATTCATACTGACCGGGTACACTGCTCGTTAAGTGTGTGTGTTATTGATAAGTCGGCTAAATATAAATTTAAAACTTGAGTAGGCATTAATACTGCTAAACCGTAACGACACATCGCACGCATCATTAACCCACTCTCCATTCCTAGCATGGTTTTTCCCACAGCCACCTGATCCTCTTCAGTAAGTGCCATCAGTGCACTAACTCTTATTTCCTCATCTGAGGAAACCTCTTCTTCATCCCAGTCATATGCTTCTGCAACTAATACCTTGTTCTTTTTCTGAATAGGTTTAGATGTTTGAGCATCCTGAGACAATATGGGGTTAGTTTCAAGAAGTGCAAGTTTAGCTTTGATTTTCCTATATTTTGTTTCAAAATCCTTTTGACCCTTGTTTTGAAATTGTTGGGTGGACTGAAACATTTTAGGTTGAAACTTGCTAGTTCCTGAGGAACTGTTTCCTGAGAGCTTGTAAGAGGGTTCTGAGATAGTTTTAGAATAACAGTCCCTAGCAAAATGACCCTTTTTACCACATTTAAAGCATTCAGCGGTCTCATTTGCTTTTGGTTTTGTAAAGTTGGACTGATTTCTTTTGATGAAACGTCTTGAACTAGCAAGGAGTGCCCTTTCTTGGAATTCCAAGTTCAAGTCGTTCAGGTACTCCTCACCAGTCCTTTCATCAATTTCTTCTTCAGAATCCTCTTGAATATCCTGCACAACACCATTAGAATATAAAGCAGTTGATATGGGTGTAGAGGTTAAGGCCTTTTTGGACTCAAGAGCTTTTGAGTCAGGGTATCTCCTTGAGATCAAGTTGTCTTCATAGACAAACTTCCCATAAATTTCAGGGAGCTCAAAGGTCTGAATGTGGTTAGCATTCCTTAGGCCTTGTGAGAAGTTGAGCCACTTCTCAGGGAGACTGTTGACAAAGCCAACATTTGTCTCATGCTTAGACAGTACAACACCATCATTTGATAATTCATTTATCAAAGTCTTGTATCTGGTGTAGGCCTGTGAGAGACTTTCAGAGTCTTTTGCCCTGAAAGTATTATACTCAAGTTTAAGGTCCATGACCCTATTTTCCTTGGTATTTGAGGGACCCTCAAAGCTATTTACCAAGTCATCCCAAGTTTGCTTGGCTGTTGGACAGTTGATGACTGATTCCATTATATCGTTAGGAAGACATGATATAAGGATGCTTTTCAGGCGTTGGTCTTGATTGACCACCCTCCTCTCATCAATGGTCCATTGGGCCTCAGGCTTGTTTAGCCCTTCGGCTGTCTTAGGGACAAATGGGCCATCCCTGATACAGGTGATGTAGTAGCGTTCCATACCGGTAAGATAGCAAATCATACGCTTCTTCCATTTGCTAAATTTCCCAGCTTCAAGTCTGGGTGCAACAGCGGAGTAGCTGCCACCCTTTTTGTCGACTAGCTGGGGTACATTGATATCAGCCATAGTAGGATCTTGGTTTTAAAAACCTAGAGCGCTCTTGGTTAGTTTAAAAAGATTTTATAAACCAGAAGCTCTGATACCACTTGTTGGTCCCTTTACACGTTAAGAGTTAACTAGAAAGTTAATCTATTTGTGTTAATGACTAATACAATGTTTATGATTAATTCTAACAGTTATAAAACGTGAATATAGAAAACTCAATATAATTTTCAACGTTTAAATTCTTATTAGAAATGAATCAAAGAATCTATACCCAAGTGTTTTGCGGAACAAACACTTGGGATTGAATAGACAAGGTATGATGGTGTCTCCTATCTAAACTCAAGTTTTGCTTGAGTGGTAACAATGCGACCTCACTGAGCAATCTCAGGGATGCGTTACTCTTTGTAGGAGAGAAGTTGTTTTGCAAAAGTCTAAGCTTTAATTGTACAAAACACACACAACTTCTCTCCTTCTTAATCTATTTATACACAAGTAATCTGAGTAAAAGTAATTAAAATATTACAAGTTGTTGAGCAAGCGTGTCTGACAATTACAACAGTAATTGTCATTTCCAAGAACCAATAGAAATGGATTATTAAGTCTTTAGAAGTGGTTGGTCTGACACTCCAAGACTTTAAGCCGTCTTAGGAAGGATTTCTTCCTGACAAGATAAGATTTGATCTTATCTTAAATCCTTCCTAGATATTTCTGCCTTTCTTCTCAGGCACTTAGTTCTTCAGGACACGCTTCTCAGTTATCATTCATAATTACTTCATTGTTGTTGAGGAGACTGGGGTTCAGTGAGTTCTTGTCCAACACTCACTGAACCATCATCTTCTTCTTTGGCTTAAGTGCTACTTCAGGGAGTACCCGCCTTCCTGCGTAGTGAATCCTTCTATTTGAATTCGCCTTAAGCATCCTGAAGATGACTCACTGAGAGGCTGTTCTCTTAGTGACTTGAATTTTTCTCGGTTTAAGTTAACACTTAGTTAATTTGTGTCCAAATCATGTTTTAAGTATTCTTGGGTTTTTCATGACCCTACAGGTCCCTACTGTTCACCTGCATTTGGGTAACTTTTGAACTTGCCTACAGTAACTTAGACTAGCAGTTTTTAGATTGATTTGGCTTGATTTGGAGGTTTATATAGTTTTAAGATTGATATAGTAGGTTCCATAAGGAAATTTGCTCTCAACTGCTTTTAATAGGCTAGATTAGATAGAGTGCTTATTTTTGGTATTTCTAGGATCAATACAGTCCACCAAGTTGATGTTCAGTAGTTTAATAGGTCTCATTTGGATTTGAGGACTTTTTTGCCAAAACAGTCCACCACAGAACCAACTGCTGCCTGCATATTTCTTATTTCTATTTGGTCCTTTTCAGCCTATTGTTTTTTATTTTTCATATCTCCACTATGAGCCCTATTAAGCTGAAATCTTGTACAGTTGATATTGGGTTGCTCATCTAGTTAGTTTACATTTTTATGAAATTTTCAGATTAGCTTTTAATAGCTTTTTCATGGCTTAAAAGTCCCCTAAATTGCCCTGTGCCACTAAATAGTCAGTGGGCTTTTTAGCTTGTTCTTGATTATTTCAGAGCTTATAGCTCTTCTTGTGGCTTATTCAGTTTGCCTCTTAGCTTATTGTTGGTTAGGTATCTTATTTCAGTTTCCCTTTAGCTTAAATATAGCTTTTTAGCCATAGCTTATCTGCCTTTGTTGGGCTGCTCTTCCCCTACACATCAGCAGCCCTCAGTGGCTTATTTGATGTTAATCAGTGCTTATCTACTATGCCTATTGCTTATTATCATTCCCTTAGCTTATTTAGGGTTGTTCCATATTGTTTTAACTAATTTTCAGTTTTTAGTTAGCTTATCATTAGCTTATCAGTCCTTTTGTTTTTCCTTATTTCCTTTATGAGCCCACTGATCTGCCATTAGCTCAATTCCAGCTTATTTAAGTTTTTCCAAAAAGTTTGTTTCTACAAAAGTTGCTTAATTTCATTAGCTTTTCAAGTTTCTAAAAAGAAAAAAAAAAGTAATTTTTCAAAAAAGCCAAGGCTGGGGTTCGAACCCCAGTCTCTCAGCTCACACACAACACACTTAACCATCATGCCCTAGGGTCTTTAGTCGTTTAGATTATACTTAGTTAATTACTTAATCCATGTTTACCATTTAGCCTTTTCAAACTGTTTTGCTTATTTCTTACTTATTCCAAAAAGCATTTTCAATTTTCTCATTTTTCCTAGGACAAGATTAAGTCAAAGTAATTTCCAAAATATTTTCAGATTTTTCTCATTAGTTTAAGTATTTTTAATTATTTAATTTCTATAAAATAGTTTTTAATTCATATTTAATTATTTAAAAGCCAAAAAAATATAATTCTTTTTTTCTAAAATTTTATTTTGTTAATTAGAACTTAGGAAAAATTAATTTGGCGTTTCTAGGATTAGTATCTCACTATTTTTCAGTTTAGGTTCGTTACTTCACGTTTTAAACGCGTTTTTAAGATTACTTTTGCGTTTTCACTTATGTTTACCTTAGAATAGAATTTTCCCTTGCCTTAGTAACTGTTTTTAGTTTATAATTCACTATTTTTAGTTTAAAACCCACATTCCCACTTTTATATCCATTCACAACACGTTTCACGATCCCGAAATCACAATTCCATTCAATCTTCATCGGGACAACGAACTCGGGGTCTTACATATTTCCTGTGTAATTCCTTTTGGATATAAATTGTTACAAATCACTTTGCTACTTGTTTTTGCATTAACCACTTCATCCAAATTTGTTTGTATTATAGTTGCTTTGTATCTTTTAGCACTTGAGAAAGAAAAAGAAACTTGTATTCAACCCATCAGTAAGTAATAAACCACTTTTCATCCAAATTTGTTTCTTTTGTTGATGCAAATAATGTTCTAAAAACGTTATTTATATCTTTCGATTACTTCACGTTTTGAGGATGACAAAATGTGAAATCACGTTACGTTAAAATTAACGTAAACAAGTTTTTAATCGGAAGATCCCGTTTCTACGCAAATCACTCTAGAACAAATTTACAACTTGACAAATGATCAAAGAAGTGAATTTGTGTTTTGAGACTTCACATTTTAATGGGACAAAACATTTTTTCAAAAATACATATGACAAATTATTTTTGAATTATTAAGAAATGTTTTAATGGAAAAATATGTTTGAAAATCACAACAGCTATTTTTCCCCCCAAAATCAGCTCCAACCTTCCCCAAATAAGTTTTCACCAGAAAAGACAAAATTTGGAGCGTCCTAGTCTAGGACGGCTCCACGGTTCCACTAAATTTAGTGGAGCCGTGGCATGTTTAGTGGAGCCGTCCGTACAAAAGTTTCTGTAACGTTCAGATTTTTCTTGCCTATAAAAACCAACCCCATTCACAGTTTTTAGGCATCCTTACACACACAAAACTTTCTGAGTTGAATACTCTCTTCACACTTTCTTTCTTAGATCATTTAGATTAGTTTTTCTTTTGTACAAGAGTGATCCAATCATCCTCCAAGTGATCCTCTTCATTCCTCTTCACTAGCAAGAGAAGAACACAAGTATCCAAGTTGATAAAAGGTGTTATCATTCCTCTTCATTATCAAGAGAAGAACACAAGTATCCAAGTTGATACAAGGTGTTATCATTCCTCTTCACTAGCAAGAGAAGAACTCAAGTATTCAAGAGGATACAAGAGTTGTAGTTGTTAGGTTTTTGTAACACTTGTTACATCCTTGTTGTATCTTAGCATACATCAAGATTATCTTTCTTTTGTGAGAGTGTGAGTGAAGATCATTGTGATCTTAAGAGATAGTGAAGATCTCTTAAAGCCATTGGGCTTGTGTGTGAGTGATCAAAGGATCTAGAGTAGTTAGATTAAGTAGAGTGAAGTGAGAGTTGATCTTTGTGATCGTGTTGAGATCGTGGTGATCTCTTGTAGCCATTGGGCTTGTGTGATTAGTCACGTGGACCTTGGTAGATTGGTGCTAGCTAAGATTAGCACTCGACATTTAGCTTAGTGTCGGTAATAGGATAAGCGACGTGTACGGTTTTCTCCGCCTGAAGGGAGGTTGTTGACATAGTGCTTGAAACTCTCGAGTGTGGTACTCAGGGAGTGGAGTAGGGCGAAGAAGAGCTTCGTAGCCGAACCACTATAAATCCTTTGTCTCGGTTTGATCTTTCCAACTCTACTCTTTACTTTCATTATTTAGCATTAGTTAGTTTAGTGTGTAGTTCATATTGGTGTTGATTGATTACACATAGAGTTCGAATCAAAGTTTCCAATAGCCAACTTTTAAAACAAGATTTTTAAAAGAACTTAAAACCGGTAAACTATTCAACCCCCCCTTCTAGTTTCCCACATCTTTCACTGATAACAATTATTCAACCCATAATCAACACCTCATTCTTTATGTTAAAGATACAATGTATCTAGGTGTGGGAAACTTCCTCTGTAAGATACAAGTGGGCTTTGTTGTCATCCATGATGTCATATGGCAAGAAGTTTGCCTATAAAAGGCAATGCATCCAAGCTTTCATATCATCCCATTCCAAAGCAAAAACACATAGTGTTCTTGGTCTCATTCTTTCTTTCCTAGTAGTCTTTGAGAAGTATTAGAGAGTTTAGTATTTCTTAGTTACAAGAGATAAATAATCGTATTCTCCTTGTAACTAGAGAGAATGTGTAACTCCTAGTTTTCATCATAGTGAAACGTATCTTTCTTTGCCTGTGGTTTTTACCCTATTTAGGGTTTTCCACGTTATATCCGTGTGTCATCTTTTATTATATTTTCTTATTTTAGTTGTGGGTTTGCTTCGGTCCGGTGTCACTTTTCTCAACAAGTGGTATCAAGAGCTAAGGTTGGGTGTGTGTATAATTATTTATCGTATGCTCTGTGGTTGCCACTAATAAGTGGACCCTCCACATCAAAAGATAAGTAAGATTATACTCACTCAAAAAGTGTTCATTACTATTATTAAATAATAGTTTTGTCGAAAAGTAGATTGTGATTGTAGCAATGGCGGCAAAATTTGAAATCGAAAAATTCAATGGGAATAATTTCTCGTTGTGGAAATTAAAGATGAAGGCTATCCTTAGAAAGGATAAATGTTTAGCGGCCATTGACGAAAGGCCAGCTGAGGTCACGGATGACAGTAAATGGGACGAGATGGACGGAAATGCTATTGCAAATCTTCATCTGGCATTAGCAGATGGAGTTTTGTCAAGCATAGAGGAGAAGAAAAGTGCAAAGAAGATTTGGGATCATCTTGCTCGATTGTACGAGGCAAGATCGCTCCACAATAAAATATTTCTCAAGTGGAAACTTTATGCTCTTCGCATGACGGAATCTACTTCAGTGACTGAGCACGTTAATAACCTGAATACTCCATTTTCTCAGCTCACGTCTTTAAGTTGTAAAATAGAGCCACAAGAACGTGCTGAAATTCTACTTCAAAGTTTACCTGACTCATATGACCAACTTATCATCAACTTAACCAGTAATGTTCTTTCGGACTATCTAGTCTTCGATGATGTTGCAGCCGCCATTCTGGAAGAAGAAAATAGGCGCAACAATAGGGAGGACTGACAGACCAATTCAAGACAGGTGGAGGCTTTGGTGGTGACGAGAGGGAGGTCAATGGAACCTGGCTCCAGTGGGAGTCACAATCATGGTAAATCTAAAACAGGAAGGAAGAAGAATTTTAAATGCTACAAATGTGGCAAGCCGGGTCACTTTAAGAAAGATTGTCGGGGTTCAAATACCTCTAATCCTCAAGGAAATGTCGCTAGCACTTCAGAAGATGGTAACGCTCTGTGTTGTGAAGCAGTGGTTGCAAATGAAGGCAGAAAGAGATTTGCAGATGTATGGTTGTTCAATACTGGAGCTACTTTTCATATGACCGCAAGAAGAGAATGGTTTCATCAATATAAACCTATCTCTGGAGGCGGATCTGTGTACAGTTGCAATGATCATAAACTAAGGATCATTGGAATTGAAAATATCATGGTGAAGGTGCATGATGGTACAGTTCGTACTATTCAGGATGTGCAAAATATGGAGGGCCTAAAAAAGAATCTATTGTCTCTAGGACAACTGGATGATCTTGGTTGTAAATTTGAAATACAAAACAAGATCATGAAAGTTATAAAAGGCGCGCTTGTACTTATGAAAGGTGAAAAGGTGGCTGCGAACTTATACCAACTGAAGGGAGAGATAATGGAGGAGGCGGAAGCATCTGTTGCTTTATATAATCCAAGTCATAGAGTTGCAATAACATGGCATCAGAAGCTTGGACATATGTCAGAACAAGGAATGAAGATTCTTGTTGAAAGGAAGTTAATTCCTGGCCTCACAAAGGTTTCTTTACCTTTCTGTGAGCATTGTGTTATCAGCAAGCAGCATCGCCTAAAATTCAAGACATCAAATTCTAGAAGTGTCTCTGTTCTAGAATTGGTTCACTCTGATGTATGGCAGGCACCGGTTCTATCCCTGGGAGGAGCAAAGTATTTTGTATCCTTCATTGATGACTATTCCAGGAGATGTTGGGTGTACCCAATCAAGAAGAAGTCTGATGTGTTTGAAGTTTTCAAGGTTTACAAAGCGTGGGTTGAACTTGATTCTGGAAAGAAGATCAAGTGTTTGAGGACAGATAATGGAGGCGAATACACTGGTGATGAATTTGATATCTTTTGCAGGCAAGAAGGAATCAAAAGGCAGTTCACGATGGCATACACTCCTCAACAAAACGGAGTGGCAGAGCGGATGAACAGAACCTTGTTAGAAAGAGCAAGAGCAATGTTGGCAACTGCAAGCTTGGAAAAATCGTTCTGGGCAGAAGCAGTCAATACCGCCTGTTATGTGATAAATCGGTCACCTTCAACTGCAGTTGAGTTGAAGACACCAATGGAGATGTGGACGGGAAAGCCAGTCAACTATTCAGACCTTTATATATTTGGAAGTCTTGTGTACGTGATGTACAATTCTCAAGAAACTACAAAGCTGGATCCGAAATCCAGAAAATGTTTGTTCTTGGGGTACGCTAACGGAGTAAAGGGTTATCGCTTGTGGGACTCCACTGCCCACAAAGTAGTCGTTAGCAGAGATGTTGTCTTTATGGAAGACAAAATTCAAGAAAATGAAGAAGGTGATAGCACTACAAGAGAAACTACATCAATACAGGAGGAAAAGCAATCTCAGTCGAGTGATTCTTCTGAAGCCGTACCACAGCACGAGGTGAATGAGACAACTGAGTCTCAAGCTCCAACGACTCGTACTCTTAATCGTGAAAGAAAATGCCCGGTGTGGCACTCGGATTATATTATGGAGGGCAATGTTGCATACTGTCTTCTTACAGAGGAAGGAGAGCCATCAACTCTTCAAGAAGCACTGAATAATTCAGATGCTTCATTTTGGATGGAAGCAATGCAAGAAGAAATTGAAGCTCTTCATAAGAATAAAACGTGGGAACTGATGCCACTACCAGCAGGTAGAAAACCCATTGGAAACAAATGGGTATATAAGATCAAGAGGAACGGTGATGACCAGGTGGAGGGGTATCGTGCAAGATTGGTAGTCAAAGGATATGCTCAGAAAGAGGGAGTCGACTTTAATGAAATATTTTCTCCTGTGGTTTGAATGACAACTGTTCGAGTGGTTCTGGCAATGTGTGCTACGTATGATCTGCATCTAGAGCAGCTAGATGTGAAAACTGCATTTCTTCATGGAAATCTTGAGGAAGAAATTTTGATGCGTGGTTTTGTAACCTTACAACAGGTTTTACCTCTCGAGGGATCTCAAGAGGCTTACAACCCCACCAGGCAGTGTACCTGACCGATGTAGTATAGTGTAGTGGTAAGTACGGGGGATTGATCGTTCTCCACAGGGAATAGTGTTCGTTAGGTATGAAAAGCTACTCTAATAGGTCTAAGGGTTGAGGAAGATTCTTTTTTTATGTTTTTATATTTTTATGAAAGCAAGTAAAATCTCGGTTTTGAAGGAGTGGGCGGAATTAGTTGCTAGTCAACTAACCCAAATAACTACAAATGCAAATAAAATAAAATAACAAAAATGAAAATGTGGTGAGAAACTTATGTGTAGAGAAATGTGTTTACTTAGATTTCCTTACTCCCTATACTTATCTTTTACCGGTTAATTGTGTGTATAGTCGCGTGGAGACGGGTGTATTCCTTAATACCATTCGTGGGGTGGCGTACTTACTTCCCCAACTCTACAAGCTCCTACTTCACTCCTATGTCGAGCCGGCTAGGAAGCTCCTAACATGGGATCACTAGAATTCGCTTGTGCATTAAATACAACCATAAAAACCTTTAGTACGCATTTGGTTCATGTTTCTTAAGACGTTCAAGCAAGTTACCGAATAGGAAGTTAGCCAGTTTTCTTAAGCCTAACATAGATAAACAATCATCCAATACAACTAATAACACACTAATAACCAATAATCAATAGCTAGGTTTCATTAGATCTAAGCAAACACAAGATAAATTTAGCCTAACATGTTAATCAAAAGACAAGAATAAGATAAAATCAAACAACACATAGACATATTGAATGATTAATTGATAACTTATCTTCAATGTAACATGGAAGATCTCAAGGCAAAAAGCCTTGAAAAAGAAGCTAAAATCGTCTTAGGGTTTTCTCCCAAAATTCCACACTCTAAGCTCTACTTTAATGACAAAAAATTAGAAAACTATATATAGATTTTTGGATCTGACGGCGTCACGTTATGGAGTGTGACGCCGTCACCTCGCCGCTTCTAGGGTTCCCGGATTACCTTCTTGACGCCGTCCCTCTTTAGCTCTTCAAAATTCCATTCTGGCTTATCAAGGCTTGACGCCGTCGAACCTTGAACGTGACGCCGTCCCCTTTTGATTTAAGCCGTGACGCCCTTGATCAAGTTAAAGCGTGACGCCGTCAGAATTCACATGCTATTTTCACTGGCTTATCATGAGTAAATTTCACGTCCACTTTTTCTTGCCAAGGCATGACGCCGTCTGGGGTTAATTGTGACGCCGTCAAAGGTAACTTTTAGCCGATTTTTGAGACTTTGTCGTTTTCTTCACTTTTATGCTCCAAAAACGTCCAAAATGCCTCCTTTTCCAGATTTCTCCTCAAAAGTACATAAAATGACAAAAGGAACGATTTAGGGCAATATTTGATCAAATAAATACGATTTAGGGCTTAAATGACCCCTTAAAAGCGGTACACTTTTCGCTTCATCAAATTTACATGCTCCAACCAGGAGGTTTTAAACAAAAAGGAAAAGAGAACTTGGTTTGCAGGTTAAACAAATATCTGTACGGTTTAAAGCAGGCGCCGCGGTGTTGGTACAAGAGATTTGATTCTTTCATCATTGGCCTTGGATATAACAGACTACACGCAGACCCTTGTGCATATTACAAGAGGTTTGGAGACAATGATTTTGTCATCTTGCTGTTATATGTTGACGACATGTTGGTTGCAGGCCCCAACAAAGATCGTATCAGTAAACTGAAGGCACAGCTCGCTAGGGAATTCGAGATGAAAGACCTTGGACCCGCAAACAAGATTCTAGGGATGCAAATTCACCGAGATAGAGTTAGTAGGAAAATTTGGCTTTCACAGAAAAGTTATGTGAAGAAAATCTTGCAAAGGTTTAATATGCAAGATTGTAAGCCAATATCAACCCCGTTTCCTACTAATGTCAAGTTATCCTCCAAGATGAGTCCTAGCAGTGAAGAAGAGAGGATGGAGATGTCTCGAGTACCGTATGCATCAGCAGTGGGAAGTTTAATGTTCGCGATGATTTGTACAAGACCAGACATTGCACATGCAGTGGGAGTAGTGAGTCGGTACATGGCGGAACCTGGTAGAGAGCATTGGGAAGCTGTGAAGAGGATCTTTAGATATATTAAAGGAACCTCAGATGTTGCATTATGTTATGGGGAATCGGATTTAACTGTCAAGGGATATGTTGATTCTGATTATGCAGGTGATCTTGACGGAAGTAAATCAACCACCGGGTATGTGTTTACACTTTCTGGCGGAACAGTAAGCTGGGTTTCAAAACTGCAGTCAGTTGTCGCTATGTCAACGACGGAAGCAGAATATGTTGCAGCTGCTCAAGCCAGCAAAGAAGCAGTATGGTTGAAGATGTTGTTGGAAGAACTCGGGCACGAACAAGAGAAAATTACTCTATTTTGTGACAACCAGAGTGCCTTGTATCTTGCAAGGAATCCAGCATTTCATTCAAAGACAAAGCATATACGAGTTCAGTATCACTTCGTTCTTGAGAAAGTGGAAGAAGGAACCGTGGATATGCAGAAAATTCATACTGATGATAACGTGGTAGATTATCTAACAAAAGCAATCAACTGTGACAAGTTTATATGGTGCCGATCCTTATGCGGCCTAGCGGAAACGTAAGCAACATGAAAGTACAAGGAAGGATAATGGTGTGAAGATCGATTTAGCTTCAATCGGATCTTCAAGTGGAAGATTGTTAAAGATACAATGTATCTAGGTGTGGGAAACTTCTTCTGTAAGATACAAGTAGGCTTTGTTGTCATCCATGATGTCATATGGCAAAAAGTTTGCCTATAAAAGGCAATGCATCCAAGCTTTCATATCATCCCATTCCAAAGCAAAAACACATAGTGTTCTTGGTCTCATTCTTTCTTTCCTAGTAGTCTTTGAGAAGTATTAGAGAGTTTAGTATTTCCTAGTTACAAGAGATAAATAATCGTATTATCCTTGTAACTAGAGAGAAGGTGTAACTCCTAGTTTTCATCATAGTGAAACGTATCTTTCCTTGCCCGTGGTTTTTACCCTATTTGGGGTTTTCCACGTTATATCCATGTGTCATCTTTTATTATATTTTCTTATTTTAGTTATAGGTTTGCTTCAGTCCGGTGTCACTTTTCGCAACACTTTATTCATTTTTGTCACTTCATTCTTTCACTAATAACAAGTATTTATTAAAAAAAAAAAAAAAAAAAAAACCTTGTATTCAACTCATTCTCATCCAAACTTGTTTTTGTACGTGTTTAAATCTTTGTGCACAAAATGGTGATTAAAATGCGCTATTAGCAAAGGGTTTTTCTTAAACATGAGTGTGGGTGATGATTGTTACCCCATATATGTGGTGGGGATGGTGGATTGGCGGTAAGTTTGGTACAAAAGACCTTGTTGAACAAGATCTTTAATAAAAACAATCTTACCCGAGATCTTGTTGAACAAGATCTTAGCCAAAATCATGACCAAGTAGAAATTGGCTGTTTCGGTTAGTGGTGATGGTGGTGGTCGGAATCTATAGTCTTCATCTTGATCAATAATTGAAGATTGTGTGTGAAAACAGTAAAGAATGAAGGAGATTAAGTAGAAAAAGAGATGAAGAATGAAGATAAGTTTGGTATAATATGTGAGTCACACCTCCAAATTTCGTGACTTGCAGCGGAATAAGTCATTCAGGGGCACGACTGGTCATAGCACCAAAGTTGTAGTTATATTGAACGACCTAAAGTGTCGTTTAGAAAATACATCGTTTGATTATTTAAAAACATTCAGAGTTATAAAGCTAGGTCCCAAAAGGTGAAACAAGTTTTCAGAAAACAAGTTCATACAATTCAAACGATGGATAAGTGCATAAAATATAAAGTGAGACACGTCGACTCCGCGACTCCATGATGTCCATATGCAAGCCAACATGCGATACCTTAATTACCTGAAAATACATTGCTAAAAATGGTCAACAAAAATGTTGGTGAGATCATAGGTTTATGTAAATGAATGATTGTACGGAAACCACAAGCATAAAGTGTATGACAAATCCATGCCACATAAAAATGATACATTAGCTCTAAGCTCATGACCCCGAAGCTAGACTGAATGAAATGCCCCAACCGAGTGTTTGCCAATCACTCAAATATGACAGAAATGAAATGCGTTCGTTTGACCAGTTGGTGCTACCAACCCGAACGGAGGAGTCACCCTCAATAGATCTATCCACTCACTCTCGCTTACTAACAATTAACGGTTCATGATAATATAAGGGGACTTTAATCTGGGCAATGATGTAACTTAAGCAATGTAATGAGTTTGTATACTTTGGTCCGCATATAAAAATGGTGCAATGTATTCTCCCCCGAGAGTTTAGAAATCAATAAACAATTTAAAATGGGGCTATGAAAACTCACCTGATATGATATAGCAACAATGATCACAATGGATATGATGAAACAAGGCTCGGTTCCTAACCGCGACCTATCATGAATGATATGATCTAAGGTAAGCAAATGAAATGATGTTACTCATGCAAACACGTATGTTATCGATACCACTCGAAAGTTTTGAAAACAATGTTTATCGTCGAAAAATACATTTTGACGTCTTGTTAAGTTATAAACCACATTTCGCGTAAATATGTTAAAACTACACTCCATGATCCTTGTTTGGTATTCTATTGGCACATGTAATGTTTTCGTCGCAAAACAATTCTTTTCATACTTGTGAAAATATATCCAAAACGGCCTCGCAAAACTAGTCGTGAATTAGTGCACGTTAAGTGTTGTGAATGAATTTGACGTCCTTGAAAATAAATCGTTGTTACAAGTCTTTCGTGTCGTGTTATTGGACTTTTGATCATACGCGTCTTGAATAGATAGAAAACCGGCTATCAATGTAATGGCTTGTAAAAATGTTAACGTATATACTTAGAAAAATACTTTCTATTAGGGCTGAAAAATAGAATAGAGTTTGTCGGCTTTGAACGTGAATAACTCGGCCGTTATAAGCTCGTTTTCTACGTTCTTTATATCCACGGATTCGTCATAACATGAACTAACATAATCTCAATGGGTCGGGTCGTCTAGATCACGTCTAACGCCTCGTTTGGTCCTTGAAAGTTCGGCTAACAGCATGCTTATTTTCAGAAAATTAGTTTTCATCGTCTAACTTCGAACGATCATATCTCCTTCGTTATAAGTCGGATTTTAGTGATTCTTGCGGCCACGGTTTCGTTTTTGAAATAAATTTATGAATATGAAGGCCAAAATATGCCAAAAATTACTGAGTTTTCCAGTTTACACGATTTTGGACAGTAGGTATATATATGTTTTAAAAACTCATTTCTATGGTTCTAATCTTGATCATACAACCTCAAATCAACTCCACAAGTTCGCAAATCCTACCATACACCTTCTTAGGGTGTCATGGAGTCCTAAACGTCACCAATCTTGGTGGATCTCATGTGGTTATTAGTGAAACTTATAGATCTAGTGTTTGTGATAGTTTATAAACAAAATGGTATCAAAACATAAGTAACTTGCAAAAGTAACTAGTATAATCTTGAAAATACATGATCATATGAAGTAAATAAAAGAATGAAAAGATCAAAATGATGTTCTTGAAGTTTACTTACAATCTTGGAGTGATTTGATGAGAAAGGTGCAATAACTTGAGGTTTTGATCACAAGGCTTTAACTAGGAAGGTAAATGGAGTATGTTTATGCCTTGTTCTTGAAAAATCTATGGATTTCTCTTCTTGTTCTTGATGTGGCCGAACATAGGGATGAAGGAATGAGGGGTTTTGATCTTTATTTCACCTAAATGGTTATGTTGTATGTGTTTGTGCTAGTGGAATTCTAATTAAATCAAGGAAATGCAATTAATGCAATTTGGATGGATTAGCTAAATAGGATGGTAGGGGGCGGCACACATGGGGTAAAATGGAAGAGTTTGTTGTTATGGTGCCAAGTGTCCCACTTAGTGTAAGAGTTTAGCTAATTTGTGTATACATTGGGTATTATCGGGTACCGAGTTAACTAGAAATAACTCGTGACGAGGTGAAATGAGATACGACGAAGTTGTAAAAATTGTAAAATCATGTTCTTTGCAAGAATCGGGTGTTAGAATGATAATCGGATTGAAATTTCGTAAACCGACGGAGTTATAAGCGTCAAATGAAAAATGTAACGATTGGTTTAAAAACACCGGGTAAAGTAATAATATAATCTCTATATCATTATTATTAACTTAAAAATGTATTAGGATCATTGTCTGGAGTATTTGATTTACTGTTGGTAGAAATGACTGAGTGGTAACGTTAATTAAACAATTATGCATACGTTAATGAAAATCACACAGACACATGCATGAACTGATATGGTACTGATATTACTGATGATATGCAGACTACTCTAGTCTGTATGATGTGTCCTTACTGATGATGCATGAATACGCAGCTAAACCTAACTGGTTACGCGCATTTGAATCCTCGTAAACCTAGTTTACGACACGATGAATGATGCACTATTTATGGGCATAGACAGTGATTTTCCTCCGAGAATGAATAGTGTGATGTGAATAGTAAAATTTTTGACGACTTCTCAAAGTCTCAAACTGGATTAAAAAACGATGAATAGTGAAATGATGAATAGTGATCGGTGAATAGTGTTTTATGAATAGTAACTCATGAATAGTAAATTGTCGAGGTTTGGAAAATGACCTGAAATTACGAGTTGTGACAGTCGACCACCTTAAAAGGAATTCAGTCCCTGAATTCAGCTGATGTTGTTCTCTGGAGTGGTCTTGGTGAAAAGATGTGGGTATTTGAGTCGCATCTGGTCTTCCCGTTCCCAAGTAAACTCAGGACCTCTGCGAGAATTCCAGCGAACTTTGACGATCGGAATTCGACTTTGTTTCAACTGTTTGACCTCCCGGTCCATGATTTCTGCTGGTTCTTCCACAAAGTTAAGCTTATCATCGATCTGAATTTCTTCCAATGGAATCACGAGTGTTTTGTCTGAAAGACATTTCTTGAGGTTTGAGACATGAAACGTGTTATGTACATTGCTGAGCTCTGACGGAAGCTCAAGCCTGTATGCTATCGGACCAACCTTTTCCAGAATCTCGAATGGTCCTATGTATCTCGGGTTTAACTTACCGCGCTTCCCGAATCGTATCACGCCCTTCCAAGGCGAGACTTTCAACATGACTTTGTCTCCAACTTGAAATTCTAATGGTTTGCGTCGAACATCGGCGTAACTTTTCTGTCGACTCCTGGCTGTTTGGAGTCTTTCTCGAATCTGGATTATCTTTTCTGTTGTCTCTCTGACCAACTCTGGACCTGTTAGCTGTACATCACCAACTTTGGCCCAACAAACTGGGGACCTGCACTTACGACCGTAGAGTGCCTCGAATGGTGCAGCTTTTATGCTTGTATGATA
Source organism: Artemisia tridentata subsp. tridentata (assembly GCA_021014915.2). NCBI lineage: Eukaryota > Viridiplantae > Streptophyta > Magnoliopsida > Asterales > Asteraceae > Artemisia > Artemisia tridentata. The sequence goes on from CP139508.1 coordinate 390,778,287, forward strand.
ACTGTTATTGTAAGAGAACTCGATCAATGGCAAATGGTTAGCCCAACCATTTCCAAAGTCAATGACACATGCCCTGAGCATGTCTTCCAATGTCTGAATCGTTCTCTCGCTCTGACCATCGGTCTGAGGATGATAGGCGGTACTCATGTCTAACTTAGATCCAAATGAGTCTTGCAATGATTCCCAAAAATTTGAAGTAAAGCGACTATCCCTGTCAGAAATGATGGAAATTGGTGCATCGTGCCTTGAGACAATTTCCTTGACGTAAAGTCTGGCTAGCTGATCCATAGTGTAAGTCTCTTTGATTGGAATGAAATGAGCTGACTTGGTGAGACGATCAACTATTACCCAAATAGCATCGAATCCTCCTGATGTTTTGGGAAGTTTAGTGACGAAGTCCATTGTAATGCGTTCCCACTTCCACTGGGGAATCTTTGGTTGTTGAAGTAATCCTGATGGCTTCTGGTACTCGGCTTTCACTTTAGCACAAGTAAGGCATTTACTGACATACGTAGCTATCTCTGCTTTCATATTGGGCCACCAATAAAGCTTCTTGAGATCCTGATACATCTTATCAGAACCTGGATGAATAGAGTACTTCAACTTATGTGATTCGTGCATGATCAACTCTCGTATTCCATCATAGAGAGGTATCCAACTTCTATCCTTGAAACATAATGTTCCATCTGATCTCCTTACTAAACCGTTTACATTATCTTGCATTCCTTTAAGTGTTTCACTTGGTAGGTTTTCTTCCTTGAGTGCTTCTACCTGAGCCTCTAGGATCTTTGATGGTAGTGGTGAAATAATTGACATTCCCAATGATTTGACTCTCAAAGGTTTGAGTCTTTCTTTCCGACTGAGTGCATCTGCCACAACATTGGCTTTTCCTGGGTGATATTTGATTTCGCAGTCGTAATCACTAAGTAGTTCCAACCAATGACGTTGCCTCATGTTAAGTTCCTTCTGATCAAGAATGTACTGTAGGCTTTTGTGGTCTGTAAATACTACACACTTTGTTCCATAAAGATAATGCCTCCAAATCTTGAGTGCGAAAACCACGGCACCCAACTCTAAGTCGTGAGTAGTGTAGTTCTTCTCATGCTTCTTAAGCTGACGAGATGCATAAGCTATCACCTTCTCGTTTTGCATTAACACTGCCCCAAGTCCTTTGTGTGAAGCATCGCAATATACCACGAAGTTTTCAATCCCTTCTGGCAATGACAAAATTGGCGTGCTACAAAGTTTCTGTTTCAACAACTGAAAAACGGTCTCTTGCTTTTCTCCCCAATCGTACTTCTGGTTCTTTTGTGTCAACTTGGTCAGTGGCTTAGCTATTTTGGAAAACCCTTCAATGAACCTTCTGTAATATCCGGCAAGTCCTAAGAATTGACGAATTTCTGTGGGAGTTTTTGGCGTTGCCCAATCTTTAACTGCCTCAATCTTTGTTGGATCAACCTGTAGTCCTTGACTATCATTGACGTGACCAAGAAATTGTACTCTTCTGATCCAAAAATCACACTTTGAAAATTTTGCATACAGTTTCTCTTTCTTGAGCAGTTCCAAGATTGTTCTGAGGTGTTCTCGGTGTGCTCTTCTTCGCTCTTTGAGTAGATCAAGATATCGTCAATGAATACGATCAAAAACTTGTCTAGATACGGCTTGCACACCCTGTTCATGAGATCCATGAACACAGCTGGTGCGTTGGTTAATCCGAACGGCATTACCTGAAATTCATAATGACCATAGCGTGTTCTGAACGCTGTCTTCGGGATATCCTCCTCCCGAACCTTAAGCTGATGGTAACCCGATCTCAAATCGATCTTGGAGTAATAACTGGAACCTTGCAACTGATCAAATAAATCGTCGATCCTGGGAAGTGGATAACGATTCTTCACCGTTAATTTGTTTAGCTCTCGATAATCAATGCACATTCTGAAAGATCCATCTTTCTTCTTTACAAACAAAACTGGTGCTCCCCAAGGCGATGAACTCGGCCTAATGAATCCTTTATCCAAGAGCTCTTGCAATTGGTTCGACAACTCTTGCATTTCTGAAGGTGCAAGTCGATAAGGTGCTCGCGCAATCGGTGCGGCTCCCGGTACTAATTCAATCTGAAATTCGACTTGGCGAGTAGGTGGCAGTCCTGGCAAGTCTTCTGGAAAAACTTCTGGAAAATCTCTAACTGTTGGCACATCCTCAAGTCGCTTCTCTTCCGACTTCTTTTCTGTGATATGAGCCAAGAATGCATAACAACCCTTCTTTATGTATTTCTCTGTTTTAATGCACGAGATGATGCTGAGTCTAGACTCACTGCGTTCTCCGCGAACGACCAATGTTTCGCCATCATAAGGAAGATGAACAACTTTTTCATCACAGATGATTCTGGCATGATGTTGAGATAACCAATCCATACCGATGACAATATCGAAACTTCCAAGTTCTACTGGCATGAGGTCTATATTGAATGGGTGATTGAGAAAATTAAGAGTGCAACCACGAATGATCGTGTCGGTGCCAACTAAACTACCGTTAGCTAGTTCAATGTGATAAGGAGTATCTAATGCGGTTGGTTCAATGTTGAGTAATGGTGCAAATGCAGTAGAAACAAAACTTCTATCGGCTCCTGAATCAAATAGTATGGATGCATAACGATTATTAATGAGGAACGTACCCGTAACGACACTCGGGTCCTCCCTGACATCTTCTCCTCCAAGGACATAAGCTCTTCCCCTAGTTGTTCCTCCTTGGTTATTGTTTCCCTGATTCTTTCCTTTCGGACATTCCTTCTTGAAGTGTCCAACTTCTCCACATCCAAAGCATGTTACTGGGGGCTTCTGATTATCAACCACAATCGGAGCTTTGCAATCCCTGGTTGAATGACCAACTTTCTTACAGTTTCCACACGGATTCGGACAATTTCCAGGATTATGATGGGATTGACATTTGTTGCACTTAGGTAAAGTACCACTGTAACCTCTTTTCTCAGTTTGACCTGCAACATAAGCCTTTGCAGTTTCCTGTCTCTTGGGTGGTGGTTGAGTAACATTGTTGCTCTGGCTGTTGTCCCGATTTCTTTTGTTGTTGTTGTTGTTATAGTTGTTGTTTCGGTAGTTGTTGTTGGAGTTACGGTTGTTGTAGTTACGGTTATTGTTGGTGTTGTTGTTGTCTGAAGCAGTTCCTTTCTTCACTATCTGAGCCATGAGTTTCTGAGACATTCTGATTGCTTCATCCAATGTTTGTGGGTCAAAAGAAATCACATCACCACGGATGTTGTGAGGTAATCCTCCAATAAAATTCTCCAATAGCTTCTCAGTATCCGGAACCATCGTCGGACATAGTGCTGCCAATTCCTGGAATCTTCTGATATAAGCCTCAATATCATTACCTGCTGTCACTAGCTCATAAAACTCTGTTTCCATCTTTTTCACTTCTGTTCGTGGGCAAAACTTCTTTGTCAGCAACTTCTTGAATTCATCCCATGTAAGCTTGTGAGCATTCTCCATTCCCATGGGCTTTGCATACAAATTCCACCATGACATAGCTTCCCCAACGAGTGTACTAGTAGCAAACTTAACCTTGCTGTCTTCCGGACAGTTGCATAGAAGGAATACTGATTCTGTCTTTTCAAACCATCGGATCATGGCAGTGGCTCCTTCAGTGCCTTTGAATTTTTCTGGATCACCACTCTTGAAATCTTTGTACGTACATTTACGGCCATTTGTTCCATTAGTATCTGTTCCTGCGGCTTCCTCGGTTTCTGCCCGTGAAGCGGCTTCAGCAGCAGCTGCAGCTACGGCAGCTCTTTCAGTTACCAATGCTGCCTCAATACTGTCGGCAACAAGTCTCTTGATTTGGGCGGGTGTCATAGCAGGAGTAGCTCTTTTGGGTGGCATGATTCTTCACAATCACAAAAGAATACAACAATGAGAACTCACAATGGAATTGATCATCATACACAATATACACAACCACAACATGTATATACATCCACAATACGTATAAATACAACCACAGCATGTATAAATACAATGAAACCACAACGAAACATCATAAGTATAATCACATCGCACATGAATATAATACATGAAAATTTCGGTTACGCAGACCGATATCATAAAATAGCACAACGAAAATCCTGCATAGTAGAGTCACACTTGATATATTTGTTTGTACTACAAGCAAAAGACAACAAGTACTAACTACGTCCCACACCCCGGGACTAGGATAATAATGTACAAGCTATATGATAACAGTCTAACACTAGGCACCTCCTCCGGGTGCTCCATCTAACCTGCGGAAAATCCTCTGAATATCCCTAGACATCGCAACAACGATCTCCTCTAGGTGCTGAACTCGAGTCTGAAGATCAGTCTCTCTGGTCTCTGATGCAGACAACCTAGCCTGAACTGAAGATAACTCATCGACCAGGCCGTGATGCTCATCCTGGAACCTCTGTGCTCTGTCAACTAACCCCGGTACCTCCTGCCTAAGCTGAGTGATATGCTCTGAACTCTCCAACTGACGAGCCTCTAAACCCTGGTGTGAAACATCAATGGCAACCCTGCCCTGGATCAATCCCTCGACCTCCTCCTCAATGGCCTCAATACGGCTCACTAGAGTCTCGTCTAGATGAGACAATGCCCTCTCAATCTCTGCCTGAAGCTGATCTAATCGTGAGTCAAATGTAGTAGCAGTAGTCAATCTGTCAGCAGCAACCCTCGAGCTCTCACCAACCTCGAATATGCGGGGTGGTGCTGTCTCTGTGGCATCTGAAGTATCTGGAGATGAAATATCAAGACGAGCCCGCTTTTTGAGTGGTAGGTCTGACGTAGGAGTAGAATCTCTGATGTGAGCTGGTGCTGATGGCATCTGTGGTGCTGATAGGGATGGCAATGGTGGAGACAATGATGATAAGGATGGTAAAGGTGATAATGGTGGTGGTGTACTGAATGTCACACTCCTCCTCGCTGTCAAGCGGCGACGGAGTGGCTGAGATGAAGTAAGTGATGATGGTGGTGGTAAAGATACAAATGCCGCTGGTGATCTGACTGTGAGACGATGAACCCGCTTAGCAACAGTACGCTTCATGCGCGGCCCACCTGGGTATGTGCGGTAAACTCGACCATAGGGTATCTGCTGCCCCGGCTGAATGACCGGAACAACTCTGGGACCACGACGGATCACAGGTGAAACTGGTGGTGTAGGCATGACTTCCCCTCCTCAAAGGGTTCTGTCTCGGCCTCTGACATAACTGGTGAAGACTGTGGAGTAGGCTCCACTGATGATAAAATGATAGTAGGTAGTGATGGTGATGAAACTGACTCTAGTATGATAGAGGGTAGTGAAGAAGTATCGTCCGCTGACTCAGAGTCAGACGAGATAACAATAGGGTGTGAATCTGAAGACATCACTGAAACAACAGATATGAAATAAAAGTAAATAAACATTTACACAATGCGGGTTATGATGAAATGATATATGTATGAAATCGCAATCACTACATGTGATATAATGAATATGCACTTATGCCACAATGATGAGATGCTATGATGGTGCAGCTATAGTCTAGGGTATAATGAATAACCTAGTTCGCTATAACCTTTGCTCTGGTACCAATCTGTCACACCCCCAAATTTCGTGACTTGCAGCGGAATAAGTCATTCAGGGGCACGACTGGTCATAGCACCAAAGTTGTAGTTATATTGAACGACCTAAAGTGTCGTTTAGAAAATACATCGTTTGATTATTTAAAAACATTCAGAGTTATAAAGCTAGGTCCCAAAAGGTGAAACAAGTTTTCAGAAAACAAGTTCATACAATTCAAACGATGGATAAGTGCATAAAATATAAAGTGAGACGCGTCGACTCCGCGACTCCATGATGCCCATATGCAAGCCAACATGCAATACCTTAATTACCTGAAAATACATTGCTAAAAATGGTCAACAAAAATGTTGGTGAGATCATAGGTTTATGTAAATGAATGATTGTACGGAAACCACAAGTATAAAGTGTATGACAAATCCATGCCACATAAAAATGATACATTAGCTCTAAGCTCATGACCCCGCAGCTAGACTGAATGAAATGCCCCAACCGAGTGTTTGCCAATCACTCAAATATGACAGAAATGAAATGCGTTCGTTTGACCAGTTGGTGCTACCAACCCGAACGGAGGAGTCACCCTCAATAGATCTATCCACTCACTCTCGCTTACTAACAATTAACGGTTCATGATAATATAAGGGGACTTTAATCTGGGCAATGATGTAACTTAAGCAATGTAATGAGTTTGTATACTTTGGTCCGCATATAAAAATGGTGCAATGTATTCTCCCCCGAGAGTTTAGAAATCAATAAACAATTTAAAACGGGGCTATGAAAACTCACCTGATATGATATAGCAACAATGATCACAATGGATATGATGAAACAAGGCTCGGTTCCTAACCGCGACCTATCATGAATGATATGATCTAAGGTAAGCAAATGAAATGGTGTTACTCATGCAAACACGTATGTTATCGATACCACTCGAAAGTTTTGAAAACAATGTTTATCGTCGAAAAATACATTTTGACGTCTTGTTAAGTTATAAACCACATTTCGCGTAAATATGTTAAAACTACACTCCATGATCCTTGTTTGGTGTTCTATTGGCACATGTAATGTTTTCGTCGCAAAACAATACTTTTCATACTTGTGAAAATATATCCAAAACGGCCTCGCAAAACTAGTCGCGAATTAGTGCACGTTAAGTGTTGTGAATGAATTTGACGTCCTTGAAAATAAATCGTTGTTACAAGTCTTTCGTGTCGTGTTATTGGACTTTTGATCATACGCGTCTTGAATAGATAGAAAACCGGCTATCAATGTAATGGCTTGTAAAAATGTTAACGTATATACTTAGAAAAATACTTTCTATTAGGGCTGAAAAATAGAATAGAGTTTGTCGGCTTTGAACGTGAATAACTCGGCCGTTATAAGCTCGTTTTCTACGTTCTTTATATCCACGGATTCGTCATAACATGAACTAACATAATCTCAATGGGTCGGGTCGTCTAGATCACGTCTAACGCCTCGTTTGGTCCTTGAAAGTTCGGCTAACAGCATGCTTATTTTCAGAAAATTAGTTTTCATCGTCTAACTTCGAACGATCATATCTCCTTCGTTATAAGTCGGATTTTAGTGATTCTTGCGGCCACGGTTTCGTTTTTGAAAGAACTTTCTGAATATGAAGGCCAAAATATGCCAAAAATTACTGAGTTTTCCAGTTTACACGATTTTGGACAGTAGGTATATATATGTTTTAAAAACTCATTTCTATGGTTCTAATCTTGATCATACAACCTCAAATCAACTCCACAAGTTCGCAAATCCTACCATACACCTTCTTAGGGTGTCATGGAGTCCTAAACGTCACCAATCTTGGTGGATCTCATGTGGTTATTAGTGAAACTTATAGATCTAGTGTTTGTGATAGTTTATAAACAAAATGGTATCAAAACATAAGTAACTTGCAAAAGTAACTAGTATAATCTTGAAAATACATGATCATATGAAGTAAATAAAAGAATGAAAAGATCAAAATGATGTTCTTGAAGTTTACTTACAATCTTGGAGTGATTTGATGAGAAAGGTGCAATAACTTGAGGTTTTGATCACAAGGCTTTAACTAGGAAGGTAAATGGAGTATGTTTATGCCTTGTTCTTGAAAAATCTATGGATTTCTCTTCTTGTTCTTGATGTGGCCGAACATAGGGATGAAGGAATGAGGGGTTTTGATCTTTATTTCACCTAAATGGTTATGTTGTATGTGTTTGTGCTAGTGGAATTCTAATTAAATCAAGGAAATGCAATTAATGCAATTTGGATGGATTAGCTAAATGGGATGGTAGGGGGGCGGCACACATGGGGTAAAATGGAAGAGTTTGTTGTTATGGTGCCAAGTGTCCCACTTAGTGTAAGAGTTTAGCTAATTTGTGTATACATTGGGTGTTATCGGGTACCGAGTTAACTAGAAATAACTCGTGACGAGGTGAAATGAGATACGATGAAGTTGTAAAAATTGTAAAATCATGTTCTTTGCAAGAATCGGGTGTTAGAATGATAATCGGATTGAAATTTCGTAAACCGACGGAGTTATAAGCGTCAAATGAAAAATGTAACGATTGGTTTAAAAACACCGGGTAAAGTAATAATATAATCTCTATATCATTATTATTAACTTGAAAATGTATTAGGATCATTGTCTGGAGTATTTGATTTACTGTTGGTAGAAATGACTGAGTGGTAACGTTAATTAAACAATTATGCATACGTTAATGAAAATCACACAGACACATGCATGAACTGATATGGTACTGATATTACTGATGATATGCAGACTACTCTAGTCTGTATGATGTGTCCTTACTGATGATGCATGAATACGCAACTAAACCTAACTGGTTACGCGCATTTGAATCATCGTAAACCTAGTTTACGACACGATGAATGATGCACTATTTATGGGCATGAACAGTGATTTTCCTCCGGGAATGAATAGTGTGATGTGAATAGTAAAATTTTTGACGACTTCTCAAAGTCTCAAACTGGATTCAAAAAGATGAATAGTGAAATGATGAATAGTGATCGGTGAATAGTGTTTTATGAATAGTAACTCATGAATAGTAAATTATCGAGGTTTGGAAAATGACCTGAAATTACGAGTTGTGACAATATGTGAGTTAAAAGATATTTTGTTATTTATAACAAAACAAACCAAATTGTAACAATAAAACCTCAACTAATGTCAGTCATTTGGGTTCGTCATCTGCACGACGAGGTGTTATTTGGCGAAGGGTGGCGAGATGGCCCGGTGTCGTGGCGAGCTTCAACGAGAATGCCATGTCATAACGACGAAGCTATGTCGAGACCACACCTTGTGCTCTTAGTACATGTTTAGTATGGGGATGTAGCACTATTGGCATCGAATGAATACTAAGGGTGGGCGGAGTGATGTTCGGGCTTGGCTCACGGGTTGCACGGGTTTGAGGGCTCATGGTTGCCGCTTCTGCGGGTTGAATGGAGGGGCTCGTTTTGCGAGTTAATAACTCGTAGCGAGCTGAAGATTTAAGGAAGATTTAATGTGTGTTTGTGAAATATTTTTGAGCGGGTTGGAGGAATGATTGTTGCCAATAAAAAATGTTGGATTGAGGGTTGGGGGGTTGAAATGAGGTGGAGGGATTTAATTGGTTAAATTTTGGGAGGGTTGGAGGGTTGGAAATGATCACTCCCTCCACCCTAAAATTGTTTGTTTGGTGTGGTACTTTTGGAATAGTAGGAGGGATTGAAATATGAAAACCCATTTCACTATATTTTGGTGGGCTTTCTGACATATGCAGTGGGTTTTTTGATGCACAAAGCATCTCAGCCACTTAATTTTGTTTTTAAATAAACTCAGCCACACAATTTAACTTTGTCTTGTTTGCTTTGTTGCTTTTTTATTTTATTTTATTTTAAATAATATTTTTAAATCTTTTTATTATTTTATAAATCCAACTTTTTTATATATAAAAATATGGTTTTGTTAAAGACAACCCTATGGGTTGTATATAAGCATACCTTAATTAAAAAATTTGCATTAAATGAACACTAAACATTTCAAGTTTAACATCACATTCCATGTTTAAAATGAAAAAATATGTATAATTATGGAATGTGATGTTAAACATGGAATGTTTAGTGTTCATTTAATGCAAATTTTTTAATTAATGTATGCTTATACACAACCCATAGGGTTGTCTTTAACAAAACCCATAAAAATAAGGCAGTTTATACGGAACAACCCCCCCCCCCCCCTTTATAGGGGGGTTTGCAATCATTACGTGCATTGAATGGTTGTACTGTGTGCATCATGGTGTTGTACTGTGTGCTTCGCGGTTTGTACGGTTGACTATAGGGGGGTTTGTATAGTATATCCCATAAAAATATATATTCTCTCTCCTAATCTTTTCTCAAACATTTTTTCAAATCTTTCAAACCTTTCCCAAATACTAGTACCACTTATAAACAAAACGGGCTCTTAGTTTGATTTTCTTTTTTTGAGACTAAAAAATTTTGTTAAGAAACAGCAAAAGGTCCTCACTCCTCACTCCTCAATGTGTACCGTACGGGTCGGGTCACCTCCAAAGTACAATCAGTTAAACCCACACCCAAACACCCACCTTCAAACCTAAAAAATAAAAAAAAAATCCCCTATTTTCTCGAAAACCCTAACTCCATCTTTTTAATTTTAATCTAACCCCAAACACCATTAAATCCAACCCTCAATATGTAATAAATAGATCCAATATTATATAACTAAAATGTAGTAATAAGCTATACAACTAACTAACTAACTATATTAATTTACATAAAACGATGTCATTCAAGAGTATATTACAGGACATGAAGGGAGAATTCGGTAGTATATCTCGCAAAGGGTTTGGATCACGTTCCAGGTCGTTACGCGTAGTGGAGGATCGGTCGGATGTTGTCGTTGATGCGTTTAAGCAAAGCTGTTGGGCGAATATGCCGCCGGAGCTTTTGCGCGATGTTTTGATGAGAATTGAGGAGAGTGAGGGTGTGTGGCCGGTTAGGAAGAATGTGGTGTCGTGTGCCGGTGTTTGTAGGAACTGGAGAGAGGTTATGAAGGAGATTGTTAAGATTCCGGAACTTTCGGGCAAGTTGACTTTTCCCATTTCGTTGAAGCAGGTGCGTGTTTTTGAGTTTTGATGATGTATGGTTTAGCATTTGTAGCGTATAGGTTGAGAGCATAGTGAAGCAATAATTGAGGTAGATATTTGGTTTAGCATTTGTGTAATGTTGTAGCAAAGCAAATAACGTTTTTTAGTAGAACGTGTGTGCGAGGATAGTGAGGCGTGTTCTTATAATGTTAAGATTGTGAATTGTTGTTGTTTGTGAACCGTAGGTGTATTCGTACAATGGTGTAACATTTAGACAATGTTTAAGTATAATGTGCGTGTGCTGTGGTTATTTATAAGGAGAGGATAGTGAAGTGTTAATTGAAAATATGAGATGTGTTTCTAGTGTTAAGATTGATCAAACACGTGCTAATGATAGTAGTGTGTGGTGATGATGTATGGTTTAGTATTTGTACGGTGTTGTAATGTATAGAATGTGTTTGTGGTTATTTATAAGGAGAGCATGGTGAAGCGTAAATTGAGGTAGATAAGCCATGTGTTTTTAGTGTTGAGATTGATGAATATGCGCTAATAATAGTAGGAAACTAGAAGTTGAAGAGACATCATTTATATGGTTAGACAATTTGATTATAGTTGTAGTTAGTGTTAGATTCGTATAAAATCGTGTCAACCGGGCATATAAAGTAGGTTGATACGTCGTTAAATAGCAAGCTAGAAAAAGTTAGCTATCTTTGTTAATCTTGGTAGTTGTGTATAGTTTAAGATTTGTGGTGTAAGACGCTAAATGGTGTTGTATCTTTAACAATGATAGTACAATCTCACACACAAATACGAATACACAGAGTCACAGACATATAATTATGAAGTCTAAACTCATAATGTAAATACATACCTTATAGAATTTCGTTCCTACCGTTTGTTCTTCTTCGTGGGTCGGCTTTTTTGGTTTGGGCCGGTTACCCGTATTTATTGCTAACCTTCAAAGAATATCATATATTTAATGGCTACTTTGCTACAATTTATTCGGCTTTTTTGATTGGGCCGGTTACCAAATGTATTGATGTTATTGTATATACTTTTTATATAAATATGCTTTATGTGTGATTTTTTTTAATACTCGTTGTTCGAAATATAACATTAAGACAATTAGTCGTTGAATGTATTCCATCTAATTAATATAGTAAAATGTAAAATGAGTGAAAATAACATTTTTGTGTAAAAGGATATATATGGTGAATAATAGTAAAGTGTCTTGATTTTTTTGAACAAGCTAGTATGGTTTGGTAATGGTAAACATTTACAAGATATAATGTCTTTTGAATCAATTAAGAAATTTGTAGCAAACTGCAAATATAATCCCTTTTTCAACACTAGCAAACATAACTACCCAAAGAAATGACAATGATTGTTCGCTGATATCGTATTTTAGAATGAAGCTTTTACTCATCAGACGACACGAGATTGTATATGTAAGGCAACTAATCCCAAACCTTGTTTTATTGTGTTATGTGCTAACATATATGTTAATCTGTGTCAATTATGTTAACAACGTTAAGTCAATGGACCGCCAAGGGGCAGAGGTCGTGGCGGAGTTGTGTCAGCCGTGGTGGAGAATTCCGTATGGTTGAGAGTGATAGTGATGATAGTTTCGGAGAATTTGGTATGGATGAGAGTGAAAGTGAGGGTTGTACGTGATGTTTGAGTCGAAGATGGACGGTAAAAGGTGGTTGAAATTGTGGTTTAATATATGCTGCGATTTTGTAAGTTACGAGTCTTGATTTGCATATGGTACAAAATCGCGAAAGACAATAAGCACAAATATATACCAAATAGGCAAAATAACAGTAAGTAAAACGGGTTTTTTGAAATTGCAAATGCTAATAAACCACAACTTCCATCACTTTAGACCATCCATTCTCAAACTTAAATATCACAAAGGTACCTTCCTTGTCACTTTGGTCCGTACCGGATTCCTTAGCACCATTATCGCTGCCACTCTCAAGCTTATCGGATTCTCCTCCAAGACTACCATCATCTTCTACACCACCCCAGCGGCGGTTTGTTGATTCAACGCTGTTAGTAAAATTTGACACATATTCACATCATGCTAACACACAACATAATAAAACAAAGTTTTGAGTTAACTCTCTTACACACAATCTTGTGTATGTTGACGGGGTAAAAAATTCTTTCTATTTTTCAGTATCAATCGATTTTTGTTATTTCTATGTGTCAATGTGTGATTTTGTTTTTGTTTACCAAATTGAGGGAATTACTAGTCTTCTATATATACGCTAGTTGATCATGGGATTCATGCATGACAAGATTATTAATTTTCATAAAATAAAAACCAATTATGTTCCATTTCTATCAAAATAGACAAATAATGATGAACAAATAACTATCTTTGTTGTTTGCTACAAATTAATTTCTTTTAACTGATGCAAAAGACTTGCTATAGTGAAATATATTAGCTTGCTAAAAAAAGCTGAGGTCACTTTAGCAGCTGTAGAAGGAATATTTCAGTGAATAGATGATTACGTAAAGTTCAACTAATCTTTCATTATTTCACACCAAGTTACTCGTTACTTTTTTTCAGCCTGGTTCAAGGGGCTCTCTCATACAATGCTTTATAAAGCGGAACCGTAGTGCTCAAACATATCATCTCTACCTCAGTTTGAACGAAGGTGAGTATATAAATTTGTAATTTTTTTTTTTTTTTTTTTTTTTTTTTTTTTTAATTTTGGTGCAAAGGTGAAAGTATATATTAATCTCCAAACATATAGTACAACTTAGGAAAAGATACTACTGATTAGGACATGCCCTGAATCAGAAACAAGCAAACTATCACACTTACAACACATATTTGACAACTCTATACTATATCAAATGAACCTGATATCTTATACACACAACTCATCACAGTCTCAACCATTGCACAGCAACAGACTTTGAGATCACCTTTAAGCACCAATACCATCTAATTACATTTCCATATCACCCCCCTCCCTCCAAGGCCATTCAACCAGCACCCACAACAGCCAAGGAAGGGTAAGTGTATGGCTTCATTAGGAACCCAACCTTCCAGTCAAGGGCTCTTCCAAGTCCTCTACATTTCCCTCGTTACAAAAGGCTTCAAGGACTTGCAAACACTCACCTTGAGGGAGAATCTACATGCCCCCTTGGTGGTACATTGAAAGGACCAAGTAGGGTCATCTTGCATCCCTCACTATTCCAATCAACCCATGTACCACCCTACAAGTTCATACTACCCTCCACATTGAGGAAACCCACTTTATGGATCAAATTCAGCTAAGAAATTATGATGACATACTTTTCTGCAATTACCTCCACCAAGGCCTAGAACAGAATAGCATGATCTCATAAATCCAGCATCCTATGATCCAAGATACAGGGCCATCTCATGTGATGAACTAATCAATAACAGATGCTCCAAAAGTCATTTTTAGAAGCTCTGTGATGGTTAAAAACCATATATCAGCATATACATAAAAATCAACTGCTGTCCCAAACACCCCTTTATACTAACTCCATACTGACAGAACCAATTGCTGCTCATGTCATTACTATTTTATTTTTTATGTAAGTTGGCACCATACATGATCTCATCTTTTCTACAGTGGGCTGCTTAGTACAGTTTACAAATATATCATTATCCATAATTTTGATATATCTAACCGTTGGATGTTGATAATGTACTACATGTAATTGGCCAATTTAGAGTTTATCATAACCTTAACTCTATGACAAGTATACTCTTCTCTATTATATGATTGTATATAGGAAAGACTGCAAATATTTATATACTAGGTATAGTTAGATTACCTGTAAACAGACTTTCACCAAATTAGGGAAGATTACAAATACTTAAATTACTAGCTATAGTTAGATCACACCAACCTAAACCTCTAAACGCTTGTATTCATATAGCTTCTACGCTTCTACCATTAACAGCGTACTGTTTAGTATGGTATGTATTCTCATCATCCAAAGAAGCAGATTGTTTTGATCACTTTTACAACTTAGCTGTATCACTAGAATCCATCTTCTTTTTTATGTGGTCAAAATGGTGTATGTTTATTTGCTGGTTGTTGACCCTCTTAAGAACCATCATCTTGTGTTTTATAATTTCTATTGCTTAAAAGTTTTCAAAAATTACATCTTTCTTTTTACTAATAATATGACTCGTCGGCAGCATCGAACGATGATGGGAAGTTCCTTCTTGCTGCAAAAAAATGTAGACGTGCTACATGCACAGATTATATTATTTCTCTGAATGCAGACGATGTATCAAAAGGAAGCAGCACTTACATTGGGAAGTTAAGGTAAGCTCGCTACTAAGATTGCAAGATCGACTCGACTTCTTTTTACAAATATTCTTATTTCTTACTTCACCGTTACAACAGATCAAACTTTCTTGGAACGAAATTCACTGTTTATGATGCACAACCTCCAAATGGCGGTGCTTTAGCAACAAAATGCCGTTCTTTCAGGCCAGGGAGTTTGAAACGAGTGTCGCCTAGAGTTCCTGCCGGAAACTACCCAGTTTCCAACATTTCATATGAGCTCAATGTCTTGGGTTCCAGGTAATATGCTGACCCAAACACTGTCTTGACCCTTATTTCTTTTATAAATAATTAAAGGTGCTATTTACGAGCACCCCCCAAAAAAATTACTCTATAATCTTTAAATAAAATCATATAGGGGCCCAATTTTTGAGCAACCGGTTCATACATAAATGGGCCAAAATTATGACTTCTGTTTTTATGTGGAATTTGTACCATTTTTATTATTTTAGAGAACATTTTAACTACGAGATAGATAACATGTGAATATCAACTTTTTGAAACTCTTCACATCTTTTATTCCTTATTTCAATAGTTGACAGCAAAGATTCATTTTTTTATAAACTACAGGGGTCCAAGAAGGATGCAGTGTGTCATGAATGCAATCCCTACTACTGCTATGGAGCCCGGAGGAGTGGCTCCCAATCAAACCGAATTCCAGCTCAGCAACATGGATTCATTTTCATCTCTCCCCTTTTTCAGATCAAAATCTGCCCGCATGGATAGCTCTCAATCGGGATTGTTGTCTGCTCAAAAGGACTCGATGTTGATGCTGAAAAATAAGGCACCTAGGTGGCATGAACAACTCCAATGCTGGTGCCTTAACTTTAATGGGCGGGTGACAGTTGCTTCAGTGAAAAACTTTCAGCTGGTTGCTTCTTTAGAGAAGGGAGAAGATGAAAATGTGATTATTCAGTTTGGAAAAGTTGGAAAAGATGCGTTTACTATGGATTATCAGTACCCAATTTCAGCTTTTCAGGCGTTTGCGATATGCCTTAGCAGCTTTGACACCAAAATTGCGTATGAATGATTAATAAACTGGTATGTTGTTTGCACTTGAACTAAAATAGCAAGAGTCGGTCACATAAACAGGTATACCTGGTAAGGGCCAGGTTGTGCTGACCCACTAAAAATTTTCTCGTATATAAAATAAATAGTAGTCTGCTGTCTGCCAGAGATTTTGTATAGATATAACCTTATTTAACAATACTAGGATTTTTATATAAGATGACTTGGGTGGTTATATGCATTAAATTTACACTTAGCCGACTTTTGACCCTGTTAGATATATGCCATAGAACCAATTGACCCATTTATAATTAAAGTGGTAATAATTGCTCAAATAGCGCAATGTAGATTTTTTTGTCATGTTGTTAATTGGTATCGATATGGTCTGAATATTAACAAGTTAGTATGAACTATAAAGTATACACTGGCTTACTTGTGTTTTTAAGAATGGATGTTTTGTGAAACTTGGATGCAGGTTTTGGCAAGCTGCAATGCTCGTTTTTGGGAGTTATCTGCAGCATTATAACCTTGCCTAAAAGTGTCACCGGGGTCTCAAGCTCTCTGGATATTTCCTTTTTTTTTTAACTGTAGATATGCTCATTTTGTAACATGAATAGATATTGGTTTGCAAAATACCAGTACTCTTTCGTCTAATGTGTTTTCATGTAAGGCTTGCCCGTTTCCATCAGTTTGCTGATTTTATAGATTGAATTTTGAATCTTTGCTTGTATTACTGAGTTAATAACATTTTTATCTCTGTCCTTACTCCTTTTATATGTATTTAAGCTTTTTGTCATAGTTAAGCTTCTCAATGTTGTTGTTGCCTCTGTATATTAAACTTCTCAATGTTGTTTTCACTCCTCTTTTTGGTAACTTGCTGCAAGTTTGTTTTCAACAACTGTCCCCACAAGCCATCAAAGAAGTTGAAAAAAACTACTCCCTCCGTCCCAAAATTATTGTTCCCTATTTACTTTTTCGGTCTTTCTTTCTCAACTTTGACTATAAATATTTTAGTTTGTGTTATAAATACTTAATGAAAATTATACCAATGAAAATACATTTAAAACTCATTATGTTCATATATTTTGCATCAAGTATTATGTAATATAAACAAAAATACTTAAGGTCAAAGTTTAAGAATAAAGACCAAAAAGGTGAATAGAAAACAATAATTTTTGGATGGAGGGAGTACTCTTTATCCTTCATGATGACAATTACAATAGTAATAGGTTTTGGGTGTGTTTCTTTAAGCTAATTTTTTGGGTTTACGATCTTATCTCATCCAACTTATTTTCCGGCTTATAGGCTTTGTTTTCAAATTTTAAGTTATAATAAGCCCACATGTCAAAAAATAAGCGATAGTTAAATAAGCTCAAAAGTCAAACTAGTAAGGTTAAGCAAACATCCACATAATGTAAATCGGAGTAGGATCCTCTCAAGTTTAAAAACGAACTTGATAGGTAAAGTTGTGATTTGTGTGAGCAAAAATAAAAGTGGACAATCATCACAAAACATTTATTTTATTGTAATTCAAATATGCACTCATACAAATGTTACCTATCAAGTTCATTTTTGAAAAGAAAATGAACTTTAGTATCTTACTCCATGTAAATCTATGCGGTTTTTAGATAACTTATTATTTGTCTTTGATATCAAGTCATTAAGGCTACTCGCAATCTATTAGAAAAACTCGGTCGGTCGGATTGGAAATGAGAAAGCGACCGATCAATTGGTCAGTCGAGTGGATTGCAAAGAATCGGTCGGTCATGGATGAAATGCAACATCGTTCGTTTTGTCAACCGAGTTTAAAGTTTGCATCTCATTATTCAACCGTTGCATATTAAAAAAAAAAAAAAAAAAAAAAAAAAAAAAACTTTTTCAACCTTAAATACCCACATTCAAACAACATTTCAAACATAATTCAAACAACTTCTCATTCATATTCAAATAACATTTCTAATCAATACCTTCAAACATATTTTTTTAATTATGTCTACGTCTTACGAGCAATTATTCGGTTCTTCGTCTTCCGACGATGAAGAAGTTATGAGTGAGTTTCTTGAGTTCGGGAAGTATTGTTGGAACGCTTACCAGACATCACAGGCAAAAGTTCCACGAAAGTACATACGCAGGGATCATGAGGGTGCTCATAATCGTTTAGTGGCGGCATACTTCTCCGAAAACCCGCAGTTCGACAAAAGAACATTCCGTCGGCGATTCCAAATGAGCCGAGAACTTTTCACAGAAATTGTTCGAGAGGAAACACGAAGCAGCAAGGAAAGATGTGGAACGGGCTTTTGGTGTGTTGAAGAAGAAGTGGAAAATGCTTAAAAGTTCCGGCACGAGGGCTGTATAAAAAGGATCTCCAAGATATTATATATACATGTATTATATTACATAATATGATCATTCGAGACAAGCAGCGAGCGATATTTCCTACATGGTTCGAAGGTGAGGGCTATCATGATCACGATCCCTTAAGAACGCATGAAGAATCGTTAGTAGTTACCCAGGAGATTATAGACTATCAACTTATTTAAACTTAAAATCTGATTTGATTAAACACATTTGAAGAAATCGTAGAAATCAAGTGAATCAAGTGAATGAAAACAAAGACGGTAGTGATGGTGACGAGGACGACGATGAGGACGATAAAAAATTCTTGTAATGTTTTTTTTTTTTTTTTTTTTTTGTTATTTGAATAATTTGATATTGTAATGTTTTTATTATTAATGAATTTTAAGTTTATTTTAAATGTTTGATTTAAAAAAAAATAAAAATTGTAGCTTTGGTCACAGAGCCCAGCCTAACATACGCGTCTCATAGAAGATCAATATGGACATAAAGAGAAGATTTATCAAATCCATAAGTGTCCTACACAATTTCTAACTCATTATATCAGAGAATTTGCTGTCATATTGTTTGCTACGTCTCATCAGTATATGTTAAGTCTTTCAATAAGTTCATGTAGCTTCAAATCATTTTTCACCCCATTGTTAAATGGGGTGATTGTTTCGGCTTATGGCTTATTTGGTTTTGTGCTTATGTTTTCAGCTCACTTTTTATGGCTTATTTTGAAACTTTTCAGCTTATATAAAGTCGAAAAGTTTCAAAATAAGTTTCATAATATTTCCTAGAAATATTTCCTAGACAAAACAAAAAGCCTTTGCAGTTTCCAAAATCAGTAATGTCAACCCAATACATTGAAGCACAACCCCATATAGAATAGAAGGAGAAGACTTAAGCAGAAGGGATGATCACAAAGATTGATATAAGCACAAATAAAATCCTGAAAATATATATTTATTTTCATCTCCAAGAAGAACTTATGTGCTAAACAATAATCACAAAACTAAAAAATTATAGAAAAAAAGCTGGAAAATGTGCATAAAAAAAGGAAAAGAAAAAAAAAAAAGGAGCCTCAGATTAGCATGTTGCCACATTCTTCTTCGAATCAAGGACTTCCATAGTAACAAGTACTATGGATGCGCAATTTTTATTATCCTTGACCCTCATGGCAAATACTTGTCCTCATTGGCTAAAAATCAATAATAAAAAAACTCAATTTATGAAAAGCAAATTTCATGTCAGCGTTTCTAAAACAGCCGCAAGAAAGAACTCGTGAAGTAAATATAATTAGGGTTTTGTGACCGTATAGGATAGGATATATATATATATTGAGATTGGAATGGGCCTTGTATCTAAGCCCATTTAGATAGATGTGTGAGCCGGAGCTTGTCTATGTTTTCATTAAAACCTAACTTTGTTAGTTTGTTTTTTAGAGAAATAACTTGTTCATTTTTGTTGTCAAGTGTAGTCTCCATTTTCTTTCTGCGCTATTAAAACAAAAACATTTCAAATTTCGACTTTTATCTGTATTTTGTGATCATTTTACTCTTACGTTTTTTAACCACCCTGTTAACATCGAATGATAAAATGGTCACTGTACATGAACAAAATACACATAAATATCGAAATTTGAAGGTTTGTGTTTTAGTAGCAAAAAAAAAAAAAAAAAAATCCTAAACATAACAACAAAATTGAACAAATTAGATACATTTTTTTTCTTATCCCTTTTTTAAACCATGCTTTCTAATTTTTTTTTATTGACTAATTTACGGGATTCGAATTCCCCGTTATACATACTCAAATCGGATAAATCTCTACCTTTCAAGGAAGTTTGTGTGAAAACTTAGGGTTATTTGCACCTAATAGGATTAAACTTAAAAATATAAACCAACTTGTTTTGGCAACTTCTGGCACGATTTGGCTCGAGTCAAGTTTTACGAGTGTTATTTGATTTGAGTATGTTGAAGTAATTTTTTGCAATTACTCCGGACAAATAAAGGAAGCCTTTCGGTTGAACTGAATGAAGGTTCTTCCGAGAGGCTTGTTATTAGATAATTTGTGTAAATATATTATTCATTATTGTGTATCTCTTATTTTTGTAAACCTCCCTAATTCTAGGGAGAGTTTGTTGTAATCGTTTATTATATAAACTTCTCTTTCCCTCATTCAATTTATGAGGTGAACCATAATACTTATTATATGGTATCAGCCTAAAATTCCTAACCCTAATTACCTCTCCTGCCGTCCCCCTTCTACCTTGTCTTTTCCGATTCTGGGTTATCAAACATGGCAGCCTCTCCCTCTGAAACTCCCTTTTCTATGCATTCTTATTCACATATGATGCATATGAAACTCTCCTCTTCAAACTATCTTGTTTGGCGTGACCAAATCCTTCTTGTTCTATCCTTTCACAAACTCTCCGATCATGTTTCCGGTGATCTTTCTCCTCCTCCGGCGACTGTTACAGTCTCCGATAAGACTGTACCTAACCCTGATGCTGCTGCTTGGTCTAATAATGATCAGAAGGTTGTTTTACTCATCAAATCCTCTCTCTCTGAAGAAGCGGCTGCTGAAGTTCTTGGCCTCAAATCTGCCAGGGACATCTGGACTGCCTTAGAACATGCCTACAGTAATGCGTCCGTTGAACGCGTGCACTCCTTACGTGATTCTCTTCGTCTTCTAAAGAAGGGTACGTCATCTGTTTCTGATTTTTCTCGTCGGTTTAAGTCTCTTTGTAACCAACTTGCAGCCATCGGCCATCCGGTTGCTGACATGGATCGGCTCCACTGGTACCTCTATGGCCTCGGACCTTCTTATGAAGTCTATTCGACTGCCATACGTACTTCTGGAAAAACTTTAAGCTTTCGGGATCTTGTTGCCCAAACCGAAAGCCAAGAACTGTTTATTCAGTCTATGCATGGTGGTGATACACCACCCGCTGCTTTCACGGCTCAACAGGCTCGAGGGAGGAGTCGCGGCTCTTCCTCTCGTGGTTCAACTGGTCGTGGTTACTCCAATGGTCGTGGCCGTGGTTCCAGTACTGGCCAAAATCGTAGACCTCCACATTGCCAATTATGTCGCACAAATGGTCATTATGCGAATGCTTGCCCACAACTCTCTACCTTTGCTTCTAATGCAACAACTGATGAGTCTCTAGCCAAGGCTTTTCATGCTAGATGTCATGTGACTGATGATTCTCCAGATTGGAGTGCGGACTCAGGAGCCACAGATTATATGGTCCCACCTTCTGATTCGGTTCAGAACTCGGTCCCTTACAAAGGTAATCAACGTGTTGTTTTTGGTAATGGTAAGACATTGTCTATTTCTCATACGGGCACATCTACTATTGCTAATCATATTAAGTTGCGTGATGTTCTTGTTGTTCCTGGTCTCACCAAGAAACTTTTATCTGTCAGCAAGTTAACAAAGGATCATCCAGTTGATGTTTTATTTTCCGATACTTATTTTCATATTCAGGATCGGGCAAACAAGCAGGTTCTCGCTGAAGGTTCATGTGCAGATGGATTATATGTGCTTAAGGATTCCCCACAAGCTTTTGTTGCCACCACAAGAAGTCCCAATAAAGCCTCCTACGAGTTATGGCATGCTCGTTTAGGACATGTTTCCTTTAGTATTATTTCACTTTTGAATAAGTTAGGAGCTTTGTCTGTTACTTCTTTGTTACCGAAACCTACTATGTGTACTCCATGTCAGCTTGCTAAAGGACAACGTTTATCTTTTGACTTGAATTCAAAACGTGCTTCTAATCCTTTGGATTTAATACATTGTGATTTATGGGGTCCTGCACCTATATGTTCTAAAGATGGGTTTCGTTATTATGTTGCTTTTATTGATGATTATTCCAGGTTTACATGGTTATATCCTCTAAAGACAAAAACAGGATTCTACGCAGTTTTACCTGTGTTTCTTAATCTTGTTCAAACCCAATGCTCCCGAAAGGTGAAAGTATTTCAAAGTGATGGTGGTACTGAATTTGTCAATCATACAGTTCGGAAAATTTTTGAGGAGAATGGCACTTTTCATAGGCTTTCATGTCCCTATACGCCTCAACAAAATGGGCGTGCGGAACGTAAACATCGCCATATTGTTGAAACTGGCTTGGCAATGCTCTTTAATGCACATATTCCTGCTACTTATTGGGTCGATGCCTTTACCTCTGCTACATATATTATTAATCGCCTGCCTACTCCTCTGTTGGGTGACAAGTCTCCTTATCAATTATTATTTCATGAGCATCCTATATATTCTAATTTTCGAACTTATGGTTGTCAAGTTTTTCTTTATCTTCGTGACTACACGAAACATAAGCTTGAGTCGCGCAGCATTCCTTGTGTCTTTATTGGTTACAACACTCAACATAAAGGATATCGGTGCCTTGATCCATCTACTTCCCGGGTCTTTATTTCTCGTCATGCCCGCTTTAATGAGTCTATTTTTCCTTTCCAGGGAGCCTCCAACTCACACTCGCTGTCCTTACTTCCTCTTACCAGTTTCACTGAAGAACCGTCTCATTTTGTTGCTCCTCAACAGCCTGAGCATGCACCTGGTGGTTTGGATTCGGCCAGCCCGACGCCGACTTGCTGCACTTATGACCCACCCATCTTTTCCACAGTCCAACAACCGGTTCCCCAAGCCTCGGATCAAACGCAGTCGCCTTCAGGCAACTCCTCTGCTTCGGATCACTCAACGCCGGCTCACTCATCTGCAGATCTCTCTTCGGATGATCATCATGCTGTGTCAACTACCTCGGTCCATTCTTCCACTGATCCGGAACCTATGGCACCTCCCTCACCTGTACCGATTAATCTTGTTGATGCTGCTCCTCAGCCGTCTCATCCAATGCAAACACGATCCAAAGCAGGTATTTTCAAACCTAAGCATCGAGTAGATTTGGCTTCTCTTACAACTCATGCTCTTCATGTTGCTCTCTCTTCGGCAAAGGAACCATGTGGCTTTAAATCTGCTGCCAAAGATCCTAAGTGGATGGCAGCTATGCATGAAGAATTAGATGCTCTTCATCAGAATCAAACCTGGATTCTTGTGCCTCGACCATCATCTACTAATGTTGTTGGTTCCAAATGGGTTTATCGTATCAAGTATAATTCAGATGGGTCTATTGAGAGATATAAGGCACGCTTAGTGGCACAAGGTTATACACAGATTCTTGGTCTAGACTATTCTCATACCTTCAGCCCTGTGGTCAAGGCGTCCACTGTTCGTATTGTTTTATCTTTTGCAGTTTTGAATTCCTGGAAACTGCATCAGTTGGATGTTAAAAATGCCTTTTTAAATGGTAATCTAAGTGAGACTGTTTTTATGGAGCAACCACCAGGCTTCACTGATGAACGTTTTCCCAATCATGTATGCCGCCTCTCTAAGGCTCTTTATGGTCTAAAACAGGCCCCACGGGCTTGGTTTCAACGACTCAGCAGCTTCTTGGTTTCCTATGGTTTTATCTGTAGCAGGGCCGATACCTCTTTGTTCGTTTTTCATCAAGGTTCGTGCCTTATGTACTTGCTTTTCTATGTTGATGATCTGATTCTTACGGGCAATAATGAAGCTGCTATTCATACGTTCATCTCTCGCTTCAACCAAGAATTTTCCATCAAAGATTTGGGTGATCTTAATTATTTTTTGGGTCTTGAAGTTGCATACACTGACACCGGCTTATTTCTCACCCAATCCAAATATGCCCAGGATATTCTCCAACGTGCTGATCTCTCTGATGCTAAACCAGTTAGCACCCCCTTAGCTCCTCATGAGTCGTTCACTACTGATGGGACACCTTGTTCTGACCCTATAGCCTATCGCTCCTTGGTTGGCGCCTTACAGTACTTGACGATCACTCGTCCTGACTTATCTTATGCTGTCAATCAAGTATCTCAGTTTCTTCATGCTCCCACACTTGCGCATTTTCAGGCTGTCAAACGCATCTTGCGTTACGTCAAAGGTACTCTATCCTTTGGCCTTACCTACAGTCGGCCCCATACTCCCCCTCTTCTTGGTTACTCAGATGCTGATTGGGTTCGCTGCTTGGAGACAAGACGCTCTACTTATGGCTATTCTATTTTTCTTGGTGGGAATCTGGTGTCTTGGAGTGCCAAGAAACAACCCACTATCTCACGTTCAAGTTGTGAGTCAGAATATCGGGCCATGGCTAACACCGCTGCAGAACTTGTCTGGATTACTCATCTCTTGCGAGAACTTCATGCCTTACCACCAGACAGACCTACGTTGCTTTGTGATAACAAAAGTGCATTATTTATGACTCAAAATCCGGTGTCTCATAAGCGCGCGAAGCATATTGACTTAGACTATCACTTCATCAGGGAACTTGTTCACTCAGGGAAGCTCTACACCAAGTTTGTACCAACCAATCTTCAAGTGGCGGATATTTTCACCAAGAGTCTTCCGCGTCCTCTCTTTGAAAAATTCCGTACTATGTTACATCTTGGGCCGCCACCTTTCCGATTGAAGGGGGGTATTAGATAATTTGTGTAAATATATTATTCATTATTGTGTATCTTTTATTTTTGTAAACCTCCCTAATTCTAGGGAGAGTTTGTTGTAATCGTTTATTATATAAACTTCCCTTTCCCTCATTCAATTGATGAGGTGAACCATAATATTTATTATACTTGTGTATCGATCCCTTCGGTCTCCAAGGATCCTTCGGTATCTGCACACAACAATACGCGTTAGGCTCGCCCCGGGTGTTATCCCAGGACCCACCTCCGGCGTGAGAGTAAGTATCGGATATACCGAAAGGCTATCAACAGTAATAGATAGTAAAATGTGTGGTAAAAAAGAGATCCCTTAAAGTAGTAAATGGGCTGGGTATTTATAGTACCCAGCCTTGGTACCTGTGATGGCGGCGCCGGATTTTCTGGGAACATGTCTTGGACATAATCCCGTGAATCCTGGGATTATGTCTGCTGCTGCCATCTGTCAAAAGGTAATGCCACTTGTCCTATTGTTGACAGCTGCTTTATCCGGACGATCTAGGTGCCCTCCGGCCATCGCCGGATGGTTTTGCTTCTTCCGGCGTCCGGACGAGTTAAGCTGTCCGGACACATACGCCAACATGTCCCCCCAGTATCATAGTATTGGTTTCACCAATAGTGTGATACTCTAAAAATTTTGAAGTTTGATTCTACTAATTCCGAAAGGTTTGGGTCGTTCAGGATCCGATGAGTTGATGCCATGCACAAACTGCCAAAAACCATTATTACCTCTTTTTAAGGATAGCCGTCATTTTTACTGGGGTTTTGAGATGTCGACACGTGCCCACGCGCGTATCGCACGAGTGAGGAGATGCCACCTCACCCGCTGACAAGGCACGTCGTTTCATATTCTTTCTCTTCGCCTATAAATAGCGTCATTTCTACGGTTTTTTTACCACTGTAATTTCTTGTTCTGACAAACTTTCCGTAGCATCTTTCCGAGAGGTTCATTTCTTCCTAATCCGAGCGACTTTATTTTGCCATTCGGTTAATCATGTCGAATTCTCCCTCCTCGATTCATGAGGAAGATACCCAGGAGGCCGGGGGGTTCCTTCCTAAGTTCGATGTTCAAAAGTACACCTCCCAACTGAAAGAGGAAGATTTATATGTGGTGACGACGGACGCGGGTATACCGGGGGATCTGCATCCGAGGTTACCTCCGGCACACATGACGATGGATCAATTGCCGGGCGATGCCATTGGTCTGTACGTGGAGTATTTTTACGAGGGTGGTCTTAGCGTGCCCTTCTCTACTTTTTTGCTGGATATCATCAAATATTACAAGGTACATATCTCCCAGCTGGTGCCGCTGGGCTTACACCGTGCCACGCTTTTCGAGGTGTATAGCCGAAGCCTGGACGTCGCTCCCACCACTTCCTTATTCCGGGCCTTCTATAAATTGAGTAAGCAAGGTCACTGGTTTTCTTTCGAGAAGCGAAGTGGTAAGGAGAAGAAGGTTTGTTTCTGGGAGATTCTGACCGGACTGAAGGGTTGGAAGAATGATTTTTTCCTGATAGATAGACGGGCGATCCCCTTTTCCATGCCCTGGAGGCATCATGATTCTGATATTTCAGATCCATATCCGAGTGGCGACTTCAGTATTGCGGATGCGGAGAAGCTGGCCGCAAATATAATTGATCTTATTCCTATTCCCAGGGGCTTTCTTTACGCCGTGGGGCTGACCTCGCATTGGGAGCATCCCGGTCACCGGGCCGCGCTTAAGGATGCCGAGGGTAAAGGTATGACTTCACTGCTTGTCTTCGTTTCCCTAATTGACTTGCGTTAAGTATGTTTGTTTCTAACTATTTCGTGCTCTTTTTCCCTTTTGCAGTTGTATCGATGTCCGAGTACCTGATCAACCCTATGGTCCGCGAGGGTGTTTCAATAGTCAAGGGTGATGAGTACTGTGAGGGTGAGTCTCACGAGTTGCATGTGACTTTTCCTGCCCCTTCGAATGCCGATATACCGGAGAAGTCGGTCGAGGAGACGAGGGTCGAGAGTGCTGACGCACGGGTCTTGGAAGCCAAACGTAGAAAACAAAGGCAGAACGTCACCCGAGATGCTCTGAGAGCCCAGAGGGGAACAGGGGTTAAAAAGGCGCGAGCGCGTGTTCAGCATGGCGAGGGTAGTAGCGGTGCGACCCGTCCAGCCAAGAGGCGTAGACCAACAGAGACTCCCGTGGTGGATTTGGAACCCGAATCACCGGAGGTCGAGGTCATCCCGAACCCAACCCCCATCCGGTCACTTCGTCCGGAAGACATCGGGAGTCGACCGGAAGGATCAGGTTTTGCCTCCGGAACTGCTGATGTTGGTAAGTCGTCTAACTGTGCTCCCTGCACTTCTCTCATTCCCCTTCACTTCTTTGATAACGATTATGTTTTTCTCCTTTTAGGGGGTTCTTCCGTACAGGCTTCTGGACGTGGCAAGGTTAGAGTCCTGGCCGAGGGTGATCCGGCAGCGGTATTTGTCCCGGATTGGTCGGTAAGAAGAGGGGATCGTTTGAATAGAGGGGCTGTTTGCAAAGATTTGATGATGAACCTGCCCACTCCTCGAGAGGAGTTTTATTTTCGAAGCTTGGGTGACTCGGAGGCCATTCAAAGAGGCTGGGTATTATTGGGTCGTGGTGCGGCCGCTCATTCGGACATTCTTGGCCGGCATGAGGCCCTTCTTGAAGAGTATAAACAATTGTACCGCACCCATGAGGGATGCGAGGACGCAGCTCAAGAGGCAGAGGAGCTTCGGAAGTTGAAACACGAGCATGCAGGCTGCATGGTGAGGGAATCGGATCTGAAAGGTCGTCTCTCTCAGTTGGAACAGGTGAGAGACGAAGGGATGAAGGTTTCTTCAGACCGAGTCAAGGCCTTGGAGGCTGAGTTGAAAGATGTTAAGGACAAACTTGCTATCGAGGAGGGGGAAAGTTCTAAGCTGTACAAGGAAAGGGCCGACTTGGCCGTTAAACTAGGCCAGACGGAGATCGAGCGTCATAAACTGGTGAAGGAGTTCATTCCGGAGGTGGTCCGTCGGCTTCTGAATAGTCACGAGTACAAACAACGTTTGGCTGAGCCTTTTAGTTTGTCCTCCCAGTCCGGGTTCTTAGAGGTTGTCTCCGTGGGTCGTAAGCCGGAGGATGTTGCCAAAATCGTGGCCGAGATAGATGATCTGGACATGGAAGCTGACAAAAAGTTTGATCCTTTGTATGATGGACTCTTTTCTGCGGAATATCCGTTTGTTCAGAAGGTGAGCAACGCCGCGGAAAGACCTCTTCCGGAAATAATGGGCCTGTTTCCTGATTCTGCCCCGAATGATTCTTTTGCCGAAGGTCCTTTTGTTGAAAAAGATGTTCCTGAATGATCCAGCTGGAAATCTTTTGCCTTGTTTTGAACAGTTTTGTGTAAGGCCCTTGGGCCGTTAGATTAATTTTGTAAATGATTAATATGATTCGGACGAATGTAATGATGGGTGGTGTGACCCAAAATGCCTTTTGTACGTCTGGAAATTATGCAATGCTATACGTTTCGTTATTTCTCAAAATACTTTTCCCCTTCTTTTTTTTTATATGTTCGTAATACATTACCTGCGCCTTTCAGTTATTTATCTTTCGCCTTGCCCGCATGATCGTTTGCTCCTCGAACACTGACCATCAATCTCCGGAGGGCACGAACCTCCGGAGGGGTCACTTTCGACTTATGTTCGGGAGGCAATAAATGATTATGTGGCCACCCCTTTTTTTTGGGTGCCGTCCGGCCTTTTTGCCATGGCAACCCCTCTTCGGATATCAACCATCTTTGGACATTGACCACACACTCCCCGGAGGGCGTGAACCTCTCTGGGGGGGGGGGGCATTGATGAGTGTCTAAATACTCATCATTTTTACCTAATCTGAACTGCCAAAACATCCAAAAACACTCAGAAATGCATCATAATACTGAAATTATCCCAAAATGGTGTTTTATATGTTTCAGATGCAAAATGTTTAAAAACAGTTGAAAGACGAACAAAGTTTGCATAATTGGCAGTTTCAGTCCCTCAACTTTCATAAATTGTCAAAACTAGTCCCTGGTTATTCAAAACATTGAAAAATTCACCAAAGGTCCTTTTTAATCACAAATAAACATAATAAGTCCTTTGGTGCTAAGTTTCACAAAATTACAAGTTTAGTCCCTGAACTTATCAAAATTGGCAAAAATGGTCCCTGGGTATTATAAAACTTGAAATTTCACAAAATACCCTTGTACTATGCATGAACTTACAAATTGGAACACTTTTGATAACTTTTGGGAAATTACAAAACAAGTCCCTCTAAAAATCCAAATTTACATTTTAGGTCCCTAAAGTTTTAAAATGATAAAAAAATACTACTTTGGTCCTTGTGTAATTATTTTATGGCAGGATTAATCCTTTGAAGATAGTTTGGAAGTTGGCAAACTCAGCCCCTCAAGAATGGAAGAATTACAAGATTAGTCCTTGTGATTTATTTAAACTAAAACCGGATCCAACCACTAAACCCAACACCTAAACACTAAATCCAACCCAATACCTATCCCATTTACCCAACCCAGTTACTAACCCTTTTACCCAAGCCCAATCAAAACAAGCCCAACTTGTTTGTCTGAGTTAAACACTCAGTCAAACAAGTCAAACCCGTCTTCCCTAAACCACCCATCCCGCCAAACCATCCAGTCACCCCCCAGCTCACCCAAAACCACCATCCACCTCATCCCCCCTCCTCAACACTCCACCTAACATGCCAAAACCAATTAATGCATCCCTCCCACTCTCCCACTAGCTAAATCAGTGATTATCACCAAAATCCACTTTTCCCGCCAAAATGCCAAGTGGACTGTGGAGATTAAATTGGAGCAATTGGATGATGGGGATTTGATCAGGATGTCGACCAAGGATTATCCCACTTAATTTATGTATATATAGATAGTAATGTAGCTAAAATAGGAGAGGAGAATTTTTAGCATAATTCGTACTTTACTTTCTAGTAGTGTAAATTGTAATTTTCAAGTTCAATCAATCAATACAAGATAATTTTAGTGTATTCTTTGTTGTTTCTTTGATTATTATCAGTAGTTGATAATTATTGCCAATGTTCTGATTTTCATTGACACTGAGAATAAGATCATTGTTAAGTAGTATATAGAACAGCTTCTCAGCTGTTTTTAATAGCTTATATAAGCTTCTTATAGCTTATTGTAAGTCTATTTTAGTGTAAACATGTTCCAAATTCAAGAATTGAAGAAAGTCAAGAAAAGTAAAACTAATGAGCAATAAGCTAATTCTGGGTGGATAAGCTAGTTCAAGAAGCTTCTCTGGGTTATCTAGCTTGTATCTAACAAGCTAGATTGGTCCTTGGTTCCTTGTTCTCATTTCCATAGCAAAATCAGTTGTGAGCTTTTCTTGGATTTTTCCATAATTTGCATAGTACTGTGGATCTGCTTATAAGTAGCTTATTGTTGTTGTTTTGTGCTTATTGTTAGTTTGTGATCATAGTTGATCATTAAAATCAGTAGTTACCTAAGTTGTTTTCCATTTTGCTAAAAATCATAGAATAGACCAAAATTAGCCAAATTAGAATAAGCTTGTTAGTTTGCTTAATTTTCTGATAAAAGTTGTTCATTAGGGTTTATATAAGCTAGGTAATCAATAATAATCAGGCTTTTAGTTTAAAAATATTGTTTTCCTTTTAAAAACCACCACAGACACATCCTTAAGGAGTGTTTGGTTTTGACTGTTTCATAGGCCAAAGGCTGTTGTACTGTAGCTTGACCATAAGCCCAAGTTTGCATAAGCTTATCTAAGTCCCTAGAAGCTCTTGTGAACCTTTGATCAGCCATTTAACTAGGTTTAGCCATTTTGAACCCCTTGTGATCATAACAGTCCACAAAGAGCTCAAACAAGCTCATACAAGCTTCAAGCTTGTTTTGACCCTTTTCTTGACTTGTTTGAGTCACAAATAGTCCAATTAGTACAAACAATAAAAGCTAAATTGATCCCTTGGCCTTGTGCATTTTCTGCACAGAACAGACAAAACAGCAGACTCATGGTTTCTGAGTTGCTGATCTGAGGTTCAATTGAACCTCAATTAGTGTGCTTTTGATAGGGCTTTTGGTGTTTTTAGATAGCTCATAAGTCAAGCTAACTTTTGCCCCCAAAATATGGCATCTCAGTAGCTTATTGGATAGCTTAAATTGCCCTTCAATCTTGCCACTTTTCTGAGTTTCTGTTTTTAAAATCCATAGCAGTCAAGTGCTTAGTTTGCTCAAATCTTGTGCTTATTTGCAATTTTCAGTTGTTTTAAGCTTATTTAAGTCTATTTAGCTTGTCCTGATCAGTTGGTAAACTTTAGTGCTTTTTAGCTTATTTTTGGCTTATTAGCTTATTGCTTATTAGCTCAAATCTGCTTTTTAGGCTTAGCCAGCTTCCATTTTTATTTTTCTTATCTTTCTAATATTATTTTAGAATTATCTGTAAATTTTCATAATTTTCCTAATAGTTTTAATATTTTTAATCATTTTAATCAGTTTATAGTAGTAATTAAATCATAATAAATAGAATATTAATCAGAAAAATATAATTCCAATTTTTATAATTTTCTTTTGTCATTTTTAATCTAGGAAAAATATAAAAATATTTTTAGGTCATAAGAAAAATCAAAAATAGAAATAAAGTGATAGCTTCTATTTAATAGAATTTATCTTTTTAAATTTTAATTAAGTAATTTTCATTTTTATAATTTTCTTAGCTTTTATTTACTTATTAATATTTTTAGAAAAAGTTTCATATTTTTCTTAGTTCATTTAGTATTTTTTATAAATTTAAATAGTTTAATTAGTAATTAAATAATAAATAATTAATAATAATTAAATAAAAAGTGTAGAAAAATATAATTTAAGTTTTTAAATAAGTTTTAAGTTATTTTACATTTTTAGGATATAAATTTTATAAATTTCAGTTTTTGTCCCGTTTTAGCTTTTCCGTTACGCGTTTTAAGTTTAATTTATTCGCGTTTAAATTTATTGTGCATATCTGTTTTTCGTTTGTTATTTAGAATTGTTCATTAGAATAAAAAGCAAAAATCAAAAATATCTGATTCATCAATCACTTTAATCCAAAGCTTTGCACAGTTTTCCATTCACACCTCGTTGGGAAACGACCCAGGTGATCACTTGCCTGGTTTCACACACTACACACGAGCATCCAGTTCCGAGTCTGCATTTGTTTAAATATAAGTGTTGTTTCGGGACGGATCAAAATTTTGGCGCCGCTGCCGGGGAGGTGTGCTGCGACAGTTGTGTAAGTTTTAGCGATTAGTGATCTGAGACCCTTCTATCAGAAGTTCCTATTTTCCCCAAAAACAATATAAAATACAAAAATATTTTTCTTTTCTTTTCTATATATATTATTATTAATATTATCATATAAAAAATAAAAACACCAAAAATAATTTCCGTTTTCTTTGTTAATAATAAATAAACAATAACAAATTACCATCGAGAACCAAGACAGAGTACTACCTAACTGGGGGTACGACCATAATAAGTTCCCAAACCAAAGATTTAAAACTTGCCTTTGTATCACTTGCGAATATCGGCTCACCTTTAATTGATAAACAAACTCTAACGGAGGTTTTAGGATAGTCTGACATTAAATTGTCGGACTGAAAGAAGCGGGTTTTTAAGGAGCGTAATTGCCCACCTTTGCTTCTCCGCCACTCTGTGCGTTTATCTTTTAGAGAGCTACCGTACGCTTGTTGATTATTGGTTTAAGTTCACTTGTGTTTTGCTTCTGTCTTGTTTTAATTGGAATATTTTACTTAGTGCATGCGCACTCGTTCTTCCACGTCATCAAGCCCTTTACGTGAACTCGTAGAAATTCCGAGAAGACGTAATCGTAGACGTGCTGCCCAAATAGTCGAACCCGAGATTCGTACTGTTCCCACTGAAAATATGGCAGACGAACGCACCATGGCTGAAATGCTCCAGGCACCCACCGAGGGTTATGGAGATGCCATTGTTTTACCAGCCATCGATTCTGATCATTTTGAACTGAAAACACATCTGATTCAGCTCGTGTCCACAAACCAATTCCACGGGTTTGAACGAGAGGATCCTTATGCACACATTCGTTGGTTTAACAAACTGACTTCTACAATCAATTACAAGAATGTGCCACAAACAGTGATCAAATTGATGCTATTTCCATTCTCACTTGAGGGGGCAGCCCGAATTTGGCTGGATAAAGAACCCCCTCGATCCATTGAAACCTGGGAAGATCTCGTTAAGAAATTTGTAAATTATTTCTTCCCTCCATCAAAGACGACTAACCTAAAAAATGAAATTGCTGGTTTTCGTCAAGGTTTTGATGAAAATTTCGGAGAGGCATGGGACAGATTTAAAGATCTCCTAAGAAAATGCCCACATCACGATTTCAATGTGTTACAGCAGATAAATACATTTTATAATGGATTGACCCAAAACGATCAAGATGCACTTAATGCAGCCTCTGGTGGCAATATCTTGAATCGTAAACCCAGAGAGGTGGTTGAAATTTGTGAAAATAAATCGAAAGTTCCTATTTCAAGAAACAAAGTGAATGTTCCTGTCACTCCTATACTGCTTCTTCTTCATCCGGTAACTCCTCAGAGTTAGCCTTTTTAACAGATTCAATGCGTTGTATGATGAAAGAAATGAAAGAATTAAAAAGTGAAGTTCATAAACCGGAACAAATCAAAGCAATAAACAAAGTGTGTGAAACTTGTGGTGGCCCACATGCGTATTTTGATTGTCAAGCAACCGATGCTTCTCTTTACCCAGCTCCCGTAGCTGCAGTAAACCCAAATCAATACCGTCCGCATGCTGAGACTCAGTACCGAGCACCGAATGCTATGGTCCCACCTGGTTTTCCACCCGTGCCAAATCAGAATAATCAAAACCGCTTTGTTCAAAATCAGGGACAAAATTTTCACAACTCTCAAAATTTCAATCAAAACCGAGGTCAGAATCAGGGTAATTTTAACCAAAACCGTGGTCCAAATTTTAATCAAAACCAAGGTTCAAACCGAAATCAGACGTCCTCAGATGAGTTGCTTATGCAATTCATGAAAACTCAAGAGGAAACAAATAAGACACAACGTGAGACAAACCAGTTATTGGTTGCCCAATTAAACCAGATCAAAAAGTCTTTAACTGATATACCTTCTACCTCGGGAGGTCTCCCAGGTAACACTGTTACCAACCCTAGGGGTGAACTCAAAGCTGTCAGTACACGTAGTGGTAAATCTCATGTCGAATTCAAGGTGATAAAGGACCCGGTACTTCCCACTAACAATGGAAGTGCTAAATACGTCCAACCTTCGGTCATCCAACCTTCAGTCATCCAAAAATCTACACCCACAATTGCTCCTCAGCCGTCTAGAATCGATCCTACTCTTTCACGATTTACGGTTAAAAGTTTGTCAACCAAACTTAGTGAGCAAAGATCAGCCAGATATTATTCCGAAATGCTCAATGCTGTTCCTGTCAGTGTACTTGATGACAGTGATGATGACGGAGATACCACTTTCGTCAAAGTTATCACCACTCGGAGTGGTGCTTCTTATAAAGGGCCAGCTGGCCCTATTCCTCCTCCGTTATTTGAAATGGAAAAAGAGACGGAGGATACAACGGACAAAGTGCCAATTCCAAGCCCACAAAGTACAACACATGTCTATCCTCCGGTAGTCCCGAAAAAATCCAAACCAGGAGTTGTCTTTGAGACTCCTGAAGTCATTGCTCCTAAATCCAAACCTCACATTCCTTACCCATCGCGCTTAAATGAGCAAAAGCTCCGTGAGAAGGCTAGTCAACAAAATGATAAATTCTATCAAATCTTTAAAGAATTACATTTTGACATAAGCTTTGCGGATGCTACTATTCTGATGCCCAAATTTGCAGCAGCAATCAAACACTTGTTAAGCAACAAGGAAAAACTGATTGAAATGGCTAAAACTCCAGTAAATGAGAACTGCTCAGCGGTTATCTTGAAAAAGCTTCCGGAGAAGCTTGGAGATCCTGGAAAGTTTCTACTACCTTGTGTCTTTCCGGGAATGGTTGAATGTTATGCCTTAGCAGATCTAGGTGCAAGCATCAACCTGATGCCTCATTCAGTATGGAAGAAACTCTCTCTTCCGGCTCTTACTCCTACCTGCATGACTCTTGAGCTTGCAGATCGAACCATAACTCATCCCTGCGGCATTGCCGAAGATGTATTTGTGAAGATAGGAAAGTTCCATTTTCCAGCTGACTTTGTGGTTGTTGATTTCGATGCTGATCAAAAGGTTCCTCTAATTCTTGGAAGAGGATTCCTAAAAACGGGCCATGCTCTGATTGATGTATTTAAGCATGAGATTACTTTGCGTGTGGATAAGGAAGCTGTTACTTTTAACCATGATCAAACATCGAGTTACTCCTCAAATTTTAATTCTGCTTCGGTTAACCGAATCGATGTCATTGACATTTCTTCAAAGGAGTACTCTCAAGAGAGTGTTGATTATTTTCATAATTCTGTGAGTGGGAATCCCACCACATCTTCTCAACATATCATAGCCGACTCTTCCCCTTCTCTCACTTCGGTTGAGGGAAGTGATTCCTTTTGGGATGAAGTCGATGCTTTTCTTGCTCTAGATAGTTCACCTCCGTATGAGGTTGATGAAAACTATCTTGATCCTGAGGGGGACATTCTTTTTCTTGAAAATTTGTTAAACGAAGATTCATTTTCCCCTCTTCCACCAAAACAACTTCATAAAGAGAAAATCAAGTCAGTTGAAAAAACTGATAAATTTCCAGAGATCAAATTTAAGAACTTGCCTCCTCCACTTGCAATTCTTGAGGAGGAAGTTCTTATCTTAATTGCTGTTCAGATCTCTCTTCTTCCCTTCACCTACCCGGTGATTTCCCCTATCTTTCACTCATTCGGGAGTGAGGATATTACTTTTGACCCCGGCATTGTCCATCTAACATTGGTTTAAATGCCGGATTTCCTGGTCTCTTACTTCCCCATAAACTTTTAAATTGTTTTTCTCCCGGGCTTTTCAGGAACCCTTTATTACAGTTAACCGTTCACAAGCGGTTAGCTTGCGTGATAAACCTGACTGTTTGGGAGGAATCAGCTCAATTCGGGGTCGAGTCAAGCTAGCGACTCGGTTATCAAAAACAGTAGCAAAATATGGGTTTTCACCCATGTCTCACCTTAGTGTGGGGGAGATTCCCCACATGTTGTAAATATGTATATTAAAAAAAAAAAAAAAAAAAAAAAAAAAGGAATTTGCATGCCTTAACGGCTTAAATGCAAATTAAATAAAAATAAAATAAATAACTATATGAAATAAAAGGCTATTAGTATTTCCCTTTCACGTTCTAAGTGTTGGTTTAACAACCAGTTCTTTGAATATTGAGGGCAATATTCAGTTCTAAGTGTGGGGGGGAATTCTTGCGAATTTAACCAAATGTATCATCTAGTACCCCCATTTTAGCCAAAATTTTAAAAATTTTTTCTCACTTAGAACGCAATAAATGGTTATCAGTCCGCCATGTCTAACCCACATAAGGATTGGCTAATCCAAGAGCAAACGGCTCTTGGTAAAGATATATCAAATCCGTTTATGGCTTACAATTTGCCGAAAATTGTATGGTATTCGACTCACCATATCTTCATAAGTGAAGAGTTGGCTAGCCCGCAAGGTTATGGCTTGTGGTTAAGGCAGTGAAACTCCATGATTGGTAATCAGCTCACCAAAGATAATATTAATAATTTATCTAAGAGTTGGCTAGTCCAGAAGCAAACGGCTTCTGGTAAAGACAAATCAAAACCGTTGACAGCTTGTGGTTTGCTCAAAATCACTTGGTTATCATTGTACCAAAGTTCTTACTTGAACTAAAACAATTGGCTACTCCAGAAGTAATGGCTTTTGGTAAAGAGTCTTTCAAATCCATTAAATCTTCATAAAATATTGCTAGGGACTAGCAATAGTTTAGTGTGGGAGATTGATGAGTGTCTAAATACTCATCATTTTTACCTAATCTGAACTGCCAAAACATCCAAAAACACTCAGAAATGCATCATAATACTGAAATTATCCCAAAATGGTGTTTTATATGTTTCAGATGCAAAATGTTTAAAAACAGTTGAAAGACGAACAAAGTTTGCATAATTGGCAGTTTCAGTCCCTCAACTTTCATAAATTGTCAAAACTAGTCCCTGGTTATTCAAAACATTGAAAAATTCACCAAAGGTCCTTTTTAATCACAAATAAACATAATAAGTCCTTTGGTGCTAAGTTTCACAAAATTACAAGTTTAGTCCCTGAACTTATCAAAATTGGCAAAAATGGTCCCTGGGTATTATAAAACTTGAAATTTCACAAAATACCCTTGTACTATGCATGAACTTACAAATTGGAACACTTTTGATAACTTTTGGGAAATTACAAAACAAGTCCCTCTAAAAATCCAAATTTACATTTTAGGTCCCTAAAGTTTTAAAATGATAAAAAAATACTACTTTGGTCCTTGTGTAATTATTTTATGGCAGGATTAATCCTTTGAAGATAGTTTGGAAGTTGGCAAACTCAGCCCCTCAAGAATGGAAGAATTACAAGATTAGTCCTTGTGATTTATTTAAACTAAAACCGGATCCAACCACTAAACCCAACACCTAAACACTAAATCCAACCCAATACCTATCCCATTTACCCAACCCAGTTACTAACCCTTTTACCCAAGCCCAATCAAAACAAGCCCAACTTGTTTGTCTGAGTTAAACACTCAGTCAAACAAGTCAAACCCGTCTTCCCTAAACCACCCATCCCGCCAAACCATCCAGTCACCCCCCAGCTCACCCAAAACCACCATCCACCTCATCCCCCCTCCTCAACACTCCACCTAACATGCCAAAACCAATTAATGCATCCCTCCCACTCTCCCACTAGCTAAATCAGTGATTATCACCAAAATCCACTTTTCCCGCCAAAATGCCAAGTGGACTGTGGAGATTAAATTGGAGCAATTGGATGATGGGGATTTGATCAGGATGTCGACCAAGGATTATCCCACTTAATTTATGTATATATAGATAGTAATGTAGCTAAAATAGGAGAGGAGAATTTTTAGCATAATTCGTACTTTACTTTCTAGTAGTGTAAATTGTAATTTTCAAGTTCAATCAATCAATACAAGATAATTTTAGTGTATTCTTTGTTGTTTCTTTGATTATTATCAGTAGTTGATAATTATTGCCAATGTTCTGATTTTCATTGACACTGAGAATAAGATCATTGTTAAGTAGTATATAGAACAGCTTCTCAGCTGTTTTTAATAGCTTATATAAGCTTCTTATAGCTTATTGTAAGTCTATTTTAGTGTAAACATGTTCCAAATTCAAGAATTGAAGAAAGTCAAGAAAAGTAAAACTAATGAGCAATAAGCTAATTCTGGGTGGATAAGCTAGTTCAAGAAGCTTCTCTGGGTTATCTAGCTTGTATCTAACAAGCTAGATTGGTCCTTGGTTCCTTGTTCTCATTTCCATAGCAAAATCAGTTGTGAGCTTTTCTTGGATTTTTCCATAATTTGCATAGTACTGTGGATCTGCTTATAAGTAGCTTATTGTTGTTGTTTTGTGCTTATTGTTAGTTTGTAATCATATTTGATCATTAAAATCAGTAGTTACCTAAGTTGTTTTCCATTTTGCTAAAAAAAATCATAGAATAAACCAAAATTAGCCAAATTAGAATAAGCTTGTTAGTTTGCTTAATTTTCTGATAAAAGTTGTTCATTAGGGTTTATATAAGCTAGGTAATCAATAATAATCAGGCTTTTAGTTTAAAAATATTGTTTTCCTTTTAAAAACCACCACAGACACATCCTTAAGGAGTGTTTGGTTTTGACTGTTTCATAGGCCAAAGGCTGTTGTACTGTAGCTTGACCATAAGCCCAAGTTTGCATAAGCTTATCTAAGTCCCTAGAAGCTCTTGTGAACCTTTGATCAGCCATTTAACTAGGTTTAGCCATTTTGAACCCCTTGTGATCATAACAGTCCACAAAGAGCTCAAACAAGCTCATACAAGCTTCAAGCTTGTTTTGACCTTTTTCTTGGCTTGTTTGAGTCACAAATAGTCCAATTAGTACAAACAATAAAAGCTAAATTGATCCCTTGGCCTTGTGCATTTTCTGCACAGAACAGACAAAACAGCAGACTCATGGTTTCTGAGTTGCTGATCTGAGGTTCAATTGAACCTCAATTAGTGTGCTTTTGATAGGGCTTTTGGTGTTTTTAGATAGCTCATAAGTCAAGCTAACTTTTTCCCCCAAAATATGGCATCTCAGTAGCTTATTGGATAGCTTAAATTGCCCTTCAATCTTGCCACTTTTCTGAGTTTCTGTTTTTAAAATCCATAGCAGTCAAGTGCTTAGTTTGCTCAAATCTTGTGCTTATTTGCAATTTTCAGTTGTTTTAAGCTTATTTAAGTCTATTTAGCTTGTCCTGATCAGTTGGTAAACTTTAGTGCTTTTTAGCTTATTTTTGGCTTATTAGCTTATTGCTTATTAGCCCAAATCTGCTTTTTAAGCTTAGCCAGCTTCCATTTTTATTTTTCTTATCTTTCTAATATTATTTTAGAATTATCTGTAAATTTTCATAATTTTCCTAATAGTTTTAATATTTTTAATCATTTTAATCAGTTTATAGTAGTAATTAAATCATAATAAATAGAATATTAATCAGAAAAATATAATTCCAATTTTCATAATTTTCTTTTGTCATTTTTAATCTAGGAAAAATATAAAAATATTTTTAGGTCATAAGAAAAATCAAAAATAGAAATAAAGTGATAGCTTCTATTTAATAGAATTTATCTTTTTAAATTTTAATTAAGTAATTTTCATTTTTATAATTTTATTAGCTTTTATTTACTTAGTAATATTTTTAGAAAAAGTTTCATATTTTTCTTAGTTCATTTAGTATTTTTTATAAATTTAAATAGTTTAATTAGTAATTAAATAATAAATAATTAATAATAATTAAATAAAAAGTGTAGAAAAATATAATTTAAGTTTTTAAATAAGTTTTAAGTTATTTTACATTTTTAGGATATAAATTTTATAAATTTCAGTTTTTGTTCCGTTTTAGCTTTTCCGTTACGCGTTTTAAGTTTAATTTATTCGCGTTTAAATTTATTGTGCATATCTGTTTTTAGTTTGTTATTTAGAATTGTTCATTAGAATAAAAAGCAAAAATCAAAAATATCTGATTCATCAATCACTTTAATCCAAAGCTTTGCACAGTTTTCCATTCACACCTCGTTGGGAAACGACCCAGGTGATCACTTGCCTGGTTTCACACACTACACACGAGCATCCAGTTCCGAGTCTGCATTTGTTTAAATATAAGTGTTGTTTCGGGACGGATCAGGCATTTTCTAATTATGTCCAGAAAATAATGAACATTGATCACTAATCTCCGGAGGGCACTAACCTCTCGGAGGGACCACTTTCTACTTATGTTCGGAGAGTAATGAATGTTTCAGCCTTTCCGCCAGGATTATGGCAACCCCTTTTCGGGTATCAACCATCTTTGAACATTGACCACACACTCCCCGGAGGGCGTGAACCTCTCGAGGGGGCCATTTTCTAATTATGTTCAGAAAACAATGAACATTGATCACTAATCTCCGGAGGGCACGAACCTCTCGGAGGGACCACTTTCTACTTATGTTCGGAGAGTAATAAATGTTTCAGCCTTTCCGCCAGGATTATGGCAACCCCTTTTTGGGTATCAACCATCTTTGAACATTGACCACACACTCCCCGGAGGGCGTGAACCTCTCGAGGGGGCCATTTTCTAATTATGTTCAGAAAACAACAAATGATACGAGAGTTCAATGTATAACATGAATCGTTTCCCTCCAACTGTGGGATAACTGCACTTTGTCATTTAAAATAGTCAAACAACTCCTTTCGGATGTTTACATTAGGCATATTTAAGTCATTTACAAAAAAACATTTTCTAAGGTTGACAGCATGCCAAGTTCGTGGCACTTCCTTTTCTTCTATTGTCTCTAGCTTGTAGGATCCGGTTTGATATGCTTCCACGACCCTGTAGGGTCCCTCCCAATTGGGTCCTAACTTTCCCTGATTTTCAACCCTGCTTGCTTCATTCCTTCGGTACACAAAATCACCTACCTTATATTGTTAAGGTATTTTTATTTCACACGTTAGTCAAAGTAGAGACAAATTATAATTGCAACAAAATAATTAGATATTTGCAGTAACCTTTGGTTTCAAAGAAGTTATGTGAATTCTTACTTACCTTAAATGATTCGGCACGAACCCTTCGGTTGTAATATTGTTCCACTTTCTTCTTGTACTTTGCCTCTCGTATCGCAGCCATCTCCCTTCGTTCCTGTAGGAGGTCGAGGTTCAAACAGATCCCTTCGTCATTTTCTTTTTCATTGGTCATCATGGTCCGAAAGGTTGGCATCCCTATTTCTGCCGGTATGACTGCTTCGCTACCATACGTAAGGCTGAACGGTGTTTCTCCGTTGCTCGTTTTCAAAGACGTGCGATGTGCCCACAAGACATTCGGTAGTTCATCCACCCATCCGGCTCTTTCCCTACCAAGCCTTGACTTGAACCCCTTCATCAAACTTTTGTTTGCTCTTTCTACCAATCCGTTGGCCTGAGCATGGGCTACGACAGTGTTTATCTGGGTTATATTCAGGCGCTCACACCAACTTTTGAAAGGTTCGTGAATGAAATTGCTTCCATTGTCCGTGATAATCACCCTTGGCAAACCGAACCTGCATACTATGTTCTCCCAGACAAACTTCTTCACTTCTTTCCCGATCGTACGGACCAATGGCTTGGCTTCCATCCATTTAGTAAACTAGTCAATGGCCACGATAACAAACTTGATTTTTCCCGGGGCCTCTGGCAGGGGGCTTAGCACGTCCATGCCCCACTGATAAAAGGGCCATGGGGCCATTATTGAAGTTAGTACGGTTTTTGGGAGTCTCGGAACGGGTGCATGTATCTGACAAGAATCACATTTCTGAATCACTTCCCTGGTGTCTCGGTGCATGGTCGGCCAGTAGTATCCCTGCCGCATTAACTTTGCCACGACGGATCGTGGCCCGGAGTGCATTCCACACGCCCCTTCATGTACTTCTCGGATGATATAATTAGCTTGGAGCGGTCCGACACATCTCAGCATCGGGCCCAAATAGGATTTATTGAAAAGTACATCGTCTACTATAGTAAACTGGTTTATCTTTATTCGGAGAGATCGAGCCTCATTCTGATCCTCCGGCCAAATGCATTCTTGCTTGCACCGAATGATTGGGGTCATCCAATTTTCCTCCTCTTCTTCTACAATGGCGTTGACCACCTCCTCCTCCGTTGATGGCTTTTCTAAAACTTCAACTGTGGTTTCCTTTGTTAGGTGGTCGAAAGCCATGGATGCTAATTTACTGAGTATATCGGCTGTAACACCCCCAATTTCGGATAACAACAGCGGAAGACTTAATTGGGTGTTACGTAGTGGATCTTTAATCATAACCATAGAAAACGACTTTAGAAATACGTTTTAAGTTTATCATTCAAAATTCAAGCATTTAAAATACAAAGATGTTTCATAGTTAACACGTTTATTTAGATTTGAATGATAAAACATTTATTTAACCACCCGTGTAGGGTTTAATGCCCACTCCGTGCCTTGAGTTCCAGCCTTTAGTTACCTGAGATAACATGCTAAAAGTCAACAAAAGTTGAGTGATATTCATAGGTTTAAGTTTAATAGTTTGAACACAAGTATAAGTGTTAATTGCATCGAATTACAATTAAACAAGTTAAAATCAAGTTGTTATTGCATTAAGCTCATGACACGCAACGCTTAACAGGCATCAAATATGATGTAAAGTATATAGGCCCTCGAGATGGGTATTTGCCAATAACCCATAAGTTTGTTCAAATAAAGTGCGCCTGGGTGGCTCATCCTAGCAGACCCAAACGGGGATTGTCAGTCCCAAATAGATCTATTCACAACTATTTACGTTCACTCGCAAGTGATTAAGGTTCATGATTGAGGGACTTTTGGCAATAGCTACTTAAGCAATAATAACATCAGTCATAGCATACAAAAAGTTTGTGTTCATGTTTGTAGCATGTATCTCCCCACAAAAGGATTTAAAAGTTTAAGTGTGGGCTATGAACTCACCTTAGTAGTACAGTAGTGGTGGTAGTATCGTACTCAAACGATGAAAGGAAACGGCTTCAACACACGACCTATATAGTATATGGCAAGTTTTAGTGGTTTGATAGTCTAAGTTTGGTTTATCGCGAATCATAACGTTTAAGGTTTTATCGATTGGTAATTTATTTGTAACGTTAAAATATGCATGTTTAAATGATCAAAGTTATATATAAAATATAAAGTTATATAAAAGGAATATATATATTATATATATATATATATATATATATATATATAGGAATATAATATATATATATATATATATATATATATATATATATATATAGGGGCGCGTTCTATGCAGTACCAATATTAGATGCAGTACTTTACAGCACTCATTTAGACCAATAGGAATTTAGTATTAATAAACATTTTTATTTAATTAAAAAGGGCATAATAGTCAAACACATTTTTAGTTTCTTTTTGATTTTTGTAATTAAAAACATTTTTAAATTCCCTTAATTTTTTTTCAGTATACATGTTTTCAGGAAAATGAAGTGCACATGTGTTTTTTTTTTTTTTAAATATTGTAAATTTACATATGTTTCTTGTGTACAATTGTTTATATGTCAAACTTGTTTTGCTTAAAATGGTATTTGCACATATGTTTCTAGTGTACATTTTTTAATCTTCGAAATTTATAACAAAAAAACATAAACATAGACATAGACATACATGTAATCTCTAAATTTATAACAAAGAAAAAACATAAATTCAATACACAAAATACAATTCAAAT
Source organism: Artemisia tridentata subsp. tridentata (assembly GCA_021014915.2). Classification (NCBI taxonomy): domain Eukaryota; kingdom Viridiplantae; phylum Streptophyta; class Magnoliopsida; order Asterales; family Asteraceae; genus Artemisia; species Artemisia tridentata. The sequence continues at coordinate 390,822,253 of CP139508.1, forward strand.
ACAAATGTATATTGTTAAATATAGGTGTGCTAGAAATTCAACGACATATGTGCACTATTCGAAGAACATGCGTGCACGCTTCACTTTCTGATCAAATTCGTTAGAACATATGTGTACCCTTCCAAATACATATGTACACGCTGCGCTTTCTCGTCAAATTCATTAGAACATATATGCATGCCTTCCAAAAACATGTATGTTTGCGGTGACTATATAAACTTCAAAATCAAAGCACCAAAAACACAATCCCTGTCTCGAAACAAAAACTAAAAATCAAATAGTTAATCATATTATCTATGAAAATCAATCAACGAGACATAAAAAAACAAATACATTTAGCATTCAATTTTTTAACCAATAAATGAATTTATCAAAAACACATATGCACAATAGTAGACCAATATCACAAGAATGCTATTAGCAAAAGCGTCAATTGCATTTTTAATTAGCATTACAAGATTTAGTACTTTCAACATTCTTGGTGATGTCCAAGACCAGTAGCCATCAATCATCATTATATTACAATTACTTAAAAAGAAAAACCCGTCTAAAGATATGTAAAACACCAAATGCAACAATGTTCTATCACATATACTTCACTTAATAGGCAGAAGAGTCACCAAAAGTCAAAAGATATGGAAATCTCGAACCTGTTACTTATAGATGGGCCAATTTGGAATGTCTCTTTATCATAAGCAACCGTGTGGATCAAATAAAGTATATTAGCTAAAAGGGGAATGGGTCAACCGTGTGTAATCTCCTAATCTATTTTTGACCCACCCATTTTGTCCTCTATAATCAACAAGCTTATCTGAAGATCTATTAATGAGTTATACATACTAGGGCATACTACAGACATGCTAATTCTTTAATATTAAAACACGTCAAGGGTAACTAGCAGAAGATCATTTAGGGTATAAGGTATCATGCGATTAAAGTGAGAACTTGGATCGAAAATCTTACATCATTGATGGAAGAAACGCTATTAGAAGAAAAAAATCATTTCCCAGCAGCATAGAACAATTAATAACAAAGATATCACAAGATTTGTGGATGGAGCCTGTGAATGTTGGGGAGATGATGGTGGTTATGGTTTTGAGAGAGATCTACTTTTTTTCCTAAAATGATGGATCTCACAAAATAAGTCACGGTTTTGTTTTAATGGATACATTTTACTAGAAATTTGAATTCCTAAAATACCCTTCCAGTCTTTTGTTTAATTGAAAATAAAACCTTTATCTTTTGTTTAATTGCAATTTTGGCACTTTTAATCTTAACCTTCGATCATACTCATCCAATGGCCTAGATTCATTTTAAGGGTACTGTAAAGTACTGTATCTAATATTGGTACTGCATAGAATACAACACTATATATATATATATATATATATATATATATATATATATTATATATATATTATATATATATTTTATATATATATATATATAACTCTTAGATATGTGCTCGTTCGTTGAAGTATATGAGATTTGCTAAAGAGATCGTTGTTTATAATCGAAGTTAGTTGATGTTAAGTTAGGTTCTTCGTTAATGATTTCGTTGAGTGGTTATATATATGTATATATATTTATAAGTTATAAATATATATAATTATAGTGGAAAATGTGTCGTTAATGTCGAGTGACGAGTTTATAAAATAATTTTATAAACTTATAATTAGTTATTTCTGAGATAACCTTTAGGTTTCACAAAGTTACACTTTTGACCCTAACGGCATAATCTTTGCACCGTTAGTCCTCGGTTAAGTTTTTATTACATTTTAGGTCCAAAACCTTTAATATTTACATTTTATACTCAAAAGTTCCTGAATTTACAATTTTCATCACAAGATTATCAAAATGACAGTTTTTACCGTAAGTTTCCAAATTTGGCAGTTTTAGTCCTTCGGTTAGCAACTCTTTGCAAAACAAGTCCAAAATTTATAAAAATCAAAGTTTACTATTTTTATTTCATAACTAAGTTTAAAATAGCTTTTTTAACTTATACAAACTGCTTATTTTTGTCGAGAGCTTATTTTCAGGTTATGGGCTTTTAACGAGCCGAAGTTATGGCCCATTATGGTTTTGCGATCCAATGGGTTTAGTGAGGGTTTGGGCTTGGTCACGGGCTTGTTTAAAGGTTATAAAAATATCACAAGTGACCTTATTCACTCAGCTTATACGATAAGCTTAAAAGTGGCTTAGTGGGCTTATAAGCCCATCGCTTATTTTTAGTGTTTTGTGAAAGTTGTTGCTCGATCGATTACTTTGAGTTTAAATATGGTTCGAGGTAAGTTTTCTAGGTCGAGTGAAATACATGGCTCGATAGTTTGGTAGTTCGACTATCACGTCGAGTTATAAAATATATGGGTTGTATGTCGAGTTAAGAAAATACGAGACCAAAGCTAACGCGACTTAGCTTGTTTGAAACAGTTTTAAAACCTTGAAAATATTCTAAGTGTTTTGTTACTTTTCGAAAGTGACAATGTGACTTAGTACGTGTGATTTTTATGGTTTATACGATTATATATCATTCGAATAATTTTTGTTCTTGATAAATAGCATGACAAGGATATAGTATGTCGAATAAAATATATATGTTGTTAATATAGTTTACGAAATATCGAAGCAAAATGAATCGTGACATGCAAATGTAACTCAACGTAAGAATTTGAAAAATAAGGAAATGGCTTACTTCACCTCAAAAGGTGGGGCGTAATCACCAAGTCGAACTGAGTTAGGCCAAGAGGATGGTGTAGCTCGATTCTTGACCTTCCAAAGATATAGGAACGAGTTTGATATAGCCCTTGGATTGATTCGAATGCTTCGAATTTTAGGCTAAGCTAGGCGAGCTTATGAACTGAAAAGACTTAGAGATATTTTGTGTTGGATTTGTTTGTGGGTGGTTAAATGCCGATCGGTTGGGTTTATTTAAGGGCAATTCATTGAGTGTTAAAATGAATGAAATGATGAAGAATGATGAGGATTGTAAGGGTGTCATTGAATGGTCACATTTAAGTGTGCCAGTGAGTAAAATGATGGTTGCTTGTGATACTTGTGGCCGGCGGTAAACACCAAGGAGAAGAGACAAATGAGTTTTAAGTATTAGTTTTGTGGTTCGCTAGTATACTCCAAGGGTTTAACACATTTTATGCATGACCGAAATAGATGTAGTGATCATTTGATTGTGTATATATTCGATAAGAACTTGGACGAATTCATTTGCTAGCCAAAATATATTTTTGGTTCGAGTTGGGTGTCATGCGAGACACTACTTAGCTAAAATATTAAATTTAGGTCGTGTTCATAATATGTCGAGTGCATTGAGCTTTGATAGATTTTAAACAAGTAAATGTTCAAGTTTGGATGTGATGTTTGTTTCACTCGATTCCTAGCTAGGTCGAGAATTGAGTTGAGCAAAATAGTGATATGGTTGTTAAGCTAGATCGTTCGTAATTTAGCCAAAGTGTTCGATCATTGAGCAGCCAAATCGAAATGTATATATGAAATCTTTGGGTTTTGGTTTTGTGATTGGGCTCGTTCGGTGGACTGGCCCAAAGAAAAGAAATGAAAAATAATAATGGTCCGTTTGGTATGTTTAGTTTGCCGAATTATTGGGCTAAGGCCCAATGAGTCTAGCAGTCCATTTAGGTATTGGGTCGAGGCCCAATATAGTTACTGAGTATTCGTGATAATTTTCGTGAGCTCGGGAATGTATTTGATCACGTTCGGTTAATTGACGAAACGTATAAACGTTAAGTATTAAACGTTAATTGTTTTATGTAACTTCGCGATTTTTAGACTATCAAGGTTCGTGTGTAAGCATCGTTTCTAGGTAAATGGTAATCACAAATATCGTTGTGATTTAAAATAGTATAGCATGAATAAAAAAAAATTTTGTTACCAGTAGAAATGGTTATTAAATAAGGTAATGATTCGTTAATCATTTATTAGCATTTACTATTCATAGGGAAAATTACGAGAGGTTACATCGGCTTTCTGGTTCTGCGCCCTTGGGATATTCCGGATTTTGAACTGATCGAAGTATGCGATATGCTCTTTGGTTTTGGCTAGGTATTTTATCATGCTATCCTTGGATGCCACGAATTCCCCGTTGATCTGGCTTGCTACCAAATTGGAGTCCACTCTGACTTCCAATGCCCTGATTTCCATCTTTTGAGCGACCCTCAATCCTGCAAGCAAGGCTTCGTATTCCGCTTCGTTGTTGGTGCTCTTGAAGTTCAGCCGGATAGCATAGGTATACTCCGTTTGATCCGGACTAATCAATACCAAGCCTGCTCCGGCACCTGACTTACTGGAGGCTCCATCGGTATACAACACCCATTGTTCCTGATTGGAGATGTTACATACCTCCTTACCCTCCTCTTTCATGTCATGACCGGATGTCCCCATGGGTATTTCTGTTATGAAATCCGCGAGGACTTGTCCTTTGACCGCGCTTCGGGGGACATAAGTGATGTTGTAAACTCCCAATTCCACGGTATATTTGGCCATTCTCCCGGATGCTTCCGCCTTATTCAGTATTTGCTTGATGGGCTGATCGGTGATGACTTTTATTGGATGGGCTTCGAAATACCTCCGAAGTCTTCTAGACATGTGCAGCAGGGCTAGAGCTAACTTCTCGACCGGAGCATAATTCTGTTCGGCTTCGTGCAACGTTCGGCTAACATAATGTATTGGGATTTGCTTCCCTTCCCTTTCTACCAAAAGCACTCCACTCATTGCCCCTTTCGATGCCGAGAGGTACGCGTATAGGTCTTCTTTTAGCCTCGGAGTTGCAAGGTAAGGAAGCTCGAGGATCATCTTCCTCATTTCTTGAAAAGCTTCTTCGGCCTGGTCCGTCCATCGATATTCGTCCTGATTTTCTTTTGTAATATTTCTTAACGTCTCAAAGAATGGAAGCGCCCTTTCTGCTGACTTGGATAGGAAACAGTTCAAGGCTGCCAGCTTACCGCTTAAACTCTGCATCTCTTTGAGCGACTTCGGGGACTGCATGTCCATAATAGCCCTTGTTTTCTTCGGATTTGCCCTAATTCCTTCGGATGTCACCATGTATCCCAGAAACGTTCCTTCTTCTACCCCGAAAGAGCATTTCTTGGGGTTCAACTTCATATTAATTCTCCGAAGGTTATCGAACGTTTCCGCTATGTCGGCCAGCAACTCCTTTTCGGTCTTGCTTTTTATTACCATATCATCGACGTAGGCTTCGAGATTTCTCCCTATCTGCGACCGGAAGGCTGAATCCACTAACCGTTGGTACGTGGCTCCAGCGTTCTTTAATCCGAACGGCATTTTGGTGTAACAGTACGTCCCGTGCTCGGTGTAGAAAGCTGTTTTTTCCTCGTCCTCTTTGGCCATTTGCACTTGGTGGTATCCTTTATAAGCATCCAAGAAACATTTGTACCGGAATCTCATAACCGACTCTATCTTTCAATCAATGTCGGGTAACGGGTAGTAATCCTTTTGACAAGACGAGTTGAGGTTCTTAAAATCGATGCACATTCTCCAACTACCGTCGGATTTCTTTACTAAAACCGGGTTCGAAATCCATGTAGGGTATCGCACTGGCCGAACTATTCCAGCCTTCACCCATTCTTCCACCTCTTTGGCTATGGCCTGGTTCTTTTCGGCCGAGTAGGTTCTCTTCTTCTGTGCCACCGGCCGATCTTGGACGTTCACGTTCAGCGTGTGTTCGGTAATCCGTCGGGGCACCCCTGTCATGTCCGCAGGTTCCCAGGCGAACACATCCTGATTGTTTTTTAGCAGCGTGATCAGCTGTCTTCCGCACTCCGAGGAAAAATTTCCTCCTGTTGATATAAATAATGCCTAAACACGTTATTAATATTTTTCGATATCTCTACGTTTTGATAATCACAAAATGTAAAATCATTAATCGGAAAATTATGACGTAAACAAGTATTTAGTTGTAAATATCTATTTCTACAACTCAAATCACTTAAGGTATGAATGAACTAATGCTTAATGCATTATATGATCAAAGGAATATTTTCTTAAACACTAGATTTTTTATAAAATGTCAAAAACATTTTATATCTTTTAGAAAAACATTTTTGGTAATAAATAAAAAGGTTTAATTCATTATAAATTTATGAATTCAAATTTTTAACCAAAATCAGTAAAAATGTTCCAGAAAAACCTTCCCCACAAAAAGACAAAACTGGGCAACGGCTGGCATGGGCGGCCCCCTTAAAATTAAGGGGACCGCCCCCTATTTAAGGGGGCCGGCCACGCTCCAGTAGGTTTCCAGCTGTCCAGTTTTCTGCCTATAAATACCAGCCTTCCCCTGGATTTTTACTCACCTTTTGCACCCCAAACCTTCTGTTTTAAATCTTGTAAATCCTTTCTAAAAACCCTTTGATCATATTCTCTTAAGCATTGGTTTCTAAGTGATCCAAGCTTCCACCATCAAAGTGCAAAAGAAGAATACTCCTTCAACTAGAGAAGAAGTATTATAGCTTAACTCATATCATCATTGTAGTTGTGTAAAGTATTGTATAGTTGTGATAAGTAGATCTAAGTGTAAGTAACTAGTTGTGTTGTAAAGAAGTAGTGTAGAAGTAGTTGTGAAGTAGTCGTGGAGAAGAAGTCGTGAAGCCGTCGTGAAGCAGTCGTGATTAAGTTGTGTAGAAGTTGTGTACAAGTCGTGAGATTGGTTCTAGCTACGATTAGAACTCGACATCTAGCTTTGTGTCGTTAAACCGGTGTAAGCTAAAGTTGTGTAAGGTTTCTCCGCCATAAGGGAGTTTGTTGACATAGTGAAGAGAACTCTCGAGTAGGTGACTCGGGGAGTGGAGTAGGGCAAGGAAGGTGTCCTTGTAGCCGAACCACTATAAATCCTTGTGTTGTGGTTTGATCTTTCCATCCCTATCTTTCATTTCATTTACTTTACTTTACTTACATTACTTATTTATATTTGTCTATACTTGCTCATATTGTTTAACAATTGAAGTCACATAATATCGAATCGAAGTTTTTAAAAGTAAACAAAAGTTTTCAAAATAAATATTAAAAAGACGTAAAGCTATTCAACCCCCCCTTCTTCTAGTTTTCCACACCTCCGATGGTTACCAGCTGATCCGGGTAAGCCGGATGTACCATTATCCCTTCCGTTTTCCTGGGAGCTTTCTCTGTCACTTCGGCACTCCGGGGTTCACTACTTGCTCCTTTCTCTATCATCTGTTTCTCCTCTAACTTGCGGCATTCCGAGACAATTACCGACCGGGTGACTAAGGTTGCTATGCCCTTAGGGGTGGGGAATTTCATCATCGAGTGGATGGTTGAAGGAATGGCCCGCAGCTTCTACAAACCCGAGCGCCCCAGAATAATGTTGTATGGAGAAGGAGACCTTATCACGGCGAACTTCATCATAGTCCGATGCAACAAACCTTGGCTCCCAAAACAGACTTCCAATTCGATCTTCCCTAATGGCTTTATGGACTCCCCCGCGAATCCTATCAATGGAGTGTTGGTTTCTTTCAGTTTGGCCTTGATGGAGGGGCACAAGTGCTCGAAACAGTGTTCATACATTACTTCAACCGAAGCACCCTGGTCTACATAGATCCTCCGTATAGTATAGCCTTCCACCTCGGCTTCGACTATCAAAGGTTCGTCCGACACATCTCCCGGAAGGATGGCCGGAAAACTGATCGGGATATTCATCCACTCCTCCTCGGCGTCTATCATTTTCCTTTTTTGGGGTGTAGGACCGGCCATTTCGACCTTTGGGTAGATCGAGCAGTTGGTCCCACGGATGGCGCCAATTTGTTGAAGTAATTTCTTGCAATCACTCCGGACAAATAAAGGAAGCCTTTCGGTTGAACTGAATGAAGGTTCTTCCGAGAGGCTTGTGTATCGATCCCTTCGGTCTCCAAGGATCCTTCGGTATCTGCACACAACAATACGCGTTAGGCTCGCCCCGGGTGTTATCCCAGGACTCACCTCCGGCGTGAGAGTAAGTATCGGATATACCGAAAGGCTATCAACAGTAATAGATAGTAAAATGTGTGGTAAAAAAGAGATCCCTTAAAGTAGTAAATGGGCTGGGTATTTATAGTACCCAGCCTTGGTACCTGTGATGGCGGCGCCGGATTTTCTGGGAACATGTCTTGGACATAATCCCGTGAATCCTGGGATTATGTCTGCTGCTGCCATCTGTCAAAAGGTAATGCCACTTGTCCTATTGTTGACAGCTGCTTTATCCGGACGATCTAGGTGCCCTCCGGCCATCGCCGGATGGTTTTGCTTCTTCCGGCGTCCGGACGAGTTAAGCTGTCCGGACACATACGCCAACAGAGTACGAGCTCGGTAGTGCATTAACTTGATTCTGATCGGCTGCACTTCTGATTGTAACTGCATAAAAAGACTTGGGTTTTAATTTTGTTCATTGCAGTGTCAAAGTTGGTTAATTTGTTCAGTTTTCTGTGAAAGTGTGTTTAGTCACGACAAAATAAAGTTTCCAACTACTATGCAAAAGTTGATTTTTGTTCGAAGCTACCTTGATGTTCTCGGGGTCATGGTCTTTTTCTTTTTCTTTTATAGCAATCGTTACGGGTTTTGTACTATGCCTTTATTTGTAATCAAATTATACCATGATCGTATACAATTGTTGTATTATAAGTTTATATATGAAGATAAGATTTGTGTAGCCAAATGCTCTTGACATTTACCTTGTTAAATGTTCTACCATGCTTCAATTCATTATATTTGCGATACATGTATAACTGTGCGAATGAGAACTTATGCACAATCGTGATACTTGGTTAGTATGAACTCCACGAGAGTCGGTGCATTTTCACATTTGTGTGAATCTAATGAGGTTCAACTATCCGAGACATATGGGTTCTACCACTTGTTAAATCATGTCAATTTTGTCCAACGAATAGCATTATCGGTTTGAGTAATGTGACGGTGGATTAAAGTCTCGTCGACTTTTCTTTCAAATGTTTGGATACCACAGCTAAATATGATGATATGTACGGATATTAATAACGGGGCCCCTAATATAGAGACTATACACATAACACATTACTGTAGTTTTAGCTTTATATCATTGTCACATTTCCCTTTCATTGTTGTTTTTTTTTCACAAAATTCCAAAATGCCATTTAATGAGTTTTAATTTTTCTTTGTCAGATTCTATTTTCCATAAACTGGCTCACTATTTTTCAACCAAAAACTTGTACTAGTACTTAAAATCATGCTGTAATATTTGAAAATTTGTCCATAATTTGTGTTTACGTTTTTAAATATTTGTCTCTGTTATTGTGAAGTGGTCCAGTTTTATCATCATGGACCATTTAGTGGCCCAATATATAGCAATCAAGTTGTCGAAAGCTCATGTGTATTTCACACTGGGCCATGGGCCATGCCATTGCTTTATTGCGGTCCAAAAGAGGCCCTCTCCAAAACTAATGAATAATTCATCAAGGTGTTGAAGAGTAAACATATGCTTATTTTAGGATAAATAAAATAAACAAATTTATGATTTTTAATAAATTTTAGTAACTACTATAATATTAAAAATATATATTCTTGTACAAAAGAAGGATAAAAGATGCCTTAAGGCCAAATTATGCATTGTTATTGGTGCTAGTAAAGAACAAAGGGGTGGGTTATAAGTACCGGGGTCTATTTTTTAACCAAACCGGGTCTACATTTGTAGGCTTTTTTTTTTTTTTTTTTTTTTTTTTTTTTTTTTATTTTTTTTTTATTTTTATAATTTTGTTTATATCAAAAAGCTATAAACCTGAAAGTGCGGAACAGAAAATATAAAGTTTAATATGTCAAACGCTTAAAACTGTCAAAAATACGGAACAGAAACTGACAAAAACTGTGCTGTGCAGAAAAAAAATAGGGGGACAAAAAGTAGGGGACAATGTCTGCCACCCTTGTCCCCCGGTATGGTTAGTATGCCCCAAAGAACAAAGGCATATAGAGACATATCAATTTTAAAGAAGTGTACTTATACATAATCAAAGTCAAACGCATCATGTCAATTGCAGGAAAAGCTTGTAAAATAAAGAGGCAGTTTATAAGGACCTCTTACAGGGAGGGTATCCAATGACTGCAAGTTCCGAGAGGTTGTACCATGTGCTTCATGATTTGTACATATAGCTTATAAGAAGGGTATGTATAATATGCTCCTTGTATCAATTAGCTTTGTGGGAAAGGGAAATAGAAAATGTAAGAAAATTAAGAATCATGACTCATTTAGACTTTTTGTTTTGGTTTGTAACACATGCCATGAACTACCCATTTGCATAATTCAAAGTGCCATCCAATTTACATAACTATTGCTCAAAAGAAATTTTACATAATTGCAAATAGTCACGCTTAAAACATGTTCTAGCTAGAATGAGTAATCGTAAGTCAAGACATCTTTAGTTAGGTGTTTACTTATCCACACTATTGCCTAGTTGACACATATTAACAATACCACAAATGACCAATTACCGGGTATGTTTGACAAAAATAGTTGTTGCTGAAGATATAGTTGTGTGAAGATTGAGATTATAAAAAAATATATATATTTTTTTATAAACAAAATGAAGTAGCTTTTGGTTTTCAGAGATTATGGAATATTATTCTTTTTATAATCTCTTATAAGTTTTATCTGTCAAACAAATATTATTTGTTAAGTATCTTATTTTTTGAAAAAACAATTATAATTTCTCAACAATCTTGTATGCCAAACGTACCCACTGTAATTAAATCTTATTGTGCATTAATTCAGATGCTCGACAAAATATTTGTTGATCAAATGTCTTGATGGTAAACTAACTCGTTGAAATTTAATATCAATGATTAAAGAAATAAAAAGTAAGCTTACTTATTACTCGTATAAAGATAAGTTGTCACATGCATAGCACGAAGGGGTCATTAATGATTAAGTATTTTATTACTATAATCAATGATGTTAAATAGTTTATTCACTTTATTGTAGCTTAGCTATCATCTGTTGCTTGTATTATTTTAAAAAAAATGTAATAATCATCGGTAAAGATATTTTGTTTAACTCAAAGTATCTTATTTAGCTTCAACTCTCCAATACATTTCCTAAAAATCAATACAACATATGTCCTATGGGGGAGTGTATACGGAGCCTCGCATAAGGGGTTTCATGAGGCCCTGTGCATTGCAGGTTTGTACGGTGTGCATCGCGGTTTGTACATTTTGATCAAAACCCTCTATTGTCACATCATAGAGGGTTTTAATAACATAACCCATATATAGATAGGACGTGCCATACATAGGAGCATCAACTGTGATTTTTTCAAATTATTAATGAGCACATTGAAAAAGGAGGCAATTGTAAACCTAAGCGAAACCAACCTGTGAAGACTTTTCGCATACAAACTCCTACTAAGTACTATCCACTTGAAAGTAGGGCTGATCATTGTCTGAAAATCGGACTGGACCGATCAAATTAGACCTGATTGAAAACCGATTTTGTCCAAAACAAACGGACTGAGGATCAGACCGAAATGTTCGGTCTATGTCCGGGTCGGTCCAGTTCGTCGATCCGATCCGGTCCAACAAAGCATAATTTCCGGTTTTGCGTAAGAGCGAACCGGACCGAAAACCGAATATGAAGAAACGAATGACCCATCGACCGAACCAAAATATATTCGATCCGGTTCGGTTTGATCCGTTTTCTTGATCCAATTTATGCCCAGGCCTAATTAAAAGTAACCAAGCAATCTCATCATTTAAATAACAAAGGTAAATCGCATAAAACTAAATTTGAATAAATGCATATACTCGTTATACGTTTTGTATTTGTTTTTTGGAACGGCATTATACGTTTTGTATTATAAGTACAGACACATAGTTAGACTTTTAGAAAATGATACAAAGTATCAAAAGGTAAAATCCCAAATACATATGTTAATATCACATTATAACTCTTTATCTAACAATTCTTATACGTCAATAACAGTTACGAGCATCATTCAAACATGGTTGTGTTACAACTTTTAAACCAAGCCAACAATTTATCTAGCGGTTAAAACCTGAAATCTTAAACATATATGGAAAACTTTAGGGCGTTTTGTACAATTAAAAGCAAGTATTTTTGGATTGTAATGAGCAAAAATGACGACACTGTACAAACATGTACCATGTAGTATTAGACTATTAATAGTACAGTAGAATGAAGAATAAAATAGTAATAATTTAAGTACTTATTATTTGATTGGACGGCCAAGATGTCAATCATATACCAATTTAGACAGTTCTGGTTTCGTGGGACCAACCACTTTAACCATCAGATTCAACCATGCAATGACAACTTGACGGTATTAATGAGTCTTGTATTTTTAATTTATTAATTTACAAAATGTACAAATTCTTTTTGGAGAAAAAGGTTACACGAACACTATAAGGAAAATGATAGAATATTAGAATTAAAACCAAGTTATAAGGCTACTCACAGTGGTGACCCATATTGCATCATCTTTCCGGCTGCCACCTCAGCTTTCTCTCTCCTTAACCCATATTCACCTCTCTCATCACAGTGGTGACCCATATTGCATCATCATCTTTTTTTTTTTAACATGCATGCAGTTAAATTTTCTGCATGAAACACACGTGTACTGTGCATGCAAGAACAGATCAAAAGTTTGCTTCTAGATTCAAATACCAAACATTTAAAATTATCAAGTAATTCTTGCATGTAAATGAAACGTGTCAAGTTTATGTGACATGGAAAAATGCAAACCTATAGATACGTACGTGTATTTGCATGCTACCATTATTTAGTTTCACCATTTACTCACATCTATCCTCTCTTCACTCTCACAAGCCTATTGAGAATAAAGTACAGGAGTCAAGAGCAACAATATTGCATGTTCTCATTTTCCTTCTTCTTCATCACTGTCTCCCTTTTTCATTCAAATTCCGCAACAGGTTTGTTAATTGCATGGTTTCATTCAAAGGGATACCTGTGCCATTCAATGCAAAATATACTACATTTTGGCGTTTTGTGTTTGTGAAATGTGTGTATAGAATCGGTCGAAATTTAGACCGATGTTTGTAATTTACATCCGGCGACCGATGTTCCACAGTGGGCATAACCGATTTGCAAATCGGTCGACCTATATTGCCAACCGATATTTTCCGTCCCACTGTCACCAGCCTAACAAATTGTGTTGAAATATTTTCATATGAATAACATAATCTACCTCCTATATAAAGGAATATAAAGGAAGTTTGTCCTATTATTTCCCTCTCAAAAATTCTAATCAACCTCCACGTGTAAAATCAATTTATCTTGATCGTTCATTTTTTTTTCAACTGTTTTGGGTGGAACTCATTACCCCACTCTCATTCGCAACATTTCTCCTCATAAAAAAAAAACACACACACACACAATCTCCTCCTCTCAAACCCTCTACATCAAACCCTAACCGAAATAATTAATAAACTAAATCAAATCCATGGAACATAAATCAAAAACTCACAAAGGCTTCTATAACAAAATATTAATCTTTAACCATAATCAATTTCTGATAAGGTGTGGCCAACAGATCCAAAAATTCAATTGGTATATTTGTTCGACAGCATATGCGTGGCAATCCATGGAACTTCAAGATTTAGCAATTTGGATCGTTGTCTCAATCGAATTAATTCAGGTATTGATACGATGGAGTTTATTTGATTTTGATGGAGTAGATTGTTAATGTTACTTTTATTCTTAATGGAGTAGATTGTTAATGTTATTTTTATTTTCTTGGGTTTATTCGATTTTGATGTCCATCCCCAATATTACACTTTCATATTTATTTTTCCTTTGATATTTAATTTGAATCACATATATGTTTTTTGTAAACATTTGTTGATAATACAGACCTTATTTGATCTAGATGTTCATATCCAAAATGGCATGTTCATGTTTTCTTTTTTTTATATATTTCTACACTTTATTTGATCTTTAGTTGCATCACAAATATGTTTTTCCATTTAGTTTTACAATTATTTAACTTTATTTTATCACATTATAACTCTTTATCTAACAAATTCTTATACGTCAATAAGAGTTATAATGTGATACTTTATTTTATCACATTATAAGTGTTTCTTCAACAACGAGCTTTATACAACACTCACTGAATCTGTTTCAGTGAGTAACCCACTATTTTATTTAGTGAGTTAGGCTATTTTATGTTCAAATCCTTGTCAGGGTAATTGGGTCAATTTTTGACCCAACAATCTCCCCCTATTTGAATATACAAATAGCCCAGGTGAATGAGTTTCAGTCACTGAGGGTTCAGAGGTTCAGTGGTTCAGTCATTGAGGGTTCAGGGTTCAGGGGGTTCAGTGACTAAGGTTCAGTGACTTGGGTTTTAGTCACGGGGTTCAGTGACTGAGGGTTCAGTGAGTAGGGTTCAGGGGGTCAAATGACCGGTTTAGTTACTGGGTTCAGGGTTCATAGGGTCCTGAGGGTTCATTTTGACAGGTTCATTGTTTGTCTCACAGAAAGGGTTCAGTGACTAGTTTCACTGAGAGGGTTCAGTCACCAAAAGTGGGTTCAGGGACCTGGTCAGAGGTTCAGTGACCTGGGTTTTAGTCACGGGGTTCAGGGATTTCGTGATGGGATTCAGTGACCAGGTTCAGGGGTTCAAGGGTTTTTTTTTTTTTTTTTTTTTTTTTTTTTTTTTTTTTTGTTCAGTGAACTGATGTATTCATGTTCACCCTCAGTTTTTCTCAAACTTTATAACACACTGAAGCAAATTTCATTCCCTGGTGAGAACTTTTTCTTTTACCACCTCCTGAGTTACAAATAACACCCCCTGATGTTGCCATTTCTCATCCTGAGTTTTAGTAACCTAAAGGACCCTGAATTTTCAGGGTTTGTGGTTCTCTCTTGAGCTGAATCACACCCAATTTTTCATCATTCCCTGACACAACATTCCCTGATTGTCGATATGAACAACCTGAATTACTCCCTAACCAACCATACCAACCTTATCACTCCCTGAAACACGACCCGTAGTACCTGATCATTTCAGCTACTTCTCTGATTTTCAGAGATTCAGGTTTAGGTTTTGAGTCCTGGTGCCCACTCTATTTTACCCACTGCTGTGATGTCCACACCTTTTCAACCCACTTTCTCACCAGTGACTTGGTCCGCAACAGAGCAACTCCTGAGTTTTTTGTTTCTCAGTCCCTGATTTTTCAGGGTACCTGGTTCAAACCATTTCCATAACTCCCACCTTTTCGTCTGACATTTTTATATCAGGCCAGTTATCCTAAAGACAACACTCCTTGATATCATCTCACCCCAATCATTCAGACCCATTCTCTGAGTCATATAATTCGTCAGATTTTTAATCACATTTCAGGCTAAGCCCAAAATGAACATCAACCTCACAAGCTTAATAAGCTTGACTCAACATTTATTGATACTTTTAGTATCATAACTTTTTGAGTCGAATCACCAACATATAACCCATGACACAATATTTTCTTCATCTAATCCTAAACCCATCTACCTTCTCAGCTCCTTCAATCTTTCTTACCAGACACAGCCAACTCTTTTTGTGTCTAGTTTGATAGGAGCTGTTGCCGGTGCAATGTCTATGACTTTGGTCATATCGTGATGTGTGGATTTTTTGTTTACCGTACTTCAATCTGTGAAGCACTTGAAGATTTTTTTTGTGTCAGTTTTTTTGGTTTTGGTGAGTCTGTGATGATGATGAATCTGTGTATATCGAGAGTTTGATTGTGTGGAGATGATGATGGTGGTTTTGATGAGAGAGACAGATCTGCCGCTTTTTTTGTTATGATGACAGATCTGGATCGAGGTTTTGTTATGGGATATTGACTGATTTTCGTAATTAGTATGTGATGTGGTGAGATTTTTGAAGTGGGTTTTGAGGATTTGGTAATAGATCGGATTTTTGGTGTGTGGGATGTGTGTCGGATTTTAGATTTTTTTGACTGATTATATTGAATCAGTAGGGTTATTTTGTGTTTGGTGGTTAATCTTATTTGTGTTGGATAAGATTTGTGTGGTGGGTGTGTGTTTTGTGGGGTTCTGGCAGTCACCAATAAATGTGTCTCTCCCCCTCAAAAATTGCTATATCAGAAGCAGTTTTTGAAGATCACATTTATTTTTTGCATTGAAGAATGTTATCAGCAATCATTGAACAGATCTGGATCATAAGAATAATCCACCCTCTCTGATACCACTTGTTGGTCCATGAACTTTGAGTAAATAAATAACAGTTTCATTAAAAATGATAACAAATGTTACAAGATTACTCAAAATATAATTGACTACATGATAACATCTTCAGCTTCTTCAAGGGGATAATTCCGGTAAACTATCCCCTTTGGGTGACAAATGAACTCTCATTGATCCAAGCTATGCTTGAGATTCAATGAGAGGATGATCCTATCAACTAATACATTTTGTATTCTTTTGTTTCTTTAGGACACATACTATCTCAATTACAAAGCATACAATATATACAGGTTACTAAACAAAGACATGTGGGGTTGGTGTGAGTTGTCATCCACTTGGTGTGGGTTGTCATCCACTAAGTGGTCCCTCTTCATCTTCATCTTTTGTACTTTGTCTGACTTCCTTTTTTTCCTTTGGAAGTTCGCGCCCATATATTTCAGTCTGCTTGTAGAGATAGCATCTTCAGGGTCACTGAGATATTTTTCAATTCTCAGTGATACTGGAGTTGTTTGTAGCTCGTATACTTTACTCACTGACACCGTATCAGTAAGTAAAGTGTTTCTTCAACAACGAGCTTTATACAACACTCACTGAATCTGTTTCAGTGAGTAACCCACTATTTTATTTAGTGTGTTAGGCTATTTTATGTTCAAATCCTTGTCAGGGTAATTGGGTCAATTTTTGACCCAACAGAAGTACTATTCCAAGATCAACAGGTTATTAACATCACCTTGTTTTCATTATTTTTATGTATATCATTCATTAATATTGTTATTATTATTGTGTTATTTATAAATATTTAAACCATATTTTGAATGAGACTGCTACCGGGTTACTAGAGAAACAATGGTATATTTTCTGAACGGTTACTAGAAGATTAATTCAATACTTATGTTGGATGTTGAATCTCGCATTTTGATTTTAAATGGGCAAACAAAAAGTTGTTAGTGAAGGCAGAAAATCATTTTGATATAGAATGTGCACTTAGAAAATATCGTTTATAGTGATGTTTTTGAATGAGTTTTTTTATTGCTCAAAACGAACGGAGTATTATATAGGGGTTCTTTGGCATTGCTTATTGAAACTACTTATATTATATCATATAGGGTTCGTTTAGAATTGCTTATTAGAACTTCTCATTATAGTATGCAGGGCTGTTTAGGATTGCTTATTGAGTTTCTTGCAGCTACCAGTCACCATTATCAGTAAATAGATAGTGTACGTTGTATTTTAGCTTGATATGTTTGTATTTATAAACTTTCTGCTAAATGCTTATAAATTTTTTGTATCAGGTAATTCAATTGGCAATATTAACATATCGTGTTATTGGAAGTATTATAAAAATCGTCAGCTAAACCAGTTGTTGTATAGTTGGATGAGCAGATAGAATCAAGCGTTGATTCAGGTTCACTTCGTTTATTTTTCTGGTAGTCTACTGCATGTTACATCACTTATGTTGTTACTTATCTGATATGCTTATTTTGTTATCTTATTTGTAGGAGGAAGACGTCGACATTATTGTGCATCACATTGTTGGGTCATACATTCGTGGAGATAGTAAGTTTTGTCCCTCCTGTCATGCCATTTTTCATGTTATAACTGGGGCTTATATTTGTCAAAAGAAGTTAAACTTAACTGGGGCTTATAGATGTTTAATATGCCTAATTCAATTTGTGATTTTCTTATGACTGAATTGTATATTGTTACAAGTGTGCCTCTTATGTAGGGTATATCGGTACAACATTGCTATGGGTCTCTTATACCAAGCCTTCATGTATAGTCAAAAACAGTAATTTGGGTAAAAAGGTATGAATCTGCATTTTTTACAAATAAAAATTTCAGTGTGAGTTTTTTTTTCATAAAAAATTTGTTACGTACGACTGTTGACTAATTTATCATTTGATCATTAGTTAATTTCAATTCATAGTCTCTCTCTTTAATTTGAGTATTTTAATGGGTCTATAACATGAAAAATGTTTGCAGTTTGTTTACAGTTCATTTATGCAAGATAACCAGAATGATGATAAAGTGGCCAATCCCCTTCTTAATGCATACCGTATGAGAGATGAACCTGAACAAAATGCTACGACAACTACATATGTAGATAAGGTTAGAAACCGATAATTAAATTTTTATTTTTGTTTGGATTTTGAATTATGCCTAGTTAATTCAGATGCACAATAATAAGCTCTGTTTCAACCTTTCCTCTTCTGACCCATTACCTGAGCCATCCAATTTTCACTTCTCTTTATTACCATTTATTGAATCACTTTATTTTATTTGTGCACATTGCAGCATAATGAAGCTATTTTTATTAACTTTATTATGTTATGGGTTAAATTTTCAGTCCGTAAGAGCTTATTTACTCTTTTTTTTGTTTATATAGTTCTTAATCTATTTCCATTGTGTGGCTTGGAATGCACAGGTAGATCTAAATAAATGGGACAATACATTATACATACTATGGTTATGGACAACATTATGATCCTTATGCTTATGGAGCAACTCAAGATCCATCAATGTATTCATGTAGCACATATGGTGGTTACGTGAAGTATCCTCAACAGGCAAGACGATTTTCATACTTCGGTTGCATATGCCTTTTTACTTTTTTTATACAACACAATTCCGTTTATAGATCTTAAATTAAGTGATCTATATTACGATCTTTGAATCTTTAGTTGTATATGATATTCGCTAGATGTGGTTTGTTTTTCATGGTAAAGCTGGTCATGATATGGGAGCAATTGTAGGTGTTGAACCACCTGGAACAGAGATAAAAATATATTATTCTTTGGCCACACCAGTTCTTGACAAGTTTTTTCACTCTTTTTTATAATTGTATATAAACCAATAAGCCGTAGTAGGAATACCCAGAACCATATAGAATTAGCCTTTTATAAATCTTAAATTAAGTGATACATGCATTTAACTGCTTATTGCGAACTGCATTTTTTTCCAGTAATAAGGCACATAATAACTTATTTTTAATTAATAGCCAAACACTTCTATCCATACAGTAACTCCCATTTGCAATTCCAAACACCCTCGAAGTAGCAGTTCACACAGTAAACAAGTTAAACACTCAGAGTCAGAACTTCTTATGCCAAGGTAGGCCGTGGCCAGGTTGTAACAAATGGGTAGATCAGACCCGTAAAAGGTCAAACTGGTGCGGGTCAGTTTTTCCACGGTAGGCTTCGGTCAGGTGGTAACAAATCTTATATAAGAAAATTTAACTTATTACTATGAAAAATTAGTGTGTCAAATATGTTATTAGTGTCTCATATATTTGTGAATGTTTTTGAATGATAAGATATGAATACAATATTCCAAGTTTGTATGCGTTATAAATATTAAATGCATAGTTTTCTGCATTATAAGTACTAGCCTGTGCAATTTCTTCCCATGATAACTATTCGGTCACACCAAGAATCTATCTAGCCTCTAATTCAATCATAGCTTTCCTTCATCAATGAACAACATTCTGTAATGTTTCTTGAGCGACATCTGTCTTTGAGGCATCTGCAAGTTTTACCTAAAAAATGTATGAATAATATTATAAGCTGATAATAAGGGAAAATAAAGGCACTAATGCTTAGTGTGAAGAACATAAAGTGACACCACTTTTAAAAGGCAGATAGATATATGTATATGTTTGTAGGTGAAAGTTAAAAGGCTTGGACATTTTACATTTTCGATTGACTTAATAGGCTTGAATATGAATTATTTGTTAATATGAATTGAGTAACGTGAATTTGAGTTGTTTATGGTAGAAGTGAGTAATGTTTGTTGTAACCTGGTTGCAAGCTGTAACACCCCCAAAATATCGCAGCGGAATGAAATATCATTGGAGTGCTACTTATTAGTACAACAGTCATAATCATAGAAAACGACTCTAAATGAGACGTTTTTAAAAGTTTATCATTTGATCATAATAAAACATCAGAGTTACAAGAGGTCCCAAGTAATTTTATAAAACATAATGTATTAACATAAAAGTTTTCAAGAGTTTATCGAATGATAACACAATGCAAGCCATCAAAACAATCTCCGTGCGACTTCGTGCTTACTAAATACCTTAAAACCCGAGACAAAACATGCTAAAAAGTCAACACAAAGGTTGAGTGGAATTCATAGGTTTATAAATAATTAATGGACCACAAGATTTCAGAGTTAAAATAATAATTGCAACGAATACAATTATGGGTAAATAATAATTATTGATTTAAGCTCATGACACTCAAACTGACTGAAGGTTCATAAAATGAACCAATGCCCTGAAAGGTAAATTGCCATTTTACCTAAAATTCAAATATAGTGCGTTTGTGGCATCTATCAAATCACACAAACGGGATTCGTCAATCCCAATAGGCCTATTCACAATATTCGCGTTCACTCGCAACAACAAGTGATTAATGGTTCATGATTCGTTAGGGTCTTATTTTGGCAATATCGGTACTTTAGCAATAATATATTCTGATAAGCATACAGTTTAAAACACTTGTGTCCAAATTGTAAAATACCATGTATCTCCCCCAATGGGTTTATAAACAGTTTAAAGAGTTAAAGTGGGGCTATGAACTCACCAAAGATTAAAGTATGAAATGAGGAAACCAAGTCATCCTACGAGCAACCTAAAAATAATATGTTGCGTCTAAGGTTTTTAAAATAATAGAATATGGATGCAAGAAAGTTTTATGTATTCATTATATCAATCATGCAATTGTACATAGAGTTTTTAAGGTTTATAAAGTGACAGGGACTAAAATTGACAAGTTAGAAAAGTGTTACGAGCTCTAATATATATGTTGTCCTAAGTTCGGGTTTTATGATATTTTATAGTCCAAAAATCCTATTGTGTCGATATGTGGTCAAATTGTCCAAAGGTAAGTTTATCGGGTTTTATTTCCGAAAGTGGGTCCTACCACTTCGGGTAAGTGAAAAATTCATCATATGTTAACAAAATTATAGTTTATATATTTTTAATTTTGTAAAATAGTTCCATAATTTTTATTACCATTTATAGTGTTTTTAGATGTCATAAAAATATATTTGACTTATTTTTAAGTAAATTTTGATAAGCTATAGAATTTTAGATTAAGTGCGGGTTTTGACTAAAAGTGGATATTTGTTACCAAAAACTCCGTTTCTCCTAACCCGTAAGGAGTTATATTACAAATTTTATATTTTCAGAAAGGTATTTAAGTGTACTAATCAGATTTGTGGGTCCCACTATTCTGAAAATTATATAACTTAAGTGAAATTACTATTTTACCCTAATATGTCAAGTCTGATCAGGACAACACCAAACAGTCCCACCGATTTTTGCGATAAGTTGAGTTCCGTAACTTCTTTTTATGCGGGGTTTTCGGCTACGTTTAAGTTAATGTGTTATCTACAACTTTTATGTTTTGTGCAATAGAGGGTTCTATACAACTTTTTAGACTTTTTAGCCATCCAAATATGGTGTGCTTTTTCCGACAACCTTTGCCGTTTATTTTCTAATTAATTCATCGGGTATCGTTTCATGACCAAATACCCGGAAAATAGAAGCTAAGAGATAGATCTGCAGTCATATATTTTTACCTAAGTCTCAAAGTGCATTGAGTTAGTGCAGTAATTACGAAAACAGTCCCTGGTCAGTAGGGTCTTTGCAAACTTAGTTCCAATCATAGTTTTAAGTAATTTAAGCTATGTACAATGCAATAATTAATACAACAAGCATATGAAACATGAAAAATATACATGAAATGAAGTATAGATCAGTAGTGATATAAAAAATATTATGTGGTTTCTTACACAAATGAGATGGAATACAAGCGAAATCTAGATGAAAGAGCACTAGATCTTCAAGATGAGCACATAAACTAGCCAAGAAATTTGATGGTGATGGTGTTTGTGTGCTTATAACACCACGACAGCAACAAGAGAGGAAGAGCAAAAATTCTTCTAGTTTTGAGATCTAGAATGAGTGGTTTGCATGGTTAGATGGTTTTATCAAAAGTGGTTTTGTGCTAGTGAGAGATAAATGAAGAAAAAAAATAACAAGTGTCTCATGACACACCTAATAAACGAACACCTCAATATGAGGTTGTGTTGTTTGGTGATTTTTGTGTATTATTTAGTTTAAAGTGTATCATTTAGTGTTTTGTTTGATCCCGGTAATTGCAAACATGGTGTTTTTAAGACGCGGAACTTAAAATTGGGTAACGTAAAAATACAAAACTTAGAAAAATATTAAAACTTGACATCAAAATCTATTTTTGATATTTTAGGTGATCATTGAGCTTGTTTGGTGATTACTCGATGTTTAAAAATTGAAACCGCGCAAAACGCGAAATGTACAAAGTTTAATTAAAATGCAAAAGTGAAAATGGGATATTTAAATTATGATTGTAAGAAACCAAAATGCATAAAAATAGGTATATTGTATATTGTCAGGTGTCGGTTTAAGTTAAATGTACGTTTAACGACGTATACGGAATAACCTATCTAGTTACTCGCAAAAGTGAATTTACTTAAAATAAAAATATTAATTAAACTTAAAATATTAAATATTGACCTCAAAATTGTGAATTGTTACAGTACCTATCCCTTATAGGGGAATCCCGTCCCGGGATTCAGTTCGAGTTAGATGTCGAAGTTGTGTTAGTGAAAAGGTGTAGGTATTTCTGACGCATCTGGTCTACTTTTTCCAAAATGTATTCTGGTTCTCGTCGAGATTTCCAACGGACATTGATAATAGGGATAAAGCTCTGCTTCAGCCACTTGACCTCTCGGTCCATGATTTCTACAGGTTCTTCTATAAAGTGTAGTTTGTCATCAATTCGAAGCTCATCCAATTGAACGACAAGACTTTCATCTGACAAACATTTCTTTAGATTTGAAACGTGAAAAGTGTTGTGAATTCCTTGAAGTTCTCCTGGTATTTCTAATTTGTACGCTACTGGGCCAACCCTAGCTAGGATCTTGAATGGCCTGATGTAACGTGGACTTAGTTTCCCATGCTTCCCAAAACGAATCACGCCCTTTCATGGTGAAAAGTTGAGCATAACTTTGTCTCCCACATTAAACTGCAAAGGTTTGAATCATACATCGGCATAACTCTTCTGCCGATCTCTTGCAGCTTGTAGTCTATTCCTGATTTGTACAATCTTCTCGGTCGTTTCACGAATGATTTCTGGACCCGTGAGTTGGGCATCTCCAACTTTAGCCTAACAAAAAGGTGATCGACACTTCCGACCATAAAGTGCTTCAAGTGGCGCTGTCTTGATACTGGCGTGATAACTTGTGGTTGTAGAAGGATTCGATTAATACCAATTGATTTTCCCAACTATTACTAAAATCAGTCACACATGCTATTGTCAATCTTAGGCAGGTCAGGTAGTATGTGAGTGTAGCGGTTGTTTTCGAGGTTTGACCCTAAGATTTGTTATGGGATTGTGCGTTCTCCTGCTTAGATGCATTGATAAAAAATTTGTCCAAAAATTTTATTTGAGTAAACGTTTACAAGAATTTGACCAACTCAATAATTCAAGAGACACAATTTCTTTGTTTGAGGTTAATAGTCGGGTAAAATAATGCGACCCTTAAAAAAATTAAAGTTTAGAAGAATGATTTTTTTTTATAAATATGTTGTGAATAAGACAATTTCACAAAAATCAATGTTTAGCCGTTTCTTAACATACAAAAGTTCGGTAGGGTTTGACTAGAAAAATTTTAACTTGTTAGAATAAGTATTTTAGAAAAATCATAACGAGTTTTATGGTTAATATGAATGCCCTATATAAGTTCTCAAAGGTTTAAGGACAGAGTCTAGTTTTCATTGCTTGATAGTGTTTGATGGCCAAATATTGGGTGAAGTTTATAGATATGGTACTTAATTCACTTGGGCAGTATTGGGATGTATCATGACTTATATTGTTGTGCTAGTGGTCTGAAATTTAGTCCTGAGGTGTTTTCCTTGGTCAGAAGTGAAAGTTTTGTATCAATGGTCGTTCGGCATGTTGAGACTTCTAGGCATCTCAGTGTGAGAGTGAGGTTATATCAAAACGGATGGCTGAATAATCTAGAACTCTTAGAGGACACAACGTCGTAAGGGTGGTTGTACATTGATAGTCCATTTCAAGGTATCTATTACTTACAAGGAAAATCTCATTATACGGTGTGGAGAGGGTGAATTTTACATTGACGAAATAGTGTTAAGTCATGGTGTATTGTTATTCTTAGTCGTGGATAGAGATGCTTGATTCACCTCTAAGGTTTGGTTTAGTGAGCAATGGTGTTTTGGATCACTCTTACGTCCCAGTCAGGCTAATACTCTCAAAGAATTAGTTGAAGGATTAGGCAATTGTCCTAAAGATAGTTGTTCGGGTTGCTCCACAAGGTCTTAAGAATTTCGTTAGGTTATAAGTCAGCCCATTGTATGTTCCTAGCCCTTGTCAAAAGTTTTATTGGTCCCTTCATTGCTTATCCTCGTATTGTTAAGATCTTATTACCATAATGTACGTGGACGAGTTTCTCAGCGTAGATGATTGTGGTATTTCAGTAACCAAACCATACTAAAAAAATGTCTATGTCTCAAGTTCTGTGGGTACTAGGTCGATTTCTTATGGGTATCTAGTAGGTTTAGGGTGCAACCTCGAAAGATGACGTCGGTTCCTAATAGCAGTCAGATGGTTAGTTCGTTGGTACACTTAATACTTAACGCGGAAGGTAGAGTCTTGAAGAATGTTGTTGATTGCTACTAGCAATCAATTGGTTGATTCAGTAGTGTACTTAGTGTTCAATGTGGAAGGTACGATTTCGATTAAGGGACTGAATGTAATCGTCATCACGATTGACACCGAGTTTCAAAGTGAAGGTATGTCCTAGTCACCCTTGGGGTTATGAGTCATTCGGTAGTTGATGCGTGGGTTTTGCAACCTTACAACAGGTTTTACCTCTCGAGGGATCTCAAGAGGCTTACAACCCCACCAGGCAGTGTACCTGACTGATGTAGTATAGTGTAGTGGTAAGTACGGGGGATTGATCGTTCTCCACAGGGAATAGTGTTCGTTAGGTGTGAAAGACTA
The DNA here is from genome assembly GCA_021014915.2 of Artemisia tridentata subsp. tridentata. Taxonomy (NCBI): domain Eukaryota; kingdom Viridiplantae; phylum Streptophyta; class Magnoliopsida; order Asterales; family Asteraceae; genus Artemisia; species Artemisia tridentata. The sequence continues at coordinate 390,847,552 of CP139508.1, forward strand.
CTCTAATTAGGTCTAAGGGTTGAGGAAGATTCTTTTTATGTTTTTATATTTTTATGAAAGCAAGTAAAATCTCGGTTTTGAAAGAGTGGGCGGAATTAGTTGCTAGTCAACTAACCCAAAATTACTACGGATGCAAATAAAATAAAATAACAAAAATGAAAATGTGGTGAGAAACTTATGTGTAGAGAAATGTGTTTACTTAGATTTCCTTACTCCCTAACCATCTTTTACCGGTTAATTAGTGTGTATTAGTCGCGTGGATGACGGGTGTATTCCTTAATACCATTCGTGGGGTGGCGTACTTACTTCCCCAACTCTACAAGCTCCTACTTCACTCCTATGTCGAGCCGGCTAGGAAGCTCCTAACATGGGATCACTAGAATTCGCTTGTGCATTAAATACAACCATAAAAACCTTTAGTACGCATTTGGTTCATGTTTCTTAAGACGTTCAAGCAAGTTACCGAATAGGAAGTTAGCCAGTTTTCTTAAGCCTAACATAGATAAACAATCATCTAATACAACTAACCACACACTAATAACCAATAATCAATAGCTAGGTTTCATTAGATCTAAGCAAACACAAGATAAATTTAGCCTAACATGTTAATCAAAAGACAAGAATAAGATAAAATCAAACAACACATAGACATATTGAATGATTAATTGATAACTTATCTTCAATGTAGCATGGAAGATCTCAAGGCAAAAAGCCTTGAAAAAGAAGCTAAATTCGTCCTAGGGTTTTCTCCCAAAATTCCACACACTAAGCTCTCTCTTAATGACAAAAAATTAGAAAACTATATATAGATTTTTGGATCTGACGGCGTCACGTTATGGAGTGTGACGCTGTCACCTCGCCGCTTTTAGGGTTCCCGGATGACCTTCTCGACGCCGTCCCTCTTTAGCTCTTCAAAAATCCATTCTGGCTTATCAAGGCTTGACGCCATCGAACCTTGAACGTGACGCCGTCCCCTTATGATTTAAGCCGTGACGCCCTTGATCAAGTTAAAGCGTGACGCCGTCAGAATTCACATGGTATTTTCACTGGCTTATCATGAGTAAATTTCACGTCCAACTTTTCTTGCCAAGTCATGACGCCGTCTGGGGTTAAATGTGACGCCGTCAAAGGTAACTTTCAGCCGATTTTTGAGACTTTGTCGTTTTCTTCACTTTTATGCTCCAAAAACGTCCAAAATGCCTCCTTTTCCAGATTTCTCCTCAAAAGTACCTAAAATGACAAAAGGAACGATTTAGGGCAATATTTGATCAAATAAATACGATTTAAGGCTTAAATGACCCCTTAAAAGCGGTACACTTTTCGCTTCATCAAATACCCTTACACTTGAGATTTGCTTGTCCTCAAGCAAATGCGCTTTTATTCTAATCAAAATACAAGTTAGGGGTCATTTAACGCTAATATAAAAGTAATTACAACAAATAATCGTTCCACTTTAATCATAATAAGCACGGAGATTACAAACTAGCACCTCACAAGTAGTGTTTAGATACTCACATCTCTCAAGTGTCATCAAAATAAATCTCATAAATGAAAACGGATAATATCTCTTACTACCTGTCATAGCAAATAGATTACCATAGGCTTGGGAAAGGATCGAAAACCTCCTCCACTAGGCGTAAGCACCTAAGATAAACTATCAAAGAGGGCTTTTTCATGGGTTATAACGTTAGGTGTAGGGAAAAGGAAAACACGGTTTGGTTGGATAAAGGATATTTTACTGGTGGCGAGTTAAAAATCTTGATCAATTACATGTACTATACAATGTTGCTAAGCCAAGACTCGACTCGATTTAAGCTAATGAAAGAAAATAACAAAAACATAAAATAAAACGGGATGGTAGTCCGTATGTTTTTTCTACTTTTTCTTTTTCTCATTTTTTTGTATTTTTCTTGATTTTTCGATTTTTTTTTTTTTTTTTTTTTTTTTTTTTTTTTTTTTGCATACACTTTTGCCCTACCATCCAAAATAATACATCATAGGGGCATTGCATCCCCCTTACACTTGAACTTTTACATAACTTTACAAATACTAATCTAATGACTCGAATTAAGATAATTGAAAAACTTGGAGTACTTTTAAAACATTTAGCACATATGGGGGTAATAAATGATGTTCTTCCCCATTACTCCATTATACTAGTACTTTACCCATGAGTCCCAATCGTCCCAAAACAATATGTACAAGGATATGACTCGACTTAGCAACCATGTAATCAACTAGATAATTAACTTGGGTTTAAACAAATGTTGTCACAATAATGCACTAAAAATGAGTGCATACAAGGTAGGCTAAGGCGATTTGGGTGTACATTTAAGTGGGGTGTAAACAAATTCTTCCTTTAAGTAAAATGCTTAAAGGTCGAAACGAAAAGATAGGCTCTGAGGGGTGTACTAGGGGTATCGTGTACTAAAAATGAGTACAACGCAAAGGGTGTGGGAGAATTACTTGACCAATGTAGCCAACGTAATTATAACAAAAACACAGGTGTAAAACAATGGGTTAATCCTAATGCCTCTTATCATGTAGTAAATCTAACTACACGAATGTAGTCTCACTTGTGGCCTCGGAATGGTCCTAACGCAAGTTATAGAATCTAAGTGCTACCGGTACACACATCATAGCATAAATGCTTTTCCTACCAATTCTAGGGGCGAACCTCACATATTTGGGGGTGGAAAATTTTTTAGTGGTACGGTTTTTGTGCTAGTCATATAACTCCTATCCATGAGACGCTCATTAAGATCAAAGTTTCACTCCTATATGTTGTAAAAAATTTTAAATTTGGCACTAAAATTGCCTTAACAAGTATTTCTCTCAGTTTTATTACACATCTACTATTAAACAAACAAAAATCAAGCGTAATAGTATTCTCTAATCGTACTTTTACCCCCCCTTACACTTAAGATGAACATTGTCCCCAATGTTCAAATAACAAGATGTAAAAGTAAAAAGTAAAAGAATGAAATCAAATACTCCCCTGATTCGCTCGGTGGATAGTGAAATTACACGGTTAGATCTTCCTCCAAAGAGAATGTTGAAGCTCCATGACTAATGCATCGCCAAAAGCTTGATTCAATAAACATCTCCTTGTCCAAAATAACCTGTTAAACCTGAGAAAACAAACACGAAAACCTGCATAACATCGGCGGGATAAATCTATATATAAGGATATAATGCTTGTGGAATGATAATTTTGCAGATTCCTGGAGATTATAAGTTGGAGATTTTAATAAAAACTTTTTATGAAAACAAAACTTTCAAAAATTTCTGAAAATTAAATCTGACGCCGTCAGGTTATAAACCCTGACGCCGTCAGAAATGACCTGACAAAAATTTTCATTTTAAGTTTCCGGAAAATTTCTGGAAAAACCTTTACCTTACTTCCTGGAAATCCTGCAAAACATCATTATGACTCGATACAAGCATTTGACTCAAACAAATACGAATATGTATGCTAATTTATTATTATTACGATTCATGTTAATTTGTGTTCTAATAAACCGATTTAGATTTCCCTTACACTTATCTTTTGCAAAATACCTTTATATGTAGTTAAGACGAAGTTAAAAACAAAATAAAGCATTTTCACAATTTAGTTTTGAACATGAATCAATAAGAATAAAAATTAAACACACATACGGAAAATAAAATCAAACAAACAAATAAATAAACACACAAAGCAAATAAAGCTTGGGTTGCCTCCCAAGAAGCGCTTTTCTTTATTAACGAGTCTTGTAGCTAGACTCAAAGTCACGTACATTACGTGACTTCTTCATCAAAGGTTATGTCTTCCTCATTGATCATTTCATTACCATTCTCTTGATAATGCTTGACTCGTTGTATATTCACAGTGAATTCTCTATCATCGTCGTCAATCAACACAACGGCTCCGGTTTTAGAGGAGCTCCTTACGGTAAAAGGTCCATACCATCTAGATTTAAGTTTCCCAGGAAATAGCTTTAAGCGAGAATTATATAATAAGACCTTGTCCCCTTCTGAAAACTCCTTGGGTCTCTTAATCCGTTGGTCATGCCATCTTTTCGCCCTTTCTTTGTATGTAATGGAAGATTCATAAGCCTCTAATCTCAATTCATCGAGCTCTTGGAGCTGTAAGAATCTATTTGTTCCCGCAACTGTATAATCCAAATTACAGGCCTTAAGTGCCCAATATGCTTTGTGTTCCAGTTCTACTGGGAGGTGGCATGCCTTGCCATATACCATACGGAACGGGGTTGTCCCGATTGGTGTCTTATAGGCGGTTCGAAATGCCCACAAAGCCTCATCGAGCTTAAAAGACCAATCTTTTCTGTTTTGATTAACCGTTTTCTCTAATATTCTCTTTATGGCTCTATTAGTGTTTTCGACTTGACCGTTGGTTTGAGGATGGTAAGCGGTGGAGAATCGGTGAGAGACTCCATACCTTTTCATGACTTTCTCCATTTGTGAATTGCAAAAATGGGTTCCCCTGTCACTAATAAGAGCCTTCGGAATTCCGAACCTAGGGAACAATTTTTTTAAGAAATGAATGACTACCCTAGCGTCGTTAGTCCTAAGGGCTTGTGCTTCCACCCATTTCGAAACATAATCAATGGCCACCAAGATGTATTCATTCCCTCCAGAAGATGGGAATGGTCCCATGAAATCAATTCCCCAGACATCAAAAACCTCACAAACTTGTATATAATTCTGTGGGGCTTCATCCCTCCTAGAGATATTCCCAGCTCTTTGACATGCGTCACAAGTTTGTATCATTCCCTTCACATCACGAAATATTGTAGGCCAATAGAATCCCGCGTCGAAGACCTTTCGTGCAGTAGTGCTTATTCCGTGATGTCCTCCAGATGGACCTGCATGACACTCTTTCATAATTCTGACAGCCTCTCTTTCCGAAACACAACGCCTGATTACCTGATCTGGACATCTTCGAAATAAGAAGGGTGTTAGGAATATAAATATTCAGTTGAAGACTCGGTCACCCCGAGTACTTAGTAGCACATCATAGCTCGTAGGATCATTAGTAATATTATTAGTAGTTTAGTTATTATTAATATTTGTGGAGTGGGTCGGGGCTTTCCCCACTGTCAGCTCACTCCACAGCCCGCTAGGGGCATATTATGTAGTAAGTATAAATACCCCTTCCCACCCATGGGAAGGGTTGGACCTTTCTCACTTAATCTAATATCATTTGTTTCTCTCTCTACAAAGGCTCCCAATCTCTTCCTTTATCTCTCTAAGTTCTTGATAAATCGATCCATAAACAAGCCTCTAACTAGTGTTTCTTGCATAGTGAATACCCTACAATTGGTATCAAGAGCCATGGTTAGGTCCATGAGAGTTGGTATTCACGGATTTGTGTAGTTCTTGAGGTTTTTCTTGTTGGTTCGATTTGTAGGTTTAAATTTTCTTTTGGTTCGGTTTGTTTAGTAGCTTAAATTTCACTTTGTACCTTGTTTAGTGATTAGAGGTTGTTTTATCTTGTATTTGTGTAGTCCTTTAGGCTTTTCCTTGGTTAGATTTGTAGTTTGTTTAAGTTTTTTTTTTCGGTTTGATTAAGTAGCATAAATTTCATCTTTGTACTTTGTTTAGTGATTAGAAGTTGGTTTTCTTTGTACTTTCTAGCTTAAGAATAGTATTAGAGTGGTATTTAGTGTTTGGATTCACAGATCTAAGAACGGTGTGGTGATTTTGGGAAAATTCGTGGGTTGTAGTTGAGTTGTTCTTGGCAGCGGTTTGTCTGTTTTGGACGATTATTGGACTCGGTTTGTGTCAATTCTTGGACACGGTTTGTCCTATTACTCGTTTAGGCAAAAGGACAAAAGGCAGTGAAAGTGACGTGCCTGGGAGTTTGTGTCTACTCGGTTTGTCCCTGCTGCGCGTACTCGGTTTGTCCCTGCTGTGCATACTCGGTTTGTGTAGACTCGGTTTGTCTCTGCAGAATATACTCGGTTTGTGTAGACTCGGTTTGTCTCTGAAGAATTTACTCGGTTTGTGTCTACTCGGTTTGTCCAAGCTACGTGTACTCGGTTTGTGTAGACTCGGTTTGTCTCTGAAAAGTCTACTCGGTTTGTGTAGACTCGGTTTGTCTCTGAGGAGTTTACTCGGTTTGTGCCTACTCGGTTTGTCCCTCCAGCGTGTACTCGGTTTGTGTAGACTCGGTTTGTCTCTGAGGAGTATACTCGGTTTGTGTCTACTCGGTTTGTCTAGGCGGTTTGTATCCAAAGTTGACTTTTTACGTCAAAACTTCAAACGGCCATAACTTTTGAACCGTAACTCCGTTTTCAGCGAAACACCTGTCAAAACGACCGTGAGACCGAGGAGAAGGACACGTTGAATCAATTTATTCATTCAACCCAAGTTTCGAGGCCTGAAAACGCTCCAGAATGAAGTTATTGAGGTTTTAAGTGTCCAGACCAAAATTCCACCGTAACAACTCGCATCAACCAAACCAAATCACCACTTAACAATAGTGCAACAATCCAACAGTCATCATAACACATATCAAGCATCATTCCACGGTTTATTCTTGATTTTGTAAAACCCCGCGAAAGAATCTATTTCTCGGTTTAAATCATAGAATTGTAAAATCCCGTGCACGTTAATATCATGTCAAATACTTCAGATTCTGCTATATCAGAGATACTCAGTTTGTACAACATGATAGACAAACAAAAGATTCCCAAAGATGTTCGACAGATAAACGTGTTTGACTATGTTGGTGCCAATAGAGACTTTGTGTGCCCGAATTCTCAAGAGAAAGAGCTTCATCAGCCACAGACAAACGTTGTTGAGTCAGATACTGTTAGGAACATCGTGCAACATGAGAAGCACAACGTAGCGTCGGCTGAACCTAATGGGGTATCTTCTGTCATTAATAATGATAATGTGTTGCATGAACAAAAGATTCCCGACAAAGTACAACAGACAAACGTTGTTAAGTCAGATATTGCTAATATGGGAAATAACAATGTTTTCCCATATGAACAATATGTGAATCACAACGAAGCGTCTGTTGTACCTAGTTGTGCATCTTCTGTTCTAAATGATGATTATGTGCTGCATAAGTACAAATTGCCTGTCCCTGATAATAACTTGATCACTAGACTAAACATCTATAAAGAACAAGTTGCTATGTATGAACAGCGTGCTAAGTTTGAGCTTAATGATCGTGAGCAGAAATTAGAAGGTCAAATGAGTACACTTATTAAAGAGTCTAGAGTGCGAGAAGAAACATTAAAAATAGAGTTAAGTTCTTTGAAAAGTCAGCTAGAACAGTCTGTCAAACAGAAACAGGAAGCACAAAAGTGTGTAACAACACTTAAGCAAGAATTCAAACAAAAAGAAACAACTCTTTTAAATGATTTCTCTAAACTCAAGACGTTAAAAAATAAGCTTGAAGATAAGTTGTACACACAAAATCAAACCATACAAACTGCTCAAATGATTCATAAGCACAGAAAGTTGAGTGATAAGCATAGTAAAATCATGATAGGTGAACCAAAGTCAACCATCCTTAGGGGTATGCAAGTACTTCAACCAGCCCTATATGATGGTAATGTGATGATTAAGCATATTCATGACCAACCTGAGCATATCTACACTGAAGAAGAGGATGAGTTAAGTGATAAAACGAGAAAAAAAATGAATGAGAAAATGAGGGATCCCGAGTGCATAGCCAGACGAATAATAATCAAACCCCATGATTATTATGAGGAAAATCGTTTGACTGTGTTTGCTCCTCAAAAGAAGTTAACACCTGGACAGATATTTTGGAAACAAGATAGTGAAAAACTTAAGGAAGATAAACTTAAGGCCAACACCCCCCTCATTAGAAAAGTTGCGTCCATAACGGTGTATCCTCCCAATACACCTAGGAATCTGGTGCCCTTGTCTCTTCCCACTGAATGCAAAACCTTTATTAGCTTATATGTGCTTTGGCAACTATTTGCTGATTTTGATAAAACATGTAAGAAGAGAATCACACCAACCGGCATTACTGAGGGGGAAAGGTGTTTTGAACATGCAAAAAGGTGTTACTTAACTGAGGTCATGCCATTCTTTAAACTACTTAAAGAACATTTTGAAGGGTTGCAAACTGCCCTTAAAGTCGAAATAAAAGAAATGGAAGTAGTATTTAAAGACATGGAAAAAGAGGTGAATGAATATGCAATAGAGCTTAAGAGTCGAGAGATTGAAAGAAAAAACATACTCATTACTAATGACAACTTGATTGCTAGATGTATTGCACAAGATGTATTTTACACTGTTACTGATTCTGCATTGTCTGCTTGTCAATTTAATGAGTATGCTATTGCGTTGAATGTCACCCAGAATCGTGTTGTTGAGCTTGAGGGGGAGAATTTGAAATTGCTTGAAAAAATTCAAAATGATGACCATGATAACATGGTTAAACGTTTTTCAAAACTAGAAGTTGATTATCTGAATTTGCAACTCAAACATCAACACTTAGAAGAAAAATGCAAAATATCAAATGTCAAGACATCCTCGGATGCTCCTGAGTTTGATACATATTTTGAATTAAGCAAACGTGATGAAAAAATTCAAGCTCACACAAATACGATTCGACTGTTGAGGGCCCAAGTTGCCCAATTGAAATCCAACAAGTGTGAAGTGTATGGCACCAATAAACCTTCGTCTTCAGATTCTCAGAATTTTCAATATCAAAACACCATAAATAAGTTACATTATGAAAATGAGTGTTATCGAGAAGAAAATTCAAAGGTCAAACAACATTTCAAAGAGTTATATGATTCTATTAAAGTTACAAGAAGCAATCACAATGATCAAATAACCTCTTTGACAAATGAAATTGAGAATCTTAAGGCTCGGGTGAAAGGTAAAATGCCATGCACCACTTGTAATTGTGTTGCATCAAAGGTCTCTGCTTGTAAAATGTATGATGTTGATGTGGGGTCTATTCCATTTCCCATGAGAAACAACAGACCTGTCCATCAAATGTATCTCTGTCACCTTAGGGATGGACTTGATACTCTTCGTGAGGTTGTGGAAGAGGACAGAATAGGAAAACCACTCGATAAGGCAGTTGGTTATGCCTGCGTCCTCACAAAAAGGATCCAGGAACAGTTAGAATATGCCATTGGCACGGGCCCTAAGTCTCACAACCAAAGAGATAGAATAGTTGCATCATCATCCACTATTAAGAACAAGCATGTAACCGTTGAGGTATCCTTGGAAACTTCAGATCCCAACACATCAAAACATGTTCAGCAACTAGAAGTGAAAAAGACTAAGATTCCCATCAGTCCTTCTACAGGAGTTAATAGTGACACTAAAGCTAGCGAGTCAAAACCTAGGAGAAACATAAAGAATTCTAGGATTTCACCAGCTAAAAGTGTTCCTAAAAGGAAAGTAGAAGACCACATGAGAAACAACAAGTTAGATTTGAACAAAAGGAATCATAATTCGAATCCAAATTCACTTTGCAAAACATGTAATGAATGCATAATTTCGTGTAATCATGATAAATGTGTTAAGAAATTTCTGAAGTTGTCCAACAAACCCCCAGTTAGGAAAGTTTGGAGAGCTAGACAAATTAAGCAATCTTGGAAACCCACAGGAAAAATGTTTACCAATGTGGGCTTTCAGTGGAAGCCCACGGGCCGAACATTCACACTAGGGGAATATTGCCCTTTAACAAGGATTACAATTCCTAGAGTAGTGCCTGTTAAGGAATGGAAGCCTACTGGTAGAGTTATCCCTTTAGATACACAATGTCCCTTAACCAGGTCCATTGCATCTACTAGTGTTGCCCCTATTGTTAAAACCAAGGCACCTATGGTTTCAGCAGCCCCAAAGATTGTTTGCACTAACCAACTGGAACCCAACCTAAATTGGGGATCCGGCTCTCCAAATTCTCTTCTTTCGTCTGTTTTCAAATGCAGGTCGTACGAATCGTCCTTTGACATTTGGACACAGGCTGCTCACAACATATGAGGGGAATCATGGACGTCTGTTCAAATCAGTTCAGGCCTCGTTCTTCAATCAACTATGACGTTTGAACAATGCATTTCAAGCCTCGGGTCTCAATGTTTTCATAATGGCGTCTGCTGACATCTCTTCAGGCCCCGTTCATCAAAGAAAAGAAAGGCGTACGCTTGAGTGCGCTTTATCTTCGGAAGAAGAGGAATCTTCTTATTTATGACCATTCTCATCAAGCTTCATGTTCTTCAAATGCTCATTCAGTCACCAAAGGAGATAAACGTACATTGGAGTATATTCTTATTCACCTGCTCTATCAAAATGGCAGTTGACCGTCATATGCAATTTTTGAGGGGGAGAAAGGTGAATAAACTACTTGGTGATTGAGATTTGAGAAGTGGTCATACGAATCTCCATGTTTCTGACTATTCTCATCAAAAGGCTTCATACTTGCTCCATGCTTATTCAGATATCAAGTGGATCTACTTCCATCCGATTGGACGTTTATTCACTCAATCAAAAATGGCATCCTCGTATGCAATCTTTGAGGGGGAGAAGTGTGAACAGTGGACCAACCTCATATGCACTTGTTCAATCAAAGATGGCATCCTCGTATGCAATCTTTGAGGGGGAGAAGTGTGAACAGTGGACCAACCTCATATGCACTTGTTCAATCAAAGATGGCATCCTCGTATGCAATCTTTGAGGGGGAGAAGTGGGAACAAGTGATTCGATGTATACTTGGTTGTTGGTTCACTCACTTGAGCTGGGCATCTAATTGTGACCATGGAGTTGATTAGGTATCACTTATTCGAGATTGAAGTTGACTTCCTCAAAGGCGTGATCTTATCCTATCTTGAAGTCGGGGTTGGTTGGATGCATGACCTTCAATGATAACTTGCTCATGCTTAAGATTTAAGTTGAAGACTTAGGTTATCTAGTTACCAACAGTTGAGGTAACTATCACTTAAAGGAGTTACGTTGTAGTTCTCAGTGTCACACGCCGATGACGTTGTGGATAATCGTAAGAGGTGTAAATGTCTCATACCTTGGTTGGTTATTGAGTACTTAGAGATTTGCTTGGAGCACTAATTCTCTACACCGTTCTTCCAACATTAGTGCAAGCGTAAGTCACAAGAATGGGGAATTCTATCTTCAGGCTCAAGTTTGGTATATCGGGTTTGCCCCATCAGTTATCTCATCATAAGGCCTACTTGAGGGTTGATAAAGATAGTCAGAGACGGTTTCGGCAGCGGTTAATTCTCACTTGATCTACTTGAGCCTAAGTTGTTCTTCTCACAAGATTTCAAGAATATGTTCGTAAAATGTGTTGCTGATTCTGAGGTATCAAAACCAGCAAGGGGGAAGGAGACATACATCTGAATGCAGAATGAGTACACATGATGGGCTTTATACTTCTTCTCAATTGAAGATTATTCCGGGAAAACAAATATCATAACCGCAGAGAAAATCAGTGTTCTAACTCGTTCCTTCAGGTGTATCATTCCAACTACGTGGGGGAAGAGAATGTCAGTTTCTGATGATAAAAGACGTACACAATTGTATGATGGTTCCTATGGTTAGTCGGTATCCTACTGAAGGAAATGTGTACATCCAGTACTCAGTAGATGTTATGGAACTGTCTTGGTGTTATCATGTCGACTACATATGGGATAAATTGATTACACTCGGGACTTAGCTGAATTTGGTGTAACAGTTCTCATCTGCAATGTCCTGAAAGGAGATAAGGGGATTTTCGGGTCTTAATTGATCTTGATGATGCTTTGTCGACTTCATTAATGGGATTGAGTGTGTACTTCGGGTTTTTGGGCTTCATATATCGAGACTGATTGCATCACTTCAACTACTTGGGGGAAGTGGTCTCTGGATACTCTTGGCATGCATTACATCAGACTTCAGCGGGAAGTAATGTGAGAAGGTTAATTTAAGTGAGAGATGATTCGTTGCTTATTTATGTGATGGTCCCCCGATCGGAGAATCTCGATGGTTATTCTTAAAAGGAGCAGCAATACTTAATGGGGTTTGATACGGTTTTCGCTGTACACATACCTTTCGTAAGCTTGAAAGAGAGCTTTGAAACTGCTCAAAAGGAAGATTGTAGGTTTGGGGGGAAGCCATCAAAGCTGCACATTGTGAAGGCTCAAGCTCAGATGATTATTTTGGAGCCTTGAAAGCTTTGGTGGTGAAAGTTTAGGAGATATTGACTACAGATTTCTACCACATGCTGAACGTATCCTCATTTTGGTATACATGTCATCATCGTCTTAAGCTGAGTAACATTTTCTTGTACATATCTTATACCATATGGTAAATAGAAAATTATAGATCTAGAAAATTGTAAATAGATACTTAGAAAACCTGCTAAGTGTAAATATAGAAACGTAAAACCAGAAAATCCATAAAAAATTAAAAAATTAGAAAAGACCAAAAATAGTTTCACCTAGGCATGTCTTCTGTTTATCGATAACATTTACGGACTTAGAAATGTCATTCAATAATGGCACGGGTCTTTAAATGAAGCTCGAGCAGAAGTTAAAATGGATGGTTAAAACATGTCTAAATGGCTTGCAGTTACTTCATACTGCAACCCGCGTTGTACAATTGGGAAAGCATGTCGCCAAAAAGACAGCTGTTCCTCCAACCGGGTGATGTTCACCTGGGCATGGATTACTTTATATCCATGTTTCCCCGATTTGATGTACGGTTCAGTGCATCATTTCGCGTATAAGAAGAGAAGTCTTCTTTGCACCATGAACTCTTTCAGTTCTATGATTCTTCAAGAGAGTTTTGGTGTTTCACAAGGTGGTAACTGGACTTAAATTTCACAAATACTTATCACTCAATTGAATGACTACAGCTCTTTAAATAGAAAACGGGTCATTAATTGAGGGGGAGTTTATTTGTTCAAATTTGGACACCTTTTTTAAACATTGTGCAACATCAGCAGTGACACTCTCTCTTGGTTTGAGGGGGAGCATTGTATGCTTCGTAATCAGAATATATTAAACTTGACCACATTTTCTCCCAAATTTTCTAAACATATTTTAATCAATTGGGATCACAAATCTCAAATGGTTTGAAATTTTTGATCGGGGGAGAGAATGTGATTTAAATATGAAATTCTGATATAAATGTGATCTTTTGGAACTCAAGTGTAGGCTCTCTCATATGTGCTAAACCTTTTCGTATATCGATGCACATATTGAGGGGGAGCGAATGATTTATGATGGCAACTGTGGAAGAATACCAAAGACCGACCAATCTTATTTTAATGCATTGGAGTTATAAGGATGGTGAGGTTAGGTATTTGTTCCCATGATCCAGCCAGAACCGGAGGGATCTTCCCAAGGACAATCCTCTAATTAGAATAGAAGTCCTTAGGAATGATTAAAAAGGAGAAAAGTGAATAAGGGAAGAGTGCCGACTGAGATGGAGCTAGCACTGGAACTAACCCAACAAGGTGCTAGTTATGAAGTCTCGGTAAGCACTGAAGGGGTTGAAGAATGAAAAAGAAATGTAAAGATAAAGGGTGAAAAGAAAGAAGCCCTCCTTACATCTTAGGCAGAAACCGGGTCAATACATATGCTGTCAGAATCACTTAGTTGATTGCTGACATTGAAGACAAAGTATTATGGACCCAGTGATACGCTGCACAACCCTCCCTAGCCACTCAAGGTCCCTCAAAGGACTCTTGTTTCACTTGTCACGGAGATCAATACATTGCTATCGTCTCTCTCACTCCGAGTTAGATGATATTGAAAAGGTGGCAGTCCTCTCCAGCCTCCGATCACTAAATCAAAATGCACTATTGAGTCTAGAGCCAAGAGATCATCAATTAATCTCATTAGGACACATTTCCAATATGCTTGCTGTTTCATACACCGTGAAAAGCAAGAAAATATATATGAAGAGTCCTACGCATTATCCTTGTGGTATTGCCAGAACATCCGAGTGATACTTAAAGTAATCACAATGAAGATGGAAATCCTTCTAGAGCCAACATCAAACGAGCTCTTGGTGGGTGACATGTGAGATCCTTCATGGATCAAACCTGTGACAACTGGAATGAAACAATGGGGCGATTCACATTTGAATCAAACTTGTTCCAGGAAATGGATTGACGGATGCTTTTGGAAAACCCTTCAATGTGCTCATCAAATGAATTTCGAGCGCATTGATTGTGAAAATTTTCAAACAAAAGTATTTATGACAGAAATGTGATTTAATGTGTAAAACCCTCGTTGTGTTACATAAAAATTGTTTATCTAGTAACACGCGAGTGATTTTTCTAATCAATTTCTCATCAATCAGTGGGTATTCAATTCACTGATTCACTCAACCGTGTTGTCTTCTTTGAGACGTTCCGGTATGAGAACATGCTTGTAAGACGAGTCCAATGTTAGTTCATTGAATGAGTCTTTACAACAAGCTGGAAATTCCTGTCAAGGAGAATTCTCTTTAAAGGGAATTCTACCTGATCACAGGTCGGTCCTCACGGATCCGAAGGTTAATCTAACCACACCGAACGAATGACAAAGCCATATTCGTTCTCCAACTTTATTGCTAACTGTTTTATTTCAGGTACATATAAAGATGGTGATGGTGGTTCCTGATTCCAGTATGTGACATGTCAATTCACACTCCATGCTCACACTTCTAACTCATTATTAAAGACATCATGATAGCTAAAAGACCTTCAACACAGCTTCCGCAACTCTGATGATAGCTATCATGATCCAGAAAAGTGTGAGCATGCGGGCCCAACGGTCACAACAAATCACATGGAGGCATTACTACAATGGATGAGCTCAGAGATTTTCGGTGGCTGATGATCTCAAAGAAGGCTCCAAGATCACAACTTCTCATGATGACGAAGCCACAAGATGACTTGAAGACGCATGTTGGATGATAACTTCAAAGAATACTCAAAGATCATCCAAAACAAAGAACAGTCATCACAAGTTCACTGCTAAAGGCACAAAGATTCTAGACGTTGAAGAATCAAGGTCTACGAGCTATGAAGTCAAGATTCAAGGATGAAGTGCTAGAATTCAGAACATTACTTCCGGGGTGACCTCCCTTAGGGGGAGATTGTTAGGAATATAAATATTCAGTTGAAGACTCGGTCACCCCGAGTACTTAGTAGCACATCATAGCTCGTAGGATCATTAGTAATATTATTAGTAGTTTAGTTATTATTAATATTGTGGAGTGGGTCGGGGCTTTCCCCACTGTCAGCTCACTCCACAGCCCGCTAGGGGCATATTATGTAGTAAGTATAAATACCCCTTCCCACCCATGGGAAGGGTTGGACCTTTCTCACTAATCTAATATCATTTGTTTCTCTCTCTACAAAGGCTCCCAATCTCTTCCTTTATCTCTCTAAGTTCTTGATAAATCGATCCATAAACAAGCCTCTAACTAGTGTTTCTTGCATAGTGAATACCCTACATCTTCGAAATAAGAAGGGTTCATCCCAAAAGTAGTACTTTAATTGATTAAAGAACCTCTTTTTTTCATGCCTGCTCATATGCTCAGGGATGACTCTACTTGCCAGGTAGTTAGCATAATCCGCATACCAAGGTTCAGAATCATTTATTAACATGAGCTGCTCTTCAGGAAATGTTTCCCGAATCTCACTCTTGTCAGATTCAGCGAGGCTGGGGTTTTCGAGACGAGAGAGATGATCAGCCGCAAGATTCTCTGCTCCTTTCTTATCACGAATTTCAACATCGAACTCTTGCAATAGTAGGATCCAACGAAGTAACCGTGGTTTAGCATCCTGTTTAGCGAAAAGATATCGAATAGCTGAATGATCCGTAAAAACAACCGTTTTAGAAAGGACAAGATACTGGCGAAATTTATCAAAAGCGAATACCACGGCTAGTAATTCCTTTTCAGTGGTAGTGTAGTTTTCTTGAGCAGGATTCATGGTTTTGCTAGCGTAGTATATTGGCTGAAAGTGTTTGTTAAGCCTTTGGCCTAATACTGCTCCAACAGCATAATCACTAGCATCGCACATGATTTCAAAGGGTAACTCCCAGTTAGGGGTAACCATAATTGGAGCTTGGGTAAGTTCCTGCTTCAATAGATCGAATGCGTCCTTGCACTCTTGAGAGAAGTCGAACGGGGCATCCTTCATGAGTAACTGAGTCATTGGTTTAGCTACCTTTGAGAAATCTTTAATGAATCTCCTATAGAAGCCAGCATGACCCAAAAAAACTACGGATTGCCTTGACAGTTGTTGGATAGGGAAGTTTGGATATAGCTTCAATTTTTGCCCGGTCTACTTCGATTCCATTTCCTGAAATTTTGTGCCCCAGCACAATCCCTTCTTTTACCATAAAGTGGCACTTTTCCCAGTTTAGTACCAAGTTGGTCTCCTCACAACGTTTGAGCATTTTCTCAAGGTTAGCAAGACAGCGATCAAAAGAGTTTCCAACGACTGAAAAATCATCCATAAAGACCTCCATGCTGTCTTCCATTAACTCATGGAAGATTGCCGTCATGCAGCGCTGGAAAGTGGCGGGGGCGTTACATAGTCCAAAGGGCATTCGCTTGTAGGCGAAGGTGCCATAAGGGCATGTAAACGTGGTCTTTTCTTGGTCCTCAGGAGCGATAGGGATTTGGAAATACCCTGAGAACCCATCTAGGAAGCAGTAGTACTCATGCTCTGCTAACCTTTCCAACATTTGGTCGATAAATGGGAGAGGGAAATGATCTTTTCGGGTTGCATCATTCAACTTCCTATAATCGATGCACACACGCCATCCAGTTACTGTTCGTTGAGGTACTAACTCATCCTTATCGTTCTTCACCACCGTCATTCCTCCCTTTTTTGGTACAACCTGTACAGGACTTACCCATGGACTGTCCGAAATCGGGTAAATTAGTCCTGCATCTAGGAGCTTAATGACTTCCTTCTTTACGACTTCCTTTATGTTGGGATTTACTCGCCTTTGAGGTTGCACGGTGGGTTTATAATCCTCCTCCATGAGGATTTTATGCGTACAAAAGGTAGAGTCAATACCCTTGATATCGGCTACACTCCATGCTATAACTCCTTTATATTTTTTTAAAACTCCTAAGAGTTTATCCTTTTGTTCATTTTTCAAAGAAGAGCTTATGATTACCGGAAGTTGATCTTCCCCTTGGAGGAAAGCATATTCAAGGTTGGTTGGGAGTTCCTTGAGTTCTACCGCAGGTGGCTCGATGATGGAAGGTTTAGGTTTGTTCTCGGGTTTACGAAGCTCAAGCTGTTCGATTTCTTGTCTGGGATAGAAGGAGACTGCATTCACATCCATAGCCTTCTCCTCCTCTAAGATAGGTAAGAAAGCTTCATCTCGCAACCAACCAGCTTCCACCTGTTCATCTACACAATTATCAATCTCGTCGGATAGTTCATCGATTTCTTAGATGAAATACAGTTGATTATCTGCTTCGAGAGAAAGATTCATTGTGTCCTTGATGTCGAAGGTTAAGCTATCGGCCCCCACTCGTAAGGTTAGTTTGCCGTCATGAACATCAATAACAGCACGAGAAGTTGCAAGGAAGGGTCTTCCTAGAATGATGGGCACAAGATCATCTTCTTCCATTTCTAGGATGACGAAGTCAACTGGAAATTTAAACTTCCCTACCTTAACCAGCACATTCTCGCATATTCCTAAGGGGTATTTGACTGATCTATCGGCCAGTTGGATGCTCATACGGGTTGGTTTCAACCCAGAATACCCTAGCTTGAGGAACAGGGAATGCGGCATAAGATTGATGCTTGCTCCTAAGTCGGCTAAAGCATTTTTGACTGAAAGAGATCCAATTGAACAAGGCAAGGTGAAACTACCTGGGTCGTCCACCTTCTTTGGTAGCCCTCATTGAGTCACCACAGAACATTCTTCTCCTAAGGTTACAAGACCCTCGAGCCCTTTCCTGTTGGTGAGCAGCCTCTTGAAGTATGTACTATATTTGGGCATATGATAACATGCATCAAGAAGGGGTATGGTGACGACCGAATTCTTCAAATATGACAGGAATCTTTTATTATCACTTTCGACCTTTTGATTCTTGAGGCGAGATGGGTATGGGACTTTAAGGGGCTGTTTGGCAGGAGTAGGTGGGGATGGAGTTACCGGAGGGGTTTGCTCGGGATTTTCGTCGTTCACATTATCGTTCTCCTCATGAGGGGTGTTGGGTTCCATGACGTTAGATAGTTGAGCTGGGTAGGGTGGATCCTTAGTAGTTGTTCCAGCACGAGTGGTGATGGCGAGTAAAGGATCTCTTTGCGGTTCGCCAAGGCCGTCGAGAGTGGCGTTGAGTTCTGCGAATTTGGCCCTCACGTTGGTTTGTTGGCTATTGATAAAGTTGTCAAGACCATTTAGTTGCAGATTCTTTTCAAACGTGAAATGCCCGAGATCATCCTCAAAAGTGCTCCTAACCTTATAGTCAGGATATTCTCCTCCTCCCTCTTCTCTCACAAGATTTCCCCAAGGGGTGAAATCATTGTTTTGGTAGAAAGTTAAGAGCGAAGGATCATCGAAGATGTCGTGGCTTGACAAGCATGCTTGTTCGGTGGTGGTATCATCCTCGCATTCCTCCACTTCATGCGGGCCACCACATTGATCACAGATCAAGTATGGGTTTGATAACCGCTTAGTTGGTTGCGACTTGTCTAGATAAGATACCTGATCATTCAATCTACTCACCCGGCTAGCAAAAGGAGGCTCTTTCATGATCTTGGAAACGCTCATGATCGAATCGGGTTCATCCCAGGTATCGTCTTGATCATTCGCGTATTCCTCAATTCTATTCCATCCTTCCTCAACGCTTAGTTTGGCTATTTTTCCTTTTGATGAATTATTAATGCCCAATTGGTCGTTTTTGGAGACACTGTCATAAAAGATTTGGACAAGAAGCCAGAGTTCAATGCCATGATGAGGGACCTGTCTAATTAGATCCTTGAATCTAACCCAAGATTTGTGAATAGGTTCTGCTGGTCCAACATGGAAGCGGAGGATTTCGTCCCTCAACTTTGAAGTTCTTCCTATGGGAAAGAATTTCTCATAGAATTTTGAGATAAGCTGTTCCCATGTGAAGATGGATTCGGAAGGAAGTTGGTTATACCAGTCTCCGGCTCTTTCATGAAGGGTGAAGGGAAAGAATCGCAACCGGGAGGTATCTCTAGTGGCTCCGTCCGTATGGAGGGTATCCACTATTTTCAGGAAGTCCTTGATGTGTTGGATTGGATCTTCAGTTTTCAATCCGTGAAACTTGCATACACTTTGGACCAGCCAAATATCAGTTGCACGCAAGACCCCATCCGTGTGTTCATTTGGAAAAAACGATAGCATTGGAAAAACCACGAGGGGTGGGAGAAGAGTAGTCCTTGAGACATTTAGGGATTGGGATTTCGGGAACTTCCATATCGTGATTGGGTTGAGGGCTAGGAGGTGTAGAATGATGATTGGATTCTTCCTCAGAGAGGGCATCATCAAAATTGATCATGGATGGTTCAGCCGCTTGGTGGAGTCGCCTTAATTTATGCATTTCCCTTTCGGGTTCAGCATAGGGTGTGGCAAGAGTCTTTATCGAGCTTCGGCTCCTAGTGATTCTAAGATTAGGGGGGTCATCATCCAAAATTAGGGAATATCCTCCTAAAGTGCGTGCTCTAGGAGGTGGTTGTGGTTGTTGTGGTGGTGGGTTGTTGGGGTTAAGGATATTACAATCTTCCATGATGTCGGATGGTATGGTTACGAACAAAGACACGAAGAAAATAGATAGACTAAAGAAAACCTAGAAAAATAAAATAAAAATCTCACTAGAAAGGAATCTAGTGAGTAGACCTAATAGAAATAAAAATTCAACCTAAACAATAACTATTCCCCGGCAGCGGCGCCAAAAACTTGATGCGTGGGTTTTGCAACCTTACAACAGGTTTTACCTCTCGAGGGATCTCAAGAGGCTTACAACCCCACCAGGCAGTGTACCTGACCGATGTAGTATAGTGTAGTGGTAAGTACGGGGGATTGATCGTTCTCCACAGGGAATAGTGTTCGTTAGGTGTGAAAGACTACTCTAATTAGGTCTAAGGGTTGAGGAAGATTCTTTTTATGTTTTTATATTTTTATGAAAGCAAGTAAAATCTCGGTTTTGAAAGAGTGGGCGGAATTAGTTGCTAGTCAACTAACCCAAAATTACTACGGATGCAAATAAAATAAAATAACAAAAATGAAAATGTGGTAAGAAACTTATGTGTAGAGAAATGTGTTTACTTAGATTTCCTTACTCCCTAACCTTTCTTTTACCGGTTAATTAGTGTGTATTAGTCGCGTGGATGACGGGTGTATTCCTTAATACCATTCGTGGGGTGGCGTACTTACTTCCCCAACTCTACAAGCTCCTACTTCACTCCTATGTCGAGCCGGCTAGGAAGCTCCTAACATGGGATCACTAGAATTCGCTTGTGCATTAAATACAACCATAAAAACCTTTAGTACGCATTTGGTTCATGTTTCTTAAGACGTTCAAGCAAGTTACCGAATAGGAAGTTAGCCAGTTTTCTTAAGCCTAACATAGATAAACAATCATCCAATACAACTAACCACACACTAATAACCAATAATCAATAGCTAGGTTTCATTAGATCTAAGCAAACACAAGATAAATTTAGCCTAACATGTTAATCAAAAGACAAGAATAAGATAAAATCAAACAACACATAGACATATTGAATGATTAATTGATAACTTATCTTCAATGTAGCATGGAAGATCTCAAGGCAAAAAGCCTTGAAAAAGAAGCTAAATTCGTCCTAGGGTTTTCTCCCAAAATTCCACACACTAAGCTCTCTCTTAATGACAAAAAATTAGAAAACTATATATAGATTTTTGGATCTGACGGCGTCACGTTATGGAGTGTGACGCCGTCACCTCGCCGCTTTTAGGGTTCCCGGATGACCTTCTCGACGCCGTCCCTCTTTAGCTCTTCAAAAATCCATTCTGGCTTATCAAGGCTTGACGCCGTCGAACCTTGAACGTGACGCCGTCCCCTTATGATTTAAGCCGTGACGCCCTTGATCAAGTTAAAGCGTGACGCCGTCAGAATTCACATGGTATTTTCACTGGCTTATCATGAGTAAATTTCACGTCCAACTTTTCTTGCCAAGTCATGACGCCGTCTGGGGTTAAATGTGACGCCGTCAAAGGTAACTTTCAGCCGATTTTTGAGACTTTGTCGTTTTCTTCACTTTTATGCTCCAAAAACGTCCAAAATGCCTCCTTTTCCAGATTTCTCCTCAAAAGTACCTAAAATGACAAAAGGAACGATTTAGGGCAATATTTGATCAAATAAATACGATTTAAGGCTTAAATGACCCCTTAAAAGCGGTACACTTTTCGCTTCATCAGTAGTTATCGAATTTAGAGGTTGTCTGTTTGATGGTGGAATTTTCGAAATCGGAAGATGTGAAGTAAAGCGAGATGTCATAAGGTTAAGTTTCGTATGATTTTTTTAATGGTCATAATTGTAGGTAATCCCGTTGGTAGGTTGCCCTCTGATGGTTAGTGGTGTAACTTGACCTCTCGAATTGGAACGTGATGCGAGACAAGGCAAAATTTATGTGAAAAGGTTAGGTAGAAGTTTATCTGGTTACTGTGTTTACTAGTATGAATACCCATAAATTGCACTTCTTTTGTCTACTCACGTGAGTTTGTGATTTATTGAGAATGGAAATAGAAATTTTGACTTTGATAAAAAAAATTTAGGCAACCATTCTGATGAAGCGAAAAGTGTACCGCTTTTAGGGGGTCATTTAAGCCCTAAATCGTATTTATTTGATCAAATATTGCCCTAAATCGTTCCTTTTGTCATTTTAGGTACTTTGGAGAAGAAATCTGGAAAAGGAAGCATTTTGGACGTTTTTGGAGCATAAAAGTGAAGAAAACGACAAAGTCTCAAAAGCTGCTGGAAAAGTACACCTGACGGCGTCAAGGATTGCTCCTGACGGCGTCACGGCTTGGCAAAAAAGGTGGATATGAAAAATACACATGATAAGCCAGGGAGTTTTACAAAGGAAGTCTGACGGCGTCACCCTTTGAAGTGATCAAGGTCGTCACGGTTTAAGTTAAAGAGAGACGGCGTCAAGCTTTATTCTGACGGCGTCAAGCCTTGATAAGCCAGGGAGGATTTTGGAGGACTAAAGAGGGACGGCGTCAGGAAGACCATCCGGGAACCCTAGACACGGCGAGGTGACGGCGTCAAGATCTATAACGTGACGCCGTCAGACACTAAGTTCTATATATAGTTTTGCAATTTTTTGTCATTAGTGTGCAACTTTGTGAGGAGAAACCCTAAGACGAATTTCTGCCATTTTTAAGGGTTTTCATACCCTTGGATCTCCCATGTTTAATTGAAGATAAGTAATCACTTAATCAATCAATATGTCTATGTGTTGTTTGATTATATCTTGTTCTTGTCTTTTAATTAACATGCTAGGCTAGATTTATCTTGTGTTTGCTTAGATCTAATGAAACCTAACTATTGATTATTAGTTGTTAGTGTGTTATTAATTGTATTGGATGATTGTTTATCGATGTTAGGCTTAAGAAAACTGGCTAACCTCCTATACGGTAATTTGCTTGAACGTCTTAAGAAACATGAACCAATGCGTACTAGGTTTATATGGTTGTATTTAATGCATGAGTGAATTCTAGTGATCCCATGTTAGGAGCTTCTTAGCCGGCTCGACGTAGGAGTGAAGTAGGAGCTTGTAGAGTTGGGGAAGTACGTACGCCACCCCACGATTGGTATTAAGGAATACACCCGTCATCCACGCAATTAATACACACTAATCAACCGGTAAAAGATAGTTAGGGAGTAAGGAAATCTAAGTAAACACATTTCTCCCCATATAAGTTACACAACCTTTTCATTTTCAGTTATTTTATTTTATTTGCATTTGTAGTTATTTGGGTTAGTTGACTAGCAACTAATTCCGCCCACTCCTTCAAACCCGAGATTTTACTTTCTTTCATAAAATTCTAAAAATACAAAAAGAATCTTCCCTCACCCTTAGACCTATTAGAGTAGTTTTTCAATCCTAACGACACTATACCCCTAGAGAACGATCAATCCCCCGGTACTTGCCACTTCACTATACTACATCGGTCAGGTACACTGCCTGGTGGGGATTGCAAGCCTCTTGAGATCCCTCGAGAGGTAAAACCTGTTGTAAGGTCGCAAAACCACGCATCAAGTTTTTGGCGCCGCTGCCGGGGAATAGTTATTGTTTAGGTTGAATTTTTTATTTTATTAGGTCTACTCACTAGATTCCTTTCTAGTGAGATTTTTATTTTTATTTTTCTAGATTTTCTTTAGTCTATCTTTTTTCTTCGTTTCTTTGTTCGTAACCAATACCATCCGACATCATGGAAGGTGGTAATATCCTTGATCCCAACAACCCACCACCACAACAACACCCACCTCCTAGAGCCCGTACCTTAGGAGACTACTCCCGTCCTAGCCACCATGGCTATCGAAACACCATTGAGCTCACTCAAGGAGCCAATGTCACTCCCTTGCGATCCGACACCATCCGGTTGGTGCAAAGCGGATGCGCATTCCATGGACTTCGTTCCGAAGATCCTAATCAACATCTCAAGGACTTTCTCAAAATTGTTGATTCCATAGACCTTGATGTTGCCACTCGAGAGACGACCCGGCTGCGTCTCTTTCAATTCTCTCTGCGGGACCAAGCTAGTCAATGGCTAGAGCGTCTACCCGCAGGATCCATCACCTCTTGGGATGATCTCACCACTAGTTTCCTCGCTCAGTTTTTCCCACCAGGAAGAACTACCAAGCTAAGGAATGATATCTTGATGTTCCAAAAACGTCAAGGCGAAACCCTCTACGAGGCATGGACTCGATTCAAGGACTTACTCCAAAAAGTCCCTCACCATGGCATAGAACTTTGGCTCCAAGTCCAAATCTTCTATGACCATATCAATCTCTCCACGAGGCAAACCATTGACCAATCGGCCGGTGGTAAGCTACGTGATCTAAGTGCGGAACAATCATGGGCTCTCCTAGAAGATCTTGCTCTTTATGACAACGAAAGTTGGAGTGATCCCCGTGATTTGAAAAAAACGGTCAAGGCAATATCTTTGCCTTCGAACAATTCAAGCACTTCCGACTGTAGGATCATAGAACTTGAAGACCAAGTCAAGTTTCTTATGAAATCCTACGAGGCTCCTAAACCTTCAAGCCAAGTGAACAAAATCACTTCTTCATGTGAATTATGTAGTGGTCCCCACGACACTCGTGATTGCATGGAACTCCCCGAACAAGCTTTTGCGGACTACGCATCCTCGCGTACCGACGGAGCGGGAGACAAGTGGTACACTTTCAAACCCGAGCCAAACCCCTACGGTGATTCATACAACCCCTCGTGGAAAAATCACCCAAACCTTAGATGGAAACAAAACCAAAACGCACAACAAACCAATTCTTCCAACCCACCTAATCGTTTCCAATCAAGCGGTTCCAACTCGAACCGTACTTTCAATAACAATCCTTCCAACAATTATGGTAGTACCAATAACTTTGAAGGATTGATGTCCCAATTTATGGCATCTCAAGAA
The DNA here is from genome assembly GCA_021014915.2 of Artemisia tridentata subsp. tridentata. NCBI lineage: Eukaryota > Viridiplantae > Streptophyta > Magnoliopsida > Asterales > Asteraceae > Artemisia > Artemisia tridentata. The sequence goes on from CP139508.1 coordinate 390,872,181, forward strand.
GCTCGTTTAGCCAAGTTTGAATCCTAATTCAATCAACAACAAACGGAGATGACCAATAAAATTGACAACTTATTGAAAGCCCTCAATAACCAAGTGCTATCACCTCCACATAAGGACGCTAGGAACACAAATAGCGGACCCCAAGTAAAAGACCCCTCTTCATCCAAACACGTCCACTTCGTCAACATTGTCAATATCAAACCAATTGATAGGAATGAGGATAATAGTGAACCTGAGGATGAGGTTAAGAAAGTCGAGGTTGATAAAGAAGTTAGGAAAAGTGAGATTAAAGAAGTAGATGATGATGAGGACTACTTCAATAGGCTACCCACTAAGGAAGAGCGCGCATATCATACAGACTTATTCGATGACCCCAAGACACCATACTTCCTAGGTAGACCAATTATAAAAATAGGCGATCCTTCTAATCTCAACATACCATGAAACATCGGACATTTGCATGTGTGGAAAGCTTACATCGACCTTAGATCGCCCGTAAACATCATGACTAGAGCCCACTACAACTTAATAATGAAAAATCAACTTGGGTATAGGATGTTCCCTGATAAGGGTTGGATGAGTAACTTCACGGGAAGAGTTAAGGGATTACCGGTTTATGTAGGAAACTTCACCTATGTCACCGACTTTGTAATTGTAGAAGATATCCGCCCAATAGTCGATGCATCCTTAACTCAAGTAGTTTTTGGAAAACCATTTGTTGAGGTCTCTAGAATGACTTATGAACCTTCCTTAGGGATAGTTAGATTTAAGAATGAGACCGATGAGGTAAACTACCAAATGCCATATAAGATAGAGCAATTCCAACACTTGTCAAATGTTGAGAAGGAGCTTAAGCAAGTGGTCTACTATAGGAATGATGAGGATAGAAATAAAGGAGTAGACTATGTTATGGAAAGGATATCCGGTTTCTACAAGGATTGTTTGAAATTAGGACCGGAATATAAAACCGGAAATGAGATTGGCCTAGGAACCGTGACCAATGATGGAGTCACGTAATGTACGGTGACTTTGAGTCTAGCTACAAGACTCGTTAATAAAGAAAAGCGCTTCTTGGGAGGCAACCCAAGCTTTATTTGCTTTGTGTGTTTATTTATTTGTTTGTTTGATTTTATTTGTTTCCGTATGTATGTTTAATTTTTATTATTATTGATTCATGTTCAAAACTAAATTGTGAAAATGCTTTATCTTGTTTTTAACTTCTTCTTAACTACATATAAAGGTATTTTGCAAAAGATAAGTGTAAGGGAAATCCAAATCGGTTTATTAGAACACAAATGAACATGAATCGTAATAATATTAAATTAACATACATATTAGTAATTGTTTGAGTCAAATGCTTGTATCGAGTCATAATGATATTTTGCAGGATTTCCAGGAAGTAAGGTATAGGTTTTTCCATAAATTTTCCGGAAACTTAACATGAGAATTCTGTCAGATCATTTCTGACGGCGTCAGGCATTACAACCTGACGGCGTCAGGTTTTAATTTTCTGAAATTTTTGAAAGTTTTGTTTTCATAAAAAGTTTTTATTAAATCTCTAACTTATAAACTCCAGGAATCTGCAAAATTATCATTCCACAAGCATTATATCCTTAATCGTTTTGTTTTTATTTCTAAGTTTGGAATTACATCTAGTTGTGAGTTTTCTTTGTTCAGGTTGATGCTTTGGGTTTTTTGTGTTTGTTTTCTCAGGTTTAACACGTTATATTGGACAAGAAGATGATTTATATTTCGGAAGGGAAGCTTTCAACGTTCATTTTCTTGGAGGAGGATTTAACCATGTTACCGGATTATCCACATCGAACGAATCAGGGGAGTATTTGTTTTCATTCTTTTACCTTATTTACTTTTACATCCTTTGAATGAACATTTGGGACAATGTTCAGCTTAAGTGTAAGGGGAGGGTAAATGATGATACCTTAGAGAATACAATTGCACTTGATTTTTGTTTGTTTGATGGTAGATGTGTAATAAAACTGAGATAAATACTTGTCAGGGCAATTTTAGTGCCAAATTTAAATTTTTTTACAACATTTAGGAGTGAAACTTTGGTCTTAATGAGCGTCTCATGGATAGGAAGTTATATGACTAGCACAAAACCGTACCACTAAAAAAAAATTTCCACCCCCAAATATGGGAGGATCGCCCCTAGAATTGGTAGGAAAAGCATTTATGCTATGATGTGTGTACCGGTAGCACTTAGATTCTAGAACTTGCGTTAGGACCATTCCGAGGCCACAAGTGAGACTACATTCGTGTAGTTAGATTTACTACATGATAAGAGGCATTAGGATTAACCCATTGTTTTACACCTGTGTTTTTGTTATAATTACATTGGCTACATTGGTCAAGTAATTCTCCCACACCCTTTGCGTTGTACCCATTTTTGGTACACGATACCCCTAGTACACCCCTCAGAGCCTATCTTTTCGTTTCTAACTTTAAGCATTTTACTTAAAGGAAGAATTTGTTTACACCCCACTTAAATGTACACCCAAATCGCCTTAGCCTACCTTGTATGCACTCATTTTTTGTGCATTATTGTGACAACATTTGTTTAAACCCCAAGTTAATTATCTAATTGATTACATGGTTGCTAAGTCGAGTCATATCCTTGTACATATTGTTTTGGGACAATTGGGACTCATGGGTAAAGTACTAGTGTAGTGGAGTAATGGGGAAGAACAACATTATTACCCCCATATGTGCTAAAAATTTTAAAAGTACTCTAAGTGTTTCGATTATCTTAATTCGAGTCATTAGAATAGTTATTTGTAAAGTTATGTAAAAGTTCAAGTGTAAGGGGAATGCAACGCCCCTATGAAGTATTATTTTGGATGGTAGGGCAAAAGTGTATGAAAAAAAAATCGAAAAAATCAAGAAAAATACAAAAAAATGAGAAAAAAAAAAGTAGAAAAAAAACCATACGGACTACCATCCCGTTTCATTTTATGTTTATTTTATGTTTTTGTTATTTTTGTTTTTAGCTTAAGTCGAGTCTAGTCTTGGCTTAGCAACGCCATATTGTACATGTAATTAATCAAGATCTTTAACTCGCCACCAGTAAAATATCCCTTATCCAACAAAACCGTGTTTATCATATCCCTGCACCTAACGTTATAACCCATGTAAAAGCCCTCTTTGATAGTTTATCTTAGGTGCTTACGCATAGTGGAGGAGGTTTTTGATCCTTTCCCAAGCCTATGGTAATCTATTTGCTATGACAGGTAGTGAGAGATATTATCCGTTTTCATTTATGAGATACACTTTTATGACACCTGAGAGATGTGAGTATCTAAACACTACTTGTAAGGTGCTAGTTTGTAATCTCCGTGCTTATTATGATTAAAGTGGAACGACTATTTGTTGTAATTACTTTTATATTAGCGTTAAATGACCCCTAACTTGTATTTTGATTAGAATAAAAGCGCATTTGCTTGAGGACAAGCAAATCTCAAGTGTAAGGGTATTTGATGAAGCGAAAAGTGTACCGCTTTTAGGGGGTCATTTAAGCCCTAAATCGTATTTATTTGATCAAACATTTCCCTAAATCGTTCCTTTTGTCATTTTAGGTACTTTTGAGAAGAAATCTGGAAAAGGAAGCATTTTGGACGTTTTTGGTGCATAAAAGTGAAGAAAACGACAAAGTCTCCAAAGCTACTGGAAAAGTACACCTGACGGTGTCAAGGATTGCTCCTGACGGCGTCACGGCTTGGCAAAAAAGGTGGATATGAAAAATACACATGATAAGCCAGGGAGTTTTACAAAGGAAGTCTGACGGCGTCACCCTTTGAAGTGATTAAGGTCGTCACGGTTTAAGTTAAAGAGAGACGGCGTCAAGCTTTATTCTGACGGCGTCAAGCCTTGATAAGCCAGGGAGGATTTTGGAGGACTAAAGAGGGACGGCGTCAGGAAGACCATCCGGGAACCCTAGACACGGCGAGGTGACGGCGTCAAGATCTATAACGTGACGCCGTCAGACACTAAGTTCTATATATAGTTTTGCAATTTTTTGTCATTAGTGTGCAACTTTGTGAGGAGAAACCCTAAGACGAATTTCTGCCATTTTTAAGGGTTTTCATACCCTTGGATCTCCCATGTTTAATTGAAGATAAGTAATCACTTAATCAATCAATATGTCTATGTGTTGTTTGATTATATCTTGTTCTTGTCTTTTAATTAACATGCTAGGCTAGATTTATCTTGTGTTTGCTTAGATCTAATGAAACCTAACTATTGATTATTAGTTGTTAGTGTGTTATTAATTGTATTGGATGATTGTTTATCGATGTTAGGCTTAAGAAAACTGGCTAACCTCCTATACGGTAATTTGCTTGAACGTCTTAAGAAACATGAACCAATGCGTACTAGGTTTATATGGTTGTATTTAATGCATGAGTGAATTCTAGTGATCCCATGTTAGGAGCTTCTTAGCCGGCTCGATATAGGAGTGAAGTAGGAGCTTGTAGAGTTGGGGAAGTACGTACGCCACCCCACGATTGGTATTAAGGAATACACCCGTCATCTACGCAATTAATACACACTAATCAACCGGTAAAAGATAGTTAGGGAGTAAGGAAATCTAAGTAAACACATTTCTCCCCATATAAGTTACACAACCTTTTCATTTTCAGTTATTTTATTTTATTTGCATTTGTAGTTATTTGGGTTAGTTGACTAGCAACTAATTCCGCCCACTCCTTCAAACCCGAGATTTTACTTGCTTTCATAAAATTATAAAAATACAAAAAGAATCTTCCCTCACCCTTAGACCTATTAGAGTAGTTTTTCAATCCTAACGACACTATTCCCCTAGAGAACGATCAATCCCCCGGTACTTGCCACTTCACTATACTACATCGGTCAGGTACACTGCCTGGTGGGGATTGCAAGCCTCTTGAGATCCCTCGAGAGGTAAAACCTGTTGTAAGGTCGCAAAACCACGCATCACATTCTTAGTATAGCATGATCCTACCTGAATTATACATAGGTGATCAGGCTTTGTATACTTAAGGTCCAATGATGCAATGCTGAGTTTAGTTATTAGAAAACTATCGGTCCTTCTGTTTGCGATATTACAACATAAAATACTTTTCAAGGAAGTAAATAGTTCAGGGGGGTGATTACATAATATTTTGTAAAGTAACGGTGAAATAGTTTGTAGAGTAATAGTAACGCAGTTTTATTGCTTAAATAGAAAGTGGCTAAAGAAGTCCATAAGGGAGTAAAATAGTTTATAAGGTGTTAGTAAAACTTGTAGAATAGTTGTAACATAATTTACAAAATGCTAGTGAAGTCATTTATTGGTTTATGAAATAGTAGTAAGATAGTGAATCGGTTTACTACATGCCAATAATATAATTTGTAAATTAATTAGTGATTTAGTTTATAGGGCAATTAGGAAAACAATTTATTGTTTACAAGATAGTAGTAAGGTTACAAATTTGATTTTTATGATATAGTGGTAGGACAGTTCAGAAGACGACCGCAAAATGGTTTGTAGGATATTTGAAAACAATTTATGTGTTCATAGCGACACGGTTTATTATTTTATTAGGGGGTAGCAAGGTGACCAACTGGTTTATAATATGAATACATATAGTTGAAAAATGATGACAAAGCAGTTTATTATGTGGTAAAGTAGTTTGTAAGAGAGTGACAAAATGATTGATGGGATAGTGACAAACAGAGTATAATTTTTTTTAGCGAAATGGTTTATAAGGTGATAGTAATGGTTTCACAGATAATAGCAAAACTGTCTGTAAGGTGTTTACAAAATGGTGGTCAAAACAGTTTTCAAACGGGTAATACAGTTTATTATATGACAAATAAAAATTGTTGTAGAATAGTTATGAATTAGGTAGTGTAACACCCCATAAATCTGATTTAGTGGAAGCATACATGCTTGGGTGCTACTAAACTGGAATCTCAACACAAGGTACAAAGAACGGTTTTGCTTCAACCGTTTAAAATAGATTTCATATTCAAAAGTGTTAAGTTTACAGCATTTCAAAAATGGTATGGAAATATGAGCCCATAAAAGGAATCAAGCGGTCCCAATTACATTAGAGTCTTCTATGACCATGCCATGCCATGCCAAAAGCCTCCAACAGTGTACTATCGCTTTATACCTGAAAATACATGCTAAAGTGTCAACACGAGGTTGGTGAGTTCATAGGTTTATGATAGAGCAGTAAAAATACTGTGAGTTCCATAAGAGTTTTGTGACCATTGTGTCACTCACAATGTCATGAAAATGGTGTTTACCTTAAAGTAAAATTTGAGGTGTGGACCAAGTGTAGGGTATGCAACCCAAAATAAAATAGTTTATTACGCTAGCTCTAAGTTCATGCAACCGAAGCTATAACTTGTGTGTATGCTCTAGAAACATGTTAAATATCAAGGCCCGGCAAGTGTGTATCCCAGACACTTGTAGTTTCGATATGGTATACGTTCGTTTGCCTATCCGGTCAACCCGAACGGGGACGTTACTCCCAATAGATCTATTTATAACATTCGCGCTTCCCAGCAGGAATTGACGGTTCATGAGTTTGGGCAAATTGGGACATACTAGTGCTTAGGCTAATCCGCGTAATAGTTTGATAACAACAGTGTTGGTCCATAAAATAGTTTTGCATGTTTCTCACCCCGATTGTAAAACAAGTGTAAATAGAGTGGGGCTATAAACTCACATGCATATCAGTCAATCACATATCGCTTTCAAATAACCAATTCAAATAATTCAGCTCAACAGTTAGATACTGAGTAAACAGTTGTCATATTCCAAATAAACGGTCTTTGAGTCTAGTTAAAACGAGCATATATTCTCCCCCAGAAACAGTTTAAAAACCAGTAAGAGTAGGGGCCATGAACTCACCTTAGCTTGCAGCAACGCAAAATATCACAGTGGTCACAACTGGCATCAAGAGCTAAACACAACGATAGCGAGGGTACAGGCACAACGGTGCCGGCTCGGCACAGCCTAGTATGTATATATATATATATATATATATATATATATATATAGCCTATATATATATATATATATAACTATCTCAGAATACTTCTCGTAAAGTAAAAGAGTTTTCAAAAGACAAGCGTCTTAGTTTTCGTGGATCACTCGTATCAAAGTTTGTAAAAAGTTTAGTGTTAACGTTTCGTGTGGTGGTAAGACAGCATAGACTAAAGAACACTCACGCCAAATAGAAAATCGACACAGTCGAGAAAAGTACGGAAGAGAACTTGAGTCGAGAAAAAGAATGACAAACGAAGTCAAGGAAAATAGTGACAAAAGAAAATGTCAACCAAATAAGTCAATTAATACGTTTTCGGAGTTTCCCCGATAATCTCAATTAGTTCGGAAATAATCAATAAAGTTTTGGAAGAGTAATTTAAGTTTTAAAAGAAAACTTAAATTAGTATATCACATGATAAATGTTTTTATGTTAAGAAAAACTACAAGTTTCGATTATTGCCGGGTTTTATGAGATAAACGTTTTTGAAATATAAAGTGTAAGTTTAGGAATTTTATAAATCATGTTGCGTCTATTTATATAATTTTCACAAGTCGTCGTGACTTCAATAAAACTCAGTTTCTCAAAATAATGTTCTCGACAGTTTATAATTACCCATTCGTTATTAGTTTAACAAACGCCAATTGAATATTTAGGTCCGGTATGAGTCCACAGAGTCCAAATATAATAGCCACAATTCAAGTATTTATTCCGTTATGTATCCGTATTTTCTAATATGAATTATCAATTTCAAGTTAAATTTTCCGAAGCGTACCAAGAACACCAATGTCAAAACGAGTGAACAAGTTAGTTCGTAAATTAGGTGATTCGTAAAAATTACCAAACTTATTCATTTCCATTATCTATATATACTAAAGATGAACGTCGGTGTCCATTAAAATATTAAACATTCAATTGCATATTACCAAAACGTTGGCCTGTTTAGTTAGTCCATGAGAAGCCTAATTTTAACAATTTATCCTTAAGTGACACCATGGGCTTGAGGCCCATGGATTTGACAACCCACCGTGAGATATGTAAATTCAAAACACACCCAAATTGAAAAGGAACCCATCACAGGTTTGAAATAAACTTGTCCCATTGTAATTTTCGATAGTTGGCTGTAGAGGTATCTAAGTTTACAGGATGTAGGTTGCGTAATGGGAATGAACGGATTAAGAATTCAAGTACTCGAGTTCACACCCCTTGTGTGTCTCGCAATATCGAACCGACAAACACCACACTTGTGGTTTTGTTAAACGACCCTAAGTCACAAACCAAACAAATAAGTAAGACCCAGTTCGTTCCGAGACTAAGATTAGACACACCCTAGTTGGGTGTTTTCTTGAACTGAGGACAGCTAAACAGATTACACGCACCCTAAGTGCTAGGAACGAACTAGAAAGGAAATATAAGCTCGACCAAGCGCACATGATAACGAAAGAAAGCATAAGCAAGTTGCACCCTGATCGGTTAACAACCGAGCCCCAACAAACTCATACGTGGGAATGCAAACACCCCCTTAGTGTCGTTGCTAAACCGAGGCCACAAGTTACCTTACATGGTCTATTACTAACTGGACATAACCAAAACCAGTCGAGTATCTAAAACCGAACAAATAGACAAATTTCAATCCTAGCCGAATCAATAACAACGAGACTCAAGGCATGACTCAGATTCAGGACAAGACAACAATTCCACCCTGTGACTGATTGGTCTCGACCCGTAACCCACATGGGTTCTTTGACTGGATTCGAGGACAAATGCATCAAACAAACACCCTTTAAAATCGAGATTTAACCACACGAAATTAGTTTTTAACACATCAAATCCATTATCATTGTTGGAAAACATATTAGAGACCTACTTCTAACAGTTTTTCTGATCGTTTATGGGCTCTAGGTGGTTTAGACCTTGATCTAGGTTGAACTATGATAAGCATGATGATAATATTGGCGGAATATTCAAATAAAAGAATACAATACTATCACAACAAGGTTTTTCCAATTTCTCCGTTTGTTATTAAAACTAGCCCCAATGCTATGTGATCAAGTATAGCACGATTACAATCTAATCAGGGATCAAAGATCCTTGAGGCTAAACAAACCCAACAACAATAGACCCCTTGTCTGATGTTCTCACACACACTCATTGTTTGTGGTGCTTTACATTTTAACACACTTGGTGTTGTTGTAATTTGTAAATACGAAGCACCTTGGTGATTAACTTCTAACCACCCTTTGATGTTCACATTATTTCACTGTGAAGCATACTTTTTATCTAAGGGTAAGATCTCCTTTTATAGCACCAAGGAGATCTTTTACAATTTGATAAGTCTTGTCTACTACTTGCTTGTGTATGTCAATCATTAAGATACAACATGTATCTTTGTTTTCAATTTGTTGACTGATAACATATCTAGATATTATCTACCGTATATAATTGACTCATATACAAAATATCTTTTTCAAACATATCCATCCAGCAGTATGACTCACTGATCAGCAGCAGCTTCTTTGTACTAGCAGTAGAATGCTCTGCACCAGCAGTAGGATAAAATACACTAGCAGTAGAATGTTTTATGCCTAGCAGTAGAATCTACTTGGTGTATTTTGCTTATCATTTCAGTATTCTTCATGTTTCATTCTTCTTGTTCTGTGATCATCAAATCTATGAAAATATAAAACCCAACAATCTTCCCCTATTTGATGATTACAAAACAAACACATTCTTGTACGAATTTCCCTAGACGAAGTAGAGAAATTGAGATAACTAAATCTCACCTTGAATGAAATCATACTGTCTTCCCCTTAATCTATGCTATCCACCGCATCTCTTCCCCTTTTTTGTTATCAACAAATAGAGAATATAAACAGTAAAAACTTGGTGTAGCATATAAATGGTTAAGCATCTGAATATTTAAGCTTCCCTTGAAACCCATATGTTAACCATTTGAATCTCCAATTCTGTAGGCTTTTATGACTGATGAAGAAAAACCAACCATTATTAACTTGATGCTGAAGTGAAAGAAACCAACCTTGTGTCTTATATCTTGTACTAAATCTGACTTCGAACGTATACCCAACTTTGATGTATAGGGAGACCGCAATCTCATGACAATAAACTCATCTTCTATGAGACACTGAGCACTACAATGTAACTCCTTTAAGTGTTTGTCATTTCATAGTCACTTGAACGAACGAACAAGTTATCTTTAAAGTGTAGCAATCACCTTAAGATATAATAAGAACACAACCTTGAAAAATTCTACTTCATCTTCAAATAAGCAGCAACTAACCTTCTTCGCCAATGAAAAATAGAAACAAGCCTTTAATCTTTTAAGAACATAACCCAAATCTCTTCCCTCTGAGTGAGTGTTCTTCCCCTGTGTGTGTGTAAACCAAGAAAGAAAACCAAAAATTCGACAATACCTCAACTGTTTCTGCAGCAGTTGTGAAAAATTAAGCAAAAACGAATTTTTCTTCTTTCTTCTATAAAAACACCTTGTAATCTACTAGATCGAGAGCCCCCCGCTCTGATACCACTTGTTGGAAAACATATTAGAGACCTACTTCTAACAGTTTTTCTGATCGTTTATGGGTTCTAGGTGGTTTAGACCTTGATCTAGGTTGAACTATGATAAGCATAATGATAATATTGGCGGAATATTCAAATGAAATAATACAATACTATCACAACAAGGTTTTTCCAATTTCTCCGTTTGTTATTAAAACTAGCCCCAATGCTATGTGATCAAGTATAGCACGATTACAATCTAATCAGGGATCAAAGATCCTTGAGGCTAAACAAACCTAACAACAACAGACCCCTCGTCTGATGTTCTCACACACACTCACTGTTTGTGGTGCTTTACATTTTAACACACTTGGTGTTGTTGTAATTTGTAAATACGAAGCACCTTGGTGATTAACTTCTAACCACCCTTTGATGTTCACATTATTTCACTGTGAAGCATACTTTTTATCTAAGGGTAAGATCTCCTTTTATAGCACCAAGGAGATTTTTTACAATATGATAAGTCTTGTCTACTACTTGCTTGTGTATGTCAGTCATTAAGATACAACATGTATCTTTGTTTACAATTTATTAACTGATAACATATCTAGATATATCTACCGTATATAATTGACTCATATACAAAATATCTTTTTCAAACATATCCATCCAGCAGTAGTATGACTTACTGATCAGCAGCAGCTTCTTTGTACTAGCAGTAGAATGCTCTGCACCAGCAGTAGGATAAAATACACTAGCAGTAGAATGTTTTATGCCTAGCAGTAGAATCTACTTGGTGTATTTTGCTTATCATTTCAGTATTCTTCATGTTTCATTCTTCTCGTTCTGTGATCATCAAATTTATGAAAATATAAAACCCAACAATCATTATCCACGAAAACTTATAAAATTTTATACTAATCGGTGTACATTGGAAAACCAAATCAAGATTACATCATATATACAATCAGTAGCAGTGAATCAAGAAGAGAGCTCGAATTAAAACCTTACAAATTACTAGAGTCGTCTTAACAGGGAGATCAAAAGAATAAAATTCGGATGCAATTGACCAAATCCGAAACCAAGCAGGAATCCGCTGCCCAACCTTCAAAGCAACCCTTAAGAGATATTGACTGATTGAAAGTGTGTGATGGGCGTGGGTTCCCTGTGGTTCGACACCAAATATAAAGAGAAGAAAAAGGCTTGCTTGACCATGCTTTCTTGATGAGGAACTTGTGTGTGAGCAAAAGGAGCAAAAATTACTATCAATCTTCAATCTCAATAAGCTTCCGCCAGCTTTGAATTTGGGGAGAAGCGGCGGTATCGATGCGTAGGCCCTGGGTAGGAGGTGGATGTGATATAGTCATAGACCCAAGATGCGTTGGAAAGAAGAGCTGATGGTCAAAACGAAAAAGTTGATATTGATAGATCGATGTTGGTGATGCAGAGAAAAAGAAAACAAAAAGGGAAGAAGATAAGAAAAGTAGAGTAGGGGCGGTTGGGATTATTTATTAAATGGTTATATTACTCCGTGTATCCCGTGTCCCGTCGAGCTGAAATATAATCGTGGCAACCTGGTTTGGTGCTTTCGAGCAACAATGCGAAAATTAAATTTTTCGTGAACGTTCTTAAAAAAACAATACCATTGACTCCGAAAAATAATTATCGGACTAAATCCATAATTAATGTGGTGTCGTGTTTTTCAGAAAAGTGAGATGACTTATCGGTTTTGTAAATAAATTGCCAGTAGGTGTCAGGAGGTGGTTACTTCACTTTTCTTGATAAAATCAGTAGCTTGGAGGGTTACTGTATGCTACCGTGTGCGAGATAATTTCCAAAATAGTCAAATAAGCTAAAAAATGCTTAATTAAATTGTCAAACAATAATAAGTAAATTTTTATTATTAAAATCATGTTTGAAAAATTACGGGTGGTTACAGGTAGTAACAAAATAGATTTGCAAATCATTTTATAGAATGTAGGAGTATATAGGGTATCACCCAAATATTTTACATGTTATAATTAAATTAATTTAGAACAGGGTTGTAATGTATTTTCGTAAAGCGGTTGAAAAGATGGTGGAGATGTGGGGAGTGAAATAGACAAGAGTTATAATAACATGGCGGCAACAAAAGATAGAGAATTCATTGGATGGAGACGTACGTAATACAACAAGATTAACTCAACCATGATGAGATTGGAATAAGTCGCGATAAGAGTCAATCATAATAAGGGTAAATCACGACAACCATAATATATAATCATAACACGTGTAGATACAATCACAACACATATGAATATAAGATGGAAAATCTCGGCTTACATAAACCGATATCATATATAACCATACCACATGTCCTAAAATAACTTGTTACGGTTTGTCATACAACAAAATACCACAAGTGTCATTATTATGGCCACACATCCCATGGCTAGGATATTAGAAGCTATTGATGATAATAGTCTAGTCTAGGAGTTTCCTGGTGCTCCTCTGGGTGGAAGGCATCATCAGGGTCAAATCCCTATTCGGGAACGGGTGGTGCAAGGTCGGGAATCTCTGGTAAGGGATCGAGTAAGTGAACTGGGGAAACTGGTACTGACATAATGCCCTACAATTGGCATATGAGGTCAAAATTAGTAAAAGGTTTATATAAATAATCTTTTATATAAAAAAATGGTGATCGAAAGTAAATTAAGTATATATAAATGTCCTTTTTATAAATACGTGTGTATATAAATATTATTTATATAGACAAGTGTAGTAGTGTATAGAATAAGTGTTCGTTAAGTGTAAGCGCACGGAGAGTGTAAGGCAATGCAAAGTAGTTAAAATATAAAAAGCAGTTATAGTCTAGGTCTAAAAAAAATGCGACCTGATTCTCTATAACCATGGCTCTGATACCGATCTGTAACACCCAAAAAATATCACAGCGAAATGTAATATCATTGGAGTCCTACTTATTAGTACAACAGTCATAATCATAGAAAACGACTCTAAATGAGACGTTTTTAAAACTTTATCATTCTATCATAATAAAACATCAGAGTTACAAGAGGTCCCAAGTAATTTTAGAAAACATAATGTATTAACATAAAAGTTTTCAAGAGTTTATCGAATGATAACACAATGCAAGCCATCAAAACAATCTCCGTGCGACTTCGTGCTTGCCAAATACCTTAAAACCTGAGATAAAATATGCTAAAAAGTCAACACAAACGTTGAGGGAAATTCATAGGTTTATAAATAATTAATGGACCACAAGATTTCAGAGTTAAAATAATAATTGCAACGAATACAATTATGGATAAATAATAATTATTGCTTTAAGCTCATGACACTTAAACTGACTGAAAGTTCATAAAATGAACCAATGCCCTGAAAGGTAAATTGTCATTTTACCTAAAATTCAAATATAGTGCGTTTGTGGAATCTATCAAATCACACAAATGGGATTCGTCCATCCCAATAGGCCTATTCACAATATTCGCGTTCACTCGCAACAAAAAGTGATTAATGATTCATGATTCGTTAGGGTTTTATTTTGGCAATATCGGTACTTTAGCAAATAATGTATTCTGATAAGCATAAAGTTTAAAACACTTGTGTCCAAATTGTAAAATAGCATGTATCTCCTCCAATAGGTTTATAAACAGTTTAAAGAGTTAAAGTGGGGCTATGAACTCACCAAAGATCAAATAGCAAGATTAAAGTATGAAATGAGGAAACCAAGACGTCCTACGAGCAACCTAAAAATAATATGTTGCGTCTTAGGTTTTTAAAATAATAGAATATGGATGCAAGAAAGATTTATATATTCATTATATCAATCATGCAATTGTACATAGAGTTTTTAAGGTTTATAAAGTGACAGGGACTAAAATTGACAAGTTAGGAAAGTGTTACGAGCCCTAATATATATGTTGTCCTAAGTTCGGGTTTTATGATATTTTATAGTCCAAAAATCCTATTATGTCGATATGTGATCAAATTGTCCAAAAGTAAGTTTATCGGGTTTTATTTTCGAAAGTGGGTCCTACCACTTCGGGTAAGTGAAAAATTCATCATATGTTAACAAAATTATAGTTTATATATTTTTAAGTTTGTAAAATAGTTTCATAATTTTTATTATCATTTGTAGTGTTTTTAAATGTCATAAAAATATGTTTGACTTATTTTTAAGTAAATTTTGATAAGTTATAGAATTTTAGATTAAGTGCGGGTTTTGACTAAAAGTGGATATTTGTTACCAAAAACTCCGTTTCTCCTAACCCGTAAGGAGTTATATTACAAATTTTATATTTTCGGAAAGGTATTTAAGTGTACTAATCAGATATTTGGGTCCCACTATTCTGAAAATTATATAACTTAAGTGAAATTACTATTTTACCCTAATATGTCAAGTCTGATCAGGACAGCACCAAATAGTCCCACCGATTTTGCGATAAGTTGAGTTCCGTAACTCCTTTTTATGCGGGGTTTTCGGCTACATTTAAGTTAATGTGGTTCCTACAACCTTTATGTTTTGTGCAATAGAGGGTTCTGTACAACTTTTTATACTTTTTAGCCATCCAAATCTGGTGTGCTTTTTCCGACAACCTTTGCTGTTTATTTTCTAATTAATTCATCAGGTATCGTCTCATGACCAAATACCCGGAAAATCGAAGCTAAGAGATAGATCTACAGTCATATATTTTTACCTAAGTCTCAAAGTGTATTGAGTTAGTGCAGTAATTACGAAAACAGTCTCTGGTCAGTAAGGTCTTTGCAAACTTAGTCCCAATCATAGTTTTAAGTAATTTAAGCTATGTACAATGCTATAATTAATACAACAAGCATATGAAACATGAAAAATATACATGAAATGAAGTATATATCAGTAGTGATATAAAAAATATTGTGTGATTTATTACACAAGTGAGATGGAATACAAGAGAAATTAAGATGAAAGAGCACTAGATCTTCAAGATGAGCACATAAACTAGCCAAGAAATTTGATGGTGATGGTGTTTGTGTATTTATAACACCACGACAGCAACAAGATAGGAAGAGCAAAAATTCTTCTAGTTTTGAGATTTAGAATGAGTGGTTTGCATGGTTAGGTGGTTTTATCAAAAGTGGTTTTATGCTAGTGGGAGACAAATGAAGAAAAAAAATATAACAAGTGCCTCATGACACACCCTAATAAACGAACACCTCAATTTGAGGTTGTGTTGTTTGGTTCTTTTTGTGTATTATTTAGTTTAAAGTGTATCATTTAGTGTATAGTTTGATCCCGGTAATTGCAAACGTGGAGTTTTTAAGGCGCGAAACTTAAAATTGGGTAAAGTAAAAATACAAAACTTACAAAAATATTAAAACTTGACATCAAAATCTTTTATTGATATTTTAGGTGATCATTGAGCTTGTTTGGTGATTACTCGATGTTTAAAAATTGAAACCGCGCAAAACGCGAAATGTACAAAGTTTAATTAATATGCAAAAGTGAAAATGGGATATTTAAATTATGATTGTAAGAAACCAAAATGCATAAAAATAGGTATATTGTATATTGTCAGGTGTTGGTTTAAGTTAAATGTACATTTAACGACGTATACGGAATAACCTATCTAGTTACTCGCAAAAGTGAATTTACTTAAAATAGAAATAGTAAGTAAACTTAAAATATTAAATATTGACCTCAAAATTGTGAATTGTTACACAAGAGGCTGTTGTTATGTGCTGAATTGAGTAATGTGATAATAATATGTCATTAAAAAATCTTAAGAATCTTTATTCGATTATTATTTCGGAACAAGAACTTTCAAATTTGTACAGGTTTATACATTAAGGAACAGGACAGAGCTCGAGAATATTATTCGGGAATACATGTGAGTTATTCTCTCTTAGTTTTTTTTTACTGTTCTTTTGATATTTTCTCACTTCCTAGAGTTGCTGTGATTTTCTTATCCACTTCTTGGGGGGGCGAGGGAGATAATTAATCAGATGCCTCAACATATACATTTTTTACTGTTCTTTTATGTAGATTTATGAACACTTAATGACTCTGACCTTCGAGTCCTCCTAAGACATATTCCGGGTCACATATTTTGTGTGACCATGCTAATAAACGTATATAAAAAACAAAGATTTGCAAGAGTATTGGATCTGGCTCACCATAACAAATGTACATTTTGTGTCGAATTCTGCAGATTCGTTACGTAAAAATAATTGAAAAAAGCGGTTACTAAGCTCTTCCATGGGTGCGCTATATAACAATGGCTGGCGATTATGAACTAAGGCTTTTTTATGGTTGGCAACTTTATGTAACCGTTTGTAGAGTAAAGAGCAAAAAAGGTCTTAAGGTGTGTGTTGTGACAAAGATGGTAACTACACCATTGCTACAACAAAGGTTGTGTATAAAGAGTTTCTTCACAGATTATGAGTATCTTTGTTCGTTTCTATTTTCCAAAATATAATGGATATGTATCTTTATTCCTTTTATGATTATGACTCGCAAAAACTTATTTTTATTAATATTATATTAAGTTTAACGATATCTTAAAAACTGTGTTACAAATTTTAGTTAAGGAATTTTTTTTAACGACTTATCTGAAAGAAGGTTTTGCAATCAACGAATTATTTGATTTGAAAAGCTCCTTTCCTAATCGACCTCCCGCCTTCCGTTATTTGATCTTTTTATGGATCTTCGCGAGCCTTATTGAAAACTCTCTCCAAGTTTATAGTGCCTTGAAGGTTCGACAAATAAACAAAATGCTAAGCAAATGAAATCGTCTTTTTGAATTTTAGATGACATATAATACACTTCTCAGGACGCGTACCAAATACGGTTCCCTAATAGACGTGCAGAAATGCCTTTCAATATATCAGGATATGTGTAAAGCAGGGTGAGTGTTTCTTTGCACATGCCAAAACTGTAAAAAGCAAGAGAGGTCAATGAATTAATATTAAGTACAATTATAGTGAGAATTTGTTTGATAACTTTTCAAGTTCACTTGGTTCACACCATTGGTCCCTGAAGTAGTGCCTTCGATGCATTAGCACGATCGTTGTTGTATGTTGAGATCCCAAAACATTTTGTTTGGAACAGTCAAGAAAAAATATGGACTCGACGAAAGCAAGGCATAAACATTTTGTTTGGAACAGTCAAGAAATATGTGCTCGTGTTTGTATGAATATGGTTTATTGTACAACTTGATATCATAGTTAATTGAATGAATGAATTTTTTTTCCAGATATGGATTATGTTCGGGTCCCAAGGGGTTGCAAGTCCCAAGAAGCTACAAACAACATATTGAGGACTCAAAGAGGGACAGGACATTGATAGATCGTCTAATATTTTGTGTTGTTGTTTGTAGTTTATAAGTAATATAAACACAATATATTTCAAAACTTTATATAGTAATGTTTAAATTGTCTTTTTAATAGGTACTTATACGGCAGTTTCTGATAAGGTGTTTGGTGGTAAAGTCGTTGTCTTTGGTGGCGATTTTCGGCAAATACTCCCGGTTATTCCAAACGGTAGTAGGCAAGATGTCGTACATGCTTCCTTAAATGAGTCAT
Organism: Artemisia tridentata subsp. tridentata; assembly: GCA_021014915.2. NCBI lineage: Eukaryota > Viridiplantae > Streptophyta > Magnoliopsida > Asterales > Asteraceae > Artemisia > Artemisia tridentata. The sequence continues at coordinate 390,890,291 of CP139508.1, forward strand.
ATATGTGGAATCATTACACCGTTCTTAAACTTACCGAGAATATGAGGCTTCGTGTTGGTTGCAACCCTGGAGATACAGAACAAATTAAGGATTTTGCTGAATGGATTTTGAGTATTGGTGATTCTAATGATCATATACAAGCTGTGATACAAGAAACTTACGATAATTGGGAGCAAAATCTTTGGGATCCATCTTATTTCCAAGATCGAGCCATTCTTGCACCAACACATGAGGAAGTTGATAAAGTTAATGACCGAATGATTTCCCAACTTAGTGGCATAGAGAAAGTATATTATAGTTCGGATACAATCTCAGATTTAGACGTGGATTTTAATCATAACGAGGATATGTACACTACAGAATTTTTGAATACAATCAAAATGTCTGGACTTCCACAACATTGATCAACGAGGTGGATTGTGTAATGGAACCAGGTTACAAGTATTGAGAATGAGAATCAATAACATTGAGGCAAATATTATATCAGGTGGTAAAGTGGGTGAGGTTCGCTCTATACCTATAATGATTATAAGCCCATCCGACAAGAAGATGCATTCTCAACTTAATAGAAGACAATTCTCTATTTCCGTTTGTTTTGCCATGACTATAAACAAAATTCAAGGCCAAACATTATCTCAGGTTGTGCTATATTTGGAACGTTCTGTTTTTTTCGCACGGACAACTTTATGTAGCCGTCTCAAGAGTAAAAAGCAAGAGAGGTCTAAAAGTGTTGTGTTGCGACAAAGACGGCAACTACACCAACTCTACAACTAACGTTGTATATAGATAAGTTCTTCATAGATTATAATTTTATATGTAATTTGGTTATTTTGAACGTTACGTTTCGTTTAACGTTATTATTTTCTTGATAATAGCATGTTTATTTTATTTCATGGATATGAATACACGTTCATACTTATTTTACTACTACCTCCGTCCCACATTAAGTGTCAACTATATCTTTTTTAAACTTTTTTCTTCAACTTTGACATTAAATATATCTGTTTGTGTTATTTAATAATTAATAAAATTATACAAATAAAAATACATTTAAAAACTTAATCCATTTATATATCTTGCATCAAGTATTATATAGCACGAATAAAAATATTTAAAGTTAAAGTTGAAGAAAATAGACTTAAAAAAATCATATTGGACAATTAATGTGGGATGGAGGGAGTATTAATTTTATCGCATAATCAAAATTTTAAAGCTAGCCGCCCCATCGGGGCGGGCCTTGGATCTAGTTACGTATATACCTATCAGTAGAAAAGTTGATTTAAAAATAGTTTTGAAAAAATGTGTCGATATAGAGACAATGTATATCTCTTGTGGTTAGTGTATTCGTGATCAATATATTGCGATCTATTTTTCTTGCTATCTATCTATCTACCTCAAGATAAGTAGAGTTGGTTGTTGATACAAAAGTTGGGCGTTCCTTGTTTCCGTACCAATTAGATCTTAATGCTTGAGACCTGCGCACTAAGAAAACAAAAAGACACCGTTAGGCTTATCGTGGGATTGTCTCCCACGATTATCCTCCGGCGTGAGAGTAAGTAATCGGTTTTAGGGTTTAGTTGAAGAGTTAGGGTTGTAGATCGTACCTTTAATGAGCCGAGATATCCTATATATATACACGAAGTCCTCATAGGTTTCGTGTTCCTTACCCTTCGGCGTATCCCGCCTCCTTCGGTATGTCAATCCTTATCCGTAAATAAGAGATCAAGACTAACAATAGAATTTGGACTTGGGCCATTGTAAGCCCAAATCTTTATCGAGATAGCCCACGCGTAATGGGCTTGAGTGTTGGTAGCGTCCATTGGTCGGGTTCGTGACCCGAATGCGGACTATACGTCATCATGTCCCCCCAGTCTAGTATGCGTAGTGTAACGACTGCGGATGCTAGACTAACAAATGTAGCAAAAAATGTATTCCGGAATGCGTAGCGGAAAAGTTTCAAGTATTTCCCGCCTAAAACAATAGAATTAATCTAGTCCAAGTACATCCGTATCTCCTTCGTAAAACGTGAGGGGTGGGTGAAAAAGTGCTTCACCTTTTGGGCTCCCAGCCACACGATTAGAGCAAGTGGGTGCCATATGTCAACCATCCATGCGATCTTCTAATCCTATATAAAGTGTCATCTCCATTTCACTGTGCTTATCACAGTAAAATCGTCCCTTGCCGCCATTAAAAACTTTAAACAGCGATCAAGAACTCAACAATTCCTAAGGTAACAGCGCGTGCGCTTCAAAATCCTTTAAATTCTAACCATGGTTCTGCAGTTATCCGATTTTACTTCTGACATATCTGAGGACGAACTTCGTCAGTCCACCTCAGATTATTACATCCCTATCGCATTGCACCCGGTGGTTCCAGTGGCGACTACGTCAATGGCGAACTTCCCTCAAAGGAAGGTAGGGGTATACACACGTTTCTTCGAATTCACGAACCAACGTGTGCCCATTTCCCTATTTTTGTGCGATATTCTAAACCACTATCGCCTTCATATTTCCCAGCTACACTATATAGGTGCAGCAAAAATAACCAATTTTGAAGTGAATTATCGCCTGTTGGCGATTGAACCCACAATCCATCTATTCCGCACGTTTTATCACACCTCGTGGTCAAACGGATGGGTGTCCTTTTCCAAGCGCGCAGGGCCGCTGCAGTGCTATACAGAGAAGTTAGACGCACTGAGGAATTGGAGGGAAAAGTTCTTTTGGGTTGATAGTGCATTTTTTCCTTGGATTTTTGAGTTCTATACCCAAGAATCATTGCCGAGAGATGAGCGCCCCATCCCCGGTACGTATAGCGCAGAAGATGCGGAGACAATTAATGCCAATCGCATACCGATCAAGGCGTATCCAGAGGAGTTTTTGGTGCACATGGGCATCAGTCGCAATTATTTCGGTAGTCCGGAGGAGGTGCCAACTTTTTTGGACGAGAATAGCCGGGGTGGGTGCTTGTCTCTTCCTTCCTCTTCGCTTATTAGTTGTAAGCGCTCTTCCCTTTGTAGCTTATCTAACTCATTTTGTGTTTGTTTGTTGTTTGTTGCGCAGAGATGGATCTATTCAGTGTTGTTCGCTTGGAGAGGCCGAAACAAGTGACTGTAGGGGTGCGCCCTTTGAGAGATGGCGAGGAGCCAGTTCTTCAGGCTACTGTAGGGCGCACAATGGAAATCGTGCAGGAGGAGTCAGAGGATACACCCCTAATTGTTTTAGAGGCGACTCCTCTGCGCAGCTTTCCTACTCCTGAGGTACAAATCCATGTAGAAGGGCTATCGCAGACTGATTCGTCAGACAGCTTGGGGGTTTTTGTGAGTGAGCCAGAGGGCGCTGGCCAAGGGGTGAAGCGCAAGAAAGCTTCTGGTGGTGATGGCGCGGGTACATCGAAAAGAAGCCGCCATCTTATATCTGGCGGGCAATCATCCTCAGAAGAGGAAGCATCGTCGACTAAATCTCCTCCCCCCAAGTAAGTAATGAGACTTGTATCTTTAGATCTGCATTTCTTTATTCCGCAATGATACTATAAAGTAGCTTTGTGATTTGCGTGCAGTGTTGAGGCTGGTGGTGATGATGCTGCGCGTGTTGGGGATTCGCCACCCAAGGCGGGTCCCTCGCCTACTGATCATATTGCACAGGAGAGCCAAGAGACGGGGAAGAAGGCTTTTGAGGATGCGCCGATAAACCGCTTGATAGAGGAGTTAGGGCTGGCTGCTGCGCATCAAGCCTCTTTAGTTGCGCAGCTACAGGCAAGGTATGCTGATGAGAGTAGCCTTAGTGTGCAGAAAGATGAAGAGATCGCGTCTCTGAAAGGGCAGTTGGCGGCAGCGCAGGCTGAGGTTAGGGCAACAGATGCATATGCTCGAAAGGTTGCTGAAGAGAAGATGTCTCTGCTTGCTCAAGTGGGTCAGGAGCGTGCTGCGTTCACAAATTACCAGAACACTTGCCTTTGGGTGTTGAAATATATGGAGCTGAACAAGAATGCGCACATCTCCCACTTGGATGACTTTCGTAAGGCTGTGCAGGATTCGCTGGAGAAACAGGAAACGAAGCTGCGCAAGCTGAGCATTGAATATGACGAAGAGCTGTACCCTTACCTGGTGTCATCAATTGCTGAGCGCAGGTGGCTTATCAGCCATGGTTTGCGCCTTGCTGCTTTGGGTACTTTGGAGTCGCAGGAGGTGAAGGGGGTATTTGGGGAAGTTGTTGAGCGCGCGTTGGCACGTGGCCAGGCGCAGGCTATAGAAGAGCTTGCTGAGAGCAATTTGTTGACCGTGCCTGCTACTCAAGTACCGGGTTACAACGCCAACTCCTATGATGAGCTTGTCGCTGCTATGGAGAAGATGAAGCTACTTGATCTTCCTCACATTGCCCAGTTAGAGCGCGATCAAGATTATCCCATAAGCGTGATTATGGAGGGACTAACCTTGGCCAGGCACGCAGCAGAGGGCGCAGAGGCACATCCTGACTACTTCCTCAAGCCAGATGTGTCGCAGTTGCAGGTACCTATCTTTGCCCGCCCTCGTGACATCCTTAATCCTTTTGCCCTCGAAAAGGAGATCCCGCTGAGGGAATCCTTAGAGGCGCATGCTATGAGACTTGCAAAGAAACAAGGTGTGAAGGGGAAGGCCATCCTTTGTGGTGTTGGAGCTGCGCACATACCTAGATCTGATGGGGTACCTGTTAGCGTGCCAACAGTGTCGCCTAAGGATAGTGATCTCCTCAGGAAGCTTGAAGAAGCTGGGGGTACTGCATACCATGTTGGTAGCTCAGGTCTTAGACGCACCAATAGTCTTTAGGTTGTTTAGACTTGGTGATATTTTTGTTAATAGGTTAACATTTGGCTGTATATGTATATACTTTGTATGAACTTATAGCCCGTAATAATAAATTTGTATTTTGGAAGTGCGATTGTACGCATATCGTGTGTGATTGTTTGTACTTAGTTATTTGTCTTTGCATACAAGACGTATATGTTATATCTAAGAATCAAACCGTAATATAAACGCACTTAGAGAAGATTACATGAATCTAATATCACTTATAACATAATCGTGTATGAAATTTATGACTTAAACGTGAGTATATATGAAATTCACAAGTGTATGGATTGACATGCAGCGTACTGCGAATACCATATCAAAGAGTTAAGAGTCTTAACTCCTAATTTGTTAAACGCGCACTGTGTGCATCACTGTGTATCCGTCGTGGGGTGCACATTGAACTTACTCTAACGTCTTGAGAGTAAGGTGTTTAACAAGGATGCGTGATCCGATGTTGATGGGTTTGCAACCCTCTTACTCAACGAGTTATTTAGTAGGTTTACTCATCCTTTTACCATCGTGGGTTTTAATAAGTGCATGCACGCCATGTAGGCAGAAAGTAAAGTAACAACGATATTGAGACATAAATAACATGTAAACAATAAAGTGAAATGTGTCACGGAATTAGCTAGAAACCGCGACATTGAATTAATACTTGCAAGTTTTTGTAAAAAGAAAAAACATTTGCCTAGATGAAACAAAAATGTAAATACACGGATATTTATTGAGCACTTACTAAAGTGCGGAGGTGTCCGTGTGTGAGGTCGTAACCTTTCCTAAAGATAGCATCTCTTGAGATTGCAAATATTCCATGTGCGTTGTAGTTCGCGGCCATCCATGTCACGCAGCTTGTACGCGCCTCTTCCTAGTGCTTCAACGACCTCATAGGGTCCTTCCCACTTTGGTCCAAGTTTACCTGTATCTTCTGCGTGGCTTGCATCATTAGCGCGATATACAAAGTCGCCTGGTCTGAATGAGGTGCTTCGAACTTTAGCATCGTAGTATCCTTTCATTTTTTACTTGGCTTTTGCTTCACGTATAGCTGAACGTTCATGCCTTTCTTCCAATAGGTCCAAGTCGATACGTCGTTCGTTGTCATTGGTTGCGACATTAACTTCCGCGGTTCGAATAGTTGGCATCCCAATTTCAGCTGGTATGACAGCTTCTGTCCCATAGACAAGAGAAAAAGGAGTGTCTCCATTGCTAACTTTGATTGTCGTGCGGTGCGCCCATAAGACATGCGACAATTCATCCACCCATCTTCCTTTGTGCTTGTCCAGGCGCTCTTTAATTCCTTCGCCTAGACTACGATTTGCGCGCTCAACCAAACCATTGGTTTGTGGGTGTTTAACTGACGCGAAGTGTTGTGTAATATTTAGCTCTGCGCACCAGTCTTTGAACGGGTTATCACGGAATTGTTTTTCGTTGTCCGAAACGATCTCCCCAGGTAATCCAAAGCGGCATACAATATTTTCCCAAACGAATCGTTTTACTTGGTTACCTGTGATTGTCGCCACTGCTTTTGCCTCAATCCACTTAGTGAAGTAGTCTATTGCCACAATAAGAAATTTCAGTCCCCCCGCTGCAACAGGGAAGGGACCCGCAATGTCGATACCCCACTTATAGAATGGCCATGGAGAAGTGATAGGTGTTAGCTCTTGTTGTGGTCTGCGCGGGATGGGTCTATGAACTTGGCAGTCGTTACATTTCTTTATCACATCACGCGCATCGCGATGCATAGTGGGCCAGTAGTATCCTGACCGCAAGGCTCGTGCTACAACGGACCGAGGTCCTGAATGCATACTGCATGAACCGGCGTGGATCTCTCGGAGTACGTAATCTGCCTGAAGAGGTCCAACGCACCGAAGCCATGGTTGTAGAAATGAGCGCCGATATAGGATACCATCTCGAAGTTCGAACCTCTGCGCTGTGCGCCGTATTCGTCAAGCGTCCTTCTGTTCATGGGGCAATATGCCCTTTCTTATGAATTCGACGATGGGGGTCATCCATGTAGGATCCTGCTCTTCTATCACCGTGGATATCTCCATCTCCGAGATAGATTTATCTTTTAGGATCTCCACCAATACCTGTTTTGACAGGTGCGCAAAGCTTGTAGATGCGATTTTGCTTAGTGCGTCTGCCTTTTTGTTCTCCCCTCTAGGAATTTGTTTAATGGTAAACCTGTCAAAGCTTTGGATTAGTGACTTGGTCTTGTCGAGGTACTGAACCATGTTTTCCTCTTTAGCCACATATTCGCCCAACACATGGTTGGCTACTAATCGGGAGTCCACATTTGCTTCTAGGTTACGTACACCCATTCGGTTTGCAATGCGTAATCCGGCGATTGGGGCTTCATATTCTGCCTCGTTGTTCGTGGCTGTGAATTCAAAGCGCAGTGCGTCAGTGAATTCCATTCCTTCTGGATTAGTGAGGATAAGGCCAGCGCCCGACCCATCCACGCATGAAGATCCATCCGTGAACAGGACCCATGGTTCTTGTAGGTCTACCTTGCTCAGTGGAGGTGCGGCATCGGTGTCTGGTTTTTCGATGATGAAGTCTGCTAGTATTTGCCCTTTAACCGTAGTGCGTGGTCTATAAGAGATGTTATACTCGCCTAGCAGCACACTCCATTTTTGTAATCGCCCCGATGCGTCAGGTTTAGAGATAACTTGCTTGATAGGTTGGTCTGTGATCACCGCTATTGGGTGCGCTTGAAAGTATCTACGCAGTCTTTTGGCGGCGAATACTAACGCCAAGACCAACTTCTCCATTGGGCTGTAGTTAATCTCTGTCTTCTTGAGTGCTTTGCTTACAAAATATACTGGTGTTTGTACGGAATTCCTATCCGTCAGTAGCACTGCGCTGACCGCTCCATGAGTCGCAGATAAGTAGATGATTAACTCCTCCCCTGGTCGAGGTGCGACTAGCTTAGGAAGCGCTGCTATATGTTGCTTAAGCTGTGTGAAAGCTTCTTCTGCTTCCGTAGTCCAACGAAAGTCTCCCTTTTTTGTACACTTCTTGAGTGTTTTAAAGAGAGGTAGTGACTTATCCGCTGACTTGGACAGGAACCTGTTCAAACCGGCTAGTTTTCCATTCAGAGACTGGACTTCTTTCAATGTGCGTGGTGAAGGGAGTTGGATGACAGCCTCTGTTTTTTCTGGGCATGGCTTAATGCCATCTGGCTCTTTCAAGTATCCCAGGAATATGCCTTCTGTAGCGCCAAAAGTGCATTTCTTAGGATTTAACTTCATGTTGATCTTTCGTAGTGTTCTAAATGTTTCTTCGATGTCGCGCACCACTTCGTCTTCGTTATGGCTTTTTATGACAAGGTCGTCCACATAGACCTCTAGGTTGCGGCCCACTTGCTTTTCAAATGCATTATCTACCAATCGTTGGTAGGTGGCGCCCGCATTCTTCAGGCCAAAAGGCATCTTTGTATAACAAAAGACACCTTGGCTTGTGTGGAAGGCTGTTTTTTTCCTCGTCTTCCTCGGCCATTTGGATTTGGTGGTACCCTTTGTATGCATCTAAGAAATATTTAAAAGGATATCCGCACAACGATTCTACCTTCCAGTCTATCTCTGGCAGTGGGTAGCAGTCCTGTGGACATGCTTTATTAAGATCAGTGAAGTCCACACACATCCGCCAACTACCATCACTCTTCTTGACCATTACTGGATTGGAAAGCCAGTCATGGTAATAGACTTCTGTGGAACGCTTTGTTGTTCTTGAAGTTCAAACACTTGGGATATGAATCTTAGTAATGTGTTTGAGAGATATTTATGTATTGAATGTGTTTAGCATGCGGAATCTACTACAACACACTTTAAAAGAACACAAGGTGGTGAGTTTAAGTAAATGAGTGAATGCAATGAACAAATAACACAACTTTGGTTAATACAAAACGATTCAATATTATTGATGAAATAATACGGATGATCTAAGTATCACCGGGATTACAAAGTAATCTTGAATCTAAGATTGTAAAAAGGATTTGTGATTCGAAGTAACTAAGTTACTTGAGAGATAGTTTGGTTTGTGGTTATTGGTTGTTAAAGATGCATGCATGAAGTAGTGACTAAGATATCCTTTTATAAGTTAAGGATATCTTATTACATGTTGTTCAAGTAGATGAATATAATACTATACTTTGACTATATTGGCGCCTACAATTAAATACAACTACCCATGTACACTCTGATATATTCTTCTGTCACCACAGAAGACTATTTTACTTCTACATAACGTATAACAATGTACAAAGACTAATAATTCAACTAAATATCTATTACAAAATATCTAATCGACTTGACATAATCTTGGCAGGCTCTTCATTAGCTAGCAGTACCTTCTACCCAGAAGGTACTGGTAGAACATCTTCGTACATAACAAAATCAACTAGCAGGCTCTTCATCGACTTGGCAGGCTCTTTGACTTTGATCATTTTATTCCCAACAATCCTCCCCTAAACTTGTTATTTCCATTAAAATACACAAGTTTCTGATGAATAAAATACATACCTTGAGGATTTGAGAACTCTTCCAAAAACCTTTACTTCCTATCCTTCCTTTTTCTTTCACATTGTTCAAATATGCTCCTTAGCAAACTTTGAACAATTTCTGAGTTTTCATCATCTTTGTCACACCTTAACCTCTTGGAGATCATAGTTGAGAGCACTTCATAACTAAGTGGATACTCTTTCTCAGCCAACATAAAGAGTTCAATCCCACTTGATGTGTACAAATGATGAACACTGCAATGACTTAGGAATTCCCAGGTTGTAGATGGATCATAATATGGAAACTTCCAATAATCATCTTTGGGATCAGGATTAAACATCCTATTGAATTCAACCCATAATTCCTGTTCCTTAACATCATTGCTAGAATTTGTGGCTAGCCTAATCTGCACTAGATTCCACAATTCTTCCAAATCTGCTCTATCAGATGCTCTAACTAAATTTTCAAAATTCTTGAAGATAGCAGACTGTCCCCCAACCCTTGATATTTTCCATGACTTACCAAATCTATCATGGTGTATTTCCCAATCAATTATAGGGTGTCTAGACCTAATTGGATCAGCATGTATGATAGTAGGTAAAGTTATCAACATTTTACTTACTTGCTCTGTGTCCAATTTTGCTACTTCTTTCATCTGAGCATCTTCCTTCTTCTTTGAAGACCTTTCTTGTGTGTGTTCAGGAGGAGTGCAGTGGTTCTTCTTGTATGCTTCAATATATAGATGCTGCAACTCTTCAAATGATTTTCTTTTGAGTTGATGATCCTTCCAATTTGCTGACCTTTTCAGATATAACTTGAAGAACTTCATCTGCTCTTTCTGATCATGTGGCAATTTAAACCCTTTCTCCTTATACTGCATGATCTGCTGAAATACATCATTTAAGGCTTCTTCTCTATACTTTTTGGTGATGAATTCTTCAAGCTTGGCTGTCTTTTCTTCTACACTGAGAGACTCATCATCCATATACACAGAGGCTTGACCTCTTACAATTGGATCAATAGAGATAATCCATTGTAGTTGTGCATCAAATATTTGTGCAGCTTGAGAATCAATAAGAGCTTGAGCAGCATCTTCAGCATCTTTCTGCTCTTTCATTACTTCAAGCATTCTTGAAGCTTCAAGTGCTTTTAGCTCTTCTTCATGAACCCTCTTGGCCTCTTCTTCTCCTAAAGCCATCTGAATTTGCTGAGTTCTTTTCAACTTCTTGGACTTTGGCTCATCTTCAATCAGAATACCTTTGCCCTTATCCTTTGGAGTTTGATCTTGTGATGGAGCAGAAGATTGCTCATCAGCAATTAAAACCCTCTTTCTCTTGTACACTCTCTCAGCAGACCCTTTATACCCCATAGCCAATAGCCTTTCTCTCCTAGCAGACTCTTCTTCTGGCCTAGCAGGCTCTTGCCCTGCTCCAACAGGCTCTTCATCATAAACTTGAGTTCCATCATGGAATTCAAATTGAGCCTGTTCCTCCTCTTCATCCTCATCTTCAGACCTATCCTTCCTCCCCTGTTTGGAAGAGTGATCTATCCTATCAGCATCTGACTGTGAAGAACTAGATAAAACAACCTTTGCAGACTTTTTACCCTGTAACTTCATCACTTCACCCTCCAATCTCTTTACCCTCTTGACTAATTTGATGTTGATCTTAGAAAACTTTTCATTTTGACTTTTAAGAGCATTCTCTAAGAATTTCACCTTGTCTTTCAATTCTTGCATTGTCTGAGGTGATTGGGTTTGTGATATATGATGTGGTGATGGTGGTGGTGTTTCAGATGGTACTGGAGATGGTATTGGTGTTGTTTGTTGTGTTGGTGAAATGTAACCATGTGAAGAACTGGATGATTGTGTATCAGCAGATGGTGTGGGTTCTTCTGGATGTTGTGGTATCATTTCATCAAAAAGTGGAACTTCCTCCCTTCTAAAACCAATTCTCATATTTGAAAATACTTTGTGAGAAAGTTTTGGTGTGTCATAAATTGAGTCTGTGGGAAGCAACACATGTTGTAGTTTTCCAATGATGCATCCAATAAATCTTGGATACATCAAAAACTTTGTTTTACTTTTCACATTGTTTATCAATCCTTCAAAAATATATTTTGAAAAGTTGTATTTTCTGTTTGTTGCTAAGCAAATGAGAGCAGAGGCCATGTTGCCACTAAATTGCTCCCAAGAGGTTTTCTTCTGGCTCAAACAGTGAAGGATTGTGTGAATCAAAAATCTCCATTGTGGAGTAAGATGCTTTTTCAGAAAAGTGAGTTTGTTGGACTCAGCATGATACCCCATTCTTGTTAAATTTTCAAAAATTTCAGTATCTGGTAACTGACTAATACCATCAGAATCATCCAAATGAAGATGCCTTCTTAAGGATGACTCAGTAAGAGTCAAATGTTTACCATCCACTTTGGCCTTAATTCTTTGTTCCCCATTTTCAGAAGTTTTAATTTTAGCAGATTGCCAAAATTGCAAAATTTGATTTTCATAAATAGTGGGATTGACTAGCAAAGCAAACCTGATGTAGGAGTTGTTTAAAAAGTCCACTACTTGATGAAATGAGGCATTATCCTCTGACTTTTCCAAAAATGCTAACTGATTGTGACGTTGGACAAAATCTAGAACAACTGTGGAAGCCATAATGAAAATTTTGAATATGTTGGTGGGATTTGTTGGTAGTACTGGTAGAAGATGAAAGGTGTATGTGAATTATGATAGTGACTGATGAAAGAAGATATGAGAGAATTACTTTTAACCGACAATAAGAAAGATTAAAATAAGTAAATGAAAAGGCGGTTAAAAAGATCTTTTATATGTAAAATATAATATAATATAATCATCAGTGAATTACATAACTACCCCAACGGCTAATTTTAACTACCAGGCCTAATGGCTAAAACTTTTTCTGACAGGCTCAACGGCTATTTAGCAGTACCTTTTTATACTAGCAGTACCAATTTTGAACTACCAGTACCTTTGAAAGTTTTATAAAAATCCCTTATAGTTTTTAGCAAACTACCAGCTATCAACGGATTTGAGTTGTCTTTACCAAAAGCCGTTTGCTTATGGACTAGCTAACTATTTACAATTAAGTATGGTTAGTTAACAACCATATAGTTTTTGGTAAACTATCAACCATCAACGGATTTGAGTTGTCTTTACCAAAAGCCGTTTGCTTATGGACTAGTCAACTCTTAAGTTTGTGAAAACTTGGTGAGCTGAATACCAAAAGCCATGATGGCCCAAAGATGGTGCAATTTCCTTGGATGGAGGAAATTTAGAAAGGCAATGATGCTGTGTATCTTGGATGATTAGTTCAACAAGTGAAATCATCTAATGTCATGCCTTTGAGTTGAAACCTTTCTTAGTTTGATCTAGATAGAACTTTCTCCTTTGAGAAATGCTTCATCCCTTCTAGATATGTGATCTAACTCTATCTTTTTCAACTCTGCATCATCTTGTATGCTTTTGTCTTTTCTTTCATTAATTGGTGTTTCTTCCATTCTTGGCTATCAATTCCTCCCCTGAGATTGTTATCTCTCCTGAAATGAATATAACTTTTGTTGCTCCTTTCTGTTTGGAAGAACTCTTGTTTTGTTATCAACCTGAAATGTGTTAGTTGCAAACCAAAAGAACAAAGTGCAAAGTACTTGATCTATAGCATTTTAAACATTCAAGCCTTTAAATGAACAAAACATAGCAATTTTGTATCAGCAGGACCAATTATGAACTAACAGGACCTTTTGACTAACTAGCAGTACCATGTTTAAAATCCAATACCAGTTAATTTTATGAACAAAAACACATGTTTTTCAAAGATTTATCATTCCAATACCTCCTACAAGATATTTGAATCTACCTAAATCAAAAGCTTTGGTGAGAAGGTCTGCATAATTCTTTTTAGAATCAATTTTAACTACTTGAATTAACCTCTTCTCATTGCAATCCCTTATGAAATGGTGTCTGATTTCAATATTGTTTTGTTTTTGAGTGTTGAACTGGGTTTTTAATGATACAAATAGTACTGCTATTGTCAATATAAATAATGGTGTTAAGAAAATTGTACCCATAGTCAAGCAATTGATTTTGGATCCAAAGAACTTGCCCACAACAACTTGCACCAGCAACATATTCTGCTTCAGTTGTAGAATTGGCCACCATTGTTTGTTTCTTGCATTGCCAAGAGATTAGTCTGCAACCAAGAAATTGACATCCACCAGTTGTGGATTTTCTGTCTAGTGTTGCACCAGCATAGTCACTATCCGAATAAGCCATCAATTCAAAAGATGATTCCCTTGGATACCAAAGACCCAACCTAGGTTGACCCTTAAGATATCTAAAGATTCTTTTGACTGCTGTGAGATGAGAGATCTTGGGATGTATTTGAAACCTTGCACATACACATACTGAGAACATGATATCTGGTCTTGATGATGTAAGATACATCAAGGACCCAATCATAGATCTATAAATGTGCAAATCCATATCTTCTCCTTCAGCATCCTTGAGTAGCCCTTTGTCTGGATCCATTGGTGTACTTGCAACCTTAGAATCAGCAAAATTAAATTTCCTTAGGATCTCTGCTACATATTTATCTTGGCTGATAAATATGCCTTCTTTGGATTGTTTCACTTGGAGACCCAAAAAGAAAGTAAGTTCCCCCATGGAACTCATCTCAAACTTACTGTGCATAAAATTTTCAAATTCTACACACAAGTCTTGGTTTGTTGATCCAAAGATTATGTCATCAACATAAATCTGCACTAGCAAGATGTCTTTCTTTGTTCTTTTGATAAACAAAGTTGGATCAATCCTGCCTCTTTGGAATCCACTTTCTAGTAGAAAACAAGCCAATGTTTCATACCATGCCCTTGGAGCTTGGTGTAGACCATACAAAGCCTTGGTAACCTTGTAAACTTTATCTGGATACTCAGCATCAATGAAGCCTGGAGGTTGAGATACATATACTGGTTCTTCAATTTCACCATACAAAAATGCACTCTTAACATCCATTTGATAGACAGTGAAGCCTATGAATGAAGCATAGGCTAAGAAAAGCCTAATTGCTTCAAGTCTTGCAACTGGAGCAAACACTTCTTCATAATCTACCCCTTCCTCTTGAGTATATCCTTGTGCTACCAATCTAGCCTTGTTTCTGATCACTATACCCCTTTCATCTTTCTTGTTTCTGAACACCCATTTGGTTCCAATTGCCCTATGTCCTCTTGGCAAATCAACTAATATCCAAACCTTCTGAATCTTGAATTGGAGAAGCTCTTCTTGCATAGCTTCCACCCAACTTGCATCATCTAAAGCTTTGTTTATATTTTTGGGTTCAGCCTGAGATAGAAAACATGAAAACAGGCATATATTGGAAGTATCATTATTCTTTTCTTCATAAATAGAGGAGATAAACCCTTCTTCATCTGGAGATAAGACTTGAGATAAACCAACTTGAGATCTTGTTCTAACACCAGAAGTTATGCTTCCAATCACATCATCAGTTGAGTGATCTTTGAGAATTCTAGTGTTTGGTGTTTTAGAAACTTCATATGTAGTTGGAAGATTACTAAACCCAACTTCTTCTTGAAAAGAATCATCTATTTGAATATTCAATGGCTCAGCAGTACCAATACTTGAACTGGCAGGACCATCTGAAGAACTGGCAGTACCATTGTCATTAGCACCACTTTCTTGATTCTCTTGATTCTGAGTTCCTTGATCTTCTTCATTGTCTTCATTTCTTGTGTTTGAAGGTCCTTCTTGACTTGAAGATAGATCCATACTTTTCAAAATTGGCATCCAGATGTAATCTTGATTTTTAGGAGTTTCAACATTGTCTTCAGAACCTACATTTTCATTAGCATTTGTACCTGTAACAGGCACATAATTCATAGATTCTGAAAGCCTATCAACATCAAACATCCAATCTGGTCCAACTCCTTTCACATTTGCTAGTTTCTCTTGAAACTCTATGTGAAGATTTTCTTCTACTAGCCTAGTGCAAGTGTTAAACACTCTATAGGCCTTACTCTGCAAGGAATACCCTATCAAAAAGCCAACATCTGCTTTTCCATCAAATTTGCCTAAATGATCTTTGGTATTGAGAATAGTGACATGACAACCAAAAGGTCTCATAAAACTTAAAGATGGTTTTCTACCAAAGAAAAGTTCATAAGGTGTTTTTCTATGTGGTTTTGTCACAAGAACCCTGTTTTGTACATAACAAGCAGTACCAACTGCTTCAGCCCAAAATGAAATAGGCAACTTAGAGTCTACTAACATAGTTCTAGCAGCCTCTATAAGTGTTCTATTCTTTCTTTCTGCTACTCCATTTTGCTGAGGTGTTCTAGCTACACTAAACTATCTTTTTATGCCTTTTTCCTTGCAAAAGTCATCCATAACTCTATTCTTGAACTCTGTCCCATTGTCACACCTGATGATTTTGACTTTCTTATCAGATTGGTTTTCTACCTCAGTGATATATGTTTTAAGTATCTCACTAGTTTCATGTTTAGATCTTAAGAAGAAAACCCATGAAAATCTGCTATAGTCATCAGTAACAACCAGACAATATTTCTTTCCATTCAAGCTGCACACATTAGTAGGACCAAAGAGATCCATATGAAGCATATGTAAAGCCTGAGTAATAGAGTTTTGGGACTTGGGCTTACAAGAAGCTCTATGTTGTTTGCCTTTTAGGCAATCAACACAAGTTTGGTCGTTTTGGAAAATCTTTTTGGGTAAACCTCTTACTAAATCATATTTTGCAATAGTGTTGATTGTTTTAAAGTTTACATGACCAAGCCTTCTATGCCAATTCATAGATTCATCCAATGAGGCCTTTGCTACCAAACAAGTTAAACCTTCCTTGGGATCAATGTTCTTTAAATTGACACTATACATATTGTTCCTTTTTGGAATTTTAAGAAGTATCTGACTCTCATCAGGCATCTTGAAATCAGAAGAAAGAACCATACATTCATTGTCAGTAAAGAGAACATTGTTCTTTTTGTCACACATTTGTGAGACACTAAGAAGATTAAACTGAAGTTCTTTCACAAAATACACATTTTCAAAATCTAGTTTACTGGTTTTGATAGTACCTTTACCAGTGATCTTTCCTTTTATTCCACCCCCAAAGGTAACATATCCTCCATCAAATGTTTTGAAATCTGAGAGGAATGACATGTTGCCTGTCATGTGCCTTGAACACCCACTATCAACATATCCTTGATCTTCAATATCAGTTGAATGTTCCTGCACATGAATAAACATATTAGTTTCCTTGGGGTACCCAAGCCATGACAGACTTGGGTTTGCCTCTTGCATCAATGAAATCAAACCTTTTCAGGATTGTTGATGCACCTTTTGATTGGATTGGTTTCCAAATCCAACATGCTGAGGACTTAACAGCACTTTCCCTTCTAATCCATTGTGTGGTCTTTGGTCTATCAGTACCAATTTTGGCAATACCAATTTTGGCAGTACCATGTGGTCTAGCAGGACCTTTTGGTCTAGCAGGACCTTTGGTTTTTGGATTCCAAACTTTTGTTTTAACCACATTTATCTTTTGAATAGGACTTTTCTCAACTTTTGGTACACTTTTGAAAGTGTTTCTTGTACCCTTTTCAGTTGGTTTTGTAATAACAGGCTTATGTTGTCTAACAGTATGATTATCTTTTGTAGTGTTAGACTTAACAAAAAAATTTCTGGGGTGGGAAACATTTGTTTTAGACTTTGATTTACTCCCAGAAACCCATTTATTACAATAAGCATGAAGATGATTAAAGCTACCACAATAATAACAAGCCTTATTAAACATAACAAAGTCATCACCTAGTTGTTGTGACTTTAGGTTGTTCCAATTTCTTTGGCTTCCCCTAGGTTTGTTATTACAATTTTTACAACTTTCAACTGTTTTCAAAACAGTTTTGGCCTTAGCTTTAACTTCTACTTTCTTAGGACTGGTTGGTCCTACTTTGATTCCTTTGATAGGAATAGTCTGATCTTCATCATCATCAGATACCCAATCCTCAATAATTAGGACATCTGGTCTCTTATCAGTGAGCACCTTAGAGAGTGGAACATTCTTAGCACTCTCAGAAGGTTCACTTATCACTACAGGTTTATCCAATGGTTTGTTAACAAATTCATGTAAACCTGATACAGCAAGATCACTACCCTGGGGACATGGAATTCCTCTATAAGGAGGTGGACATTCATTGTATCCTATCCCTGATTTTATTTTCTTATTCAACTGATTCTCTACTATGCTCTTAGTACACTCAGAAGCATTTTCCAATTTAGTAACAGTCAGTTGAATATTGTCTCTAGCTAATGTCACTTTAGTGCACTCAGTCCTTAACATTTCTATTTCAGTATCTTTCAAATATATTTGTCTATTAAGAGCACCTTTAGCATCAGAAAATGTGAGTTCATTTTCTCTATAGTGAATGATTTGTTTTTCTAGTTTGGACATACCACACTTATGGTCAAATAAGGTTTGATTGGTTTTTCTATGTTCTAATACTTCTGTATCATAAGCTTTACTTATGATTTTTAATTCTTTAAAAGATTCACAATCATTAGGACATTTGATAATTTGTACCTCAGGGGTGGAGAATGCCATCAAAGCCAATTCATCAGAAGTTGACTCATCTTCACCCATGAAACTCCAATCAAAACCCATGCCATCAATAGCAACCATTGCTTTTGGCTCTGCAACTTCAACAACCTTACTCTTGCTTTCAAAGCTTCCTTTCTTCTCAAAGCTTCCTTTATTTCTGTTGTCAAACCCTCTACCCTTGTCATCCTGCTTCTTAGGTCTTCTACATTCTCTAGAGTAGTGACCTTTCATGTGGCAGTTGTAACACTCCACTTTTGACTTATCATAGCCAGCAGGCTCATTTCCATCTATCAGAATCTTCTTGCCAGTCCTCATCATCAACTTCTTGGCTCTAATGCTTAAAAGTGAAAGTTGCCACTTTATGTCCATTTCTTCAAGATCATCAGGATGAATCTCTTGAAGGTCTTCAAATGATAATACGGACCCATTGTGCTGAGATGTAAGAAAAGCACACCCAATTGTTTCATCTAATATGGATTTGGTATTGCCAGAAGTACTAGCAGTACCAAAGGTTGTATTAGCAGTACCTTCTTCTCTGCTACCTTGTTCTTCATTATCAACCTTTGAGATGTTTGGGGATGAAACAAAAGCCATATTTCCAGAACTTGACCCAGTAGTCTTCTTTACTTCATGCTCTACTATTTTGAAATTGTTGTAGAGATCATTGAGACTCATCTGGTCAATATCTGACTTGTTCTTCCATACAATGACATGCATAGACCATTCTGAAGGTAAACTTCTAAGAAATTTAGAGTTTAGGTCTTCTTGAGTTATCATCACTTCATGGATGGCTAACTGACTTGCAAGCTTCTGAAGTCTATTGAACATACTGTCCAAAGACTCATTGGTTGTGGCTGTGAAGTTCTCAAATTGTTGTTTGAGAAGGGTTTTCTGTGTTTTCTTGGTAGCATCATTACCACCAAACCTAGCCACAATTGCTTCAAAAAGGGTTTTGGCATCTTTGTATTTGTTAAAGATCAGAAGTTGATCATTTGGAATAGTCATCAGTAACATACTCCTTGCCTTTAGATCATTTCTCTTCTGAACTTTTTCATCTGCATTTGATGGTTGATCTTGTATTCTTGTTACAAGAGCATCATTTACTGTTGTAGTGGTGATTTGGGGTTTAAATGAATTGCCTTGTTCAATGATCTCCCAAAGTGCATAGTCCTGCACTTGAAAGTATTGTTCAACCCTTAGTCTCCACATTTCAAACTCGTTTTGCTTGAGTAATGGAAGTTTAGCTGCAACATTGGTTTGAATATGTTCAACATCCATTTTTCTTTTAAATTAGTAAATATCAAGCCTCGCTCTGATACCACTTGTGGAACGCTTTGTTGTTCTTGAAGTTCAAACACTTGGGATATGAATCTTAGTAATGTGTTTGAGAGATATTTATGTATTGAATGTGTTTAGCATGCGGAATCTACTACAACACACTTTAAAAGAACACAAGGTGGTGAGTTTAAGTAAATGAGTGAATGCAATGAACAAATAACACAACTTTGGTTAATACAAAACGATTCAATATTATTGATGAAATAATACGGATGATCTAAGTATCACCGGGATTACAAAGTAATCTTGAATCTAAGATTGTAAAAAGGATTTGTGATTCGAAGTAACTAAGTTACTTGAGAGATAGTTTGGTTTGTGGTTATTGGTTGTTAAAGATGCATGCATGAAGTAGTGACTAAGATATCCTTTTATAAGTTAAGGATATCTTATTACATGTTGTCAAGTAGATGAATATAATACTATACTTTGACTATATTGGCGCCTACAATTAAATACAACTACCCATGTACACTCTGATATATTCTTCTGTCACCACAGAAGACTATTTTACTTCTACATAACGTATAACAATGTACAAAGACTAATAATTCAACTAAATATCTATTACAAAATATCTAATCGACTTGACATAATCTTGGCAGGCTCTTCATTAGCTAGCAGTACCTTCTACCCAGAAGGTACTGGTAGAACATCTTCGTACATAACAAAATCAACTAGCAGGCTCTTCATCGACTTGGCAGGCTCTTTGACTTTGATCATTTTATTCCCAACAACTTCTCGCATGATGCCGGCGTCCACAAGTTTGTGTACTTCTTCCAGAATGGCTTTTGCGCGCTCTGGAGCCTGGCCACGTTTTTTCTGCCGTACTGGGGAATATCCTTGTCGGATTTTCAGCTTGTGTTCTACAATCAAGCGTGGCACACCAGTCATGTACTTTGTTTCCCATGCGAAGATATCCAGATTCCTTTGCAAGAGCGCGCACACGGCCGCTCTTCCTTTGTCAGACAACGATCCTCCAATCGATACTTCTTGCTCCGGGTAGTCAGGGTGAATTGCGACCTTTAGGTTTGATACTTTAGCTGCGCTCTGTTCTGGAGTGTGCGTTGTCTCGCATGTAATCGTGTTACACTCTCTAGGTGGCGCAGCGCTATTATAGATGGTGACAATGCCGCCCTCTACCGGGAATTTGAGCATCCCATGTTCTGTGGACGGTACTGCGCGTATTGCCGAAATTCCTGGTCTTCCGATGATGCCATTGTATGGTGAAGGAGATCTGATCACCATAAAATTCATCCAGGCTGTCGTAGAGTGTTCCTTATTGCCGACAATTACTAGTAGTCGTAGTTGCCCCATGGGCCATATCTTTTCTCCTGTGAAGCCAGTCAACGAAGTCGTGGCTGGGCTTAACTGTCTTTGTATCTCAGGCCGCAATCTCTTGAAACAATGCTCATACATTATGTCCGATGATGCTCCTCCATCAACATACATGCGGTGGATATCGTGACCCCCCGCATTTATCTCGATGGTAAGTGGTTCCACCTCTGCGTTGTCTGCAGCTAAGGTTGGGAAAGAGATTTCGCTTTCATGAGAAAATTTATGGCTGACCTTTTGTCTAATCTTTCGCTGCCATGATTGTATCATGTAGATTGTGTCAGCCTTGTCCTTAGGTGCTTCTTTCTTGCCCCCGGTTTTCTGTTTGTCTTTCCCATCTTTAATGTTCTTAACTAGATGGTCCAATCTGCCTTCTTTTACTAGCTTCTCAATTAATTGGCGCAATTGGACACACTCATTAGTGGTGTGGCCCTTCTGTCCATGATACTCACAGTATCCGTTCCCTACGCGCCGATCTTCTGGGGTGCGCATCGGTGGGGGTCTCGGAAAGTTCGCGCCTTCCGTCGCGAATATCTCCTTTGGAGTCTTCGTTAGTGGGGTATACTTTTCGTTTCCCCGTCCGCCCCCTTGACTGCGATAGTTTTTGTTACGATTGCTACTTTGGTCATTGGATTGTCTCCTTGGCTCTTCTTGTGACCTATAGTTTGAGTAGCCTTTCTTACTATCCGCAGCGGCGGCTTCTCCTTGAATGAAGGACCTCGTGCGCTTCATCAGTTCATCAAAGGTTTGGGGAACCCTATCATTTAACTTTTTGATAAGCTCCGGGTTATTGAACCCGTTCATAAACCCTGAGATCTTTAGTATTTCGGGGCATGCCTTGACATGTATGCATTCATCTTTAAAGCGCTCCATAAAAGCGCTTGTGGATTCCCCCTGGCGCTGTTTTACCCTAGCGAGCTCGACAGGGTTCTTGGCGCACTTCTTTCTCTGAGTAAAGTTCAAACGAAACGCCTTCCGCAACTCTTCAAACCCATCGATGCTTCTACGTGGAAGCTTACGGAACCAGTTTCGTGCATTCCCCACTAATGTAGAGTTAAACATATGGCACCACACAGGTTGTGGCCAATTTTCGATGGTTGCTGCTGATTCGAAAATTTTTAGGTGGTCATCAGGATCACCTGTCCCATCATAAGTTTTAACATTAGCGGGCATGCGCCTTCTCTTATCTTCTGAAAAATCACTGATGCGCGGAGTGAATGCGTCAACCTTTTGGCGGCGCCAGGGACGAGATATATCTTCGTCCTCCTGGTCGTGGTATCTTCTCCTGGACTTCCAGTGTCCTGTTTCTTTGTCCTCGTTGTCCGAGGAGTCACTTGAGGATGAGCTTACTCTTTTGCGGCGCTTGCGCCGACTATCCTCGGAATCCGAGCTTGAAGGGCTTTCGCTTGGGGAGCATCGTTGCCCAAGTCTATCTTGGATTCTGCGACTGCCAAGTCTAGCGTGGACATTGGTGCGCCGTCCATCATCTTCATGCTCCTCCAGAGACTGTAAGTCGGCTGCTTCATCGTTCACAACTTTCCTTCCGATCCTAGTAAACACAGGGTGTCGGCGGCTATCCTTCTCGCGCCTTTCCTTTCGGTAACGCGGTGGGGATGCTTCATGCTCAGGATCAAAGTTGAGCCTGGCTTGCAGGCTCTGACTTGACCTCTTTTTCGCTTCCTCTTGCATCAGCGCAGCCAAGGTTTCGTAGTTTTGGGACACGAAATCACTTGGCGCTAGTTCAGGCGCGACTCCTTCCAATGCGAGGATGTCTGTTTCCAAATCAAGACCCTTGTTTCGGGTGGGCGCATTTGACGGCTCAGTGAAGTTTAATTCTGGCATGGTGAAGAGGAGTGCGCAGTAGATCTACCGCGCTAGTGGTTGTTGTAGTAGCATCGGTAGTCCTTGTGAGCGGTTCTACTGGAGTGAAAGCCAGATCTGAGTATGATCCTAGGCTTTTGGGCGCACTGGTTATCCCAAAGGCCTGCTTAGCGGCTGCATCAGTTTGCTGCTTCTTCCCCTGTAGGTCGTCATGCGTTTTCTTTGCCTGCGGAGTCCGCTGATTTGGGATTCCATGCTTCGTCATTCTAGTTCTTCGTAGAGTTCTTAGTGTTGGGTCCCACGGATGGCGCCACTTGTTGATACAAAAGTTGGGCGTTCCTTGTTTCCGTACCAATTAGATCTTAATGCTTGAGACCTGCGCACTAAGAAAACAAAAAGACACCGTTAGGCTTATCGTGGGATTGTCTCCCACGATTATCCTCCGGCGTGAGAGTAAGTAATCGGTTTTAGGGTTTAGTTGAAGAGTTAGGGTTGTAGATCGTACCTTTAATGAGCCGAGATATCCTATATATATATACGAAGTCCTCATAGGTTTCGTGTTCCTTACCCTTCGGCGTATCCCGCCTCCTTCGGTATGTCAATCCTTATCCGTAAATAAGAGATCAAGACTAACAATAGAATTTGGACTTGGGCCATTATAAGCCCAAATCTTTATAGAGATAGCCCACGCGTAATGGGCTTGAGTGTTGGTAGTGTCCATTGGTCGGGTTCGTGACCCGAATGCGGACTATACGTCGTAGTTGTGATTTCTCCAAAGAAGTTGCTGAAGTAAGTATGATATTTACACATAAACATCAAGAATACAATTCACGCACAAAGTATGCGGTGGAATAGAGAGGTAAAGAACCCTATTAAAAAGATAAAACCGGTAACGAACTACATATTATTATGTTGAATATGATAAAATATGAAAGATAAATAGTAAATATTTTGACTAGCCAAGGAAGAACGAGGATAGTTAATGAATTATATGTTTTTATTATCGGATATAATACAAAGAGTAAATTACACGGATCGTCCATGTGGTTTGTCCAAAATCACTGGTTTAGTCCCTCGACTTTCAAAGTTGCGTGTATGGTCCCTCTGACAGTAAAAGAATAACACCTATGGTCCCTATCGCTAACTGACGTTATATATTCCGTTAGCAAGTTTCAACGTTAGTCCATTAACCAAACAAGCGTTTGCAACGTTAGTCTTTTTTTGAAAAAAATTCGAAAAAACTTATAAAAATTCGAAAAATTTATAAAAATTCAAAAAATTTTAAAAATTCGAAAAAATTTATAAAAATTCAAAAAAATTTATAAAAATTCGAAAAATTTATTAAAATTCGAAAAATTTATAAAAATTCGAAAAAACTTATAAAATTTGAAAAATTCAAAAAATTTTAAAAATTCGAAAAAAGTTATAAAAATTCAAAAAATTTTAAAAATTCCAAAAATTTATAAAAATTCGAAAAAAATTTATAAAAATTCGAAAAATTTATAAAAATTCAAAAAAATTTAAAAATTCGAAAAAATTTATAAAAATCCAAAAAAATTTTAAAAATTCGAAAAAACTTATAAAAATTCAAAAAATTTATAAAAATTCAAAAAAATTTATAAAAATTCGAAATTTTTTTAAAAATTCGAAAAAACTTATAAAAATTTGAAAAATTTATAAAAATTCAAAAAATTTTAAAAATTCCAATAATTTATAAAAATTTGAAAAAATTTATAAAAATCCGAATTTTTTTTTAAATTTGAAAAAACTTATAAAAATTCGAAAAATTTATAAAAATTTTAAAAATTCCAAAAATTTATAAAAATTCGAAATACTTATAAAAATTCAAAAAATTTATAAAAAGTCAAAAAAATTTATAAAAATTCGAAAAAAGTTATAAAATTCAAAAAAATTTAATAATTTTTTTGAATTTTTATAATTTTTTCGAATTTTTATAAGTTTTTTAGAATTTTTAAAAAAATTTCGGATTTTTATAAATTTTTTCGAATTTTTATAAATATTTGGAATTTTTAAGATTTTTTGAATTTTTATAAATTTTTCGTATTTTTATAAGTTTTTTCGAATTTTAAAAAAAATTTCGGATTTTTATAAATTTTTTCAAATTATTATAAATTTTTGGAATTTTTAAAATTTTTCTAATTTTTATATATTTTTTGAATTTTTATAAGTTTTTTTGAATTTTCAAAAATTTTTCGAATTTTTATAAATTTTTTTGAATTTTTATAAATTTTTTGAATTTTTTTAAGTTTTATCGAATTTTTATATTTTTTTTTGGATTTTTATAAATTTTTTCGAATTTTTAAGATTATTTGAATTTTTATAAATTTTTTGAATTTTTATAAATTTTTCGAATTTTTATAAATTTTTTCGAATTTTTATAAATTTTTGGAATTTTTAAAATTTTTTGAATTTTTTTAAATTTTTTGAATTTTTATAAGATTTTTCAAATTTTTAAAATTTTTTCGGATTTTTATATATTTTTTCGAATTTTTAAAATTTTTTGAATTTTTAGAAAATTTTCGAATTTTTATAAGTTTTTTCGAATTTTTAAATTTTTTTCGAATTTTAATAAATTTTTTGAATTTTTATAAATTTTTTTGAATTTTTATAAATTTTTTCGAATTTTTAAAATTATTTGAATTTTTATAAGTTTTTTCGAATTTTTATAAATTTTTCGAATTTTTATAAATTTTTTGAATTTTTATAAATTTTTTGAATTTTTTGAATTTTTATAAATTTTTCGAATTTTTATAAGTTTTTCCGAATTTTTATAAATTTTTCGAATATTTTTCAAAAAAGGACTAACTTTGCAAACGCTTGTTTGGTTAATGGACTAACGTTGAAACTTGCTAACGGAATATATAACGTCAGTTAGCGATAGGGACCATAGGTGTTATTCTTTTCTGTCAGAGGGACCATACACGTAACTTTGAAACTCGAGGAACTAACCCAGTGATTTTGGACAAACCAGAGGGACGATCCGTGTAATTTACTCTAATACAAATTTCGAATGCCATTTCAACTCAAATTTATTGCTATCTAATGCAATATCTACAAAGATAATTTGGGAAAAAGACTGAATTTTTAGTTCGGAAACGGTAAATTGCATAAAAAGGAACTCAATTATAGGTAGATAACCCTTAGACCACTCCCAACGTGAGTAGGCAAACTCGCGTTAAGGGGCAAAAATGGGACGTTAAGGCCACGTTAATGTGCGTTAACTGTTGTGACTACCTTGTGTTAACGCAGCGTTAAGGGCCACGTTAAACCCTTAACGCTGCGTTAAGGGTATGTTTTATAATAAAAAAAATAATAATAATCCATTTATGCCCCCTCAACGTCACATTTTGTAGCCGTTACTTTTAAAAAAAATACACTTTAGGCCCCTAACTTTATAATCGTTATTTCTAAACGGCTATATGTAAAATAAAAAAAAAAAAAAAAAAAATTAAAACCATTTTCACTCTTCTATAAATACGCATTTAACATCATAATTTTTTTCACACTTCCACAAATCAATATACTTTCATCTTCAACCTTTCACACAAAAAATAAATAAAATGTCCGGCTTCAACCTAAACGACGACGGCGAGGATACCTTCTTTAATCTCTTAAACACAGGGTGGAATAACCCAAACGCTAACTCATCTTCAAACCCAAACGCCGGGTCATCTTCAAACCCGAACCCACTTGGTATGTCGAGCCAACAAGTTTACGAACAACATCAAGCAATGCTATTTTTCGAACAACAACAACAAGCGAACCTAAACACCAATTTCTCCAATCTCCAATTCAACCAACATTCATAACAATCTCAAACCGCAACCAATGATGTTCCCGATACTCCAACGTCTCCTCCAAAGAAAAACAAGTTCTCACGTGTCAAATGAAAGGCTAGAAAACCAAAAAACACCGAACCTTTGGAGGATGATGATGAAGAAAACACCAACATCATCAAACGTTGGAACCCACAAGAGGAAAAATTACTTGCGTCGTGTTATGTTGCAGCGACGAAAGATTCACAAGTGGGTCGAAATCAAAGCAGGGATACATTTTGGCAACGGGTGCAACATGAGTTTAATAGACTCAATTATCAAAAGAGAAACAAGGATATGATCCAAAGTAAATGGAAAACGTTGAACCGTGATTGCTCAAAGTTCAACGCGTACTACAAACGTTCCCAACGCCAAGAAAAAAGTGGGGAAAGTGAATTGGATATCCTGAAACGTGCCCAACAAATGTATCGGGACGAGCACAGAACCGCTCCTTTTAGCAACGAGGAGGCTTGGGAGGTTTTACGGGGTCATATGAAATGGGACACGCCATAAGGGATTGATTTAACCGGCGATGTCCCAAGCGAAACAAATGAGGCGTTGTTTGGTCGTGAAGAACAACCAAGGCCAATGGGAAGGCGTGCTGCAAAGAAAGCTCGATCCGAGAGCACGGGAGGAACGAGCACGTGAGCGAGTACGGGAGGAACGACCTCGTCGTTGCAATTCGTGGAGGCTATGACATCCGAGTATCGTTCGAAAAGGGAAGCGGCCGAAGCCACGTATCGGGCGACCCAATTAAAAGAGGAGACGGTAACAAGGTTAGAGGAAATGAAATTTTTGATGACGAACACCTCCGGTTTGGAACCAGACGTGGTGTATTGGATCAATAAAGAAAAAGATCGAATCAAGCAAAAATACAACCTCCAACCTCCTCCTCAGTAGATTTAGGATTGTGTTTATTTTTATGTTGTAGTTTTTTTTTTTTTTTTTTTTTTTTTTTTTAGTTTCGTTGTAATTTTTTTTTATTAAGTATGTAATGTTATGTTTTTTAATGAATGTTATGTTTTTAAAAAATGAAGTATTTATAAGTTTAGGGGTTGAATTTGAAAATATTTAATATAAAGGTGAGTTAAGGTGTGTTAAAGCTGAGTTATTGTTGGGTGTGTTAAAGCTGAGTTAAAGATGAATGTGTTAAAGGTAAAAGCTGACGTTAAAGGACAGTGTGTTAAAGGTAAAAACTGAGTTAACCATTGAGAGTGGTCTTATAAGGCAAAATCAGTTATCAATACCTTCCATGTCCATTTGAAACATGATAATTTCATATTTACTTGCAACATTCTTTTATTCCGTTTCATATAATACTTCTTCAAAATTAATAGCGTTCTTTTTTACTTGTTGATCATAATAGTTCATATAATATTTAATATTTTTTGAGCTAGTCTTTTATAAACTCATGTCATTTATCATAATAGTTAATATTTTCTTATATGTTGTATTTTAAAACTTTATAATGATATTAACAAAAAACAAATTCATTCAACTATCCCGCCCAAGGTTTTCAAAATCGGGATCCTTCTTAGGATCGATTTCGTCTTTGCAATATCGAGATCGTAAGATCGGATCGGGATCTTAAGGTCCTACTATAATGTCATTTTGTTAATAGTTTTTGTAATATTATACAAATCTATAAATTAATATATGTCATAAACACAAATTATGTAAATATTTCATAGAAATATTATCTTAAATTATGATTTTGAAAATTTTAAGAATATTAACATGTTGTTTTTTTTTTTAAATTCTACAAAATACATTCCATAAATTTTTAGTTTCTTAGTTTGTGGTTCGAGAAAAGTAAGGTCGGATCGTATTAGATCTTAAGATCCTATGGTAAAGATCGGGATCCTGTAAGATCTTAAGCTTTTAAAGATCCTTTGTAAGATCCGGATCATTTTTGCTTTGCAGTATCGTAAAATCGTAAGATCCTAAGATCAGGATCCCGCCCATTCGAGCGGACCATGGAACTAGCCCATAAATATATTCCTTGTAGTAAACCAAATCCTAAAAATTGGCTTTTAAATAGTTATAGTAAGGTCATTAAACTAAAACTCAGTCGCAACATTAGTTTATGATGGAAAATCAGACCAATTGATAGAAATATAAAGGTTCAATGAACAAATACTAAGGTTTAAGGCTTGAATAATATACTAGTATGAAACACATCCAAGATTATGTAAATGCAACATGATACATTCAATTGTTGTCTTTCACTTCTATCGTTCTCATACCTACACAATGTATTTAGCCATAAATCAATTAAGAAATGTGGATAAATGGATAGAATACAAACTAGAATTCATATGACGAAGAAATTAGTTTGAATTTGTTATTCAATGATTCACAAGATGGAAAAGAATTTGAGATAGAAAGATTTACAATCTTTTTAGTGAATGAAGTATTATGAAATGGAAATCTAATGAAATGGAAATCAAACTATTTATTCAAGAAGGAAATGATAATGGGAAAAGTGAATATGGGGTTGTCTCAAATCTAAGCTTACATGCGAAACCATTAAAAATTACTTAAAAATACATCATATTGGTTATTATTTTTTCAAAATTTGGTTAGTGAAACTAATATATGCATAGTGAAACGCATTTTAATGGTGAATTAAATTAACCATTATTGAATCTATAGCTAATTTGTTAGTTAATGAAATCACCTAACAATATGATGTAGAAAATGCATGTATCAACGCGAACCCAACTTAAGTGATGTTGTGATGAAATCAAGAGAAAACACTAATATTGTGAAGAACATGATACAAATGAGGTAGATTTGATGTTTTTCTTGTTAAAAAGACGTAATTTTAGATGATTTCGCATGTAAGCTTAGATGTAAGACATCCTCATATTCACTATCCTCAATGATAATATGAGAGTAACCAATTAACAAACTTTCAAACGTGACATGTGCTTTGCACGTGACATTTCATTCGGGCGTGTATCACATTCCGTCTCGACAGGAAGCTTTATGGCGCAAACTCCAAAAAGCGGGATCTTCAGTGCAAACGGAATTGCTGCAAGTTTTTTGTGCTTATCATCATTCAATGCAGCTACAGCCAAAGGTAACGCCAAACTCCCATATCGACCTGTTGCAATTGCAATTTCAGCTGTGTGAGACACTCTTAGATAAACCTGTAATATCCCCACCAAATAAAAATTCTAGTAAGTCTTCATATATCAACATGGTCATGCAGAAATGTAACCATGACAACATTCAAAAAATAAAAATTCTGCATATATCATTGAACTTTTTTATATTTTCTAGAATTACCTCTTCTGCATATATTTGCCACGGCTGCAAAGCTTCCTGATATTACCATAGTTGCCACAAATATTGGGGTTGAAATAATTGTGCATTGATTGATTTTTTGAATTACAAAAATAATTATAAAACGAATCCGACAACCATTATGTGCACCCCTGACATCATTCATCCTAAGGTCGCCATTACCACAACATCTAAACAAAGACCAAAGAACTCTGCAACATTTATAAGCTTATTAGACTTTGGTAACAAACACTATATTTGCTTAGTTCGCTTGACATAATATATTTTTGGCCAAACGTCTTTTTCAAAAAAAAAAACAGTGTAGTAAAAATGATTTCTACAATAATTGTTTTCTTTTTTCTAGATACATCGATTCAAGAAATTATATGCACAAATGTAACACCTCTAAAACACCGCAGCGGAAAGATAACACTGGGGTGCTACTTCATGAATCACAACACACAGTATAGAGAACAGACTACGTGATCCGTCTTAGAAAATACATTGATTTAAATAATAAAAGTATACATCATAGTTAAGTTTTGTAATACATAGCCCATTAATAAGTTGTCCAAATATAAAATGTCATAGTTGTGTGAAAACACTTCTGGTAAATGTCTATGACCACATGTCATGTCGTGCCTCAATAATCCAGCAGCAATAAGTTAAGCACCTGATAAAATATGCTTAAAAAGTCAGCATAAAGCTGGTGAGTTCATATGTTTAATATAAAGCAGTAAATTGGACCATAAATTTAAGCATATGAACATTACAACGAATATAATGTCATACAAAAGTTTATTACGCTAGCACTAAGTTCATGATACCGAAGCTACGAAAGTAGAACATGCTATAAAGCACGTTATATTAAGGCCCAAGCAAGTGTCTAACCCTGGACACTCGTAATCCGAAATGTTATACGTTCGTTTTGCCTATCTGGTTAAACCAAACGGGGGAATCACCCGGATAGATCTATCTATAGCACTCGCGTTTCCCAACAGGAACTGACGGTTCATGAAAATGGGCATAATTTGGGTTACAGTTCTTAGGCTAACAGGTAATAGTTTAAATAAAGCATAGTAAATTTGGTCCAAGTAAAACAAGCATGTTTCTCACCCCCAAAGTTTGCAAAGCAAGTTTAAAGATTAAAAGTGGGGCTACGAACTCACCTCAACAATAAGTCGTCTGAAGTGATAAAGTCAAGTGGTGATATGTAACGGCTCCGACACACGACAATGTTATATGAGTGTGACGAATGAACAAGGACAGAAGAATACCGAAATCACCAATTAACAACCAGTAAACCCAATAATTTATCCCACACTCGATATAAACACCAAAATATCTTTGTTTGAGCTTTGTTTTGGTAAAGTTGGATAGAAAAATTATTTGTATGTGCTTTCCTATGGTTGGCCAAATATGAAGAGAACGAGGGAAAGTTTTTTGTGTTGCCTTCTTGTGTATATTTTAGTGTGTGTTCTCATTTTGTTCAGGTTACAAAATTATAGTGGATGTCTTTGTCATGAACTAAGTTTAAGATGATCATGTGAGTGATGTTGAGACTTATGGGTGGCAAGATGGAAATAAAAAGAGAGGGAATTAATTTTGAATCCTCGTCGTGTATTTCGTGTGCCTTTTGAGCTTAAAATGTATGTTGGGAATTAAATGTTCTGAAGATTAGTATCGGAAATTACATGTTCACAAGATCAGTTCTGCTCAAAGAAATACTCTAAGTATCATTCTACTGCTAGTGCATTTGATTCTACTGCTAGCGTTAAACATTCTACTGCTGAATGATGCTGCTGCTAGTGAAGAAGATTCTACTGCTGAGTGGATAACTGTTGAAGTATTCTACTGCTGGTTGGATAAGTATACGAAGATATTATGTGTATAATAGTCAACAATACACGGTAGATAATATCTTTAGACAAAGTGTTCAGTAACAAGTTGTAAACACAAATACATGTTGTATCTTAATGACTGACACTCTCAAGCATGTGTTCGATTAGACTTGACAATATTGTAAAGATCTCTCTTGGACTATAAAAGAGAAATCATAGGCTTAGATATTGTACGCATTAATTAGATCATAACTGTTAAGAACATAGAACAAACACAACAATAACATAAGTCACAGAAACATAAGATTCAAGGTTTTGTAACCCTAGTGATAGTGAAGATCACTTGTATTATCTTGAATAATATTGAATCGTTTGGTGATAAAACCTTCTTTGTTCATTGTTCTATAACAAACATCACTGTTCCATTTTCATAACCAAATAACCTTCTAAGTGTGATTAAGTAGATTCCGCATACTTAATAATATTAACTCAATATATCATATACACAAAGCAACAAAGGTCTAACAACCTTATAGTGTATCGAATCCTCTCAATTGGTATCAGAGCAAGGCTGATATAGTTGATTTAGAAGAAGAAGAAGAAATGGATGTGGAGAATACTCAAGCTACAAATATTGTTGCAAAGTTGCCTATGATCAAACAGAATGAGTTTGAATTATGGAGGCTAAGGATTGAGCAATATTTCATGGTTCAAGATTATGCTCTTTGGGATATCATTCTGTATGGTGATTCTTTTACACTAGGTTATTCAGATGTCATTCTTGAAGGCAAATCAGTTAGGAAAAGAAATACTGGACCAGTTACCAATGAAGAAAGGATACAGAAGAGGAATGATCAAAAAGCAAGGAATTTGTTGCTTATGACCATTCCAGGTGAACAAATGCTATCTTTTAGCAAGTATCCTGATGCAAAAACTCTTTTTGAAGAGATTTGTGCATGGTTTGGTGGTAATGAAACTACCAAGAAAACATAGAAGACATTGCTGAAACAACAATTTGAAAACTTTAGTTCAAATAGCAATGAATCACTTGATAAGCTGTTCTCAAGATTACATAAGCTTGTCAGTCAGTTAGCTGTGTTGGGGGTTTAGATAGCAAAGGAAGATCTCAACATGAAGTTTTTGAGAAGTCTATCTGATGAATTCCATACTCATGTGGTTGTCTGGATGAATAAGCCAGACATTGAAACCATGAAACTCAATGATTTGTACAACAACTTCAAAATTGTTGAACAAAGTCTGAAAAAGTCTGGAAACTACAGCACTAGTTCTGGGAATGTGGCACTTCTGTCATCTCCCAATTTTAGTAAGTCAGAAGAGGTAGATGAAGATGAAGGTGTTTCTACTGCTAACTATGGTGGTCCTACTACTAGTTCACAAAAGAATGTTGCTGGAATTGGAGATCCATCATTCTATGTATTCATGTCTAGTTAAACTAGTGGTTCTCCTCTAACTCATGAAGACCTTGATCAGGTGGATGATGATGATTTAGAAGAGATGGATATTAAGTGGCAGGTTGCTTTACTTAGCATGAGGGCTAAGAAGTTTTGGCAAAGAACTGGAAAGCAGATTACCATCAATGGTAATGAAACTGTTGGGTTTGATAAAAAGAAAGTAAAGTGTTTCAACTGTCACAGGCTGGGACATTTTACTAGAGAATGTAGAAACCCAAGGAAGCAGGATAATAGGAACACATGGTATAAGCAAGAGAAGAAGAAGGAAGTCACAGTGGAAGAGCCAAGGGCTATGCTAGCCATTGATGGTGTTAGCTATGATTGGAGCTTTATGGCTGATGAGGAGGAAGCACCAAAAGAAGCTGCAATGGTGGCCACTGAGACTGCTCTAATGGCCTTTTCTGATTCAGAGGTAAATTCTATAATCAAATGTACTGAATCTTGCTGTGCTCTTAAAGCTTATGAAGACCTTAAAAAGAAATTTGATGATCAGCTAGAAGAGCTATATAACACTATGGCCAACTTAGCTAATCATAAAAGAGGTCTAGCTGTTCTTGAAAAACAAATCTTACACTTTCAAGGAAATGAATCTAAGTTTACTAATGACATGAATGCCCTAAAAAGAAACTTAGAGTTCAAAGATGAAATAATTTGTTTGCAAAATGAATCTTTAGCTAAAGCCAAAAATAAAAGTGAAAATGTTAAGATAACAGTAGATGCTTTAGCTCATGCCTCAGAAGGAATTATTAAAATTTGGGAAGCTCAAGTAATCAATAAAGCTAGATCTGGTGTAGGATACAAGTCTGTTCCTCCACCATATAGAGGTGTTCCTTCACCTCCTGGTATTGACCTAGCACACACAGGTTTTGCTGAGTTTCAAGAACCAATAATGGAATATGGTTCTAAGTCTACTGAGAGTCCTAAGGTAGAGAAAGTAGGTGAAAGTATAAGTAATACTTCACTTCCTGAGGACAAGGTGTCCTCTGATAGAAGATCAGATAGAGTAATCATTGAAGACTGGGTATCTGATAGTGAGGAAGATGAACAGGTTATGTCTAAACCTGAAGTGGTTAAGAAAGCAGGAACAAGTGTTCCTAAGATAGTCAAACATGATACTGATAGGCCTAAAACCAACATTAAACATGTTAGACAACCAGTTAGATATTATGAACAATACAGAACCACAAACAAGCCTAAAGGCAACCAAAGGAATTGGAATGGCCTTAAGTCTCACCAACTAGGTGATGACTTTGACTTTTATAACAAAGCTTGTTTTGTAAGTGGAGAATTTGACCATCTTGCAGCTTTCTGCAACCAAAGGGTATCTGGGTATACAAACAATAGGGTGAATTACAAAAGGCAAACTCCTCAATTTCACTTTCACTCTAATTCTAAGAGAACAAAACCCATAGCAGTTTCAAAAGCAGTTCCTACTGCTAGACCATTCATGACTGTTAACCCAAGACCAACGGTTCAAAATGCAAAATCAACTTTTAAAAATGCATCAAAAACTGTTAAAAGGCCCATTCAAACAAAAGCAGTGGTCCAAAAACAAGTTTGGAAACCAAAGGGAACAACTACAAAGCTAGCAGTTTCTACTGCTAAGTATGTAGTTCATACTGCTGCTTGGGAAAACAGGGCAAATGTTGTTAAGGCCTCAGCATGTTGGGTTTGGAGACAAACTAAACCCAGTGGTGCATCAACCATTCTTAAGAGATTAAATTACATTGATGAACGAGGCAAATCCAAGTCAGTAATGGCTTGGGTCCCCAAAGGAAACTAATATTCCTCATTTTTGTGCAGGAACATTCAACTGATAAACAAGAGGATCAAGGATACTCAGATAGTGGATGTTCAAGGCACATGACAGGCAACAAGTCCTATCTTTCCGATTTTCAAACAATAGATGGTGGCTATATTACCTTTGGAGGACGTATTGGTGGCAAAATTTTCGGTAAAGGTACAATTAAAACTGGAAATTTAGATTTTGAAGATGTGCACTATGTACAAGAGCTTAAGTATAATCTTTTTAGTGTCTCACAAATGTGTGACAAAAAAAACTTTGTTCTTTTTACTGAGACTGAATGTTTTGTACTTTCTTCTGATTTTAAGATGCCTGATGAAAGTCAAGTACTTCTTAAAATTCCAAGAAAAGCCAATATGTACAGTGTTGATATGAAGAACATTGTTCCTAAAGAGGCTCTTACTTGTCTTATTGCAAAGGCCACATTGGATGAATTAATGTTATGGCATAGGAGGCTTGTTCACATTAACTTCAAAACCATAAATAAGATTGTTAAGAATGGTTTGGTAAGAGGTTTACCTTAAAAACGATTTGAAAATTACCAAACATGCATTGCTTGTTTTAAAGGCAAACAACACAAAGCCTCTTGTAAGCCCAAATTTTTTAACTCTATCAATCAATCATTGTTTATGCTTCATATGGATTTATTTGGACCTACTTCTGTTAGTAGCATGATGCATAAAATATATTGTCTAGTTATTACTGATGACTTTAGTAGATTTACATGGGTTTTCTTTTTAGCTACTAAGGATGAGACTTCTGGCATCCTTAAGACATTTATTACACAGATAGAAAATCTAGTAGACAAAAGAGTAAAAGTCATTAGATGTGATAACGGGACATAGTTTAAGAATAGAGTTATAGATGACTTCTGCAAGGAAAAAGGTATTAGGAGAGAGTTTAGTGTAGCTAGAACTCCTTAGCAAAATGGAGTTGCTGAAAAGAGAAATAGAACACTCATAGAAGCTGCTAGAACCATGTTAGCCGACTCTATGTTGCCTATCACTTTTTGGGCTGAAGTAGTCAACAC
Source organism: Artemisia tridentata subsp. tridentata (assembly GCA_021014915.2). Classification (NCBI taxonomy): domain Eukaryota; kingdom Viridiplantae; phylum Streptophyta; class Magnoliopsida; order Asterales; family Asteraceae; genus Artemisia; species Artemisia tridentata. The sequence continues at coordinate 390,926,022 of CP139508.1, forward strand.
TGCTTGCTATGTTCAAAATAGGGTTTTGGTTGTCAAATCTCACAATAAGACATCATATGAGCTTTTTAGAGGTAGAACTCCTGCAATATGATTTCTTAGACCTTTTGGATGTCACGTGACAATTCTGAATACCTTAGACCATCTTGAAAAGTTTGATGGTAAAGCAGATGAAGGATTCTTAGTTGGATATTCTCTTAATAGCAAAGCTTTTAGAGTATACAACTCAAGAACTAGAATAGTAGAGGAAAACCTGCATGTGGAGTTTTTAGAGAATAAATCCAATGTAGCAGGTCAAGGTCCTAATTGACTATTTGATCTTGAGACACTAACCCATTCTATGAATTATGTGCTTGTTGTTGCAGAAACTAATGATTTTTCAGGTTCACAAACAACAAATAAGGCAGGGTTAGACAAGGAGACAAATCAAGATCATGTATGGATGCCAATAAGTACCAGTGTGGCTTCAACTTCAACAAATGATGAATCTTCTTCTGGTAAAGCTAAAGAAGATGTTGAAGATGAACACAAGGAAGATGGAACCAAGGAACAAGAGAATGTTTCTACTGATGATAGTACTGCTGAGACATAGCATTCTACTGCTAGGCTTAATTTTTCTACTGCTAAGCCAAATGTTTCTACTGCTGGCCCTTCAGACTCAAATGAAGCAGATTTCTCAGATAAAGAGGTGGATTTGAGCAATATCTCACCTAACTATCAAGTTCCTTCAACACCACATACCAGGATTCACAAAGTCCACTCCCTAGAAAATGTGATTGGAGATGTACAATCAGGTGTGAAAATAAGGCAACAACTGATGTCTTCAGACCAACAAGGGCTTCTAGATGCCCTTTATGCTTCAAAGCAGCATGAGTTTTCAAACTCTTGCTTGTTTGTATGTTTTCTCTCTCAAGCAGAATCAAAGAACATTCTTAAAGCCCTAGATAATTCAAGCTGGGTTGAAGCTATGCAAGAGGAGCTTCTTCAGTTCAAGATTCAGAAGGTTTGGGTGCTAGTTAATTTACCTAAGGATGAAAAGGTAATTGGCACTAGATGGGTTTTCAAGAATAAAAGGGATGAAAGGGGCATAGTGATTAGGAATAAGGCTAGATTAGTAGCCCAAGGGTACACACAAGAAGAAGGTATAGACTATGATGAGGTTTTTGCTCCAGTAGCAAGACTTGAGGCAATTAGGCTTTTCTTAGCTTATGCTTCATTTATGGGCTTCACAGTTTATCAAATGGATGTCAAGAGATCATGGGGCTTTGTGGTCTAGTGGTAGATGCTTAAGCAATTAAGCGTGCTCAAGTGAGAGTAGTACCGGGTTGGGTGACCGACCGGGAAGTCCTCATTTAGGGACCATAAGCTCTAATGATATCAACCAGCTGCCTTAGAAGCCTGGGCCCAGCCATGTGATGTCTTGACCAAACAAAGGACGCGAGTTCGAATCCGATCCGCAGCATGGTTGGGTATTGGGTGGAGGTATTTTACAGGCATCAAACCTTTGCTGGGTAGGGTTGATGGGTACCATTATGGTATACAGGGTTGAGGTGTCCCTGCCAATCTACACTTTTTGACCAAATGGATGTCAAGAGTGCTTTTCTATATGGTACTATTGAAGAAGAGGTGTATGTCTCACAACCTCCAGGATTCATTGATCCTGACCATCCAGAAAAAGTGTACAGAGTAGTTAAGGCTCTTTATGGCCTTCATCAGGCACCTAGAGCATGGTATGAAACACTAGCTTCCTACTTAATAGAGAATGGATTTCAAAGAGGGAAGATTGATCAGACATTATTCATCAAGAAGCACAAGAGTGATCTTTTGCTAGTTCAGGTGTATGTGGATGATATTATCTTTGGATCTACAAGGAAGTAGATGTGTTTGGAGTTTGAGAAGCTTATGCATGATAAGTTTCAGATGAGTTCCATGGGGGAACTTACATTCTTTTTGGGTCTGCAAGTTAAGCAATCTAGTGAAGGCATATTTATTAGTCAAGATAAATATGTTGCAGAGATACTTAGAAAATTTCACTTTACTGATTCAAAAGTGGCAAGCACACCAATGGACTCTGAGAAGCCACTTCTTAAAGATTTAGATGGAGACAATGTAGATGTACACACTTACAGATCTATGATAGGTTCTTTGATGTATCTCACATCATCAAGACCTGACATCATGTTCTCTGTTTGTGCTTGTGCAAGATTTCAAGTAACTCCAAAGGTTTCTCATTTAACAGCTGTTAAGAGGATTTTTAGATATCTTAAGGGTCAACCAAGGTTGGGTCTATGGTATTCAAGGGAATCACCTTTTGACTTGGTAGCATTTTTGGATAGTGATTATGCTGGTGCTAGCTTAGACAGAAAGTCAACAACTGGAGGATGTCAATTCCTTGGGTGTAGACTTATCTCATGGCAGTGTAAGAAGCAAACAATTGTGGCTACTTCAACAACTGAAGCTGAATATGTAGCTGCTGCAAGTTGCTGTGGTCAAGTCCTATGGCTTCAAAACCAACTTCTTGACTATGGGTACAATTTCATGAACACTGTCATTCATATTGATAATAGTAGTACAATTTGCATAATTAAAAATCCAGTGCAACATTCTAAAACAAAACATATTGAAATTAGACATCATTTTATTAGAGATTGTAATGAGAAAAAGTTGATTCAAGTTCTTAAAATTGATTCTGATCACAACTTTTCAGATTTTCTTACAAAAGCTTTTGATGTTGGAAGGTTTCAGTACTTGGTAGCAAGTATTGGGATGCTTAATCCTCAATGATTTAAAACTATGTGTTTTTGTATATAAATTTTTGATTGTACTGCTGGCTTTATAAAATACTACTGTTAGTGAAAAGTTTGTGCTGCCGGTACAAATTTTTGTTTGCTAAGTTCATATTTGTTAGTCATATCTATGATACTGCTATAAGACATATGCTTTGCATTTTGTTTCTTGGTTTTGGACTAACATTTTCAGGTATGAACATTGAACAAAAAGGAAGTTTCAAGTGAAATGGAAGCAGCAGAATTATCCTAGTTGCTAACATAATAGGTTTATGATGGACTAAGTTTGGGAATTTATTAACAAAGGTTTTGCTCCTAAGTTAACTGATCCCTTAGAACTTATTTCTTGAAATCTGATTATGATATTTCACATTGAATTGATGGTTCAGTTGATCAGATAGTAACTGATTCAACTCATTTTCTATCATTTTATACTTTTAAGTATAATGAGCAAGTCTAAGGACATCTGATAGAAATAACAGCTAGTAAAAGTGAATCTAACACTTGTGTTGGAGGCAACAATTGCTATGAGCTGGAAACCCTGTCAAGAAAGCCTTTTGAATAGGTTTATCTTTACACAAGCAGTTATTTATAACTGAAAAACATTGGTTCTCACACAACCAGAGGTTATTTTAAACCGAAATCTTGATTAAGTGTCTGTTACACTCTTAATCCCTTCAAAAGGGTTGAAAGCAGTATGATTTTTCAATAATAAAATCATGAACATACTGCTAAGTCAAAAGTTTCTTAAAAAGGATTTTCAAAGGGACTCAGCAAAACCATCAATTGATGGATAATGAGTCAATGCCCCATGAATCACCTCTCATAGGAGTTAACACACCTAGAAGTGATGAGGGCAGCACATAAACTCTTAATGAATTGATGGCTTCATGTAAAACATTGTCTGAAAACAAGTTCACATTGGTAGATCAGATGATGATGGGATGATGGTGAGAGATCTTCCAAACAGGGGAGGATAAAATGTTATTTGCATCTCAGGGGAGGAAATAAAGCCCAAGAAAGGAAGATTAACCAAATGTAAAGGAGGAAAAGACAAGAGCATACAAGATGATGACATGGAGGTTGAAAATGACAAGAACAGAGCTGATTCTGGAGTATTATATATATTCAGAAGGGATGAAGCATTTCAAATGAAGAAAGTTCTATCTAGGAGCTTTCAGTTTCAATTTCAGTTCACTACGTTTGTTCATCACTTGCAAAGGCATGCTGATAAATGATTTCACTTGTTGAAACAAGCATCCAAGATACACAACACCATTGCCTCTTATAATTCCTCCATCCAAGGAAATTGCACCATCTTTTAGGCTTTGTTTGAAGCTTGAAGATAGGTACTAATATTGTCGAAGTCAAAAGAAAATGGCAGATGAGTTACTGAGAAAGATATTTAATCTTGAAGAACAGAAGATAGCTCAGATCAAGAATCTGACTATAAAGTGTTTGAAAGATTCTCACAATCATAATTTAATTCAGAAACATGTTGAAATGATTCACATGTTTAGGGGAGGATTGTTGGGAATTAAATGTTCTGAAGATTAGTATTGGAAATTACATGTTCACAAGATCAGTTCTGCTCAAAGAAATACTCTATGTATCATTCTACTGCTAGTGCATTTGATTCTACTGCTAGCGTTAAACATTCTACTGCTGAATGATGCTGCTGCTAGTGAAGAAGATTCTACTGCTGAGTGGATAACTGTTGAAGTATTCTACTGCTGGTTGGATAAGTATACGAAGATATTATGTGTATAATAGTCAACAATACACGGTAGATAATATCTTTAGACAAAGTGTTCAGTAACAAGTTGTAAACACAGATACATGTTGTATCTTAATGACTGACACTCTCAAGCATGTGTTCGATTAGACTTGACAATATTGTAAAGATCTCTCTTGGACTATAAAAGAGAAATCATAGGCTTAGATATTGTACGCATTAATTAGATCATAACTATTAAGAACATAGAACAAACACAACAATAACATAAGTCATAGAAACATAAGATTCAAGGTTTTGTAACCCTAGTGATAGTGAAGATCACTCATATTATCTTGAATAATATTGAATCGTTTGGTGATAAAGCCTTCTTTGTTCATTGTTCTATAACAAACATCACTGTTCCATTTCCATAACCAAATAACCTTCTAAGTGTGATTAAGTAGATTCCGCATACTTAATCATATTAACTCAATATATCATATACACAAAGCAACAAAGGTCTAACAACCTTATAGTGTATCGAATCCTCTCAATGTAGTCGTGGTGTTCCGGTTTGGGCTTTTTGAGCAAAAACGCGTAAAATACGTTTTTGTGAGTGTTTTTATAAAAATAATATAAAAACATTATTATTGACTAAGAAATGTAATTATTGGACTTAAATCATGACTAATGTAGTGTCGGTACACGTGCGAGCTCGTTTTTCAGAAAAAGCGAGATAGCTTCTCGTTTTTTTAGTTTAAATAGTCCGTAAATGTCATAAAATCAATATTTCATATTTTTGATAACAAAATACACTTTGGGCATATTCTGTCTGATTTCCTTCTAAGCTATTTTTTTGGTTTGACCAGTTAAAGTACAACATAACCCAAATAAAGCCATTTACAGTTGACGGGTTGAAAAAAAAACTAAAGGAAACAAAATTGGAATTTGGGGTACCTGCGAAAATGATAATGCACCGTATAACGCGAGAAGTATGATCACATAATATAAATAGTTGTTTAAGAAGTACAAGGCCCACAGTTGAAGAGAACTTTTACTCCATGCTGGTGATGCTAGGCACATAAGTGATTTCAGGATCAGTTTCAGTATTCCACCCCGTGATTGGCGACTCTTGATTTCACCAATGTCATCTGGAATTTGTTTTCTCTCGGATGATGATGCAGTTTTGGTACCATGGTTTCAGTTGAGATTAACGGTTCATTCAATGATTCCATCAATACTCTTTAGTTGAGTGCAACTGCAGACTTTAGTACATTCATCGCCTCTCCCGTTCTCCCTTTGTTTTTAAGAAAGACCGGAGATTCGGGTAGACAAGCAAAAAACAACAAAGCCAAAAATGGGCGGAAGTGAAGAAAGTCCTAATAACACCCTCCACCCATAACTTGTCACAACAATATGCAATCAAAAATAAATATGAGGATATCTGCATAATATGCTAACTACTAAGCTCAAAACTATTCAAAGACAAAATAGAAGATGACAATGATCATATAAATACTACATATTTATTCAGTTGTATGTAGTCTAGACGTACCCTAGCGATCCAGGCTTCCAAAGTTGTTCCAATTCAATAAGAAGCAAATTAAATAAGGAAATCATCACAATCAATTTGCTCAAGTTCGGAACGCACTCTGCACCCCAAGTAGTTAAGATACTGGCACCACCTAGGCCCAAACCAGCTATGCCTCGGATGATCAGTAATGTAATGAAGTTGGGTGGTGCACAACTTATCATTATTGTTATGCTTGTTAAAAGAGTTGAGCCAAGAATTCCATGTCTATTCGTTCCTAGCCTATGCTGACATCACTAATACCACGTTCCTAACCTCTGATGCAACTTTAGAGTAAAACGTTTCTACATATAACATCTTTCCTTCGATTTTGGGTAATTCAAGAATCTTTTCAAGAAAAGGAATTAGTGTGTGGGTTGTTGTGTTTGAGCCAAATGGGAGCGAATTAAAAAGATTGGATTTATAAGTTTATCGTATATATTCTTAAGTGTGTGTGTATTTTGATCCAAATGAGTTTTACCAAAATGTGTGAAAGTTAATATATAACTCATGGTTTCGTTGCAAATTATGTCCCTTTGAAGAGTGAAATGACTAAAATACCCCGACTTAGAACAATAACTAACAAGATTTTCTAACGATCGTTAGGCTGAATGACACATTTTGCAGCAAAAATGAACAGTAGTGGCAAGACTTGCAAAAAAAAAAAAAAAAAAAAAACAGTGATGGCAGACCTTGCGAATTCAGAAAACCACATGGACATTTTTTGCAGTTTACTCTATACAAAATATAGGGATCTTAATTGGTGTTTTTATCTTTTTATAATGCTTCCGTTATTCTTTGATTTACATATTTAATTGTCTTTTATATATATTTACCATGTAAAATTATTTTCTAAAACCCTAAACACCAACAACAGAGTCATCGTCTGCCACGATAATTGGTGCAAGGTGTCATTATGATGGTTTCTATGCTCTATTGGTAAGGAAATGTAGTCAATAACAACTGGTGAATTGGCGATTTGCTTTCTCTTGTTGTTCATACATAATTGGGCACTGACTTATATAGATGAGTTCTGATTTTAGTTTATTGTATGTTCTTTTATTTGCGCTTCTTTTTGGTAAGTGTTTGGGTATGTCTTATCTCATCAAGTTTGCAATATTAGGGGACAAGTAGAGATGGTTCACCTTTAAAACTCTCTATTACATGCAAAAGTTCATAAGTCTTGCTCTGTTTCCTTTTTTTTTACGAGAGGGGTTGCGTGTTTCAATTCAATTCACTTGTTGTATCCCAACATCACGATAAAAACCTATAGGAATGAAAAGCATTGGAACCGATATGGAAGGAACATGTGGATTATGTAGAATACTTTGTAAGTGTGTATTAGTGTATTACTGAATAGAACTTTAAAAGAAATAATTCAAGTGACCTGAAATGTACAAGAAGATTATATAATAATCATAGATAATTCTAGGCTATTTCTAAAGTGCTCTTACAAGGTTATAAGAACTAGTTTTCTAGATAACTTTTAGATCTTCATCCATCTTCTAATGAAGTTTTTACGAGTCTTATAGATACGTTTAGAACAATCCAGATGCTAAGTTGATATTTGCGAGTGACTCTTTATTGTGAGCGGATTGGGGCACTAAACTTAAGACAGTACTATAAATGGAATCAAAATAAATACTCAAATAACAAAAAAATTGTAATACCTGAAATTTTGAAACATGCAAAATTACCAAATTGCCCTTGAAAACCTTAAAATTCACTTATTAATTAATTAAAATACCAAATTAATCTCAAACTCTTGGAAACTAGTACCATATGAAGTGAAATAATTTGTGCTTGAACATTTTGATATTTTACATATTATAAAAATATTTGTAATATTAATATAAATATATATAGGCCGAATAAAATTAATTATGCATTATATATTATATTTTCTTAATTTAAAAACCAAATAAATAAAGGATAAATACTAAAAATAATACAAGATTATTAGGAATCAGATTTTTATCATTATCATGAGTCTTGGACCGAAAGTTATCCCTCCCCCTCCTATATATACACGATTTAATATATATTTTCCTATTAAAAATCCCTAAAAGTCGACAAAACTATCCCTAAAATCCCATACGATCGTGAAAACTTCCTGGAGCTGGTCTAGTATTTTTCGTGGGTTCTATTAAGTCCAAAGAAGATTAGAAAAATAGGAGGTCGAATTTAGAAAGCTTGGTTCGAGTGTTCTTGAATTTTCTTGCTTAATTAGTTCAACCGAGAGGTATGAATTCTTATGCTTAATTTGTGCGTTCAAAAAATTCATCTAGTATTTTTTTCATGATCCTTACATCATATATAACTCATATAAAATATCCAAGTTGAATCATGTAAGCTTATTTGATCATACGAATTATTAAGGTAAAAAACACACATAAAATCCAAATATGTTTATACGATTTTTCTAGGGCTTGTACATAATTTTTCTGGACTCTACTATGATCATATAACTCAGGAAAAATAGCCACTTGATTTGTTGAAGCTTAAATAATTTGTGTTTGAATTATTTGTGTATCGGATTATAAGAAAAAGGAAGAAAAAAATAAAAACCCTAGATATACGAATTAGGGTTAGGTTTTCTGGGTTAAATCTGGTCATTTAATGTATTTAATGATTGTATAATGATTAGATAATGATAGGTACAATTAGGGTTAAGTTTTGTTATTAAAAATCTATACCGATTGGAAAATAAAACTTAAGGGGGTGTTTTGTAATTCTTTAAACTTGTGGGGTATTTTTGTAAGTCATGTTAGATCTGTGGTAATGTATAAAAAATATAAAAAGAGGGTCCTATGTGTAAATATTGCAAGTAGGAGGTTTAATTGGTTTATTAAGAAATTATATTAACCAAATTGTATTTATTTAAAATAAAGGGACTAATTGTGTAAATTCTGGAAACTTAAGGTTATTTTGTATAAATAATGATATAGAGGGTGTAATGTGTAATTTTGGATATTTAAGGGCTTAATATGTAATTATTAATAAATTATGATTTCGAATTATAGTTTTATAAATTAAAGGGGCTAGTTTTGTAAATCTTGAAACTTGAAGGATATCATTCGTACCATGTGTTAAATTGATAGTTAATTCTGTAATTTCGTAAAATAAAGGGCTTGAAGTGTAAATATAAATATGGTAGGGATTAAATTGTGAATTATGTAATTATAGGGTTTATTTTGTAATTAAATTAACTAAAGGGGTATAGATTGTAAATTGTTAAACTTAAAGGGTTAAAAGTGTAATTCTGGATAACTTATGATTTAAAGTAAGCAACTTGTGATATTTAAATCTTGCTAAATATAGAAACCTACTAAATAAGGAAACTTTCTAAAAATGGAAACTTACTTAAAATGGAAAGATAACTAAAAACCATTTGTAATTCTGTCTTCTACTCCTTTAGGTTCGAAGAGGGAGTGATTTGACTCCTGTCAGTTTTGCTACTCTTGTGTTTTTGCTTGCTATTGAGTAAGGTACAGATATTCTGCCCTTCTTGTAAGGTGCCTTCGTTCTCTTGATTTCTTATCTTGATTCGTTTAGGATTTCCCAAGCCATTGCTATGTTCCCCTTGTATTGTGAACCTTGATATGATCCACTTGACTTGAACCTTTGCTTAGAACCCTTGCCTTGATCTTTTGTTTTGATCCTTGCCTTGAACCCTGCTATGAACCTTGATATGAACCTTGCCATAAACCTTGACTTGAACCTTGATACACTTGATATTATAACTGGATTGAGAAAACCTTTTTAATTATTTATGAAAATGTTTTAAGAAAACTATTTTTAAGACTATCTTTATGAAAACCTTTTTAAAAGACCATTTTTATGAAAACTATTTTTGAAATATCATTTTTACTAAAACCATTATTAAAGGATTTCTTTTAAATGAACTTTTGAATTGAACCTTTTCAATAAACCTTTGCTATGATCTCTTGTCTTGAACCTTGACTTGGACTTTGACCTAAACTTGATATTTGACTTGGACCACTTGATACTTGATACTTGACATTTGATACTTGATATTTGGTCCACTTGATACTTGACACTTGATATTTGATACTTGGTCCACTTGATACTTGATACTTGACCCTTGACCCACGGTTTGAGACTACGAGTCACTACTAGGCATGAGGGTTTCATGTCCTTGTCATTGATGCACCGATGACTTGACTCTAGGGTAGGAGAGTGATGTCCTATCCCGTCCCTGACTTGATTTGACTTGTTACGTAGAGGAAGACATTGTGGCCTACTGGGGCGTATGGATGCATCCTAGATTTGACTTGACTTGACTTGTTTGATTATATTACTTGTTATATTAGGTGACTGATGGGTGTGTGCGATACACGTCTTTCACCTCTTGGGAGCTCATGACTCCAACCCTTTGGAGGTATCCCCTCATATTATACTTGGTATACCGAGGTCACCCCTCCGTATACATGTATACTTGTTGATGCGTGGTTTTGCGACCTTACAACAGGTTTTACCTCTCGAGGGATCTCAAGAGGCTTGCAATCCCCACCAGGCAGTGTACCTGACCGATGTAGTATAGTGTAGTGGCAAGTACCGGGGGATTGATCGTTCTCTAGGGGAATAGTGTCGTTAGGATTGAAAAACTACTCTAATAGGTCTAAGGGTGAGGGAAGATTCTTTTTGTATTTTTATATTTTTATGAAAGCAAGTAAAATCTCGGGTTTGAAGGAGTGGGCGGAATTAGTTGCTAATCAACTAACCCAAATAACTACAAATGCAAATAAAATAAAATAACTGGAAATGAAAAGGTTGTGAAACTTATATGGAGAGAAATGTGTTTACTTAGATTTCCTTACTCCCTAACTATCTTTTACCGGTTGATTAGTGTGTATTAATTGCGTGGATGACGGGTGTATTCCTTAATACCAATCGTGGGGTGGCGTACGTACTTCCCCAACTCTATAAGCTCCTACTTCACTCCTATGTCGAGCCGGCTAAGAAGCTCCTAACATGGGATCACTAGAATTCGCTCATGCATTAAATACAACCAAATAAACCTAGTACGCATTTGTTCATGTTTCTTAAGACGTTCAAGCAAGTTACCGTATAGGAGGTTAGCCAGTTTTCTTAAGCCTAACATCAATAAACAATCATCCAATACAATTAATAACACACCAACAACCAATAATCAATAGTTAGGTTTCATTAGATCTAAGCAAACACAAGATAAATCTAGCCTAGCATGTTAATTAAAAGACAAGAACAAGATATAATCAAACAACACATAGACATATTGAATGATTAATTGATCACTTATCTTCAATTAAACATGGGAGATCCAAGGGTATAAAACCCTTAAAAATGGCAGAAAATTCGTCTTAGGGTTTCTCCTCGCAAAGTTGCACACTAATGACTAAAAATTGCAAAACTATATATAGAGTTTAGGGTCTGACGGCGTCACGTTGTAGGAGGTGACGCCGTCACCTCGCCGCGGCTAGGGTTCCCGGATGGTCTTCCTGACGCCGTCCCTTTTTAATCCTCCAAAATCCGCTCTGGCGCGTCAAGGGTTGACGCCGTCAAACTTGTGCTTGACGCCGTCTCTCTTTAACTTAAACCGTGACGACCTTGATCACCTTAAAGGGTGATGCCGTCAGACTTTCCATTGCAAAACTCTCTGGCGCGTCACGTGTATTTTGTCATGTCCACCTCTTTTGCCAAGCCGTGACGCCGTCAGGAGCAATCCTTGACACCGTCATGTGTACTTTTCCAGCAGCTTTGGAGACTTTGTCGTTTTCTTCACTTTTATGCTCAAAAAACGTCCAAAATGCTTCCTTTTCCAGATTTCTTCTCCAAAGTACCTAAAATGACAAAAGGAACGATTTAGGGCAATATTTGATCAAATAAATACGATTTAGAGCTTAAATGACCCCCTAAAAGCGTTACACTTTTCGCTTCATCAAATACCCTTACACTTGAGATTTGCTTGTCCTCAAGCAATTGCGCTTTTATTCTAATCAAAATACAAGTTAGGGGTCATTTAACGCTAATATAAAAGTAATTACAACAAATAGTCGTTCCAATTTAATCATAATAAGCACGGAGATTACAAACTAGCACCTCACAAGTAGTGTTTAGATACTCACATCTCTTAGGTGTCATCAAAATAAATCTCATAAATGAAAACGGATAATATCTCTCACTACCTGTCATAGCAAATAGATTACCATAGGCTTGGGAAAGGATCAAAAACCTCCTCCACTAGGCGTAAGCACCTAAGATAAACTATCAAAGAGGGCTTTTAAACGGGTTATAACGTTAGGTGTAGGGATATGATAAACACGGTTTTGTTGGATAAGGGATATTTTACTGGTGGCGAGTTAAAGATCTTGATTAATTACATGTACAATATGGCGTTGCTAAGCCAAGACTAGACTCGACTTAAGCTAAAAACAAAATAACAAAAACATAAAATAAACATAAAATGAAATGGGATGGTAGTCCGTATGTTTTTCCTACTTTTCTTTTTCTTTTTTTTTTTTGTATTTTTCTTTATTTATTTTTTTTTCGATTTTTTTTTTCATACACTCTTGCCCTACCATCCAAAATAATACATCATAGGGGCGTTGCATTCCCCTTACACTTGAACTTTTACATAACTTTACAATTAACTATTCTAATGACTCGAATTAAGATAATCGAAACATTTGGAGTACTTTTAAAATATTTAGCACATATGGGGGTAATAATGTTGTTCTTCCCCATTACTCCATTACACTAGTACTTTACCCAGGAGTCCCAATCGTCCCAAAACAATATGTACAAGGATATGACTCGACTTAGCAACCATGTAATCAATTAGATAATTAACTTGGGGTTTAAACAAATGTTGTCACAATAATGCACTAAAAATGAGTGCATACAAGGTAGGCTAAGGCGATTTGGGTGTACATTTAAGTGGGGTGTAACAAATTCTTCCTTTAAGTAAAATGCTTAAAGTTAGAAACGAAAAGACAGGCTCTGAGGGGTGTACTAGGGGTATCGTGTACTAAAAATGAGTACAACGCAAAGGGTGTGGGAGAATTACTTGACCAATGTAGCCAATGTAATTATAACAAAAACACAGGTGTAAAACAATGGGTTAATCCTAATGCCTCTTATCATGTAGTAAATCTAACTACACGAATGTAGTCTCACTTGTGGCCTCGGAATGGTCCTAACGCAAGTTCTAGAATCTAAGTGCTACCGGTACACACATCATAGCATAAATGCTTTTCCTACCAATTCTAGGGGCGATCCTCACATATTTGGGGGTGGAAAATTTTTTAGTAGTACGGTTTTGTGCTAGTCATATAACTCCTATCCATGAGACGCTCATTAAGACCAAAGTTTCACTCCTAAATGCTGTAAAAAAATTTAAATTTGGCACTAAAATTGCATTAACAAGTATTTCTCTCAATTTTATTACACATCTACCATTAAACAAACAAAAATCAAGCGTAATAGCATTCTCTAAAGTATCGTACTTTACCCCCCCCCCCCTTACACTTAAGATGAACATTGTCCCCAATGTTCAAATAACAAGATGTAAAAGTAAATAAGGTAAAAGAATGAAATCAAATACTCCCCTGATTCGTTTGGTGGATAAAGAGGTAACATGGTTAGATCTTCTTCCAAGAGAAAGTAAAAGCTCCAAGACTAATGCATCGCCAAAAGCTATTCCATATACATCTCCTTGTCCAAAATAACCTGTTAAACCTGAGAAAACAGACACGAAAACCTGCATAACATCGGCGGGATAAATCTATATAAGGATATAATGCTTGTGGAATGATTATTTTGCAGATTCCTGGAGTTTATAAGTTAGAGATTTAATAAAAACTTTTTATGATTCCGGTAGAAAAACAAAACTTTCAAAAATTTTAGAAAATTAAAACCTGACGCCGTCAGGTTGTAAGGCCTGACGCCGTCAGAAATGATCTGACAGAATTCTCATGTTAAGTTTCCGGAAAATTTCTGGAAAAACCTATACCTTACTTCCTGGAATTCCTGCAAAATATCATTATGACTCGATACAAGCATTTGACTCAAACAAATACTAATATGTATGCTAATTTAATATTGTTATGATTCATGTTCATTTGTTCTAATAAACCGATTTGGATTTCCCTTACACTTATCTTTTGCAAAATACCTTTATATGTAGTTAAGACGAAGTTAAAAACAAGATAAAGCATTTTCACAATTTAGTTTCGAACACGAATCAATAATAATAAAAATTAAGCATACATACGGAAGCAAATAAAATCAAACAAACAAATAAATAAACACACAAAGCAAATAAAGCTTGGGTTGCCTCCCAAGAAGCGCTTTTCTTTATTAACGAGTCTTGTAGCTAGACTCAAAGTCCTTCTACCCTATGTAAGTGAGTTCGTCATCGAGGACGTCTTTAGGGTTAAGCTTTGATGAAGCGAAAAGTGTACCGCTTTTAAGGGGTCATTTAAGCCCTAAATCGTATTTATTTGATCAAATATCGCCCTAAATCGTTCCTTTTGTCATTTTAGGTACTTTTGAGGAGAAATCTGGAAAAGGAGGCATTTTGGACGTTTTTGGAGCATAAAAGTGAAGAAAACGACAAAGTCTCAAAAATCGGCTGAAAGTTACCTTTGACGGCGTCACATTTAACCCCAGACGGCGTCATGCCTTGGCAAGAAAAGTTGGACGTGAAATTTACTCATGATAAGCCAGTGAAAATAGCATGTGAATTCTGACGGCGTCACGCTTTAACTTGATCAAGGGCGTCACGGCTTAAATCATAAGGGGACGGCGTCACGTTCAAGGTTCGACGGCGTCAAGCCTTGATAAGCCAGAATGGATTTTTGAAGAGCTAAAGAGGGACGGCGTCAAGAAGGTCATCCGGGAACCCTAAAAGCGGCGAGGTGACGGCGTCACAATCCATAAGGTGACGCCGTCATATCCAAAAGTCTATATATAGTTTTCTAATTTTTTGTCATTGGGGAGAGCTTAGTGTGTGGAATTTTGGGAGAAAACCCTAGGACGAATTTAGCTTCTTTTTCAAGGCTTTTTGCCTTGAGATCTTCCATGCTACATTGAAGATAAGTTATCAATTAATCATTCAATATGTCTATGTGTTGTTTGATTTTATCTTATTCTTGTCTTTTGATTAACATGTTAGGCTAAATTTATCTTGTGTTTGCTTAGATCTAATGAAACCTAGCTATTGATTATTGGTTATTAGTGTGTGGTTAGTTGTATTGGATGATTGTTTATCTATGTTAGGCTTAAGAAAACTGGCTAACTTCCTATTCGGTAACTTGCTTGAACGTCTTAAGAAACATGAACCAAATGCGTACTAAAGGTTTTTATGGTTGTATTTAATGCACAAGCAAATTCTAGTGATCCCATGTTAGGAGCTTCCTAGCCGGCTCGACATAGGAGTGAAGTAGGAGCTTGTAGAGTTGGGGAAGTAAGTACGCCACCCCACGAATGGTATTAAGGAATACACCCGTCATCCACGCGACTAATATACACTAATTAACCGGTAAAAGATGGTTAGGGAGTAAGGAAATCTAAGTAAACACATTTCTCTACACATAAGTTTCTCACCACATTTTCATTTTTGTTATTTTATTTTATTTGCATCCGTAGTAATTTTGGGTTAGTTGACTAGCAACTAATTCCGCCCACTCTTTCAAAACCGAGATTTTACTTGCTTTCATAAAATTATAAAAATATAAAAAGAATCTTCCTCAACCCTTATACCTAATTAGAGTAGTCTTTCACACCTAATGAACACTATTCCCTGTGGAGAACGATCAATCCCCCGTACTTACCACTACACTATACTACATCGGTCAGGTACACTGCCTGGTGGGGTTGTAAGCCTCTTGAGATCCCTCGAGAGGTAAAACCTGTTGTAAGGTTGCAAAACCCACGCATCAAGTTTTTGGCGCCGTTGCCGGGGAATAGTTATTGTTTAGGTTGAATTTTTATTTCTAATAGGTCTACTCACTAGATTCCTTTCTAGTGAGATTTTTATTTTCTTTTTCTAGATTTTCTTTAGTCTATCTATTTTCTTCGTGTCTTTGTTCGTAACCATACCATCCGACATCATGGAAGATGGTAATATCCTTAACCCCCACAACCCACCACCACAACAACCACCACCACCTCCTAGAGCCCGTACTTTAGGAGAGTATTCCCGTCCTAGCCACCATGGCTATCGAAACACCATTGAGCTCACTCAAGGAGCCAATATCACACCCTTGCGATCCGACACCATCCGGTTGGTGCAAAGCGGATGCGCATTCCATGGACTTCGTTCTGAAGATCCTAATCAACATCTCAAGGACTTTCTCAAAATCGTTGATTCTATAGACCTTGATGTTGCCACTCGAGAGACGACCCGATTGCGTCTCTTCCAATTCTCTTTGCGGGACCAAGCTAGTCAGTGGCTAGAACGTCAACCCGCAGGATCCATCACCTCTTGGGATGATCTCACCACTCGTTTCCTTGCTCAGTTTTTCCCACCGGGAAGAACTACCAAGCTAAGGAATGATATCTTGATGTTCCAACAACGTCAAGGCGAAACTCTCTACGAGGCATGGACTCGATTCAAGGACTTACTCCAAAAAGTCCCTCACCATGGCATAGAACTTTGGCTCCAAGTCCAAATCTTCTATGACCATATCAATCTCTCCACGAGGCAAACCATTGACCAATCGGCCGGTGGCAAGCTACGTGATCTAACTGCGGAACAATCATGGGCTCTCCTAGAGGATCTTGCTCTTTATGACAACGAAAGTTGGAGTGATCCCCGTGATTTGAATAAAACGATCAAGGCAATATCTTTGCCTTCGAACAATTCAAGCACTTCTGACCGTAGGATCATAGAACTTGAAGACCAAGTCAAGTTTCTCATGAAATCCTACGAGGCTCCTAAACCTTCAAGCCAAGTGAACAAAATCACTTCTTCATGTGAATTATGTAGTGGACCCCACGACACTCGTGATTGCATGGAACTCCCCGAACAAGCTTTTGTGGACTACGCATCCTCGCGTACCGACGGAGCGGGAGACAAGTGGTACACTTTCAAACCCGAGCCAAACCATTACGGTGATACATACAACCCCTCATGGAAAAATCACCCGAACCTTAGGTGGAAACAAAACCAAAACACACAACAAACCAATTCTTCCAACCCACCTAATCGTTTCCAATCGAGCGGTTCCAACTCGAACCGTACTTTCAACAACAATCCTTCCGGCAATGGTAGTACCGATAACTTTGAAGGATTGATGT
Source organism: Artemisia tridentata subsp. tridentata (assembly GCA_021014915.2). NCBI lineage: Eukaryota > Viridiplantae > Streptophyta > Magnoliopsida > Asterales > Asteraceae > Artemisia > Artemisia tridentata. The sequence continues at coordinate 390,943,396 of CP139508.1, forward strand.
CTCAATTTATGGCATCTCAAGAAGCTCGTTTAGCCAAGTTTGAAGCCGAATTCAATCAACAACAAACGGAGATGACCAATAAAATTGACAACTTGTTGAAAGCTCTCCATAACCAAGTGTTATCACCTCCACATAAGGACGCTAGGAACACAAATAGCGGACCCCAAGTAAAAGACCCCTCTTCATCCAAACACGTCCACTTTGTCAACATTGTCACTATTAAACCAATTGATAGGAATGAGGATAATAGTGAACCTAAGGATGAGGATAGGAAAGTCGAGGTTGATAAGGAAGTTAGGACAAGTGTGATTGAAGAAGTAGATGATGATGAGGACTACTTCAATAGGCTACCCACTAAGGAAGAGCGCGCATATCATACAAACTTATTCGATGACCCCGAGACACCATACTTCCTATGTAACACCCCAACCCCGCAAGGGTAGAAGTATCACATTGATGGCTTCACATCAGATCAAACAAAGCATACATTCAATAGTAATACAAAGATTCTCAAAGGTTACAAATGAAATACTGAATACACAAGGATACAAAGGAAACAAAAGCTAAATACTAAGTCTGCAATTGCAATCCTTCTAATAACTTCTACTTCGGATAAACTATCAAGGTCTTCTAAGTCCAAAGGTCTCTTCACTCATACGCAACTTCCAACTAAAACCTGCCGCACACGAAAAGAAAACGTGCGGCTGAGCTTAAAAAGCCCAGTGAACAGATATATAATAAACGGAAACGAAAGTAAACGGAAATGGACAGAAATAGCATAATGAATAAGATATAAATAAAGGTACAAGGGTAAAGGTTTAGGACAGTCATCCACCACGAGCCCAAACAACTCAAATCATATCATATCGTAACCACAATCTTCAAATCATATAGAGGGGAGACCTCTCAGATAATCAGATAATATGAGGGGTGTCCTCATTCTTCAAATGGAGTAGCTAGCTCCCAGATATATGTGAAAGGCGTGTATTGCACACAGCACCAGTCACCAGACAAATCATATCATATCAGATTAAATCCACTAAACCGATCAGATCTAGGATTGCAATCCATACGCCCCCCAGAAACATATATAATCCATAATCAAAGTAATGCGCATATCATAATCAGAATGGGGACGGTGTGAGGAATCACTCACCCACACATGAGTCATGCCAGTGGTGCATCACAGACACGGCCAGGTTACCTTCCTGGCTAGGTAACAGAGAGGTGGCTCGGGTATCAAACTAAGAGTCAAAGGTCAAAGGTCAAAGGTTCATATCATAATCAGGGTGTCATATCAGAAGGTTCAATATCAGAAGTTCATAATCAGACCAGTCAAAGTATCAGAAGGTCAAGTATCAGAAGTTCAAATATCAGAAGGTCAAATATCCCAGGTCAATATCCAAAAAGGGTCAATGTATCCGATGGTCAAATCTTCAAAAGGTTCAATATCAAAAGTACTTTTCAAAAGGTTTTCTCTTAAGGTTTATTTAAAAACAATCATTCAAAAATAGTTTTCATAAATGGTCTTTCAATTAGTTTTCATAAAACGAACTTCAAAATAGTTTTCTTAAAGTCAATATATCATGCTTGAAAAACCCTTTCAAAATACTTTACTTAAAACATTTCCATCTCATATCAAAAAGGTCTTCATATCACAGGTTCAAAATCAGAGATCAAAGGTCGAAGCAAAGGTGTCATAGCAAGGGATCGTAACAGAGTATCAATTCAGAGAATTTAACAGATCAGAAAAGAATCATAGGAAACCTTACAGAGAAGGTCAGAATATCTGTACCTTATACCGCACGTGCAAACACAACAGAAAATATAAAGGTTGGAAGCAACTCCATCTTCAGCGAATCTACACGAATTCATGACTGTCTTATTAAAAACTTATTTTAAATCAGATTACTTATTTTAGTCGGCTTTCCATTTTTGTAACTTTCCGAATTAAGTGAGTCCCATAATTCGTAACCTTTCATAATTAATTACACTTAGAGTTTACGAATGCCCAAATGTTAAATTACAGGTTTAGTATGACAAGTATCATAGTTGATGGTTTTATATGCCATTTATCAAAGTTTAGGGTCTATTCTGTATTTAATTCCATTAATGATCATCTTAGGGTTTATCCAAATGTAAAAAGGAATAAAACGTAATTCGGATCAACCAACTTGGAACTCACACCAAAGACAAACTCAATATAACGCACACCTCCTACTTAACAAAATCAAAACCATAGTTAAAAACTTAACCATGTTAGATCCGATTGGTACACGTACTTCCCACTCATAACGAGACACACACAAGACAATTTACGAATCAAAATAATGATTTAATGAGACCCGAAACGACCCGAGTTTATCCATCTTATTTACACATGTACGGCCCACCTATCACTACACTTTAACGAGCAATAAGAAATGCATTAGACCACCTACCCACGTCCCTTTCTTCACATCAAAAATTCATGCAAGTCTTCCTTATTACTAGCGTTGAATTCAGACTCACACACCTTATTCTCTTTTTATATTAGGTTATACCACGTTTTTTTTTAACTCCTTGTGAACCCACACATGCAACTTAATACCATACTGAGATCTTAAATTCTTCTTTGAACTAGACACACCCACAAGACCATCGTGTACTGATTATGTAGAAAAATATTGTAGTGATAATAACGAGTGTGGCATACTCTCATTCTTATGTCATATGACTCGTTGAGACACCCGAAACCCGATTCGACACAAAACACACACTCCGCGAGAGATAATCGAAACCGAAAATAAAACAAATGGCTGAACGTACACAACACCACGATTCGTAATCTAATTTCTCATGATTAAAAAAAAAAAATCATGCACTAAATGACTCATAAATGCGAAAAAGAAAATGGAAAATCTAAAGTAACTATTTGAATGCAAATTTCGTAAGCTAATTTCTAGCCATTATCTTCGCTCCAGATTGATAGACGGACTCTACAAACGTGATTTTCGTATTCCAAAATAATATGAACACTACTCATTTTACTCTTATATTGTTCTTGTTATAGAAGTATAAAGGTGACAACTTTCATGTCCTCACTTGTATGATTTGTTATAAACAATTTCTTTTAAGATGGCTAGATACATGTAATAACAATAAATTTCATTTTAATAGCGTAAAGAAAATAATACATGACTCGACGTCAAGATTCAACGAGATATGCCCGAACCCATAACCCGGCGTACAACAGCCATACGACTTTATAATACGAAGTATCAAACCATGACTTGACGTCTTTTGTTAATAAGACTCGTGCGATATAAGCTTCCAAAATACGTATATTATATATATATATATATGTTCAACGATGGTCATGAATTAATATATACGTGGTAACACAAGATTTAGATTAGGTTGTTTTAGTTACTCAGATCTGCAACATATATGTGTGTCGAAATACAAGGTGGATTAGTGATACCTTTGAGGAACCGAATAAGAAAGAACAGGAAGGACAACAAGATTAAGCCGCTCTAACCCACGACCTTAACAGCAACAATTGTAGCACCCACGGTTAGGACCACTGCGACAACACCTTTAAGGATCACAAACGCCGCGACAGGGTCTTCGAAAAAGTAGCAGTTTGAATGTGTGTTGATATGGTTTATTGTTTCGCATGACAGGGAGGAAGAAGGAGATAGTGCTTTAAATGAAGAAGGATTTGGTGGAGCGTCTTTCACTTCTTTGGCAAGTAATAAATTTCATTAAATTGAATTGATTTGTTTTTAAGTATTAGTTATCTTCAGCCGAGAATTGTGGAGTTTGAATGGAAATGATGTGAATCAAGCGACTATATATATGATTTGAAATATATATGATTTGAATATTGATATCAAGGATAACGTGATTATGCCTATATGTGCAATCCATATAACGTGGTGTTATATAAGCCACTTTACCTCACTATTTTATGGAATGTGATTCAAATACATTGAATCAAGCAAACAAGACAGTCGTTTTTCTTTAATATAGTATATATAGTTTAGGTCGTGTCGATCGAAAAAGTCATCTTCAAATTTTTAGGTCGTTATAATTCTAAGGTGAATTTTATTTATAACGTAATGTTTTGAATTATATGTAGTTAATTCTCATACTTAGTTTAAAAACATAATGTTCTTCCATAATCATTTGTATGTTCTTAAAATTCAAAAAAAAAAAAGTTTGAGGGCAAAAATGGAATTTCAAATGAATGGAAATTTAGGGTTTTACAACTCTTCCCCTCTAAAATAAAAATTTTCGTCCTCGAAAATTGAAGTCGTAAAGTTAGACGAAGTCGTAGCAAATCGCAAAAGATCGTCACAAACATTCTCACGCCCGAGGAGGTTCTTCCAAAAAGATCTTCAAACCAAATAGTTTCTAAAGACTCAAATCAAAACGAGGTGGGTTCAAATTTCTCAGAAGGAAACAGAATAAGTTGATTTCTGAACAAAAGGTCCATGCAACAAATGGACGATAGGTGAATCTTCAGGAAGCTCATATGGAATACGAACAAGATTTCAGATTAAATTAACTGTATCAACAGTAGAGAGTTCTACCCGAGCTTAAGATTTATAACTGAGGTCCACAGAATAAAAACGAGAGTCCAAACTCATCTAGATATTCAACGAACGAAGGTAGAGTGTACGCATAGGTAGAATGAACTTAAAGTCTCACTAATCACGGATAATCCAACGGAGATCGAATTCTAAACTTCTTAGGTACTCCCCAAGACATCCTATGCCCACAACAAGTGCACGTTATATGATGTAAGTATTATCACGTTGGCCAGACGTCATAATACTGGCATTATATAAATATGCCCTCATGATGGTCATATTTTATCTCAAGTCGTAATCAACACCACCTATCTTAATTCACCTAGTACTTCTATAGTCTCAAAGGTCAACAAGATCAAATGTCATTGTCAGGAGGGAGAACAAAACTATTCGCAAGAGTATCAAAATCCCAGATTGCCTAGCAGAAATGAGGTACGCAGTCACAAGCATCATGTCTTCCACAATTCGCCAAAATCTCTAAAACAAAGCCATCACCGAACATACAAAAAAATGAACACGAATTGAAATGCTTCTAGGAAACTTAAATCATCAGAGGATCTTATTACTATATAACGAAACTTAAGAGGGTCAACGGAGCTGGAAGTTAGTCCCCAAGAACTTCGGCCTTCATAGAATCAATTCTTCCAATCATACAGAGTCTTTTTCTAAACTCCGTCCATTCAACACATCCAATTTCTCAAGTCCGGTTAATCTGTCTTCGTTTGTCCATCAATCGGGAAACGAAACCAAAATCGGGAACTGGTGGCTGGTTCGTCAAGCCTCCTGCAGTTCTTCTTGGAATGTGATGGAGTCATGCGAATTTCTGGTACGCTCTTTAAATTCCTTCATCATCCAGTCTGCTTCCGCCCTCAATTCGTCTTAGTACAACCAAGATGAATAGGGAAGTGAGACTGCGCGTCTTCATCAGCTCCGGTTCGCCGTCTTGACTAGATCTTCAGCATTGCCAACACTTCTACCTTGTAAGTTATGTCTTCACTCTCTAGGTAGCCACCGTTGTTGTCAACTCCAGGTCAGGCAGTGAAGTAACTCTTCTGACGTGCTTCTAGTTGTCCTGCTGCATGCGAAAAGCCTTCTGTGCTGTAAGGGAGTATAACCGATTCTCTTTCCAATTTATCCCAAAAATTTGTTCCGCCCGAGGGTGTGGAAGCCAATCCTTCTTCAACTTTTCTAAAACTCCATTCTAAATCAACTAAGTTGTTTCTCTCCGTTCACGAAATTTCTCAATGGTATCATAAGTTGCAAACACCTTCCAGCATTCTTCTGCAAGGTTCAAAAGGTTTCAATTCTCCATTCTGTTATTAGTCTTGACCACATGGCGATAGTTTTCAAAACTTGCGGGATTTAAAGAGATATCCTCAATTAAGAACATCGTTGCCTCTACAAATATCAATCTCTCAGAAAGCACCAATGACCGACGAATTTTCTAACGAAGTGCAAAGATGATTTCCATGCTCTTTCGCGTCTCCAACGTACTATTTAGTCATACAATGACCATTTGTCCAAGTACTCACGAGAAAACATCATTCATCAAATTCGCAAAAATAATCAGAGCTTTAGCTAATACTATTAGCGTCACTATTCGTCATAGCAGCCTTTTACTCATACTGAAAACGATTCCAAGAATAAAATCAATTCATCAGAAGGAAACTTCGCACTCTGAAATTAAACAAACACATAATTGTTTCAGGGTAGAGGAATATTGGCTCCTAACGGTATTACGGTTCAGCTTACTGTAATCAATACATATCTCCAGTCACCATCCTTCTTTATCGCGATCGAAACTAAAACACGCCCAGAAAATACACTTAGATAAACTCATTTCCTGGTCTTCATTTGCTGCTCTTCCCGGTTGCTCAAATCAATTTATATGATCCCGGATACATCTGAAAAACACCTTCGCTTGATGACTAGACAATCTCTCGGTGTCAAGTCAAATCCTACTTCACGCTCCGATGGAAAATATTGGTGGTTTGATCAGGAATCATATTCAAGATCCAGGGTGCCAAATAACATTCAAGATAAGGTTCATGTTCAGAAGACTCAAAGTGCCAAAGAGCTCTCAAGATGAGGTTCGTTCATTGGTGTACGAAATGGGTTCTAGGGAAACTTCATAACCGCGAAATTAACACACGAGTCTCCAGAGCAATAGTGATAGCAGAGGGTCTAACAATCGGTAATCACGGTAGGGAGTTCAAACTTGTTGCAACGTTAAAGGTGAGATATCGAAGGGAAATTGTCAATATTTGAATGATCAATCAACCAATTCCTTGTCAGGATAATATTGAAGTTAACTGTCCCAAGATAGACGGATCACAAATCAAATCGTTATCATTCAAAAGTGAGGTAAAACATTCTTATACTCGTGGTTACACACCACAAGACTTCTCATAAGGACAGAGATGGGTGGAACGAAATTTAATAGTGTCGGGAGATTTATAGATACTTATCACAAGCAAGAGACATATAAGAGAATACATCAAGTACGTCATTGCCATGGGGATTCTCAGAATGATCGAAGAGGCATCAAAATGATTAATCGAAAGAATCAGAGGTCAGAGTCAATATCTGAAGATAAGGATCAATTAGTGTCAGGCAATTACTATGCAGTTCTCAAAGCCTTCCAGATTTAATCAGATTCAAATTTCAGGTGGTGCAAGGTGTGAGCTTTCAATTTCCCAAAAGTGATGTCAACAGGATCTAACCAAAAACAAGGCACGAATCAGAGTAATGCGGAAGCAATTATACTTAAACAAACGCCTTATAGTTTACCCATTCCTCACTGGTCAAAACTTACGTTCCTATAAGGGAATCTTAAAGCAAATTTTAAAAGGTTTTCCTATGAGCGCCTACAGGGGAAACTTAGTGGTCCTAACTTACACAGGCCAAGGGTAAATGTATTACGAATCGCAGCCTGTCTCTCTGATACCATAATTGTAACACCCCAACCCCGCAAGGGTAGAAGTATCACATTGATGGCTTCACATCAGATCAAACAAAGCATACATTCAATAGTAATACAAAGATTCTCAAAGGTTACAAATGAAATACTGAATACACAAGGATACAAAGGAAACAAAAGCTAAATACTAAGTCTGCAATTGCAATCCTTCTAATAACTTCTACTTCGGAATAACTATCAAGGTCTTCTAAGTCCAAAGGTCTCTTCACTCATACGCAACTTCCAACTAAAACCTGCCGCACACGAAAAGAAAACGTGCGGCTGAGCTTAAAAAGCCCAGTGAACAGATATATAATAAACGGAAACGAAAGTAAACGGAAATGGACAGAAGTAGCATAATGAATAAGATATAAATAAAGGTACAAGGGTAAAGGTTTAGGACAGTCATCCACCACGAGCCCAAACAACTCAAATCATATCATATCGTAACCACAATCTTCAAATCATATAGAGGGGAGACCTCTCAGATAATCAGATAATATGAGGGGTGTCCTCATTCTTCAAATGGAGTAGCTAGCTCCCAGATATATGTGAAAGGCGTGTATTGCACACAGCACCAGTCACCAGACAAATCATATCATATCAGATTAAATCCACTAAACCGATCAGATCTAGGATTGCAATCCATACGCCCCCCAGAAACATATATAATCCATAATCAAAGTAATGCGCATATCATAATCAGAATGGGGACGGTGTGAGGAATCACTCACCCACACATGAGTCATGCCAGTGGTGCATCACAGACACGGCCAGGTTACCTTCCTGGCTAGGTAACAGAGAGGTGGCTCGGGTATCAAACTAAGAGTCAAAGGTCAAAGGTCAAAGGTTCATATCATAATCAGGGTGTCATATCAGAAGGTTCAATATCAGAAGTTCATAATCAGACCAGTCAAAGTATCAGAAGGTCAAGTATCAGAAGTTCAAATATCAGAAGGTCAAATATCCCAGGTCAATATCCAAAAAGGGTCAATGTATCCGATGGTCAAATCTTCAAAAGGTTCAATATCAAAAGTACTTTTCAAAAGGTTTTCTCTTAAGGTTTATTTAAAAACAATCATTCAAAAATAGTTTTCATAAATGGTCTTTCAATTAGTTTTCATAAAACGAACTTCAAAATAGTTTTCTTAAAGTCAATATATCATGCTTGAAAAACCCTTTCAAAATACTTTACTTAAAACATTTCCATCTCATATCAAAAAGGTCTTCATATCACAGGTTCAAAATCAGAGATCAAAGGTCGAAGCAAAGGTGTCATAGCAAGGGATCGTAACAGAGTATCAATTCAGAGAATTTAACAGATCAGAAAAGAATCATAGGAAACCTTACAGAGAAGGTCAGAATATCTGTACCTTATACCGCACGTGCAAACACAACAGAAAATATAAAGGTTGGAAGCAACTCCATCTTCAGGGAATCTACACGAATTCATGACTGTCTTATTAAAAACTTATTTTAAATCAGATTACTTATTTTAGTCGGCTTTCCATTTTTGTAACTTTCCGAATTAAGTGAGTCCCATAATTCGTAACCTTTCATAATTAATTACACTTAGAGTTTACGAATGCCCAAATGTTAAATTACAGGTTTAGTATGACAAGTATCATAGTTGATGGTTTTATATGCCATTTATCAAAGTTTAGGGTCTATTCTGTATTTAATTCCATTAATGATCATCTTAGGGTTTATCCAAATGTAAAAAGGAATAAAACGTAATTCGGATCAACCAACTTGGAACTCACACCAAAGACAAACTCAATATAACGCACACCTCCTACTTAACAAAATCAAAACCATAGTTAAAAACTTAACCATGTTAGATCCGATTGGTACACGTACTTCCCACTCATAACGAGACACACACAAGACAATTTACGAATCAAAATAATGATTTAATGAGACCCGAAACGACCCGAGTTTATCCATCTTATTTACACATGTACGGCCCACCTATCACTACACTTTAACGAGCAATAAGAAATGCATTAGACCACCTACCCACGTCCCTTTCTTCACATCAAAAATTCATGCAAGTCTTCCTTATTACTAGCGTTGAATTCAGACTCACACACCTTATTCTCTTTTTATATTAGGTTATACCACGTTTTTTTTTAACTCCTTGTGAACCCACACATGCAACTTAATACCATACTGAGATCTTAAATTCTTCTTTGAACTAGACACACCCACAAGACCATCGTGTACTGATTATGTAGAAAAATATTGTAGTGATAATAACGAGTGTGGCATACTCTCATTCTTATGTCATATGACTCGTTGAGACACCCGAAACCCGATTCGACACAAAACACACACTCCGCGAGAGATAATCGAAACCGAAAATAAAACAAATGGCTGAACGTACACAACACCACGATTCGTAATCTAATTTCTCATGATTAAAAAAAAAAAATCATGCACTAAATGACTCATAAATGCGAAAAAGAAAATGGAAAATCTAAAGTAACTATTTGAATGCAAATTTCGTAAGCTAATTTCTAGCCATTATCTTCGCTCCAGATTGATAGACCGACTCTACAAACGTGATTTTCGTATTCCAAAATAATATGAACACTACTCATTTTACTCTTATATTGTTCTTGTTATAGAAGTATAAAGGTGACAACTTTCATGTCCTCACTTGTATGATTTGTTATAAACAATTTCTTTTAAGATGGCTAGATACATGTAATAACAATAAATTTCATTTTAATAGCGTAAAGAAAATAATACATGACTCGACGTCAAGATTCAACGAGATATGCCCGAACCCATAACCCGGCGTACAACAGCCATACGACTTTATAATACGAAGTATCAAACCATGACTTGACGTCTTTTGTTAATAAGACTCGTGCGATATAAGCTTCCAAAATACGTATATTATATATATATATGTTCAACGATGGTCATGAATTAATATATACGTGGTAACACAAGATTTAGATTAGGTTGTTTTAGTTACTCAGATCTGCAACATATATGTGTGTCGAAATACAAGGTGGATTAGTGATACCTTTGAGGAACCGAATAAGAAAGAACAGGAAGGACAACAAGATTAAGCCGCTCTAACCCACGACCTTAACAGCAACAATTGTAGCACCCACGGTTAGGACCACTGCGACAACACCTTTAAGGATCACAAACGCCGCGACAGGGTCTTCGAAAAAGTAGCAGTTTGAATGTGTGTTGATATGGTTTATTGTTTCGCATGACAGGGAGGAAGAAGGAGATAGTGCTTTAAATGAAGAAGGATTTGGTGGAGCGTCTTTCACTTCTTTGGCAAGTAATAAATTTCATTAAATTGAATTGATTTGTTTTTAAGTATTAGTTATCTTCAGCCGAGAATTGTGGAGTTTGAATGGAAATGATGTGAATCAAGCGACTATATATATGATTTGAAATATATATGATTTGAATATTGATATCAAGGATAACGTGATTATGCCTATATGTGCAATCCATATAACGTGGTGTTATATAAGCCACTTTACCTCACTATTTTATGGAATGTGATTCAAATACATTGAATCAAGCAAACAAGACAGTCGTTTTTCTTTAATATAGTATATATAGTTTAGGTCGTGTCGATCGTAAAAGTCATCTTCAAATTTTTAGGTCGTTATAATTCTAAGGTGAATTTTATTTATAACGTAATGTTTTGAATTATATGTAGTTAATTCTCATACTTAGTTTAAAAACATAATGTTCTTCCATAATCATTTGTATGTTCTTAAAATTCAAAAAAAAAAAAAAAAATTTGAGGGCAAAAATGGAATTTCAAATGAATGGAAATTTAGGGTTTTACATCCTAGGTAGACCAATCATAGGAATAGGCGACCCTTCTAATCTCAACATACCATGCAACATCGGACATCTACATGTGTGGAAAGCTTACATCGACCTTAGATCGCCCATAAACATCATGACTAGAGCCCACTACAACTTGATAATGAAGAATCAACTTGGGTATAGGATGTTCCCTGACAAGGGTTGGATGAGTAACTTCACAGGAAGAGTTAAGGGATTACCGGTTTATGTAGGAAACTTCACCTATGTCACCGACTTTGTAATTGTAGAAGATATCCGCCCAATAGTCGATGCATCCTTAACTCAAGTGGTTTTTGGAAAACCATTTGTTGAGGTCTCTAGAATGACTTATGAACCTTCCTTAGGGATAGTTAGATTTAAGGATGAGACCGATGAAGTAAGCTACCAAATGCCATATAAGATAGAACGATTCCAACACTTGTCAAATGTTGAGAAGGAGCTCAAGCAAGCGGTCTACTATAGGAATGATGAGGATAGAAGTAAAGGAGTAGACTATGTTATGGAAAGGATATTCGGTTTCTACAAGGATTGTTTGAAATTAGGACCGGAATATAAAACCGGGAAGGAGAATGGCCTAGGAACCGTGACCGATGATGGAGTCACGTAATGTACGTGACTTTGAGTCTAGCTACAAGACTCGTTAATAAAGAAAAGCGCTTCTTGGGAGGCAACCCAAGCTTTATTTGTTTTATTTGCTTTGTGTGTTTATTTATTTGCTTGTTTGATTTTATTTGTTTCCGTATATGTGTTTAATTTTTATCATTATTGATTCATGTTCAAAAGTAATTTGTGAAAATGCTTTATTTTGTTTTTAACTTCGTCTTAACTACATATAAAGGTATTTTGCAAAAGTTAAGTGTAAGGGAAATCTAAATCGGTTTATTAGAACACAAATTAACATGAATCGTAATAATAATAAATTAGCATACATATTAGTATTTGTTTGAGTCAAATGCTTGTATCGAGTCATAATGATGTTTTGCAGGATTTCCAGGAAGTAAGGTAAAGGTTTTTCCAGAAATTTTCCGGAAACTTAAAATGAAAATTTTTGTCAGGTCATTTCTGACGGCGTCAGGGTTTATAACCTGACGGCGTCAGATTTAATTTTCAGAAATTTTTGAAAGTTTTGTTTTTAGAAAAGTTTTTATTAAAATCTCCAACTTATAATCTCCAGGAATCTGCAAAATTATCATTCCACAAGCATTATATCCTTATATATAGATTTATCCCGCCGATGTTATGCAGGTTTTCGTGTTTGTTTTCTCAGGTTTAACAGGTTATTTTGGACAAGGAAAAGTTTTGAATCAAGCTTGTGGCGATGCATTAGTCATGGAGCTTCTACATTACTTTGGAGGAAGATCTAACCGTGTAATTTCATTATCCACCGAGCGAATCAGGGGAGTATTTGATTTCATTCTTTTACCTTATTTACTTTTACATCTTGTTATTTGAACATTGGGGACAATGTTCATCTTAAGTGTAAGGGGGGGGTAAAAGTACGATTTTAGAGAATGCCATTGCGCTTGATTTTTGTTTGTTTAATAATAGATGTGTAATAAAACTGAGATAAATACCTGTTAGGGTAATTTTAGTGCCAAATTTAAAATTTTTTACAACACTTAGGAGTGAAACTTTAGTTCTAATGAGCGTCTCACGGATAGGAGTTATATGACTAGCACAAAAACCGTACCACTAAAAAATTTTCCACCCCCAAATATGTGAGGTTCGCCCCTAGAATTGGTAGGAAAAGCATTTATGCTATGATGTGTGTACCGGTAGCACTTAGATTCTAGAACTTGCGTTAGGACCATTCCAAGGCCACAAGTGAGACTACATTCGTGTAGTTAGATTTACTACATGATAAGAGGCATTAGGATTAACCCATTGTTTTACACCTGTGTTTTTGTTATAATTACTTTGGCTACATTGGTCAAGTAATTCTCCCACACCCTTTGCGTTGTACTCATTTTTAGTACACGATACCCCTAGTACACCCCTCAGAGCCTATCTTTTCGTTTCGACCTTTAAGCATTTTACTTAAAGGAAGAATTTGTTTACACCCCACTTAAATGTACACCCAAATCGCCTTAGCCTACCTTGTATGCACTCATTTTTAGTGCATTATTGTGACAACATTTGTTTAAACCCAAGTTAATTATCTAGTTGATTACATGGTTGCTAAGTCAAGTCATATCCTTGTACATATTGTTTTGGGACGATTGGGACTCATGGGTAAAGTACTAGTGTAATGGAGTAATGGGGAAGAACATCATTTATTACCCCCATATGTGCTAAATGTTTTAAAAGTACTCCAAGTTTTTCAATTATCTTAATTCGAGTCATTAGATTAGTATTTGTAAAGTTATGTAAAAGTTCAAGTGTAAGGGGGATGCAATGCCCCTATGATGTATTATTTTGGATGGTAGGGCAAGAGTGTATGCAAAAAAAAAAAAAAAAAAAAAAAAAAAAAAAAAAAAAAAAAAAAAAAAAATCAAGAAAAATACAAAAAAAATGAGAAAATGAAAAAATAGAAAAAAAACATACGGACTACCATCCTGTTTCATTTTACGTTTGTTTTATGTTTGTTTTTGTTTTTGTTATTTCGTTTCTAGCTTAAGATCGAGTCTAGTCTTGGCTTAGCAACATTGTATAGTACATGTAATTGATCAAGATCTTTAACTAGCCACCAGTAAAACATCCTTTATCCAACAAAACCGTGTTTTCCTTTTCCCTACACCTAACGTTATAACCCATTTAAAAGCCCTCTTTGATAGTTTATCTTTGGTGCTTACGCCTAGTGGAGGAGGTTTTCGATCCTTTCCCAAGCCTATGGTAATCTATTTGCTATGACAGGTAGTGAGAGATATTATCCGTTTTCATTTATGAGATTTATTTTGATGACACTTGAGAGATGTGAGTATCTAAACACTACTTGTGAGGTGCTAGTTTGTAATCTCCGTGCTTATTATGATTGAAGTGGAACGATTATTTGTTGTAATTACTTTTATGTTTGCATTAAATGACCCCTAACTTGTATTTTGATTAGAATAAAAGCGCATTTGCTTGAGGACAAGCAAATCTCAAGTGTAAGGGTATTTGATGAAGCGAAAAGTGTACCGCTTTTAAGGGTCATTTAAGCCCTAAATCGTATTTATTTGATCAAATATCGCCCTAAATCGTTCCTTTTGTCATTTTAGGTACTTTTGATGAGAAATCTGGAAAAGGAGGCATTTTGGACGTTTTTGGAGCATAAAAGTGAAGAAAACGACAAAGTCTCAAAAATCGGCTGAAAGTTACCTTTGACGGCGTCACATTTAACCCCAGACGGCGTCATGCCTTGGCAAGAAAAGTTGGACGTGAAATTTACTCATGATAAGCCAGTGAAAATAGCATGTGAATTCTGACGGCGTCACGCTTTAACTTGATCAAGGGCGTCACGGCTTAAATCATAAGGGGACGGCGTCACGTTCAAGGTTCGATGGCGTCAAGCCTTGATAAGCCAGAATGGATTTTTGAAGAGCTAAAGAGGGACGGCGTCAAGAAGGTCATCCGGGAACCCTAGAAGCGGCGAGGTGACGGCGTCACAATCCATAAGGTGACGCCGTCAGATCCAAAAGTCTATATATAGTTTTCTAATTTTTTGTCATTGGGGAGAGCTTAGTGTGTGGAATTTTGGGAGAAAACCCTAGGACGAATTTAGCTTTTTTTTCAAGGCTTTTTGCCTTGAGATCTTCCATGCTACATTGAAGATAAGTTATCAATTAATCATTCAATATGTCTATGTGTTGTTTGATTTTATCTTATTCTTGTCTTTTGATTAACATGTTAGGCTAAATTTATCTTGTGTTTGCTTAGATCTAATGAAACCTAGCTATTGATTATTGGTTATTAGTGTGTGGTTAGTTGTATTGGATGATTGTTTATCTATGTTAGGCTTAAGAAAACTGGCTAACTTCCTATTCGGTAACTTGCTTGAACGTCTTAAGAAACATGAACCAAATGCGTACTAAAGGTTTTTATGGTTGTATTTAATGCACAAGCGAATTCTAGTGATCCCATGTTAGGAGCTTCCTAGCCGGCTCGACGTAGGAGTGAAGTAGGAGCTTGTAGAGTTGGGGAAGTAAGTACGCCACCCCACGAATGGTATTAAGGAATACACCCGTCATCCACGCGACTAATACACACTAATTAACCGGTAAAAGATGGTTAGGGAGTAAGGAAATCTAAGTAAACACATTTCTCTACACATAAGTTTCTCACCACATTTTCATTTTTGTTATTTTATTTTATTTGCATCCGTAGTAATTTTGGGTTAGTTGACTAGCAACTAATTCCGCCCACTCTTTCAAAACCGAGATTTTACTTGCTTTCATAAAATTATAAAAATATAAAAAGAATCTTCCTCAACCCTTAGACCTAATTAGAGTAGTCTTTCACACCTAACGAACACTATTCCCTGTGGAGAACGATCAATCCCCCGTACTTACCACTACACTATACTACATCGGTCAGGTACACTGCCTGGTGGGGTTGTAAGCCTCTTGAGATCCCTCGAGAGGTAAAACCTGTTGTAAGGTTGCAAAACCCACGCATCAAGCTTGGATTGAAGTTTCCTATTGGTCCGCTTAGTACAATATATCTTTTCAAACTTCTCTCCATCCGGGTCATACAATGTCATCTTAATATGCCATGACCCATCTCCATCTTTGGGTGGTTTGTCCCAATCCCACTTATGATCATCGTCCTCACAAGTCCACTTATTCATTCCTAGGTTAATTGGCAAAACTCCTAGGAAATCAATCATCTTCCTAAAAACTAGAGGGTCTTCAAATGGATCCAATTCGGTGTCCCTAGCCAAGAGTTGCTCTACCGTATGTGTTCGGTTCACAAAGTCCTCTTCTAGGTAAAATGGGCGTTGGGGTCCTATGAAGTCTCTATCGATCCAAGGTCCATATCTAGATGGTCTCCTATTTAATTCTAACCAATGGGGTGTTGGTTCATCACTAGTATCATAGGCATGTTTCTTCACATCATAGACTGACCAAGTATCACCTTCTCCTACCGCTATCTTAGATTCCTTACAATCAATCATAGCACTGGCAGTCGCCAAAAATCCTCTACCTATCAACAAGGGGCATGTAGGGTCGCTAACCATATCAAGGACGTGGAAATCGGCTAAAATGGTTAGTTTTCCTATGTGTACTAACACGTCCTTGACTACTCCAACCGGGTAAGCAACACTTCCATCCGCTAAGCCTATTATCACCTCGGTTTCTTCAAGTTTTCCTAGTTTCAGAGAGGTGTAGAGAGGTAACGGAAGTAGGTTAAGGCTTGATCCAAGATCGGCTAATGTGTCATAAGCCTCCGAATTACCGATCTTGCAAGGTATAACAAATAAGCCCGGATCATCTAACTTCTTAGGTAGCTTGTTTTGAGCGAAGGCGGTCCCTTTTTCGCCTAACTTGAGCTTCTTCTCATCCAACACATCAGTAACCGGACTTTCAAGGTGGAGCTCCTTGAATTCATTGTCAAGGTTTTGAGTGGGAGGTGTTTCAACTATGTTGTTGACCAATTTGGATATCATAACTTCTTGGTCATTTTGAACGACTTGGGTTTGTTTGAAACACGAGCTCATGGAATTGACCGAATAATATTGTGGACAAGAACTAGGAGACGAAACCGATGAAATAGCGTTGACGTTTAGTTTCGGGTTCTTGACTGTGTTGCTAGGGAGTGCTCCCATTTCTCGGTCATTGAGGGCTTTCAACAAAGTGTCAATCTTATTGGTCATTTCGCTTTGTTTTTGTTTGAAATCGGCTTCAAACTTGGCCAAACGAGCTTCTTGAGATGCCATAAATTGGGACATCAATCCTTCAAAGTTATTGGTACTACCATAGTTGGAAGGATTGTTGTTGAAAGTACGGTTCGAGGATGAACCGCTTGATTGGAAACGATTAGGTGGGTTGGAAGAATTGGTTTGTTGTGCATTTTGGTTTTGTTTCCACCTAAGGTTTGGGTGATTTTTCCATGAGGGGTTGTATGAATCACCGTAGGGGTTTGGCTCGGGTTTGAAAGTGTACCACTTGTCTCCCGCTCCATCGGTACGCGAGGATGCGTAGTCCGCAAAAGCTTGTTCGGGAAGTTCCACGCAATCACGAGTGTCGTGGGGACCACTACATAATTCACATGAAGAAGTGATTTTGTTCACTTGGCTTGAAGGTTTAGGAGCCTCGTAGGATTTCATAAGAAACTTGACTTGGTCTTCAAGTTCTATGATCCTACGGTCGGAAGTGCTTGAATTGTTCGAAGGCAAAGATATTGCCTTGACCGTTTTATTCAAATCACGGGGATCACTCCAACTTTCGTTGTCATAAAGAACAAGATCTTCCAGGAGAGCCCATGATTGTTCTGCACTTAGATCACGTAGCTTACCACCGGCCGATTGGTCAATGGTTTGCCTCGTGGAGAGATTGATATGGTCATAGAAGATTTGGACTTGGAGCCAAAATTCTATGCCATGGTGAGGGACTTTTTGGAATAAGTCCTTGAATCGAGTCCATGCCTCGTAGAGGGTTTCGCCTTGACGTTGTTGGAACATCAAGATATCATTCCTTAGCTTGGTAGTTCTTCCTGGTGGGAAAAACTGAGCAAGGAAACGAGTGGTGAGATCATCCCAAGAGGTGATGGATCCTGCGGGTAAACGCTCTAGCCATTGACTAGCTTGGTCCCGCAGAGAGAATTGAAAGAGACGCAGTCGGGTCGTCTCTCGAGTGGCAACATCAAGGTCTATGGAATCAACGATTTTGAGAAAGTCCTTGAGATGTTGATTAGGATCTTCGGAACGAAGTCCATGGAATGCGCATCCGCTTTGCACCAACCGGATGGTGTCGGATCGCAAGGGAGTGACATTGGCTCCTTGAGTGAGCTCAATGGTGTTTCGATAGCCATGGTGGCTAGGACGGGAGTAGTCTCCTAAGGTACGGGCTCTAGGAGGTGGGTGTTGTTGTGGTGGTGGGTTGTTGGGATCGAGGATATTACCACCTTCCATGATGTCGGATGGTAATGGTTACGAACAAAGAAACGAAGAAAAAAGATAGACTAAAGAAAATCTCACTAGAAAGGAATCTAGTGAGTAGACCTAATAAAATAAAAATTCAACCTAAACAATAACTATTCCCCGGCAGCGGCGCCAAAAACTTGATGCGTGGTTTTGCGACCTTACAACAGGTTTTACCTCTCGAGGGATCTCAAGAGGCTTGCAATCCCCACCAGGCAGTGTACCTGACCGATGTAGTATAGTGTAGTGGTAAGTACCGGGGGATTGATCGTTCTCTAGGGGAATAGTGTCGTTAGGATTGAAAAACTACTCTAATAGGTCTAAGGGTGAGGGAAGATTCTTTTTGTATTTTTATATTTTTATGAAAGCAAGTAAAATCTCGGGTTTGAAGGAGTGGGCGGAATTAGTTGCTAGTCAACTAACCCAAATAACTACAAATGCAAATAAAATAAAATAACTGGAAATGAAAAGGTTGTGAAACTTATATGGAGAGAAATGTGTTTACTTAGATTTCCTTACTCCCTAACTATCTTTTACCGGTTGATTAGTGTGTATTAATTGCGTGGATGACGGGTGTATTCCTTAATACCAATCGTGGGGTGGCGTACGTACTTCCCCAACTCTATAAGCTCCTACTTCACTCCTATGTCGAGCCGGCTAAGAAGCTCCTAACATGGGATCACTAGAATTCGCTCATGCATTAAATACAACCAAATAAACCTAGTACGCATTGGTTCATGATTCTTAAGACGTTCAAGCAAGTTACCGTATAGGAGGTTAGCCAGTTTTCTTAAGCCTAACATCGATAAACAATCATCCAATACAATTAATAACACACCAACAACCAATAATCAATAGTTAGGTTTCATTAGATCTAAGCAAACACAAGATAAATATAGCCTAGCATGTTAATTAAAAGACAAGAACAAGATATAATCAAACAACACATAGACATATTGAATGATTAATTGATCACTTATCTTCAATTAAACATGGGAGATCCAAGGGTATAAAACCCTTAAAAATGGCAGAAAATTCGTCTTAGGGTTTCTCCTCACAAAGTTGCACACTAATGACTAAAAATTGCAAAACTATATATAGAGTTTAGGGTCTGACGGTGTCACGTTGTAGGAGGTGACGCCGTTACCTCGCCGCGGCTAGGGTTCCCGGATGGTCTTCCTGACGCCGTCCCTTTTTAATCCTCCAAAATCCGCTCTGGCGCGTCAAGGGTTGACGCCGTCAGACTTGTGCTTGACGCCGTCTCTCTTTAACTTAAACCGTGACGACCTTGATCACCTTAAAGGGTGACGCCGTCAGACTTTCCATTGCAAAACTCTCTGGCGCGTCACGTGTATTTTGTCATGTCCACCTCTTTTGCCAAGCCGTGACGCCGTCAGGAGCAATCCTTGACGCCGTCATGTGTACTTTTCCAGCAGCTTTGGAGACTTTGTCGTTTTCTTCACTTTTATGCTCCAAAAACGTCCAAAATGCTTCCTTTTCCAGATTTCTTCTCCAAAGTACCTAAAATGACAAAAGGAACGATTTAGGGCAATATTTGATCAAATAAATACGATTTAGGGCTTAAATGACCCCCTAAAAGCGGTACACTTTTCGCTTCATCACTTACTTACTTGATTTGACTTGGCTCGTGGAGGATTACTGTTCCTAACCTTTTTCTTTACTCTTGTCCTTTACTTATGCCTTAACTCTTATTGATCGTACTTCATTTACTTTACATAATTTCCTATTACTGCTTTGTTATCGTTATATCTGTTCACTGAGCTTTCGTAGCTCAGCCGCATTTCTTTTCCTGCGGCAGGTTTTAGTTTGGAAGCTGGGTATGAGTGGAGAGTACCTTGGATTTAGAAGACCTTACTAGCTATTGAAGATGATTAGAAGCAATTATAATTAGACTTAGAAATTATTGTATTGTAACCTTGTAGTTTCAGATTTTCCTTTGTAACCCTTGAAATTCTATTGTATTATTTATGTCTTATGCTTGTGTTTGTTCTGATATGAAACCATCATTGTGACATCTTTACCCTTGTCGGGTCGGGGTGTTACAATTTATGGTATCAGAGCACAGGCTGACGACTTGTAATACATTTACCCTTGACCTGTGCGTTTAGGACCATTAGGCTTCCACTGTAAGAACATAGGAGAACACCTTGAGAACTTGCTTTAGGATTTCTTAATACGAACTTAAGATTTGACCAGTGAGGAATGGGTAGACTATAAGGCAATTGTTTAAGTATCTTTGCTTCCGCATCACTCTGATTCATGCCTTGACTATGACACTGATTTTTTTGACCTTTAAGACTGTAGAAGTACTAGGTGGATTAAGATAGGTTGTTTTGCTTACGACTCGAGATAAAGTATGATCATCATGAAGGCATATTTATGTGGTGCTAGTATTATGACGCCTGGCCAACGTGATACTACTTACACCATATAACGTGCCCACATTGTGGCCATAGGATGTCTTGGGGAGTACCTAAGAAGTTAGCACTTGATCTCCGTTGAATTATCCGTGATTAGTGAGACTTTAGGTTCATTCTACCTATGCGTATACTCTGCCTTCATTCACTAGATATCTGGATGAGTTGGACTCTCGATTTTCACCCTATTAACTCAGTTACAATTCTTGAACTCTTTGTAGAGCTCTCTACAGTTGATACAGTTAAATTGATTTGAAATCTTGCTCGCATTCCGTATGAGTTTCCGTTCTATTGCCTTTCCGCTTCCTTGCAAATTTTGAGGACGAAATTTTTTTTTAGGGTGGAAGAAGTTGTAATACCTGAAATTTTGAAACATGCAAAATTACCAAATTGCCCTTGAAAACCTTAAAATTCACTTATTAATTAATTAAAATACCAAATTAATCCCAAACTCTTGGAAACTAGTACTATATGAAGTTAAATAATTTGTGCTTGAACATTTTGAAATTTTACATATTATAAAAATATTTATAATATTAATATAAATATATAAAGGCCGAATAAAATTTATTATGCATTATCTATTATATTTTCTTAATTTAAAAACTAAATAAATAAAGGATAAATACTAAAAATAATACAAGATTATTAGGAATCAGATTTTTATCATTATCATGAGTCTTGGACCGAAAGTTATCCCTCCCCCTCCTATATATACACGATTTAATATATATTTTCCTATTAAAAATCCCTAAAAGTCGACAAAACTATCCCTAAAATCCCATACGATCGTGAAAAATTCCTGGAGCTGGTCTAGTATTTTTCGTGGGTTCTATTAAGTCCAAATAAGATTAGAAAAATAGGAGGTCGAATTTAGAAAGCTTGGTTCGAGTGTTCTTGAATTTTCTTGCTCAATTAGTTCAACCGAGAGGTATGAATTCTTATGCTTAATTCGTGCGTTCAAAAATTCATCTAGTATTTTTCTCATGATCCTTACATCATATATAACTCATATAAAATATCCAAGTCGAATCATGTAAGCTTATTTGATCATACGAATTATTAAGGTAAAAAACACACATAAAATCCAAATATGTTTATACGATTTTTCTAGGGCTTGCACATAATTTTTCTGGACTCTTCTATGATCATATAACTCAGGAAAAATAGCCACTTGATTTTTTGAAGCTTAAATAATTTGTGTTTGAATTATTTGTGTATCGGATTATAAGAAAAAGGAAGAAAAAAATAAAAACCCTAGATATACGAATTAGGGTTAGGT
This sequence comes from Artemisia tridentata subsp. tridentata, assembly GCA_021014915.2. Taxonomy (NCBI): domain Eukaryota; kingdom Viridiplantae; phylum Streptophyta; class Magnoliopsida; order Asterales; family Asteraceae; genus Artemisia; species Artemisia tridentata. Next base: position 390,965,561 of record CP139508.1, read on the forward strand.
TTTCTGGGTTAAATCTGGTTATTTAATGTATTTAATGATTGTATAATGATTAGATAATGATAGGTACAATTAGGGTTAAGTTTTGGTAATTAAAAATCTATACCGATTGGAAAATAAAACTTAAGGGGGTGTTCTGTAATTCTTTAAACTTGTGGGGTATTTTTGTAAGTCATGTTAGATCTGTGGTAATGTATAAAAAATATAAAAATAGGGTCCTATGTGTAAATATTGCAAGTAGGAGGTTTAATTGGTTTATTAAGAAATTATATTAACCAAATTGTATTTATTTAAAATAAAGGGACTAATTGTGTAAATTCTGGAAACTTAAGGTTATTTTGTATAAATAATGATATAGAGGGTGTAATGTGTAATTTTGGATATTTAAGGGCTTAATATGTAATTATTAATAAATTGTGATTTCGAATTATAGTTTTATAAATTAAAGGGGCTAGTTTTGTAAATCTTGAAACTTGAAGGATATCATTCGTACCATGTGTTAAATTGATAAGTAATTATGTAATTTGGTAAAATAAAGGGCTTGAAGTGTAAATATAAATATGGTAGGGATTAAATTGTGAATTATGTAATTATAGGGTTTATTTTGTAATTAAATTAACTAAAGGGGTATAGATTGTAAATTGTTAAACTTAAAGGGTTAAAAGTGTAATTCTGGATAACTTATGATTTAAAGTAAGTAACTTGTGATATTTAAATCTTGCTAAATATAGAAACCTACTAAATAAGGAAACGTTCTAAAAATGGAAACTTACTTAAAATGGAAAGATAACTAAAAACCATTTGTAATTCTGTCTTCTACTCCTTTAGGTTCGAAGAGGGAGTGATTTGACTCCTGTCAGTTTTGCTACTCTTGTGTTTTTGCTTGCTATTGAGTAAGGTACAGATATTCTGCCCTTTTAGTAAGGTGCCTTCGTTTCTTGATTTCTTATCTTGATTCGTTTAGGATTTCCCAAGCCATTGCTATGTTTCCCTTGTATTGTGAACCTTGATATGATCCACTTGACTTGAACCTTTGCTTTGAACCCTTGCCTTGATCTTTTGTTTTGAACCTTGCCTTGAACCCTGCTATGAACCTTGATATGAACCTTGCCATAAACCTTGACTTGAACCTTGATACACTTGATATTATAACTGGATTGAGAAAACCTTTTTAATTATTTATGAAAATGTTTTAAGAAAACTATTTTTAAGACTATTTTTATGAAAACCTTTTTAAAAGACCATTTTTATGAAAACTATTTTTGAAAGATCATTTTTACTAAAACCATTATTAAAGGATTTCTTTTAAATGAACTTTTGAATTGAACCTTTGCTATAAACCTTTGCTATGATCTCTTGTCTTGAACCTTGACTTGGACTTTGACATAAACTTGATATTTGACTTGGACCACTTGATACTTGATACTTGACATTTGATACTTGATATTTGGTCCACTTGATACTTGACACTTGATATTTGATACTTGGTCCACTTGATACTTGATACTTGACCCTTGACCCACGGTTTGAGACTACGAGCCACTACTAGGCATGAGGGTTTCATGTCCTTGTCATTGATGCACCGATGACTTGACTCTAGGGTAGGAGAGTGATGTCCTATCCTGTCCCTGACTTGATTTGACTTGTTACGTAAAGGAAGACATTGTGGCCTACTGGGGCGTATGGATGCATCCTAGATTTGACTTGACTTGACTTGTTTGATTTTATTACTTGTTATATTAGGTGACTGATGGGTGTGTGCGATACACGTCTTTCACCTCTTGGGAGCTCATGACTCCAACCCCTTGGAGGTATCCCCTCATATTATACTTGGTATACTGAGGTCACCCCTCCGTATACATGTATACTTGTTTACTTGATTTGACTTGGCTCGTGGAGGATTACTGTTCCTAACCTTTTTCTTTACTCTTGTCCTTTACTTATGCCTTAACTCTTATTGATCGTACTTCATTTACTTTACATAATTTCCTATTACTGCTTTGTTATCGTTATATCTGTTCACTGAGCTTTCGTAGCTCAGCCGCATTTCTTTTCCTGCGGCAGGTTTTAGTTTGGAAGCTGGGTATGAGTGGAGAGTACCTTGGATTTAGAAGACCTTACTAGCTATTGAAGATGATTAGAAGCAATTATAATTAGACTTAGAAGTTATTGTATTGTAACCTTGTAGTTTCAGATTTTCCTTTGTAACCCTTGAAATTCTATTGTATTATTTATGTCTTATGCTTGTGTTTGTTCTGATATGAAACCATCATTGTGACATCTTTACCCTTGTCGGGTCGGGGTGTTACAAAAATACGTACCTTATTAAAATTTATATATTTCTTTTGGAAGCTTGTTACAAAAATGTTCAAACGCTTGCAACCTACAAACTAGCATTATCACATTTGCATGTAATATGAATGATTTCCCTTTCAATTAGGTTTTCATCATCTCGTATTAACAAAAACAACCATACAAATCAATTTTTAACAAAGCTAATGCTAGTTTCTGTTGGAAAATTTAGTGCACTTGAGGGATTAATTCACACCTGGTAATGAGCTTGGAGGTACGGAGTATACACCCATTAGCTCCCTGAACACCCAGACTCAATTTAAGTGGTTTATAGTGTAAATGATAATGCTGCTGATGCAGTTCATTCCTGCTGCTAGCATTATCATTCCTGCTGCTAGCTTTAAATGATACTGCTGCTAGCTTCATTGCTGCTGCTAGTATTGATACTGCTGCTAGTGTATCAATCCTGCTGCTAGTGTTATCAATTCTGCTGCTAGCTTTATTGTTTATGCTGCTAGAACAATAATGCTGCTGCTGAACTGATGGGCAATGGAATCTGCTGCTAGCACAATTTATTGTGCTGCTAGGCAAACGATTCTGCTGCTGGTTATAACCACTGACTCCTACTATTATGGAAACTATTATGATATAATTAATGGGCCGTTAATTATACATAATTCCATGGGCTAGGGTTTGAGTAAACTCTATTATAAATAGAGGTCGTATCATAACTGCATGAATATACAGAACACAAACCCTAAACACTTGAATACGTTCGGTTCTTGATTTGTGCCTAAAATAAGAACATCACTTGGTCTTATCCCATAGAGATATTCGTGTAACCCAGGCATAGGGTCGAATAGTGATTTTTCGTTTTAGTACGGTTTATTTTTCCAAGGAAAGATACAACGAATGTATTTTCCCCGGGTCGTGTCCCAACGAAGGTCGAATGGAATTTGTGATTCGGGATCGTGATTCGTGAAGTGAATGTGAAAAAGTGAGTGATTGATTTTGGTTTTTACACTACAAATATTAAAATAACAAACAAGATTTAACTAATTAAACTAAGCTAATGGAACAATTACACTAAGCATACTATTCTAAAAATGCAATATGAAATTTAAAAACGTTACGTGACGAAATTTAAAAACGTAATTAAAAGTAAAATTTTAAAATCCTAAATTGTTGAAAATAATTTTCCTAAACTCTAAATACTAAAAGAAAATTTTTGGAAAAAGAAAAATATTTTTTTTGACTTTTTATGAATTTTTTATGAATTAATAACTAAATTAAACTATTTAATTGATTTAAAAATAGTAAAACAAATAGGAAAAATCTGGAAAATTTAAGGTAAATCTAAAATTAAATTCTAAGTTTAGGAAAAATAAATTCAGAACTTAAATCAACCTAAATAAGCAGAACAGTGGACATAAGCAGTTGGGGAAAAGCTAAAAATAAGCTAGTTAAGCACTAAAAATCTTCCAATGATCAAATATGGAAAAAACACACTAATCCAAGCTTGAAACAACTGATAGATACTAAATAAGCCCATAAATTAAGCAAATTAAGCAGAGTAGCAGTATCAAGAATAGGGCAGTAGCAGTGAGTCAACAGCAGACTTTAAGCTACTCAAAAAGCTACTCAAAAGCTGATTTGAGGAAGGCAAGAGCAGAACCTCAAAAATCATAATACATACTACTTATAACCAGAATATGCCCAAATTTTGAACACTATTGCTTATCTAAACAAGCCTGAGAACAGATGGTGTATGGGAACAAAAGTAAATTGCATACTGAGCAGTTACGAAGGCTTATTTGCAGACTAAAAAGAAGCTGAGAATAAGCTATAATAAGCCATCCTTGATCAGAACCCAAATCTTGATACTACAGGCTAAGAGCAGATCCAAATTCAAACAATAATAACCTCTAGATAAGCAGATAATGAGCTTAGAACAGGGCTATTTAGGACAGATATGTGCAGCTTGATCAGTACATACTGATGCTTGCAGAATGGATTATATTTTCCTATGCCTAATATCAATACAACTTTCATCAAACTTAGAACTTCTATTTACCACTGAAATGCATCCAAAAACTTCAAAAGTTACCTCAAAAACAAGCTCAGCTTATTTAGAGGCTCACTAAGGCAGTTGAACTACTATGATTGCACCTACTAATCACAATCTTCAAAAAGCCTCAAACTACTTAAAACTGAACAAAACAGATTATCTTAACTTCTATAAAGCTCAAACAAAACTAGTAGCATGGCAATGGAACAGTATCTAAGAGGCAACTGATTTACAGATGTCTAAACCAAACACCCCTTAAAATCTTACTTATGCAATTATACACTAGACCTATGCAATTTAAGCTATGATTAAATCTCTATTATCATTATCTAATCTAATGATGATCTAAAAAGCAGAAATCCACAACAAATTAGCAGTAATTTAAGCTAACTAAATAAAGTAGAAAATAAGCCAAAGAGTTGATTTAAAACTCACAAGTTAAGCATGATGGAAATTACTGAACCAAGAACTAATTCACAACCCAGGCTTATTAATAAGCCAGAAAACAATACCCAAATAAGTTGATGAGATCAGCTTATTTCTTCCAAAGCTTATGTTGACCACAGTTGACTTTTGTTGATTTTTTTTTTTTTTTTTTTTTTTTTTTTTTTTTTTTTTTTTTTTTTTGTGAAATGAAACTAAAGACTAAGCTATGCTAAACAATCACTCACAAAAGCTATAACAGCTAGAATGAGCTTGTATTAATACTAAAAAGCTTGACTGCAAGCTGAGTTTTGAAATTTAAACAATATTTTTGGATTTTTTTAAATATTTTTCTTATTTTTTTGTGACTTTTGATTAATAATGAAACTGAAATGAACTAATGTAAACAACTGATTTAATAGAGAGATTAACAACTAAGAAATGCTTTAAAAGTAAATAACATCAAAAGGATCAAACAACTTTAAGTAAAAACTAAAATTGAAATTTCATTAATCTAGAGAATTCGAATTACAAGGAAACTTTAAGCTAAGTACATTGAAAATGAAATTTGATAGCATAACAATACTCTAAAACTACCACTACCCTACTCCTAATCCTAAATTAACTAACACCTTTTTTGTGAGGAGATGAGGGCTATTTATAGCCAAGCTTGGATGATTCTAGGCTGCCAAGTCATCAATCCAAGGGAATTTGTGCTTTCTCTGATTCGTTCTCAACCCTCAGATCATCACTTGATCATCACTCAATCAATCACGACCCTTGGATCAAATTTGGTGAAGTGTTCGGTCCAATAGTATCCTGCCACGTAGCCCATTCGTGTGTTTCTGTGCTAGTCTGACATCTGACACCTAATGATTTGACAATCATACCCTTAATCTCGGTAATTGTTGTACGGGTAAAATTAGGGTTTATCGCACAGTACTTTTTCTGGGTAAGTTTGGGGAAAAACAAGGGCGGGTAATATTTTGGGGTTTGACCGAGAGTTATTGCATTGACCGGGTGGACGGGTTGGGTAAATGGATTGTATCCGGGTTTTGGTGTTAGATTTGGGTCGTGGTTTATTAAAAAAAAAGAAAGATGGGCTCGGGTATTTAATTTAAAGGGATGGTTGGGCTTTTGATTTTTGGGCTTGGGTTAATGGATGTTGGGTTGGATTTTGCACAAGGAAGTGGATTATATAATAAAGTCCGGTTTTTGTGTATAGGATTTAGGATTTTGGATTTAGGAAAATTACAAGGACTAAAGGTGTAATTTCTGAAAACTCCAGGGACTAATTTTGCCATTTTCCTAATTTTGATCCAAGGGCTTAATTTGACATTTGATGAAACTTTGAGGACTTGATTGATATAAAACTTCACGGCATCGGCTGTAAATATCTTTTCCAAATCTCGTGCTCGTTTTCCCAGTTTTTTTTTCTTGATTATGTCCCTTTTTCTCGATATCCATTCCTGCACATAAACAAACACAAAAACACAAATATCTTTGGCATTTTGGTTAATTTTTGGTCGTTTTGGTCTTAATTTGGTAAATAAAAGGTATGTGAATAAGCACATACCAAATAGTTTCTATTGGAAAGTGATTACACGATTTCAAGTGAATATCCGGTACCTTGATTGATTATCTTAACTCTGTTCTGGGAACACCACGACATAAATAAACCAACAATCAATAGAAACTATTTTAGTGATAATCAATGGCGGCTGCTATGAGGCATATGGCTGCTAACTTTTCTAAACTGGAAAAGTTTGAAGGCGTTGATTTCAGAAGATGGCAAAAGAAGATGCACTTCTTGTTGTCAAGCATGCATGTGGTCTATGTTTTGACTACACATATTCCTGAAGATTATGGGGATGATGCTACGATGGAACAGATGAGGAGCAGAAGCAAATGGGAGAATGATGACTATGTTTGCAGAGGATTAATTCTCAATGGTATGTCTGATTCTCTATTTGATCTTTATCAAAATGTTGAATCTTCTCAAGAACTGTGGGATTCCTTGGAAGCCAAATATATGGCTGAGGATGCATCAAGTAAGAAGTTCCTTGTAAGTAATTTTAACAATTACAAAATGGTCGATTCTAGACCTGTCATGGAACAATACAATGAACTTCTTAGTATACTTGGTCGTTTCACACAACACAAGATGAACATGGATGAGGCTATTTCAGTCTCTTGTATCATCGATAAACTACCTCCTTCTTGGAAAGATTTCAAGCATATGCTAAAGCATAAGAAGGAGGAGTTAACTCTTGTTGAGTTGGGCAGTCATTTGCGCATTGAGGAATCACTCAAAGCGCATGAAAGTGACAAGCCAAAGAGCAGCAATGTTGCTGGTCCATCAGTTGTCAATTTGGTGGAGCATAACAACTCCTCCAGGAACAATGACAACAAGGGCAAATGTAAGCATCAGGATAACACCAAAACTGATCCTAACAAGAAGTCTAAAGCTACTTGTTGGAAGTGTGGTAAAATTGGACACTTCAGGAAGGATTGTAAAGGTGTTAAGATTGGCAATAAAGCCAATGGATCAAGCACGAGTGGATCTGGGAATGGTAACACCAATTCCCTGAAAGGTCAGAATATATTTAATGAGTCATTAGAGATTTATTATGTTACATATATATCTGAATTGTACTTTGTGCAGGATGATGATGTTGCGTGGTGGGTTGACTCTGGAGCAACAGTCCATGTGTGTAAAGATAGAAGCTGGTTCAAGACCTAAAAGTCAATGAATGATGGTGCTATTCTTCATATGGGAAATGAGTCAACAGCCCTGGTGCATGGAAGAGGATGTGTTGATTTGAAGTTTAGTTCTGGAAAGATTGTTTCTTTGTTTAATGTTTTACATGTTCCTGATATTAAGAAGAACTTGGTTTCTAGTAGTATTTTGAATAATTGTGGTTACAAACAAGTTATTGAATCTGATAAATTTGTGTTATCTAAACATGGTGTGTTTATTGGTTTTGGTTATTTATGTAATCAGATGTTTAGACTTAATATTGTTCATGATATGGTTGATTCTGCTTTCATGTCAACTTCTAAGTTGTATGATTCAACCCTTTGGCATGCTAGACTTGGCCATGTACACTTTAAAAGGATGCAAGATATGTCTAAGGATGGGTTAATCCCAGCATTTGACATGGACACTGAAAAGTGTAAAACTTGTATGATGAACAAGATAACTAAGAAACCATTCCAAAGTGTAAAACGTGAAAATAATGTGTTGGAACTAATTCATAGTGACTTATGTGATTTACATGCTACTCCCTCTTTGGGGAATAAGAAATACTTTGTGACTTTTATTGATGATGCTTCTAGGTATTGCTATGTTTATGTTTTACATACTAAGGATGAAGCATTAGATAAATTTAAAGTATTTAAAACTGAAGCTGAATTGTAACAAGAGTCCCTGATCAAGAGATTAAGGACTGATAGGGGAGGTGAGTACATGGATACTCTGTATTTCCAGTCTGTTGGTATAATCCATGAAACGACTGCCCCCTATACTCCTCAGCAAAATGGTATTTCTGAAAGGAAAAACCGAGTGCTGAAAGAAATGGTGAATTCCATGTTGTCCTATTATGGGCTGAGTCAAGGGTTCTGGGGTGAAGCTATGTTAACAGCTTGCTATTTATTAAATAGGGTTCCCAACAAAAGAAACAAGACAACCCCTTATGAACTCTGGACTAAAAAGAAACCCAACCTGAATTATCTCAGGGTTTGGGGTTGTAGGGCTGTTGTGAAACTCCCTGATCCAAAGCTAAAAACTTTGGGTGAAAGAGGCATTGAATGCATCTTTGTTGGATATGCTGAGCATTCCAAGGCATATAGGTTCTATGTTATTGAACCTAATAAATCTGTTTCAATTAACTCAATAATTGAATCAAGGGATGCAATTTTTGATGAGAATAGATTCTCATTAGTCCCTAGACCAAGTCAGAGGATTCCTAATGGAACTGATGATGTTGGTGTATCTGAGATCTCTGATGAGGTCCCTGATGAGGTTGTGGAACAACAACCTGAACCTGAGCTCAGAAGGAGCAATAGGGTCAGGACTCCAAAATCATTTAGACCTGAGTTTCAATTGTACTTAATTGAAGGAACAAGGGATGAGGTCTCTGACCAACACTTCTATTGCTTTAATGTTGAGGATGATCCCAAAACATTTGATGAAGCAATGAAGTCCCAGGATGTTGCTTTCTGGAAAGAAGCAATAAATGATGAAATGGATTCCATAATGGGCAACAACACTTGGGTGTTGGCTGATCTACCACCTGGTTTCAAACCTTTAGGTTGCAAATGGATTTTCAAAAAGAAAATGAAGGTAGATGGAACTATTGAAAAGTTCAAGGCTAGACTAGTCATTAAAGGCTTTAAACAAAAGTCAGGAATAGACTATTTTGATACTTATGCCCCTGTGGCTCGTATCAGTACCATAAGATTGTTGATTGCCTTGGCATCTATTCACAATCTGATTATACATCAGATGGATGTGAAGACAACATTCTTGAATGGTGAATTGGATGAGGAGGTTTACATGAACCAACCTCAAGGCTTCATCATGCCTGGCAATGAAAACAAGGTGTGCAAACTGATTAAGTCCTTATATGGACTGAAGCAGGCACCTAAGCAATGGCATCAAAAATTTGATGAAGTGGTTTTGTCTAGTGGTTATTCACTTAACCAGTCTGACAAATGTGTATATAGTAAATTTGATGAGTCTGGTAAAGGAGTCATCATTTGTCTATATGTTGATGACATGTTGATCTTTGGCACTGACCAAAGTCAAGTGGACCTAACAAAGGAATTTTTGTCATCAAGGTTCTCCATGAAGGATATGGGGGAGGCTGATGTTATCCTTGGTATAAGGATTAAACATGAAAGTAACAAGATTTCTATCTCTCAGTCTCATTACATTGAGAAGGTGTTGAGGAAATTTAATTACTTTGATTGTACTCCAGTGAGTACTCCTATGGATACAAGTGAGAAGCTCTTGCCTAATAATGGTAAGGCTGTATCTCAACTTGAGTATTCTAGGGTGATTGGCTGCTTGATGTATGCCATGACTTGTACAAGACCTGATATTGCATTTGCTGTGGGAAAATTGAGCAGGTATACTAGTAATCCTAGTGCTCATCATTGGCAAGTAATTCAGAGGGTACTGAAGTATTTGAAGAGAACTATGGATTATAGTCTCTCATATACTGGTTATCCTTTAGTATTAGAAGGATACACAGATGCAAGTTGGATTAGTAATACTGAGGACAATTCGTCTACTAGTGGCTGGGTATTCCTACTTGGTGGAGGTGCAATTTCTTGGGCATCCAAGAAACAAACTTGCATCACCAGTTCAACTATGGAATATGAGTTTGTGGCCTTAGCTGCTGCTGGTAAAGAGGCTGAATGGTTGAAAAACTTGCTTCTTGAGATTCCATTGTGGCCTAAACCTATAGCACCTATTTCAATCCGTTGTGATAGTGCTGCTACATTGGCAAAGGCTTATAGCCAAATGTACAATGGGAAGTCTAGACACTTAGGTGTCAGGCATAGCATGATTCGTGAGCTTATCATGAATGGGGTGGTATCTATAGAGTTTGTTAGATCTCAACATAACGTAGCTGATCACTTGACGAAGGGTTTGGCTAGAGACTTGGTTTTGAAGTCTGCTAAAGGGATGGGTTTAAGTCCAACTTAGTCACTGAATGCTAAGTGATGAGGCGAAAAGTGTACCGCTTTTAAGGGGTCATTTAAGCCCGAAATCGTATTTATTTGATCAAATATTGCCCTAAATCGTTCCTTTTGTCATTTTAGGTACTTTTGAGGAGAAATCTGGAAAAGGAGGCATTTTGGACGTTTTTGGAGCATTAAAGTGAAGAAAACGGCAAAGTCTCAAGAATCGGCTAAAAGTTACTCTTGACGGCGTCACAATTAACATGGGACGGCGTCATACCTTGGCAAGAAAAGTTGGATGTGAAATTTACTCATGACGGGCCAGTGAGTTTGCATGAGAATTCTGACGGCGTCACGCTTTAACTAAATCAAGGGCGTCACGGCTTAAATCATAAGGGGACGGCGTCACGTTATAGGTCCGACGGCGTCAAGCCTTGATAAGCCATAATGGATTTTTGAAGAGCTAAAGAGGGACGGCGTCAAGATGGTCATCCGGGAACCCTAAAAGCGGCGAGGTGACGGCGTCACAATGCATAAGGTGACGCCGTCAGATGTCAAAGTCTATATATAGTTTTCTAATTTTTTGTCATTAAGGGAGAGCTTAGTGTGTGGAATTTTGGGATAAAACCCTAAGACGATTTTAGCTACTTTTTCAGGGCTTTTTGCCCTGAGATCTTCCATGTTTCATTGAAAGATAAGTTATCAATTAATCATTCAATATGTCTATGTGTTGTTTGATTCTATCTTATGCTTGTCTTTTGTTTAACATGTTAGGCTAATTTTATCTTGTGTTTGCTTAGATCTAATGAAACCTAGCTATTGATTATTGGTTGTTAGTGTGTTGTTAGTTGTATTGGATGATTGTTTATCTATGTTAGGCTTAAGAAAACTGGCTAACTTCCTATTCGGTAACTTGCTTGAACGTCTTAAGAAACATGAACCAAACGCGTACTAAAGGTTTTTATGGTTGTATTTAATGCACAAGCGAATTCTAGTGATCCCATGTTAGGAGCTTCCTAGCCGGCTCGACATAGGAGTGAAGTAGGAGCTTGTAGAGTTTGGGGAAGTAAGTACGCCACCCCACGAATGGTATTAAGGAATACACCCGTCATCCACGCGACTAATACACACTAATTAACCGGTAAAAGATAGTTAGGGAGTAAGGAAATCTAAGTAAACACATTTCTCTACACATAAGTTTCTCACCACTTTTCATTTTTGTTATTTTATTTTATTTGCATTTGTAGTAATTTGGGTTAGTTGACTAGCAACTAATTCCGCCCACTCCTTCAAAACCCGAGATTTTACTTGCTTTCATAAAATTATAAAAACATAAAAAGAATCTTCCTCAACCCTTAGACCTAATTAGAGTAGCCTTTCACACCTAACGAACACTATTCCCTGTGGAGAACGATCAATCCCCCGTACTTACCACTACACTATACTACATCGGTCAGGTACACTGCCTGGTGGGGTTGTAAGCCTCTTGAGATCCCTCGAGAGGTAAAACCTGTTGTAAGGTTGCAAAACCCACGCATCAAGTTTTTGGCGCCGCTGCCGGGGAATAGTTATTGTTTAGGTTGAATTTTTATTTCTATTAGGTCTACTCACTAGATTCCTTTCTAGTGAGATTTTTATTTTCTTTTTCTAGGTTTTCTTTAGTCTATCTATTTTCTTCGTGTCTTTGTTCGTAACCATTACCGTCCGACATCATGGAAGATGGTAATATCCTTAACCCACACAACCCACCACCACAACAACCACCACCACCTCCTAGAGCCCGTACTTTAGGAGAGTATTCCCGTCCTAGCCACCACGGCTATCGAAATACCATTGAGCTCACTCAAGGAGCCAATATCACACCCTTGCGATCCGACACCATCCGGTTGGTGCAAAGCGGATGCGCATTCCATGGACTTCGTTCTGAAGATCCTAATCAACATCTCAAGGACTTTCTTAAAATCGTTGATTCTATAGACCTTGATGTTGCCACTCGAGAGACGACCCGATTGCGTCTCTTCCAATTCTCTTTGCGGGACCAAGCTAGTCAGTGGCTAGAACGTCAACCCGCAGGATCCATTACCTCTTGGGATGATCTCACCACTCGTTTCCTTGCTCAGTTTTTCCCACCGGGAAGAACTACCAAGCTAAGGAATGATATCTTGATGTTCCAACAACGTCAAGGCGAAACTCTCTACGAGGCATGGACTCGATTCAAGGACTTACTCCAAAAAGTCCCTCACCATGGCATAGAACTTTGGCTCCAAGTCCAAATCTTCTATGACCATATCAATCTTTCCACGAGGCAAACCATTGACCAATCGGCCGGTGGCAAGCTACGTGATCTAAGTGCGGAACAATCATGGGCTCTCCTAGAGGATCTTGCTCTTTATGACAACGAAAGTTGGAGTGATCCCCGTGATTTGAATAAAACGGTCAAGGCAATATCTTTGCCTTTGAACAATTCAAGCACTTCCGACCGTAGGATCGTAGAACTTGAAGACCAAGTCAAGTTTCTCATGAAATCCTACGAGGCTCCTAAACCTTCAAGCCAAGTGAACAAAATCACTTCTTCATGTGAATTATGTAGTGGTCCCCACGACACTCGTGATTGCATGGAACTCCCCGAACAAGCTTTTGTGGACTACGCATCCTCGCGTACCGACGGAGCGGGAGACAAGTGGTACACTTTCAAGCCCGAGCCAAACCATTATGGTGATTCATACAACCCCTCATGGAAAAATCACCCGAACCTTAGGTGGAAACAAAACCAAAACTCACAACAAATCAATTCTTCCAACCCACCTAATCGTTTCCAATCAAGCGGTTCCAACTCAAACCGTACTTTCAACAACAATCCTTCCGGCAATGGTAGTACCAATAACTTTGAAGGATTGATGTCTCAATTTATGGCATCTCAAGAAGCTCGTTTAGCCAAGTTTGAAGCCGATTTCAAACAGAAACAAAGCGAGATGACCGACAAGATTGACACCTTGTTGAAAGCCCTCAATGACCGAGAAATGGGAGCACTCCCTAGCAACACGGTCAAGAACCCGAAACTAAACGTCAACGCTATTTCATCGGTTTCGTCCCCTAGTTCTTGTCCACAATATTATTCGGTCAATTCCATGAGCACGTGTTTCAAACAAACCCAAATCATTCCAAGTGACCAAGAAGTTATGACATCCAAATTGGTCAACAACATAGTTGAAACACCTCCCACTCAAAACCTTGACGATGAATTCAAGGAGCTCCACCTTGAAAGTCCGGTTGTTGATGAGAAGAAGCTCAAGTTAGGCGAAAAAGGGACCGCCTTTGTTCAAAACAAGCTACCTAAGAAGTTAGATGATCCGGGCTTATTTGTTCTACCTTGCAAGATCGGTAATTCGGAGGCTTATGATACATTAGCCGATCTTGGATCAAGCCTTAACCTACTTCCGTTACCTCTCTACACCTCTCTAAAACTGGGAAAACTTGAAGAAACCGAGGTGATAATAGGCTTAGCGGATGGAAGTGTTGCTTACCCGGTTGGAGTAGTTAAGGACGTGTTAGTGCACATTGGAAAACTAACCATTTTAGCCGATTTCCACGTCCTTGATATGGTTAGCGACCCTACATGCCCCTTGTTGATAGGTAGAGGATTTTTAGCGACCGCTAGTGCTATGATTGATTGTAAGGAATCCAAGATAGCGGTAGGAGAAGGGGATACTTGGTCAGTCTATGATGTTAAGAAACATGCCTATGATACTAGTGAGGAACCGACACCCCATTGGTTAGAATTAAATAGGAGACCATCTAGATATGGACCTTGGATCGATAGAGACTTCATAGGACCCCAACGCCCATTTTACCTAGAAGAGGACTTTGTTAACCGAACGCATTCGGTAGAGCAACTCTTGGCTAGGGACACCGAATTGGATCCATTTGAAGACCCTCTAGTTTTTAGAAGGATGATTGATTTCCTAGGAGTTTTGCCAATTAACCTAGGAATGAATAAGTGGATTTGTGAGGAAGATGATCATAAGTGGAATTGGGATAAACCACCCAATGATGGAGATGGGTCATGGCATATCAAGATGACACATTGTATGACCCGGATGGAGAGAAGTTTGAAAAGACATATCGTACTGAGCGGACCAATAGGAAACTTCAATCCAAGCTTAACCCTAAAGACGTCCTTGATGACGAGCTTACTTACATAGGGTAGCGTGACTTAGAGTCTAGCTACAAGACTCGTTAATAAAGAAAGGCGCTTCTTGGGAGGCAACCCAAGCTTTATTTGTTTTATTTGCTTTGTGTGTTTATTTATTTGTTTGTTTGATTTTATTTGTTTCCGTATGTGTGTTTAATTTTTATTCTTATTGATTCATGTTCAAAACTAATTTGTGAAAATGCTTTATTTTGTTTTTAACTTCGTCTTAACTACATATAAAGGTATTTTGCAAAGGATAAGTGTAAGGGAAATCTAAATCGGTTTATTAGAACACATATGAACATGAATCGTAATAATAATAAATTAACATACATATCCGTATTTGTTTGAGTCAAATGCTTGTATCGAGTCATAATGATGTTTTGCAGGATTTCCAGGAAGTAAGGTAAAGGTTTTTCCAGAAATTTTCCGGAAACTTAAAATGAAAATTTTTGTCAGGTCATTTCTGACGGCGTCAGGGGTTATAACCTGACGGCGTCAGATTTAATTTACAGAAATTTTTGAAATTTTTGTTTTTAAAAAGTTTTTATTAAAATCTCCAACTTATAATCTCCAGGAATCTGCAAAATTATCATTCCACAAGCATTATATCCTTATATATAGATTTTATCCCGCCGATGTTATGCAGGTTTTCGTGTTTGTTTTCTCAGGTTTAACAGGTTATTTTGGACAAGGAGATGTTTTTTGGAATCAAGCTTATGGCGATGCATTAGTCATGGAGCTTCAACATTCTCTTTGGAGGACGATTTAACCGTGTAATTTCATTATCCAACGAGCGAATCAGGGGAGTATTTGATTTCATTCTTTTACTTTATGCTTTTACATCTTGTTATTTGAACATTGGGGACAATGTTCATCTTAAGTGTAAGGGGAGGGTAAAAGTACGATTTTAAGAGAATACTATTGCGCTTGATTTTTGTTTGTTTGATAGTAGATGTGTAATAAAACTGAGAGAAATACTTGTTAAGGTAATTTTAGTGCCAAATTTAAATTTTTTTACAACATATAGGAGTGAAACTTTGATCTTAATGAGCGTCTCACGGATAGGAGTTATATGACTAGCACAAAAACCGTACCACTAAAAAATTTTCCACCCCCAAATATGTGAGGTTCGCCCCTAGAATTGGTAGGAAAAGCATTTATGCTATGATGTGTGTACCGGTAGCACTTAGATTCTAGAACTTGCGTTAGGACCATTCCGAGGCCACAAGTGAGACTACATTCGTGTAGTTAGATTTACTACATGATAAGAGGCATTAGGATTAACCCATTGTTTTACACCTGTGTTTTTGTTATAATTACTTTGGCTACATTGGTCAAGTAATTCTCCCACACCCTTTGCGTTGTACTCATTTTTAGTACACGATACCCCTAGTACACCCCTCAGAGCCTATCTTTTCGTTTCGACCTTTAAGCATTTTACTTAAAGGAAGAATTTGTTACACCCCACTAAAATGTACACCCAAATCGCCTTAGCCTACCTTGTATGCACTCATTTTTAGTGCATTATTGTTACAACATTTGTTTAAACCCAAGTTAATTATCTAATTGATTACATGGTTGCTAAGTCGAGTCATATCCTTGTACATATTGTTTTGGGACGATTGGGACTCGTGGGTAAAGTACTAGTGTAATGGAGTAATGGGGAAGAACATCATTTATTACCCCCATATGTGCTAAATGTTTTAAAAGTACTCCAAGTTTTTCAATTATCTTAATTCGAGTCATTAGAATAGTTATTTGTAAAGTTATGTAAAAGTTCAAGTGTAAGGGGATGCAATGCCCCTATGATGTATCATTTTGGATGGTAGGGTAAAAGTGTATGCAAAAAAAAAAAAAAAAAAAAAAAAAAAAAAAAAAAAGTAGAAAAAAAACATACGGACTACCATCCCGTTTCATTTTATGTTTATTTTTATGTTTTTGTTATTTTATTATTTTGGTTTTTAGCTTAAGATCGAGTCTAGTCTTGGCTTAGCAACGTTGTATAGTACATGTAATTGATCAAGATTTTTAACTCGCCACCAGTAAAATATCCTTTATCCAACCAAACCGTGTTTTCCTTTTCCCTACACCTAACGTTATAACCCATTTAAAAGCCCTCTTTGATAGTTTATCTTAGGTGCTTACGCCTAGTGGAGGAGGTTTTCGATCCTTTCCCAAGCCTATGGTAATCTATTTGCTATGACAGGTAGTGAGAGATATTTTCCGTTTTCATTTATGAGATTTATTTTGATGACACTTGAGAGATGTGAGTATCTAAACACTACTTGTGAGGTGCTAGTATGTAATCTCCGTGCTTATTATGATTGAAGTGGAACGAATATTTGTTGTAATTACTTTTATGTTTGCATTAAATGACCCCTAACTTGTATTTTGATTAGAATAAAAGCGCATTTGCTTGAGGACAAGCAAATCTCAAGTGTAAGGGTATTTGATGAGGCGAAAAGTGTACCGCTTTTAAGGGGTCATTTAAGCCCGAAATCGTATTTATTTGATCAAATATTGCCCTAAATCGTTCCTTTTGTCATTTTAGGTACTTTTGAGGAGAAATCTGGAAAAGGAGGCATTTTGGACGTTTTTGGAGCATTAAAGTGAAGAAAACGGCAAAGTCTCAAGAATCGGCTAAAAGTTACTCTTGACGGCGTCACAATTAACATGGGACGGCGTCATACCTTGGCAAGAAAAGTTGGATGTGAAATTTACTCATGACGGGCCAGTGAGTTTGCATGAGAATTCTGACGGCGTCACGCTTTAACTAAATCAAGGGCGTCACGGCTTAAATCATAAGGGGACGGCGTCACGTTATAGGTCCGACGGCGTCAAGCCTTGATAAGCCAGAATGGATTTTTGAAGAGCTAAAGAGGGACGGCGTCAAGATGGTCATCCGGGAACCCTAAAAGCGGCGAGGTGACGGCGTCACAATGCATAAGGTGACGCCGTCAGATGTCAAAGTCTATATATAGTTTTCTAATTTTTTGTCATTAAGGGAGAGCTTAGTGTGTGGAATTTTGGGATAAAACCCTAAGACGATTTTAGCTACTTTTTCAGGGCTTTTTGCCCTGAGATCTTCCATGTTTCATTGAAAGATAAGTTATCAATTAATCATTCAATATGTCTATGTGTTGTTTGATTCTATCTTATGCTTGTCTTTTGTTTAACATGTTAGGCTAATTTTATCTTGTGTTTGCTTAGATCTAATGAAACCTAGCTATTGATTATTGGTTGTTAGTGTGTTGTTAGTTGTATTGGATGATTGTTTATCTATGTTAGGCTTAAGAAAACTGGCTAACTTCCTATTCGGTAACTTGCTTGAACGTCTTAAGAAACATGAACCAAACGCGTACTAAAGGTTTTTATGGTTGTATTTAATGCACAAGCGAATTCTAGTGATCCCATGTTAGGAGCTTCCTAGCCGGCTCGACATAGGAGTGAAGTAGGAGCTTGTAGAGTTTGGGGAAGTAAGTACGCCACCCCACGAATGGTATTAAGGAATACACCCGTCATCCACGCGACTAATACACACTAATTAACCGGTAAAAGATAGTTAGGGAGTAAGGAAATCTAAGTAAACACATTTCTCTACACATAAGTTTCTCACCACTTTTCATTTTTGTTATTTTATTTTATTTGCATTTGTAGTAATTTGGGTTAGTTGACTAGCAACTAATTCCGCCCACTCCTTCAAAACCCGAGATTTTACTTGCTTTCATAAAATTATAAAAACATAAAAAGAATCTTCCTCAACCCTTAGACCTAATTAGAGTAGCCTTTCACACCTAACGAACACTATTCCCTGTGGAGAACGATCAATCCCCCGTACTTACCACTACACTATACTACATCGGTCAGGTACACTGCCTGGTGGGGTTGTAAGCCTCTTGAGATCCCTCGAGAGGTAAAACCTGTTGTAAGGTTGCAAAACCCACGCATCACTAAGACACCCAACTCCCTCCTGAGGAAACTTTGGAGCTGAGTTCAATGTGGAAAGCTGAACATTTAGTGGACTGGAGCACATGTTTTATTTACATCCCAAGGTTGTGCTCAGAACCTGCTGAAATGGATGATGAAGTCTTTACTTCTCAATAGTTAATTTTCTTTGAAAAAGTGCTTAGCAGGAGCATGATTAAAAGATGAACCACCTATGTAAATGTTGAAGTTTTTCCGCTTCAGGAAGCTTTGGACTTTTAGCTTTTACAACATTTATGAATTGGATATGGACACATGGCTTGTATAGTGTCAGGAGTATTTAAGTGTTTGAAAATGTATGTGTATTTTATCTTCAGGTATTCAAATGGGTTGAAGGGTTCAATTCTTAGAACACCCTGATTCTCGAATATTTGAACGTGTAATGTACTAAGATGAGAATTCAATCTTCAAGATATTTTCATTTATGCATATGTTTTGTTTTGTGTTTAATTTTCATGCAAAGGAAGTGAACTAAATTTGGGGAGGATTGTTGAAAAATTTAGTACACTTGAGGGATGAGTTCACACCTGGTAATGGGTTTGGAGGTACGAAGTGTACACCCATTAGGTCCCTGAACACCCTGACTCAATTTAAGTGGTTTATAGTGTAAATGATAATGCTGCTGATGCAGTTCATTCCTGCTGCTAGCATTATCATTCCTGCTGCTAGCTTTAAATGATACTGCTGCTAGCTTTATCATTTCTGCTGCTAGTATTGATACTGCTGCTAGTGTATCAATCCTGCTGCTAGTGTTATCAATTCTGCTGCTAGCTTTACTGTTTCTGCTGCTAGAACAATAATGTTGCTGCTGAACTGATGAGCAATGGAATCTGCTGCTAGGCAAACGATTCTGCTGCTGGTTATAACCACTAACTCCTACTATTATGGAAACTATTATGATATAATTAATGGGCCGTTAATTATATATAATTCTATGGGCTAGGGTTTGAGTAAACTCTATTATAAATAGAGGTCGTATCATAACTGCATGGAGAGACAGAACACAAACCCTAAACACTTGAATACGTTCGGTTCTTGATTTGTGCCTAAAACAAGAACATCACTTGGTCTTATCCCATAGAGATATTCGTGTAACCCAGGCATAGGGTCGAATAGTTTCTATTGGAAAGTGATTACACGATTTCAAGTGAATATCCGGTACCTTGATTGATTATCTTAACCCTGTTCTGGGAACACCACGACACAAATAAACCAACAGTTTCATGATCTCATTCGGATACTATCAAACCATCACCAAATGACCTAATATTTAGAAACGTAATATTCTCAAAAGAAATCTCAAGTTCAAATCTTACTAAGTATAAAAATTGAGGGTTACCTGGGTAATGGTTGAAAATTGTCACAGGTATATCTTATTTATCTCGGTACATTTGATGAAACCCATCCTCACAAGTTAATTTGCACACTCGTTTCATTCTCATACTAGCATGAAAGAGATCAAATGAGAAGAAAAAATAGTATGATTTTTAGCCAGGAAGGCGTATCTCATGGTTTCCATTTTATTTTATTTTGCTTTTTATCGTACTTCATGCTAGCATAACAAGAAGCAAAATAATTAAGGGGTACCACTATCACATTACCACTATCACATTCCAAACAAGAAGGACTACAACTATAAACAACTGATAAAAAAAAACACTACAAAGCAAATAGGATCGTTTTCGTCTTTGCAAGATCGTGATCGTAAGATCGGATCGGGATCCTAAGATTCTACTATAATGTCATTTTTAATGATTTTTGTAATATTATTCAAATCTACAAATTATTATATATTATAAATACGAAATTATATGAATACTTTATGAAAATGTTGTTCTAAATTATGAATATGGAACGTTTAAAAATAATTACATGTTGTTTTTTTAATTATATAAAAACATAAACCATAAATTTGCAGTTTTTTAATTTGCGGTTCGAGAAAAGTAAGATCGGATCAGAGTAGATCTTATGATCCTATAGTTAATATTGAGATCCTATAAGATCTTAAGGTTGTTAAGATCCTACGTAGGATCCAGATTATTTTTACTTTGTAAAACCCTAAAATAATAAGATTCTAATACGAGGATCCGGATACAAAAAACATAAAAAAAACACTACAATCTCATTTCATTTAACCCGAACCCGTTTTATGCGGCTGCGCATCTCTACAATAAGATAGCATAATCCAACGCTCCTCATCACCCTACCTTCCACGTGTCACAATCCAAACCGTCCATCTAATCCGTACCACCATAACTCATCACTACTCAATCACACACTATAATTACCTCATTTAAATACACCCGGCCAATCATATCTTCATTTCATTTCATTATACTCTTCTTCACCTTCAAAAATAAAAAATAAATAAATAAAATATCTCATATTGACTTAATTAACGGCGTCAATAAACGCCGTTAACCTTAGATCTAACCGTTAGTTGGTTAAATTACCGTCGATTTGAAGGTGATTGAGCTTTAGTTTGATAATTTACGGTTTCACGCGCCGGCGCGTGAGGTAGTTCCGGAGCGTGTTTTGATGTTATGAAGCTTAGTTATTGACTTAATTGCTGTTTAATTGATGTGTAAGTAGTTATTTTCATCAAATTGAGGTGATTAGCATTTTAATTGCTTAGATGTGATATTAACTGATCTTAATTAAGCTTTAAATTACGGTGAATTTGTTGTTGACGCTCCGGCGCGTGAGTAGGTTAAGATCTGAGTGAAAATGACGTCATCATTTCCAGAGGAAGTGTTAGAACACGTGTTTTCATTCATAACATCACATAAGGACCGAAATGTAGTGTCATTAGTGTGTAAGTCATGGTACGAGATCGAAAGGTGGTGCAGGAGGCGAGTTTTTATAGGAAACTGTTACGCGGTGAGTCCGGAGATAATGATTCGGAGGTTTCCGGAAGTGCGGGCGATTGAGTTGAAAGGGAAACCGCATTTTGCGGATTTTAATTTGGTGCCGGATGGATGGGGAGGCTATTTTTATCCCTGGATTGTCGAAATGGCGAAAGCGTATCCGTTGTTGGAGGAGATTAAGTTGAAGAGGATGGTTGTCAGTGATGAAGGGTTGGAGATGATTGGGAGGAGTTTTCGCTCTTTTAAGGTTTTGATTTTGTCCTCGTGTGAGGGCTTTAGTACTGATGGACTTGCTGCTATTGCCGCTAATTGCAGGTGAAAATTATCTACTCCTTATTTGTTTTATAGATAATGTAGAAGATGTCTGGTTGCATTTGCCTGATTATTATTAACTGATTGAACGAAACATCTGCTGATAATTAGGTGAAAACGTTAAGATTAATTGGTTGTTAATGCTTTCAATCTGACTTCAAGGTAGTCCCTTTTTTTGTACTATTTTGGTAATGAACAAGTTTTCTCCTTGAATTTGCCTGATTATCTTAACTAATTGAACGGAACATGTACATAATATAGTTAGTAGTGGGAGCCTAAAATGGTGAAAAACATGAGAAAGAATATGATTGGTAATGTTGAGCCTATGGTGAAAAACGTGAGAAAGAAAAAAAGTCCCCATATTGTGGGACCTCAATTTTATTTAAAATCTAAATCTGTTTCACAACAAACTTTTATCATGTTGAAATTGAACATGAGATGATCTTGATCCTAAGATTATTTAGTTTTACGTAAATTTTATGAGTGCATGTAACTATAGTTTTTGTTATCATTTATCACATACTTATCCTCCTCCGTTGCAATGTAGAAATCTGAGAGAATTGGATTTGCGGGAGAGTGAGGTGGAGGATCTTAGTGGGCACTGGCTAAGTCATTTCCCTGATGCTTGTACCTCATTGGAGTCTCTTAACATGTCTTGCTTGAGTTCCGAAGTGAGTTTATCTGCCCTCCAACGCTTGGTTGCTCGCTCGCCCAAACTAAAGACTCTTCGACTCAATCGGGCTGTTCCACTTGAGAAGCTCTCCAGCTTACTCCTTCGAGCCCCGCAGCTTGTTGAAATGGGTACAGGTGCATATTCCGCAGATATACATTCTGATGTGTATTCGAGTTTAGCAGCGGCTTTCTCGAAATGCAAGGAGCTTAAGAGCCTTTCTGGGTTTTGGGATGTAGATCCTTATTATCTTCCAGTTTTTTATTCTGTTTGTTCTAGGCTTACTTTCTTAAACTTGAGTTATGCCACTATTCAAAGCCCGGATGTAAGCAAGATCATTAGTCAATGTCCTAATCTGCAGCGCCTATGGGTAAGTGTTGTTTGCATTTCTGTACATCCATTAGTGTTCTAATAGTTCGTCACCTTGCTATGTTTTTAGCTTAATTATCTGTATCTGAGGCTCTGAGCAACCTGTTAATGCTTTTTAGCTGTTTGCTATAACTTTATTGTGCTAAAGCTTTGTAATTTTCATTTTGTTTATCATAAATACGGGAATACTTGATCAAAGAAACACCGGTTTTTTATATCCAGGGTTTTATTGACTCACATGATTATCCTAAATTTTCAAATTAAAGGTGTTTAACTCATGGTCTTCCTATTAGAATTTATGATAAATATTGATGAATTAGATCTCCTTTTCGTGATTATTTTCAAGGCTACATTTAATGATGAGCATGATCACAGGTACTGGATTACATTGAGGACAGTGGGCTCAACACCCTCTCTCTGTCGTGTAAAGACTTACGAGAATTGAGGGTTTTCCCTTCTGACCCATTTATAGCTGATGCCAACGTATCCTTGACAGAACAAGGTCTGGTAGCAGTTTCCAAGGGTTGCCCCAAGCTCCAATCCGTTCTTTACTTCTGCCGACAGATGTCAAATTCTGCATTGGTTGCCATTGCTAATAACCGTCCTAACCTGACCTGCTTCCGGTTATGCATTCTCGAGCCCAAAGTTCCTGATTACCTAACATTTGAACCACTTGATACTGGCTTCGGAGCCATAGTAGACCACTGCAAAGGACTCCAACGTCTCTCATTATCAGGTCTCCTCACAGACCGAGTATTCGAGTACATCGGGAAACATGCCAAAAAACTAGAAATGCTTTCTATAGCCTTTGCCGGTGATAGCGATTTAGGCCTACATCATGTGTTGTCGGGATGTGACAGCCTCAGGAAACTCGAGATTCGAGATTGCCCATTTGGAGACAAGGCTCTTTTGGCTAATGTCTCCAAGTTGGAGACAATGCGATCCCTTTGGATGTCTTCATGCGCAGTTAGTCTTGGAGCATGTAAGCTGCTAAGTCGGGAGATGCCTAGGCTCAATGTTGAAGTGATAGATGAGCAGGGAGACTTAGATTCCAGACCCGATAACTGTGCGGTTGAGAAACTTTACATATACCGCACTGTTGCTGGCCCAAGGCCCGACACGCCTAGCTTTATACAGACTATGGGTCAAAATACGGCATATAGACTTCCTTGAGTCATCCCACTTGTGGATTGAAGTCTCGTGATGAAAATTAGGAGGTAAGCATTCGATTAGCTTTTCTGTATTTTATACATGACATATTTTGCAGGACACTTGTTACTAATATATGCAACGACACTTCTTTAAACATGATAAACAACATACCAGTTTTACCATTTTACGCCACAGATTGTGTACTTCGGTAATAGTATATATCTTTCTGAAATGTAGTTTGATGTTGGTTGCAGTTTGGATGATCTGTCGCTGCGCTAAGGAACGAAGGCATATATTGCGGGTCTTTTAGAGGTGTAGCTTCTAGTTTGAAGTTTTATTCGGACCATCTTAGATCACATTTCTGTAGTTGAGCTTTGTTTCGCTAGTCAGCTGTTTAATACATTATGAATTACAGTAGTTTAGTAATCCATAAAATCCAAGGATTTCTGTATCAATTGATTTAAGTTCACAAGTGTATTGATTGGTGGTCAACTTATGGGTGATACGTGATTTGCGGATTCTTGCCCAACTTGATCAATCAAGTTATAAATATGTTGAGAGGTCGGATTGTGGCAATGTCAAAATCCAAAGTTATTAACTTATTATGCATTAAATATGAATTTCTGGACAATTGATGACCCCACCACAGTTGCAGGAAGAAAAAAAAGCTGATCATGGCATCAATTTTCAACTGGTTGATGAATTATCACCATCATTATCATGATTAACATTAGACTAATGCTAGTGGACGATGCTTGGCAACCACAACCCCACAAAGCAACGCGCCCCCTCCCCTGCAACTTTTGCCAAAAAGTGGTTGCCTCACCAACCGAAAGAATTGCAACTATTCTTCATAATTTTTTGAACGTTGGAACTTGGGAGTAAATGGGCTGGGTTGCTTTGTGTTCACCACTAGCTAATTGTGGTTGTGGTGGAGTTGTGGAGAGAGAAAGCTGAGTTGTCGCTGACGTAGTGGGGTTGCTTTTGTGAAAATGTGGTTACCACTAGCATTAGTCTTATCATTATATCTGAACTCACTCAAATCACCCATGAATCCATGATTATGATCTCCACCTGGTATAAACTAAGCTAAATGTAACAAAATCATCTGTGAGCTTTTACTGCGGTTCTAAGTTCGACACCATCTATAACCCAAAAATGGATATTTTCGAATCTTGAGGAAGATTGTTCAAATGCAACAAAGATGGTAGTTGAATACATTCTCATGTGATTTGGGGAATATATTCTCCTAAGTTTGCAAAAGTGACCATAAAATATGTTATTGCTATGAAATCTTTGGTACAAGAAAGCTTCTTACTTGGAGACAAGTACACAAGGCTCCTTTAACAGAAATGATAAAAGTAGATGATAGATACGGTCATAGATATGGCTGTACTGTATATTTACTACTTTTTCAGCACTTTAAAGTGTTTAATAATCACATATAAATGTTCTAAAGTTATATACGAGCATCTTATTTTGGTTTGATTTCTCAGCCAAGCCAGCTAAGGAAAATGGATAAATTAGTTCTAGACATTGTTAAGGCAAATCGATGAGGTTATCATTTACTCTATGATATCAAAATCCAATATCGCTGAGTAAAAGATACGTCACTTGATTTGTATATTCGATGTTTTACGACATAGATTTCTTACGAAAATGTCAATAAATCTTGATTCAAGTTGAAAACTATTCGAGCTGCAACAAACACTTTCACGGGTGAGTCACGACTTTGATAATTTACAAAAAAAAATGCACTACAAATCATTTTGCGTGGGGAGAAACGTATATAATATTATTTTACGAGAGTAATTCCTTTTATAAAAAAAGTTAATATAATATCAATATAATATAGAAAATTTACGCTACAAATATTTTTTTCACATAAAACACTAGTACTTCACAAGAGACACCAAATTAAAAAAGAAGTGTAGAAATGTACGATAAGCAGAGAATCTGTTAAGTTATGGATATAAATTAATATACGTATGACCGGATTCGAACACGAGCCTATAGGATTGCACACTTTACGTATGAGAATCGATGTTTAAATAATTAATATATAAAATGTTATATTTAATTATTAATCACAAATAAATAAATACTTAACGGACGTTAGTACTTAACGAAATTGACTAACGGTCGTTAAATAAAGGAGGGAATGAATATATGGTAACTAACCAAGAAGGATCTAGAATCCCTCTTGGTTTGGTATGTTCGACCGAATAAAGGAAAAGGAAGGGAATCCTTCCTTGACTTGGACTCTAAGTTAACACACTATAAATACAATCCCTTGTATTCATTGCGTGTTAATCTTGGTTCACCTAAACAACCCTTACTTCTCTTCTTCTTCTCCTCTTGTTCATAACCAATCGACAACCCCCCTCCATAAGGGTTTTCGATTTGCTTATGGTTAACAAAAGTGTTGTGAAGGATTATACAAACACTTGGGATGTGAATCTTTATAATGTGTTTGGGATATTTAGGAATGAATGTGCTTTAGTATGCGGAATCTACTATAACACACTTAAAAGAAACAAAAGGTGATGAATATGTAAACGTGAGTTATAATGAACAATGAACACAACTTTAGTAACACAAAATGTCGGTTGATAACCCTTGTCGGTTTTCAGTCACAACCAACAACCCAAGAACTAGAACGGAATAATCCCGATCATGAAGATGACACACAGCAATATCGACAGAAGAAGAAGAGAAGCTTTGCACAAGTAAGTACCCTAATCGACTTTGATTAGTATTGAAAGAATGATGTACAAGACCCTTCCCCCCCTCATCTCTATTTATAGAGAATGAGAGGGAATCCTAAAACAAACCGCCTTGTATGTCGGCTGTAAAACAAGACCAAAATAAGGTAACTAGTTGTATTCGGCTAATACTTATTAGAATAAACACTATGACCCCTAGACTTAACAATAATGCTAATATAAAGACTAAACATAACAATTTCCACCTTAGGCTTTATATTAGCCTACACCGACGCTCAGCAACTCCAAGCAATGCTGAAACTTAAGTCCAGGTACCACCTTCGTCAAGGCATCCGCAGCATTGTGTTCAGTACCCACTTTCAGAACTTCAACCGTCTTTGCTTCCAAGACCTCTCTGATAAAGTGATAACGCACATTGATGTGCTTAGTCCTTTCATGAAAAACATGATTCCGCGATAAGTGAATCGCGCCTTGATTATCACAATTAACTGCCACAGTGTTAAGCTCCACGCCCAACTCTTCCAAGAGTCCCCTTAGCCAAATAGCTTCCTTCACAGCCTCCGTAAGGGCCATATACTCCGCCTCTGTAGTTGAAAGAGCCACCACGTGTTGTAGCGTTGCCTTCCAGCTTACAACACATCCCTGTACTAAAAACGCGTAACCTGTGATCGACCTACCTTTATCCGGATCCTTTGCGTAGTCTGAATCAACAAAACCTGTTACGTCCACATGGTTGCCATGATTTGTCCCAAACACCAAACCCACGTTTGCAGTACCCCGCAAATATTTCAAAATCCACTTCACTGCTTCCCAATGATTTTTACCTGGATTCGCCAAATATCTGCTAACAACACTTACTGCATACGCTATGTCTGGCCTCGTGCACACCATCAAGTACATTAAGCTCCCAACCGCATTTGAATACGGCACCTTACTCATCCTTTCAACATCACAATCCCTAACCGGACAATCCTTCAACGACAGCTTGAAGTGCCCACCCAATGGCATCTGAACCGATTTCCCATTGTCTATTCTAAAATTATTTAAAATCTTAGAAACATACCAGGATTGTGACACCCTCAGAATCTTGCGACTCCGATCCCTGATGATCTCCATACCAAGAATCTTCTTTGCTTCCCCGAGTTCTTTCATGTCAAACTCCTTATTAAGCAAAGACTTGATAGACCCAATCTCAGCCTTGCTTTTACAAGCAATCAGCATATCGTCTACATATAACAGTAGATAGATATACTCACCTGGTGCATAACTCCTGTAATATACGCAGCTGTCGTAACTGCTACGCTTAAACTCGTTGCTCAGCATGTACTCATCAAACCTCCTATACCATTGCCTAGGTGACTGCTTCAAACCATAAAGGGATTTCTTTAACAAACATACCTTGTTACCTTGTTCATATCCCGGTGGCTGCCTCATGTAGATCACTTCTTCAAGATTCCCATGTAAAAATGCCGTCTTTACATCAAGCTGCTCCAGCTCATAATCTCTACACGCAGTTAATGCAAGTATAACCCGAATAGATGTGTGTCGAACTACAGGTGAAAATACTTCATTATAGTCAATACCTGCCCTCTGTGTGAATCCACGAGCCACCAACCTTGCCTTGTACCTAGGCTTTTGAACACCTTTAATCCC
Organism: Artemisia tridentata subsp. tridentata; assembly: GCA_021014915.2. Lineage (NCBI taxonomy): Eukaryota > Viridiplantae > Streptophyta > Magnoliopsida > Asterales > Asteraceae > Artemisia > Artemisia tridentata. The sequence goes on from CP139508.1 coordinate 390,993,960, forward strand.
TTCCTTTATCTTGAACAGCCATTTGCAGCTCACCAGCTTTTGCCCAGCTGGATGATCTACTAACTCATAGGTCTTATTCTTCCTCAGAGAATCCATCTCTTCATCCATAGCAGCTTTCCACTTAGAACTATCTTCACAAGCAACTGCCTCCTGGTATGTCAATGGTTCATGAGTATCTTCTTCTTCTGCTGCAGCAAACGCGTAAGCAGCCATATTACTCTCATCTCGAAACCTCAAAGGTTTCGTTCTTGTCCTTGGCTCTCTATCCCGAACCAACTGATAATCTGTGAGATCCGGTGTTTGATCATGATCCTGATCCCCTGCATCTTCATCATCGCCATCTTCCTGATCATCTGTCTGATCTTCCTCAAGCGAATGATTATTTAACCTTTGCAGTTCCACCTCAACCTGTAATTCCTCAACAGACTTATCAGTACCTGCACCAGAATCCTTCAATGTGTCTTTGTACATGACACTTTCATTGAAGACCACGTTCCTGCTAGTGACTATTTTAGGTGATTCATTATCAAGCCTATATAGCCTGTACCCCTTCACACCTTCAGGATACCCCAAAAGAACGCATTTTACCGCTCTCGGCTCGAGCTTACCTTGTTTAACGTGTGAATATGCGACACAGCCGAAAATCCTCAACATCCCATAATCACTTGGATGTCCCGACCACATCTCCATAGGTGTCTTTTTCTCAATCGCTGTCGATGGTGACCTATTGATAAGATATGCGGCCGTACATGTAGCTTCCGCCCAGAAGGTCTTGGGCAATCCAGACTGAATTAATAAACAGCGTACCTTATCCATGAGAGTTCTATTCATCCGTTCTGCTAATCCATTCTGCTGCGGCGTCCCGGCAACTGTCAAATGTCTAGCAATCCCACTCTCTGTGCACAACTGTTCAAACTCCCGGTTATAGAACTCAAGACCATTATCTGTCCTAAGCTTCTTAACCGTCCTCCCAGTCTGATTTTCTACTAACTGCTTCCACTCTTTGAACTTTCCAAATGCTTCGTGTTTGAACCTGAGAATATAAACCCATACCCTCCTGGAATAATCATCAACAATAGATAAGAAATACCTCTTACCTCCCAATGATTCCACCTGAGACGGACCCCATAAGTCTGAATGAACATAGTCTATCACTCCCTGAGTAGTGTGCCTTCCTACACCGAAACTGACTCGATGTGACTTTCCCAGAACACAATTCTCACAAAAATCGAGCTTACCTAGACTCTTCTTTCCAAACAGCTCCTGCTTTTCTAGCACCTGAAGTCCCGCCTCACTGATATGTCCCAGTCTTTTGTGCCAAACCTGCGCAAGACTGTCTTTTTCTTCAACACTAGCATTAAGCTCACCCGCCACTGCATGGCCATCCAAAGAGTATACGCAATTATCCCTTCGGGTTCCATATAAAATAACCCTGGAACCATTAATCACCTTGATTTTGCCCGACTGCATTTTTACGGTATATCCCTCTTTTTCAAGAGTTCCCAGCGATATCAAGTTTCTTTTCAATTCAGGAATATACCTGACATTGTGTAACACAAAACTTGACCCATCTTTCAGTTGTACCCTTACCTTGCCAATACCTCTGATCTTGCACTCCCTGTTGTCACCCAACAGTACCCTGCCCCCATCGCATTCCAGAAAATCAAAAAATAAATCTAACCTGGGTGTCATGTGGTATGAACCTCCTGAATCCATGATCCAATCTAGCAGAGCCTCTGCACTCATAACCATCATCACTTCAGAACCGTCATAAATCGAACCACTGGAGCTTGGCTGATCATCTTTCTTGACGAAACCATTTGACTTCTTGCGATTATTCTTTGGACAGTTTCTCTTCAAGTGCTCCTCAGACTGGCAAATATAGCACTTGAGTCTTCCACCTCGAGACTTTGATCTTGACTTTCCCCTAGACTGATGCGAATTCCTGCGATCAGTTCTTCCCCTCACATATAACCCTTCACCATCATCCCCCTTCGCCTTAGACCTTTCTTTGATTTCCTTTGAATTCAGTGTGGCCATCATATCCTCCAAAGTCAAAGCTTCCCGTCCATAAAGCAAGGTATCCACAAAGTGTTCGTATGATGCTGGTAAAGAAGTGAGTAATAATAAAGCAAGATCTTCATCCTCGAATTTTACCTCAATATTTGCTAAATCAAGAACGATTTTGTTGAACTCATCTATATGCTCGGAAATCGTACGTCCAGCCGGCATGTAGAATGTATACAACTTCTTCTTCAGGAACAACTTGTTGGCCAAGGACTTTGTCATGTACAAAGTCTCGAGCTTGGACCAAACCCCCGCTGCAGTCGTCTCCCCGGTAACCTCTCTCAGTACCTTGTTACCTAAACACAAAATCATGGCACTGTGAGCTTTCTTGTTTAGCTCAGCTTTCGCTGTAGCATCCATATTTGCGGGTAAAACCTCCAGAGCTGCTTCACATCCATGTTGGATTAATAAAGCACGCATCTTGACTCTCCATAACCCGAAATCACCAGTTCCATCGAATTTCTCGATCTCAAACTTGGCTCCCGTCATTCTTTAATCCCTTTATTAATTTGTTAAACCTTGTGAAAAACCCTCACAATCACAAACTAACAAAGTCCCTTGTGCAAAAATTATTAAAGTCTGTGTTTGAATAATAATAATACTAACTAGTATAATATACTTCGTATAATAATATTATACCAGCCCCACTTGCCTTATCTTCAATAACAATTGAACTATTTGAAGTACAGACAATCTTATCTTCTCTCCTTCCTGGTTTATATCGTCGACCACAAAAAAAATTGACAGACAATAACCTGTCGATCTTCGATAAACCGGAAAACCAACAAAACCCTTGAACCTCCTTTTGTCGTAACACCTCGACAAGAAAAACCGAGCTTCAAGAACCCTAACTGTCGACGCCAACCTGCTGTTCCTTCTTGTAATTCTGAACCGAACTCAAGAACCTTCAAGATGATCGAACGTAGCTCTTGTTCAGTCTCTAACCGAGCTCTTGATACCACTTGTCGGTTGATAACCCTTGTCGGTTTTCAGTCACAACCAACAACCCAAGAACTAGAACGGAATAATCCCGATCATGAAGATGACACACAGCAATATCGACAGAAGAAGAAGAGAAGCTTTGCACAAGTAAGTACCCTAATCGACTTTGATTAGTATTGAAAGAATGATGTACAAGACCCTTCCCCCTCTCATCTCTATTTATAGAGAATGAGAGGGAATCCTAAAACAAACCGCCTTGTATGTCGGCTGTAAAACAAGACCAAAATAAGGTAACTAGTTGTATTCGGCTAATACTTATTAGAATAAACACTATGACCCCTAGACTTAACAATAATGCTAATATAAAGACTAAACATAACACAAAATGATTCAATATTATTGATGAAATAATACGGATGATCTAACTATCACCAGGATTACAAAGTAACCTTGAATCTTTGATTTGTTAAGGATTTGTGAATTTAGTAACTAAGTTACTAGAGAGATGTTCTGTTTTGGATATTGCTAAGTTCTTAGTTGGAAAAGAGCTACTACAAAGGTGGTGACTAAGGGATCCTTTTATAGGATAAGGACCCCTTATTACAAGTTGTTAAGTTGCATAATAAAATAAGATACTTGGACTTTTCTAGCCTACTATTAATTACAACTTCCAATGTAAACTACTCTGTATATTCTTCTGCACAAACATGGAAGACTGAACTACTTCTACATAACGTATTACATTGTACAAAGACTAATAATACAACAAATATCTACAAATAAATATCTATCAACTTGATCATCAACTTGGCAGGACCTTCATTAACTAGCAGTACCTTCTTACCCAGAAGGTACTGTTAGTACATCTTCAACTTCTTCAAAATCAACTAGCATGCTCAATACATCATCCAGCAGGCTCTTTGACTTGAACATTTTATTCCCAACAATCCTCCCCTAAACTTGTTATTTCCTTTAAAATACACAAGTTTCTTATGAATAAAATACATACCTTGAGGATCTGAGGGAACTCTTCCAAAACCTTTACTCTCTGTTCTTCCTTTTTCTTTCACATTGCTCAAAAATGCTCATCAGCAGACTTTGAACAACTTCTGACTTTTCTTCATCTTTATCACATCTCAACCTCTTTGAAATCATGGTTGTAAGAACTTCATAGCTAAGTGGATACTCTTTCTCAGCCAACATAAAGAGTTCAATCCCACTTTGTGTAAAAAGATGATGAATACTGCTAAGGCTTAGAAATTCCCATGTAGTTGTAGAATCATGATATGGAAACTTCCAATGAACATCTTTTGGATTAGGATCATACATCCTATTAAATTCTACCCATAGTTCTTGTTCCTTAACATCAGTACTAGAATTTGTGTCTAGCCTAATTTGAACTAGATTCCACAATTCTTCTAAGTCAGCTCTATCACATGCTCTAATCAGATTTTCAAAATTCTTGAAGATAGCAGTTTGTCCACCAACCCTAGTTATTTTCCATGACTTTCCTGATCTATCATGGTGAATTTCCCAATCAATAATAGGGTGTCTAGACCTAATTGGATCAGCATGTATAATTGTTGGCAAAGTAATTAACATTTTACTTACTTGCTCTGAATCCAATTTTGCTTCTTTCTTCTGTTGAGCATATTTCTTTTTCATTGAAGGCTTTGCATCAGATGGGATCTTGTAGTAAAGACTCTTGTAAGCATTTAGATAAAGGAAGTAGATTTCATCAGCAGATTTCTTCTTCAGTTGATATTCAGTCCAATTTGCTTGACTTCTTAGAAACCTTTTCATGAAAGTCACTTGATCTTTCTGAGTTTTGCCCACCTTAAAACCTCTTTTCTGACTCTCTTGAATCTTTTGAAAAATATCATCCAGAGCTGCTTCTTTATACTTTTTGTTGATAAAAGTTTCAAGCTCTGCTGTTTTCTCTTCAGTAGAAAGATTCTTGTCATCCATAATTATTGCTGCTTGACCTCTTACAATTGGATCATTGGCAATAATCCATTGCATCTGTGCATCAAATATTTCCTGAGCAGCTTGAGTGTCAAGAAGAGTCTGAGCAGCATCTTTTTGCTCTTGCATTTCTGCAAGCAGTCTTGAAGCTTCAAATGCTTTCTGCACTTCTTCTTCATGAATCCTTTTGGAGACTTCCTCATCTAAAGCCATCTGCACTTGCTCTGTTCTTTTCAACTTTTTGGGCTTAGGTTCATCATCAACCATAATGCTCTTGCCCTTATCTTTTGGTGTAGGTTCTTGAGATGGAGCAGTAGATTGCTCATCAGCAATAAATAACCTCCCTTGAACAAACAAATCCCCTTGAGGCTCTAAGTCCCTCTTTCTTTTGTACACATGATCAGCAGTACCTTTATAGTCCATTGCCAAAAGCCTCTCAATCCTAGCAGGCTCTTTTGAACTAGCAGGCTCTTGCTCTGCACCAGCAGGCTCTTCATCATAAACCTGAGTTCCTTCATGAAAATGAAATTGAGTCTCCTCTTCATCTTCTGAACTATCCATCCTCCCCTTTTTGGAAGAGTGACCCAAACCTTCAGCATCTGATCTTGAAGAACTAGATAGTACCAACTTTGAAGATCTTTTACCCTTCAGCATCTTCACCTCATTCTCCAATTTCTTAACCCTCTTAACTAACTTGATGTTGATCTCAGAAAATTTTGTGTTCTGACTTTTAAGAGCATCTTCCAAGAGCTTCACCTTCTCCTTGAGTTCTTTCACTGTCTGAGAATCCAGACCTGAATGTGGAGGAGATTGGGATGGTGATACATGATGTGATGGTGTTGGTGGTGTTGCAGATGGTACTGGTGATGTAAGATGAGTTGGTGAGATGTAACCAGGTGAAGAACTTGATGATGGTGATTCAGATGATGGTGTTGGTTCTTCAGGATGTTGTGGTAACATTTCATCAAAAAGTGGTATTTCTTCCCCATGGAAACCAATTTTCATGTTTGAAAACACCTTATGTGAAAGTTTTGGTGTTTCATAAAGTGAGTGTGGGGGAAGTAACAAATGTTTTGATTTTGAGATGATGCATTGAATAAATCTTGGATACATCAAAAACTTTGTTATGCTATCCACATTTTTAACCAATCCTTCAAAAATATGTTTGGAAAAATTGAATTTTCTGTTTGTTGCCAAGCAAATGAGAGCAGAAGCCATGTTGCCACTAAATTGCTCCCAAGAGGTTTTCTTTTGGCTTAAACAATGAAGGATTGTATGGATCAAAAATCTCCATTGTGGAGTAAAATGCTTTTTAAGAAAGGTGAGTTTAGTAGAATCAGCATTATACCCCATTCTTTCCAAATTTTCAAAAATTTCAGTATCAGGCAATTGACTAATACCATCTGAATCATCCAAATGAAGATGTCTTCGAATGGATGACTCAGTAAGAGTCAATGTTTTGCCATCCACTTTGGCTTTTATCCTTTGGTCCCCATTTTCAGAAGTTTTAACTTTAGCTGTTTGCCAAAATTGTAAAATTTGAGATTCATAAATAGTGGGATTTACAAGTAAAGCAAACCTGATGTACGAATCATTTAAAAAGTCCACTATTTGATGAAAAGAGGCATTATCCTCAGACTTTTCCAAAAATGCTAACTGGTTGTGACGTTTAACAAAAGTTAGAATAGCCATGGTGAAAATTAATGAAAAACTTGATTAGGATGGTGGGATTTGATGGTGGTACTGGTAGAAGATGAAAGATTAGAGTTAATTGTGATAAGGACTGATGAAAGATATTATGAGAGTTTTACTTTTAACCGACAATAAGAAAATGTATAATAAGTAATTGAAAAGGCGGTTAAAAAGATCTTTTATATGAGAAATATAATATAATATAATCATCAGTAATTTACAAAATTACCCCAACGGCTAAGAGTAACTACCAGGCCCAACGGCTATAACTTTTTCTGACAGGCTCAACGGTTATCTAGCAGTACCATTTTACTCTAGCAGTACCAAAATTTGAACTACCAGTACCTTTGTAAGAAAATTTTACTTGGCAGTCTCTTTGAAATTTTAGCAAAAATCCCTTATATTTTTTAGCAAACTATCAGCTATCAACGGATTTGATTTGTCTTTACCAAAAGCCGTTTGCTTATGGACTAGTTAACTATTTACTGTTAAGTATGGTTAGTTAAATACCATATAGTTTTTGGTAAACTATCAACCATCAACGGATTTGATTTGTCTTTACCAAAAGCCGTTTGCTTATGGACTAGTTAACTATTTACTGTTAAGTATGGTTAGTTAAATACCATATAGTTTTTGGTAAACTATCAACCATCAATGGATTTGATTTGTCTTTACCAAAAGCCGTTTGCTTATGGACTAGCCAGCTCTTAAGTTTGTAAAACTTGGTGAACTGAATACCAATTCCATATTGACCTAAAGATGGTGAAATTTCCTTGGATGGAGGAAATATAAGAGGCAATGATGCTGTGTATCTTGGATGCTTGGTTCAACAAGTGAAATCATCTATTAGCATGCCTTTGCTTTGAAACTTTCCTTAGCTTGATCTAGATAGAACTTTCTCCTTTAGGAATGCTTCATCCCTTCTGAATATGTGATCTAGTCTTATCATTTTCAACCTCTACATCATCTTGTATGCTCTTGTCTTTTCCTTCCATTTATTGGATTTTCTTCCATTCTGGGCTATTATTTCCTCCCCTGAGATTGTTACCTCCCCTGAGATATAAATAACTTTTATTTCCCCCTTTGTTTGGAAGATCTCTTGTTTTGTTATCAACCTGAAATTTGTTAGTTGCAGACCAAAAGAACAAAGTGCAAAGCACTTGTTTCATAGCATTGTAAACATTTGATTATCAAGATGAGCAAAACAGAGCAAATTTTATACTAGCAGGACCAATTATGAACTGACAGTACCTTTTGACTAACTAGCAGTACCATGTTTAAAAGCCAATACCAGTTATTGTATGTACAAAAACACATGTTTTTCAAAGATTTATCATTCCAATACCTCCTACTAGGTATTTGAATCTACCTAAATCAAAAGCTTTGGTGAGAAGGTCTGCATAATTCTTTTCAGAATCTATTTTGACAACTTGTATTAACCTTTTCTCATTGCAATCTCTTATGAAATGGCGTCTTATTTCAATGTGTTTTGTTTTTGAGTGTTGAACTGGATTTTTAATGATACAAATAGTACAGCTATTGTCAATGTAAATAATGGTGTTAAGAAAATTGTACCCATAGTCAAGCATTTGATTTTGGATCCAAAGAACTTGTCCACAACAACTTGCACCAGCAACATATTCTGCTTCAGTTGTTGAGTTTGCCACCATTGTTTGTTTCTTGCATTGCCAAGATATGAGTCTGCAACCAAGAAATTGACATCCACCAGTTGTGGATTTTCTGTCTAGGGTTGCACCAGCATAGTCACTATCAGAATAAGCCACCAAGTCAAAAGATGATTCCCTTGGATACCATAGACCCAACCTAGGTTGACCCTTTAGATATCTAAAGATTCTTTTGATTGCTGTGAGATGAGAAACTTTGGGATGTACTTGAAACCTTGCACATACACATACTGAGAACATGATATCTGGTCTTGATGATGTAAGGTACATCAAGGACCCAATCATTGATCTATAATTGTGAAAATCCACATCTTCACCCTCATCATCTTTAAGTAACCCCTTTTCTGAATCCATTGGTGTACTTGCAACCTTAGAATCAGCAAACTGAAATTTCCTTAGGATCTCTGCTACATACTTATCTTGGCTGATAAATATGCCTTCATTTGATTGTTTTACTTGGAGACCCAGAAAGAAAGTAAGTTCCCCCATGGAACTCATTTCAAACTTACTATGCATAAGTTTTTCAAATTCTACACACAAGTCTTGGTTTGTGGATCCAAAGATAATGTCATCAACATAAATTTGCACTAGCAAGATGTCTTTCTTGGTTCTTTTGATGAACAAAGTTGGATCAATCTTGCCTCTTTGGAATCCATTTTCTAATAGATAGAAAGCCAATGTTTCATACCATGCCCTAGGAGCTTGGTGTAGACCATAAAAGAGCCTTGGTAACCCAATACACCTTGTCTGGATACTCTGCATCAATGAAGCCTGGAGGTTGAGAGACATACACTTCTTCTCCAATGGTACCATATAAGAAGGCACTCTTGACATCCATTTGGTAAACAGTGAAGCCTATGAAAGAAGCATAGGCCAAGAATAGCCTAATTGCTTCAAGTCTTGCAACTGGAGCAAAAACCTCTTCATAATCCACCCCTTCTTCTTGAGTATATCCTTGGGCCACCAATCTTGCTTTGTTTCTGATCACAATCCCCCTTTCATCTTTCTTGTTTCTGAACACCCATTTGGTTCCAATTGCCCAGTGACCTTTGGGCAAATCAACAAATTTCCAAACCTTCTGAAGCTTGAATTGAAGAAGTTCTTCTTGCATTGCTTCAACCCAACCAACTTGCATCATCTAAGGCTTTGTTAATGTTTTTGGGTTCAGCTTGTGAGAGAAAACATGAAAACAGGCATATGTTGGCAACTTCATGATTCTTTTCTTCATAAATAGATGAGATAAACCCTTCTTGGTCTGAAGTCAAGACTTGAGATCTTGTTCTAACACCAGAATCAATGCTACCAATCACATCATCAGTGGAGTGATCTTTGAGAATTCTTGTGTTGTGTGTTGTAGGAACTTCATAGGTAAATGGAAGATTGCCAATCCCCACTTCTTCTGGTAAAGAATCATCTGTTTGAACATTTAATGGCTCAGCAGTACCAATTTGTGAACTGGCAGTACCATCTGGTGAACTAGCAGTACCATTTTTATTTGGACTACTTTCTCGATTCTCTTGACCTTGAGTTCCATGATCATCTTCAGTACCTTCATTTGTTGTATTTGAAGGTTCTTCATGATTTGAAGATAAATCCAATCCTTTCCAAATTGGCATCCAGATGTAATCTTGATCTTTAGGTGTTTCAACATTGTCTTCAAAACCTGCATTATCATTAGTATTTGTACCTGCAACAGGCACATAATTCATAGATTCTGAAAGCCTATCAATGTCAAACATCCAATCTGGCCCAATGCCTTTAACATTTGCTAGTTTCTCTTGAAACTCTATGTGCAAATTTTCTTCCACTAGCCTAGTGCAACTATTGTACACCCTATAGGCCTTACTTTGCAAAGAATACCCTATCATGTAGCCTTCATCAGCTTTTCCTTCAAACTTGCCTAAATGATCTTTGGTATTGAGAATAGTGACATGACATCCAAAAGGTCTCACAAAACTTAAAGATGGTGTTCTACCAAATAAAAGTTCATAAGGAGTCTTTTTATGTGGTTTTATCACAAGAACACTGTTCTGCACATAACAAGCAGTACCTACTGCTTCAGCCCAAAATGAAATAGGCAACTTAGAGTCTACTAACATTGTTCTAGCAGCCTCTATTAGTGTTCTATTTTTCCTTTCTGCTACTCCATTTTGTTGTGGGGTTCTAGCTACACTAAATTCTCTTTTTATTCATTTTTCTTTGCAAAATTCATCCATAACCCTATTCTTGAATTTTGTCCCATTGTCACATCTGATTACTTTTACTTTCTTATCAGCTTGGTTTTCTACCTCAGTTATATAAGACTTAAGAATTTCACTTGTTTCATGCTTAGATCTTAAAAAGAAAACCCAAGAAAATCTGCTGTAATCATCAGTAACTACTAGACAATATTTTTTACCATTCAAGCTACTCACATTAGTAGGACCAAAAAGATCCATATGAAGCATGTATAAAGCTTGAGAAATTGAGTTATGGGTCTTGGGCTTACAAGAAGCTCTATGTTGTTTGCCTTTTTGACAATCAACACAGGTTTGGTCATTTTGAAAAATCTTTTTGGGTAAACCTCTAACCAAATCATATTTTGCAATTGTATTGATTGTTTTAAAGTTTACATGACCAAGCCTTCTATGCCAAAGCATAGATTCATCTAATGAGGCTTTTGCTACTAAACAAGTTAAACTCTCCTTAGGATCAATGTTCTTTAAATCAACACTGTACATATTGTTCCTTTTTGGGATTTTAAGAAGGATCTGACTTTCATCAGGCATTTTAAAATCAGAAGAAAGAACCATACATTCATTGTCAGTAAATAGAACATTGTTCTTTTTGTCACACATTTGTGAGACACTAAGGAGATTAAACTGAAGTTCTTTCACAAAGTACACATTTTCAAAATCTAATTTACTGGTTTTGATTGTACCTTTACCAGTAATCTTTCCTTTGATTCCTCCCCCAAAAGTAACATATCCTCCATCAAATGTTTTGAAGTCTGTGAGGTAAGACATGTTGCATGTCATGTGCCTTGAACATCCACTATCTACATATCCTTGATCAGCCATATCAGTTGAATGTTCCTTCACATATATAGACATTTTAGTTTCCTTGGGGTACCCAAGCCATGACTGACTTGGGTTTGCCTCTTGCATCAATGAAATCAAACCTCTTTAGGATTGTTGATGCACCTTTTGATTGGAGTGGTCTCCATATCCAACATGCTGAGGACTTAACAGCATTTTCCCTTTTAATCCATTTTGTGGTCTTTGGTCTATCAGTACCAATTTTGGCAGTACCATTTGGTCTAGCAGGACCTTTTGATTTTGGTCTCCAATCTTGTGTTTTGACCACAGATTTCTTTTCAATGGGATTTTTCACAACTCTAGGTGCATGTTTGAAAGTGTTTCTTGCACCCTTAGTAGTTGGTTTTGAGGTAACAGGCTTATTTGGTCTAACAGTATGATTTACTTTTGGTGTGTTAGACTTAACAAAACTTTTTCTGGGGTTTGTTTCATTTGTTTTAGACCTTGATTTACTCCCAGAAACCCAATTGTTACAATAAGCATGAGTATGATTAAAACTACCACAGTAATAGCAAGCCTTATTGTACATAACAAAATCATCACCAAGTTGGTGTGACTTAAGATTGTTCCAATTTCTTTGGCTACCTCTAGGTTTGCTATTACACTTAGCACAACATTCAACTGTTTTCAGAACAGTTTTAGCCTTAGTCTTAATCTCTACACTTTTAGGACTGGGTGGTCCTACTTTGTTTCCTTTGTTTGAAACAGTCTCTTCTTCATCATCATCAGATGTCCAATCTTCAATAATTAGAACATCTGATTTCTTATCAGTGAGCACCTTGGAGAGTGAAGCAACCTTAGCACTCTCAACAGGTTCACTTTTCTCTACAGGTTTAGCTAATGGTTTGTTGATGAATTCATGTAAACCTGATTCTGCAAGATCTAATCCTGGGGGACATGGGATTCCTCTGTAAGGAGGTGGACAAGTATTGTATCCAATCCCAGATTTGATTCTTTTGTTCATCTGATTTTCAACTATGCTTCTTGTACAGTCAGAAGCAGTTTCCAAAGTGGTAACTGTTAGTTGAATATTATTCTTTGCCAATGTCATTTTAGCACACTCAGTTCTTAACATATTTATTTCAGCATCTTTCAAAAATATTTCCCTATTAAGAATGGCTTTAGTGTCAGAAAAAGTGAGTTCATTTTCCCTAAAATGGATTATTTGCTTTTCAAGTTTGGCCATACCACACTTATGGTTAACTAGGTCTTGATGAGTTTTTCTTTCTTCTACTTTCAGTTCATCATAAAGTTTTATAAAAGTTTGTAATTCTTCAAAAACTTTACAAGTATTAGAACATTTAGTAATTTGTACCTCAGGAGTGGAGAAAGCCATTAAAGCCAATTCATCTGAAGTTGACTCTTCTTCACCCATAAAACTCCAATCAAAACCCATTCCATCAATAGCTACCATAGCTTTAGGCTCAGTGATTTCCACAGCCTTGCTCTTGTTCTCAAAGCTTCCTTTCTTCTCAAAGCTTCCCTTGTTCTTGTTCTCAAACCCTCTTCCCTTATAATCCTGCTTCTTTGGTCTTCTACACTCTCTTGAGTAGTGACCCTTCATGTGGCAGTTGTAACACTCCACTTTGGACTTGTCATACCCAGCAGGCTCATTACCATCTATGATAATCTTCTTTCCAGTCCTCATCAGTAACTTCTTAGCCCTTATGCTCAGAAGTGAAAGTTGCCACTTTATGTCCATTTCTTCAAGATCATCATCATTGATCTCTTGAAGATCTTCAAAAGTTAATATGGACCCATTGTGTTGTGATGTCAGGAAAGCACAACCAATTGTTTCATCTAGAATTGTTTTGGTACTGCTAGAAGTACTGGCAGTACCAAAATTTGTGTTGGCAGTACCTTCTTCTCTACCATCTTTTTCTTCATCTACAACTCTTGAGATGCATGGAGATGATACAAAAGCTATATTTCCTGAGCTTGAACCAGTAGTCTTCTTCACTTCATGCTCTACTATTTTGAAGTTGTTGTAGAGATCATTAAGACTCATCTGATCAATATCTGGTTTGTTTTTCCAGACAATGACATGCATGGACCATTCAGAGGGTAAACTCCTAAGAAATTTGGAGTTTAAGTCTTCTTGAGATATAATCACTTCATGAATGGCTAACTGACTTGAAAGCTTTTGTAGTCTATTGAACATGCTGTCCAAAGACTCATTTGTTGTGGCTGCAAAGTTTTCAAACTGATGTTTGAGGAGAGTTTTCTGAGTTTTCTTGGTGGCATCATTTCCACCAAATCTAGCCACAATAGCTTGAAAAAGGGTTTTAGCACATTTGTACTTGTTGAAGATCAAAAGCTGATCATTTGGAATAGTCATGAGAAGCATACTCCTGGCTTTAAGATCATTTCTCTTTTGAATTCTCTCTTCTGCGCTTGTTGGGTTTACTTGCACATGTGTTACTAGTGCATCGTTTACTGTGGAGGTGGTGATTGTGGGTTTGAATGAGTTTCCTTCTTCAATAATCTCCCAAAGTGCATAGTCTTGCACTTGAAAGTATTGTTCTACCCTCAGTCTCCACATATCAAACTCATTTTGTTTGAGTAATGGAAGTTTTGCAGCAACATTGGTTTGAATGTGTTCAACATCCATTGTTCTTTTAAATCGTAAATATCAGCCTAGCTCTGATACCACTTGTGAAGGATTATACAAACACTTGGGATGTGAATCTTTATAATGTGTTTGGGATATTTAGGAATGAATGTGCTTTAGTATGCGGAATCTACTATAACACAATTAAAAGAAACAAAAGGTGATGAATATGTAAACGTGAGTTATAATGAACAATGAACACAACTTTAGTAACACAAAATGATTCAATATTATTGATGAAATAATACGGATGATCTAACTATCACCAGGATTACAAAGTAACCTTGAATCTTTGATTTGTTAAGGATTTGTGAATTTAGTAACTAAGTTACTAGAGAGATGTTCTGTTTTGGATATTGCTAAGTTCTTAGTTGGAAAAGAGCTACTACAAAGGTGGTGACTAAGGGATCCTTTTATAGGATAAGGACCCCTTATTACAAGTTGTTAAGTTGCACAATATAATAAGATACTTTGACTTTTCTAGCCTACTATTAATTACAACTTCCAATGTAAACTACTCTGTATATTCTTCTGCACAAACATGGAAGACTGAACTACTTCTACATAACGTATTACATTGTACAAAGACTAATAATACAACAAATATCTACAAATAAATATCTATCAACTTGATCATCAACTTGGCAGGACCTTCATTAACTAGCAGTACCTTCTTACCCAGAAGGTATTGTTAGTACATCTTCAACTTCTTCAAAATCAACTAGCATGCTCAATACATCATCCAGCAGGCTCTTTGACTTGAACATTTTATTCCCAACAAGTGTTTTGGTTGTTTATTGTGATTCAAGAACCTAGTTTTTCGCATCGAATCGTTAGTAATACGTGTGTACAAGATCGTAGAGAAATCATACTTTTGATTTTACTAGAACCCTAATTGATTTAGGGATAAATCGTTTTACATAAACCCTAATTATTAAGGTTTATGATTTGATCTTAATTTGGGGTTTTCATAAACCCTAATTGCATGGATTGCTAAAAGGTACGCTTTCTATTTAGTATTCGGTTATTTAATTACCTTACAAGTATTGATTCTTACGCTTCCGCTATGTGTTTTGATGATGTTTATGTTTATTTATATAATTGTTATGATACTTAAATTCCAACAGCGTCATCATGAGCCAGGTTAATATTGTGTAATTAATTACCGAAACACATAAAAATTGAATCTTTTATTGATTGTTTCATGCTAGAAGGTTTCTAGGGTTGTTTATTGCGAAACCCTATTTTTTTTAATAATGTTGATTTGTTTTTAATAAAAAAAAAAGGGGTTTGTAAAATTGGTAGAAACCCTAGGTTGCATGCAATATTTTATGTGATTGATTAATGAATAATTGTTATATGTCATTAATTTGTATGCGTATCTTGGGGACTTGATTAATTGTTAACAAGTTTATGTGAATCCATGATGAAAACATGCATGTTTTGTCATGGATCAAAGGATTATTATGTAGTAATTGTTACGTGTTTTTTGATTACATGCTAATTGTACTATAATTAATTAGGGTTTATTAGTAATTAAATTGTATGACATGTTAATTATCTAATAGATTAATTAATTATATAATTAGAGAAGACCTAAAATTGGGGAAGACCCAATATGCATTGTTTTATTTATCAACTATATGTGTGTTATTGTATATATTTATCATAGGACTTACGCAACCAAATAGTTTGGTGTATGTGGTCCATTGGTACCATAGCTCGAAAACCAATGAGAGTCGTAGATAAATATATACATGTTAGTTGATTTATTTTAGCATATTTATTGTTTTTTTTGGTTATTTTTTATTTGCCAATTTGTTTATATTTATATTGTTTGACAAGTAGTAATCAAAAGGGTAATTTTTTAACAGAAAAATAAACCGGACTAAACAATGGTGAAATTGGATTTGTTTTTAAGAGTTAAATCTTAAACTCTTAATTGATTGATGTTTATTGTAAAAATAGCTAGAAAGGCTCATCCATATTGACGAACTATAAGAGAGGTATAAGGAGGTTGCCATGTATTTGCACCGAAAGAAGCATGTTTTTAATTGGCTTTATGCTGACCTCGTTTCTCCGCTTCTTTGTGAGTCAATATGGAGTTACCTAGGACTATTTTATGTACAAAAACATCGTAAGGGTGAATTGATCTTAATTCCACGCGCCACTTTGTGGTAATTATCCGAAACACCGGGTCTTTTGACTCAAGAAAAAGTACGATATAGTGGACGATAATTAAAGGTAATTTTTTAATTGGTTTACCCAATACCTCGATTAAAACTTTGTTGATTTAATCTTAGTGAAATTGTTTAATAAGAAAAGTTTTATTAAAACCTATGATACGAAGTTGTGTGCATGCTTATTCGTACATATTTTGATTACACAAATCAAAATTGGTACCCTTTAAAACTTAAGTTTATGCCATCTAGTTCAAGAAACACTTGAAGTTGCAATTTAGGATTAAGTGAGATCTTAGCTATATTGCAACAACGAGGTAAATCTTCATGTTACGTGAGACCGTATCTGGAATAAATTTACAGTTTCTAAATTAGACAACTTAATTGAGTTAGTCAGTGAGATCTACGACTCAAGGCATAAGATGAGATGAAACATGTTTACATTGCAACTAGGTTGGCAAATGTAAATCCCATAATGATCTAGAAATTGTAAAATTTTTGACAATTATTGTTCGACAATTACCTTGTTGAATACTTTCATTACTAGCAGATCAACTGATGTAATGAAACTATGTCAATTTGAATCCTAGCTTTAAGAAAATATTATGGTTTATATGAATATTTACTAACGGATAATTTATTTTCTTAAAGATCTAATTATCGAAAATACTAAAATTGAATTTTGTAATTCTTTAAATGTATTAACGCAACATTAAACCGTAAACGAGGGTTATTCTTTTATTGGTAAATTGATCTACACCCATATGGGTTTTTGGCTAGAGTCAACTTCACTAAAAGAATAAACCTAGTCTCCTTTTCATGAGAGAAGAGTGAGACTCAATCATATTCCTTTTCATGATTAAGAAAGGTAATGATAGGATAATTAAAATTGTCTAAATTCTAATATAACTCATAGCAAACTTTAATAGTTAAGAGAATTGCACATCTTATTTTCCATTGATTTCATTAACCTCTTTCGGTGATTGAATTCTTTTGTAACAAATATGACATTTGGTTAACTGAAAAACATGTATAACATTTCATGAGTTATTAAATTAGAAGCCATACAGATTACTAAAAAAATGGTAAAAGGCAAACTAGCATAATTTATCTAGTTATTTCGCTTTAACCATTTAAAGGTGCTACATACCATTGTGGGGATGGTAGACATATTAAGGAAGAAATTGCATGTCCAATTCTCAAGTTAATTGCATTGATGGATAGTCCATCATCTACATAGTAGAATACACTCTTTTAGTACCTAAGTAATTGTTATGTATAGGCTTTCTTAAAGGTGTAGGAAAGTAAATAGTACATTATTTGTTTTCACTGGTTATGAAACACTTACAATGTTGTCAAATTCAGTGGGAGCATTGTGTTTTATTACTGAATAAGGAATTATTGTAATGTTCTCTAATCCAGTGGGAGGTACAATGTAACTACCGGTAAATTTTCACTTGTATTAATATTCTAACGAAAGAATACTTATCCATTTTTTACGTCGAATTTTTTTAAAGATTAAACGTTATCAGTTTATCTTATCACAACAACAAACTAATGTGACGTAACTCACATTCTCAATAAACGTACTTACCAACACCAACATATCTTAAATACGTTTCAAATAAACATTCTTTACATTTCAAGTATAAAATATTGCAACTCTTATTTACCTATTATTTATTTATTATCATTCAATAAATAAATAAACGCTTTTGCACGATTTTCATGCATAAATAATGTATCCTGTACTCCTAATGTATAAATATCTAGTTACTATTCATAAATATCTATTTACCATTCATCAAAATATCTAGTTACTATTTATAAATATCTATTTACTATTTATCAAAATATCTAGTTACTATTTATAAATATCTATTTACTATTTATCAAAATATCTAATTACTATTCATCAAAATATCTAGTTACTATTCATAAATATCTATTTACTATTCATCAAAATATCTATTTACTATTCATCGAAATATCTAATTACTATTCATCAAAATATCTAGATATTTTCAGAAATTTTCACTATAAATAAAAAGAAAAATAGTTCATTTTTTTTACAGAAAACACACACACAATTCTCTCTAATTCCCCCTCTCCTATTTTCGGCCAAGGAAGAAAGAAAGAAGACGGAGTCGTTTTTCAATTATTTCAAGCATTTATCGATCATTTTCAAGCTATAACTAACTACAAATTAATTTGGAGTCATCGTTGGGGATCTATTGTTCAAATTACTTTTTAAAACATCCAAATATCAAGTAAGTAATAAATAAATTTCCATACGTTTCATTTAGTATATTATGTGTTCATTATACTTAGAGTAAATTTCAAAAATCGTCCTTGTGGTATGGCCAAATTGCACGTTTCGTCCTTATGGTTCATTAAGTGCAAAGATTATCCTTATTTTCCACTGTTACGTGCACTTTTGGTCCTTCAACAGTGAAATTTGGCAAACCACAAGGACGATTTTTGCAATGATGGAGGACTAAAAGTGCACGTAACAATGCAAAATAAGGACGATCTTTGCACTTAATGAACCACAAGGACGAAACGTGCAATTTGGCCAAACCACAAGGACAATTTTTGCAATTTACTCTTATACTTAATTATGCATTTTTGAAGTTTAAATTACACTTAAACTCATTATTTCACATATATCACCTATGAGCATGTTTCTGAATTTTTATGGTTAAAACAAGTATATACAAGTTCTATATAATTATTGGATGAGAAAAATGAATACTTACAAGTCTTGGATCATTTTTGATTGATTTACAAAGTTTATTGTTATATATAAGTTTATAATTGTTCTAATACACTTTTAGTCATTTTTACTAGATCTACACTTTTATCATATTAATATGGCCAGTTTGAGTATATAAA
The DNA here is from genome assembly GCA_021014915.2 of Artemisia tridentata subsp. tridentata. Taxonomy (NCBI): domain Eukaryota; kingdom Viridiplantae; phylum Streptophyta; class Magnoliopsida; order Asterales; family Asteraceae; genus Artemisia; species Artemisia tridentata. The sequence continues at coordinate 391,013,074 of CP139508.1, forward strand.
AATTATGGAAGAAGTTGGTGGAGGAGTATAGATTAGTTTGGTGTTGTTACTACAAGCGGATTAGTTTAGAAAATGGATTTCTAAAAATGTACGCGGAAGCGCTGCCGAAATTTCTAATTTTCAGAAAAATATATTATTATACAAGTTTTTCTCAAAGAAATAGAAAATAGATTTTATAACAAGAACGTGGTCGTTTGAATGAGTATAAACGGGTTTATAACGAAAGAGATACAAATATTTCTAAATCTATTAGCGATAACTATTTTCAGAAAATAATAAGTGTGCTGTCCAGATTTTTGCCGTAGTAAAACCAAGCTTTAAAAGATAAACTGACTCCCCGAGACTTCAAAATATGCTAGTATACTTAAATACCTTCGCGGGGACAGGTAGAACTTTAAAAACCGAGCTATAACGAATAAGCTATGACTTAATGCAGTTAACGACGAAAACTATTATTTTGACAGATTTCTAATAGAGAATAGTAACATGAATTTCTTCTTAGACATGGATTTTAGGCACTTTGGGTGCGGTTTTGGATAAAATATCATACACGGAAGTTGTAGTATTTTGATTACATACTTTAGTCGAGTCGAAGACTTTTTCAATTATATATTATTGAAACGTTCATATCGTGGTTACAATACACACTTGTTAAAAGTTCAAAAATGTTATATTTCAGACTATTGTTAAAGGATATGTAATAACATTATTTTCATTTCAAACTCACAAACAAACATGCATGGGTGATATAACTTTCATAAAATGCATACACGACATCATTTCATGATCTAAGTCACATCATTAATATTAGGTTGCGGTTAGTGTCCGAGCCTCATTTCAGTGTACCCACTTTTGCCATTAATATATCAGTTCTATCAGGTGAGTTTTATAGCCCATACTTTTATACGTTTTGAATTTCATTTACTTTCACAAGTACTCTAAACTTTTACGGATTACTGTGAGTTCATGGCTCCTATTTTTAATTATTTCTTACTATCTTTGGGGGAGATACATGCTCAACTACTTGCTTTTACTCTCACAAGTAGTCTAAACTTTTACATATTACTGTGAGTTCATAGTCTCACTTTTATACGTTTCCAAACTTGTGGGGAACTACATGCTACAAACCTGAACACAAGTATTTTTCTGTATACTATCCTGATTGATATTGCCTAAGCTTACACTATTGCCACTAAAAAGACCCTCATATCATGAGCCATTAATCACTTGCGAGTGAACGCGAATATAGTGAATAGATTTATTGGAGGTTGACGACCCATTTGTACTAGCCGGATAGATAGCTATAATGCTAGCCGGATTGATAGACAAATGCACTTTATTTGAGACTAAATAGGAAGTTGGCAAGCTCCTACCCGAGGGCATTATTACTACATTTAATTATGTTAGTAATTTACATCACTCTTGTGATGTCCTCCTGTAACGTTTGCGTGTCATGAGGCTTAAGGCAATATTATGGTACTGTAATGATAAGGTACTACCATTACTGAATTTATGGGTGCAACAATGGGGCCCACTGTTTACTAAACTTGAAACTTGTGTTCAACTGATAACTAAGGGTGTAAAACAATGTAGCCCACGATTTATTTTATCGATATTTGTATTTATTGCAATTATCACTCAAGCTCGAAACTACAAAAATCAACTACTTTGCTTATAAACTTTATGAACTCACCAACCTTTGTGTTGACACTTTTAGCATGTTTATCTCAGGTCCATAATGAACGAGGATGACATGGAGGGGAACGGATACTGATAGAATGCTAAAATCAAATTATCATTCGAAACTTATTTAACAAACTGTAAAACTACTGGGACCTCATTTGTAAACTCTGATATTTACAAAATTCGAATGATAAATCTTTTAAAATGACTCAATTAGAGATCGTTTTCTATTATTATAACTGTTGTGCCGTCGAGTAACACCCAGTTTGATACAAGATAATCATAACTTCTTTTCTTCCAAAAGTTATCAAGGTTATAAAATTGAGTATGAATTGGATATACTTAATAAGACTCCAACCTAGAAGATAAATAAGACACCATTATATTATGGAATGTGATGAATCAAATCAAGTCTTAAAATGAAGTTCTGAGTTTGTTAAACTTCTGATGAAGCTGGACATTAACAAACTAGAGTCAGGAACTGTCATTGTGTTTTGTAATATCCCAAAAAGAGAACATTGTATTGTTGCTCTACTTGCTAAGTATTTATAGATAGTCTATAAATTACGAAAATCAAATGGGAGTTTTGATCTTTAAAAGATAAAATTACAAGATACATAATCTTATAAAACACAGTAGTGAATATCATAATTTGGCTAAACATGTAAATAATAGACCTCAAGATGATGGAATTCTCATTCATATATCTGCAAGGATATCTCAGATATTTGATTAATATGCTGAGGAATATGGGTTACAAGATCATGGTAGACCTGTTGATCATTGTGATGAATTGCAAATATTGAATTTGGCAAATTACTCATACTATAAATGTTAAGATGTTGTCCATAAAGATAATCAATTTTCGGAAACTTGGTTTATCTTGAACTCTATAGTTAGACTAGAGAATGAAGATGAGTTTCTTCAAAGAGAAAGAAAACCCTAGTAGTTTAAATCTTTGTGTAGAAATCATATGGAAAATATTGTACACATGTTTAATACATGTCTTCCGACAAGATTATTAATCACACTTAAGCTATTAACTGTTATTGAATACTCTTTCATAGGCACATTAAATATATAAAGATGATGATTGTCATACCTAGTTTCATTAATATGAAATTTGACAATGGAATATCAAAACTATTTATTGAGTTTGTGCGAGGACGGTAAGTAATCGAAAGGAGTTTTTTTGAATTCAAATAATATTTGGAAGTGTACAAAGTGCAATAATTCATGAATGAATTAATGCATACATCTAGGAGATAAAACTTATGTTTGATTATTAAGTCCATTTTTTGATTTATAATTAAAATAAAATAACTTCTAAGTATTCCTGAAAGCTAGTTGGAGTATTATGTTTATTTTCTTAAATCATATATGTTGTATAACATATAGGAAGTAAAATTTCATTGAAATTAAATGTTAAGTTTTAGTTTGGAATGAAATTTCACTTGAAATATTTGGAAAATAAAAACCTTGGAATATATGTTTATTGTTATAAACATGTGCGGTAAGCAAATAAATCTAATAGAACATGATATATCATTTAGAATGTCTAAATGGATACATATCTTTTAATAAGATAGAACATGAATGAAATCTAAGTCTGACTCAAGGATTTTTCATGAACATCATGTTATGTGGATAAATTGTTGTATCATGCTTGGATGAAAGATGATTTGATAACATTGATATCTAATTGAAAGTTATTAGATAACTAGTGTAATGAATATTCTAATAAAATATGTTTGGATATAGAATTACATCCTCAGCCTGAAACTGCTCCCAGATTCTATGGATGAACAATATGGCAATTGTTATGCAATTGTTATAGCCGACAATAAAACTTTAAAGTTTGGAAGGCATCAAACATTACACAATGGATATTAAATTTTACAGATTTTTAAATAGCATATTGTTATTTGTATACAATAATGCTGGTTTAAATTGAGATGACACTCAATACTAGTCATGGTAAGATTTCATCCTTGTTAATGACCATTTGAACTAGTTGTACTCAACTAAGAGCATAGTTGCATTATACATTAAAGAATAAGAATACTTTAAAATTTAAAGGTTTGAAAGTTTAATTATCATAAATTGGTGTTTGAGGATGTCACGCATTTTATGAAATATTATGTGGCATTATCAAGATATTTGAATGCACACATACAAGAATTTTACTAATTGAATTCTTGAAATAAGTATTCTCAAAATTTCGAAAGATCAAAGTTGGTTGATTTATGGCTTGTCAACAAGTGTGATTGCCATGACTTGAGGCATAACTCATCAACTAGAATTTTCATGCATTGATCTATTTAATATTTGGATAAGGGATATTAAACAATTATTATTTATAATGAATTAAAATACTTGTTATGTATGTTTTCATTAATAATAATAGATTGTATCCTATATTTGCATGTTTAAATCCGTGAATAACTTATGTTATTCTAAATAGTCCGTTGTCAATTAATTATATGGGAATATTATTAAATTAAGACAAATCTGAGTTTTGGTAGAATATACTTATGTATATTGATGCGTGAACATGCCAAATTCACATGATACTCATTGAATTGAATATAGGACTGATCCTCAGACTTGAGATACTAGGAAACTGTTATGGATGTAGTACATTTTTGTGAAATAGTCTAATGCTATCCGTAACTGGTAGTTTATAAGGGCTGTTTTCAGAAGTGTTGCAAAATTCATGGGTTTTGCTCGTAGTCAAGAGAGAATTTGTTCATTCGAATTTGTTTCGAAGTATAATACTACTGGGCCCCTCGTAGGGTTGACAAGATGTTTGTAAAGCCTTACCCAAGATCTGTCTGGAATACGTTCAGATGATTTGGTGTAACACCCCAACCCGAAAAGGGCCTAAGTGTAACATTATGCTGTCAATCAGAACATAATAACACAAGAGGAAGACTTCTTATTAAATCACATATTAAGTCAAACATTACAAGACTTCCAAAAGAAATGATATCCAAACATAGTCTAAAAGGAAATACAATATCCAAAGCCATAACCTGTCTTAATAGCATATATAAATGGGAAACTAAGCAAGGTAGGTCTATAGCTCCTACTCTCAGCACTCATGCCCAGCATCCCTGTGATAACCTGCCGCAGAGAAAAAAAGATGCGGCCGAGCTAACGCTCAGTGAACAGATATAGCATATGAAAGATAATAAGCATAAACAAAACGAATAAGCGAATGAATCCAAAAGAACCTGCTGAACAAGATTAGAGTATGGGACATATGAAAGAGATCAAAGCATAATAATGAACATAATGTGGATATCAATATCAAAGGAAATGCCCAACAAAACATATAACAAATTGAACATGGAGTAGCTAGCTCGATGTACCAAAAGTGAAATGGGGTGTATTGCACACACTCAAGTCCATTCACAAACATATATCATAACTGAACAAAGTACCTAGGATGCATCCATACGCTCCCTTCAAAACAGAGATACATATGCCAGTTCTAGACTAAACACATACTCCCTCCGTCCCATATTAAATGTCCAAGTTTGACTTTTCAAGTCTTTCTTTATCAACTTTGACCTTAAATATTTTTTCTTGTGTTATATAGTATTTGATAAAAATTATACACAATGAAAATACAATGAAAACTTAATTCATTCATATATTTTGTATCAAGTATTATATTACACAAACAAAAAAATTTAAGGTAAAAGTTGAGGAAGAAAGACTTTTAAAAGTCAAACAGGACATTTAATATGGGACGGAGGGAGTATATAATAAACACGGGCCAGGTGCGCCATATATACAGCTATATAAACAAATGGGAATGCTGTGGACAAAAACCCACCTCCACAGATAGTGTCAATACCATTGGTGCATCAATGGCACGGCCATGGACTCCCCATGACTGGCTACAAATATGGGCAACATAATAGGCATAGTACATGCAATCTAATGATAAGGGATAATTATAAATTATCCAACTCAGATAATAGCTATATTAATAGAATATAACATGAAACGAATAATCAAACGAATACTGAACAAATATGGATCAAAGCATATCAAATAACAAATATCAGGAAATCCATGAGTCATGAGATAACCCTTACTGAAAAAGGGCAGACTATCTGTACCTTATGAAATGCAAGCAATAGGGCAAAAGAACACAAGAAAGATGATCACTCCGACTTCACCGGATCTACACGAATTATAATCATATATTACTTATACGTTCATTAAAGTCATAACGGATTTTAAATACTTATTAGCTCATTCATTAATGTGTTTTAGGGTTTCACATGTGTAATAGTAAGTATTCATAACATAGGTTTAAAAGTACTTCGGATTGGTTTTCAAATGAATTAGGAGCAAAACATGTTAGGTTAAACCAAACCCTTAACTTATGTTATAATTCAGATTTTATCACGTTCAGGTCCCTTTGTTTATGAATTTAAAACCATACTTATGTACTTACTGAGGTGCTCAATTAATTATCATAGATATTTATACATGTTAGGTAATTACTGAAATTTTTCTAGATTTTATTTCAAAGGGAAAGTACCATTTCAAAATTCATCTTTCCAGACCTGCCCAGAAAGTTGACTGCACATACATACCGAAAGTTTGCTTTTAATTAACTCATTGAGACACTTCAGAAAAATCCACAAAAATTCCAGGAACACACAAATAACTTAAATATCTCCCCTGTAAGAGGAGAGCTCGTAACACTTTGTGGTTTGGAAATTAAAAATCAAAAACATTAACTGATTTTACGTTCCCAAAACTCAGGTTTGACACATGATCTCATAAAATTCAAAAAGACAACCAAATCAACTCTAAATCACCCCAAACCAAATGAAAAACTTATTTAAGACTTTAAACTGAGTTTACATGCAAAAATCCAGTATTAAATGTTTATACATTCTAATCTATAAAACATACATATTCGGGTTATAAAACTGTCCCAAAATGAAACATGTATTAGACTATTATAACACATATTTTTTTATTACATTAACACACACCAATACTTAACCATTTTATGACCACGACTCATACGCCTTTTTAATCAGATCTAAACATGTTTAAAAGACATCATACGACTATTTTAGATCACACATGTAACCACACAATCGACAATAAAATAACGAGATAATTAACCCTTAACCGAGATCAAAGCAACCCATGTCTAATTCTTTTTATACCTGATTTCAAACATGTTCCATAGGTTCATTAGCCAATATTAAACACTTAGCAGCCCTACAAGATCGACACACAATCAGGCACACACACCCGCGACTCTACAACACTAAAACAGCCCACACAAACGAGCCCTAATTCGTTTATTAATTATATACACCCTCCTTATGATTATTCTAGGTTTTAGATTCAGATTATAAGCACACATTACAGATCATATTAAAAGTCGAATAGATTAGGTTTACACAGATCAAAATACCAAGTTTAGTTATAATTTCTTGTGATCTCCTATATACGTTTTAACATATAATTCGAATAGAACAGATCAGACTTTTGTTTAGTATGTATAACGAATTAGGTTTCAGGTTTATATATTCAGATTATATGTGTAATCATGTGTCGAATAGAAAAGAGATACAAGATCGGTTAGAGATACCTCAAGATGAATCGAATAAAGGAGAGAACAAGAACAAAACCCACACAAATCAAACCCTAATCACGATCTAAACAGCAACCACCAAGAATTTACGATTACACGACCTCAGCAACACTTTTTAAGGGCCACGAACACACAGCAACCTTGGGTTTGATAGGGAAAGTAATAGCAGTTTATGAGTGTGTGTTTCTATGCTTTTGTTTAGACTCGTACGAATGGGGAGAAGTCCAAGAAAATGTTTGTTATATCCTGATATTTAGGGAGTGTGTGTGTACAAAAAAGGTAAGTCATGATATGTCTTTAATTGATTTGATTGAGGTGTTTAAGGATCGGTTATGATAGGCACAAAATACCAAAATTAGTGGTGTTAAAGATCATAAAATTCGGATGTTACAACATGTTTTGGTCGTGTGATAAATGGTTATAACTAGGGAAGTTTATTTATGTAATCAATTATTTAATTAGCTAGGTAGAACTTAGGTTAGTAATTATAATTCTAAATTTAATACATAACATATTGTTTAGGGTTTAATTAAATCATAACAAGGTTTTGGGTAAAATTCAAAATTAGACGTAAAATTTTGTATCTGAATTTTAGGGTTTTACAACTCTTCCCCTCTAAAAAGAAAATTTCGTCCTCGAATTGAAGTAGAAAGCTCAAACAGGAACGTACCAAATCACGAAAAGAAAAGGAAACTTTTAACTCACTTGGATTGATTCTTATAAAAGATTTAACGTATGAAAAAGGTTTTCACATGACTTGATCCAGACAAACTAGGATAGCCTCAGCTCTCCAGCAAAACAAATCATAGCAAATATGATCCAATGGGCAGAAATATATATATAACGGATGATAACTGTAGCATCTCAAAAGAGATACATGAACTGAAACATGATATGAACATGAGACATATATGAAGGAAATGCTAACGGTAGGAATTTTCACCATTTCTATCTAGGTTCCGAACGAATCAAAGAAGCATACAAATGATCAACGAAGCTCATATCGAAATATCGAACGTACCAAATACCTAACGAAAATGGCAGAATATACGTAGTGATAAGGATGAACCTAAAGACTAACGAATCGCTGATTGACTCTTCATCGTATGCCAGAATGTTTAATACTTCTGTACGGAGACACTCCAAGAACACACAGTCTCCAGTCTAAATTTTCAAAACTTCTCTTCCACAACAATAACTATCCTATTAGTCACTAAAATCAACCCGGACCTTTAATAACCAATCTTCTGACCTTATTCCACCAAAAGATGTTCTACACTTCCGTTCATACATAAGTCTGAAAGGATTCACTTGTCGTTAACTTGCCATCTTGAGTCTGATTCCTCAAGCCTTCTGCAGATCTTCCCAGAATTATGAAGTAAGACGCGGATCTCCGACACGATCACTGCAGGTGTGCTAAGCAACCGAATAATCTCTAGCTTAAAGGTTTCTGCCAACTTGTTAACTATCTTTCCACCCGAGAACTAAGGTGAATAGACAAGTAATCCGCCATATAATAAATGCATCCAAGTCTTAATAACAACCACCACTGCTGCCAACTCCAAGTTATGCGTTGAATAATTTGCCTCATACGATTCTAGTTGTCTTGATGTATAAGCAATAACCTTCTCGTACTGCATAAGGGCATAACCAAGTCTCTTCTTAAAACCTCCCAAAATTGGTACCCACCTGTAAGTATGGAAGTAGAAGCTAATTTCTGTTTCACTTTTCCAAAACTCAGTTCTCATCCCAACTAAACTTCTCTCCTCTTCTCATAAGCTTCGTCAATGGTAACGCCAGTAGTGAACATCTTCCACAATTCTTCTGCAAGACTCAAAAGGTTCTAACTTCTGTAACTGTCGTCGGTCTTGGCCATTTGGTGATAGTTTCAATCTTCGCAGGATCCTAATAATACCATCAACTAAGAACGCCACTTGTCCCAACCAATATCACACTTCCAGAATATATAAAGTTTCTTCTGACGCAAAGTTTCCAACATAATACGAAAATGATCCTCATGTTTCTCCTTCGTCTCTGAATGTACTAAGATGTCATACTATGACAAATTTGTCCAAGTACTCACGAAAGACTCGATTCATCAAGTCCATAAAACAGTCGAAGCATCAGCCAATACAATTGGCATCACTAAACTCATAGTGATCATAACGAGTATGAAATACACACAACTGATGATGACCAGATCTTAAATCGGTCTTAGAGAAGACTTCACGTCCTAAGGTTGATCGGATAAGTTGTCGATTCGAGGTAGTGAATAACGGTTTCTAATAGTAATACGATTCAGCTTCCAGAAATCAATACATAATCTCCTACTACCATCCTTCTTCATCGCGAATAAAACTGGAGCACCCCCACAGAGATACGCTTAGACGAATGAAACCACTTCCCGGTAGTTCTTGCAGATGTTCCTTCAATTTTCTCAATTCAACTGGTGCTATTCGATACGGAGTTTCAGAATCAGGCAAAACGTCGTTCTATACAGATAGGGTTCTGTCTCATCAAACCTTACTGTTCTCAGGCACTTCTCAAGATGTCTAATGATCCCAATAAGTTCACGTTATATGATGTAAATATTATCACGTTGATCAGGCGTCATAATACTTGCATCATATAATCATGCCTTTATTGATATCATATTCCACCTCGAGTCGTGACTAAACAATCTCTCAGTACTATGTCAAATCAACTTCACATTCTGGTGGAAATCTTCGTAGTTCGTTTAGGGATTTCATCGAGAAAACCCAGATTGCAAAATGACTCTCAAAGTGAGGCTCATCCCACGGTGTACAAAAATAGGTGCAAGGAAACCTTCACAACCGCGAAAATAACGTACGAGTTTCCAGGATAGTAACGATAACAACGAGTTAACTAGTCAGAAATCATGGTAAAGTGAATTCAGGATGTTCGAATCATCAAAGGTGTACAGTATGACAGTAGTTAGCATCTTGATGCTCAGTCAACTAATCCATACCAGAATAACATCAAAATTAACATTCCAGAGAAAGACAAATCAGCAGAGTGAATCTTATCATTCAGAAGTGAGGGAAACATTCCCATACTCGTGGTTAATGACCACAAGATTTCTTATAGCAATAGGAATGGGTAAGGTGAAATCTAATAGTGTAGGGAGACTTAAATATGCTTAGCAAAAGAAAGAGAAGTCACAGAATGTGTCAAACACATCATGGTCATAAGAATCCTCAGAATGATCGAAGAGACATCTAAATGATTAACAAACGAATTAGAGGTTAAGGTCGGAATCAGAAAATAAGGCTTATATAGTGTCAGGCATTACCATAGGATTCTCAACGCATTCTAAACTTACTTGGTCACTAATCTTAGGTTGTGCAAAATAATAAATTTCTAGTCTCCAGAAAGAGTGATCTTAAAAGGGCTCAATTAAAAGCAAGGCACGAATCAGAGTGATGCGGAAGCAATGATACTTAAACAAATGTCTTATAGTCTACCAAATCCTCAACGGTTATCACTTAAGTTTCTTCAGATCGAAATACCAAGTTTAGTTATAATTTCATGTGATCTCCTATATACGTTTTAACATATAATTCGAATATAACGGATCAGACTTTTGTTAGTATGTATAACGAATTAGGTTTCAAGTTTATATATTCAGATTATATGTGTAATCATGTGTCGAATAGAAAAGAGATACAAGATCGATTAGAGATACCTCATGATGAATCGAATAAAGGAGAGAACAAGAACAAAACCCACACGAATCAAACCCTAATCACGATCTAAACAGCAACCACCAAGAATTCACGATTACACGACCTCAGCAACACTTTTTAAGGGCCACGAACACAGCAGCAACCTTAGGTTTGATAGGGAAAGTAATAGCAGTTTATGAGTGTGTGTTTCTATGCTTTTGTTTAGTCTCGTACGAATGGGGAGAAGTCCAAGAAAAACGTTTGTTACATCCTGGAATTTAGGGAGTGTGTGTGCACAAAAAAGGTAAGTCATAATATGTCTTTAATTGATTTGATTGAGGTGTTTAAGGATCGGTTATGATAGGCACAAAATACCAAAATTAGTGGTGTTAATGATCATAAAATTGAGATGTTACAACATGTTTTGGTCGTGTGATAAATGGTCATAACTAGGGAAGTTTATTTGTGTAATCAATTATTTAATTAGGTAGAACTTATATTAGTAATTATAATTTTAAATTTAATACATAACATATAGTTTAGGGTTTAATTAAATCATAACAAGGTTTTGGGTAAAATTCGAAATTAGAAGTAAAATTTGGTATCCGAATTTTAGGGTTTTACATTTGGTAATCTTGTTCAATCAGATATAACGAGAAACAGAATAGTTAACTTTTGAAATGACTTTGACTCATATCCATATTGTTAGGAATATGAATATTCAGCTGAAGACTCGGTCACCCCGAGTAATTATTAGTACGTCATAGCTCATAGGATTATCAGTAATATTATTAGTAGCTTAGTTATTATTATTAGTATAGTGGAGTGGGTCGGGTCTTTACCCTCTGTCAGCTCACTCTACAGCCCGCTAGGGGCATAATATGTAGTAAGTATAAATACCCCTTCCCTTGCAAGGGAAGGGTTGGAACTTCACTTCATTCTAATCTAATACACACATAGTTCTTTCTCTCTCTAGAAGTTCCCACTTTCTCTCTCTAGTTCTTGTTCATTCGATCTAAACTAAAGCCTCAATCAAGTGTTTCTTGCATTGTGAATACCCTAGAATTGGTATCAAGAGCCATGGTTAGGTCCATGAGAGTTGGTATTCACGGATTTGTTTAGTTTTTGAGGTTTTTGTGTTCGAATTGACAAGTAACAAAAAATTCATTTTGTGCATTGTTTAGTGATTAGAAGTTGTTATACCTTGTACTTTCTAGCTTAGGAACAGTGTAAGAGTGGTATTTGGTGCTTGGATTCACAGATCTAAGAATTGTGTGGTGATTTTGGGGTAATTCGTGGGTGTTTGTTGTAGTGTTCTTCGCAGCGGTTTGTGTGCTTGGGACAAATTCTTGGACTCGGTTTGTGTCACTTCGAAGATACGGTTTGTTTTATTACTAGTTTAGGCAAAAAGACAAAAAGCAGTGAAAGCGACGTGCTTGGGAGTTTGTGTCTACACGGTTTGTCCCTGCAGCGTGTACTCGGTTTGTGTCTACTCGATTTGTCCCTCCAGCGTGTACTCGGTTTGTGTAGACGCGGTTTGTCTCTGAGGAGTCTACTCGGTTTGTGTCTACTCGATTTGTCCCTCCAGCGTGTACTCGGTTTGTGTAGACGCGGTTTGTCTCTGAGGAGTCTATTCGGTTTGTGTCTACTCGGTTTGTCTCTGCAGCGTGAACTCGGTTTGTGTCTACGCGGTTTGTCCCAGCAGCGTGTACTCGGTTTGTGTCTACTTGAGTTGTCTCTGCAGCGTGTAGTCGGTTTGTGTATACGCGGTTTGTCTCTGAGGAGTATACTCGGTTTGTGTCTACGCGGTTTGTCTCTACAGCGTGTATACGGTTTGTCTCTCAGACGTGTATGCGGTTTGTGTCTTGGTGATTTTAGAAATTCCCGCGAAAGATTCAATTTCTCGGTTAAATCTCAAGATCTGTAAAATCCCGTAGTTACTATGGCTACCACATCAAGCACATCATCAGAAGATATTCAAGCAGCAGGATCTGACACTTGTCCACCTATGCTAGATAGGACGGATTATGAGTCTTGGGCACAACGGATAAGACTTTACTGCTTGGGAAAAGATAATGGAGTTAACATTCTTAAGTCAATTGACGAAGGACCTTATCAGATGGGTACCACCAGAGACGTTGTTACAACTGGTGAAGATGGGACTGTAACTTGGGGCATCGACAGACCTAGAAACTACAATGATCTCAATGAAGAAGGAAAGAAGAGGTATGATGCTGACATTAGAGCTTCAAACATTGTCATTCAAGGTCTACCAAAGGATGTATACAAGCTCATCAATTTCAACACTGAAGCCAAAGCTGTGTGGGACAACGTCAAAATGTTGTTGGCAGGGTCAGAGCTCACAAAGGAAGATCGTGAGTCACAGCTATATGATGAGTTCGAGCATTTCAAAATGAATCCAGGAGAGAATATCACAGATTACTATGTGAGATTTCATAAGTTGGTGAATGATATGAGGATGATCAGAATGACTATGCCCAATATCCAACTAAACTCAAAGTTTGTGAACAACATGACTCCTGAATGGGACAGATTTGTTACTGCTGTCAAACTCAACAAAGGTTTAAGGGATACCAACTATGAACAGCTGTATGCTTACCTGCAACAACATGAGAAGCATGCTGTCTATGATCGGGTGCTGAGAGAAAAGTTTAATCCTTCAACTACAAATGATCCACTGGCGTTCATGACAAATGTACAACCAACAATCCAATCATCATCCAATCCAAGCTATCACCAACTTCACTCACAAGTACCTGCTATGAGTTCTCTACTTGAATCAGGCTACTCTCAGACCGACAAAATGATTGACAACCTCACCAATCAAGTATCTCTACTGGTTCAACAGTTTTAAGCATCACTCCCTCAGACCAACAATCAGTTAAGGAATTCTTCCAACCCACGCAATCTAGCAATGGTGGAGGATGGGAAAATTGTTGTTCAGAATGTGCAAGGGAGAGCTGGTAGAAACATGGGTCGAGGTTATGTGCAGAATAGAGCAGGGAATGCCAATCAGGGGCAAGGGAAACAGATCAAGTGTTATAATTGTGGGGGGCTTGGACACATTGCTAGAAACTGCAATCAACCTAAACGTCCTCAGAACTCAGATTACTTCAAAGACAAGATGCTGTTAATGCAAGCTCAAGAGAATGGAGCTGTATTGGATGAGGAAGAGTTATTGTTCTTGGCAGGAGATGGAGGAAATACTTTTGATGAAGATGTGGATGAGAAACCTGTTCAGGATCTAGCACTTAATGATCCTAACATCTTCAAGGCAGATGACTGCGATGCATTTGACTCTGATGTGGATGATGAACCTACGGCTCAAACAATCTTCATGGCTAACCTGTCTTCCCTGATCTCATCTCCCCGTCAAGCTGGCCCTTCTAATGCATCTGTGATATCTGAGGTACTAAAAATTTATGACACATATAATATAGTCGAGGGACAAAAGAATCCCGAAGAAGTACATCAGGCAGATGTTTCTGACTTAAGTAATGTTGACATGGAAAATAGCAATATTATTTCATATGAACAGTATTTGAATCACAACAACTCGCCTGATGTACCAAATGGTGAATCTTTTGTCAATAATGATGTTTGTGTTATAAGTAATGTATGTGCCTTAGATAATGCGTGTAATATAGATAATGCATGTGAGCACCATGAGAACCAATTGCCTGCCCCTGATGATAACTTGATCACTAGACTAAACATCTATAAAGAACAAGTGGCTATGTACGAACAGCGTGCTAAGTTTGAGCTTAATGAACGTGAGCAGAAATTAGAAGGTCAAATGTCTACTCTTATTAAAGAGTCTAGAGTAAGAGAAGAAACATTAAAATTAGAGTTGAGTTCTTTGAAAAGTCAGCTAGAACAGTCTGTCAAACAGAAACAGGAAGTACAAAAGTGTATAACTACACTTAAGCTAGAATTCAAAGAAAAAGAAACAACATTTTTAAATGATTTCTCTAGACTCAAAACGTTAAAAAATAAGCTTGAAGATAAGTTGTACACACAAGATCAAACCATACAAACTGCTCAAATGATTCATAAGCACAGAAAGTTGAGTGATAAGCATAGCAAAATCATGATAGGTGAACCCAAGTCAACCATCCTTAGGGATATGAAAGTAGTTCAACCAGCCCTATATGATGGTAATGTGATGCTTATGCCTATTCATGACCCACCTGAGCATATATACACCAACGAAGAGGATGAGATAAGTGATAGAACAAGGGAAAAAATGAGTGAGAAAATGAGGGATCCCGAGTGCATAGCCAGACGAATAATAATCAAACCCCATGATTATTATGAGGAGAATCGTTTGACTGTGTTTGCTCCTCAAAAGAAGTTAACACCTGAATAGATATTTTGGAAACAAGATAATGAAAAACTTAAGGTAGAAAAACTTAAGGCCAACACCCCCCTCATTAGAAAAGTTGCGTCCATAACGGTGTATCCTCCCAATACACCTAGGAATTTGGTGCCTTTGTATCTTCCCACTGAATGCAAAACCTTTATTAGCTTATATGTGCTTTGGCAACTGTTTGCTGATTTCGATAAAACATGTAAGAAGAGAATCACACCCACTGGCATTACTGAGGGGGAAAGGTGTTTTGAACATGCAAAAAGGTGTTACTTAACTGAGGTCGTGCCATTCTTTAAACTACTTAAAGAACACTTTGAAGGGTTGCAAACTGCCCTTAAAGCCGAAATAAAAGAAATGGAAGTAGTGTTTAAAGATATGGAAAGTGAGGTGAATGAATATGCAATAGAACTTAAGAGTCGAGAGATTGAAAGAAAAAACATACTCATTACTAACGACAACTTGATTGCTAAATGTATTGCACAAGATGTATTTTACACTGTCACTGATTCTGCATTGTCTGCTTGTCAATTTAATGAGTATGCTATTGCGTTAAATGTCACCCAGAATCGTGTTGTTGAGCTTGAGGGGGAGAAATTAAAACTGCTTGAAAAAATTCAAAATGATGACCATGATAATATGGTTAAACGTGTTTCAAAATTAGAAGTTGAATATCTTAATTTGCAATTGAAACATCAACATTTAAATGAAAAACATAAAATATCAAATGACAAGACATCCTTGGATGCTCCTGAATTTGATACTTATTTTGAATTAAGCAAACGAGATGAGACAATTCAAGCTCACACGAACACGATTCGACTGCTGAGGGCCCAAATTGCCCAATTGAAATCCAACAAGTGTGAAGTGTATGGCACCAATAAACCTTCGTCTTCAGATTCTCAGAATTTTCAATATCAAAACACCATAAATAAGTTACATTATGAAAATGAGTGTTATCGAGAAGAAAATTCAAAGGTTGAACAACATTTCAAAGAGTTATATGATTCTATTAAAGTTACAAGAAGCAATCACAATGATCAAATAACCTCTTTGTCAAATGAAATTGAGAATCTTAAGGCTCGGGTGAAAGGTAAAATGCCATGCACCACTTGTAAGTGTGATGCACCAAAGGCTACTGATAGTAAAAAGTATGATGTTGATGTTGGGCGTATTCCATTTAAGCTTAGAAATAACAGCTTTGCCCATCAAACATATCTCGATCATCTTAGAGAGGGCCTTGACACACTTCGTGAGGTAGTTGAAGAGGATAGGACTGATAAGCCACTTGATAGGGCAGTTGTCTATGCCTGCAAACTCACGAAAAGGATTCAGGAAAACTTAGAATATGCCATAGGCTCAATTCCTAAGTTTAGCAGCCATAGAGATAGATTTGTTGCATCATCATCTACTGTTGAGAACAAGCATGTAGCCTTTGATCTACCACCAAAAACATCAGAACCCAACACATCATTATCAGGAAGGCATGTGACAGAAAAACAAACTAATGTTTCCTTCGATGCTTCTACAGGACTAAGAATGATCACTTGAAGAATGTAGAAGCCCAACCTAGGAACAATAAGTTTGCAATGAGTAGGATGAATCGTGTTGATTCTAGTATCAAAAGTACTGTAATTAATTCGAATTCTAATGCTATCTGTAAAACATGCGACAATTGTTTAATTTCTGCTAATCATGATGATTGTGTTGTGTCTTTCTTGATGTCTTCTGCATCACCCCATGTTAAGAATGGTAGGATAACTGAAGCATGCAAGAAAGTTTGGAGAGCAACAGGAAAAACATTTGCTAGCGTAGGCTATCAATGGAGACCCACTGGAAGGAAATTCAATTTAGGAAAACAGTGCACGTTACCTAAAATGAATAAGCATAAAATTGTGAAAGTTAAGGAATGGAGACCCACTGGAAGGAAATTCAATTTAGGAAAACAGAGACCATTACCTAAAATGAATATGCATAAAATTGTGAAGAATAAGGAATGGAGACCAACTGGTAGAATCCTGTCTTTAGTGTCACAATGCCTTCCATCTAGGTCTTGTCCTGCCTCTAGTTCTGTCTCCTCAGTAAAAACAGTAGCATGTGTGAAATCTGTGGTTCCGGAATTTGTGTGTGCTGACCAAACGGACCCCAATTGCACTTGGGGATCCACATTTTTCAGTTATCCATTGTTTTCTGGTTTCAAATGCAGGTCGTACAAATCGTCCTGTGGTATTTGGACTCAGGCTGCTCAAAACATATGACTGGGGATCGCTCGCGGCTCAAGAACTTCGTGAAAAAGTTTATCGGGACAGTTAGATTTGGGAACGACCACTTTGGTGCTATTATGGGTTATGGAGATTATGTGTTTGGTAACAGTGTAATCTCAAGGGTATATTATGTGGAAGGACTAGGGCACAATCTGTTTTCTGTGGGTCAATTTTGTGATTCAGATCTGGAAGTAGCTTTCAGAAAGCATACATGTTTCGTCAGAGAATTGGATGGTATAGATCTCCTCAAGGGCAGTCGGGGCACC
Source organism: Artemisia tridentata subsp. tridentata (assembly GCA_021014915.2). Lineage (NCBI taxonomy): Eukaryota > Viridiplantae > Streptophyta > Magnoliopsida > Asterales > Asteraceae > Artemisia > Artemisia tridentata. The sequence goes on from CP139508.1 coordinate 391,031,001, forward strand.
AATCTATACACCATATCGATTGAAGAAATGTTGAAGTCCTCTCCCATATGCTTGCTTTCTAAAGCCTCTAAAACAAAATCATGGCTGTGGCATCGTCGTTTGAACCACTTGAACTTCGGTACCATAAATAATCTTTCCCGTAAAGATCTTGTTAGAGGGATGCCCAGACTGAAATATAAGAAAGATCATCTCTGCTCTGCATGTCAACTGGGTAAGAGCAAGAAACAAACCCACAAGCCTAAAACCATCAACACCAACTTGGAAGTTCTTCATACCCTCCACATGGACTTGTGCGGTCCAATGAGAATACAAACCATAAATGGAAAGAAGTACGTCCTGGTGATAGTAGATGATTATTCTCGGTTCACATGGGTAAAGTTTTTGAGAACCAAGGACGAAACTCCAGAGGTTATCATTAAACTGATAAAACAGCTGCAAGTAAGACTCGATAAAACTGTCAGAATCATCCGCACTGATAATGGTACTGAGTTTGTTAACCAACAACTCCGTAATTTCTATGAAAGTATTGGCATCACACATCAGAAAAGTATCCCTCGCACTCCTCAACAGAATGGAGTGGTTGAACGAAGGAACCGTACTCTGGTGGAGGCTGCAAGAACTATGCTTATATTTTCAAAGACACCGATGTTTCTCTGGGCAGAGGCTATTGCAACAGCATGTTACACTCAAAACCGATCCCTAATTCATCCGGTTCATGAGAAGACTCCCTTCGAGTTAATTCATAACAAGAAACCAGATCTTTCCTTTCTCCGTGTGTTTGGTGCACTTTGCTACCCAACTAACGATAGTCAAGACTTGGGAAAGTTAAGAGCTAAAGCAGATGTATGTATTTTTGTTGGATACGCACCAGACAGTAAAGGGTATCGAATCTACAATAAGAGAACCCGTAAAATTATGGAAACCATTCATGTTACGTTCGATGAGCTGAGTGAGCAACCTGCTTCAGGACAAATTAGTTCTGGACCCGATCTTAACATTTTGTCTCCTGGACCCATTAGTTCAGGACTTGTACAGAATTCTACGCCTGCAGATTCTTATGTGCCACCTACATGCGAGGAGTTAAAGAAGTTATTTGATCCTATGTTTGATGAATACTTTGAGCCAACGAATGGAACCATCCCAAGTGAACCTGCTGTACTTCCTATGGCTGAGGTTCAAGCCCCACAAGGTTCAGAAGGCCCTACAGCTTCAGTATCAGTCAGTCACAATGCTCCAGCTGCCAGTCAATCGCCTTCGTCATCAAACGCTCAATCTTCTCCTGTAATACAAGAATCTTCAGATAATAATTCATTGGAAGTTAACCCCTTTGCTCCTGTGGATGAGGTTCCTTTTGAAAACATATTTGCTCCTGAACATGCATCAGACACATCCTCACTTGAAGAACACAGCACTGTTACATCTGTTCACAACCCTCAACCTCACGACCATCTCAGAAAATGGACCAGTGATCATCCAATCGACAACATCATAGGCAATCCCTCACGTCCAGTATCCACACGTAATCAACTAGCCACTGATGCACTATGGTGCTCCTTCAATTCTGTACTGTCCAAAGTTGAACCAAAAGATGCCAAAGAAGCAATGACTAAAGATTGCTGGTTCCAGGCTATGCAGGATGAAATCCATGAATTTGATCGACTTGAAGTATGGGAATTAGTGCCTCCTCCAGAGCTTGCAATGATCATTGCTTTAAAGTGGATCTTCAAAGTGAAGCTTGATGAGTATGGTGATGTGTTAAAGAACAAGGCACGGCTAGTTGCTAAAGGGTTCAGACAAGAAGAGGGCATTGATTTTGAAGAATCATTTGCTCCGGTTGCTAGAATTGAAGCTATAAGAATCTTCCTGGCAAATGCTGCTAGTCGAAATATGATAGTCTACCAGATGGATGTCAAAACGGCATTCTTGAATGGTGACTTAAAGGAAGAAGTTTATGTGAGTCAACCAGAAGGATTCGTGGACACTGAACATCCTACTCATGTTTACCGCTTGAAGAAGGCTCTTTATGGGTTAAAATAGGCGCCAAGGGCATGGTACGATACATTGTCCAAGTTCCTCCTAGTGAACGGATTCTCCAAGGGTGTTGTTGATCCCACACTATTCACCAGGAAGTCAAGAAACCATCTACTACTAGTTCAAATCTATGTAGATGATATCATCTTTGCTTCAACAGATCCTAGTGAATGTGATAGTTTTTCAAAAGAGATGAATTCCAAGTTTCAAATGTCTATGATGGGACAAATGTCATTCTTCTTAGGATTACAAGTTTCTCAAAGTCCCGGGGGCATATTCATTAATCAATCCAAATACGCCAACGAGATCTTGAAAAAGTTTGGATTCTATTCAAGTGAACCTGTTGATACTCCCATGGTTGATAGAATGAAGCTGGATGAAGATCCTTCAGGGATTCCAGTGGATATAACGAAATATCGAAGCATGATTGGATCTTTGATGTACATCACGACTAGCAGACCAGATCTTCTGTTTGCTGTGTGTATGTGTGCTCGGTATCAATCCAGACCAACCAAGAAGAATGTTGAAGCAGTGAAAAGGATCTTTCGATATCTTCAAGGCACGGTTCATATGGGTCTCTGGTATCCTAAGGACACTGCAATGGAGTTAACAGCTTACGCGGATGCTGATCATGCGGGATGTCAAGATACTCGTCGAAGTACTTCAGGAGGAGCTCAGTTTTTAGGGGAAAAGTTAGTTAGTTGGTCTTCTAAGAAGCAGATGAGTACTTCCATATCATCTACTGAAGCTGAGTACATTGCCATGTCTGCTTGTTGTGCACAAATCCTTTGGATGCGATCACAACTTTCGGACTATGGATTCTCATACAACAAAATTCCCCTATATTATGACAACAAAAGCGCCATTGCTCTTTGTTGTAACAATGTTCAGCACTCCAGGTCAAAACACATCGACATCAGGCATCACTTCATCAGGGAACAGGTGGAAAAAGGAATTGTGGAACTATACTTCGTGAGGACAGAGTTTCAGTTAGCTGAAATCTTCACCAAGGCCCTCCCAAGAGAAAGGTTTCAGTTTATTCTCCCACGCCTTGGCATGAAAAGCATGACTCCTGAAACCCTCAAGTGTCTCCAGGAAGAAAAGGAGGAGTAAAGGATTGTCTTCTTATATCCTTGTACATAGTTGTATATATCTTAAATAAAATAAAAAAATACAAAAATATAAAACCTATAAAAACCATAAAAAATCGAAAAATCAGAAAATACCAAAAATAGTCCTACCTAGGCATGTCTTCTGTTTATCGATAACATTTACGGATCTAGAAATGTCATTCAACAATGGCACGGATTCTTAAATGAAGCTCGAGCAGAAGTTATACTAATCAGTTAAAACATGTCTTAATGGCTTGCAGTTACTTCATACTGCAACCCGCGTTGTACAATGGGGAAAGCATGTCGCCAAAAAGACAGCTGTTCCTCCAACCGGGTGATGTTCACCTGGGCATGGATTACTTTACATCCATGTTTCCCCGACTTGATGTACGTTTCAGTGCGTCTTGTCCTGTATAAGAAGAGAAGTCTTCTTTTCATCAAGACTCTTTATCTTGTTTGATTCTTCTAGAGAGTCTTGATGTTACACAAGGTGGTAAATTGAAGTAAAATTTTCACAAATACTTGTCGCTTAATAGAATGACTACAGCTCCTTTAATAGAATATGGGTCATTAATTAAGGGGGAGAGTACTTGTTCAAATTTTTGACACCTTGCCAAATTTGTGCAACATCAGCAGTGACACTCTCTCGTGGTTTAAGGGGGAGCATAGTATGCTCCTAAATCAGAATACATTTAAACCTGACCACATTTTCTCCCAAATTTTCTAAACTTATTTAAATCACTTGGGATCACAAATCTCAAATGGTTTGAAATTTTTGATCGGGGGAGAGAATGTGATTTAAATATGAAATTCTGATAAAATGTGATGACTTGGAAGTTAATGTAAGCTCTCCTGTATGTGCTAAACCATTTTGTATATCAAGGCACATATTGAGGGGGAGCAAAATATTTTGGTCATAAAAGCAAGCTCTTCCATATGTGCGAAAATCTTTCTTATATCGATGCACATATTGAGGGGGAGCAAATGGTTTTAACAAAACAAAGGATTTGGCATCTCACGTGAGCAAGGCTCAGATTTCAACAATGAATTGACGAAACTTGAATTGCCATCAATCGAAAGGATACGTCTTGGCCGGGTAATAATTTCAAGCTGGTTTAACCAGTGATGTAAGCGTGTCTCGAAAAAGATGTATCTGAGTAGAGTGTACCGTTTCGAGAAACTTTCTGTGGACTTGACCAGGCCGGGTAATAATTTCAAGCTAGTCAAACTAGTGATGTAAGCGTGTCTCGAATCGGTCATGTTCACTGAAAGTGGATCAATTAAAAAAGTGCGAGCTCTACCTAACATGTGCAAATTTATAAAACTATCACTCGAGCACATGTTGAGGGGGAGCATTTGAAAAATATAAAACTCTCAAGTGTTTGCAAAAATGCGTTTCGAAATCATGAACACTTTGAGAGATTTTTCAAAAGATTTGGTTTGGCAATTGTGTAAGAACACCAAAGACCGACCATTGTATTTCATATAATGGAGTTATAAGGATGGTAAGGTTAGGTACAAGTTCCCACGATCCCGCCAGAGCCGGAGGGATCTACCCAGGGACAATCCACTAGTTAGTGTAGAAGTCCTTAGGTATGATTAAAAAGGAGAAAAGTGAATGAGGGAATAGTGCCGACTGAGATGGAGCTAACACTGGAACAAACCCAACAAGGTGTTAGTTATGAAGTCTCGGTAAGCACTGAAGGGGTTGAAGAATGAAAAAGAATTGTAAAGAGAAAGGGTGAAAAGAAATAGCCCTCCTTACAACTTAGGCAGAAACCGGGTCAATACATATGCTGTCAGAATCACTTAGTTGATTGCTGGCATTGAAGACAAAGTATCATGGACCCAGTGATACGCTGCACAACCCTCCCTAGCCACTCAAGGTCCCTCAAAGGACTCTTGTTTCAATTGTCACGGAGTTCAATACATTTCTATCGTCTCTCTCACTCCGAGTTAGATGATATTGAAAAGGTGGCAGTCCTCTCCAGCCTCCGCTCACTAAATCAAATCGCACTATCGAGTCTAGAGCCACGAGATGCATAATAAGATCTCATAGGGACACGAATTATTTCTACACTGGTTGTTCAACATTAAGGACACCAGTTGTAAACTCATGAGTCCTACGCAGATCTTAGCAATCTGCCAGAACATTTATGAGAGAATTTACTAATGTAATTCTCAATGATTGAATGGAAATTCCTGCCAGGGTCAACATCAAGCAGCCCTGAAAGCAGGTCACTTCGGTAATTCCTCGTGGATTACGCTTAGTGGTCGCGGCGGTTTCAACCAGTCTACAGTCGTGGAGTGATCTCCAGCGACTCACCTAATCGTTGATTTACTACGGTAAAATCTTAAAAAGCCCTCTGTGGGTTTTCGATTAGGAACGGTCATGGTAAGGATTAGAGAGAGTTTTCACACTATGCTGTTGACTATCTCGAAGTCCAAACTTGTAAGTACCGGTCGAATTATTGCTAACTGTCGTATGCAGGAATCTCTGGCAGTTGTAGCAGTGGAATGCTGTAGCTGGTTGCTGTTGTAGCTGGTTGCTGTTGTAGCTGGTTGCAGAAAAGATGCCAATCCATCACCACATGTTCACTCTACCACATCATCATCAAAGAAGTCATGATCAACCAAAAGACCTTCAACACAGCTTCTGCTAACTCTGATGCTGAAGATCATGACCCTGATTAGTGTGAGCATGTCGGTTCTAAGTATATTTCATCACATGGAGACCTACTACTAAAAGATGACTTGGAGACTCAAGTGGGATGATACTTTCAAAGATTACTTAAAGTTCATCCAAGACAAAAGAGAAGTCATCTTCAGATCACTGATGTTTGCACAACAATCTATGACATTGAAGATTCAATGATTACGAGCTATGATGTCAAGATCCAAGGAAGAAGTGCTGAAATTCAGAACATTACTTCTGGGGTGACCTCCCTTAGGGGGAGATTGTTAGGAATATGAATATTCAGCTGAAGACTCGGTCACCTCGAGTAATTATTAGTACATCATAGCTCATAGGATTATCAGTAATATTATTAGTAGCTTAGTTATTATTATTAGTATAGTGGAGTGGGTCGGGTCTTTACCCTCTGTCAGCTCACTCTACAGCCCGCTAGGGGCATAATATGTAGTAAGTATAAATACCCCTTCCCTTGCAAGGGAAGGGTTGGAACTTCACTTCATTCTAATCTAATACACACATAGTTCTTTCTCTCTCTAGAAGTTCCCACTTTCTCTCTCTAGTTCTTGTTCATTTGATCTAAACTAAAGCCTCAATCAAGTGTTTCTTGCATTGTGAATACCCTACACATATCCATAGTTAACATGGTATTTTTAACAAAAGGATAAGTGTAATGATGAATCATTAAAAAGGTTTTCCAGGAAACCACACTTAGGGTCGTTCTGGGGGCATTGGGGTGTTATGCTAGACTAACCAATGTCATTACTATATTAAGGTATATCCAAGTGGGAGCTGTTAAGTTATGGATATAAATTAATATGCGTATGACCAGATTCGAACACGAGCCTATGGAATTGCACACTTTACGTATGAGAATCGATGTTTAAATAATTAATATATAAAATGTTATATTTAATTATTAATCACAAATAAATAAATACTTAACGAAATTGACTAACGATCGTTAAATAAAGGAGGGAACGAATATATGGCAACTAACCAAGAAGGATCTAGAATCTCTCTTGGTTTGGTATGTTCGACCGAATAAGGGAAAAGGAAGGAATCCTTCCTTGACTTGGACTCTAAGTTAACACACTATAAATACAATCCCTTTTTTTCATTGTGTGTTAATCTTGGTTCACCTAAACAACCATTACTTCTCTTCTTCTTCTCCTCTTGTTCATAACCAATCGACAACCCCCCTCCATAAGGGTTTTCGATTTGCTTATGGTTAACAAAAGTGTTTTGGTTGTTTATTGTGATTCAAGAACCTAGTTTTTCGCATCGAATCGTTAGTAATACGTGTGTACAAGATCGTAGAGAAATCCTACTTTGGATTTTACTGGAACCTTAATTGATTTAGGGATAAATCATTTTACATAAACCCTAATTTGTTAAGGTCTATGATTTGATCTTAATTTGGGGTTTTTCATAAACCCTAATTGCATGGATTGCTAAAAGCTACGCTTTCTATTTTGTATCCAGTTAATTAATAACAAGTATTGACTCTTACGCTTCCGCTATGTGTTTTTGATGATGTTTATGTTTATTTATATAATTGTTATGATACTTAAAATCCAACATAATCATAGTTCCATCAAGTCTTCAAACTAACAAGAGAAACCACCACACCGTATAAACACCAATACTTTTCATATAAGTATACATAAAGAGGCAACAAACCTCAAACTAGAGGCGAAGCCATTAAAAAAACAAACGAGTTCTTGGTAGGCACCCTTCAAATGAAGTAGCCTCCGTCATCACCTCTACCTCAAAGCCAACCTACTCGTGAACACACACTAAGCGCACAACCAAAACACACTTCACATCCACAATTTACCTATAAATATCCAAAACAAAAGCAATCAAACTTACCTTATTACATAGTGTCGTAGATGGGCTAGCTGAGGCTATGTGAAGAACCGCTTGTATGATAACTAAACATGACAATTTAAAATATGTTGCAACGATTTGCTTTAAATTTTATGAGTTTTTCATCACTGTCGTCTACTTGAATTAAGGTTTAACAAATATTTTGAAAAAAATTCCACATATCGTCAACATTTTGAGGTCGAAAATGAATTTTGAGGCCACGACTATACAAAGAGGTATATATTTTGAGGCCCTTAAAAATTTAAGGCTCTGGGCGATAGTACATTTCGGACACCCTCGTACACGGCTATGTTATTACACAACAGCTTGCATAACCAGAACTACTTTAGCACAAAACTTTAGTCTCATTTATAAAAAAATAAAAACTAAACCTCATGGTCTCTAACTAAAAATCCCCAAAACATTAGGGACTTAAACAAAACTAACCCACAAATTTTACCATTCATTCGTTCATTCAAATCTAGTAAAAGATACACTGAAACCTTGTTAATGGTGTAATTTGTCGGATATGAACGTAAAAAAAGTACTGTACATTATAACATATTAACGTACTTTATTTGGACATAATTTATAACTTTACGTTCAGATTTTCCGACTTTTTTTATTTGACGACGTACGCCGGCGAAATTGTTACGAAACAGACTGTTTTAGTACAAGTTCCAATGTTAGAACACGATTTGATGCGTTGCAGATTCTTGGTACGAGGTTGACGGTGTATGTTTTACCTTGTATATATCGAGACTGATTGTCTATATCTTTTCGAGTATACTGTTCTTTATTAACGTTGCAGTTAAACATCTGTAAGGTGACCTAGTTATAACCAGTATCTATATTTTTTTTAAACGTCTTGAGCTGTCGAGAGGAAAGTTCGGAAAAATGAGATGATGAGAATACTCGCTAAACCGTGTATATCAGAGAAAAAAACTCGACTTTTATATGATTGTGCTTTAGAAAATTATATGGTGGCAAAAGAAACTACTTGTATAAACAAAATTTGATTTACATCTTTTCATCGACTGTTGTTAATTACCATTTAGCTAACAAAAACACAATGATTTATGGGTTTTGCTAAACGTAACCTTAAAAATTACGTTTAAGAAATAAAAACATGCTTAAATGGTGGTATATAAGGTCGGTTGAAAAATGTTAAATGTAAGGTGTGAGCAGACATTGTTATAGGTACAACCGTACAAACAATATGGGTTCCACGTAAGGTGAATGTATGTGTTTGGCGTATGGCTTTAAACCGGCTCCCCACTAGATCTAGTTTGATTCGTCATGGGGTGTCAATTCCCTCGGTTGTATGTTTATTTTGTGGCATAGATGAAGAATCTTAACAACATTGTTTCCTCTCTTGTCCCATAATTAAAATTATATGGCGTAAGTTATCGAGTTGGTGGAGGTCTCCTCAATTATACAATCCGTCTTTAATAGAAATTCTTAAAGGAAAGTCGGGGTTTATTCAGAACAAGTCGGTTGCGAAACTTTTTCACACGGTTTGTATGGCATTTATTTGGCATGTTTGGAATTAGAGAAATAATTTTTTTCATGCATCTTCGGACGCCGAGGCAAATGCCATTCATCATGAGGATATTTTTCATTCGGTGCGAAGATTGTCTCTTTTATAGGCCTATAATCATTCTTCCATGAAACACTTCTCATGGGAAAATTGGATCCAAAATCCCCGTGAATTAGCTTCATCTTCACGTCCCTAATTTTTTTGTTCTTGGTGCTTTTTGTTTTGATGTTTTTCTTTCCGGTGCTTTATCTTGGAACCCTTTTTTGTTGCTGTTTGTCGTTATATATGTGGCTTAATAAAATCATTGCTTCTTCAAAAAGAAAAAAATAAAAATAAAAATAATACAAACAATTAACGAATGTTTGAATACTTTAAAAATAGACTTTAAGGAATTTGCGTGTTTTATATACGTGGAAAGTGGCACTGTAATTAGTTAAAAAAGGGACGAAAGGTGAAAAAACAACTCAACTAAAACCGTTTGTACAATATCGACTGAAAATGACTTGTAGGTTTCACAAAAGTGGCCGGCCAAACCAAAAGGCCGTTTTTTTTTATTCCATAGTTTCTAACCAAAAGGCCGTTTTTTTTTTTATACCATAGTTTCTAATCTTTTAGCTAGCTATTCCACGAAATTCGACTTCTTGGATAAACTAAATATCTAAATTCTAAACCATCGTAAATTCGTAATCACTATTTCATTCATTGCAAAATAATTGTTTTCAGATAAACTACACATAAACTTTGAAAAAAGAACAAATAATCAGTATATTTTTCTTTTAGTCAAAATGACAACTTTACTCTCCCTAAATTTATTAATGTTGTTTAAATTTTATAATTTCAATTTTGACTATGGTATTTTCATGACTTTGATACATTCACTTATACATTTATTTAAAAATAAATGATACGGAACAATAAAGCAGAACGAAGTAGTATTTAATAGAGTACGTAACTACGGAGGATGTCATTTTCAACTTCTGTGACCGATGCATAGTTTAAAGAGTTAATTTCAAAAATGTTCCCTGTGGTATGTCGGTTTTAATAGATATAGTCCTTTTACTTTTTTTTTAAACGGATCTTGTCCCTGTGGTTGCGACCCATAACGGGTTTGGTCCATTGACCAAATTTTCTGTTTGTTTGACCGTTTGAAGAGATGAAATGAGTAAACTACCCTCATATTATTATTATTAATATTATTATTATTATTATTATTATTATTGTAAACTCTAAATATATCATTTTTTCTTTCTTTAAACCAAAACATAACACACCCATATTTTCAAAAATCCCAAATCAGAAATTATTCATACCCAGATTTTCAAAAGTCAAACATATACACAATCAGATTTTTCTTTCCTCTTCAACTGTTACATGACCCATTCTCATAAATAGGGATGAGCTCGGGACTGGTACCGTACGAAACCGGCACCGTTTGGGTGGTACCGGTTTTTCTCCCGACCAAAAGTGAAGGTACCGTTCCCGGGACCGAGGACATATTCAGTACCGGTACCAGTTCCGGCACTCAGTTCAGGTTTTCCAATACATTCCCGTTTGAGTACCGTTTTACTTGTATCTTTAATATATTAACCATCTCTGTTTTCACGTGACGTTTTTAGATCTTCGATTTTATACTTTTCTATAAACCAAAAGTATGATCAATGAGCTGAATTTAAAGGTTGGTTATATAATTCGTAATTCACTTTACCGTAAAGTATGACATTCGACAAAACCTCATGAACAGTTTGATTACAGTTATTTTAGTTTAATGGTTTCACAATGAAAATTCAAACTAGTTAACTAGAGGACACATAAAGCTCCTATACAATATTTTTTTTTTTATGATAAGTTGTACGCCTTCTAGCTTATATCTTTCACGTCAATATATCAATAGAAACATTAAATTTGATGTCCATGGGACAAACAAAGCGGGTTGTTTATTGTATTGAAAGATTAATCCATATGGGTTTTGGTCAAACTGAATGATTTTCCAACTTAAAATATTCATGGGACAACTTACAACGGTGTTTGGCCAGCATAGTAATTCAAGAAAACACCCATTTGAAATCCGGTACCGAAATCGGTATTTCCCGTATGAGTCCCGTACCGATTTAGAATGGTACCGTTTTTATTTTGAGCTTTTTTTGTAGTACCGGCATTGTACCAAGTATAGCGAACCGGTACTGTCACGGGTCGGTACCGGTACGGTTCCGGTGCAATCCCGTTTTTTCGATACCTATGCTCATCCCTACTCATAAATCATCATCTTCAAACCTATTATTTTCAAAAATCTCAAATCAAAACAAATTTAATAACTACAAACAAGATCACAATTTTAATCTTCTAAAATATAACCATCATTCATCAATATATTCTTGATTTCTTCTAAAGCAACCTAAAAAATAACTCAAAACCACCACTACGACCGCCGCCGTCGCCACCTCCACCACGTTCATCAGATCCAGTCGCCACCACGTCACCACCTCCACCTTCGCCACTTCACTATCTGTGTCTTACGCTCCTCACCCATTTGAAAACATGTATTGCATAAACCACTTCAAGAACCACATAAGGATATAGAGTAAATCCACCTTCTTATCAAGTCCATGTATTGTACTCCCTCCGTCCCTAAATAAATGTCCACTTGGACTTTTTTTGGTCTTTATTATTCAACTTTGACCATAAATAATTTTGTTTGTGTTATATAATACTTGATGAAAATACTTTTAAAACCCAATCCATTCATATATTTTGCATCAAGTATTATATAACACAAACAAAAATATTTATGGTCAAAGTTAAATAATAAAGACCAAAAAAAATTCAAGTGGACATTTATTTAGGGACGGATGTAGTAATAAACTTCCCCAAACCATCTGAAAACACCATATCTTTTTTCTATTTCACAGATCTGTGGAGATGATGACATAGGTCTTAAGCCTCCAACGAATATAAAGAGATCTTATACCTTTGTAGTGTCTGTAGCGGGGGTTAGGTGGCGGACTGACGGATGGGGGTTGTTAGGTGACGGATATGGTGTTTATTGGGTGTTTGGTGGTGGGTATGGTGTTGGTCGTTGATGGAGAGATCACAACAAGAGCATCCGAGGTGGTGGTGGTGGGCGTCAGTGATGGAGGTGGCCGGTGAAAATGACTGGTGAAGGTGTTTGTGTTTTTGATTTTTTATTAGATAGAGAGAGATATAAAAAGAATGAGTTAGATATAAGGTTGAAAATGAAAAAGAAAAAGATAAAAGGAAAAAGAAATAGTATGAGCTCATGGCTCCACTTTGTTATTATAGTTTAATATATTGGAAAGACGAAAATACCCTTCTAACTAACGGTCAAAATAGTCAAACTGATCAACTAAACAGTCAAAAAAATGGAAAATTTGATCAAGGGACTAAACTCGATATGAGTCGCAACCACAGAGACCAAACCCGTTAAAAAAAGTAAAAAAACTAAATTCGTTAAACTCGATAAACCACAGGACCATTTATGAAATTAACTCTAGTTTAAATGAATCTGCTAAGTTCCAAGTCCAAAACATGTTAAAGTTTTATACATCGAGTAATGTAATTTCTCATTTTGTAAAAGTTCTTTTCAAAAATTGACTATTAAAAGACAAACAATGTTGGAATCTTGTGTGACAAATGCTGACAACTGAACAACGGAAAGTGATTTTTGGTACATACAATTTTAACTTGAGTTGTTTGTATTGGATACGAATACGACTAGAGATGTACAAATTACGTAAAATTTTACTCTCGTAGGTCGTAACCGGGCCTAGAAAGTTTTGTTCCTGTTGAGGTAAAATCTTAACCCGGGTTCGTTAGGTCCGTTTCTTGAACTTATATGAACCTGAAACAAAGATAACACACGTTAGCCTCGCCTTGAGTTTTATCTCAAGACCAAGCACCGGTGTGAGGATAAGTATCCGTTCGGACGGGAGTAATAAATGTGAGTTATAAGTGAGTAGTAAATGAGAGGGAGAGAAGTTAATACCAGTGTATTGAATGTGTTGGGGTATTTATAGCACCCTAATCACTGTGTTTCCACTGTACCTAACAAGGAGCCGATCTATGCACAGTGACCTGTAGGCCACTGTGCATGTACATGAAGAACTGTTCCGTAAAACCTGGGGCGGCGTACTTGGATGATATATCCCATGAAACCTGGAGGCGGCAGCACTGTGCGTGTCTTGTTCCTTCCCAAGAGTCTTTCTATTATTATTATTATTATTATTATTATTATTATTATTATTATTATTATTATTATTATTATTATTATTATTATTATTATTATTATTTATATTTATTAAGTCCGGACCGGATGGCCTGAATGAGGTCCGTCCGGCGTATGTCGTCCGGACACATACACGAACATGTCCCTCTCCCAAGTATTGTAGTTTTGATTTCTAAATCAAAGGTACAATATTTGAAAGCTGCTAACGAACGGACAAACGCAATAAATGCGGAAGGTTAAAAGAATACCATGAGTCATGCTTGGGTTTTACCACACCTCTTCTTTTCACTGTCTGCCTCCGAACGATTTGTGATCATCCTTTCCGTCTTCAGGTGCGTCCATCTTTCTTCTTACTTTCTTGTTTAGACTTTTCATTCCATCTCCTCCGACTCTCAAGACATGTCAAACGACCATTCTACTCCGGACAACTAGGAGGGTACGAGTGATACCTCTTACGTCCCCAAGTTTGACATGCATATTCATACTTCCATTTTGAATGAGGCTGGCGTAAGTTGGATTGCCAAGACCTACGGTATTCCGCTTGACCTGAATCCTCGTCCTGCTCCGGACGGAACAACCATCCTTAATGTGCCGGATGACGCAATTGGTTTATACGTCCACTTTTTCAAACAAGGCGGTTTCAGGGTTCCCGTCTCTACGTTTCTTTTGAGGGTTTTGAAGTATTTTAGAGTCCATATTTCTCAGCTGGTGCCGATTGGCATAAACCGGACTACTATGTTTGAGATGTATTGCAAAGCTTTAGACATTGATCCTATCGTTCTTCTGTTCCGGGTTTTTACAAGCTCTGCGAACAAGGCCACTGGTTTTCTTTCCAAGCCCGGACCGGCAAGACTTACAAGCCCTACTTTAAGGAAATAAAGTCCAGTTTCAAGAACTGGAAGAATCAGTTTTTCTTAGTTGATCGGAGGGCGATTCCTATCGCCATGCCATGGCGTCATTCAGATTCGAACATCTCAGATCCTCCCCCGGCTGCCGGTTCTTATGATGAGGATTTAGTTGCGAGGCTGCGGGAGGTAGTTATTCCTCTACACAAGCCGCATCCCAGCTTGTTGTATGCCGCTGGGCTTAGTTCCGTATGAAAGTATGCCGGACACAAGCCTGTTTTGAAGGGTTCGGGGGGAGATGGTAATATGCCCCTTTATATATTTTGATTGCCCTTTTCGTGCCTAACTCTTTCCATCTTACGTTTTGTTGTTCTTTGTTTTTGTGATGCAGTTGTTACTATGTCTGAGTTTCTTCGCTTTCCTAATTTTGAGGGATGCAAGGTTTCTGTTGGGCAGCCTTTAGCTGAGGGGGAGGTACATGTGACCCATACCACCCCTCCGGCAGAGAATGGTGCGGCCATTCCTGCCAAATCAAAGTACATGCAGGTAGTTGAGTCGCCGAATGAGTTGGTGGTGGCCGCTAGGAAGATGAAAGAGGACCTAGCGGCGGTGAAGGCGGCGTCCGAAGGGGAGGGGCAATCCAAAAAGAAACGTGCTGCTGCGGGGGGGGGGGGGTCTCGTGTGTCCAGAAAGAAGAAGCGTGTTGAAGAATCTCCGGACCACGAACTGAGCTCCACCCATATCTCTTCTCCTAATCCAATCAGCCAGGCTGTTCCTATTCATGTTCACTCCGATTCTTCCCATCATGAGGAAGAGACACATACTGAGAGGTTGATTTCTCTTCGTCACCAGAGTGATGAATTTGAGTCGCCCTCACCTGGCTGCCGATCCCCGTCTGTGGAACCTGCTGGTAATGAGGAGGGGAATACTGCTTTGTCTGTTCAGCCGCTGAGCCCGTCGTTCGTCCATTCAGGTTTGTTCCGAATGATTTGTTTGCTCTATTTGTACTAGTTGTTTTGGTTCTAACGTTTTTGCTATTTTCAGCTCATGCCTCCGGAGATCAGGAGTGGCCTCTTGCTTTCATATCCGGTCATGCGGGCGAGGGAGAGGGTGAGTGACTTGGTGTTTCCTTTATTCGTCCCTTTTTCCTTTTCTTAATCTTTACCTTATTTGCATGCCACTCGTTACTCCTTAGGTACCTCTGGTGATCGTTTTGGCAACCGGGTCTTCACTCCCCAATGGGGGTTGACCGAGAGCTCCAGGATGAACAATGCCGCTAACTGCAGGAATATGTTGAAGAACTTGTTCACTTCGGTGGACTATGAATTCTATACCGATGGGATGTCTGATGAAGGAGCTCTCAAGTGGTCATGGCGCTCGCTGGGAATGTGCATACAAACCCAGACGAACGTGTTTTTGCGGTTTGAAGAGCTCTCCGAACGGTTTGCCGATCTTTCCCATAAGCATGAGTCTTGCAAGGATGTTGAGCTCCGGTATAAGGAGTGTAAGAAAGAGTTGCTGGGGACCAAGGCTGAGAGGGACGTTGCGATCGATAAAGCTGCCCGGGTTGAGCAAGAGAAAATGAACTTGATCATTGCTGGGGCCGACCAGGCCAATAAGATCAGAGACCTGGAGGCCAAGCTTGCCGCATCGGAAGCGGAGAGCCGAAAGTTGGCGAGAGAGAGAGAGGGAGAATTTTGCTGTGGAGTGTGGGCAGGGAGTGGTTGCTAAGCAACGCTTGATCCGGGATTATTTCCCTACCTTTGTTCGACGACTCCTTCAAAGTGTTGAATACAAGAAGAGTTTGTCTGTCCCGTTCAACATGGTCATTGCTGCCGGATGGCTCAAAGGGTTACGGGAGGGTCGCTCCCCCGAAGGTGTGAAGGCCATCTTGGATGCCTCCTCTGGCTTCGATTTGGAGGCCTATGACAAGCTCAAATATGTTTATGATGAGCTGTTTGACAAGAGGTATCCTTATGTGGATAAAATTGCTAATGCTTATCTTCGGACTCCGAGAGAGCTGCAGAACTTGTTGTCGGACGAAACCCCTCCCACTCCCGGACAAGGATTTTCTGGCTCTGCGCAGCCTTGACTCTTGTAATAGCTTAGTTTGTCCTTTTATCAAGTGATTGTTTCATTTTGTATGAAGTCCGTTGGAACAAAAAATATTGTCTCTTGTATTTTGTTTATCCGAAAATAGTTATTCGTCCGTCGCTTGATGGGCTGAAAATTTTGCTCTGACACTTTCTTGGATTATTGTTGTGTTGTGTATATATATATATATATATATATATATATATATCTTTTTGTGTTCGATAAATATTATTCGGATTTTTAACCTTGTATGCAATGAGCCGTGGATTTTGACAATTCGATGAATAACACCTAAGTCCTCCCTGTGTGAATAGCACGTTGGGGACTCTAACCGTCCGGTGAATATCACCTAGGTTCTTCCCGTGTGAATAGCACGTTTGGGGAATCTAACCGTTCGGTGAATAGCACCTAGGTTCTTCCCATGTGAATAGCACGTTTGGGGAATCTAACCGTTCGGTGAATAGCACCTAGGTTATAAGTAATAGACATTGACTACGCATTCGATCGGAGGTAGCTAGCCGTCCGTCGGAGTCATTAACGACTTATGTCTAACATCAATTTGCCGAAAAATTGCTATCATTCCATCTTGGAATGCAGCTCATATTTCATTTCATATATTTCAAACATTTGGTCAAAATTACATTTGTTACATATAGCATCTTCTTAAATTCGTTGCGTTCCAAGTGCGTGGTACTTCTCTGTCTTCCATCGTCATTAGCTTGTAAGAGTCATTCTGAAAGGCCTCTATCACCCGATATGGACCCTCCCAAGTAGGTCCTAGCTTCCCCAGATTCTCCACTCTACTAGCCTCATTCTTTTGGTACACAAACTCTCCAACCTTGAAGGATGCCGGACGGACTCTCTTATTGTAATACTGCTCCACCTTGGACTTTTACTTTGCTTCCCTTATGGCCACTTCTTCTCGCCTTTCTTGCAATAGGTCTAAGTTTAGACGCATTCCTCTTCATTCATCCCTTCCTGAACCATCATGGTCCTGTGCATCGGCATTCCAATCTCCGCCGGGATCACCGCTTCGCTCCCATATGTGAGACTGAACGGCGTTTCACCATTACTCGTCTTTAGCGACGTTCGGTGAGCCCAGAGAACGTTGGGGAGTTCATCCACCCAGCCGGCCCTTTCTCTCCCTAAGCGTGTCTTTATCCCGTTCATGAGATTTTTGTTCGCCATTTCTACTAGCCCATTGGCCTGTGCGTGTGCTACTGCTGTATTTATCTGCCTGATCTTCAACGTTGCACACCAGGTTTTGAATGGATCATTTACAATGTTCGTCCCGTTATCCGTGATGATAACGGCTGGCAAGCCGAACCGACACACTATGTTGTTCCATACAAATTTGATGACTTCTTTCCCTGTGGTTTTGGCTAAAGGTTTTGCTTCGATCCATTTCGTGAAGTAATCAATCGCAACTATGACATATTGAACCTTCCCTGGTGCTGCTGGAAGAGGGCCGAGGACATTCATTCCCCACTGATAGAATGGCCATGGTGCCATGATGGTCGTCATGAGATTTTTTGGTAACTTAGGCACTGAAGCGTGTATCTGGCAAGAGTCGTACCTTTGTATTTCCTCTGTTGCATCTCGATGCAGGTTGGCCAATAGTATCCCTCCCGGATAACCTTTGCCACCACCGAACGTGGGCCGGATTGCATTTCGCACGCCCCCATATGTAATTCCCGAATGACATAATTGGCTTGTAGAGGACCGACACATCGCAGCATGGGCATCAAATAAGACTTCTTGAATAGTACGTCCCCTTCCATGACGTATTGGCTGATTTTCATGCGGAGGGATCTGGCTTCATTCTTGTCGTCCGGCCATATCCCTTCCTTAAGACACTTTACAATTGGAGTCATCCAATTGTCCTCCTCTTCTTCCACTATCGCATTGACCTCCGTTGCTTCCACTGACGGTTTGCTCAGTACTTCCACCAGAATTTCCTTAGTGAGATGGTTGAATGCAACTGAATTCAGTTTACTGAGGATGTCTGCCTTTTGATTTTGGTTGCGGGGAACGTTCACTATCCGAAACTTCTGAAAGTGGCTTATGTTGCTTTTTGCTTCGGCCAGGTATTTGATCATATTGTCGCTGCAAGCCACGAATTCGCCGTTGATCTGCCGGGCGACCAACTGGGAATCGACCTTTACGGATAGTTCGGACACCTTCATTTCTTTGGCCATTCTCAGCCTGGCGAGTAACGCCTCATACTCCGCCTGATAGTTTGTGCTTTTGAAATCTAGCCTGAGAGCATATGTATATTCAGTTTTCGTTGGGCTAATCAGAACCAGTCCTGCTCCAGATCCGCTTTTCCCTAACGCTTCTTCCGTATAGAGCGTCCATTCATTCCCTTCGTCTGGATTCTTTGGCTCGGCTGTTACTTGCTCCACCATCTTTCCGTTACTGTCCACAGGGATTTCATTTATGAAGTCCGCCACCACCTGGCCCTTGACGACGTTCTTGGGTTCGTACACTATGTCATATGTTCCTAGCTCGATCGAATATTTTGCCAACTTTCTGGAGGATTCCTCTTAACTCAGGATCTACCTGATTGGTTGATCGGTGATGACCTTGATTGGGTGTGCCTCAAAATACCTCCTGAGCCTTCTTGACGTATGAAGTAGTGATAAAGCCAACTTCTCTAGGGGAGCATAATTACACTCGGCCTCATGCAGAGTCCTGCTGACATAATGTACCGGGAGCTGTTTTCCTTTCCGTTCGACAATCAGAACGGCACTGACCGCCTCCTTCGTGGCAGCCAAGTAAACACATAGCTTTTCCTTCGGCTTGGGGGAAGCCAAGGAGGGAAGGTTGACAATGACTTTCTTGAGTTCTTGGAAGGCTTTTTCTGCATCCTCTATCTGGCGATATTCGTCCCTGTTGGTCTTCGTGATATTCTTTAAAGTTTCAAAGAAAGGAAGAGCTCTTTCGGCCGATCGAGCGAGGAACCGGTTCAGGACGGCCAGTTTTCCTGATAAGTTTTGCATTTCCCTTAGCGTCCGGGGGGACTGCATATCTGTAATGGCCTTCGTTTTTGCTGGGTTTGCTCGTATACCCTCAGATGTTACCATGTATCCTAGGAACTTTCCTTCCTCAACACCGAATGAACACTTTTTGGGGTTAAGCTTCATGTTTACCCTTATGAGATTGTCAAATGTTTCCGCCACATCAGCCAATAATGCCCTCTCCGTTGAACTCTTGATTACCATGTCATCGACGTACGCTTCTAGGTTCCAGCCGATCTGAGATTGGAAAGCTGAATCCACCAATCGCTGGTATGTGGCTCCTGCGTTCTTTAGACCGAACGGCATCTTAGTGTAGCAGTAAGTTCCTTGGTCGGTGTAGAACGCTGTTTTTTCCTTGTCCTGTTCGGCCATTTGCACTTGGTGATACCCCTTGTACGCATCCAAGAAGCACTTATATCTGGAGCCTATTACTGATTCTATTTTTAAGTCAATCTCCGGGAGAGGGTAGTAATCCTTCGGGCATGCATAGTTAATGTTCTTGAAATCAATACACATCCTCCAACTTCCATCCCCTTTTTTCACTAATACCGGATTGGATATCCAGGTCGGATATTTAACCGGCCTTACTATGCCCGCTTTTAACCATTCGGCCACTTCCTTCGCCACTACTTGACTTTTTTCCGCCGAGAGGGTTCTTCTTTTTTGACTGACCGGGGTGATTGATGGGTTGGCATTTAACGTGTGTTCCATGATTCGCCGAGGAACACCCGTCATGTCGGCTGGATCCCATGCGACGATATCTAAATTTTTCTTGAGGAGGGCCTTCAGACTTTCTGACCCGGATGGAGATAGGTTCCGTCCTATAGTTATGGGCTGGTCCGGGTAGGCCGGGTTTACCAGGACTTCTTCGGTCAAGCCAACTTCTTTTTGCACTTCCTTTTTCTCTTCATCCTCAACCATCCTTCTCTTGTCTAACTGATTTGAGTTATTTTTAGTACGTTTTTCCGAAGGAATATTCGTGAAGATATTTCCCCGGGTCGTTCTCCCAACGAAGGTTTGACGGCGTTTAAGTCGATTCGGTGTCGTGAAAATGTGAAGTGAATTAGTGAACGTGAAAGATTATTTTGGTATTAATTACACTAAAATATGGAAAATTAAAAGCAATCTACTTTTAACAAATTAAAGCACACAAAAAGAAATCAAATAACGCAAATCCCGGGCTAATCCCGAGATTTATAAAACTAATAGTGAAGAAATAAACCTAAAGATGCGAGGCTAAAAACCTAAAGGACTGAAAATGTAATTTATTTAAAACTAATTTTATAAAAGAAAATAAAGAACATGAAAGTTTTATAAAACCCGAGGGACTAAAATTGTAAAATCTGAAACTAGTTTAGACTTAATAAAAGACAGGGACTAAAACTGCCAAAAAAACAAACTACTTAACACTAAAAGTACTTAGCCTCGATTTAAACTAAAGCAGAAACTACAGGGACCAAAAATGACAAAGACAGATATTTGTTTTATTTTCTAAATAAGCAGACAGTCCTAACTAGCTCTTTTCAAAAGCTTGTAATAACCTCTAAACTTAATCAATTTCAAAAATAAAAGCAGTTTTAGAAAGCTTATCAAACAGAGATTATTAAGATCTAAAAAGCCCTATCACAAAAACTTAATCCCTAAGTTAAATTTGGCCTAGATCAGTAGTGAAAAACCACTCAATAGCTGCTGCACTACTTTGGACATATCCGATCAGTTTTGTTTGGCTGAATTTGCAGCCCTAGAAAAAGCACTTAAATAAGCCGAAAACCTAAATCCCAGATGTAGAACCTTAAGACACCTACTTGAACTATGTGAATACCAAAAACGAAGTTCTAAGCTTATCTAGTTAAGCCAGAATTAAGCCTATGACAGCAGTCCAAATTCCACTAAACATTGCACTATTTTTGACAGCAGAAATGGCGCAAAAAGTGGGCACAGATTACTCTAAATCTATCCAACTTTGCAGACTCTTATTAGTATCTTAGATGAACCTCAAAAATTTGCCGCAATGAAAATCTAAAAACTTAGCTTAATAACAAACAACTCTAAAATAAAAACAACTTAAGATCTAATGAAATTTTCTCTAAACTGATGCCTATATTAAACCACTAAAACTACTTTTCTTAAAACTAATCAAAAGTAATAAAACAAGAGCAGCTAATAAGTAAGAAGCAAATCAAAAAGAAAAATAGAACACTACTCACAAGGTGGTCCTGCTGCACATGTAGTAATCTCAGATCATCAAAACCAAACCTACCCAGGCTTAAGAAAGCCAACCTTATACCCAATATCCAGCTTACTTTATCATCAGCTTATCCCAGCTTTTCCAAATAGCTTAGACAGTTGACCTGTTGACTTTCAGTTTTGACTTTTTGACTTTGCTGAATAAAAGACAGAATTGACTAGATAACAACTTATAATAAGCTAGTGAGCTTATCTAAGCTTATATAACTCTGAAAAACAGCTTATTGAAGCTGTGGTTTTAATTTTTTTTTTTTTTTTTTTTTTTTTTTTATTTTAAAAGAAATAACAAAAGTTGAGATTGAAAACAGAATCAAGCTAGAAATTATTTAAAACAAGCTACTAACGATTTCAATAATCCAAATTCAGAAGAACGAATACAATTTAAACAAGATCAAAAATAGGAGCTTAAAACAGAAATTTCATTAATAATTCAAAGTTTACAATAAGAAATTTAAAGACTACAATTAAAAACTAATTTTTGCAGCATAACATTACATTCCAAAAACTAACTTCATTACATGAGAATCGAGGTCCTATTTATAGCCGAAGGGAGAACCTTCTGGGTTGTCCACGCTGGCGATCCTCGTGTGTCCACAGCTATCTATCACCCTTAGATCACATCTTGCTCACCAAGCTTCATTTCCAGCCTTAGGATCAAACGTGTGAGGTGTTTGGTCCAATCACTCGCTGCCATGTGTCATTCTTCTTGTCAGACCCTTCTAGAGAACCAATCATTTGTCCTTTTTGCCCTTAATTGCGGTTAAATTCGTACGGTGAATATTAGGGTTCTAGGATGAATAGTAAAAATTGGGATTGGGGGTGAATTTTGGGAGGCGGGTTTATTTTAGTGAGAGAGAAGGGTGTGAATTTTTATTTTATTTGACTTGTTTGACTGTGTTAGTTAAAAGGGAGGATAGGGTTAACCGGGTATTTTGATGGGCTCGGGTATGGGCTGTAGAGGAGAGTGGGTTGGGTAGATGGTTTATAATTTTGGGCTGGATATAGTTTTAAGTGGAGGATGGGTTGGGTTTTAATCAAACCGGATTTGGGTGGTGGGCTAGGTTATGTGGATTTAGTTGTAGGGACTAAATGTGTATTTTCTGGATTCTCAAGAGACCAATGCTGCCATTATTTAAAAGATAATCCAAGAGCTGAATTTGACAACTTCTGATAGATGGAGGACCTCGGTTGACTTTTTGACCATAATTTCTTCCCGGCATCGGCTAAAAATAATACTTTCATATCTCGTGCTCGTTTTTCCGGTACTTTCTTGATTTTTGTCCTTTTCTTCAATATCCGTGCCTGCATATGTAAAAACACAAAAACACAATATATCTGGCATTTTGGTCGGGTTTTTGGTCGTTTTGGGTCCGGTTTTGGTCGAGAAAAGGTATGTGTTTTAGCACATACCAAAATTCCCCCAGACTAAGATATTGCAATGTCCTCATGCAATGTTATAAAACACGTTTTTGGAACCGAAAATTTCCAATCTCTTTTTACTAACTTTGAGAAGTAGCAAAATTTTCAAAAGAGATTAAGAAATTTTAAAGTTCTAAAAACTCCCCGATTTTCCATTTTATTCTATTTTTGTATTTTTATATATTTCTTATTATTCATGTGACGGCTTTTGTTGACAATCATTATCTTTCGATAACTTTTAGGATCTTCGAGTAGGAAACACGACTCAATAAGAAGTGACCATACGGATAAAATTCGTCATTCCTGATTTTTCACTAGTCCCCAAACTAAGCTTAAAAACGAAATCATTGTCATTTACAAGTTAGATTGCCAACACTACTCAGAAAGCTAATTGTGGACTTCTTGTTCCCAAATTCCTATTTTCCTCTATTTATTTTATTTTTGGTGAGAAATGAATTTCTTCAAATTCTCATTTCGATAATTTTTAGGCCGATAAAGATACCTAGTTTAGACGCTAAGTAGTTTCCAAACCTTCCCTCGGAAACCGTTGTATACAAAAATGAGGTCCACATCAAGGTCTCTGATTTAACACGATTTTGAGGATATCCCTTTATTTGCGACCGAAACAACTCATCTACGAGTCCAGAGACGGAAGCCTTTATTAGGACACCCCCGGAGTCGAAGTTTGGCATTTTTAAACATTATTAAGCACATTAACGTATTTAATCCTTGGCCCTTTATAACAATCACAACATCGGCTGCGAACCGGCAAGATGTGATAGTCTATTATGACCTTGGAATTTTTCCTCTGCCTTTATTAGAAGTCTACAACATCGGCTGCGAACCGGCAAGATGCAGAAAACTTTTTATGGATTTGGATTATTATTATTCATTATCATCTTAATTATTTGCCAAACCCCAAGTCCTACGGCTTTTATAACAATCCCAACATCGGTTGCGAGCCGGCAAGATGGAATAGTCTATTACACCGTAACACTGGCAGTACCTTGATGTGTACCCAACTTTCATAAGCAAGAATTCTCTAAGGAAGAAATAAAAACTAATTATCGCCAAAACTAAAATAGCTTTAATTATTCCTAGATTACTATTTTTGAGTGAAACAAGCTTATGGGAACAAAAAGCCACAAGTAACTTCGATGAGCTCTAAAGAGATCCAACTACTCTACGTTTAGCAATCTAACTTATAAACAACTCTATCATTTCTCGTTCTTCGCAAATTTAAAATCTTAAATAATAAGATCCGCGAATGCTTAGCCTTATAATCAAGCCATGCATATATAAAGTCAAATACGGGAACTTGCAAACTCTTAAAAAGAATTCGCGTTTTATAGCTCCTTGTGTAAAAGACTAGCACGAGCTTATGGATTATAAATGGTTAAGGGAACAAGCTAGGGCTCAACACGCCCGGTCAAGTCAGAATTTTATTCCTACTCTCTCCAGCGGAAAATCAACAAAAATGTCAAAATTTATTATATTTTTGTAAAATTTTTTAAATTTTTCTCATTTTTTTGGATTTTTCAATTTTTGGAGGAAAAACGGGGTTGCATGAGAAAACGGCAAAAATGCAAGGCAAAAATCAAATCGACAGATTACCCCCCCAGACTAAAACGAGACATTGTCCTCAATGTCTTAAAGGTAAGGGTTCTCCTACATAAATCTAAGGCCGTTTATTAATTATGCCAAAAGATAGATGTAAACGATAAGATTTAGGATATCGATAAGCAGCGAATGAGGAAACTCGAGTAGCGTGAAGGAAACTACGAGCACGAGAGTCTTCATCATCGGGCATTCCTGGACACATCACAAGAAAAACCACGAAACACAAGATACGGAAGAGGTAGCCCTCCTCACTCACTTATTAGAAAATAGAAAAGGAGATAGATTGATAAGCATGGGGTGCCTCCCACGAAGCGCTTGTTTTTGGTAACCGAGTCACATGAGCTTGACTCGACCCCGAATTTAATTGTCCTTGGGGGAGCAAGTGGAAAAGATAATCTCAATCGGACTTTCGTTCAAGATGTTTGGATAAACATTGAAGCATACGAAAGTTCCACTCCGATGAGATACCCGCGGTATTTTTTAGAAAGAATAACCAGAAGTGGTAATACCGGGGTCAAAGGTAATATCCTCACTCCCGAAGGAGTGAAGGATGGGAGAAGGCACAACATATGTGATGAAGAGCATAAAGATGTTGAGGATGATCATAATAAGCTCTTCATCATCAGCAGAAATTTTGTCAAAAGTCTCGGGAGGAGGGTTGGGATGAAATCTTTATGAGAAGGTATGCCTCCCCCCAGACTAGAATCTTCCTCCAGATCAAAATAGAATTGATCGTATTCCGGAGGAGATATGCAATGAGTGAGTTCACCGGAGAACTCCTCATGAAGAGAATCAATCATATGATGATTTGTGAGCTCAGGTTCCGTCACAGACTCATCACTTTCCTCCATCTGACTATCAAAGATTAGATTATCCGAAATCAAAGTAAACCCCGATTCGAACTCAAACAGAGGGTTGGTGATAGTTGTTTTGAAAGTTTCGGGAACAAGGTCATCAAATTTCTTTGGTAGATTGATTTCAACTTCCTTCGGAGGGAGAGAAAGAGATGGCTCTTGGTCTAATAATTTTTCAAAAAGAAATTCTCCCTCCGGATTAAGACAAGAATCATCAATTTCCGGTGAAATTGATTCATCTTTGAAAAACACCTCGAGCTCTTCCCGCAAGATCACACTTCCCTCAATTGGAGGAGAAGGATGGGAAGAGTCGGAATTAAGAATCTCGATGTGATAAACTTGTTCTGGAGGTGGGACAAGTGGTGTGCTCTTAGAGCTAGCAATTTCCACCGCTTCCGTTGTAGTCTCCGATTCGTCTTCATCATCGTCGTCAAGAACACTCTTAGCATTTGCGGCACAACACTCAAACCATTTGCTCGATCCAGGATTGATTTTCATAGCCTTGAGCTCAGCACGTTTTTCTGACATGCTCTTGACCGTGAATCTTGAAAGGTTTGGATCAACTCTTTTAGGAGCAATTACGGGATCGGACTTTTGATCAACCGTAGCGACATTGCATTTGTCAGTTTGAGGTTTCGAGTTCGGATTAATATTGAACGTAACTTTTTCCTTATCGACCCGCAAAGTAATTTCTTCACCATAAACATCGATCAAAGCCCGCCCGGTCCTCAAGAATGATCTTCCTAGAATGAGAGGAACCCGGGGGTCGGCGTCAAAATCAACTACCACAAAATCTGCTTGAAAATGGAACTGCCCCACCTTTACAAAGACATCCTCGGCTACACCCTTAGGAAGGGTTATGGACCGATCCGCAAGCTCGAGGGTCATGCAAGTGGGGGTAAGTTCGGGCAAAGAAAGTTTCTTCCAGATGGATAACGGCATTAGGTTGATGCTCGCACCGAGATCGGCCAAGGCGTGACATTCAACCATTCCCGGAAATTCACATGGGATGAGAAATTTTCCGGGATCTCCAAGCTTTTTCGGAAGCTTTTTGAGAATTGCCGCGGAGCAGTTTTCGTTCACTGGAGTTTTTGTCATTTCAAATAATTTTTCTTTATTGCTCAACAAACTTTTGAGTGTGGAAGTGAATTTAGGCATCAAGAGCAAAGCATCCGCGAAGCTTATATCAAAATGTAATTCTTGGAATATTTGAAAGAATTTTTCCATTTGACTCGAAGCTTTATCACGGAGCTTTTGATCACTCAATCTCGAAGGATACGGAAGATTTGCTTTGACGGGAATTTCTTCAGGAGCTTTTTCTTTTGGTTCAACATTTTTCGGTTCAGATGGATGGACGACCGGAGGTTGGACGTTTTTGGTTCCTCCGTTGTTAGTAGGAGGTTCCGTGTCCTTGGTCACCTCGGTCTCACGGACGACTACCTTGGGAGGTAGAGAAGAATCGGTAGTCGGAGCCTTGGGTCCATCATATGAAACACCGCTCCTAGTCGTGATCGCCTTAGCATCGCCCCTCGGGTTGGCAATCGTGTTGCTTGGAAGAGTAGTGGTACCCGAACCCGAGGGTCGATCATTTAAACGTTTGTTCAATTCGGTTATCTGATTAATCATCATTCTATTCATTTCCTCTTGTTTCTTTTGTTGTTGTTGGTTTTGAAGAATGAATTGCTTTAATAACTCATCCGAGGGCGATGGGTTTGGCACAAATCCTTGATTTTGATTGTTTGGAAGATTTGGCCCTTGGTTGTTTTGAACAAAACCTTGGTTGTTTTGAAAATTTCCCTGATTAAAATTTCCTTGATTCGGGGCTTGGTTATAATTCCCTTGGTTTTGATAAACTTGATTGCCCCGATTTTGATTTTGATTATTTGGAACATTACGGTTTTGCACTTGCTGATTTTGATTTGGCGGGAAACCGGGTGGTCCGAGGAAGTTGTTAGAACGGTAGCTGAGCAAATTACGGTCACCTTGGGGTTGGTAACCGTTACCACCCGTGTTGTAGGTTCCCGTAGCAGCATAAACATTCTCTTGAGTGTAGCCACCGGAGGCTGGGCACTCGAAATATTGGTGAGGACCACCACATGTCTCACAACTATGATTAACAACATTGACTTGATTGTTGTTGTTTTGAGTTGAAATCTGATTTTGATGAATTCTCAAGATAGCCGTTGACAAATCATTCATTTGTTTAGAAAGAGCGGCTATCTCGGAAGTAGATGAATCAGTGCTAGATCTTGTTGACTCATTCCTTTCGGCAGAGGAATCCCAAAAATTATGGTGGGCGGTCATGTTTTCAATAAGATCATAGCACTCTTCGGGTCGACATTTCATAAACGTACCACCGGCAGCAGCATTAATCGTATCACGGTGTTGTAAAGTCAAACCGTTATAGAATGTATCTATAATAGTGACCAATAACATATTGTGGTTCGGACACCGATCAATCGATAACTTGTAGCGTTCCCATGCCTCAAACAATGATTCATCGGGAAGCTGACGGAAATTGCTAATCTCATTCCTTAATTTCGTCACCATCGACGGTGGGAAATATTTCGCCAAGAATTTCGTAACCATTTCGTCGAAACTACGAATGGAGTTCTTGGGAAGACGATCAAACCAAGCGGTGGCATGATGCGTCAATGAATAAGGAAAGAGATATAGACGGAGGGCGTCATCGGAGACCCCATGTTGTTTCATACTTTGGGTGACGGTGATAAATTTATCAAGATGCTTGTTCGCATCATCACCCGGCAAGCCATGGAATTGGCACGAATTTTGGACTTGTTGAATCATATGATGCTTAAGTCCAAAATCGGCGGCTTGAATATTGACGGGGGCAATCGGGCCACCACGTCCGTGCATTGTGGGTTGGCACAGCTCCTCCATCGTTCGGAGATCGGGAGCTGGCATGTGATTATCACCACCCACCGGCGGGTGTTGATTATTTTGGTCGTCGGCCATTTCTTCAACGTTTGAGAAATGAACACGGTGATTGTGACGAATAATCCTCTCGGGATTCGATAGTGGTGAAAGAAGAGGGTGAGAAGTAGAAGATCGGGTGTGCATACACCAAAAACAAAATCAAAAAGGAAAACCAAATTTGAAAAGAAAATATTTTTGGATTTTTGTTTTTATAGAAAATATTAAATTTATATTCTTTTTGGTGATCGTTAATCAACCGTACTCGTTTCTTTCAAAACTACGCGCAGCGTGGCGGGAGAGAAGAATGGATCTCTCTTCGGTCTGCAATTTAATGTCAAGACCTCCTTAAACCCCGTAATTAGGTTGTAGTAAAGAAATAATCCAAGAAACGTTTAATTTTCCGATCTCTTTTGTTGTTATTTCGGAATGGTTTACAACCGCCCTCCTTCAACGGAAGACCGAGGATGTTTATTAAGATGTATTTATGAAAACACTTTAGGAAAAGTGTTTTATTTATTATATTTTTGTATTTTTTATTTTTATGAAAACAAAAACTTCCGAGGAAGGGTCTTCAAAACACAAAATACGATATGAATCAACGACAACGTTTCAAGCCTTCCCCGGCAGCGGCGCCATTTTGATTTGAGTTATTTTTAGTACGTTTTTCCGAAGGAATATTCGTGAAAATATTTCCCCGGGTCGTTCTCCCAACGAAGGTTTGACGGCGTTTAAGTCGATTCGGTGTCGTGAAAATGTGAAGTGAATAAGTGAACGTGAAAGATTATTTTGGTATTGATTACACTAAAATATGGAAAATTAAAAGCAATCTACTTTTAACAAATTAAAGCACACAAAAAGAAATCAAATAACGCAAATCCCGGGCTAATCCCGAGATTTATAAAACTAATAGTGAAGAAATAAACCTAAAGATGCGAGGCTAAAAACCTAAAGGACTGAAAATGTAATTTATTTAAAACTAATTTTATAAAAGAAAATAAAGAACATGAAAGTTTTATAAAACCCGAGGGACTAAAATTGTAAAATCTGAAACTAGTTTAGACTTAATAAAAGACAGGGACTAAAACTGCCAAAAAAACAAACTACTTAACACTAAAAGTACTTAGCCTCGATTTAAACTAAAGCAGAAACTACAGGGACCAAAAATGACAAAGACAGATATTTGTTTTATTTTCTAAATAAGCAGACAGTCCTAACTAGCTCTTTTCAAAAGCTTGTAATAACCTCTAAACTTAATCAATTTCAAAAATAAAAGCAGTTTTAGAAAGCTTATCAAACAGAGATTATTAAGATCTAAAAAGCCCTATCACAAAAACTTAATCCCTAAGTTAAATTTGGCCTAGATCAGTAGTGAAAAACCACTCAATAGCTGCTGCACTAC
This sequence comes from Artemisia tridentata subsp. tridentata, assembly GCA_021014915.2. NCBI lineage: Eukaryota > Viridiplantae > Streptophyta > Magnoliopsida > Asterales > Asteraceae > Artemisia > Artemisia tridentata. The sequence goes on from CP139508.1 coordinate 391,060,923, forward strand.
TTTGGACATATCCGATCAGTTTTGTTTGGCTGAATTTGCAGCCCTAGAAAAAGCACTTAAATAAGCCGAAAACCTAAATCCCAGATGTAGAACCTTAAGACACCTACTTGAACTATGTGAATACCAAAAACGAAGTTCTAAGCTTATCTAGTTAAGCCAGAATTAAGCCTATGACAGCAGTCCAAATTCCACTAAACATTGCACTATTTTTGACAGCAGAAATGGCGCAAAAAGTGGGCACAGATTACTCTAAATCTATCCAACTTTGCAGACTCTTATTAGTATCTTAGATGAACCTCAAAAATTTGCCGCAATGAAAATCTAAAAACTTAGCTTAATAACAAACAACTCTAAAATAAAAACAACTTAAGATCTAATGAAATTTTCTCTAAACTGATGCCTATATTAAACCACTAAAACTACTTTTCTTAAAACTAATCAAAAGTAATAAAACAAGAGCAGCTAATAAGTAAGAAGCAAATCAAAAAGAAAAATAGAACACTACTCACAAGGTGGTCCTGCTGCACATGTAGTAATCTCAGATCATCAAAACCAAACCTACCCAGGCTTAAGAAAGCCAACCTTATACCCAATATCCAGCTTACTTTATCATCAGCTTATCCCAGCTTTTCCAAATAGCTTAGACAGTTGACCTGTTGACTTTCAGTTTTGACTTTTTGACTTTGCTGAATAAAAGACAGAATTGACTAGATAACAACTTATAATAAGCTAGTGAGCTTATCTAAGCTTATATAACTCTGAAAAACAGCTTATTGAAGCTGTGGTTTTAATTTTTTTTTTTTTTTTTTTTTTTTTATTTTAAAAGAAATAACAAAAGTTGAGATTGAAAACAGAATCAAGCTAGAAATTATTTAAAACAAGCTACTAACGATTTCAATAATCCAAATTCAGAAGAACGAATAAAATTTAAACAGGATCAAAAATAGGAGCTTAAAACAGAAATTTCATTAATAATTCAAAGTTTACAATAAGAAATTTAAAGACTACAATTAAAAACTAATTTTTGCAGCATAACATTACATTCCAAAAACTAACTTCATTACATGAGAATCGAGGTCCTATTTATAGCCGAAGGGAGAACCTTCTGGGTTGTCCATGCTGGCGATCCTCGTGTGTCCACAGCTATCTATCACCCTTAGATCACATCTTGCTCACCAAGCTTCATTTCCAGCCTTAGGATCAAACGTGTGAGGTGTTTGGTCCAATCACTCGCTGCCATGTGTCATTCTTCTTGTCAGACCCTTCTAGAGAACCAATCATTTGTCCCTTTTGCCCTTAATTGCGGTTAAATTCGTACGGTGAATATTAGGGTTCTAGGATGAATAGTAAAAATTGGGATTGGGGGTGAATTTTGGGAGGCGGGTTTATTTTAGTGAGAGAGAAGGGTGTGAATTTTTATTTTATTTGACTTGTTTGACTGTGTTAGTTAAAAGGGAGGATAGGGTTAACCGGGTATTTTGATGGGCTCGGGTATGGGCTGTAGAGGAGAGTGGGTTGGGTAGATGGTTTATAATTTTGGGCTGGATATAGTTTTAAGTGGAGGATGGGTTGGGTTTTAATCAAACCGGATTTGGGTGGTGGGCTAGGTTATGTGGATTTAGTTGTAGGGACTAAATGTGTATTTTCTGGATTCTCAAGAGACCAATGCTGCCATTATTTAAAAGATAATCCAAGAGCTGAATTTGACAACTTCTGATAGATGGAGGACCTCGGTTGACTTTTTGACCATAATTTCTTCCCGGCATCGGCTAAAAATAATACTTCCATATCTCGTGCTCGTTTTTCCGGTACTTTCTTGATTTTTGTCCTTTTCTTCAATATCCGTGCCTGCATATGTAAAAACACAAAAACACAATATATCTGGCATTTTGGTCGGGTTTTTGGTCGTTTTGGGTCCGGTTTTGGTCGAGAAAAGGTATGTGTTTTAGCACATACCACTAACCCTCGACATTCATACACTAAAGCCGTTTGCGTGACCAACGTCGCTATTCCCATGGGAGTGGGGAATTTTATCATCGAATGAATGGTTGAAGGGATGGCCCGCAGCTTTTTTAATCCCGTCCATCCAATAATTATGTTGAAGGGAGAGGACGCGGATACCACAACGAACTTCATGGTTGTCCGGCTGCACAAACCGTCACTCCCAAAGCATACATCTAGCTCTATTTTTCCTAGCGGCTTTACCTGTTCTCCCGAGAAGCCCGCCAAGGTTGTTGTTGTTTCCACTATTTTTGCCCTGATGGCCGGATGTAAATTGTCGAAGCAATGTTTGTACATGATTTCACACGAAGCGCCTTCGTCAACATGAACTCTCTTCACCAGATACCCAGCGACTTCAGCTTCCACCACTATGGCTTCTTCTGACAGGTCATCCGTCAATATCGGGGGGAAGGTTATGGCCACATTCATCCAGCTTTCGGTGGTGGTCATCGTTTTTCTTTTCCGATCTTCCCCTCGGCTATCGACCATGTTGATTATCTTTCCTTTCTGTGGACCGTCTTTTTTCTGCTGAGCCTTCCCCCTTTGCCGCACGTCTTTGACTAGGTGGTTCAACTTACCGGACTCCAGAGCTAGCTCTAGTTGCTTCTTCAACTGATATCAGTCGTTGGTGTAATGTCCCTTCTCACCGTGATAGTCACAATACCGGTCCAAGTTTTCTTTCTGAGGCGTGCCGGGCAATGGAGGTGGTTGGGGTAGCCGAAGGTGATGTTCTGTAGCCAATATTTCCTTTGGTGTGCTCGTCAGTGATTCTAGCGTCAGTCTGTTTCTATCGTCCTTGGCTCCATACCTAACATTCCGGCTGAGTTCCTGCTTTGGGGCCACATATGTGGCGTAATGATTCTTTGGGGGGTACAGGGACTTTTGTCCCCATCGTCTCCTGTCATCAAAAATTTTGTGATATCGGTCATGCTTCATAGGTTGTGATCCGCCTATATCCTTCCGAACGTATTCCCCTTTCGGCAGCTCGGTACTCCGAAAAGCTTCTTCTGAACGAATGAAGTCTTCGAACCTTTGCAACATTTCATCGACCGTTTTAGGAATGTTGTCTGAGAACTTCTTTGCCAGTTCCGGGCAGTGATGGCCGTTCATGAAGGAGGAGATCTGCATTACCTCCGAAGCGTCCGGAAAAAAGTTCACTTCGCTTACCCACCGTTCTCTGAAGTCCGGGAGGCTCTCATTGGGCTTCTTATGAATTTTGTTGATCTCGGTGAGATCTTTGACACATGCCCTTAGTATACTAAATCTGTTCAAGAATTTCCTTTGAAGCTCATCCCAATTGTCAATACTTCCGGTTGGCAGCTTGTCGAACCACCCTCTGGCCTTCCCGTCTAAAGTCTGCTGGAACATTCGGAACCATACGGGCATTGGCCATTCTTCTTGGTTCCCTGCTCTCGTGAAATGGCTAATATGGTCATCTGGGTCGGTCGTCCCATCATACAGTTTGAGGTTCGTTGGCATTTTGTGCTTAGGGGCTGAGAACTCTATAATCCTTCTTGTGAACGGGCACTTTATCACCTCCTTGAATGGTTTGCTCAAGTCGTCTTTCGCCACTACCTTCCCCTTGTCGTTCGTCAACCTTACGATATCTTCTTCCTCCGTATCCGTAAATTCATCTTCGAAGTTTAGTAACATAGGTTTTATCAGGTCACGGTTGCCTTGCTGTTTTAGCAACTCTTTGAGAGCCGATATGTAACCCTCCATGATGGCTCGTGTGTCCGGAGGGTTGAAACCTCCCCCTCGGGATCCTTCACCCTCTCCTGAGCGTCTGAGAGGGGTGCTTGGGTTGGGACCGCTCATTCTAAGCTTCTGGTAGATTGAACTTGGGTCCTACGGATGGCGCCGGTTTGTTGAGGTAAAATCTTACCCCTGGTTCGTTACGTCCGTTTCTTGAACTTATATGAACCTGAAACAAAGATAACACATGTTAGCCTCGCCTTGGGTTTTATCCCAACACCAAGCTCCGGTGTGAGGATAAGTATCCGTCCGGACGGGAGTAATAAATGTGAGTTATAAGTGAGTAGTAAATGAGAGGGAGAGAAGTTAATGCCTGTGTATTGAATGTGTTGGGGTATTTATAGCACCCCAATCACTGTGTTTCCACTATACCTTACAAGGAGCCGATCTATGCACAGTGACCTATAGGCCACTGTGCATATACTTGAAGAACTGTTCCGTAAAACCTGGGGTGGCGTACTTGAAGGACATATCCCGTAAAACCTGAAGGCGGCGACACTGTGCGTGTCTTGGTCCTTCCCAAGACTCTTTCTATTATTATTATTATTATTATTATTATATTATTATTATTATTATTATTATTATTATTATTATTATTATTATTATTATTATTATTATTATTATTATTATTATTATTATTATTATTATTATTATTATTATTATTATTATTATTATTTATTAAGTCCGGACCGGATGGCCTGAATGAGATCCGTCCGGCGTATGTCGTCCGGCATGGGTCGTCCGGACACATAAACGAACAGTTCCGTTGGGCTGAACACAATGGTCGGTCATTGGCTTCAGTCGTTGCCTTCGATCGTCAGTCGTCACCACTGTGGAAGGTTGGTGTTGGTTGGTCGTCTCACGAAGAAAGGCTCAAGATGGTCGGCCAAACGACTGCTTTCAAAAAACACAAACAAACAAATTTTTTGACCGTTTAACATATATATATATATATATATATATATATATATATATATATATATATATATATATATATATATATATATATATATATATAGTGAGACTTTCTTGCGAGAACCATCTTATCTGCGAGAACTGACAGAACCACAAAAAACATACATGCACGCCTTCAATAATTGTATTTTTGCACATATGTTATAAAGACAACATATATGTTTTAAAAAAAACATGGTTGTTCTAAAGAATTTGATAAGAAATTGGAAATACAATAATTTTTCTTTGAAGGTGTGCATATATGCTCTTGTAAGGCGTGCAATGACAATATTGCGGCCGTGTGTAAGGTTTTTGTGAAATAAGAGGATAAGTTCATGATGATATTGAAGAACATAGGTGGATACTTACGATTATTGATGATTTGTATGTATTTTTATTTTATTTTAAAAAGCGTGCATGTATGTTTTTGGTGGTTCTGTCAGTTTTGGCAGATAAGATGGTTCTCGCAAGAAAGTCTCCCTATATATATATATATGTGTGTGTGTGTGTGTATTTTAAACTTTACCACTTTTACAACATTATGAATACCAACCTTGAACACACCTCTAAACACACAATTCAAACAACTTCTCATCAATATTCATCATGTCAAAAAAAAAAAAATACTCCCACATCACAAAACTGACAATCCCGACTACCCCAAAATGCCCCGAATTTGAATTTCTTGTCGGATTAAAATTTTTAATTAACCGGTGTAACACCACCACCGAATCAACGTATTCGGTTTCGCGCACCCGCTTTTGAATATCCAACACGACTACCACAAACGAATTAAAATCAAAATGCGTTTTACCTTAATCGTCCATATGTTCCACCGTATCGTCCTAATACCGATTTTCACCAATCACCAAGTGGGTCGTCGTATCATCCTAACATGAAATTCTCGACGTCTTCCCAACCAAATCAAGCCTTTTCCCCGATTCAGGGTGTTAATATTGATATGGATGATTTCGAGGAGTTTATCCAAGACCTTCCGACTCAACATTACCCGAGTAAAAACTATCCGACTTAACAATACCCGAGTCAAAACTATCCGCATCAAGATGTTTCCATGGGGCAAGGTTCGGGTCACGGTTCGTTTCAATGTTCCATTCCTGTTGAAGACGATGACGATGTCGAAGAGACGTCACCTGTCAAACCAAAGAAGCCTTCGAGACGTGCTACAAAGGCGAATGGCAAGAATGGCGCAACCGAACAGCCAAAGCCCAAACCATGGACAAAGGCGGAAGAGGTCGCGCTTTATAAAGTTTGGACTCATGTGTTGGAAAATTCCGAGAGAGGAAACGCTATCAACAAAAATGGGGTTTAGGAGGAGGTGATAGCGTACTTTACAAATGAAACTAGTTCACAAAGAACGTACGGCTCGATTCTTTCCAAATGGAAAAATAGGGTTCGTCGTAGGGTTGGTGGATTTTGTGCAATTATGGATAATATCTGGGAGAATAACGAAAGTGGCGCAAATGACCACGACGACTACCAAAAAGCACTTAGAGAATACAATGTGATTTACGGTCATGAGTTTATATTGGAGGAGTGTTGAAAAGTTTTAAGGAATCATTCTGCTTGGAAGGGTATTGAGATGCCTACTTTCAAAACTAACGGTAGGGGTCGGATGAAATTTAAGACTTCGAAAACCACCTCGGGGTCAAAAAAAGGTGGTTTGAATTTGCACAACGTGGATGATTCTGAGGAGGAAGAGACTCGAGAATCACGACCACAAGGTTGTGGCGCATCCAAGAAGAAATCATCCACCTCCTCTCGTGAGCCACCTGCACCATTTATTCAATCGTTTACCTAGAACTTCTTCAAGTTTAAGTCGACAAAATCGGGAAAAAAAGAGAGAGGGAAGAGGCATACTTAAAGTTGAGGGAAAAAGTGATGGAGATGGAAGAGGCAAGAAGTTGGCGAGCCGAGGAGTTGAAAATGCAAAAAATCGAGCTCTAACGTTGGCAAATTGAATTGATGGCCCAAACGAAACGGGACCAAGACATAATTTTGCTACAATTTAGCAATCGACCCAAATTTGCCTACACGACAACAACAAGAACTTATGGATATTAAGGCAGCAATCAAGGCACACTACAAGTTAGATTATTAGTTTAAGTTTTTAATTAGTATTGTAATGTTTAAGTTTTATTAGTTGAAGTTTTTAATTAGTATTGTAATGTTTACGTTTTATTATTAATGAAGTTTAAATTTGTTGTTTAAAATATTTGAATTTAAAAAGAAAAAAATAAAATAAAAATTAACTTGGTCGCCACTGTGGCAAGTTGGTCGTTGTCAGGTCGGCGGAGAGAGAAATCTAATGTGGCAGGGTCGTGTCTGATCACCATTGTGTTCATCCTTAGGGCCGTCGCTTACCGTGTAACTCAACTATGGTCGAGAGTCATTTACGAGTATCATTTATTTTTCCCGTTCATGAAGGGGTTAAGAAGTGCTTATAAGAACCGGCCAGGTCCGTGATTTAGGTTACTTTGAGTTACATATGTGATGGTTGTTTCGCTATATTTTTCTTACATTATTTTCTCTTATTACTTGTTAATTGCTAGCATTCTCGCATTTATACAGAAAGCAGTAATTTTCTAACTAATTTTACAAAATTTTGTTCAGACGTATCATGTATCTTTAGACGACAACGAGCTGGGTAGCCCGCGCGTTGCGACGGGATAAATTGACATTAGTTTTTTGTAGTCATGTTGTCCAAAAGAGTTTTCGTTAAAAAAAATGATGCCATAAACATATAATAGTAGTCAAAATACATTAGGAAAATTATCAATATTAAAACATCTTACATAATAAGTCAAGATCCATTAGTGCTGCAACCAATAAGTCAAGATGTTCCAAATGTAAAAATAGAAGATAGAATTATCATTACACTATTAATGATAAACATTAAAAAATATTAAAAACTTCTTGAGGATAGTCAGCTCCATCAGCTTCATTGAGTGCATATGCCATATATATATATAATGAATATCTTATATGACATGTAACATGCTATAAAGATGTATTGAAAAGTAAGTTGTCCATTTTTCCTATAGAAAAGCTTGAATGGAGAATACATCATATATTCAAATATTATACAAAAGTAGAGGAACTTACAGTTTGTACATCTTGCTGATCATCATGCCATGCACATCTATTATAAATTACAAAGGGCGTAGTAGTAAGTACGATTGTCATAATTATATGTGAATGGCAGTTTCTCAATATAATTGCTAGCTGCAATTTCTTTCAGCAGTACAATTCAGATGACAATCACATTCTTAAAAGAGAATTCATTACAAATCGGTTATCCAATGGTTCTTAAAATTAACATGGGCCATGTCTAAAATCTCTGGGAAGTGAATAGATTTGTTGAGTTTCCGATTAAAATGATTACCTGAAACCGCTCCAATGCAATTGTAAACACATTTGGAGCCTCGACTATCGTGAGATCGCCAACTTCTTTTTAGCTCTGTCATTGGATTTGAATCTGCAATGTGACAATTTAAGGTTGTAATTTAATGAAAGAAAAAAGAAAATAAGAAATTTTGAGCTAACCTGCTGCATTTATACTTCAACAGTTAGAACTGATAACTTAAGCCACTTGATCACAGAACAAAGAATGTGCGCAAGTTCATTATAATGTCAGACATTCTACATTTTTTGTAGCAATTACCTAAACAGATTAGAGGGGGTGTTCGGCAAAATTTATCTAGTTCAAACTTGTTATCAACCACATGATTGAAACAGATTGGTGACAACTCATTTTACTTGCAAATAGCCAACAAAATATCCCCTATACATTACCATACACAATCACTTCCATCTAAGATCCTAATCATAAAACATTACTGCTCATGGATCAGTTTATAAAAAAGAATTTCATAAAACATAAAGCCTTATTATATATATATTAATTTACCAGAAATATGAAATATTAAACATACCAGAAATATGAAATAACCTAAGCTTTAAGTCCGACTTTGTTCATATAGGCTGCAGAAATTCTTGTGGGCTATTGTCTGTTTTTTCTATGTTGGCGAACACTGCATATTGATGGTTTTGGAGACACCACCACCACCAAAAAGTAACAAACATGTAGGTTTGGTTACAATCGGATGCATGTAAGCAGTGGTATCTCAAAAACATTTGTCAGTCGGGATTTCACTTGGTAAAAAAACAATTCTCCGACGTAAAAAAACACAAAATTGTAAAAATAACTACTCCGAGACATCGTCCAGATGTTTTTGTCATTCCACACAGGCCAATATGGGTATATAGTTGCTATAATTGTTTACAACGATGTAATCGATTTCAGTACCTTAAAGCATTTGCAAAAAAACTTAGGTATCTTGTGTTTGCCCAGCCTAGCCCATTCCATTTGCAGAGACATAAGACCACCTACAAAAACCAAATTGGGCAAATAATTTTAAGGCTTATGATTTATAACTATGCTGTTTTTTTTTTTTTTTTTTTTTTTTTTTTAATTAGCATACGAAGAACAACATAATGCAACTAAAGATCACGCATCTGTAAATGATAAAAATTTTAAAGTTAGACTGAGAGATAATGCATAATACTTACACAGGCCTAATAAGTGGTTGTTGGACACTGTTTCACCCCTGAATCTGTTGCTGCTGCCCCTGAATCCGTTGCTGCTGCATCATTGGTTTCAAATGCGGCATCTGATGTGGTCTCACTTGTTGCACTTGCATCGGCGGCCTTGGCTACATGTCCTTATAAAATGGCAGTTTCTTTTACCAAGGTAATATACGGTAGGTATTAGTAGCCCGCTAAAATGATGAATATGAAATTGTTACCTCCATTCTTTTCATCTCCAAATCGGGTTTCTTCTTTTCATGATTCTCCCAAGGTTGGATCTTCACCTCTTCTTGGGTGAACCTATCAGTCAGTGAATTCAGACGGTCATAAGTAAAAATACGTTACTACACCTTTAAAAACTGTTTATAGTAATTGAAAAGCCATATATAACTGATAATACAGTAACAACATAAATAAATACAGTCAAAAGCTTTGTAAAAAAAGGTTCACCTCGCCATATATTCTGCACATTCCACTTCATCTATTGCTATCGGTCGTGTTTCAAGAGGACTTGGCTTAGAATTAAACCCACGCTGAAACAACCTGCGCTGAACCACACACTGAACCAACCTCTGCTGTACCAACAGCCGTTGAAGAAATCGAAACTGAACCAACACGTAGAACTAAACCACTGAAATAAGCATAAAATCAAAACCCCGATTGGAACAGGTTGTGGATGGCTGCATTTACACAAAAAGGGATAGAAAATAAGCAACTACAGTCTAGCAACTGAAATCACTAAAAATAACCGTAAAGAACATATGACTACAATTGACATGAAGTAATTGAATAAAACAGGTTTACTACAACAACCCAATTAACACATTTATATTGCATTATTGCTTTCAAATTAAAACTTCAAATCTTTCATGAGTTTGTCATACAGTTCTCAATTTTCCACAACCATTATACACAATAAAATTTCCAAATTCCACCCTATAAGTTAATCAAGAATCTCATATAAAAAATTCAAAAAAACATACCATCATCATCAAATAAGCTATGGCCGATCGTATTTTCAGCACTTCGCCCACCCTTTCCAGCTCCATCAAATTCCTCTTCATAAGAAAATCCAGAATGGGTTCCGTTAGCATCAGGCTTTGCTTTCTTTAGTCTCTTAAACTTTTTACTCTCCTATAAAACATGACAACATAGACAACAATTAAACCAAGAAATCTTGAGCATATAAATTGTGACTCATGTACTTCTGGGTTAGCTTTAAGTTAGTCTATGGATAAGTGACTATATGTATGTATGTGACTTTAGGTAAGTGACTACATGTATGTGTGTGACTATGGGCATGCTGGTGTAATGTATAGTTAAGTTATCCCTTTCTTGGTTCGAGAGTGATAATAGAATAGCCTGAATCTAGTATATTGCTATTAAATAAAAGCCAATATACAATTTTTTAGAATATTAACACAATTGATCAAATCACGGATCATATAACAGTTTGTAAGTTAAGTTACTGAGTGAGAGTAAGATCGTGATTGATTCAGACCAGAAAACATACCTTTTGTCATCAAAACCCTGTTAAAATTAATAGTGGACAATTACTACAAAAATTAACAGGACAAATTTGTTAGTTTTGCTCAAAAGTTGGATCAACTAATCTATATTCTTTTCTTGTAAGAAACTATTTATGTAGCCTACATAATGAAACTACGAAAAATCCATTAAAAAAGTTTCTTGAGGATACTAATTGGCTAAAGAGTGAACAACCATTTTATTTAACAACTGTTATGATAATAAGATAATATTTGTGGGATCATATTTGACACCGATTTTATTGCTGACCAATATGTACAAAAAGTGTTTCGGGTCAAACCAACCTCTTTCACAATTAACCGTTTTGACCCATTACTCAAACTACCATCTAAAAATTCATTCATGAGATGTTCCATGTGCATCACCAACAATTAAAAAAAAAATTACCTTTTCTTCCTTTTCTTCCTTTTCTTCCTTTTGTTTCTACCGATCACTATCTGCCTCATCCTCGTCCTGTTCTTCTTGATCAACATCATCCACTATAAAACCATCTTTCTCATACTCATTATCTCCATCTTCTGATGAACACCATAAACAAAGGCAAGTCGAAAACCAAGACTTAGAAAAACAAAAGACGAAGAAACCAAACATTATAGCACAAAATTACATAATTATAACCAATTCAAATACATATATATTTAGGGATAAGAAACTTACCATCCACATCACAGTTAGATAGCATTCTGGATATATTTTCCATGCCTCTGGAAATCGCACCCTAAAAAAACCCCAAAAAACAAAAAGATTAAAACCATTTCACTCAATTAAAACATGTAAAGATTAGGGTTGATAGAATTACAAAATTGTTTTTTCTCCATCTTCAATCCAATGAAAAATCAAATTGAATTTACCAAATCGTTTCGCGTTCAGCGGAAAACACCGGTGTTAGATTAGGTTAAAAAAAAAAGAGTAAAGATTAAAAAAAGGGTAAAGATCTGTTATGTTATACCTGATGATTGATTTGAAGACTGATTAAATAAGTAGTTAAGATTATTTGTTCGGGTGGAGGGGAAGGAGTATTTATTAGAAATGTTGGATCTAATCATATGGGTGACCTCTGGAATTTTCTAGCAGGTGTTGTTATTAGTGATAAGAAGAATGAGGGTATGGAGATTAGAGATGGAAATTTCTGACACGGACCTGTTAACACGACACGACACGACCTGTTCTTAACAGGTTTCGTGTCACCCCTTAACAGGTTTCGTGTCTTAACAGGTCTGGACCAGTTAAGACACGAATAAAATTAACAGGTTTCGTGTCTAAACAGGTCGGACCTGTTAAGAAACGAATCTAGCCCAACATCATAGCCCAAACAAACTTCCAGCCCAATTATATACTTCCCATATAATCAGTTATCTAACCTAACCCTAAACAAATCAAACTTCCGCCCCCTTTCACCAATCTCTCACCAAACCTCATCTCTTCTCATCAAAATAATCAAACCATTATAATCTACTCTCTAATCTCAGTATCCATCCATCATAGAAATCAAGTCGAAGACAACTCCTTCATCCTTTCTCTTTAAAATTAATCACAAACATATCCAAGAAAACCTCGTATAACATTTTTGCGCGATCTGTCGCGGTGACTTCAAGGTCATTCGTATGGCCTCGGGTAGGTTTTGTGGTTTTGCTTTTGTCTAATTTGAACGAACCAAAGAATGATTTTTAACAGATTTGTTAAAAAATCTTTCTTTATTTTCGGATAAAAAGGAAGTGTAGGCTTCAATAGATTGGTCAGTGATGATTTTGTTCGAACTAAAAAAAATCTTTGCAAGATTAGAAAGAAAGTTTGAACGATTCTGAGACCATTTGTATTATACTTGTCGAGTCTCGGTTTAGTCTAATGGAGATGGGATAGAGGTAGATATGGATTTGTAGTTGATGTAGTTTGATTCGGGTGTTGAAGTTAGATCTTGTATTTTCTTATTAAGTTTGAGTCTTGAAAGTGGATTTGTTGTTGATGTAGTTTGATTCGGGTGTCCATTGGTTGTTGTTTGATGTTTGATGCCAGAAGAAACTTGCGTATAAAACATTTCTATTTTAATGATTTAATCATATGTCGACTGTAGATAACCTTAAAGATAATCATGATATAGATTTGCTAAATAAGATATAAATTGGTTGGTTTATGAAAGTTAGAGGATAGTTTAGCATAAGGTTTGAATTAGAATAAGAAAACAGGATAGTGTAACCTGTTAAATTTGTTAACAGGTCCTTAACAGGATCCTTATCCTGTAACGTGTTAATTATCGTGTCGTGTTCGTGTTCGAAAAAAGTGACACGATTTGTTATCGTGTCGTGTTCGTGTTCGACCTTAACAGGTTCGTGTCTTAACAGGTTCGTGTCTTAACAGGTCTTGTCTGACACGATATGCCAGCTCTATTGGAGATGAATAAATCCGATGTTGTGTGGTATATAATGAGTAATTAAGCGAATGAACAGTAACCCAAACATCATTAGGCATTTTTTGTGTATATTTTATTCCATGAACAGTGCCCGAAACAGTAACGTCCCGGGCTTACAGCCACATATTTTGATGTTAATTGCTTTGCTAAGCACATGTACAAACAGCCGAAGCATGCGGTACAACTCGGTGAAGCACCCACACATCCTGTGAAATATATATATATATATATATATATATATATATAATATAAGTTCTTAATGAATGAGACCTAACCCTTAAAAGGACAAATAAAGACTGTGAGGGCTTAGGTCTAAAGTTTTGAGTCTTTGACCGGTTATGGTCCATAGAAATATGAACTAGATTTTGCCGATTTAAATTACGACATCACGGCTAGATAGATAAATATTTGAATTTTTGCAATTATGTTTCAAGAGAAATTGTTGCGACACGTAATCACATAAATGGTAGTAATTTTCACAGGATTAACATTTCTTTATATCATCATTTTGAGACGTATGACATTGATTTATTCGATTCTGCAATGTTCTTTTTCGACAAATGTATATCTTAACTAATTATAAAGGAAAAATGGTCAACAAGTCAAGAAAGTGAAAAAACTTAAATTAATGTTATGCCTAAACTACCCTTTGAAATGACTGATTCTCTCTTCCTCCAATTCGGAGTATATATCTTGTAATAAAGGACCGGAAATGTTAATAAAGGAAATATACAACCAATCTTAATAAAGGACTTGAAACAGCACAACCAATATGCAAAAGTCAATACACAAAATAACTAAGGAAATCAATATACGATTTGGTATGAAGGCAAAATTAATGGAGATCTAAAATATCATAAGCGGGAAAATTCAAATTATTGAACCCTAAACGTTGCCTATATAAACAACCCCAAAAAACCATGGAAATGAAAATTAATTTCGGGTTCCACCAAAAACAATGGAGATGCAAAATCAAAAGAATATGGATGATGATCTTGAGGTTAGAAATGGTAGTCTTTTCTATGATCTTGTTTGCTATTTTTAATCCTTATTTACACACAAGAAAAAAGACAGTTAAATTCATGCATATTTTGTCATTTTATATGGGTCGAATACAGGAAAGTAACGTGTGTCATTTAATTGGTTAAACCAGTTAAATAGTTCCGTCAAGCAGGAATCTACACCTCAAATGTCGTTTATCAAGAAGTTTTATGCGAAGAGTAACGTGTGTTGTTAGTTTTTATCTCATAACTAATATAATGTTTTACTTCAGTTTCATTAAATGTTTTTATATGTTGTTTGATAGATGTTAAGATTTTTTTCAAGACTTTAGTTATCGTGTAGTACAACCGTTTGCAATTACATTCTGATCGGTTCACGTTTTATTTTGAACGCTACACAAAACACTCACCACAATATCACAAATCGTTAATTATTTGTAGCTACAAATTCCGTTGCTATGCACGGGTACTCGCCTAATACGAATAAAGAAATGCATGGCCAATAGTACAAGAAAGTAAGAAAGTGAGGTGAGAACCACTTGTGACATGAATTACGATATATTTGGCTATTTAAGTTTCATTGATTCCTTATCAACTTTTGTTCTTCAATTGCATCATTTCTTGTTAGTTTATATGATAGTGGTGATGAACTGATGATCGTTGAGTTTTTGTTAGCATCTTTAAATTGACCATAGTCTTGGGCTATTGGCTACTAGTAATATTTACTACAACTTTGAACTGTTTGTCTTAGCTTACCCTTTTCTTTTTTGGCATAGGAGTAGATCAAGTCGAGCTTATGAACTTATATTAAGTCACAAGTTCAACTTGATAAGCTCCTAAACAAAAAACACGGGCTTGTTAACTTTTCAAAAGTTACAAATTTAGCATATCCTTTTTCACATAAAGAATGATATGTTTTGTAGTCAGCAAAATTGAGATGATAACAAGGTACATGTAATAAAATTTCAGTAAGAAACGTTTTCTTGGTTCGTTATGATGTTCACTTATTTATGATGGTGTCGATGATTAGTATCATTGTAAAGATCATCCATTCATATAACTGATCATTCTTGTTGTTTTCAGTATTCTCATGTTACTTTCAATGATTCCACCACCATTGTACTCTGACGTTTTTCAATTATGATTTCCACATTGCATTCTGGTACTTATCGATGTAAGTTATACTAGTAGTATATTACTCCACTTATTGATATAGATCAAAATCATCAAAATAAGACTAAAGAGAAATGTTGGGGTACATTATGGGCCCATTTGTTTGAACAAGGCCCATGATATTATCATTGCTAGTTTGCTACTGTTTTCTTAAATTAATGATGACGGTGTAAGGTGATCTAAAGTGTGAAGTTTGTAATACTATCTATTTTACTTGCCTTATATTTTTTTATTTTATTTATTTATTTATTATTATTTTTCTAGAACGGCATTTTTAACCATCTCACAATATTTATATCACATGTCATAAAAAGGACTTGAACTCACAACCATTTAATTAGGAAGCTTCTCACACAACATGAAATACCGTTAGGATACTATATTAATTGCCTTCTATTTGTTACATGTTACCACCAGATTTTCCATAGCTGTTTAGAAGGTGGTAGCTTAGATAGTTTAAAGTATGTAAGTTAGGATCGCCAAGGCTCAAAATCTCATCAAACCTAACGTATAAGTTCAATTAGAGTTTCTTCTCGATCCCTTTTAAATTTTTTCCCCTTATTTGAAATGTGTAAATGAAAATTTCAAAATGTGTAAATGAAAATTTCTTGTCATTTTAATTTTTCTTTCTCAATAGATCTTCCCATAATAATAGTAACAGCTCAACAAGCCTATATATATATCATATATAACTATATATTTAAAGATTGAATTCAAAAAATCATTAGGGAGTATTAATGACACCATTTTTGAAGTGAAAATATATGGAGATTAATGTCATGACATGCGAAGTGCCAATGGAGATTAATGTCATGACATGCGAAGTGACAATGCATTAAAACCCACACGATTAATTGCATGTATACAAACAATCATGGACTTACACCATTCCCCGAATTAATTGCAGGTATACAAACAATCTCTATTCATGCTCATGCACCTATAAAAAGGCACAACAATGAAGCTTTTGGTGCTCCCATTCAATGCCGACTCCTCAGCGACCGAAACAAATAAGCTGCTAGATGTTCAAGCAGTTATGTTCTATGCTCAAAGGTTGGGATCACACAATGCTAGAGCGGTGCAGTTGCTCACGAAAGAGCTAGAAGAGTTCAGGATGAATCCCTTGACTGATTCTGTCAACATTTAATTCTAAGTTTGTAATGTTTGTTGATGTTGTACCTGTTGTGTAGCTATGAAGCCTCAAGGCTTATGTGTTTCTTTATGCCTCATCTCAAATTCATTCACCAAAGCAACACAGGGTATCCTCATCTTTATTGAGGTAAAGCTACTACCTAACAAAGGAAGATGTAGTGAAAGTTTTTATAAAAAGGCAAATAGTATGGTTTTTAGTTTGAAAGGCTAGGGAATTTTAGATGGTTTTGTTTTTTAACTTTGGTTAGGAGCCACGTACTAGTGATTTAGGTAATGTAATCTAGATGTGGGACTCATTCAAAATACGTATCTTGAAACACTCTCTTATTGGTTGCAGGAAAATTTTGTACAATTTGCTTAATCGTAAAATATGTGTTCTTATATTTGTTAATTGTTATTAATCTTATTTTAGTTTGGTTAGTCTTTTCTTTTGCTTACGTATATTTGTGTTGTAAGTCAGGTGTTCATGGGCTGTGAAAAACCCATAAAATATGTCAAACAAAATTGATTTTGCCATGTCTTTGTGGGCAAGAAAATAGATCAGATGTTGACATGCTCATTGATGCACACCCAAGTGAAACGCACAACTTGAGTGCCTATTTACCTATGAACAATTGTTACAAATTTTTTTTTGTAATTTGTAATTAATAGTGGTGTGCTTATCTTTTCCATCTTACAATGGGCCTTCTAAGTACGATATCATTAGTCAAAGACTTTTTGGAACCTTTTTTTAAGTGAACTTATGGGATGGTTTTGTAACAGGTGGGCTGGTGTTAGTGAAGCAAGTGGAAACTACCCATTCAGTCATCATAAACTAACAGTTCAATTTTATGAAGCCTCAGCAGCCCATGATAGGAAGTTAGAAGGATTAGTTCACAAGGCTATTTTAGAACTATGGAGACCCGATCCCAGTGAGTTGACTTTATTGCTGACAAAAAGTTGTGTATTAATTAACCTAGCAGAAGAAGCAAAACTGGATGAGAAACCAGTGGAAGAAGAGAAGAAAGAAGGCGGAGACGAAGGAAAAGAAGGAAATTGTAGAGAGAATGGATGTTATGGACATGCAAAAAATGATGTATTATCATCAGTATCCACCATTGTATGTCATGGAAAGAATTCCACCACCTAAATTGTTCTCTGATGAGAATCTAAATGCATGCACAATTTCTTGAATT
Source organism: Artemisia tridentata subsp. tridentata (assembly GCA_021014915.2). Classification (NCBI taxonomy): domain Eukaryota; kingdom Viridiplantae; phylum Streptophyta; class Magnoliopsida; order Asterales; family Asteraceae; genus Artemisia; species Artemisia tridentata. The sequence continues at coordinate 391,078,697 of CP139508.1, forward strand.
CTATTATATAAATTTATAAATAACAAAATTCAGTCACTGATATTTTAGAATGTGATATGAATATGAATACTACATTGTTAATTTATTAATTGATATATAATTAATCAATTACCAGTTGTTTACTTTTTGTCTCTGTTCTAATATTTCGTTTAGTATTTTGGTCTAACAATGAAAGATTTATTGATAATACATTGATATAAATTCAACCATATGAACATATTCAATTACTTATAAAATTCTAAAACATCATATATAAATTCAACCATTTAAACATATTCAATTCATCATTGATAACACATTGATATAAATTCAACCATCTGAACATATTCAAAATGACCAACAAAATCTATCCATGATCAAAATGACGAAAATTATTGCTGAACAATACGCTATTAACATTTAGATCGGGCCCATGTGCATCGCACGGGTCTGAATTATATAGATATATTTAATTACTTTCTACAAAAAATGTGTTAACATCAAGATCTACGAAAGTATCTATTGTTTACGTGAGTTATTTAGTACTAAATGATAAATGTTCCGATGGGCAACTACCTAATACATTACATATAACTGATTATATAAACTTATATTACAAAAATTGACGCAACCTTGATAAAAAGTATATAAACATCTGCACAAACATTATGTACAAAACACGTAGAAATTCAACCAAAATCCCAGCCGGTGCATCGTACGTGTTCGTAAGGTCTCGTTAACTTCAAAATATGTTTTTTACATAAGGGATAATCTTTAAAAACGTACGCAACTTTACGTGAAAATTGGTTTCGCGTAGTGAACAAAAAATTTGTAGAAAAAGAGTAAAAAAATATCATAACTGACTCTATTTAAGTAATAAAAAAATAAAAAAAATAAAATCTGAAATGACCATTTTACCCTAGCTTATATGAAATTTGCAGCCACTGTCCTTACACTAAATTACATAAATGGTCCATGTCGTTACGCTAAATTGCGTCCAACGTCCAAATCATTTTTTCAAAAATTTTTTTCCAACTTTTTTTTTTGAAATAATTTTTTTCCCGAAATTTTTTTTCTGAAAAAAAATTTTTTTAGAAAAGTTTTATTTTCGTGAAATCATTTCTTTAATTTTTTTTTTCGAAATTAATTTTTTTTCGAAAAATTAAATTTTTTAGAAAAATTAATTTTTTGTCGAAATTAATTTTTCTAAAAAAAATTTCGGAAAAAAAAAATTTTTTTCTGAAAAAATTAATTTCGAAAAAAAAATAATATTTCTAAAAAAATTAATTTAGAAAAAAAAAATTTTCTAAAAAATATTTCGAAGAAAAAAATTAATTTCGAAAAAAGAATTAATTTTGAAAAAAAAATTAATTTCGAAAAAAAAATTTATTTCGAAAAAAAAATTTGAAAAAATGATTTGGACGTTGGACGCAATTTAGCGTAATGACAGGGCCCATTTATGTAATTTAATGTAAGGACGGTGGCTGCAATTTTCGCAAACCCACAGTGACCATTTATGTAACATGGAAGGGTAAAATGGTCATGATGCCTAAATAGAGTCATTTATGATACTTTTTTACTCTTTTTCTACAAATTTTTTGTTCGCTACGCGAAACCAATTTTCACATAAAGTTGCGTACGTTTTTAAAGATTATCCACTTTTACATATCTAGTACTCCGTATTAAGTTTGCACAGCCAACATCATTAATATAACTAGAGTGAGCACACGCGTATCCATACTACAGACTATTTAAGTTAACATCGTATTCTGATTATTTTCACAGACGTGTTGCAAGATTAGTCTCTATATTAGCATGTCAGTAAGTCTAGGGGTTAAAGTGTTAAGTTTCTTATACTTAGTCATGTAGAAAGTCCATACCGACTTTACTTTGTTTCCTTTTCTTTGTACAGCCGACTTTGTTTTCTCCCCTTCGTTCTCTATAAATAGAGACGAGGGGTGAGGTTATTTGTACGTGATTCTTTCAAGGTTTAATACAACGAGAGTTAAACCATCTTGTGCATGTTCTTTACTTTTCTGTCGAGTATAATCTGTTGGTGTGTGTCGTCTTCAAGATCATAGTTATTCCGCTCTAGTAACTAGGTTGTTAGTCGACAAGACTAACAAGTGGTATCAGAGCCAGGTTCGCGGGTTTGCTGGTTACTAGGATCGATCGTTTGAAGGTTGCTTTGGTGTTCGGTTTTCTGGAAGGAGCAGAAGGGTGTAATTCTGTTTGGGCTACCAGGTAATCGACACGAAAGGTTTGGTGTTCAAATTTTTTTTTGGGACGTCAAGAAGGAGTAGCAGAGGGTATCGACAGTTAAAGGCTTCTTGAGTTCTTCGATTGTCCGGGTTTGCGACAAGGTGTAGAAGACTTATGGTTTAGTTGGTTGTTGGTTGATTGAAGATAGACGGTTCTGCGTTTCGGGTTTTTTCTTTGTCGACCAAAATACAGAGAAAGAAGAAGACCAGTAACTTCAAATTATTTGAATAATATTATTTTATTCTCACTAGTGGAAAGTACATAATAACTTAATATTATTATTTGGATAATATTTGAATAATAATAATAAGGTTAGTATATTATTTTTATTATTCAATATAAGATTAAATAATTTGAAGGGTATTGCACAAGGGACTTTGTTGGTTTGTGATTGTGAGGTTTTTCACAAGGTTTAGCAAATTAACAAAGGGATTAAAGAATGACGGGAGCCAAGTTTGAGATCGAGAAATTCGATGGAACTGGTGATTTCGGGTTATGGAGAGTCAAGATGCGTGCTTTATTAATCCAACATGGATGTGAAGCAGCTCTGGAGGTTTTACCCGCAAATATGGATGCTACAGCGAAAGCTGAGCTAAACAAGAAAGCTCACAGTGCCATGATTTTGTGTTTAGGTAACAAGGTACTGAGAGAGGTTACCGGGGAGACGACTGCAGCGGGGGTTTGGTCCAAGCTTGAGACTTTGTACATGACAAAGTCCTTGGCCAACAAGTTGTTCCTGAAGAAGAAGTTGTATACATTCTACATGCCGGCTGGACGTACGATTTCCGAGCATATAGATGAGTTCAACAAAATCGTTCTTGATTTAGCAAATATTGAGGTAAAATTCGAGGATGAAGATCTTGCTTTATTATTACTCACTTCTTTACCAGCATCATACGAACACTTTGTGGATACCTTGCTTTATGGACGGGAAGCTTTGACTTTGGAGGATGTGATGGCCACACTGAATTCAAAGGAAATCAAAGAAAGGTCTAAGGCGAAGGGGGATGATGGTGAAGGGTTATATGTGAGGGGAAGAACTGATCGCAGGAATTCGCATCAGTCTAGGGGAAAGTCAAGATCAAAGTCTCGAGGTGGAAGACTCAAGTGCTATATTTGCCAGTCTGAGGAGCACTTGAAGAGAAACTGTCCAAAGAATAATCGCAAGAAGTCAAATGGTTTCGTCAAGAAAGATGATCAGCCAAGCTCCAGTGGTTCGATTTATGACGGTTCTGAAGTGATGATGGTTATGAGTGCAGAGGCTCTGCTAGATTGGATCATGGATTCAGGAGGTTCATACCACATGACACCCAGGTTAGATTTATTTTTTGATTTTCTGGAATGCGATGGGGGCAGGGTACTGTTGGGTGACAACAGGGAGTGCAAGATCAGAGGTATTGGCAAGGTAAGGGTACAACTGAAAGATGGGTCAAGTTTTGTGTTACACAATGTCAGGTATATTCCTGAATTGAAAAGAAACTTGATATCGCTGGGAACTCTTGAAAAAGAGGGATATACCGTAAAAATGCAGTCGGGCAAAATCAAGGTGATTAATGGTTCCAGGGTTATTTTATATGGAACCCGAAGGGATAATTGCGTATACTCTTTGGATGGCCATGCAGTGGCGGGTGAGCTTAATGCTAGTGTTGAAGAAAAAGACAGTCTTGCGCAGGTTTGGCACAAAAGACTGGGACATATCAGTGAGGCGGGACTTCAGGTGCTAGAAAAGCAGGAGCTGTTTGGAAAGAAGAGTCTAGGTAAGCTCGATTTTTGTGAGAATTGTGTTCTGGGAAAGTCACATCGAGTCAGTTTCGGTGTAGGAAGGCACACTACTCAGGGAGTGATAGACTATGTTCATTCAGACTTATGGGGTCCGTCTCAGGTGGAATCATTGGGAGGTAAGAGGTATTTCTTATCTATTGTTGATGATTATTCCAGGAGGGTATGGGTTTATATTCTCAGGTTCAAACACGAAGCATTTGGAAAGTTCAAAGAGTGGAAGCAGTTAGTAGAAAATCAGACTGGGAGGACGGTTAAGAAGCTTAGGACAGATAATGGTCTTGAGTTCTATAACCGGGAGTTTGAACAGTTGTGCACAGAGAGTGGGATTGCTAGACATTTGACAGTTGCCGGGACGCCGCAGCAGAATGGATTAGCAGAACGGATGAATAGAACTCTCATGGATAAGGTACGCTGTTTATTAATTCAGTCTGGATTGCCCAAGACCTTCTGGGCGGAAGCTACATGTACGGCCGCATATCTTATCAATAGGTCACCATCGACAGCGATTGAGAAAAAGACACCTATGGAGATGTGGTCGGGACATCCAAGTGATTATGGGATGTTGAGGATTTTCGGCTGTGTCGCATATTCACACGTTAAACAAGGTAAGCTCGAGCCGAGAGCGGTAAAATGCGTTCTTTTGGGGTATCCTGAAGGTGTGAAGGGGTACAGGCTATATAGGCTTGATAATGAATCACCTAAAATAGTCACTAGCAGGAACGTGGTCTTCAATGAAAGTGTCATGTACAAAGACACATTGAAGAATTCTGGTGCAGGTACTGATAAGTCTGTTGAGGAATTACAGGTTGAGGTGGAACTGCAAAGGTTAAATAATCATTCGCTTGAGGAAGATCAGACAGATGATCAGGAAGATGGCGATGATGAAGATGCAGGGGATCAGGATCATGATCAAACACCGGATCTCACAGATTATCAGTTGGTTCGGGATAGAGAGCCAAGGACAAGAACGAAACCTTTGAGGTTTCGAGATGAGAGTAATATGGCTGCTTACGCGTTTGCTGCAGCAGAAGAAGAAGATACTCATGAACCATTGACATACCAGGAGGCAGTTGCTTGTGAAGATAGTTCTAAGTGGAAAGCTGCTATGGATGAAGAGATGGATTCTCTGAGGAAGAATAAGACCTATGAGTTAGTAGATCATCCAGCTGGGCAAAAGCTGGTGAGCTGCAAATGGCTGTTCAAGATAAAGGAAGGGATTAAAGGTGTTCAAAAGCCTAGGTACAAGGCAAGGTTGGTGGCTCGTGGATTCACACAGAGGGCAGGTATTGACTATAATGAAGTATTTTCACCTGTAGTTCGACACACATCTATTCGGGTTATACTTGCATTAACTGCGTGTAGAGATTATGAGCTGGAGCAGCTTGATGTAAAGACGGCATTTTTACATGGGAATCTTGAAGAAGTGATCTACATGAGGCAGCCACCGGGATATGAACAAGGTAACAAGGTATGTTTGTTAAAGAAATCCCTTTATGGTTTGAAGCAGTCACCTAGGCAATGGTATAGGAGGTTTGATGAGTACATGCTGAGCAACGAGTTTAAGCGTAGCAGTTACGACAGTTGCGTATATTACAAGAGTTATGCACCAGGTGAGTATATCTATCTACTGTTATATGTAGACGATATGCTGATTGCTTGTAAAAGCAAGGCTGAGATTGGGTCTATCAAGTCTTTGCTTAATAAGGAGTTTGACATGAAAGAACTCGGGGAAGCAAAGAAGATTCTTGGTATGGAGATCATCAGGGATCGGAGTCGCAAGATTCTGAGGGTGTCACAATCCGGGTATGTTTCTAAGATTTTAAATAATTTTAGAATAGACAATGGGAAATCGGTTCAGATGCCATTGGGTGGGCACTTCAAGCTGTCGTTGAAGGATTGTCCGGTTAGGGATTGTGATGTTGAAAGGATGAGTAAGGTGCCGTATTCAAATGCGGTTGGGAGCTTAATGTACTTGATGGTGTGCACGAGGCCAGACATAGCGTATGCAGTAAGTGTTGTTAGCAGATATTTGGCGAATCCAGGTAAAAATCATTGGGAAGCAGTGAAGTGGATTTTGAAATATTTGCGGGGTACTGCAAACGTGGGTTTGGTGTTTGGGACAAATCATGGCAACCATGTGGACGTAACAGGTTTTGTTGATTCAGACTACGCAAAGGATCCGGATAAAGGTAGGTCGATCACAGGTTACGCGTTTTTAGTACAGGGATGTGTTGTAAGCTGGAAGGCAACGCTACAACACGTGGTGGCTCTTTCAACTACAGAGGCGGAGTATATGGCCCTTACGGAGGCTGTGAAGGAAGCTATTTGGCTAAGGGGACTCTTGGAAGAGTTGGGCGTGGAGCTTAACACTGTGGCAGTTAATTGTGATAATCAAGGCGCGATTCACTTATCGCGGAATCATGTTTTTCATGAAAGGACTAAGCACATCAATGTGCGTTATCACTTTATCAGAGAGGTCTTGGAAGCAAAGACGGTTGAAGTTCTGAAAGTGGGTACTGAACACAATGCTGCGGATGCCTTGACGAAGGTGGTACCTGGACTTAAGTTTCAGCATTGCTTGGAGTTGCTGAGCGTCGGTGTAGGCTAATATAAAGCCTAAGGTGGAAATTGTTGCAAGATTAGTCTCTATATTAGCATGTCAGTAAGTCTAGGGGTTAAAGTGTTAAGTTTCTTATACTTAGTCATGTAGAAAGTCCATACCGACTTTACTTTGTTTCCTTTTCTTTGTACAGCCGACTTTGTTTTCTCCCCTTCGTTCTCTATAAATAGAGACGAGGGGTGAGGTTATTTGTACGTGATTCTTTCAAGGTTTAATACAACGAGAGTTAAACCATCTTGTGCATGTTCTTTACTTTTCTGTCGAGTATAATCTGTTGGTGTGTGTCGTCTTCAAGATCATAGTTATTCCGCTCTAGTAACTAGGTTGTTAGTCGACAAGACTGATAACATTCACAGACACCTTCATAAAGACTTGTTAATAGTTATGGACGGCATGAACTGTTGTTTTCTTTCTATACTAAGGTGGTCCGCTTAAGGTAGTTGGTCCGTTTCCCTATTGTCAGTGCGACAAGTGTTCCGATAACTTTTCAAATACGTAAGTTCACACGAACAAATTGGCAGCAGAGTAAGTAACACAGCAAACTTATATATAGGCATATATTTCGTTCTATTTTTTGATGTTGGATTGGTTGCAGTCAACTACAATATCGATCCGGAGCTTCTATAATGATTGTTATGTACGCAACGTAAAATACCACATACAAATCAGTTTATAGCAGCCAATCTCTTTTCTTAAAGATTTACCATATTGCACTACACTTATGAATTTGTGCCTTAAATTCTTCCTACATTCACATCCGATATTTGTAAGAAATAATAAAATCTGGAAGTTGGTCATACCATCCAATAATAACCCTTCTAAGTATGTTGTATAACTACTGGCAATTGCCATAGTCCATATAAGATATTGCGTGGATACCGGCATCTCAAACAGAATATTGAGCGATTTCGATTTTTACCGCTTAATAAGTCACTGAAAAACTTTTAACTATCCATAATCATTTTATGCTTATTGCTTTAGTTTTCTTGTGTCATCTGAGGAATGAGTCAAATTATTTTGTATTATAAAAAGTACTTAGAATGCTTTCCAAAAACTTATTTACATTTGAGGTGGTTTTTTAATAGCTAAAACCATTAGAGATACTCTGATTGTTCAACAAATTAATGCTAGGGTTGCTTCTACGTCCGAAATACATAGGGATGCCAGATGTGTTACAAAAATTCAAGAAGTTACATGAGTTTTGTTACTATTAAAAAACATAATAATAGGAAATACAGTTGGATCCAATATATGACTGATGCTAGTGGGCGTTGCTTGGCAACCACAACCCCACAAAGCAACGCACCCCCTCCCATAGCAATGCCTTAAGGACGTGTTTGTTTGCAACTTTTGCCAAAAATTGGTTGCCTCACCAACCGAAAGAATTGCAACTATTCTTCATAATTTTTTGAACGTTGGGAGTAAATGGGCGGGGTTGCTTTGTGTTAACCACTAGCTAATTGTGGTTGAGGTGAAGTTGTGGAGAGAGAAAGCTGAGTTGGCGCTGACGTGATAGAATTGCTTTTGTGAAAATGTGGTTACCACTAGCATCAGTATAATAGAATGAACTAATGAAGAAAGCCTATTAAATAAACTGGAACCCACAGAGTTATTTTCAGCTTACAATAAATTATAAGCCCATCAAAAGCTTTGATGGTACTATGGTAGATGCGTGCTTTGAATGCACTCTTAACTTCCCACTAGCTATCTACCAACTGAGTTTCACTGTTACATTAATAAACATTTGTTTTATTTTGTTTTGTCTTACACCGGTAGTAATGCCAACCCAACACTGGACCATATCACTTCGACACTTCAGTGTCACGTCAGCTTCTCTCTCTAAGATCAAATACATGACCCTAAGCCCGTAATAAAACGATCCCACTCACAACTAAAAACATACCCCACAAAAATTATTTTATAAAACACTCGCAGACACAAACTATGCAACCAAGTAATGTCTCCTGGACGATCGAATTGAGCAAAAAGTCCAGAGGGCGCGTTCCTAGGGGAGTCACATAGGGGGGGGGGGACACGTCCCATATGGCTAGACCGACCAAGGTTGGGTCACCATTACGAGTAGTCTTAGAGTAAGTGTAATATTTTTATTAAAAATGTCACCTTTGGTTCAACTTGTAAAACACTTAGGAGGATATAACTATATAAGTCAAGTAAAAAATGACTCGAAGATACTAGGTTTAACTCGAACCTGATTGAATAGTGATGACTATGTGGTTCGAATGACACGTAGATACGAACGACATGTAAACCGAACGGTTGTGTTGACCGTTATGACGTGACAAAGACCACGTGCCAAAGGTAAGCACCCTTTTATCCACCATACCCTTTTTACCCAATGGTTTCTCTTAAGGACCGAACATGCGCCGTCTACCCGGATATCACGGGATCTGGTCCCCTACGTGGGTGTGCCACGTAGTACCTAGTTTAGGCTTAGATCGGGTCTCTATTCCCCTAGGTTGTCAGGTAAACTGATTAAGGTGGTATAAATACAACCACCTTAATCGGTTTTAGGTAACACAGTTATTTGTTCATTTACTCTCACATGTATTATCCAACCGTTTGGCCTTAACCTATACTTACTCTCACGGCGGAGCTTGGTCTTGATATCAAACCCAAAAGAGGCTAACGTGTGTCTCTCTATTGTTTCAGGTGCATTGAGGACGTCATTCGGCATGTCCGAAGGAACTAACACACCACAAACACGAGGATCAGTTTATTGCTTCTACAAATAGCTAATGATTTTTCTTAAAGCAAGCTCGAGCCTATTTTAAGGACATGGCATGTCCGAAGGAACCTACACACCACAAACACGAGGATCAGTTTATTGCTTCTACAAATAGCTAATGATTTTTCTTAAAGCAAGTTCGAGCCTATTTTAAGGACATCTTGAGTTATGTTATTGATATTGGTGGTAATCGAGTCGTGTTCGGGTTGGCCTATTCGGGTTTGCGGGTTGGTGTGTTAGTATAACCTCTACTCAAACACGACCCGTTTATTAATCGTTCCAAGAAACTAAACTCTAACCCAAACCTGCATAACACGTGTAACCTATTTATGACCCGTTTAACTTGTTTAAGTAAATAGATCAAGCGGTGAAGAAAGTTGGTAGTTTGTCGATTCAATAAGTTTAAATCCAAAAATGAATATATTCAACATACAAATAACTATACAACAATTTCAATGATATTGGTTACAATCGTAATTTATTGTCTTATTAAATACACAACAATATGCATTTAATCCAAATCCAACATAAAATCAAAGTTATATATTTTATGTTTTTAGAGACTTATATACTTAAACGGGTTCACGGGTTGACTTGTTTAATACTACCCAATCCAAACACAACTCGTTTATTAACTTCGTGTTAGGTTTGTATTTTTATCGTGTCGTGTCGAGAATTACTACCCCTAGTTATTGAGCTCAAACTTATATAAAAATTCATCCAAATTAGATTTTGACAAAGAGTTTAGATATCTACATTAAAACAAGCTCGACTTGAGTTCGATGCAAGATTACTATCCCATGCATTTAAAGTATGTTTGACACATAAGATTATTTAGAGATTATGCTTATTTAAAAACAACAACAAGCTACCTAAAATATAAGATTTATTTGGCCAATAAAACTTGTAAGTGATTATAAAAAAATAATACTTTTCTATAAACTCCTTGTCCATCTCTATCTACAACTCTATCTCCAGTTATAGTAAAAACAGAAACTTTTGCCAAACATCCCTTTAACTTGAAATACTTAGTCGGAATTTGGAATAGATTATGATAATATCAAACTTGAACATGTTTGGTTCGTAAAACTTAACTACGTAACAAGTTATTGACTTATTCGTAGATATAAAAGCACAAGTGCTCTGAGACACAAATTTAGAACGTTACCGTATGAATCAATTAAGTATTTGAATTTAAGTTCCAGTTTTGATAACTTTACCGTATGAATCAATTAAATATTTGGATTTAACTATCAACTAAATTAGCTACTTGTGGAAAGAATATAGTATAATTATTTTGTTTCTTAAAACTAATATTGACATTACTTTAGACCAAGATTAGTGGTGTTGGAATTTTTGGGTGTGGGTTGGGGAAAATTGCGACATGTGTCCCATCTAGATAATGAAAGTTTTTTAAAAAATGGGAGTAGTGGGATGGGGCGTTGAAGCTTGTCTAATAATTTACTTGTTTTATTTATTTAACATCTTTGTTTTTTTACTTTTGACATTTTAAAAATACACAAACAAACGTTAAAGCTTTAAAAATAGTTTTAAAATACTTAAAAATATAAAAAAATAAATTTAAAAAAAGCTGGCGTTAAAGATAAGATTTACCACTGTTAACGCTAGAGAATTTAATGTTAACATTCAATTTTTATCACTTTCAACGTTAACGTTCAACTTCTCTTGGCGTTAAAGTTTACTTTGACTAACGTTAACGTCAAATTTTACCTATAAAAATACAACAAAATTTTACCTTTAACGCCACAATTCTAAACCCTAAAAATTACCTTTGCCGTCAACGATCTCACAAACACTCAAAAAAAAAAAAAAAAAAAATGGCTAGCCCTAGTGAATCACGAGTACCATGGGAAGAACATGAAGAGATGGCTTTGGTCAACTCTTACTTGACTGTCTTCGACATTCGGGCGGAGACAAATGATACAAAAAAGGATTTTTGGATAAGGGTGAGGCGCGATTTTCACATCTCGATTGGTAGGGAGCGGGAGTACCGGAACATGGACATGATCACGTCCAAGTGGCATGCACTTCGGGCGGACATGTTCGAGTTCGAACGGTGTTACCGTGAGTGCGCCAACGAGCTGGACGATGAGTATGACAAGCTGGAGGACGCGATCAAGCTGTGGAAGGAGAGACACGGCGGGGTCGCGTTCAAGCACCTCTCCAGCTGGGCACTGGCGAAGAATCATGTGGGAACTAATATTTTTAATTTTTAGGTTTTTTTTTTTTTTTTTTTTTTTTTTTTTTTTTTTTTTTTTTTGTTAACGTAGCGTTTTTTATTATTTATTGAATCGTTAACGTGAAAGCAAGTAAAAAAAAAGTTAATAAATTAGATTTAAAAATAATAAAAGTAAATAAAAAAATTCATCAAACAAGCTTCAACGCTCGTTGTTCAATCAACGCTCGTTGATTTTTATTGCATTCAACGGGCTTCAACGCCCTATGGGGGTGGACCAACGGGCGTTGAAAAGACAACTAAGCCCACTTCAACACCCCACTACTCTTAGTCATATATTTAGACAGATAATAAACGCGTCTAAAAACATACTCCAATTTCAAGTATCCAAAATAATTGTTATGCCATTAAAGGACAAATATTTAGTAAGTGTTAAATGCTAATGATATCAATCCTTTTACGTTATGGCTTTTAGGTAACGCATTTTTAAAACACTAGTTGTTAGTCGCTATGTTGGTTCCGGGGTTCAAGAATAATGGCTAATGTATATGTATAAACTAACAATCGGTAAACCGGATGACAACTTATTGCTTTGAGTTGAGTGCTCTCTATCTTTAAAGCAATTTCGCCCCCACCATTTCAATAGGACACGTGTGCTTTGGGTTATTGGTGAATCACTTCCCAAGATAAAACAAAGCAATGGGTAGTGCTCCTTATCAACAAGTTTCAAGGTTTTCTAAATATTATCGAAGTCGTTCCTCGAGTAACGAAGACGATAGTAATCTAGTGTGATAAGAGGGTTTATGGTGTGTTTTTCGGATGTTTTGATCGCCCAAAAACGCGGGAATAATGGCCTTATATATAGGCATGCTCGTGACCATTCAAACCATCACAACGGTTCACCAAAAGGTGCAATTAGCGACGACTTAGCGACAGGAAAAATCGTCTCTAACTGATACAACTTGAAACAGTCGCGATGGTTCAGTCACAGACACCATTTCAACTGATTTAACCGCCACCTTTACGAATTGGCGCGTATTTACAATAGTGAATCAGTGATGGTTCATTAGCGACGGTTTTGTGACAGAAAAAGTGTCACTAATAGCCATTTCAAGTGTCAAACATCAAAACACAACAAAACTCTTAATTTCCTTCCTAAGACTCAAACCCAAAATGATTTCAACATAGTGTATTTTGAAATTTTCCCCAAAAATCCCCCACCATTTTCAAAATAGACTCGGTTTTGAAAATATAGACATGACACGACCTAACCAGATTCCGAAAACCTTGGGGGTGTTATGCATAAATAAAGGTGGAATATTACACCTTGAACCTTTACGTAGTGAAAGCGCTCAAGTCAAACTAGGGTAAGAATGGTTGAACCAAAGTCATTGAATCACCTTCCTTTATATGTTAGACGGAAACGTCCCACGCATATCCTTCCTTTAACGTATCGAGTTCCATGGTCCTTTTTAGCAAAATTCCAAGATACAATGACAAACTAGTGAAAATTCACAAGGATTTCACACATGAATTACAATGACCACCAAAGTTCAGTTTGTTGGAAAATTAGATTTTGCAAAATGATTTTTGCATATTTTTGACACTATTTTAATATATGTATATGTTATATATACTTATATTTCTTAGTAGCTTTGCGTTCTTCGTGACGAGAGCTTCGCAATGAGCTAAAATGTGTCAAAATTGGAGTTGATATGAATGAGATATCGTGTCTCAAAGTGAGGCACTTGGAACACAAAAATATGGAAACTAGAAGTATCCCACATCGCCTAGTAAAGGAAGTGGAGAGTGGTTTATATAGAAATCTTGATATTTGCTATCAAATTCCTTTAGGTGAGCTATGCTCCCACTCCTACGTGCGCGCGCGCAGGGGGGGGGGTGCAGATTGTGGGAATTCTGGGCCAAAATCTCGCCTACGTGCGAATCTTTTTGCTGCGGGTTTCGGGTTATTTTTTCCATAATTTCTGTAAATCTATTTTAGGAATAGATTTGAACTTAATGGACAAGTTTTACAGAATATTGTTTGTGTAATAGATTATACGCAAATCTGTTTTAATTATAACAGATTTGCGGATCGGTTTAATTTTTGGCATATATTCTGTCTTGGTCACCAAGACTTGTGAAGGCTATAAATTAAACACCTCTCATTCGGTTTTGAGACACAGAAAAATGCAGCTCTACCAACCATATTCCAGCAATCATCTTCGATCAGAAACCAGCTTCTCTTCAGTGATTTTTCAGGCAAGTTGTTAGGTCCGGCTGTACAACAGCTTTGTACGTTGTACCCTGGGAAACAGACGGCGAATCTGTTTTAAGGGAATCGTGTTTACACGAGCCTCGTGCCACGACCTTTACTGTTTTCGTTAATTTTCTGTTATTTACATTCTGTTATTTATTGTAATCTGATTTATTAATAAAAAGTCTACACCGTTTCCCACAGTCTTAAAACAGATTCGGTTTAACCGAATTTAAAACACTTTGTTAAAATCGGATTAATTATTAACAGATTTTTATAAACTGTTTTCTGTCGAAACCTAGTTGAGTTTCTTTGGAAATCAGTTCTAATTAAACAGATATTAATTTTCAGCAGTTGTTCTTTTTAGTTTACATCGAAACCAAGATAGAGTTTCTATTAAACTGATTTACTCGATCCATCGAAACCAAGATAGAGTTTCGTTGAATCAGATTCGGTACAAGTAGATACTGATTTACAACAGTTTGTTTAACTGTTTGTGTTTGATTTTTCAGGATGACAAACACGACTACCCCTCCTGTGACTACTACTGTGAATGTACTTGGTGCGCCAGTTACCAACACGGTTGCTAATCATGCTGAGAAACCAAAGAAATTCAATGGGCAGAATTTTAAGAGGTGGCAACAGAAGATGTTATTCTATCTCACTACCTTGAACCTTGCGCGGTTCTTGAAAGAGAATCCACCTCACGTGGAACCTCCTGCAGAAGGTCAATCCGCCAATCAACAGGCCGTTCAAGCCTTGGAAGCATGGAAACATTCAGACTTTTTGTGTCACAACTATGTTCTGAATGGTTTGGTGGATTCTTTGTACAACGTGTACTGCAAGACCAAGACTGCCAAAGAATTATGGGAGTCATTGGAACGCAAGTACAAAACTGAGGATGCTGGTACAAAGAAGTTCGTGGTAGCTCGTTTTTTGGATTACAAGATGGATGATTCAAAGAACGTGATGAGTCAGGTTCAAGATCTGCAGGTTTTGCTACACGACATTCATGCTGAGGGAATGACTTTGAGTGAAACTTTTCAAGTTGCTGCTATCATTGAAAAGTTGCCTCCAAGCTGGGTAGAATTTAAGAACTACCTGAAGCATAAGCGAAAGGAGATGAGTGTTGAAGACTTGGTTGTTCGTCTTCGTATTGAAGAGGACAACAAGCTGGCTCAGAAAAACGCTTATACGCCTGATTCTGCCAAGGCAAATATGGTTGAGCATGCTTCGTCATCTTCAAAGTCCAATGTCAAAGGTAAAGGCAAAGGAAAAGGAAAGAATGACAAGAAGGTCAAAGGGAAGTCTGAGTACCTTGCTCCTAAAGCTGCAATTGTGAAACAGAAGTTCCAAGGGGTGTGTTTCAACTGTGACCAGCCGGGTCATCGTGCTGCTAACTGTAAGATGCCGAAGCGGGTGACTCCACGCCAGGCTAATATGGTGAATGATAATATGGACATGATTGCTATGGTGTCTGACGTCATTTCCATGATCTCTGAAGTTAACCTGGTAGGTTCCAACAACAGGGAATGGTGGGTTGATACTGGGGCTACCCGTCATGTGTGTGCTGATAAGAGTATGTTTCACTCTTTCAGAGCGGTTAACAATGGAGAGAAGTTGTACATGGGCAACTCTGCAACTGCTGATATCAAGGGTGAAGGAGATGTAATCTTGAAGATGACATCCGAGAAAGAGCTCAAGTTGACTAATGTCTTGTATGTTCCAGAGATTCGTAAGAATCTTGTGTCTGGGTGGCTGTTGAACAAGTTTGGTTTTCGTCTTGTTTTTTAGTCTGATAAGTTTGTTTTGTCTAAGAATCAAATGTATGTTGGTAGGGGATATGCCCTGAATGGTATGTTTAAGCTCAATGTAATGGTTGTTAAGAATGATATCAATAAAATGAATTCTTCTGCTTACTTGATTGAGTCTTCTAATGTGTGGCATGGCCGTCTTGGACATGTAAATTTTAATTCGATGCGTCGTTTGATTAAATTTAATTGCATACCTAATTTCCATATTGACTCAAAATATAAATGTGAAACTTGTGTTGAAGCCAAACTTACAAGATCATCTTTCAAATCGGTTGAACGAAAAACCGAACCACTTGATATGATACACACTGACATATGTGATTTGAAATCACTACCCACAAAAGGTGGCAATAAGTACTTTATCACATTTATTGATGATTGTACAAAGTATTGCTACGTTTACTTGTTAAAAAGTAAAGATGAAGCTATAGACAAGTTTGTTCTATACAAAAACGAAGTTGAAAATCAACTGAATAAGAAAATCAAGGTTGTACGAAGTGATAGAGGAGGTGAATACGTGTCTCCATTCGCTGATTTATGTGCTAAACATGGAATTAGACACGAATTCACTGCTCCTTACTCACCTCAGCAAAACGGTATTGCCGAAAGGAAGAACCGTACCTTGAAGGAAATTAATGCCATGTTGATAAGTTTTGGTTTAGGCCAGGACATGTGGGGGGAAGCCATTCTAACGGCTACTTATCTTTTAAATAAGATACCTCGTAAGGAAAAAGAAGAGACCCCTTATGAACTTTGGATGGGAAGAAAACCATCATATCAGTACTTACGAGTGTGGGGGTGTCTAGCAAAGGTAGCTATACCGACCCCCAAGGCCCAAAAGATTGGACCTAAATCTGTGGATTATATATTCATTGGATATGCTAAGAATAGCAGTGCTTATCGTTTCATTGTACATGATTCGAAAAATCCGGATATACAAAAGGGTACACTAATGGAATCAAGGAATGCTTCCTTCTTTGAAGATATATTTCCTTGTTTAACGAAGGAAACTGGAAGTTCATCTAAAATAGATGACGATGTTGTCCAAGATAAGAGACAACGAGATGATAATGATCTCCAAGATGAGAGACAAGATCAAATCGAGGAAGAAGAGGTTGAACCTAGAAGAAGCAAAAGGGCAAGAACCGAGAAATCGTTTGGACCCGATTTTGTTTCTTTTATGGTAGAAAATGAACCTACTTCTTATCGAGAAGCGGTAACTTCCTCGGAAGGGCCTCAATGGAAAGAAGCCATTAAAAGTGAAATAGATTCTATTTTACAAAATCATACTTGGGAGCTCGTGGATTTACCTCTTGGTTGTAAACCACTAGGCTATAAATGGATCTTCAAGAAGAAGATGAAAGCCGATGGCACCATTGACAAGTACAAAGCAAGATTGGTAATCAAAGGATTTAGACAACGAGAAGGTCTAGATTATTTTGATACATATTCGCCTGTTACGCGAATAACCTCGATCAGGATGATACTTGCTATTGCCGCGTTAAGAAATTTGGAAGTTCACCAAATGGATGTGAAAACGGCTTTTCTAAACGGGGATTTAGAAGAAGAAATCTATATGAACCAACTTGAGGGTTTCATAGCTCCTGGACAAGAGAACAAAGTTTGTAGGCTTGTTAAGTCATTATATGGCTTAAAGCAAGCTCCCAAACAATGGCATCAAAAATTTGACCACGCCATGCTAGAGAGTGGATTCAAAATTAATGAATGCGACAAGTGTGTTTATGTAAAGGACACAAGTAGTGGATATGTAATCTTGTGTTTATATGTTGATGATATGCTTATCATTGGCAGTAACGACAAGATGATCAAATCTACTAAAGACATGTTGAAATCAAAGTTTGACATGAAGGATATGGGTTTGGCTGATGTGATCCTTGGAATAAAGATCATACGAACTCCAAATGGACTTGTATTAAGTCAAGCACATTACGTTGACAAAATTCTTAATACTCACAATGCGGGGGATTCCGGCCTAGCTAGAACTCCAATTGACACCAGTAAGCATCTATCTAAAAATAGAGGCTTAGGTGTTGCCCAATTAGAGTATTTAAGAATTATTGGCATGTTAATGTACTTGATGACAAGTACCCGACCTGACTTAGCATATGCAGTTAGCAGGCTAAGTAGGTATACTAGTAATCCAAGTTATGCACATTGGGGAGCTATTACTAGGGTACTTCATTATTTGAGATACAGTCGCGATTATGGACTGCATTATGAAAGATATCCAGCTGTTATAGAAGGATACAGTGATGCAAATTGGATATCTGACATAAAGGATTCTAGATCGACTAGTGGATAT
Organism: Artemisia tridentata subsp. tridentata; assembly: GCA_021014915.2. Lineage (NCBI taxonomy): Eukaryota > Viridiplantae > Streptophyta > Magnoliopsida > Asterales > Asteraceae > Artemisia > Artemisia tridentata. The sequence continues at coordinate 391,096,677 of CP139508.1, forward strand.
GTGTTTACACTTGGAGGGGCAGCTATATCTTGGAAGTCTTCCAAGCAAACTGTTATAGCTAAGTCTACGATGGAATCATAATTTATCGCATTAGATAAATGCGGACAAGAGGTGGAATGGCTACGTCAATTCGTAGAGGACATACCAAGGTGGCCTAAACTGGTAACGGCCATTAGTATACATTGTGATAGTCAATCGGCAATTGGCAGAGCTCATAGCATAATGTATAATGGAAAGTCCAGACATATCCGTCGTCGAAATAATTCGATACGACAACTACTCTCAACAGGAGTTATCTCAAATGACTATGTGAAGTCAAAGGATAACATCGCGGATCCGCTTACGAAAGGCTTAAGCAGAGAGTTAGTTAGTAAGTCGTCTAAAGGAATGGGACTAAAGCCCTTGAAGGAATGAGTTTCTATGAAGGAAAACCTAACCCAGTTGACTGGAGATCCCAAGATTTGGGTTCAATAGGACAACCTAATCATAGAAATGTGGGGGAAGTCACGTCAATGTGGGGGAGTTACTAAATTGTAACCTCCTAGTCCATTCCTATAACAAATGTGACTTGTTGAGAGGTTAAACATATGGTTCTTATGATTCAGGATGAAATCATAAAGCATAATGATTCAAGATGAAATCACAAACATATGTTTTTAATGATTCAAGATGAAATCACCTATGTGAGAGAGAAGTGGGGTTGCTTCGAAAGGAATTATGGGGGGCGCAATTCCTAAGAGCTCTTGCAGAACCAGGCTAGTGTTCATGACCATAAGGAACACGACTATGAGGACTTGACAATGTCAGGGAGAGTCTTGTGTGAAGTGTAATGTCGTCTACGTAAACAGATGCTGAGTTCATGGACATCGCATCTACTCAGATCTAGGAGACTAAGTGCATCTCACAAGGGAAGATTCAAAGGGTCACACCTACCTATCCTGTAACGCCCCGTGACCACTTATACCAAAAATTTTGAACTTTATACGCGGAAACGATTGACATAAAACAGACTCTTACAAATTCTCCATTCAATGACCAGAACTTATAACATTTAACCTTTTAAACATACTTGCAAGAACATATACTCGAAGACCCTTCAAAACATTTCACACAATTTTCTAACACAACCAAACAACCCTTCTGAGACCAAGATACGCCGTATCCTTTTTAGGGATACGCCGTATCAAAGCTGAGAGACAATACGCCGTATCAAGCTGAAGTGATACGCCGTATTATCTTAAACTCCTGATACGCCGCATCTATTATATTAGATACGCCGCATCGACCTACTGAGACAAAAAATTATAAGAAAATGGGATGACGATACGCCATATCCCAAAAGGAGATGCGCCGCATCACCTGATACGCCGTATCTCAAAGGAGATGCGCCGTATCTACCCTGCACAACAAAAATCCTGGACAGACCTACTGTCCCAATTATGCACTTTCAAAATCCTCGGCTGGAAACCCGACCTCCCGGACTCGAAACTTGACGAAACTTTCCAGAATCCTTTAGTATGTTCGTAAGATTATTTTCATACAAAAACATCACCCGTTTGACCACCCGAAATAGTAACTCAAAATTGGACGGGTTATGCATAAGACCCGTCATGACCCGTTTGCACTCCAAACCATTAAAAACACATCTTTTACCCATCATACCTGAATCACATACCTATTTTAACATACCAAATTTGTTCCAAGGGTACATATCCCATTTACATTCCAAAATAACGAGGGAGGCTATTTACCAAACACTCCCTTAAACCGTCTAGAACTACCAACATGTACCATAGAGACTTCATGACTTACACACATAATTAAACCATAATTTAGACCTCAAGACATGACCGTGAACTAACAAAATGACCATATAAAATGAAGTGTACCCACGACACAAAAGAACACTTGGGGCTTCCAACTTCAAAAGCGTTTGGTCCAAAAGAATTCCGATTGTCTAGGCTAGCTTCTAGTTACACTTCTACTTACTTCCAAGCTACAACTACGCCAAATCCTTACCTTTGCTTCCTCCGCTAGAACCTACAAAACCATTAACATCTAAAACGTAAGCGAAAACGCTTAGTAAGTATACCAGATATAATCCACATCACATTTACATGAGTTTGGTGATTACCATCAATCATAACATTAACAAGGAGCATCAAATGAGATTATTACTCACCTTGACCGGGCACGTAATTATTTAGCATTAACACATCTAGCATTGGATCCAAGCTATCATACATTCACAAGCTCCATAATAATCACATTAACACAAGCATAACATTAACAACATAACATTAACAAGGATTATACTCATATACTTACCTCTAATCCTACTAGCTTCCTATTTGGCTTGACTTGGCTTCTACAAATGCTCCCTAGTACAACATTAACTAAAATTAGCAACTAACTAACTAAAAAGATCATTAATTTACTACCTCTAATCATAATACTCAAATCCACTCATGAACCCTAATTTCTATAATTTGGGGAAAGATACTTACAAGATGAAAAGATTACAATTAAAGCTTCTCTTATGCCTTTTGATCGCTTCTTGATACTAGAAAAGAGCTAGATGATGATATCGGCCTTCCCTCTCTTTTCTCCTAGCTAAAGTCGACACCAAGAACACTCCCAAAGTTTCCAGGCTTTTCTAATGACTAAGATATTTATTAAAGGTTAGTTGCAAGTTTGGTCTCTTGGCAATCTTAGTCCTTCTATTCCTATTCTTCTTATTTTGGCCACCCATTAGTTATTATTTAACTTACAATACATAATTTATATCTATCTAGCAATATATATACATAAAAGGTACCTCCTCGGGTACGGGTGTAACAATTCTCCCCTCCTTAAAATGAGAGTTCGTCCTCGAACTCTGCTCGTGAAATAAATGGGGATACTTCGTCCTCATCTTTACTTCCGGCTCCCATAATGTCTCCAATACACTTCCACTAGCGAAATTTCTTTGTTTCTAAGTTGTCCTGCTTCTTTCCTAATATTGCTTAAGGTAACCACACTTGTTTCGCCTGCCAATTACTTTCTTAAGTATGACACGTGAAAGGTATTGCGAATACCTCTCATTTCTTCGAGAAATTTCCAACACTTATGCTACTTCACCTACTCGCCTCAAGATTTTGGAATGATCCTATAAATTGTGGACTTAATTTCTCTTTATTTTTGAACCTGAAACGCCTTTTTATAGGGAAACTTTTAACATAACTAAGTCACCTACCTCAATTTCGATTGGTCTTCTTCGGCTATCGGCTTAACTTTTCCGTCTATCTTGTGCCGCCTAAGTATTACTAGAATCCTCTCAATGTTTTTCCATGGTCGCTAATACTACGTCCGTGCTTGCCAGTTCCCTTCTTTCGACTTCTTCCCAAACACGGGTGTTCTACACCTCCTACCATAAGCATTTCCTAGAGTGGCATATTTATACTCACGTGATAGCTATTTAACTAGAGGCAATGATCGTCCCAAAATTCACTTACAACCGGACATCGTCAATGTTTTTCTTTTCAAGTCTCATATCTATTACGTGAGCCACAAGGTATAACAACCGTGTGATAATATCTCCTAGTCTCTATCGTGAAACATAACCCCAATTCACCCTTCCTTTTATCACAATAACAAATCATCCCACTACTGCTAAGATTTACAACCCGAATGATTTTATGGCAACAAGGATGGCCACATTATATTTGTCAAACCAATACATTTCAATGATAATATCAACTATCCTAGTATTATAGGAATAAGTCAACCCTAAAGGCACTATCATCAATCTCTATCCCTACGCTTCGATATACATTGGATACAATAACGATTTTACTATCGACTATTTCGACTTCTAGAGGTATCGGAAGTGTAGCTAGTGGGGAGGTTAGTTGCTGCTATAATCATAAGACACGAAGGAAACACTAGCACCCGAATCATACAAAACCTGAGCGGGTACGGAATTTACAAGATGAATACCTGAAGTAATATCGGACTCCAACCTAGCTTCTTCAACACTCATTTGATAAACTTGAGCCATTGGTTTCGGAACTTCCACTTTCTCATTCTTGACAGTCCTCAAAGGCTTTGCTTCAATCGCCTTCGATTTCGGGCAATCCCTCAACCTATGCCCTATCTCGTTACACCCATAACATACTATCATCGGCTTGGTACAATCTTTACTTTTATGGTCAAGAGCTCCACACTTGTAGTAACCCGGCGTATTACGCCTACACTCTCCAACATGAAACTTATTACATTCCGGACAAGCCACTTTAGTCTTGGTTTCCACATCTTCCTTGCCGTGATCAAACTTGGCTTTCTTTCCATCACGATCTCCAAACTCTTGCTTCCTTTTTATTTCCTTAGCTTCCTTCTCCTTCTTCCTCAATAAGTCCGCTTCCCTCACACGTGCTCTACTCAAGAGGTCCTCCAAAGTAGTACATTTGAATGGAGAGATCACATCACGAATATCATCCTTAAGCATTCTTTGGAACTTGTCAACCTTAAGCTTGTCATTCCCAAGATACTCGGGACAATAAGGAACCATATCATTAAACGTCCTCCACAACTCATTTACCGTCTCATTAGTTTGAGTGAGAGATTGGAATTTCTATCAAATTTTGTCAATCTCCTCAACCGGAGCATACTCGGCACTAAACAACTCCTTGAATTCCTTCCACGTACAAGTCTCCACCCAAGGTTCACCTTTCTCACACACCTTTCCTTCCCACCAAGTCTTAGCACTATCACGAAGAAAGTTAGTAGCATAGATAACCTTCTTCCTTTCTTCACAACTACTAGTACGAAAAGCACCCTCCACAGCCGTAACCCACCTATTACTAACAATCGGGTCAAGGACACCGGTAAACTGTGGCACATCACAAGCCGTGAAGTCCCGGTAAGTAGCTTTGTCGCTCCTAGGTTCTTTCGCTACTCCACATTCTTTCTTAAACTCCTTAAACTCTTCCTTCATTAGCTCCTTAAGATTTTGCGTTGTTTGTTGGACATAGTAGGGCATTGCTTTCTTAATAGCCTTACCCACTCTTTTTGCCATCATAAGGTCTAGGGCTTTCATTTCTTCCCCCGTGAAACCTCTAAAGCTAGGTCCTCCGAAACTGGAGGAAAATGAGTTTTCATTCTCCTTATCATTATCACCCACATCTTTTGCCGAAGACTCGGCATGCTTGGAAGCCGTGGATTTTGCAACTTCTTTTTGGTGAGGAGTTTCCATTTCTTCTTACTGAAAATTAGCAATTCATAATATCAAGCACAACCATATACTTAATCGATGCATGAATGACATTTTATCTTTATACTAACACCCTAGCTTGTCACCCATGTATGATCTAAATGATTTCAACTTCACATATGTTCCATATTTTTATCACTACGGTGGCCAGGCGTAGTCATAAAAATATCCAACATATGGGTCCTTAAAATCACCCAAACGATACACAAATAACAAACACTAGCTCTAAACGCATCTACACAAGGTCTAAGTCTAGGAAATCCTAAGGTGAAATCCTAAATCTCTTAGACCGAAGCTCTGATACCAAGTTGTAACGCCCCGTGACCACTTATACCAAAAATTTTGAACTTTATACGCGGAAACGATTGACTAAAACAGACTCATACAAATTCTCCATTTAATGACCAGAACCTATAACATTTAACCTTTTAAACATACTTGCAAGAACATATACTCGAAGACCCTTCAAAACATTTCACACAATTTTCTAACACAACCAAACAACCCTTCTGAGACCAAGATACGCCGTATCCTTTTTAGGGATACGCCGTATCAAAGCTGAGAGACAATACGCCGTATCAATCTGAAGTGATACGCCGTATTATCTTAAACTTCTGATACGCCGCATCTATTATATTAGATACGCCGCATCGACCCACTGAGACAGAAAATTACAAGAAAATGGGATGACGATGCGCCATATCCCAAAAGGAAATGCGCCGAATCACCTGATACGCCGTATCTCAAAGGAGATGCGCCGTATCTACCCTGCACAACAGAAATCCTGGACAGACCTACTGTCCCAATTATGCACATTCAAAATCCTCGGCTGGAAACCCGACCTCCCGGACTCGAAACTTGACGAAACTTTCCAGAATCCTTTAGTATGTCCGTAAGATTATTTTCATACAAAAACATCACCCGTTTGACCACCCGAAATAGTACCTCAAAATTGGACGGGTTATGCATAAGACCCGTTATGACCCGTTTGCACTCCAAACCATTAAAAACACATCTTTTACCCATCATACCTGAATCACATACCTATTTTAACATACCAAATTTGTTCCAAGGGTACATATCCCATTTACATTCCAAAATAACGAGGGAGGCTATTTACCAAACACTCCCTTAAACCGTCTAGAACTACCAACATGTACCATAGAGACTTCATGACTTACACACATAATTAAACCATAATTTAGACCTCAAGACATGACCGTGAACTAACAAAATGACCATATAAAATGAAGTGTACCCACGACTCAAAAGAACACTTGGGGCTTCCAACTTCAAAAGCGTTTGGTCCAAAAGAATTCCGATCTTCTAGGCTAGCTTCTAGTTACACTTCTACTTACTTCCAAGCTACAACTACGCCAAATCCTTACCTTTGCTTCCTCCGCTAGAACCTACAAAACCATTAACATCTAAAACGTAAGCGAAAACGCTTAGTAAGTATACCAGATATAATCCACATCACATTTACATGAGTTTGGTGATTACCATCAATCATAACATTAACAAGGAGCATCAAATGAGATTATTACTCACCTTGACCGGGCACGTAATTATTTAGCATTAACACATCTAGCATTGGATCCAAGCTATCATACATTCACAAGCTCCATAATAATCACATTAACACAAGCATAACATTAACAACATAACATTAACAAGGATTATACTCATATACTTACCTCTAATCCTACTAGCTTCCTATTTGGCTTGACTTGGCTTCTACAAATGCTCCCTAGTACAACATTAACTAAAATTAGCAACTAACTAACTAAAAAGATCATTAATTTACTACCTCTAATCATAATACTCAAATCCACTCATGAACCCTAATTTCTATAATTTGGGGAAAGATACTTACAAGATGAAAAGATTACAATTAAAGCTTCTCTTATGCCTTTTGATCACTTCTTGATACTAGAAAAGAGCTAGATGATGATATTGGCCTTCCCTCTCTTTTCTCCTAGCTAAAGTCGACACCAAGAACACTCCCAAAGTTTCCAGGCTTTTCTAATGACTAAGATATTTATTAAAGGTTAGTTGCAAGTTTGGTCTCTTGGCAATCTTAGTCCTTCTATTCCTATTCTTCTTATTTTGGCCTCCTATTAGTTATTATTTAACTTACAATACATAATTTATATCTATCTAGCAATATATATACATAAAAGGTACCTCCTCGGGGTACGGGTGTAACATATCTTATGCAGGACTTGACCGCAGAAATTTCGCTGAAACATGTGTGTGTTTTTGACCGATCTCCATTCATGTGGGGGATTGTTGGAAAATTAGATTTAGCAAAATGATTTTTGCATATTTTGGACACTATTTTAATATATGTATATGTTATATATACTTATATTTCTTGGTAGCTTTGCGTTCTCCGTGACGAGAGCTTCGCAACGAGCTAAAATGTGTCAAAATTGGAGTTGATATGAATGAGATATCGTGTCTCAAAGTGAGGCACTTGGAACACAAAAATATGGAAACTAGAAGTATCCCACATCGCCTAGTAAAGGAAGTGGAGAGTGGTTTATATAGAAATCTTGATATTTGCTATCAAATTCCTTTAGGTGAGCTATGCTCCCACTCCTACGTGCGCGCGCGCAGGGGGGGGGTGCAGATTGTGGGATTTCTGGGCCAAAATGAGTTCGAAGCTTCTGAACTCATGCGAGCCCGCGCGACCTGCGGACACGAATGCAGCTCCGAAATCTCGCCTACGTGCGAATCTTTTTGCTGCGGGTTTCGGGTTATTTTTTCCATAATTTCTGTAAATCTATTTTAGGAATAGATTTGAACTTAATGGATCAGCAACCAGCTTCGCTTCAGTGATTTTTCAGGCAAGTTGTTAGGTCCGGCTGTACAACAGCTTTGTACGTTGTACCCTGGGAAACAGACGGCGAATCTGTTTTAAGGGAATCGTGTTTACACGAGCCTCATGCCACGACCTTTACTGTTTTCGTTAATTTTCTGTTATTTACATTCTGTTATTTACATTCTGTTGTAATCTAATTTATTAATAAAAAGTCTACACCGTTTCCCACACAGTTACATGCCAAATCACTGTGTTTGTGCTTCGATCGTCTATGATAAATATTTTGTTACTACAAGACCCCAGATAAGTCATTCATCTTTAATATTCTTTGGCAATACTATACAAAAAATTAACCATCTGAATACAATTATACGTGAATAGTTACCATAATGTAAACATAAAATTTCTTTTTATACCATAGATTGATTTAGACATGGTCGAGAATAGCAATTAGTAGGAAACGATCGAATATTTAAAACGTTGGTTTAGATTATTATATTCACCCCAAAACTGGATGGGTTCAAAATAACGATACATAATATACAACGTCATTTACTAATTTTCATATAATAATTAATTCAAACCAATGTTCTATTGAGATTAGCAGATTCGTAAACCAACATTGTTTATCCTTTAAGACACATTTCTGATTTGGCCAAACAACCGAAAAACTTACGGTTACCGCCAAATAAAACAATAATTTATGGTTACTCGCCAAATTGAATCTTTGTCAAACTTTTTCAAAACAACAGAACAAAATTAATGACATCTGTCGTCATTTTCCATATTAATGCAAACATGTTTTGTAATTAATCTATATTTCTTAATTTTCAAATTAATAAATATAATTATTAAAATGAACTCATACGTTAATCATGTTATCACATAATTCTTCATAACATAAGTTTCATGCAAGCATACTATGTGTCTCATGATTCAGACTATGTGTAGTGGTATAAACAACGCCCCATTTTGCCCAAACAATGCCCCAACAGCGCCTAGGCTACCAAAACGACGGGGCGCTATTCACCAAAAAAACCCACCTCTCGTGGTTCTGACAGCGCCTTGTGCTCATACATCAAACGAGAATTCTAGCCGTTGGAATGGCTATATTGACCAGATCATGCTTTTTTTTCCTTCTCTAATTTTTAGTATATATATACACACAAACATTAAACTTTTACACCAAAACACTCCCAAACACCTCATCAAATTTTATACAATCTTTCACCTTTTTATACAATGGGTTCTCCTTCGACGTCTTCCCTTATTCTTGAATCTAGTTCGGATGACGATTACTCCGACTGAGAACTACAAGCGATGTCTCTTGCTGCTGGGGCTGTAGCTATGTACGTCGCTCAAAACCCACCAAAACCGATCCAAAGAAGAAAAGTGGTTTATCGAGACCGTTTCGAGGCCAACGTGTTGGGAATGCTCAAAGTGACGATCATTATCGAGTCAATGAGTCTTGTAATATGGTCATGTAATAGCTTGTTAGAATCGGAAAAATATAGTCTATATGATTGTAGAAGTGTGCCGTCTAGTTTAGTCTTAGTATTTACGTTAATGATGAATTAGTGAAATATGTAAGGACGACACACTTCCCGTTTCTCATTATATGGGAGACTATAAATAGTGTAAATCTCTCATTTGAGAGGCAGTGGTTGATGTATGGAATGAAAAATTCTCTCATTATTCTCTCTAGCTCTTTCTCTCTCTAGAATAATCTTTCTCTCTCTAGATTTATATGTGTGTGATTTGATCTAAATTAAGGTGACCAACAAGTGGTATCAAGAGCCAAACATTGATCTAGGAAATTTTTTTTAGGGCTAGTTACTGTTTCATTGTGACGTCACTGTTCATCAGTAGACATTTAGTCGAGTATCTGTGATCTAACCGAGCTTCTGTGCATCATTTCATCGAGTTTCTGTCACCAACCATCGAGTTAGATAGTTGGTGGCTAGAAATAATCGAGCAACTCATCTAATCGAGTTTCTCTGATCGAGCAACTCACTTAGTCGAGTTTCCTTAGTCGAGCAACTCACTGATCGAGTTTCTTTGTGATCGAGGAACTTCATTTGATCGAACAACTTAACATAGTCGAGCAACTACTTCATTTGATCGAGCAAATTAGTTCATCGAGTAACTTAGATAATCGAGAAACTTTAACCTAATCGAGTAACTAAGTAACCTGATCGAGCAACTTAGTCGAGGAACTATATCATCAAGCAACTTAGGATTAGTCGAGTAACTGGTTTGATCGAGCAACTCAACATAGTCGAGCAACATAGTCGAGTTAGACTATTTCTTGTTCACTTGATCGAGCAACTACATTTGATCAAGTAACTTGTTGATCGAGTAACTTTTTGATCGAGCAACTCAATCTAGTCGAGTAACTTAGTCGAGCAAGTTAACCTAGTCGAGCAACTTAACCTCATCGAGTAACTTAGTCAAGCAAGTTAACCTGATCGAGCATCTTCACTTAGTCGAGCATCTATATCACTTGATCGACAAAGTTGACCTAGTCGAGTAACTTAGTCGAGGAACTTCATTGATCGAGTAACTCACTTGATCGAGTTTCTTGTGCACCTCATCAAGATTCTAAACCAAGTGATCTTGTAACTTAGCCGAGTTTCCAAAATAAGAGAAAAAAAAAGAGAAAAAAGTTTTTTGGCGGGAAAATTTGAGTAAAATTTATTTTTTAGGAGAGACTAAACGTTCAATTTTTACGCAAAATTCAAATTTTGGTATAACGGTGAAAATTTTGGGCCAAAATTCAAATTTTTATGCCAAAATTTGAATTTTTTCGGTAAAATTTAGTGTCAAAAATTTTCAAACTCAAATTTTCCTAGGATCATTGGAATTGCATTTTACGGTGTTTTTCAAATTGTGGTAGAGAAATTTTTCACATCCAAATTTTGGAGGGAAATCAAAAAGCACCATTAGAAAACTCGGGAAAGGACCTAAACTTCAACTAATCATAACTATTGAACCGTAACCAACGCCAATCACAACTCCTTAAGAGCTATTAATGCAAGAAAAAGAGAGAGAAACAAAAGAGAAATGCATGGCATGTTTTAGATTACTTCATTCACACCTTAAGGTCCTCTCAAACAAAGACTTAGAAGGAACTCGTACCCATTATGGATTTAAACGGGCATTTCCATCATTCTTTGGAGAAGACATTGAGATGTTCACTAAAACTATGTTCCTCAACGTGGATCAATTGGAGAAGCAAGTTGAAAACGAAAAATTTCACGAGAATGGATCCACGGTCATCTTTAGAGTGCTCAAGGAACAGTTTCAGCAGTTCATCATTTCGCGGTTCTCTTCGGATTATGACGGTGTAATGGCACGCAAGTATTTTCTAGAATACACTCGCATCGAGGTTCAAAATTTCAAAGACATATTGATTCAACAATTGGATTCTATTGAGAAGTCAATTGCTGAAAGAGTACTTCACAGAAGAGAGTATGACAGAATGATGAATGAAATGAAGTTGCAGACTCAAGAGGAACAGGTTAATGAGGTTAAAGCAATGGATGCTAGTTTGGTTGTTACGAAAAGCAGTGGGACAGAATCAGAACAACAAGAAGAAAAACGCATATAAGGGAATGATACTAATGCTGAAAGTACATATATCAGACCCATTTATGACATAGAGCCTTTGGCTAAGGTACCAAATTATAACATTCTTTATGTCAATGATATGATTTCTTCATCTTCTGAAAAACAGCATTCTGAGCAACCTCAATTCACTATTGAGGGAGAGGTTGACCAGAATGTTGAACAATTTCACGACAAATGTCCTTCACCATTTTCATTAATTGAAAACAAAACAACTGAATTGTCAAAACAAATTCTCGAGTCTGAAAAATCCTTGACATCGGTGCTTAAAGAAAAAAAAACGTTTTAGAGGAAAACCATGAACATGCCAAAATCAAGTTTGATTTTGAAAAACTTGAAACCAATAATATTGAGTTGGAGCATACTGTGGCTTCATTACAAAAAGAAAATGAGCATTTGAAACAGATTTACAAAAACCTGTTTGATTCAATCTAACGTTCACGAGTTCAGACACAAAACCCAAATAAGAAACAAAAAGAGACTGAAGATTTGAAGTTTCAATTGTCTGAATTCGCTGATAAAAAGTTTGAAAATGTTTTGAAAAAGATTGAATCAATGAAAATGAAAAAGGTTGAGTCTCAAATCACAAAAGTTTCCTTTCCAAATACCCTGTTCAATTCTAGCACTCCAGATTTTGAAAAGGAAACGGGGGAGAAAATGTACTTTTTTGAAAATGAAATTGAAAATGAAAATCATGTGCTTCAAACAAAAGTGGTCGAGCTTGAAACACTTTTAGCTCAACAAACAAACGATTTTGAGGATGCCAAAACTGACTTTTTCAACAAAACGACAAAATTCAAAAATTATTTTGAAAGACTTGAAAAAGAAAATGTTGAGTTCGAACGGAAATTGGCTCGTAAAACGGATGATTCTAAAGCCGAAAAAGATCAATTTTTGAAACAAATTGCCTCTTTAGAATCAAAATTGGCATCCCAAGATCATCTTCAAAAAGAATACAGTGATTTGAGAACTTCATACAATGCTTTAAAAGTGAAGTTTGATTCTCTTAGTCGATCAAAGGGAAAAACTCATGTTTCAAATCTTTCAACACCAGAAGTGAGTGTTTCGAAGAAGGTTTACATGGGTGAACCTTCAAAACCATTTTCTAAAAAGGTTTCCCAGTTTACATCCTATTCTTTGCAAAAAGGAAGGAAGTTTTCGAAGAAACCAAGTTTTTCTGAAACACTTACTTCTCAAAAGTTTTCAAATCCAAATGCTTCAAAAGAAAAGAATCAAGTTTTTCAAACTCCACACTTTCGTTTTACACCGGTAAAGCAAGTGTGGAGACCAAAGCAAAGTCGTTCAAAATCTTTCAAATATTCAATTTCAGAATTACTTTCGTTGCAACACAAGAATGTCTCTGCTTTGAACATTCCAAATACCAGAAGGTTTCCATTTATCACAAAAACAAATCTTCAAAAAGAACCCATGAGGTTCAACTTTAGATGGAAATCTTCTTCATCAGATTTTAAAACTACAAGAGAAACACCGGGTTTCTCAAACAATTTTCAACGGAAAAAGAGTTTTAAATCTCCATTGATTCCACGAGTGTTATTTCAAAATGAAACACCGGTTTTCAGTCCTCGTTGGAATTCAATATCTTTAAATCAGATTGACACAACTTACAAATGGATTTCTAAATTTGGTAAACCCGTTAGCGCCATGCTTAAATGGGTTCCCAAGGTTGTTGTCTAATCTAAACTTTCTGTGACTTCTTAGTACTTCAGCTAAGGACTTAGACTTCAACGTTTCGACTTGTACACACATTATAGTGTACAACTCGGGTTTCAAAGAAAGGAAAGTGCCTTGCTAAACCATTCTCTAAAACTAAGCATGCACTTATCCTAAAATCTTCTTAATCTTGAGCAAAATTTATTCAAAATTTTTCAAAAGGTTTTTCTCAACTCTTCAAAATTTTGCTCAAGATTTTCAAAATCTTTACTCCCCAATTCGCTCCAAAGTTTAAAAATGTCAAAACATATGCTAGTTTTGAGGGGGAGTATTTCTGTGTATAACGTTTTCGTTACCTTGAAGCAAAATTTATTCAAGAATTTTTCAAACTGAAATTTCTAAATCTTTCAGAATTTTGCTTCAAGATGACTCCTTCCCTCAAACTTTAAAAAGTTTAAAATTCTCAAAACAAATGCGAGTTTTGAGGGGGAGTATTTCCAAAACAAAAATGTTCCATCAAAATCATGCTTTATGAAAGGACCCTGAGGTACGCTTCAGTGCCTCAATCCTGATCAAAGGAGCGAAAGCTTTTTTTCTTATGAGTAGAATGAAACCAGAATGTTTTCTAAGTTTTTCAAAACATTCTGCTCATAAGAACAAGTATTCCCTCGTTAAGGGGGAGTATTTGAAAAATAATCTTTGTTCTGAAAAACAAAAGTTCTTGAAATTCTTCCCTAAAACTCAAAAATAACATATTTTAATCATAAAGTTTTTCAAAAACATCATGAGTATGCTATTTTTGAGGGGGAGAATAACTGACGATTAAAATATGGTAAAGAAAAGATGGAATCTCATAAGTGCTCAACTCAGAATTGACCCTCGAATTGACGATAGGAAAAGTCAGTAGTCGAAAGGACATGTCCCGGACGGGTAATAACTTCAAGCCAGTTCGTCTGGTGATGTAAACGTGTCTCGCAAAGGACGTGTCTGAGTAGAATGTACCGATTTCGACCGATTTTCCTTGAATATGATCTGGACTGGTAATAATTTCAAGCCAGTTCGTCTGGTGATGTAAGCGTATCTCGCAACGATCATGTTCATTGAAAATCAATCAATTCAAAAGTGCCAACTCTTCCCGGCATGTGCAAATTTACTTTAACTATATATGAGCACACGTTAAGGGGGAGTCTTTCAGAGAAACGCAAAACTCTCATGGTGTCAATTAAATGTTTTTACAATCATCGACACTTTGAGAGATTTTCAATGGTTTGGTTTATGGCAACAATAGGATAGTCATGGAGTTATAAGGTGACTAAGGTTTAGGAAAAACCGTCCTATGATCCGCCAGAGCCGGAGGGATCTACCCAAGGACAATTCCCATAGTTTAGAACTAGAAAGTCCTAGGTATGATACAAAAAAGGAGAAATGAAATGAAAGGAGAAAGAAGGGGTTGAAGAATTAAAAAGAAAAGCAAAGAAAAGGGTGAAAAGAAATAGCCCTCCATTTGTTCAACCTTAGGGCAGACACCGGGTTCAATACATAATCTACTGGTTGACTGAGCATCACCGGTATTGAAGACAAAAGACGTCATGGACCCAGTGACGCACTGCACTAAACCTTCTAAGCCACTCAGGTGTCTCTCAAAAGACACTTGTTTCATTTCACACGGAGAACCCTTCATCATCTATCGACCTCTCACTACGAGATGTGTTGATATTGAAAAGGAGGCACTCTGCTCCACGCCTCCGACGACCAAAAAAATGTGCACTAATCGAGTCTAGAGCCATGAGATTCATCAAAGATCTCTTAGGAACACTTAGTATTACACTGTTGTTCTACATCATGGGCAGCAGTTGTAAAATTAAGAAGAGTCCTTCGCAGATCTTAGCAATCTGCCGAGAAAATTCTTGAGAGAATTCACAATTGTGATTCTCAGTGATAGAATGGAAATCCTGCCAGGATAACATCAAACAACCCTGACAGCAGGTCACTTCGGTAACTCCTTGTGGGTTACGCTTAGTGTTTGTTCCAAAACGGTCTACAGTCGTGGGGTGATCTCCAGCGGCTCACTGAATCATGGGTGTACTTCGGTGTGTCCGTGTTAGCCCTTTCGGGGGTATCCAGTTCAGAACGGCCTGGGCAAGGATTAGAGAAAGTCTTCACACTATGCTGTTGACGATCTCGAAGTCTGAGCCTGTAAGTGCCGGTTGGTTCGAGTTGCTGCTGCTGCTGCGGAGGAGCTTGAAGACCTGGAGT
This sequence comes from Artemisia tridentata subsp. tridentata, assembly GCA_021014915.2. Classification (NCBI taxonomy): domain Eukaryota; kingdom Viridiplantae; phylum Streptophyta; class Magnoliopsida; order Asterales; family Asteraceae; genus Artemisia; species Artemisia tridentata. The sequence goes on from CP139508.1 coordinate 391,112,309, forward strand.
TCAACCACCATCAAGACTCCATCATGCTCATATCCTGAAGATAAGTTCTCATAAAGACTCAGAAATATCAAAAGTTCAGAATATGTTAAAGAAAAGTCAAAGTTCAAGCACTACAACCTTTCACAAGTTAAAGATTGAAGAAGTGAGAACCAATTGCAGAACGAAAGTCAAAAGATATATGAGCATGGTGGAGAAGACGTGAAGACACCAGTAGCCAAGACCATTGGAGAACGGTAGATCATTACCATACCATATCATATCACAACAAGAACAAAGAACAAAGATTCAAGTGACGTCTGAAGCCAAAGAAGCAAAGACGACGTCAAGCAACCTTGATGACCAATACTTAGGGGGAGATTGTTGAGAACACGTCATTAGTATTTCAAGTATTGATCAATTTAAGGTTGTAAAATCACAAAGCATGATTGGAACAAAGAATCTAGCAAAGCTATTACTCGAAGACTCAAGCATCAAAGAAGTTTAATGATCATCCACATGTCACAGAATGAGATCTCAATGATCATCCCTTAGGGGGAGATTGTTGGGAACGCAAAAGTGATGATCATAAATGTAATTAAAGAGAGATCTCAATGATCGTCCCTTAGGGGGAGATTGTTGGGAATGCTCAAAGTGACGATCATTATCGAGTCAATGATTCTTGTAATATGGTCATGTAATAGCTTGTTAGAATCGGAAAAATATAGTTTATATGATTGTAGAAGTGTGCCGTCTAGTTTAGTCTTAGTATTTACGTTAATGATGAATTAGTGAAATATGTAAGGACGACACACTTCCCCCTTCTCATTATATGGGAGACTATAAATAGTGTAAATCTCTCATTTGAGAGGCAGTGGTTGATGTATGGAATGAGAAATTCTCTCATTATTCTCTCTAGAGTACTCTTTCTCTCTCTAGATTTATATGTGTGTAATTTGATCTAAATTAAGGTGACCAACACAACGAAAGGTTGATGAAAGATTATTTCCACCCAACGAAGCCAACGTACGATGACAAAGCATTTAGACGTCGTTTTATAATGAGCAAACGGTTATTTTTGCGTATCGCAAATGATTTGGAGGCGCATTTCGATTACTTTAAACAAAAACCCGACGTAGTGGGTAACCCGGGGTTCACGTCGATACAAAAGTGCACAGCTGCTATGCGGGTGATCGGTTACGGTGTCTCCACCGACCTCAACGACGATTATTTAAAGATGGCCGAGAAAACGTGTCGGGACACAGTTGAGAAATTTACAATAGGTAAAAAAAATCTCTTTATCTATTTATTGTTTTTCCTTATATATTTATATATGTGTTTTCACTAAATATTTTAGGAATAAAAGCGTTGTACGAGAAGCGGTATTTAAGAAAACCGACGAAAAATGATTTGATACGAATATATGATGTGCACCGAGAGGTTCATGGCATACCCGGTATGATGGGTAGTATAGATTGCATGCATTGGGCATGGTCTAATTGTCCAACCGCTTGGCGAGGTCAAATACCACGGTGGTAGCCACAAAGGTCCAACGCTAGTTATTCAAGCCGTTTGCTCGTACGATATATGGGTATGGAGTGCTTACTTTGGTATCCCCGGCTCCTTTAACTATATCAGCATTTTAGAGCAATCACCCGTCCTCGAAGACATCATCTCAGGTACCGCGCCGTCTCTCGGTTTTTATGCTAATGACAACTTCCATCCATGTTAACCGTCGAATGTTGTCCGATTCCGACGAGGAGGAGGAGGAAGAGAATGAAAGCGAAAGCGAAGGCGAAGGCGAGAACGACGACGATTACGATGACGTTAACGATATAGATTAAGTAGGTTTTGTTTTTTTAATTGTATTTTTATTTTTATTTGTAATGGTTTTATTTTAAATTATGTATGACGTTTTTCTTTTTTCTTTTTTTTAATTATGTAATGTTTTAGGGTTTATTTTAATAAAATTGTCTTTTTATTTATATTATTTAGTTTTATTTATTAGTTTAGTGATTAAAAAAAAATAAAAAAGAAAAGAAAAGAAAATGAATGTCACGTGTCAAACAACCCCCCACACACCACTACACCACTTTTTCAACAAAGCCCCACATGCCACGTGTCAAACAACCCCCACCCTCTCTTACACATCACTACACATACTCTCAGTATAAAACATGAAAAGAATATACATACTAATCCATCATACTGACATATTAAATCAACACTTTGCATATTTCTAATCACTTTATCATGCAATCACACACATAAAATCACCATGTTATACCACATGTTAATTATATGAATAGATGTGTCATGCATATGATACCATATATCAACTGTGTCACATTCATGATACGTGTCATAAAAGTGTACCGCTTTTAGGGGGTCATTTAAGCCCTAATTCGTGATTATTTGATCAAATATTGCCCTAAATCGTTCCTTTTGTCATTTTAGGTACTTTGGAGAAGAAATCTGGAAAAGGAAGCATTTTGGACGTTTTTGGAGCGAAAAGTGAAGAAAACGGCAAAGTCTCCAAAAATCAAGCTGGAAACAGAGCTTGATGGCGTCACGCTTTGTAGGTGACGGCGTCACGTATTGGCAAAAGGATGAATATGAATTTACATGTGACGCGCCAGAAGGTTTTGTGACGGCGTCACGTGTTAATGGATGTAGGCCGTCAAGTGTTAAGTTAAAGAGAGACGGGCCAGAGGATTTTTGAAGGTGACGGCGTCAGGATCATAGACCTGATGACGTCAGATGATATAGAGTGACGGCGTCAAAGTATTCTTACACGAGAAGGAACCTTAGTGAAACCGCCACAAGTTAATCAAGACAATCACAACTCGCGCGCGGAGTAGCTGTTACTGTTTTGGCCATAAAATCCTCATACGAACTCGGATTTAGGTGATTCAAAAGGCCACGGATTCGGGACGAAAAGATCTACAATTTGGTGAAGAAAAGTTGGTCTTGACGCCGTCAAGGTTAGTCTGACGCCGTCAAGACAGGCCGGGCAGAAAAGTGCTTATAAATACAACCTTATAACTTCATTATTTGTAAGCCCTAAACCCTAAGTCCGATTCTAGGGTTTAGGTAGGTGTTTTTTCCAGCAACTTAGAGGGTTTCAATCACTTCATAAACATCAAATATTGGTTTGTTGATTTTAACTTAATTATGTCTTTCATTATTGTGGTTGTTTGCCCTTCATTGATCATGCTTTGCTAATTCACCTTGTGTCTACTTATGATTGTGTGAAACTTGTAAATAATTAATTAGATCTTATTGATTCCTTGTTGATGTATGTGTCTATCGTCATCAATAAAGGTGTGACACTTCAATAGATCTAATTGGTTTAGCTTATAATTCTTGTTTCCTATTGTCTCTTGTTTGATTGGGTGATATCGATGTTAGGTTTAAGAAAACTGGCTAACCTCCTATACGGTAACTTGCTTGAACGTCTTAAGAAACATGAACCAATGCGTACTAGGTTTATTTGGTTGTATTTAATGCATGAGCGAATTCTAGTGATCCCATGTTAGGAGCTTCTTAGCCGGCTCGACATAGGAGTGAAGTAGGAGCTTATAGAGTTGGGGAAGTACGTACGCCACCCCACGAATGGTATTAAGGAATACAACCCGTCAATTAAAACAAGGTGTGACAATTCAATAGGTAGAATTGGATAGCTAGCAAGGAGTAATACATCATAGGTAGATACGCTTCACTTCCCTTGTAGAACCCTAGTTTACTTTCCTGCACATTAGTTTAATTAGTAGCTTTTGGGTTAGTTGATTAGCAACTAATTCCGCCCCTTCTTCCAAAACCAGAGATTTTTACTTGCTTTCCATAAAATATAAAAATACAAAAAGAATCATCCCTCACCTTTAGACCTAGTTAGATTAATTTCAATCATAATGAACACTATTCTTTGAGTTGAACGATCAATCCCCGGTACTTGCCACTTCACTATACTACATCGGTCAGGTACACTGCCTGGTGGGGATTGCAAACTTCTCAAGATCCCTTGAGAGGTAAAACCTGTTGTAAGGTCGCAAAACCACACATCACCTGTGTCACATTCATATACGTGTCATATAATTTATACTTCATGCATATCGTGATCAATATATAAAATAGATTAGAACTGTGTAACGCAAGTGTGATCGATGCGTATCACAAATATCACCATTTAAATATGTATCCATCATTACATAAGATAAAAGAAGATTACGTACTTGTAAGTTTTGTTGGGCAGTCGGTGCATGTTCCATTATTCAAATCTTCTTTCCGTCAACATGACGATTTCTCTCAAACACCATTATTCAACATAAAAATTGCTTTAAGATTGTTGGTTCCGGGGTTCAAGAATAATGGCTAATGTATATGTATAAACTAACAATTGGTAAAGCGGACTACAACTTATTGGTTTGAGTCGCGCGAGTGCTTTCTATCCTTAAAGCAATTTCGCCCCACCGTTTCAATAGAACACGTGTGATTCGGGTTATTGGCAAATCACTTCTCAAGATAAAACAAAACAACGGGTAGTGCTCCTTATCAACAATGCATGGTTGGTGATAAGCCGATTGAACTACTAAGTTTTAAGGTTTTCTAGACATTATCGAATTCGTTCCTCGAGTAACGAAGACGATAGCAATCTAGTGTGATAAGAGGGTTTATGGTGTGTTTTTCGGATGTTTTGATCGCCCAAAAATGCTGGAATAATGGCCCTATATATAGGCATGCTCGTGACCATTCAAACCATCACAATGGTTCACCAAAAGGTGCAATTAGCGACGACTTAGCGGCGACTTAGCGACAGAAAAACCGTCGCTAACTGATACAACTTGAAACAGTCGCGATGGTTCCGTCATTTCAACTGATTTAACCGCCACCTTAACGAATAGGCGCGTATTTACAATAGTGATGGTTCAATAGCGACGGTTTTGTGACAGAAAAAGTGTCACTAATAGCCATTTCGAGTGTCAAACATCAAAACACAACAAAACTCTTAATTTCCTTCCTAAGACTCAAACCCAAAATGATTTCAACATAGTGTATTTCCCCAACACGCTAGTTGCTCCACAACGCTCTAAAATACTTGCTGCTAAATGTAAACATGACCAATGTATTTACATTATATTACGTAAACATATGCTCTTATTTCGAAAATTAAGTTTACCTCATAGGATCGTAAGCTTAGAACGGATAGATATTCAATATTAGTATAAATAATGAACAAAATAGTGAAATACATGTTTTAGATTCTATAAGTGCGAGAACTGCAAACACACAACACAATATCATATCTTTAAATTAACTTACTGTTTAAAACGAGTAAACAGAGCAGGATCACTCTTCAGGTTATCGGATAAGTCGAGGTTTTTATGACTAACTTGACCGCTATTTTCGTGATTGTTTTTTAGACTTTTCCTTAACTATCCTAAAGCTTTTTCATCTTATGATATTGGAATCCTAGACACCTTACTAATAAGTCAACTTCAAGATGATTTGAGTCGACTTTTTTAAGTTGATCACTGTTCTCCAAGATTATAATTAGTACTTTAAATTCGATAGCAAAGCCCATAAACTCCATCTCTACTCCCACATAACTTATATGACAAACAAAATAATAGACTTGACTTAAATCAACACATTAATTATTTGTACTATAGTGTATTTTTCATAAAAACTTGTACTAGCTTATGACCGGTTGGTAGGTTGGTTAGTTGTAAACATAAAGGCGAATCAGTAGTCTGTCTCCTACTTATTCTACATTTGTGCTATTTCTAGCTAGCACTAGCAAAGTCACATAAACAAACATGGATGATGTAGTTACACCTAATGTAAAGATGGAAGTGAACACGAATGGTAGTGGTCGAGTTATGTTATACGATATGTTGTTACGTACGATGGCATTTTGTTTTACTCTTCTGGCTGCAGTAGTCGCGGGCACTGACTACCAAACGAAGAATATCCCGATCACTCTATCTGATAGCTTGCCGACCTTTACTATCGCTGTTACGGCTAAGTGGCATTACCTTTCTTCTACCGTGTGAGTCCTTTTCTTTTTCTTCATGTGTTATGTTTTAGTTTTGTAAATATATTTTGAACGAAATAGTGACTTTTCTAAAAATTGTGTGACACATAACTAGTAGACACTTATTATGTGACAGCTGTACTTTCTGTTTTACATGTCTTTAAACACGGCTTAATCTACTCTTTTGTTGCACTTAAGTAACATACATTTTCTTACTTAAGAGAATATTTTTGGAACTTTCTTTCCTTACGTTGGGGAGGAAACGGCGAAATGACATACACCAACATGACATGACAAATAGCTAGCTACAGTAGTTTTTTATAGAGAAGAAAATTTTGGAGAACGATTAATTGAAATTTTCCTTTCGTTTCAATTAAGTAAATATTTTGTTATGCTGAAAAACAAACAAACACACCCATCTAAACTATATACGTGTGCCTGTAACGGATTTGAGCCCTCGGCGTCACTTTACTTACCAGAAAACATAGTATCAGCAATGTTACTAGTGACCAACTGAACAAGAATAATGAAAGATGATACCTAGTGACATTTGGTATGTGATTATATTTGTTTGGTCAAATTATGAATATGAAGTCAAATTACTTTGGGTTATCGTAGTTTCAATTTTCTTTTGAAATGGAAACGGATCTTAGGTTTCGAATTTTCGATCACTTTATATCAAGTGAAATATAGCAGAATAAATAAAGTGGTCATTTTGCTTGTATATATTATATAATAGATTTTTAGTTAAAGGCTTGAATAATTTTTTGTTTTTTGTTTCATATTTATTATTTTGTCATATCTTTTCATCAAATCAAAATAAGATCAACTGATGTAGAGATAGTTTATAGTCCCACAGAATACTTTTTTTTCATAGTTATGACCAACTGATTATGATTATCGTACATAACATATTCTAACGAGTATTACTTGGTAATTTCATGAAATGGTTTGTTATATATGTACTATATTTTTTCTCCAGGTTCTTGGTGATTGCGAATTGCATTGCATGCGCATACTCAGTTGGATCAATGATACTCGTCATGCTATCCCGCAACAAAAAGACTAAAACCCAATTGGCATTTCTCATCGCTGACTTGATCATGATGGCATTGCTGTTTTCGGCCAATGGAGCAGCCACGTCCGTGGGCCTAATCGGCCTCAAAGGCAACTCGCATACCCAATGGCAAAAAGTGTGCTATGTTTTCAAGAGGTATTGTCATCAGGGTGCAGCCTCTATAGCCATGTCCTTCCTTGGGTCCATTGCTTTTCTATGGCTTGTGGTTTTTGCAATTCTTAATCTACATAAAAAGTTCTAGTTGAAATGCAAGAATTTAAGGATTATATGCGTACAATATCATTGTAATTCTAATTTTAGCTTATGTTATTTCCCCACCTATATTAGCCAATATTATTTATCTTTCTTGAATTGATGAGAATTTAGGGAAAGTTGGTAGTTAGCATGGTTCTAAAAGGTGCGTTATGGGAGCGCCAAACCACCGGTAAAAAGGTGTGAAGTGTGACCTTCACGTTACGAAATAGACCAAGGCATCGACTATAGGCGTGGCATGAGATGAGGCGGGAAAATGCGCGCTAATTCGTGAGGCGTGACGGGTTTTTTTTTTTTTTTTTTTTTTTTTTTGTTTTTTTTTTTTTAATAATAAAAATATTACATGTAAGGATAGTTTCTTAACCTTATTTATTATGTAAAATGCTTTTCGTAAACTCGATATATAGGAAATATGGTAGAAATATATAAATATTTTCATATTTTGTATCGCCTTATGTCACGCTTTAAAAACGCAAAAGTTTCGCCTTAGCTATTAAGGCGTGAGACTTGATCATGCCGCCATGCCACGCCTCGTGCTATTTATAACCGTGGTATGTAACCTATATTTACTAAGTATATCATTTAAAATGAACAATGATTAAAGTATGTTCTTACTCTACCTAATAAAATTGCTTAAGATGACACGTGATCTAAAGACATTGTTATATATCGTGTGTATTTATTTCAAAAGAGCTACCAAATGAGGTTATGTTTGAGAAGGGAGGATAGCTGCTTGGTTTTAATGCTGGACACACTCGATGGAAATTATCGGTCGTTCGCTTCAAAATTGCAAAACCGACCAATATATAATTCGGTCGCTTCCAATGTGAAGGATCGGTCGCTTGAAGGCCAAATGTAAAATCGGTCCCTTGAATGACCGAGTAAAGCAAACACACTTCCAAAAATTATATCCGTTGCATATTAAAAAAAAAAAAAAAAAAAAAAAAAAAAAAAAAAAAAAAAACTTTTCCAACCTTATAAATACCAATCTCAAACATACTTCTAAACACACAATTTCAAGCACAATTCAAACATATATTCAAACAACATTTCTATAAATACCTTCAAATACATTTTTTTAAATAATGTCTTCGTCTTACGAGCAATTATTCGGGTCTTCGTCTTCCAAATTTTTGTAATGTTTTTTTTTTTGTTATTTGAATAATTTACTTAATGTTTTTAATGTTTAATTGAATAATATATGTGTTGGGAATTAAATGTTCTGAAGATTAAGTATCAAGAATTTCATGTATTAACAGTTCCAACTGCTGAGAAGAATACTCTAACAGTTCCAACTGCTGGTGTATTTCTTAAGACTGTTCAAGTTATAACTAACCGTTCCAACTGGTAGTACAAAGAAGGGACTGCTAGTTGATACTGTTGAGTGGATAATTGTCACATATACAACTGCTGGTTGGATAAATATTGAAAAGATATTTGTGTACTAAAGTCAAGGATATACGGTAGATAATATCTTTCCCCATGTGCTTAGTTAACAAGTTGTGTACACAGATACATGTTGTATCTTATGTACTGACACACTCAAGATAAGTTAGCAAGTAGTTTGACTAGACTTTAAGCAATATTGTAAAGATCTTCTTGGACTATAAAAGAAGATCTTAGACTCGATATTATGAGTTAAAAAACAAATAGTTGGTTGATATTGTAAAAACACTTAGAACTTTCATAACTGTTAGAACTAGAACAAACACAACAATATCAAGAACATAGAAACTTAAGATTCAAGGTTGTAACCTTAGTGATAATTCAAGATCACTCGTATTATTATCATTAATAATATTGAATCGTTTGGTGTTAATCTTTCATTGTTCATTGCCATAAAACAATCACAACTGTTCCATTTCCATAACATAAATAACCTTCTAAGTGTGATTAAGTAGATTCCGCATTCTTAATCATATTAACTCAATATATCATACACACAAAGAACAAAAGGTTTAACCACCTTAACCGTGTGTCGAATCCCCACAAGTGGTATCAGAGCTCAGGCTGATATTATTGATTTAGAAGAAGAAGCTGAAGAAATGGACGTTGAATCTATTCAGACAAATGTTGCTGCAAAGATTCCCATGCTCAAACAGAATGAGTTTGAGATGTGGAGGCTGAGAATAGAACAATATTTCCAAGTGCAAGATTATGCACTTTGGGAAATCATTGAAGATGGAGACTCTTACCAGCCTACCACCACTACATCAACAGTGGAAGGCAAAGTGGTGTCAACTCTGCAGACAAAGCCAACATCTGCAGAAGATAGAATAAAGAAGAATAATGACTTGAAGGCAAGAAGCATGCTGATGATGACCATTCCCAATGATCAACTTCTAAACTTCAGCAAGTTCAAAGATGCCAAGTCATTATTTGAAGCTATTATTGCAAGGTATGGTGGAAATGAAGCCACCAAGAAAACCCACAAGACACTGCTCAAGCAGCAGTTTGAAAACTTCTCCTCTACATACAATGAATCTCTTGACCACATGTTTAATAGGCTTCAGAATATTGTGAGCCAACTTGCTATTCTTGGGATTGAAATGCTTCAAGAAGATTTAAACTCAAAATTTCTAAGAAGCTTACCAGAAGAGTGGGCTATGCATGTTGTTGTCTGGAAGAACAACCCAGACTTAGACACCATGGAACTGATGGACTTGTATAGCAACTTCAAGATTGTGGAGCAAGATTTGAAGAAGAATGGAGGTACTAGTTCTAATACTAGGAACAAGGCATTTATGTCAACTCCTAGTACCTCAAAATCAAGTGAAGAGGTGAAAGTTGTTGATGATGTTGGTGCTGCTAGTTCATCAAGTAGTACCATAAGTATTTTGGATGAAAAGACTTGTTGTGCATTTCTTACAAGTCAGAATAATGGGTCCATGCTCTCCTATGAAGACCTCCAAGAGATCCATGAAGATGATCTGGAGGAAATGGATCTAAAATGGCAAATTTCTTTTCTTAGCATGAGAGCCAAGAAGTTCTATCACAAGACGGGAAGAAGCTCATAATCAGCAACACTGATGCTGCTGGTTTTGATAAGTCAAAGATAGAGTGCTATAACTGCCACATGATGGGTCACTTCTCAAGAGAGTACAGAAGACCAAGGCAGCAAGATAGCAAGAATAGAGGTTTTGGAAGCAAATCCAAAACAGAGGAGGTTATTGAGCCAAAAGCTATGGTAGCTATTAATGGCTTAGGTTTTGATTGGAGCTTCATGGCAGATGAAGAAGAAACTCCTGCTCAGATGGCACTTATGGCTTTTTCTGCTACTGAGGTACAAAATCATAAAGCTTGTTCAAATACTTGCACTGCTCTTAATGCTCTACAGGTTTTAATCAAACAATATGATGATCAAAAGAAAGAGCTAAGCAGCACTTTTCAAAACTTTATAAACTATAAGTGTGGATTAGAGACTTTAGAGAAACAAATCACACATTATAAAGAAAATGAATTAGCTTTTTCTGATGACAAAGCTCTCCTAAGACAGGACATATTCTTTAGAGATGCTGAAATTAAGCTTTTGAGAGAAGCTTTAGATAGGGTCAAAAAGGAAAATGAAAACATTCACTTGACTACACAGGCTCTAGAACATGCTTCTAGAGGTGTGCACAATATAGTAGAATGTCAGGTGATTAATAGAGCTAAGTCAGGAGTAGGATATAAGAGTGTCCCACCTCCTTATAGAGGCATCCCAAAACCCCCAGGGATTGACCTAGGGAATTCAGGTTTACCTGAGTTTCAAGAACCAATAATGGAATATGGTTCTAAGACTACTGAGAGTCTTAAGGTAGAAAAAGTAAGTGAAAGTTTAGATAAAACTTTACTTTATCAGGACAAGGTGTCCTTTGTTAAGAAATTAGATGCTATAGTTGTTAAGGATTGCACAACTGATAGTGATGAAGAAGAACAGGTTATGTCTAAACCTGAAATGGTTAAGAAAGTAGGAACAAGTGTTCCTAAGATAGTCAAACACAATACTGCTAAGCCTAAATCAAACATTAAGCATGTTAGGCAACCAGTTAGATATTGTGAGCAATATAGAACCACCAACAAGCCCAGAGGTAACCAAAGGAATTGGAACAACCTCAAGTCTAACCAATTAGGTGATGACTTTGCTTTTTATAACAAAGCTTGTTGTACATGTGGTAGTTTTGATCATCTTGCAGCTTTCTGTAACAAATGGGTATCTGGGTATGAAAACCATAGGGTGAATTTCAAAAGGCAAACTCCTCAAACTCACTTTCACTCTAAGTCCAAGAGTATAAAACCCAGAGCAGTTTCGACTGCTAGACCGTTTATAACTGTTAACCTAAAGCCAACAGTTAAAAGTGCAAAAATAACTCCAAAACATGCACCAAAAACTGTTACAAGGCCCATTCAATTAAAAGCAGTGGTCCAAAAACAAGTTTGGAAACCAAAGAGTAAAACTGGAAAACTAGCAGTTAGTACTGCTAGTACAGCAGTTACAACTGCTAGGAAAGCAGTTAGTACTGCTGCTTGGAAAAACAGGGCAAATGCTGTTAAGGCATCAGCATGTTGGATTTTTAAATCCAATGTTGCATCAATTTTCCTTAAAAAATTAAATTACATTGATGCAAGAGGCAGATCCAAGTCAGTAATGGCTTGGGTCCCCAAAAGAAACTAATACTTCTCATTTATGTGCAGGAACATTCAAATGATCAACAAGAGGATCAAGGATACTCAGATAGTGGATGTTCTAGGCACATGACAGGCAACAAGTCTTATCTCTCAGATTTTCAATCAATAGATGGAGGCTATGTTACCTTTGGAGGAGGTGTTGGTGGCAAAATTTCTGGTAAAGGTACCATTAAAACTGGAAATTTAGATTTTGAAGATGTGTTCTATGTAAAAGATCTAAATTATAATCTTTTTAGTGTCTCACAAATGTGTGACAAAAAGAACAATGCTCTTTTCTGTGAGACTGAATGTCTTGTACTTTCTCCTGATTTTAAGATGCCTGATGAAAGTCAAGTACTTCTTAGAATTCCTAGAAAGGGCAATATGTACAGTTTAGACATGAAGAACATTGTTCCTAAAAAGAATTTAACTTGTCTTGTTGCAAAGGCCACATTGGATGAATCAATAAAATGGCATAGAAGGCTTGGTCATATTAATTTCAAAACCATAAATAAAATTGTTAAGAATGGTTTGGTAAGAGGTTTACCTCACAAAAGATTTGAAAATGATCAAACATGCATTGCTTGTCTTAAAGGTAAACAACACAAAGCCACTTGTAAACCCAAGATTTTTAACTCTATCAATCAATCATTGTTTATGCTGCATATGGACTTATTTGGACCTGTTTCAGTAAGTAGTATAATGCATAAGAGATATTGTCTTGTTATAATTGATGACTATACTAGATTTACATGGGTTTTCTTTCTATCTACTAAGGATGAGACTACAAGCATCCTTAAGACATTTATTACTCAGATAGAAAACCAAGTAGACAAGAAAGTGAAGGTCATTAGATGTGATAATGGGACATAGTTTAAGAATAGAGTTATGGATAATTTCTGCAAACAAAAAGGTATTAGGAGAGAATTTAGCGTTGCTAGAACTCCACAACAGAATGGAGTAGTTGAAAGAAAGAATAGAACACTAATTGAAGCTGCTAGAACTATGTTAGCTGATTCTAAGCTACCTATAACTTTTTGGGCTGAAGCAGTCACCACTGCTTGGTATGTTTAAAATAGAGTTTTAGTTATACAGCCTCACAATAAGACATCATATGAACTTTTTAGAGGTAGAACTCCTGCAATAGGATTTCTTAGACCTTTTGGATGTCATGTGACAATTCTCAATACCTTAGACCATTTAGGAAAATTCGATGGTAAAGCAGATGAAGGATTCTTTGTTGGATATTCTCTCAATAGCAAAGCATTTAGAGTATACAACACAAGAACTATGATTGTATAAGAAAACCTACATGTGGAGTTTTTAGAAGATAAATCCAATGTAGAAGGTCAAGGACCAAAATGGCTATTTGATCTTGAATCACTAACCAAATCAATGAATTATGTGCCTGTTGTTGTTGAAACTAATGAATTTTCAGGTTCACAAGCAACAGATGAGGCAAGGTTAGAAAAGGAGACAAACCAAGATCATGTTTGGATGCCAATATGGTCAAGTACAAGTGTGGAATCAACTTCAACAACTGATGAATCTTCTTCTGGCAAAGCTAAAGAAGGTGTTGAAGATGAAAGGAAAGAAGATGGAACTCAGGAACAACAAATTGTTTCTGCTGGTGATTCTGCTGCTAGGCTTAATGATTCTGCTGCTAGACCAAATGATTCTGCTGCTAGCCCTTCAGAAACGAAAGAAGCAGAATTCTCAGATAATGAGGTGTGAAGACAAGACAACAACTGATGTCTTCATACCAACAAGGGCTTCTTGATGCCCTTTATGCTTCAAAGCAGCATGAGTTTTCAAACTCTTGCTTGTTTGTATGTTTTCTCTCACAAGATGAACCAAAGAACATTCTGAAAGCCTTAGATGATTCAAGCTGGGTAGAAGCTATGCAAGAGGAGCTTCTTCAGTTCAAGATTCAGAAGGTATGGGTGCTAGTTGATTTACCTAAGGATGCAAAGGTAATTGGCACTAGATGGGTTTTCAAGAATAAAAGGGATGAAAGGGGAATAGTGATTAAGAATAAGGCTAGATTAGTAGCCCAAGGGTACACACATCAAGAAGGAATAGACTATGATGAGGTTTATGCTCCAGTAGCAAGGATTGAAGCAATTAGGCTTTTCTTAGCTTATGCTTCATTTTTAGGCTTCACAGTTTATCAAATGGATGTCAAGAGTGCATTCTTATATGGAACAATTGAAGAAGAGGTGTATGTTTCACAACCTCCAGGCTTCATTGACCCACAACATCCAGACAAAGTGTACAGAGTAGTTAACGCTCTCTATGGCCTTCATCAGGCACCAAGAGCTTGGTATGCAACACTTGCTTCCTACTTATTAGAAAATGGATTCCAAAGAGGAAAGATTGATCAGACACTTTTCATCAAACAGCACAAGAAGGATCTTCTGTTAGTGCAGGTGTATGTGGATGACATTATCTTTGGATCTACTAGGAAGGAGATGTGTTTAGAGTTTGAAAAACTTATGCATGATAAGTTTCAGATGAGTTCTATGGGAGAACTTATATTATTTTTGGGTTTGCAAGTTAAACAGTCACATGAAGGCATATTTATTAGTCAAGATAAATATGTTGCTGAGATACTAAGGAAGTTCAACTTTGCTGATTCAAAAATGGCAAGCACACCAATGGACTCTGAGAAGCCTCTTCTAAAAGACTTAGATGGAGAAAATGTGGATGTACACACTTATAGATCTATGATAGGCTCCTTGATGTATCTTACATCATCTAGACCTGATATCATGTTCTCTGTTTGTGCCTGTGCAAGATTTCAAGTTACTCCAAAGGTTTCTCATTTAACTGCAGTCAAGAGAATTTTTAGATATCTCAAGGGTCAACCTAGGTTGGGTCTATGGTATTCAAGGGAATCACCTTTTGACTTGGTAGCATTTTCGGATAGTGATTATGCTGGTGCTAGCTTGGACAGAAAGTCAACAACTGGAGGATGTCAATTCCTTGGGTGTAGACTTGTCTCATGGCAGTGTAAGACGCAAACAATGGTGGCTAATTCAACAACTGAAGCTGAATATGTAGCTGCTGCAAGTTGCTGTGGTCAAGTTCTATGGCTTCAAAACCAACTTCTTGACTATGGGTACAATTTCTTAAACACTATTATTCATATTGATAATAGTAGTACAATTTGTATTATTAAAAATCCAGTGCAACATTCTAAAACAAAACACATTGAAATTTCGACATCACTTTATAAGAGATTGCAATGAGAAAAGATTAATTCAAGTTCTTAAAATTGCTTCAGAATTTAACTTTGCAGATCTCCTAACAAAAGCTTTTGATGTTGGAAGGTTTCAGTACTTGGTAGCAAGTATTGGAATGCTTAATCCTTAAAATTTCTAATCTATGTGGTTTTTATATATGTTAAGATTGTACTGATATCTTTATAAATTGATACTGTTAATGGAACAGTTAGTACTGCTATTACAAAAGTTTGTGCTGCTAGTACAAATTTAAATTGTGTTATCATACAGTTAGTCCTATGATTATTCTAATGCAAAACAAGTACTTTGTACTTTGTTCTTTTGGTTTTAGACTAACAATTTCAGGTATGAACATGTGAACACAAAGGATGTTTCAAGTGAAATGGAAGCAACATAATCAGAATATCCAGTTGCTACATAATAGGTTTATGATGGACTGAGTTTGGGAATTTATAACTCCTTAAAACTTCTTTCTTGAAACCTAAGTATGAAATTTCACTTTGAATTGATGACTTAGTTGGTCAGATAGTAACTGACTCAACTCACTTTCTATCATTTTATACTTTCAAGTATAATGAGCAAGTCTAAGGACATTTGATAGAAAGAACAGCTAGTAAAAGTGAATCTAACACTTGTGTTAGAGGTAACAATTACTATGAGCTGGAAACCCTGTCAAGAAAGCCTTTTGAATATGTTTATCTTTACACAGGCAGTTATTTATAACTGAAAACATTGGTTCTCACACAACCAGAAGTTGCTTTAAACCGGCACTACTAGAAAAACAACTATTCTTGACGCGCAATGCGCGTCATAAAGGGGTCAGATGACGCGTAAATGCCCGTCAAGGATGGACCAGTCATAAAGCTTCATGACTCGCATATGTGCGTCATCCCTCTATGACGCGCACTTATGACCCATGTTTTATGACTCTCCTTTTTGTGTGTCATAACCTAATTTTTTTTTTTAAAAAATTAATTTTTTTCAGTTCCTAATTTTCTATTAAATGACAATTAAAAACCTGATAATACAAAATTAAAAACACAAATATCAAAATAACGCATTTCATATATTAAAAACCTGATAATACAAAATTAAAAACACAAATATCAAAGTCAATGAAATGTACAGATGCAATATTCGTTTAAACAAACCCATGCCATTTGAAGTACATTTAACAGGATATTTTCCTTGTTGCTGCTAGAACTAAAAATCAACCTAACTTTGCCTATGTTAAAAACCCGCTTATACTCAAGAGGGGGTCCTTGTTGCTGATAGAACTAGAAATCAACCTAACGCTGCAGTTGAACGGCGTCTATTTATCCGAGACGAACGTCTATGAATTCCACGTTAGTGAGTCGCTAAAGAAACGGGTGCTGCATACAAAAAAAAAAGTAACATGAAAGGAACATTCAACAATAGCAAAGAAACGTGTGTTAAAGTGAAGCAACAGAAAACAAAAGAGATGGTCACCTGTCCTTGCCGTCATGGTTTCAGAACTTACATGAACCCGTTGACCATTCGCAGATGAGAACGCTGCGCAAACAATAGAATATTTATCAACATGGACGATTGGATATAAATACAAATAAAACAAAATGTAAATACACACACACCACCTTCAAAAGACTGCGAAACAGTGTTTGACTCGAAGTCCAATATGACCGGTCCTGGAATTGGCCTCACCATATCTAATAAAACGGTTATCAAACATGTCATGAGCCAACATCTGTCCCGTTTTAAAATCAAATGCAATACTAAATTCGATCCTTCAATATCACCTCTACACTCAGCACACGGTTATATAGCAACGTGTCGAGTAAAAGTATCAAACGCAACAACGAAAATATACCTTCAAAAGCAGGAGGCGCGAGCTGCGGCCGTGAATCAGGCCTGAATGGACCATGTTGTGACTCTGCAATATTGTTTAAAAAGTTTATTGCACAAACCGACACGGTGATGTGGGAGCAGCATAAGAAGTATAAACCTGCCTGCACACCAATTCTAACATAACAAAAACGCCCCTGTTGGGTTCCTTTTTCACACCAAATAGACCAACAAACAAACAATTAGCTAGGCCTGTTGGATGGGGCGCTTATCTGTGTGACAGCAACCAAACCAAACGCACCTTTTTGCGCAGAAAAATCAGCAACAAACGTACCCTTTTTAGTGCAGAAAATCTGCAGCAAACGCACCCTTTCGGGACTGAAATAAGCAGATATAACTGCCCCTGATGGGCTGGGAATATGCAGAACCATAACAAAGCCACATATGATAAATCCAAATCCAAATGAGCAACATCTGAGTACAAAATCAGTATTAGGCATGGACACAAATCTGATATAACATTCATACGCAAAATACAAGTTTGATTGCCAGTTGCAGATACAAAAGTTTGATCATGTTAACAAGATCAAAACATTATCTCAAACAGCCAAGTTACCTCAGATTGTGAAGTAGAAGCATATCTAGCAGATCGTTCTTCGGTGATACTTTCTGCAACATTGAAAAACATCTCACGATTAGATCAAAACTATACAGGTTACATTACATTAAAACGATGACTAGAAGCAACTAACTCTTACCTGAATCAAATGTTTTGCTTCCACCTGAATCACGGTACTTTCAGCAGCATAAATTCAGCAACATACAAAAAACAATCAGCAGCATAAAACATGCAATATAAATTCAGCAGCAACAAAAAACAATCAGCAGCATAAATTCAGCAACATACAACAACATACAACTAGTTGGATCTCAGTTTCAGGTGTACTAACTGAAAGTTAACAAAACTAACCAACTAAGTAACTAACTAACTAACTTAACATACAACTAACTACATACTCTCGGCCGGCTAATCCTAACGGCTCGAGACCTCTAATTCACTTCCAATAAGTCTCAACTTCGCCAAAAACAACAAAACCACAACGATATCAACACCAACCACAATCAATAACCTCATGGCCGAGACCCTAGTGGTCTCGGTTCACTCTATCTCGGCAGCCCCCAACCAATCGACCACAACAACAACAATATCCACATCATCAAAAATCAACAACCATTAACAAATCTCATCCTAAATCTACTCCCCACCTCGGCTTTTAGACGGTATCAACATATCACGAAAATCAAGAAAAGAGCAAAAATAATAAAATGAACCACAAGGGCCACGGGTCGAACCCGTGACACAGCCGTGGGTTTGAACCCACGGTTCGACTCGAATAGAACCAATCCAAACTCAAACACGACACAATGACGATACCACATCAAGTTTTAATCATTATTATTCATCAAAACGTTAAACCCATTATTATTAGTTCCAAAATATCAAGATACGTGACGAGTTGGTCATGGGTTGACTCGTTTCTGAGTCAAATCTCGCATACATAGCATATTTCCTACCTTCTTTCTTCGATCTACATGAGTGGTGATGATACAAGGTGATGAGCAAGGTTTTTAGTGGCGCGTTGTGGTGCTAGAGTGACGGTGAGGTGGTGTTTGAGCGCGTGAGTCACGTCAAATGGAAGGGGAGATGGTGGTGAGTGTTTTGGTGGTGGTGGTGTGCTTGTTCGGGTGGCGGTGATGGTGTCTTGGGTGGTGGTAGTTGGCGGCGCAGAGAAGAGAGAAAGAGAGTATGTGAGTTTTTAGGGTTAAGTGATAATGAAGAAGATAATATGATAGGTAGGGTTTTATTAGTTGTAGGGACTTGAGAGTGGGAAGTGTTTTGACCAAAAAAAAAAACAATCAGATGGTAAAAAAAAAACATAGATGACCCCTATTTATGACGAAGCAAAACGAGTGTCATCTCCAATAGAAAATTTACTCGTTATGACTCTTATTTTATGACTTTGATCTTTGCGCGTCATCTTGTAGCGTGGGTCATAAAAAGCGGGTCAAGGATAGCCCTTTTTCTAGTAGTGCGAAATTTTGATTAAGTGTCTGTTATACACTTAATCCCTTCAAAATGGTTGAAAGCAGTATGATTTTTCATAACAAAATCATATGCATACTGCTAAGGCAAAAGTTTCTTAAAAGGATTTTCAAAGGATTCATAAAAACCATCCATTGATGGACCATGAATAAAATGCCCCATGAATCACCTCTCATAGGAGTTAACACACCTAGAAGTGATAAGGGCAGCAACTTAAACTCTTAAGGAATTGATGGCTTCATGTACAACATTGTCTGAAAACAAGTTCACATTGGTATATCAGATAATGATGGAATGATGGTGAGAGATCTTCCAAACAGGGGAGGATAAAATAAAATGTTATTTGCTTTAGGGGAGGAAATAAAAGCCCAAGAAAGGAAGATTAACCAATGAAAGGGAGGAAAAAACAAGAGCATACAAGATGATGATATGGAGGTTGAAAATGAGAAGAACATTCCAAAGGAGAAAGTTCTATCTAGGTCAAACGAAGAAAAGTTTCAATTTCAGTTTACCACGTTTGTTCATCACTTGCAAAGATGATTTCACTTATTGAAACAAGCATCCAAGATACACAACATCATTGTCTCTTATAATCCCTCCATCCAAGGAAATTGCACCATCTTTAGGTCAGTGTTTAAGATGTGTGTTGATATTGTTAAAGTCAAAAGAAAGCAGATGAGTTCAGAATAGAAGAAAGTTCAGATCAAGGGTCTGACTATGAAGTGTTTGAAAGATCTTCACAATCCATAATTTAATTCAGAAACATGTTGAAATGGATTCACATGTTTAGGGGAGGATTGTTGGGAATTAAATGTTCTGAAGATTAAGTATCAAGAATTTCAGGTATTAACAGTTCCAACTGCTGAGAAGAATACTCTAACAGTTCCAACTGCTGGTGTATTTCTTAAGGCTGTTCAAGTTATAACTAACCGTTCCAACTGGTAGTACAAAGAAGGGACTGCTAGTTGATACTGCTGAGTGGATAATTGTCACATATACAACTGCTGGTTGGATAAGTATTGAAAAGATATTTGTGTACTAAAGTTAAGGATATACGGTAGATAATATCTTTCCCCATGTGCTTAGTTAACAAGTTGTGTACACAGATACATTTTGTATCTTATGTACTGACACACTCAAGATAAGTTAGCAAGTAGTTTGACTAGACTTTAAGCAATATTGTAAAGATCTTCTTGGACTATAAAAGAAGATCTTAGACTCGATATTATGAGTTAAAAAAAAATAGTTGGTTGATATTGTAAAAACACTTAGAACTTTCATAACTGTTAGAACTAGAACAAACACAACAATATCAAGAACATAGAAACTTAAGATTCAAGGTTGTAACCCTAGTGATAATTCAAGATCACTCGTATTATTATCATTAATAATATTGAATCGTTTGGTGTTAATCTTTCATTGTTCATTGTCATAAAACAATCACAACTGTTCCATTTCCATAACACAAATAACCTTCTAAGTGTGATTAAGTAGATTCCGCATTCTTAATCATATTAACTCAATATATCATACACACAAAGAACAAAAGGTTTAACCACCTTAACCGTGTGTCGAATCCCCACAATATGTAATGTTTTTATTATTAATGAATTTTAAGTTTTTTTTTAAAAATTTTTGATTAAAAAAAAAAGTCGGTCATCGACTGTGGCACTTTGGTCGCTTCTGGTCGCCAGAGAGAGAAAGCTGACGTGGCAGCTGGTGACCCAGGTCGCTTGGGTCAACGACTGTGTCCAGCCTAATCTATTGAATCTTTTATGATAATGTTTTTATATTATATATTTTTTGCCGAAAGGAATTTAGGGCATCTTGCATTACACTTTTTTGAGCATGAGGTGTGCAAGAGCCATAAGATTCGTGTTATAACAAAAAGAACTGTCATCTCAACACTTTTTCTCTATAACTCAGAATTTATAACTCAACACAAAGACACCTTCTTCCATAATTCAAGTTATAAAACATCCACTAGCTCACACTTAAGCCAATAAAACACAAATACAAAAAAAATATATATATATGTAAAAAAAATATAAAAAATAATAAATAAATAAAAAATAAAAATGACGGATAACTCGGCTGTTAGTTTTGGCGCGAGACCCTATGGCTTGGGGTGGAGTGTAGGGCTGCTATTATAGGGCACAAGTCAACCCTATAACTCAGCATATCGATAGCTCTGAGTGTAAAAATCACATGTGATTTTTCTGGGCGAAAATTTAAAACAAATCGATAGCTATATGTGATTTTTCTGGGCGAAAATTTAAAAAAAAAAAGTTCGTAGAAAGTATAGAGAAATGCATATCTATAGATAGATAATTTAATTCTCGTCGCGATGGTGTATTTTTTGTAGCTTGAAGATTTATCGTTTACAAGATATATTGTTTTAAAAAATAGGTGAAAATAATTTTTTATTAATTTAGATGAAAAATGAATGGCTAAGATTGGTTTTTTTGATGTATGACAAATATAAGATCTATATTGATCTCAACTCCAATATGAAATTTGTCAAAATTTAAAATTTGAACAGGTTTTTTAAAAATCTACTAAAATATCTCATTTATACTCTGTCATCATAATTTTTTATCTTTAATTATTGACTAGGCGAGTACCCGTGCATAGCAACGGAAATTTTTAGCGCCAGACAATTAACGATATGTGATATTGTAGTAAGTGTTTCGTGTAACGTTCAAAATAGAACGTGAAAAGATGAAAATGTAATTGCAAACGGTCATAACATGCGATAATTCATCTCAAGCAAGTTTTGAGATAAAAAGATAAGGTATACTTTTTGGTTCTCATAAAGTTGTACAATTGATTTCCTTCGCTAGTTTGAAAATCTAAAAAATATCCATAATTCATTTAGGGCTGAATATCGGGTCAAACCCGAACCGAACCGGGTTGACCCGAACCAAAACCAAAACCGCAATGTGTTCAAAAGCTGGACCGAAACCGAACCGAATGGGGCTCGGGTCAGCTCGGTTTTTTTCGGTTTTGTCTGGTCGGTTTCGGTTTCAGTAGGCAATGAACCGAAATTTCAAAATATGGAGTTGCATTGTTGGTGGGAAATAATTATTGTACAGTAATTCACTTTGGCCCGAGTTAAGCCCGATTGAAGCCCGACACTTCAATGAATTAATTATTCCCTTCATCATATGTTGGTTGGTTTTTCCCAGAACAGGGTGAAGATAATCAATAGCCTAACTAATTACCAATGAATGGTTACCGGATATCACTTGGAATCGTGTGATCACTTTCCAAAGTAAACTATTCGACCCTAATGCCTGGGTATCACGAATATCTACTTGGGATAAGACCAAATGTATGTTATAGAATTAGGCACAAATCAATAACCCTTTGCGTATAAGTGTTCTGTGTTTTCTGTTGTGTGTACTCATGCAGTTGTGTTTGATCTCCTATTTATAGGTAAGATCACTCAACCCTAGTCAATGGAATTATGAGTGATTAACGGCCCATTAATCACCACATAATTGGCCTCCATAATAATAGGAATTAGTGGTTACATGACCAATTAAACGTGGTCATTAAAGCAGTCTTAACTGCCACTTGAATAGGTCAAAGCCGTTACAAATTAGTTATGATTCAGTCCCTGAGGGTTGCTCCCTGAGTATGTTCACTGAGAGGTTCACTCCCTGAAGACATGAACTCTCTGATGAGACAACTCCCTGATGAGATCCTTCAGCCTGAGCTGAACTAATCAGATGATGAATACCGTTCAGTCCAGAATGTCACTCACTGACGAGTGCACTCACTGAACTTCATCAGTCTGAACCATACTTAACCACTATCAGAGTCAGGGTGTTCAGGGACCTTATGTTCAATAACTTGTTTATATCCATGATTATTCAAAACACTACTTGAAACCAAGTTCTTCCTTATATCAGGAACATGAATAACATTAAACAAAGTTACAATCTTTCCAGAACTAAAACTAAGATCCACACAACCACGACCATGCACCAGGGCTGTTGACTCATTTCCCATGTGAAGAATAGAACCATCATTCAGTGACTCATACATCTTGAACCAGTGTCTATCTTTGCACACATGAACAGTTGCTCCAGAGTCAACCCACCACGCAACATCATCATCCTGCACATAGTTAGATTCAGATACATATGTAACATAATAAACCTGAAAATATTTATTAAACATATTCTGACCTTTCAGTGAGTTGGTAGAACCCCCACTCCCTGAACCACTAGTGCCTGAACCATTGGCTTTACCACCAACCTTAACACCTTTGCAATCCCTTTTAATGTGACCAGATTTGCCACATTTCCAACAAGTAGGTGTTGCCTTCTTGCTTGGATCAGCCCTTGTGTTATCATGATGTTTACGTTTGCCCTTGTTGTCATTGTACCTGGTGGAGTTGTTATGTTCCACCATATTGACAACAGATGCACCAGTAGCTTTGCTACTATTTGGCTTGTCACTATCCTGCGCCCTGAGGGATTCCTCAATACGCAGATGACTGCCCAACTGAACAAGAGTCAGTTCTTCCTTTTTATGTTTCAAGGTATGCTTGAAATCTTTCCAAGAAGGTGGTAGTTTGTCAATGATACAAGAGACTGAAATAGCCTCATCCATGTTCATTTTATGTTGTGTAAACCTTCCAAGTATACCAAGAAGTTCATTGTATTGTTCCATAACTGGTCTTGAATCAGTCATTTTGTAATTTGTGAAATTACTCACAAGAAACTTCTTACTTGATGCATCCTCAGCCATATATTTGGCATCCAAGGAATCCCATAGTTCTTTGGAAGATTCAACATTCTGATAAATATCAAAGAGAGAATCAGACATACCATTGAGGATTAAACCTCTGCAAATGTAATCATCATTCTCCCACTTGCTCCTCTTCCTTATTTGCTCCACAGTAGCATCATCACCATCTTCAGGAATAGGAGTGCTAAGAACATACACCACACTCATGCTTGAAAGCAAGAAGTGCATCTTCTTCTGCCATCGTCTAAAATCCACCCCTTCAAACTTATCAAGCTTGGCAAAGTTTGAGGCCATGTGTTTCATAGCAGCAGCAGCCATTGATTATCACAAAATAGTTTACTTTGATTGTTGGTTGGTTGACAGCCCAGAACAGGGTAAAGATAATCAATAGCCTAGCTAATTACCAATGAATGGTTACCGGATATCACTTGGAATCGTGTGATCACTTTCCAAAGTAAACTATTCGACCCTAATGCCTGGGTATCACGAATATCTACTTGGGATAAGACCAAATGTATGTTATTGAATTAGGCACAAATCAATAACCCTTTGCGTATAAGTGTTATATGTTTTCTGTTGTCTCTCTTCATGCAGTTGTGTTTGATCTCGTATTTATAGGTAAGATCACTCAACCCTAGTCAATGGAATTATGAGTGATTAACGGCCCATTAATCACCACATAATTAGCCTCCATAATAATAGGAATTAGTGGTTACATGACCAATTAAACGTGGTCATTAAAGCAGTCTTAACTGCCACTTGAATAGGTCAAAGCCGTTACAAGTTAGTTATGATTCAGTCCCTGAGGGTTGCTCCCTGAGTATGTTCACTGAGAGGTTCACTCCCTGAAGACATGAACTCTCTGATGAGACAACTCCCTGATGAGATCCTTCAGCCTGAGCTGAACTCATCAGATGATGAATACCGTTCAGTCCAGAATGTCACTCACTGACGAGTGCACTCACTGAACTTCATCAGTCCGAACCATACTTAACCACTACAAGAGTCAGGGTGTTCAGGGACCTTATGGGCGTACACTCCGTACCTCCTGACCCATTACCAGGTGTGAACTGATCCCTCAAGTGCACTAAATTTTCCAACATCATATTTGTGCTATATTGAAATATTGAGTTGTTAATGACTTCATTATATATTTTTTATGTCCATTTTTTATATTTCAGTATATTGAAATGACTTCATTAGTTCATTTTTTATGTTCAACACAGTAGCACAAATTTATTGAGTTGGAATTGCATTATATATTGCTACTGTGACTAAATGATTTGTGCATGGTTTAACTAAGCAACATCATATTTGTGCATTTTGAGCATGCATGTAGATGCACAGGAAGTCAGGAACATACAGGACCAAAGAGCCAAGAAACCGACTCAACTCGAAATTTTTCATCGTTTATGTTTTGTTGCTCACAAACAAGTGAAACAACCGTTAAGTCAACTTATTAATTAGACATCTGATATCTTTATAAAATGTCTCCTTCTCAAGAAGACAAGAACAACTGCACACAAGAAAAACTGCAGTACTGCACACAAGAAAATACTAAAGCACCCAAAATTAAAGAACTGCACACAAGAAAAATATGGCAAGAAGCCAAGAATATACACAGTGGCCATTACAAAAGAATTCCATTGCAAAGTGCAACTAAAGTACTAAACAACTATTAGGGTGGAGGGAGTCATCCTCTCCAACCCTCCAACCCTCCCAAAATTTAACCAATCAAATCCCTCCACCTCATTTCAACCCTCCAACCCTCAATCCAACCCTTTTTACTCCGCCCATCACTCTCAACCCTCCCAAATCTTTTTTTAAATATTTATAAGTTGTCCTTCAAAATTATAAATTTGCAACATTAACCCTTCCAATACTAAACAATTATATAAAAAAACAAACATTTTATTAATAACTGAAATTAAAAGTACAATTCATAAAATAAAAAGAAACTACATAACAAAATCTTCCAGGTCATCGAGGTATGCTAAATCTTGAGACACTACATGCTCCGTAAGATCAAATTGAAGACGATGATGGATTTGTTCATCTAGTAACTCCGGTAGTGCGTTGTCGTCATAAACGGGTTGCACCGGCGGATCCATTATATGAGTCGGTGATATTGCCCTCCCGTCATCTTTTAAAACCATGTTGTGCAATATACAACACGCGTAAACGATGTAAGTGATCTTTTCGATGGTCGTTTGATGGATCTTGCGATTCAAAATACCCCATTTTCCCTTAAGAACACCAAAACATCGTTCGACATCTTTTCTTGCCGACTCTTGAACTTTCTTGAATTTCTTTTCCTTCGCTTCAGTCGGATACGGAAATGCTTTGACATGAGTTGAGTACCTAGGATAGATTCCGTCGGTAAGATAATATCCCCGTTTGTAGTTACGCCCGTTTACAACGAATGATGAGTTAGGAGCCGTTCCATTTCGCTCCCTAAGATACAAAGTCGATTGATACAAAACATTGACATCGTTAAGCGACCCGGGAGGAACAAAAAAAGCGTGCCAGATCCACAAATCTTGTGAAGCAACGGCTTCAAGCATAATTGTCGGGTATGGATACCTCCCACTCTTGTATTGGCCTTTCAAATGTTTAGGACAATTTCTCCAAACAAAATGTGTACAATCAAGGCTACCTAGCATTCCCGGAATCTTGTGTCTTCGTTCATGCGCCTCGTACAAGCGTGCAACGTCGTGACTAGTAGGCCTACGTAAGAACTCGCGCCCATATATCTCGATGACCGCGGTGCAAAAATGATCAAGGCAATCGCGTGACGTTCTCGCGGCCATGCATAAGTAGTCGTCAAAGTTATCCGGAGGGTTGCCCATTCCGAGTTGTTGAATTGCGGATGTGCATTTTTGTAGAGCCGTAAAGCTCTTTTTCCCCGTACCATCTTCACCCTCTTGAAAATACTCGAACCTCTGCTCAATATCACCAACAATTTGTAAAAACAACCTTTTGGACATCCGAAACCTCTCACGAAACAAAGACGGGCCAAACTTCGGTTCGTCAACGAAATAGTCACGCATTAGTGTTTCTTGAGCTTCTTCCCGAAACCGCTCGATATGGGTTCGGGTTTCTTTCGTGCTTGCCGTGTCTTCTTCGAGCGACTCAACCACGGACCACAAAAAAGGTATCGTACTACCCGTGGATAAGTCCGGTAAGATGGGTGGCATCGATAACTCGGACGAAAAGGAAGAAGAAGAAGATGATGATGATGATGATGATGACATTTTTTGATAAAAAGGTTGTGAAAATGAGATATGTGTGTTGTGGTTAAAAATGTGTAGTTTACTCCTCTATTTATACAAAAAAAGGGCCAAACGTTTTTTTTTTGCTTTGGTACGCTCCACATAACATTCATTTTTTTTTCATTTCAAACCCTTCAACGGTCTGTTTCTTTCAAAGCAAACCGCAGCGAGTATTTTACTCGCAAGCCCAGCCCGCAACTGAAGCCCGCATAGGCGGCATCCAAGCCCGCAACGAACCCGCCCAGCCCGCATGGTAACCCGAAAGCATAAGTTCAAAAAAATTCTAAGACATGTAAACAGCTACAGTAGCAACATTCCATAACTTTCATTCCAATCTTGCTGCAACATTTTTCCCTTTTCCATGAGTTTGTTCTCCCTTTTTCATAAATTTCATTACACTTGAAAATCCTCCATGTGGATAAAGTGTTTCTCTCATTTCATATTACATAATGTAAATCTATAATAAAAGATATTACTCATATAAAATAGGTAAAACTAACAATGTCTTATTAAGCATCCAAATGAAACTAAAATTCGATGACTATCCAAAATAAAAATAGGCTCAGATCATGTTAAGCAATATTTTTTTGTTTAAAGATGGCAGTCATAGCAAAGCTTTTTGTTGGGTTGCGATTTGTTAAAAAAAATCACCAAAATCACCATCCTCTAAAAAATGGTAGTCATAGCAAAGCTTTTTGTTGGGTTGCGATTTGGTAAAAAAAATCACCATAATCACCATCCTCTAATATTCTTAAGCCAAGCTCATTATATCAAAACCTTAGCCAAGATCTATCATCATTGCCCCAAAAAAATATTAACATAAAAAAGAATCCAAAACTACAATTAATCAATCGATCTTATGAGATTCAGGATGAAACACACAAAAGCGTCTATCACAACAGTCACATACTCGAACCCACAACAGATCTTAGCCATCTTGTGAGATCATTTAGAATTAACAGGGAAAACCCGTTAAATCTATCACAACATGGTCATCGCCATATCTAATCATATATCGGAACCACTAAGCATATTAAAAATCGCCATTATGGTTGTGATGTTGTGTTTGTTTTTCATGTGGTCTAAGAGAAAGGATAAAAAAATATAACGTCACAACCAAACCCACAAAAAATCATCTACTTTCCCTATAAAATTTCCACATACCGTGAAGAATTACATATTCTTTAAAACCTAACTAATATAATTTGCAAAGATCACAAAACATCTTATAAAAACTTTTATCATGAATAGACACTCTTTAAAATAGAGTAAAAAAGCATAAGGAATGCCAAACTCACAGTATCTAGAAACAACGTTTAGGTCCGCTTAGATCCGGACACATCTGGTCAAAAGCCACACAAGAGAAACTCAGCACCGCCAACCATAAATTCGCCACCAAAGTACCAACGAAACCACCTACCTCGAAACACTGGGGCAGAATCAGTTAGCAGTGGTGGTGGTGGCGATGAGTGTGGCGGCGGCGGAATAAATTATGGTGGTCATTATGGTTTTTGTGTGTGTATGTCTAATGAGGGTGCTTGTTATAGAGAGAGGAAAATATGGTGGAGTGTGTATAGGAAACTCTTCAAATCATTTCTTTATTTAGGTTACGTTTGAAATATTGTGTATGAAACAAGTTTTCTTCTCCATCAATGTGTTTCCTGAATTACTTTGCAATTCCATACGAGTGCATTGACCAGACTTTCGATTTCCATAGTTTGACAAGGGCATTCGATTTCCATAGTTTGACAAGGGCATTATGGGCATTGACCCAAAATTCAGTTTTTCACTTTTCACTTGACCCTTTTCTCTTTATAAATAGTTAAGATAGGCCCAACATTTATACATAAAATAAACAAATAACACATAAAAGTTGAGAACTAATGGCTTCTTATAATAGTTTCTTCCGTATAAACAAGGTTTGTTCAGAGAGATACGGATATTATATAAACTGATGTGGTGGCAACCCACAATGGATTGTGCGTTCAAAATGTCAGTATTGTTCGATGCCACATGGGCCGACTGTGGATGCCCTTAGACCAGGTGCAATATGGCTCGACCCACATGTTTGTCACCTCCATCGACACGTCGGTGTTAAAACATCCCTCCCATTGACGCATTGGTCATGTACTTTTGAGAGATGTTGTAACACCCGATAATTTTCCAAAACCTTTTACACTAGCCAAAAATTTATTTTTGCATCACCTTGGCATTTAAACTTTTTCTGAACTTATTTGAACTTGAGAATCAGTAGATATCTTAAGAAACGTGAACGTTATCCCTTTATTTGAGTCGGCACAACCTAGAAAGCACGAAATGAATTAAATTTTGCCAAATAAATTAACTTCTAGAAAGTTATGCGTATTTATACTCGTTTTTATTAGAAAAATCATTTCGGAAACAATGGCTCAAGTTTCATGATTTTTCATGTCCTTTTGGTACGTTAAATGGGTCCCGCAGTATATGTTTCAAAAGTTTTCCCTAATTACCCTTTCACCCCCTCCGCCCCTTTTTACACCCACACCCTTACATTATGTTTTGTCCATGTTTAGTCCCTCCAAACATAAAAAAGACTCCCACACATTCTCTCTTCTCATTAAAACACACACACCTCACACATATTCTCTCTCCCTCCCTTCTCTCCCACTTCGCCGGACCACCGCCGGCTGCCACCACCACCGTCGCCGGAATTATTTTCCGACCAACCCCAACCCTTACCTCAAAATATAGATCTCGACACCCTCTTTGTTTCTGGAGCATTTGAGCTCGAACGGAGCCCGTTTGATACCCGAACACCGTCACGCCGCCACCACAATCAACACCACCACCACCGCCGCTTCACTCACCTCACTTTTCTTTCTCAATAAAACCCTCACGCGACCCCCTCCCCTTTTTATTTTTAATAAAACCGAAACCCTAACCCTAAAGTTTTAATAAAATCATTTTTATTACAAATCTTATGTTAAAACCTTTTATTTTCATCAAAAACCATGTGGATCTGTTTGGTTTGACCTCGACTCAGTCCGAGTCACTCAACTCAGCTGAGTCAACTCGTGAGTCGAGTTGACTCGGGGTGAGTTATGGTTGTTTCTGATATTTTTGGCCTTGTTTGACATTGTTTCTTTGATTTGTAACTTGTTTGGATTTTGTAAGATCTATACACATTGATTGTGTGTGATTCGGGTGGTCTTGGATTGTGGAAGAACAAATCCATGGTAGAAGTTTTAGAGAGAGAGAGAATAGAGAGAGAGTTGGGAACTTGAGAGAAAATTGTGTAATATTAGATTGAAGTGTGTGAGAGTTCCAACCCTTCCCACACTTGGGAAGGGATATATATAGTACTAGCTAGTTTGCCCCTAGTGGGCTGTGGAGTGAGCTGACAGTGGGTAAAGACCCGACCCAACTCCACAAATACTAATATATCTAAACTAATAATAATAATACTGATAATCCTACGAGCTATATAAATGCTAATTAGTACTTGGGGTGACTGAGTCTTCAGATGAATATTTATATTCCTAACAATCTCCCCCTAAGGGAGGTCACCCCGGAAATAATAATATGAATTCTAGCATTCTATCCCCTGAACTTGACTTCATAGCTCGTAGTCTTTGATTCTTCAATGTCTTTGATCTTTGTGCCTTCAGCAGTGAACTTGTGATGATTGATCTTTTGTCTTGGATGATCTTTGAGTAGTATTTGAAGTTATCATCCAATATATGTCTTCAAGTCATCCTTTTTCAGCATTATGTCTCCATGTGATGTGGTATTCTTTGAACTGACATGCTCTCACTATTCTGGGTCATGATTTTCAGCATCAGAGTTTGCAGAAGTTGTGTTGAAGGTCTTTTGGTTTATCATGACCTCTTTGAATACGATGATGGTGTAGTGAGAGCATGTGGTGATGGATTGGCATCTTGTTCGGCAATCAGCTACAACCGCAATCAGCTGCAACAACAATCAGCTACAACCGCCAGTAATTCCTGCATATGACAGTTAGCAATAAAACGTCCGGTACTTACAGGTTCGGACTTCGAGATTGTTAACAGCATAGTGTGAAAACTCTCTCTAATCCTTACCAAGGCCGTTCCTAAACCGGAAACCCACAGAGGGCTTTAAAGATCTACCTTAGTAAATCAACGATTAGGTGAGTCGCTGGAGATCACTCCGCGACTGTAGACCGTTTGAAACCGCCGCGACCACTAAGCGTAATCCACAAGGAATTATCGAAGTGACCTGCTTTCAGGGCTGTTTGATGTTGACCCTGGCAGGAATTTCCATTCAATCACTGAGAATTACATTTGTAAATTCCCTTATAAATGTTCTGGCAGATTGTTAAGATCTGCGTAGGACTCATAAGTTTACAGCTGGTGTCCTTAATGTTGAACAACCAGTGTAGAAGTAGCACGTGTTCCTATGAGATCTTATTAAGCATCTCGTGGCTCTAGACTCGATAAGTGCAATTTTGGTAGTCGGAGACTGGAGCGGTGTCTCCTGTTTCAATATCAACATAACTCGTAATGAGCAGTTGATAGATTATGCAGGGTTCCTCGTGAGAATGAAACAAGTCCTTTTAAGAGAACTTGAGTGGCTTAGAAGGTTTAGTGCAGTGCGTCACTGGGTCCATGACGTCTTGTCTTCAATACCGGTTTTACCTTAGTAACCACCAGTAGCATATGAATTGAACCCGGTTTCTGCCCTAAGGTTGAATAATTTGGAGGGCTATTTCTTTTCACCCTTTCTCATTTCATTTCTTTTTAATTCTTCAACCCCTTCTTTCTCCTTTCTCATATTACTCCTTTTTTCATAATCGTACCTAAGGACTGTCTAATACTAACTATTCGATATTGTCCTTGGGTAGATCCCTCCGGCTCTGGCGGATCATAGGACGGTTTTCCTAACCTTAGCCACCTTATAACTTCATGACTATCTTATGTTGCCATCTACCACATCCTTGAAAAATCTCTCAAAGTGTTCATGATTATGAAACACATTTTGCTAACACTTTGAGAGTTTTATATTTTTCAAATTCTCCCCCTTAACATGTGCACATATGTTTTAAAGTTAAAGTTTGCACATGTTGGGTAGAGGTTGCACTTTTTGAATTGATCCACTTTCAGTGAACATGACCGATTCGAGACACGCTTACATCACTAGTTAGACTAGCTTGAAATTATTACCCGTCCTGGTCAAGTTCACAGAAAGTTTCTCGAAACGGTACACTCTACTCAGATACGTTCTCTTCGAGACACGCTTACATCACTGGTTAGACCAGCTTGAAATTATTACCCGGCCAGAACGCATCCTTTCGATTAATGACAGTTTATGTTTCGTCAATTCATTCGTGAAGTCTGAGTCGTGCTCACATGAGATGCCACATCCATTTACATCCATTCGCTCCCCCTCAATATGTGCATCGATATTCGAAAGAGTTTAGCACATATGGGAGAGCCTACACTTGAGTCCAAAACATCACATTTTTATCAGATTTCATAATTAAATCATTCTCTCCCCCGATCAAAAATTTCAAACCAATTGAGATTTGTGATCCCAATTGATTTAAATTAGTTTAGAAAATATGGGAGAAAATGTGGTCAGGTTTAATATAATCTGATGATGGAGCATACTATGCTCTCCCTTGAACCAGGAGAGAGTGTCACTGCTGATGTTGCACTAAGTGTAAAAAGGTGTCAGAAATTTTGACCAAATACTCTCCCCCTCAATTAATGACCCGTTTTCTATTTAAAGAACTGTAGTATTTCAATTGAGCGTCAAGAATTTGTGAAAATTTAAGTCCAGTTACCACCTTGTGAAAAACCAAAACTCTCCTGAAGAATCATAGACGGGAAGGAGTTTGTGGTGTAAAGAAGACTTCTCTTCTTATACAAGAAATGATGCACTGAATCGTACATCAGATCGAAGAAACATGGATATAAAGTAATCCATGCCCAGGTGAACATCACCCAGTTGGAGGAACAACCGTCTTTTTGGCGACGTGCTTTCCCCATAGTAATGCACGGGTTGCAGTCTGAAGTAACTGCAAACCTATTAGACATGTTTTAACCGGTAAGTATAACTTCTGCTCGAGCTTCATTTAAAGACCCGTGTCATTATTGAATGACATTTCTAGGTCCGTAAATATTATCGATAAACAGAAGACATGCCTAGAAGGACTATTTTTGGTATTTTCTGTTTTTATGATTTTTAGGGTTTTTATAGTTTTTATATTTTTCTATTTTCTTTTTGTTTTAATATATATACAAGTATATGCAAGGATATATGAATCAAATATATACAAGTATACGAGGCAAAACCATTACTCCTCAGCTTCCTGAATCTTCTCGGCTGCCGTCACTTTACTTGCTGAAGAGCAATGTGAGCATATTTAATTAGGGATTAATTCTGGCTTTTCAATCTCCCCTAATTAGTGCTCTCCCCCAAACCGACAACCATTCTGATGAATGCCCATAATATGAAGAAGTCTTTTGATAACCAAATGCATGCCGTCTTTAGTCTTCTAACATACAGCGGAGAATGTAGAATAGACTGTAGACTCGACCTTCTTCAAGATTGTCCATTTGGGGGAACAGAATACCAATCATCTTCATCTCACCAAATGCATTCCAGTAATCTTACATATAACCCATCAGCCCGTAACGTACACATGAGATGATGATAACACCAAAGTAACAAGTTGAAACACTGATCATCTATGATTTGTATCATGAGATATTAAGCCTGATCACGTGAACCTGTTGTGCGTCCTTGATGTACACATTTCTCTCCCCTGATGGTTACGATTAATCAGCTCGTGATGTACACATGAAATGATAATACAAAGGTAACAAGTTGAAACACTGATCATCTATAATTTGTATCGTGAGATATTAAGCCCGATCACGTGAACTTGTTGTGCGTCCTTGGTGTACACATTTCTCTCCCCTGATGGTTACGATTAATCGGAATCATCATACTGATGTGTACATGAAGCATAATGACGTGTACATGAAGAATTGACTAGAAGCCCTTTATCACTGATTATATCAGCCCGTGAGAAGATGTCGATAAGCATTCCATGACCTTGTTCTTCAACACCTTGATGAATGCTAGAGATATGCTTTCATGAGTTGTTGTAGAAGTACTACCAGATGGTACTTCTTAAACCATTGTGGTTCAAGACGGAGTACCGGTTGTATCAGCAGATATATGTGCATCAGCGAGAAACATAGGAGATACAACACTTGATGGAGCTGAGAGTATTCTTCAAACCAATGGTTGAAACAACATATCTTCTTTCTTCATGGACGGTGAAACATATAGTGTTGAAGAAACTTGGTTTGCACAACTCATGAACTGATGTATTCAGGAGTCGTATGATCATTTCTCAAACATCAATCAACAGTTTGTTTATTCACACTTTCTCCCCCTCAAAAATTGCACATGACTGCCATTTTTGATTGAGCGAGTGAATATGAGTACCATCACCGGTAAGTAGATCCACTTGATAACTGACAATCTGTTTATTCGCCCTTTCCCCTCCTCAAAAATTACACATGACTGCCATTTTTGATTGAACGAGTGAAATAAGAATACCATCAACGGTAAGTAGATCCACTTGATGACTCTTGATGACTGACATTTTATTTATTCACCCTTTCCCCCCCTCAAAAATTGCATATGCCTGCCAACTGCAATTTTTGGTTGAATGAGTGAATAAGAGTATACTCCAATGTACGTCGATCCACTTGAAGACTGAATAAGCACGGGAGAGCATGAATCTTGTTGATGAGAATGGCCATAAACAAGAAGATTTCTCTTCTTCCAAAGATAAAGCGCACTTAAGCGTACACCTTTCTCTTCTTTGAGGAACGGGGCCTGAAGTGTTATCTGCAGACGCCATTGTCGATGAAGAACGAGGCTTGAACTGATGTGTTCAAATGTCATCTCTCTCTTTTTCTACTTCTCTCAGCTAACTCGTTACCAACCCCATTATCATTTAGTCGGCTCTTTGTCTTGACTACTGATGGAGAAAACCCAATATGATGAACTTGAAGCTGAAGTAACATAACCCGAACTTGTGACTTAAGCTTGCACTAATGTGTGACTAAGAGCGGTGTAGAGAGTTCGTGCAACATTGAATCCCTAAGTACTCTATACTCTTCAACCAACCAACCATCAAGTATAAGACGTACATCACCTCTTGAATATCCACAACTTCGTGTGACACTGAGCACTACAACATAACTCCTTAAAGTGATAGTTATTTTGTGTTAATAGAGAGGAAGAATCACAAAAATAACTAGATATCCAAGTCTTCGTCATTGTAAAGATTAAAAGCTCCAACAAGGATCTCGAAGAATCTTCATCCAACCAACCCCGATATCTTCAGATACTAAGTACACGCACCCATAAAATTTCACTTCAACCTCAAATAAATAATAATGAATTAACGTCGTAGTCACATCTTGTGGTTTAAATGCCCAGATCTAGCCCTTTTTGATGTATTAAATGAACATTGAAAACAACACGGAATTTTACAAATCTATGATTTAAACCGAGAAATAGATTCTTTCGCGGGATTTACAAAACCAAGAAGAAACCGTGAGACAATGATAAATTGAATGTGTCATGACTGATTTTGGTTTTAGTGAATATCAGTTTGAGGTAACATGCAAGAGATCAGCAGCAATTCTTCTCACATATGTAGAATATTTCACAAACCATACTAAGTAAAGTAGTATAAACTACTTCCCCCTGGAGGTTGACCTTATAACACAGTACACCTTTCTCCCCCATGATGGTTTCGAACTTTCGGAAGCATCATTGGCATGTACGGCCATATGCACGAGAAGTTTTTTGTCTTAAGCAAACATCTTGAAAAATCATGAATGATGTTGAAGGATCTTGAAAGATTTGCTTATACTGTGAAGCATCTTTGACGTGCGGTACTGTCGAATATCCCATGAGAATTGCTGATCACATCACAACCTTTAAACACTTTGGAAAACTAACCAACCTCGTACTCTGACGCCTATTTGTGACCACTTGGTGAAGGAAACCCGATATACCCAACTTGAAAAATGAAGTAGAATTCCCCAAATTCGTTACTTAATCTTGCACTGTTGTTGGAAGAACGGTGTAGAGAATTTGTGCACCATGCAAATCTCTAAGTACTCAATACTATCCCCACAAAGTATGAGACTTTCATCACCTCTTGCGATTATCCACAACATCTTCTGCGTGTGACACTGAGTACTATAATGTAGCTCCTTTAAGTGATAGTTAACCAGGTCTTCAACCATCCACCCCGACTTCTGGAAACTAGATAACCCAAGTCTTCAACTTAAATCTTAAACACGAGCAAGTTATCATTGAAAGTCATGCATCCAACCAACCCCGACTTCAAGATACAGTAAGTACGAGCCTTCTAGAAACCCACTTCAATCTCAAACGAGGAATACCAAATGAACTTCGTGATCATCTGGTGCGGTTAAATAACCAAAAGGAGAAGAAACATGCGTCTATTCTCCCCCTCAAAAATGGCATGCAATGACATTTTTGCCATAGCTGAGAGTCCGTGATGGTTGTGATTTTGTCAGGCACAGCATAGATACATGGAAAGAGCCAAATAAAACTACTGCAAAGAAGATGGTGATTAAGACTCTCTTGTAGTAACCCCTCGTTTGTCTCCTCATCAATGGTTTAGCATATTAAAAATTCAATGAAGCTCGTAATATGCCAAAACCGCTTAATGAAATGTGTTTTAACTTTAGAGGGAGTAAAAGGTTAAAAATACGTCTCTAAACAATCCACCTCGTGTCTTTAAGTCTGACCACCTCTTGAGAATATCTTGTACTACAATCCCATTAGAAACTTGAGAAACAACGATCTCTTGATGAAGCTTGATAAAAGACAGATCCGCGACTTGTACTTGCACTAAATTTGTGATTTAGAACCTATATTGAGCACAACAACGTAACTCCTTTAAATATAGGTAGTGGTATATACCCAACCTTCCATCCTTTATTGTATATAACCGCCTCTTGAACTATCCAAGTCTAATCACTAGAAATACGCTCGAACAAGGATCTTCAAACATCGTGCATCCAACCAACCCCGAGATATTTTAGATCCTAAGTACACGAACCCGTGAATTAAAAAACCAACCAAGCTACCATAATTTCCCAATTCCTGCCGATCTCATAGCACAAACTTATCCCAAAAAAATAGTCAAACCCTGTAAGTTTTATTATGTCTAAATCCGAGTCCAGCCTACTTGTCCAAAATTAATTTGACGGGATTTTACAACTCTTGAGATTTAAACCGAGAAATCAAATCTTTCGCGGGATTTTCTAAAATCAACAAGAGAAACCGTGAAATCAACAAGAATAACCAAGAGTGAAGTGCAATACTAATCTTCAAAATTCAAGTCAAAGAAGTCAAATCTCAACTTGATCAAGTCGCAAAAACTCAAGTCACAGTTTGTCAGATTGCAACAAGTCAAATCACAATCAACCAAATCGCAATAAGTCAAATTGCAAGTGTCAACTTGCAACGTCAAATCACAACTGGTACCATCGCAATCATTCAAGTCGCAACAAGTCAAATAGCAACTTGTCAATTCGCAATTAACCAAATCACAATTAGTCAACTGTAACTCAAATCGCAAAGATCAACTCGCGGGCTCACTCAAATCACATGCACTAATAGGACAACGCTGCCAAATCCACAACTTTGGAATCACGTTGACATTCATATACCCAAATACCAGCCGTGACGTGTGTATCCTCGTGAAATTTTATAGATCCAAACATACTACTCTTGACAAAAATATTTGAAATTTGTATCCAATACTTGTGAAGAATCAATTTTAGGATCACAAATATTTATTTTCATATTTCAGCCCATATTCAATGTCAAACCCGATCCAAAGAAAAAGCATCCAATCTTGAAAAAAAAACATATCCCCATGAAAAATAGGTAACAACCAAAATACCAATAATAATACCAAACGTTAATATAAATTGCCACAAGTTAGCAAAACCCATTATAGTTCAATTTGTTTTGTTTGGTAGTCTTATTAATAATCTGGTATTAAATCCATTTCAGCCCATCCAGTCCAAGATCAATAACCCAACACAAGCCCAAAATGTAGAACCCGATCCAAACTAAACCCGATCTAGTCATTTGGGTATATAATACACCTTAACCCTAATATAAGTCATATTAACAACCCTAATCTTAACACAATCAGCCCCCTTCTTCACTCTTCTCAGAATACACGCCTGCTTTGTCACCAACAAAACCATCTTCATCAAATCTCATCATCAATCATAAATCCATCATCAAAACTCGACTCCATTAACTTCAATCGACCAACAGTCCCCACTATCAAACCCCCTTTTCATGTTATACACAATTAGGTACGAGGAGACAAGAAGACCGCGGCCACACGAACTTCGGCTTCAAGATCCTAAAGATGGTCTCGGGTAGGTGTCCTTGTTGTTGTGTTTAACGAATTAGGGAAAATAGATAACATGATCGTTATATTCTTTATCCCCTTTTTG
Source organism: Artemisia tridentata subsp. tridentata (assembly GCA_021014915.2). Classification (NCBI taxonomy): domain Eukaryota; kingdom Viridiplantae; phylum Streptophyta; class Magnoliopsida; order Asterales; family Asteraceae; genus Artemisia; species Artemisia tridentata. The sequence continues at coordinate 391,151,069 of CP139508.1, forward strand.
ATTCAGATATTGAATGAAGCTACGCTTAAAAAAAATCGTGATCAATGATGTTATATGTCTTTCGTTTGTTTGACCTTCACAAAGTTATATAAACCTTTGAATAAATCAAAAGAAATGGTCTGAGATCATATATATATATAATCAGTGATGAGTCATGATTGTTCTCATTTAAACCGAATGAAAGAGAAGACAAAACATAGTTGTTTTAGTCTCTTCCTTATAAGTGTTCGGATAAAACAAAGAAGCAAGTCTTCAAATTAGATCGATGATGATATTATTTCGTGTGTCAGGCCTTGAATGGTCTTGATGTATCTTTGTAGTACCACGATAGGATAAGCTGAGGTCTTTTAGTCTGAGTAGGTTAGTTTAGTAGTCGTGATATTGTTGTTTGTCGACTATGAAGGAAGTTGTTTGATAGAGTGGATGGGATTTATGATATGTGGATATGTGTTATTGTTGGAGTTTTTTTGGTTGTGGTCTCTTCTTCATCTTGTTAATTTCTGTTTTTGTTTATGGATTAAGGACAAATGTTGGTTTGGAATTGAGGTTAACTGGGTATGTGGTATATTGGTTGTGGTCAATAAGATTTCTTATTGTCCGGTTAGCACAGCCATGTTTGTATCTCTGTTATGGTTCGTTAGGATTGGTTATGGTTTGACAGAAGTTTGATGGTTTTAAGTTTGATGCTAATTGTATGCCAAACCGCTACCATTAATCAAACCGCTACCATGAATCAGACCGCTACCATGAAATATATTCAACCCGCTACCATGAATATATTCAAACCGCTGCCATGAATCAGACCAGGCAAACCAAAACCACTAGATCACAAAACCAAACCACTAGATCACAAAACCGCTACTGAAAGACCAAGCCGCTACTCAATAAGTCAAATAGCAAAACCGCTACTCAATAAGTTGTGACCTGCAAACCGCTATCACCAAACTACTACAGTCAAACCGCTACAGTCAAACGGTAGGTCTTCTGGTCAAACCGCTACAGGTACACAACAAAACAGTCACTTTCAACCGCTAGTTGTATTTTTCCTGTTTTGGCTACTATCCAAAGCACAAGTCTTAGTCCTTTCAAACCGCTACAACTTTTATCTCCTTTTAAGTTCAAACCGCTAATAGTACCAAGAAGCAGTTGTTCAAACCGCTGGCAAGAAATTATCCCCAAGAAGCAGTTGTTCAAACCGCTGGCATGAGATTATAACCAAGAAGCAGTTCAACCCAGATTTTTGTTTTGACCTGTTTTGTTACCCAACGATGGTAATAAACAAAGAGAACAAAAAAACAAGAAGCTACAAGTCCACTTTTAATTGATGTTGACCACAAAAAAAAAATATGAACCAAAAGACAGAAATTCGAATGCACTTTGGGCCCAAAATTTAAGCAAGCAACCACTGTTAATGCCCACAACAAAATTATATATACCGGATTGTGAAAATTAAATTCAAACAATAAAAATAACACACTAAAATAGATATCTACCAAATCTTGAAATGAAACTCGAACCAAAAAAAATAAAACAAGAAAAATGGACACCACGAATCTAAGCACAATCAATCGAACCTAACCATGGCTCTTGATACCAATTGTAAGATCTATACACATTGATTGTGTGTGATTTGGGTGGTCTTGGATTGTGGAAGAACAAATCCATGGTAGAAGTTTTAGAGAGAGAGAATAGAGAGAAAGAGTTGGGAACTTGATAGAAAATTATGTAATATTAGATTGAAGTGTGTGAGAGTTCCAACCCTTCCCACACTTGGGAAGGGATATATATAGTACTAGCTAGTTTACCCCTAGTGGGCTGTGGAGTGAGCTGACAGTGGGTAAAGACCCGACCCAACTCCACAAATACTAATATATCTAAACTAATAATAATAATACTGATAATCCTACGAGCTATATAAATGCTAATTAGTACTCGGGGTGACCGAGTCTTCAGATGAATATTTATATTCCTAACAGATTTTGAGATGGATTTGGGTGTTGTTTGGTTCGGCCGAGAGATAAAAACCCACGTAGGGTTGAGTCATGACTCGTGGTAAGTCACGGCGAGGCTTAGTATAGGTTTGGTTTTGCTTATGTTGAAGTTTGGAGGATTGGTTTTGGATTTGGCCTAGGGTTTAGTCTCTGGCCGAGGGTTATGACTCGTATGAGTCGAACCGTGACTGAAGGTGAGTCACGGCGTGGGGTTTGGTTTTGGTTGCTTTGTTTGTGTTTGGTTTTGGAGTTAGATTGGATTCGGTTTGGGTTTTGCGTAGGCCGAGGGTTACACGACTCGTATCGAGTCGAGCCGTGACTTAAGGCGAGTCAAGGCATTAGGTTGGTTTGTTATTTGTGTTTGATTTGGACTTGGTTGGTTTCGGATTTGGATATGTTAGGCGAGAGCCATACGGCTTGGATAAGGTCGAGCTGTGACTCGAGGTGAGTCACGGCCTAGGGCGTTATGAGTTTGGCTATGTCTCGGGTTTGGTTTGGTTGAGTTGTGTTCTAGCCGAGAGCCACCTAGGCTCAATGTAAGTCGAGCCGTGACTTACGGGGAGTCATGACAAGTGTCGTGTTGTTTGGTTTAGTCTTGGGTCAAAGTTATAATAGTTTTGTCTTTTATTTTTGTTTTTCGTTACTCATTTAATTATTTGTTATCGATCGGTGTTTCGGGATAATATTTAGATAACTTGGGAAATGATTTGGACATTGGACTTGGATATTATAATAACCTTTGCTTGGATGAGATTGGACGTTATTGGATTTACGGTATTAGCCGATGGACCTTATGGACGATTTTGGTACTTGAGACGGAAGAGTATGTTAGACTCATAAGAGTTTAACATATTTGGACCCGAACATACACAAAATGGTCGATAAACTTGACAACTAATATACACGCGAATGATAATGTCTAATTATATACATTTAACTTGTAAAATGTGACGATAAAACTTATATTCAAGAGTCGTAACGACTTGAAAATGCTTTATAAACGGACGCATCATGTCCAAATTTCGATAAAACCTTTTATGACTTAATTGTTTATAACTATTTAATATCCTAAAACCATTTCGAAACTTATACGCTTTCCTTCTAAATCATGACGTTTTATCAACTATTTGAGAAATGGGTAAAACACCGAAACAACCCATTGATGTTTTCTTTCTCGTTTTCTTATTTTATTCTTTATTTATGTTTCTTATTTCTTCTCTCTTTTCTTTATTCTTTTCTACGTATTCATCTGTGTTTGCCGACTTTTATTATTTTAACTTTCTCGTATCCACACGAGTCTTAAATGTTTATTTCTTTCAAACGCCATTGAAACTAAACCTTTTCATTTCAAATACGAGTATTACTTTATAAATCGCTTTGAGGTTTAATGCTGAGATATACTATTCACTTATTAGGTTGTGCTGAGGTTCATCTGCTGTGCTGTACCATCTAATCATTTGTGATATCTTGTTTCTCTACTACTACTAAGGTGTGATTCATAGCCCCACTTTACTTTTAAATTCTTTATAAACCCATGGGGGAGATACATGCTATTTACTTTTCATGAACACAATTGTTTAAATGTATGTTATTCCTGACTAAGATGATATTGCTAAGTACCGAACTTGCCGAAAGTATGTCCCTCGATCATGAACCATTAATCACTTGCGAGTGAGCGCGAATATAGGGATATAGGCCTATAGGATTTGACCATCCCGCCATGTTGACTAAGTCCGGTCCGCATGTGATGTACTATATTCGATTTATCACTAGGTATCTGGCAAAGTATCTAGCTCGAGGGAAACTATTATATTATGAATTCCGCGGTTACTGTCGACTTACGCCAATGTTATTTGGTGCCGGTTAACGTTTTGCGTGTCATGAGCTTAGCAACTGTTTGACGCTTACCTGATATATGTATTTGTTACTTATATCTTCTAGACTTGAAAATCTTGTGTTCAACTATTTATTTTAAACCTACGGATTTCACTCAACCTTTATGTTGACTTTTTAAGCATGTTTTATCTCAGGTAATTGATGCATACTGTACTGGCACTGGGAGTGTCATGAAGATTATCGACGGCTTTCGGCTTTTACTATCTATCTACTTTTTACTATATTTTTTTTTACTATCACTTATCATTCGAAAAACCCCTTTTGAACTATGTCTTTTATTTCCGCTGCGTATGATGTTTGAGAACCTTTTGAACTCTAGTGTTTATTTATAATTCAAATAATATGTTTTTATTGAAACGGCTTGTTATGAGGTCGTTATCTATGATTGTGACTGCGTTACCCGAAAGTAATACCCCAAACTATGTTCCGCTACCATATTTCGAGTTGGGGGTGTTACAGATGTTGGTCGTTGGACCAACCGAGTTGTTTAGAGAGAGGCGTTAATTTTTTTTTTGTGTGAGTGAGTATATTGTTGTGTATATTTGTGCTTGGTGTGATATGTCTAGGTAGTGAAGTTGGTTATCCTATTAAACTATGTTGTTTGTGATGTGGTGATGGAGAGAGAAGCTAATATGATGCTGAGTTGGCGATCGTGTTTGTGGTCACCATTACACAGTCTTAGGAAATTTGCAACCGGCTGGCTGCAACTTTTGTAGCTATTCACAACAACGATGATTGTTATATGAAAATGAGATAATATAACGTATGTTAATTTTAAAGTAGTTGCAAAAACCATCATTGTTTGGCTAAATTGTTGACGCAGTGTTTATATTTTTAAAATTGTAAACGTACCCCTTTTGAAAGACTTAGGGGTGTAATTATCATCACTGGCACGAAAACATATACATTGTGAAAATGTAAGTGTAGTCCTTGCCAAGAACAATTATTGCATACCAATGTTCTTCACCAAAACTTCACTTTTAAAGTTATATAGATTGTAGTGATTAAGTTAATTTTTCAGTATCTCGTTATAAATTGACCACTCATCATACGAACCTTTGGTGGTTTCGCTTAACACTATAAGAGTGTCTAAACAACCTTCAAGTGATGTCCGAAACATGTGAGAGATATCGTTTGAAATAGTAGGTGGTTTAGAATTGTAAAATCTAAAGTACCGTACAAAATATAAAAAAGAGTAAATTGCATAAATTCTCCCTGAACTTTGGCCAGATTGCATGTTTCGTCCCAACCATTAGGAAAGTGAAAAAACGTCCCTGTTGGAAACCTTTGAGCAAATTTTTGTCCTTGGTTGGGACGAAAATTGCATGTTTCGAAAGTGCCAAATTGCATGTTTCGTGCCAATCAGTGACGAAAATTTACTCAAATGTTTCCCACAGGAACGATTTCTGCATTTTCGAAATGGTTGGACGAAACATGCAATCTGGCCAAAGTTCAGGGACGATTTATGCAATTAACTCTATAAAAAATAAAACTAGAAAAAAATAATACAAATGAGCCACTTATGTTTATCATTTGTATTATCTCTTATAAAATACGAGTTTTCCAAAGGGTGCTAAATGAATGTTGAATCAATTGAAATTAGATTAATGAGAGAACTCTATTTCAAAATAGAATATTCTTATTAGTCAATTGAAAGTCAAAATTGAACTTCCTTTTATCAAACTTATAAAAAAAATCATTAATGACAAAAATAAGTATAAAAATATAGGTGTCATTGTAGAAAAAAAAAGAACATGTAATAAATAAAACTTTATTTGTTGAATCATAAATTATTAACTTATCAATTTCTAAATTTTTAATTAACCTTTAAATTTAATGTAACATGTTCACAATCATAACACACAAGAAATATAGAGATTCGGCCGTGTATATTTAGAGAGAAAGTGAGATGAGATGGGAACTTAGTGAGAAAAAGAGCAAGTGAGATTAGCTTGAAATAATGAGAAGTTCCAACCCTTTCCTTTGGTGGGAGAGGGTATTTGTACAACAAGCATAAACGCCCCATGTGAGCTGTGGAGTGAGCTGACATTGGGTAAAGACCCGACCCAACTCCATGAATACTACGATAACTAAACTAATACTAATAATCCTACGAGCTACTTAATGCTAATAGATACTCGTGGTGACCGAGTCTTTCATTTGAATATTTATATTCCTAACAATCTCCCCCTAAGGGAGGTCACCCCGGAAATTACACTTTGAATTATAGCATTCTATAACATAAATTTGAGTTACGAGCTCTGATGCGCGTGATGTGTCGTTGCGGTTTAGCAGTTTTAATGCCTACTCAAGTTTTAAATTTATATTTAGCCGACTTATCAATAACACACACACTTAACGAGCAGTGTACCCGGTCAGTATGAATATAATGGTAAGTAGAGTGTCGATCACTAAGAGTGGAACGTATTATCTCGTTATTCTAATCAGTATTTTAATATCCTAACGCAAAGGGGTTTCAGCCTGAGAGACTGGCACGATTTGTTTGCAATTAAATAATAAAATAAACCAATAGGCACGAATCAGCAAGTAGCACACACGTACACAGATAAATACTCGAGACAATAAGAGGGCTGTCCTTATGATTAAGTAGATTGTCACTTGTTTTATTGATAGCTTTATATGAAGTGTATGTAGTTAACCCTTTCTCGTTGGTCCTATTCTTATCGGCGAGTAAACCCTTAATGATTACTTATGTCTAAAAGTTATTCCTAAGTGATCAATTTAGTAATAACCGTGGGAGCCACATTATGTCCCGCAGTCAAATGCTCGCAAGCCACTAATAGACACAGAGGTTATCAATGCACTAATAAGTAGTAACCAAAGACATCAACATATAAACTTTAATTGATGGGAAAGCAAGTATTAAAGGGAGTGCAATCTTTCGTTGTCACATTACACAAGCCACCAATCCTGATGAATTAAAGTTTGCTAACACAATAAAACAAAACTACTTAATGAATTAAACACATGCAGCACCTTCTTACAGCTCTTGTATCTTTGATTTGGGTGTGTCTTGTGCTGCCTCCTTGACTGAATTCGTCCTAGGGTTTTTCCTGTTCGGTCTTCGAAACTCTGATAATGCCCACGAAATTCGTCTGGTCTTGGGGTATTTATAGTTTCTGTCTGAGGGAAGATGCGGCGCATCTAAGGAGTAGATGCGGCGCATGTACTTAACTTCGCGTGGGGTCCAAGATTATAATATTCAGGAATATTCGTACACCGCCAGAAGATGCGGCGTAACTCCATGATTAGATGCGGCGCATGTCCTCTTGTATCTTGGATCGTATCTGGTGATATCTTGATAGAGATGCGGCGCATGTCATGAGTGAGATGCGGCGCATCTGGAGCAGATTAGTCTTGATCTTCTTCATTTCAGTAGACTCTTTACTTTATGCATGTTTTGCTCCATTATTAGTCCAAAATCGCTAAGTTTCACCAAATGCTTGTTTTTACCTGAGGATTACAAAAGTAAACGATTAAGTATCAATCCTCATACATAATATAGTAAAACAAGTCAAATTAATAGGATAAATGATAGTAATAAAATGTACTTATTTGAGTTCATCAAATATCCCCCCACTTGAACTTTACTTGTCCCCAAGTAAACCTTAGAATTTCTTTTATGAAAATGTATCCTAAAAGATGTTAGGATTTATTTTTATATTTAAGCATGTATTCGTTTATTTCATAATCACACAACTAAACACTTTAACGAATTAGAAGTATAATAAAATAAGTCGATAAAAGCAAATCTAATCGTTTAACTGTCCAGTCGTGACGAATATTCTATCATAAGCTTGGCAAGTATACACATCTCCCCCACTAAAGCTAAGGAATAACAAGTCTAAAGCGGTAAAAAGGGTTTGTAGGCTTAAGGGTTAATTATTCTCTTTCACTATCGATCTCAAATTCCAGAAAAGGCGACAAAATCACAAATACATGATCGAATCCACGAACACGATACTTGCAATTGCTCAAATCCTTAACTCGAATAGGCTAAAGATAGGTCCAAACTTCACCAATAATAATATATCAAAAAGGGCGACAAAATCATAAATACATAGCCGAATCCACGACTACGATACTTAAGATTGCTCAAATCCCTAATCTCAATAAATCAAAGGTTTGGTTGGATAAAGAATAATACAGGGTATGGATAACATTTGGGATATAAATGGGTGTAAAATGAAAAATAAACAAAACAAATAAATTAAAATCCTAAGTGTGGTTAATCACTATCCCAACCATCCCATGAATAAGACTCATATCATCGAATAACTCACGCTTTAACACTTGAAACACACGCTTTAGGTAGACACGAATTATACTCAACAAGATCTTAATCAAAGAATAAACCTCAATTGGCGTTCCCATAACTGCCAATTCCCATTCAATCCATAAATATAGTACAACAAATAGTGGCCATATGAACCACTTACATAACTTTACATAAGTTGGTTAAAACAAACTTCCAACTTTTCTTTCTTTCTTTTTCTTTTCTTATTTTTTCGATTTTTTTTTTTTTTTTTTTTTTTTTTTTTTTTTTAACAAAAGATGTGTAAAATTTCACCACATCACTATAACTTTCTTTCCGGATAATTTTTTTCATACTTTTCATACTTTCAGAAATAACGGTAATAGTGAAAGTAGTAAACACACGAAAAATAAACTCAAAGATATACAATATTTACTTTCACTCCAATTGCATTGTGCAATTTCCCGACCTAACCAAAGATAATGAATTACGCACGCGAACACAGGTAATGTAAGGAAACACACTTTGCCTATAGCAATTAACCAACCACGGATTCTAATCTACAGGGTAGGCTAAGGTGTAAGGGTGTAACGAAACATTTTAAACATAGGTGTAAGAAACGAAAGGAATGGCTCTGAGGGTTTTTCTAGGGGTATCTTACTCTAAAAATGAGAGTAACAAAAGGTTTATACGGGGGTTAACTAACCAGTGTAGTTAGTTAATAACACATAACATAATAAAGGCCATTTGGGTGTAATCCTAGAATTTTACCAATTTAGACAAGTCATTCCAATTATATAAATAATACTCATTATGGTGGTCTCGAATAGTATACAAGCCAAGTTCTAAAGTTTACAAGTCACCGGCACACTCATAGATTTGTGAATTTTGAAAAATCACAATTTTTGAAAATAACGTCATGTGTGCAGTTATGCAACTTAGATCTTAAACAAAAACATGCTAAAAAAATTTTTAAGTTTGATATATTAAGCACATTTTAAGCATAATTTTTGAAAAAGTTTAGGACAAGTAATTGTTAAGTGTTCTAATTCTCCAATCCCCCCCACTTAAGTTAAACAACGTCCTCGTTGTTTGTATAAAAGGTTAAAAACTGGAAAATAAAAGAATTAGAACAGAAAAACTCCCCTGAGATTTGCTCGGTATGATCCTCCATTAGTATAAGAGCAAAAATCATCTTTCTTGTGGATGAGAACGTTAAAGCTTCATACTTGATGTATCCACAGGAAATCCAGGAAACTATAATACCACCAACACTTTAAAACACACCTAAGATAAGAAAGGTTCAAACTTGCATAATACATTAGTAGTTAGATAAGAATAAAACTTAAAAATTAAAACTGAAAATCATCAGGTCAGTCTATGCGCCGTATCTTATTGAAGAAGATACGCCGTATCGAGCCTGGAATAAATACGGATCAGAATAAAGATGTGCCGCATCCTTAACCAGGGATGCGCCGCATTAAAAATAAACTGATAAAAAGTTTTAAAGTCGAAAATAAAAATGCAGAAAAATAAAATAAGATATGACCATTGCAGGAGATGCGTCGCATCTCAGAATTGAGATGCGCCGTATCCTCATGCGGGCCTGACTGACTCGACACAGAAAACAGAATAATAAAAGATAAATCCGGTTTGTCTCCCGGTAAGCACTTGTCTTTATTCCAGAGTCTTCAAGTTAGACTCACGTTCAGCTCATTAATATCGATCATTGAAGGAGTCAGAAACATCGCGCTCCCTCATCGCCAATTCAGTAATATTGAACACTCCTTGCTCGTCCTTAATTTCCACGCCGTTCTTCTTCAATATCTGTATGAACAAAGTCCTGTCCCTTTCGGGCAGAGATGACAAAATGATAGACGGGAAATTCTTATTATCATATAGGCATAAATAAGCAAGGTGGGGTGGTAGTTCAATAAACACATCATTGTTCAAATTCGTTTTCTCAACTACTCTCCTACGTTTATTAATTACCACACAATCATACCACTCATCATCAGAATCATTAACAACATCGCGTCTAAGTTCGGTAGGTACATTAAGGTCAATAAATTCCTCAAAGTTCTCATGATTAGGACTAGTTGAGTTGTTTTGAATCAATGTTTCTCCCATAAGTCTAGCTTCAAGATCGAGGTCCATACGCTCTCTTAATCCTATCACATAAACACCTCTAATTATGCTTTTAACCGGATCTTGGCACTTATAGACTAGTTTATTATTCCCTACCCTTAATGAAAATTTTCTTTTAAACACATCAATCTTAGCATGGGCAGTAGACAAGAAAGGTCTTCCGAGGATTAAAGGAATCTTAACATCCTCGGGCATGTCTAGTATAACAAAGTCTACGGGAAAAATAAACTGCTCAATCTTAACTAGTATATTATTAGCAATCCCTTCAGGTCGTTTTACCGTTTTATCAGCCAATTCAATAAGTAACTTAGTTGGTGCTAATTTTCCTAGTCCTAGGGTAGCGAATGTCTTAAGAGGCATAACACTAACACTAGCTCCTAAGTCAGCTAACACATTATTGAAAGATATATCATTAATAGAACAAGGTAAAGTAAAACTTCCTGGGTCTCTTTCTTTATGAGGCAAGGCATTTAAGTCGGTTGCAGAGCTCTCTTCTTTCATTGTTGCCTTGATCTCCTCTTCAATCTTTGTCTTTTCTTTTAGTAGTCTCCTTAAGCTGATTGAAGAATTAAAGAAAAATTTGGGTCTTGCACCATCATTACCATTCATCGATCTTCTAGGTATATTAGGAGTGACTTCTTCAGTGGTGCTTATGGCCTTGACATGATCTCTTGGATTTGTTTCAGTTGAGCTCGGTAAACTTCCATATCCCCTTTCTTGAAGAACTTTGCTCATTTGACCAATTTGTTGTTCCAACGCTTTGATCGAAGCTCCTTGATTTCTTGTTGTAGTGTCCGTTGAAGCTCGGATTTCTTTGATCATAGCAGTATTCTCTTCATGTCTTTTAGCAGCATCGGCCATAATTTGCTTTAAAGTATCGTCTAAAGTCTGCCTCCTCTCTTGATAAGCGGGATTGAAGTTGTTCTTTTGATAGAATCCCGGACTAGCTTCCCTAAATCTTCCTGAAGGTCGGAATGGTTGTCCAAATTGGGTGTAATATGCTTCTTCAAATGTCTCACTTTCATTCTTGTTCGGGCAATCTTTAGTGTAGTGAGGTCCTTCGCACTTTTCACATCCAACTTGGGCAGCATAAGCTCTTTCATCACGCTTCTTCATCTCTCTACTAATTTTATCCAATTGAGCTTGAATAGCAGCAATCCCGTCAAAATTAGTGCTGCTCTTAGATCTAGTAGAGGTCCCATCGTGCCATTTCTGAGAATGATCAGCAGCTTCTTGGATCGCTTTCCTAGCATTAGTTGCACTCATCTGAGGTACGGCTCCCTTAGCATCCAAAATCTGTCTTGTAGGCACGTCCAATCCTTGATAAAACAATATTATCTCCTGCATAGGGGTTAGATAGTGTTGAAGACATTTTATCAATAAATCTTTAAACCGTTCCCAAGCTTGATAAAGGGTTTCATCAGGCTCTTGCTTGAAACTATTGATAGCCTCCATCTTTTTAGCAGTCTTAGCAGGTGGACAATATCTCTTCAGGAATTTGCTCTTTAAATCTCCCCATGTAGTGATTGAACTAGCAGGTTCATTCCTTAGCCACTTGTTAGCAGCTCCTTTTAGCGAGATTGGAAAGATTCTTAGCATGATCTGATCGTCAGTGACTCCTTCTGAAGTAAACAAATCTTTAATCTCCAGGACCTTTTCAACATGCTCATTAGCATCCTCATGTTCCGTCCCACTGAAAGCATTCTCTCTTAGCTCTTTGAGAAACTGACCCTTCAACTCAAATTTTGACTTATCATCAAACTTTGGTCTAGCAACTCCTGAAGTGTAATCAGCACGGGTGCTGTTCATGTATTCCTCCATAGTAGTGTTTTCGCCCATTGTTTCTGTTTCAACTTCCTCTTTTTCTTCAGAAAAGTAATCAAGCTCGAGTGAACTTGAAAGATCAAAGCTTCTTGTGTTGAAAAGCCTTTTAAGCGAATGTAGGGCTCGTTCAGGATCTTCGAAAGGTTGAATCAAGTTCTTCGTAGAACTCCTGGTCATGCACTTCCTGAAATCAACACAAAAATATCAGTAGGGTATGCCCGAGAAAGTAATATATCAGATAATTAATAACGAAAACGGAATACGAAAAATTAAAGTTACTGATATCTGCAGACGATGCGCCGTATCCAAAGAGTTGGATACGCCGTATCTTAATACGTTAAAATTAAATCAGGCTTTATCCAGAAAATAGATATGCCGCTTAGAATATATGAATGCGCCGTATAGAATTAATTAATCAAAAATCGGCTTATCTAATTAAAATTAAATGCGTCGTATTAACGAAAGTTAATGCGCCGTATTTTCGTTACGTTTAAAAATAAATATCGATTTTTGATTCAGAAAGATGCGCCGTATCGACAGAGATCGATACGTCGTATCTGTTTAATAATTCGCAAACTGTTTTTAATTAAAATAATAGATACGCCGTATCTACGAAAGCAGATGCGTCGTATGGCGTTAACGTTTAGAAATTTTTTTTATCAAAAACAGATACGCCGTATCTGCTAAAGCAGATGCGTCGTATTACTTTATCGCTTAGAAAAATTTTCTTATTAAAAACAGATACGCAGTATCTTGGGGAAAAGATGCGTCGTATCGAATTAATTAAACGCGTTGTATTTTTTTAAAAATTAAACGCAATACGCCGTATCTGAGAGGTCAGATGCGCCGTATCGTTTGATTTAGCACAGTACAACGATAGCAGAACAGAAAAATACGAAAAATAAAAACAAATATAAAAAACACACAAACAAAAATAAACAAAAACAAAAATAAAAGCAAACAAATAACACACAGTACAACAAATATGCAAAATAGTACAATGATGCAATTAATCTAATAAAAAGAAAATCCTAATTAAAATACTAATCAAATTAACAGATAATAACAATTCACTCCCCGGCAACGGCGCCAAAAAACTTGATGCGCGTGATGTGTCGTTGCGGTTTAGCAGTTTTAATGCCTACTCAAGTTTTAAATTTATATTTAGCCGACTTATCAATAACACACACACTTAACGAGCAGTGTACCCGGTCAGTATGAATATAATGGTAAGTAGAGTGTCGATCACTAAAAGTGGAACGTATTATCTCGTTATTCTAATCAGTATTTTAATATCCTAACGCAAAGGGGTTTCAGCCTGAGAGACTGGCACGATTTGTTTGCAATTAAATAATAAAATAAACCAATAGGCACGAATCAGCAAGTAGCACACACGTACACAGATAAATACTCGAGACAATAAGAGGGCTGTCCTTATGATTAAGTAGATTGTCACTTGTTTTATTGATAGCTTTATATGAAGTGTATGTAGTTAACCCTTTCTCGTTGGTCCTATTCTTATCGGCGAGTAAACCCTTAATGATTACTTATGTCTAAAAGTTATTCCTAAGTGATCAATTTAGTAATAACCGTGGGAGCCACATTATGTCCCGCAGTCAAATGCCCGCAAGCCACTAATAGACACAGAGGTTATCAATGCACTAATAAGTAGTAACCAAAGACATCAACATATAAACTTTAATTGATGGGAAAACAAGTATTAAAGGGAGTGCAATCTTTCGTTGTCACATTACACAAGCCACCAATCCTGATGAATTAAAGTTTGCTAACACAATAAAACAAAACTACTTAATGAATTAAACACATGCAGCACCTTCTTACAGCTCTTGTATCTTTGATTTGGGTGTGTCTTGTGCTGCCTCCTTGACTGAATTCGTCCTAGGGTTTTTCCTGTTCGGTCTTCGAAACTCTGATAATGCCCACGAAATTCGTCTGGTCTTGGGGTATTTATAGTTTCTGTCTGAGGGAAGATGCGGCGCATCTAAGGAGTAGATGCGGCGCATGTACTTAACTTCGCGTGGGGTCCAAGATTATAATATTCAGGAATATTCGTACACCGCCAGAAGATGCGGCGTAACTCCATGATTAGATGCGGCGCATGTCCTCTTGTATCTTGGATCGTATCTGGTGATATCTTGATAGAGATGCGGCGCATGTCATGAGTGAGATGCGGCGCATCTGGAGCAGATTAGTCTTGATCTTCTTCATTTCAGTAGACTCTTTACTTTATGCATGTTTTGCTCCATTATTAGTCCAAAATCGCTAAGTTTCACCAAATGCTTGTTTTTACCTGAGGATTACAAAAGTAAACGATTAAGTATCAATCCTCATACATAATATAGTAAAACAAGTCAAATTAATAGGATAAATGATAGTAATAAAATGTACTTATTTGAGTTCATCAAGCTCGTAGTCTTTGATTCTTCTAAGTCTTTAATCTTTGTACTTTCAGCAGTGAACGTTTGATGACTGTTCTTTTGTCTTGGATGATCTTTGAGGATTCTTTGAGGTCATCATCCAACGTACGTCTCCAAGTCATCTTTATGGAGTATCGTCTCCATGTGATGTTGTGATCTTTGGACCGACATGCTCACACTTTTCTGGATCATGATTTTCAGCATCAGAGTTGCGGAAGCAGTGTTGAAAGTCTTTCAATTATCATGATTTCTTTGATTAAGATTGTGAAGTGTGAGCATGGGGTGATAAATTGGCATCTTTTCAGCAATCAGCTACAACCGCCAGGGATTCCTGCAAGCAAATAGTTAGCAATAAAACGTCTGGTATTTACAGGTTCGGACTTCGAGATTGTTAACAACATAGTGTGAAAACTTTCTCTAATCCTTGCCAAGGCCGTTCCTAAATCGGATACCCCCGAGAGGGCTTACGAGATCTACCGAAGTACATCAACGATTAGGTGAGTCGCTGGAGTTCACTCCATGACTGTTGACCGTTTGAGACCGCCGCGACCACTAAGCGTAATTCACAAGGAATTACCGAAGTGACCTGCTTTCAGGGCTGTTTGATGTTGACCCTGGCAGGAATTTCCATTCAATCACTGTTAATTACATTTGTAAGTTCCCTCATGAATGTTATGGCAAATTGCTAAGATCTGCGTAGGACTCATAAGTTTACAACTGGTGTCCTTAATGTTGAACAACCAGTGTAGATGTATCAAGTGTTCCTATGCGATCTTATGATGTATCTCGCGGCTCTAGACTCGATAAGTGCAATTTTGGTAGTCGGAGACTGGAGCGGTGTCTCCTGTTTCAATATCAACATAACTCGTAATGAACAGTCGATAGATTATGTAGGGTTCCCCATGAGAATGCAACAAGTTCTTTTAAGAGAACTTGAGTGGCTAGAAGGTTTAGTGCAGTGCGTCACTGGGTCCATGACGTCTTGTCTTCAATACCGGCGTCACCTTAGTAACAACCAGTAGCATATGAATTGAACCCGGTTTCTGCCCTAAGGTTGAATAATTGGAGGGCTATTTCTTTTCACCCTTTCTCATTACATTTTTTTTTAATTCTTCAACCCCTTCTTTCTCCTTTCTCATATTACTCCTCTTTTTTTTTTTTTTTTTTTTTTTTTTTTTTTTTTTTTTTTTCATAATCATACCTAAGGACTTTCTAATACTAACTATTCGGTATTGTCCTTTTTTTTTTTTTTTCATAATCATACCTAAGGACTTTCTAATACTAACTATTCGGTATTGTCCTTGGGTAGATCCCTCCGACTCTGGCGGATCATAGGACGATTTTCCTAACCTTAGCCACCTTATAACTTCATGACTATCCTATGTTGCCGTTAACCAAATCTTTGAAAAATTTCTCTAAGTGTTTATAGTTATAAAACACATTTTGCTAACACTTTGAGAGTTTTGTATTTTTCAAATACTCCCCCTTAACATGTGCTCATATGTTTTAATTTAAAATTTGCACATGTTGGGTAGAGATTGCACTTTTTGAATTGATCCACTTTCAGTGAACATGACCGATTCGAGACACGCTTACATCACTAGTTAGACTAGCTTGAAATTATTACCCGGCCTGGTCAAGTCCACAGAAAGTTTCTCGAAATGGTACACTCTACTCAGACACGTCCTCTTCGAGACACGCTTACATCACTGGTTAGACCAGCTTGAAATTATTACCAGACCAGGACATGTCCTTTCTATTAATGACAGTTTTTGTTTCGTCAATTCATTGGTGAAGTCTGAGTCGCGCTCACATGAGATGCCACATCCATTTTGCTATTACAAACCATTTTCTCCCCCTCAATATGTGCTTCGATATACGAAAGAGTTTAGCACATATGGGAGAGCTTACATTTAGGTCCAAAACATCACATTTTTATCAAATTGCATATTTAAATCACATTCTCTCCCCCGATCAGAAATTTCAAACCTTTTGAGATTTTGTGATCCCAATTGATTTAAATGAGTTTAGAAAGTATGGGAGAAAATGTGGTCAGGTTTAATATGGGCTGATAATGGAACATACTAATGCTCCCCCTCAATCAATGAGGGAGAATGTTAGTGTCAGGTATGATAAGTTTGAAAGATATTTGAATTAAAATTCATACACTGACACATAACAACAAGTTTCAGTAAGTTCACTGTTTATTATGTACAACGTGACTTGTTTTGATGATATAAAAGTTTTGAAATCACTCTCCCCCTCAATCGATGACCCGATTTCTATTTAAAGATCTGTAGTCATTGATTAAGTGATATATTTTTATGAAAATTTCAATTGTGATTGATATTCATAAATCATGGTACCACCAAGTTTAGCACAAATACTTTCCTGAAGAATCATAGATGGAAAAGTATTTGTGATGTAAAGAAGACTTCTTTTCTTATACGAGAAATGATGCACTGAAACGTACATCAAATCGAGAAAACATGGATATAAAGTATTCCATGCCCGGGTGAACTTCACCCAGTGGGAGGAACAACCGTCTTTTTGGCGACGAGCTTTCCCTATAATGAAGAACGGGTTACAGTTTGAAGTAACTGCAAGCCGACATGACATGTTTTAACCATTCGTTTGAATTTCTGCTCGAGCTTCATTTAAAGTCCCGTGTCATTATTGAATGACATTTCTAGGACCGTAAATGTTATCGATAAACAGAAGACATGCATAGAGGAACTATTTTTGGTATTTTTGTGTTTTTCTGATTTTTATGGTTTTTTATAGGTTTTATATTTTTCTATTTTCTTTTTGGTTTAAAATATATACAAGGATATATGAAGCAAATCCATTACTCCTCATTCTCTTCCTGAAGACGCTTGAGGGTTTCTGGCGTCAAACTCTTCATGCCAAGTCGCGGGAGAATAAATTGGAACCGTTCTCTCGGGAGTGCCTTAGTGAAGATATCAGCCAACTGAAACTCAGTCCTCACGAATTAAAGTTCAACAACTGTGGAGATCGTTTGCTCGAGGTTAGTTAGACCTCATATCTAGGATTACACCAATAATAATGAACAAGAACAATATGCAGCGTTATATAAGCTTCATTATTATCAATCAAGGTTTGTCGAATGATTACAAACCCTAACCCTAGGTGTCCATTAGAGGACTCGACACCTAGACACACACACACACTTTTTCTGGACTACATTGGGAAGACCTGATAATAAAACCTACGCCCCATGTCCTCTTTATATAGTAGAGGATTAGGGTTACAAAGTCTCTAAATTGACAGAATTAGTCCCTTATCTTTGTCTTCATAAGTTTCGTCCATCTTTCATCTTTTGTCCATATCAACTCTATTTAATTCCTAACAACAACCCCTTTCTCAACCTGTTCCCTTATAAAGTGATGCCGGATATCGATGTGCTTTGATCGGGAATATTGGACATTGTTGCAGCAAAGAGCTATAGCACTTTTGTTGTCACAATACAGAGGGATCTTGTTGTATGCAAAGCCATAGTCCGATAGTTGAGATCTCATCCATAGGATTTGAGCACAGCACGCAGACATGGCAATGTGTTCAGCCTCTATGGAAGATATAGAAGTACTCATTTGCCTCTTAGATGACCAGCTTACTAACTTTTCTCCCAGAAACTGAGCACCTCCCGACGTACTTCGACGAGTATCTTGACACCCCGCATGGTCTGCATCTGCATAGGCCGTGAGTGCCATGGCGGTGTCCTTAGGATACCAGAGACCCATGTGAATAGTCCATTGAAGATATCGAAAGACCCGCTTTACTGCTTCCAGATGCCTTTTGGTGGGCTTAGACTGGTACCGAGCACACATGCATACTGTAAACAAGAGATCTGACCTACTAGCGGTGAGATACATTAGGGATCCAATCATACTTCGAAACTTGGTTTGATCAACAGGGATCCAAGAGAGGTATTCATCCAACTTCGATGTATCAACCATAGGAGTGTCAACAGGGTCACTAGAATCAAATCTAAATTTCTTCAATATTTCATTAGCATACTTGGATTGATTTATGAATATGCCTCTGAGGCTTTGAGATATTTGTAAACCCAAGAAGTACGACATTTGTCCCATCATAGACATTTGGAACTTAGTACTCATCTCGTTAGAAAAACGATCACATTCCATAGGATCAGAGGAGGCAAAGATAACGTCATCTACGTAGATCTGAACGTGAAGTAGATGTTTGCCCGTTTTCCTAGTGAACAGCGTAGGATCAACAACACCTTTGTAAAATCTGTTTTTTTTTTTTTTTTTTTTTTTTTTTTTTTTTTTTTTTTGGTAAAAGGGCTTCACCCAGGCAAAATATATTAATCACAGAAAGTTTAAGTAAAATGGAATGTGGCTAAAGTACCACATTAACCTCAAGCCACACTTGAACAATCACTACCATAAAACGCTTGTGACATGCCACAAAGTGAAACAACTAGAAACATACAGAAACTAAATCACCAATGGGAAAAAACCAACGCATGAAACAGGAATCCCCATAACTATCCATAAGCCGCTTCGAAGGAGATTGATGAACCAACTGAGACTGCCTCCTTAAAAACCTCTCCAAGAAAAAAACCGGAGGGAAAACCCTGGAGGAGGGAAAAAAGAGTACAACTCTCAGCTGGATCTCCCACGAAAAATCTAAACAGCCATAAGCAACTTCCAAAGAGACCACATCCTCTAACGAACACCAGCTCTCAAAAGAAGACTTCATGAATGCATACGAGAATGAGGCAACTTCCACACCCGCAAAAGATCTAATACTTTCGCCGTCTTCTTAAATCTGCAAGAGAGAAGCTTCAATCGAACAGTGGATTTGATAAAATCAACAACTTGAGCTTCCGATCTTTTTTGCATCTTGAAAATCCTGTTGTTTCTTTCCAGCCAGACAACATAAGAAGTGGCCGTAAACAGAAGCTTCGAAACAACACTCCGGGAAGACCTAGACTTCGCCGTAATAGAGAGGAAATAAACTATAGCATCCAGCGAAGAAGGCATAGAACTAAGACCAGCAAACACCTTTAGCGAATCCCACACCTGAGAAGAAAACATACAATCAAAGAAAAGGTGATCATGAGAATCAGGTTGCAATTCACAAAGCGAACATTGCAACATAACATGAGAGGGATTATTGTTATCATCCTGAAGCCTTAACATATCCTGCGTCTTCAATTTCCTTTTGATGACCAACCAAAGATGAAAGGCATGTCGGGGAATCCTTTGAGAAAACCAAACCACATGAAACCAATCAACCGTAGAACCACGAGGCCTAATACAATCCCAAACCAAAGAGACCGAAAAATCCTTATAGCTCCCATCACTAGAACGCCAAACTAAACGATCCTCCGTATGCATATCCAAATGAGGAATCGTGATCGAATTAAGAGACGGATATCTAACCTCCCATTGAGTTGGCCAAGCCCATCCATCCCCTGAAATAATATCTCGAACAGAAGAACCAAAAGAAAACCCGGCACGATGGATATCTCGGGAGGAAACAATAAGCGACAAAGGACACATGTCACACCACGAATCAAACCAAGCAGAAGCCTTATTACCGTTCCCTAATTTATACCATATGAATCTACGAATGAGAGGCCTAATCTGTAAAATCTTCCGCCAACTCCATGTCATATTACCACGACACGGAATATCCCAAAAGTTGCGATCTCTAAGTTTATAGACGTGAATCCATTTAACCCAAAGGGATTCCTTCCCTGTAATAATGCTCCAAATATGAGAAGAAATCAAGGCATTATTAAAATGATCAAACAACTTCCCAAGCAACTTTAGATTTACCTCTTCGAAAATCACCATGACACCAAAGAAATCCTCTCATGAGCTGCTCAAGGTCATTAATGATACGAGAAGGAAGAATAAAAACCGATGCCCAATATATATGCATAGAAGACAACACCGATTGAATAAGTTGTAACCGACCAGCAAAAGAAAGCGATTTATTCCTCCAATCTTTGATACGATTAGACAACCTCTCAACCAATTCCTTAGAATCCCTATAAACCAGCCTAGTAGTAACAAGAGGCACGCCAAGATATTTGACCGGAAGAGATCCTTCTTCAAAAGGAAGGACCTGAAGGATAGAAATCTTGACATGAATACGAACATTACAAAAATAGGCAGTACTTTTCGGCAAACTTGGAGTGAGACCAGATGCACACTTAAACTCCTCCAACGCGTCTATAATAACTTGGGCCGAATTGACATCACCATGAGCAAAAAAAAAACAAATCATCAGCAAAACACAAATTAATAATATTCAAATTGGAGCATTTGTGATGAAACGTAAAAGAATCATATAAT
Source organism: Artemisia tridentata subsp. tridentata (assembly GCA_021014915.2). Lineage (NCBI taxonomy): Eukaryota > Viridiplantae > Streptophyta > Magnoliopsida > Asterales > Asteraceae > Artemisia > Artemisia tridentata. The sequence continues at coordinate 391,171,995 of CP139508.1, forward strand.
CGAACCCGGCGATGCAACATGAGAGTCAAGACCTCCATCACAAGAGTAAAAAGATAAGGAGACAAGGGATCACCTTGTCTTAATCCCCTCTTACCCTTAAAATAACCATGAAGAACACCATTGATACTAATCGAGAACGAAGTCGATGTCACACATTCCATAATCCAATCAACCATACGCCCATGAAAACCGAAACCAATGAGAATAGTCCTCAAGAATCTCCAATCAACAGTATCATAAGCCTTTTGGATATCAACCTTAAATGCACATCGAGCGGGACCACGATCAACATGACAATTATGCATAAGCTCCTGCGTCAATAAGATATTATCCGATATCCTCCTACCCGGAACGAAATCAGATTGATTCAAACTGACTAGAGATGAAAGGCTTTCTTTGATACGGTTAGCAATAATCTTACTAATACATTTATACATAACATTACAGCAAGAGATAGGCCTAAAATCATTAATCCGAGTAGGAGAAGTGACCTTAGGAAGGAGAGCAATCGTAGTATGGTTCACTTCTTTAAGAAGTTTACCATTAATGAAAAACTCCTGAACCGCCCTAGTAACATCCTCAGAAATAACATCCCAAGCGCCTTTAAAGAAAGCCGCAGAATACCCATCAGGCCCTGGAGATTTATCATCACCAATCGAAAAGACACAATCCTTGACCTCTTGGGCCGTAACATCTCGAACCATATAAGCCGCAACCGCAGGGTCAAGAGTGGTATTAAATAAATCATTATCATCAAACGGAATCGAAACCCCCTCTTGATCAAGAAAAGAAGCAAAATGACTAACAAAAGCATTAGGAACCTGATCATTATCAAACCGAACTCCTTCATTGTTACACACTGAATCAATACGGCTTCTAGCTTTACGACTCTTGACCACTTTATGGAAATACATAGTGTTAGCATCCCCAACCTTAAGCCACTCCAGTTTAGCTTTTTGCTTCAGAAACTGCTCTTCAAGAAGAATGGCTTCATTATATGCATTAAGATAAGCCGCTTCCTCTTCCCTAATATGAACATTGAACGGATCCGTATCAAGAGCCTTCTGAACAGTATCCATTAAATAAAATACTCCGAAGAGGCTTCTTCAATAATTTCAGCTTGCGAACAACACGGTACATGAAGAAACCACTTACATTTGTCTCCCAACACTCCTTAACCTGCACTTTAAACAGAGGATACTGAACAATAATGTTAGAAAATTTAAAAGGACGAGGTTTAAAAGTAAAAGAGGAAGGGATAGTTAAAATAGCTGGGGAATGATCCGAGATACGATACGGCTGAAAAATAGCATGCGCACCAACAAAAAAATCTGTAAAAGCAAGATTGGCCATAATACGGTCAATCTTCTTTAGCGTGCCATCCAACCCTCTCGGCTTCTGATTCCATGTGAATTGCAGCCCCGAACGATTTATATCAAACATCTCAATCTCATCAACACACTCCTTAAACTCCCGCATAGCAATGTCAATAATAGAAGACCCCTCCAACTTATCCTCTAAATGAAGGGCATAATTGAAATCGCCAAGAATACACCAAGGTCTCGCTCGAATATAAAGATGATGCAATTTAAGATTATTCCAAAGAGGCCGTCTATGAATATATCTATTATGAGCATAAATAAACGAACAAAACAACTCTTTTTTATCCGCCTTAAACCGAATACAAGCATGAATAACCTGATCATCCATAGAGATAACGTATAAATCAACCTCGTCTTGGTTCCAACCCAACAAAATCCGAGAACCATTAGAACATAAATGGCCATTCGAAGTCCAATCCCAGTTCCAAAATACTTTAGAACACATCACATCGAGTCTAGAAGTAGCTACATGAGACTCAAGAATTGCACAAACCGAAAGCTTATTTTCACTAATAACCTGTCGAACCTCCTTTTGTTTAGGGGATTGGTTCATTCCCCTTATATTCCAGGAAGCGATACTATACATGGGAACCACTTGGAGAGGAAGTGCTTGCTTCCTTTTTGTACTTATCATCTTTGAACGTTCTGGAGTCCGTAGCGACATCAATAGCCTCATCCACTTCACTATCACTATCCACCATGCATGTAGCACTATCCTTATCAACTGAACAAACACCCTCATCCGTATAAAAAATGTTACCATCATTACTTAAAGCATCAAAAGAATTCCTCAACGATACAAGATCTATATTGTCATTAATGAATGTCTTTTTAACTTGAGAATCCTTAACGGGCTGGTTAATGGCATTACCACTAATCGAAACAGAAGGAAACAACCCACCCACATCCGAATCCTTTACATTTTGATTAATACCGGTTGAAGAATTAGGCGGAGTAGGTTCAGATTCAGTTCGTGCCACACCATTCGTTTTAGACGATGATGCACCACCATTATTAGGTTTAGAAACAGGTCTATAATAAAACTGAACCTTAGGTTTTTGAAAACGCACACCATCCACTTGCCTTTTAGCTGGTTGTTTGCCTTTAATTTTTCCCCTATTCACTTCAGTAAAACCATCATCATTAACCGCTGGTTTATCCACCATTTTAACCCTTACCGGACAGCCATTATCATCATGATCAAAAACCTTACATGTATCACATCTAGGAGGCTTCCACTCATATTCAATATCAAGCGTTTCTAAGGAGTGACCTGATCCGTTGGGATAAGGGATCGCTACAACAATAGAGTCGAGCAAAGGTGCCAACGAAGAAACTTCTACTAGGACACGAGCATAAGCGCTATGACCCCAAGATTTCAAACACATAGCACTCGTATATGCATCTAACATGATAGGACGACCAAGTTGTGTAGAAATTAGGCTAAGACCCACTTCAGAATAAGCGACTAAAGGAACATTATGAATCTTGACCCAAACCGGAGCCGAAGTAATCTCATCTTTCTTAAGCTTAGAGTTAGGTGTCCAAATATTCAAAATAATAGGAACAAGCCGAATCAACCATGGACCCTCCTCTAAAACCCTTTCCATACCCTCTTTTGTTGCAAATTGAAACATAAAGAAGCCATTGTTAAGCATTACCCGTTGCAAACCGAACTTCGTCCAAGTATTCCTCACATAATTTTCGACGATCGGGAATGCAAGCCTCTTACCAATAAAGTATCCATAAAGAGTATTCGCAAAACGAGAACTAACCTCATCAACAACTTCTAACGGAATGGTCACGTTCGCACCGGCAACACAATTAGTGTTTCTCATCTCCGTAACCCTCACAACCTTTTTAGGGGTCTTATCCTTAAGCATATCCGCAAATGACATAGAACTAGCATCAGCATGTGCCACATTGGCAGCCTTTTCACCTACACCTTCCATGTTCGATATCTTAGCATTAAAATTTATCAAAATCGAACTCATATCTTCCACTCCCTGGTCTACACGAGTAGTATTACTCTTCGTAGTATCAGTTTCGTCAGTCCGCACCCTTATCCTTGTCCATCTCTCTTTAACCCACAAACAACACAAAGTATCAAACCCGACCACCAACAATTATCCAGCAGAATAAGACAAAACCAGCGAACAAAATTAATTATAAAAAACATTAACTTAAAGTTAGGGTTTAAATCGATGAACACCAGAAAATTAACCACCCCTTATGATAAGTGAGATCGATAATTGATATACGAGATAAAATTCAGGCACCAAAACAAATCTCAACAACAATAATTAAATAAATCACTGACCCTCGAGAATGGATACTAAAATTAAAGGATTCGATGGAATCAGTACAAAGTAAATTTAAGAGAATAATCACTAACCAATTAATGATCACTGAACCACTATCGAGAAGGAAATATTAAAAGGGTTATGATCGAAGATTCAGAATTGAATTCTCTTTAGAAGTAGATGGACTCGCCATTTTCGCCAGACAGATAAGGTCTGTTTTCACCAAGAAACCATTTTTGTATCATACCGCGCCCTAGGTGCCCTCTTGTAGAATCTGTTTGCCAAAAAAAACTTAGACAAAGTATCATACCATGCCCTAGGTGCCTGCTTTAGGCCATAGAGGGCCTTCTTCAAGCGATAGACGTGAGTAGGACGATCAGGTTCCACGAATCCTTCAGGTTGACTGACATAGACTTCCTCTTTCAAATCACCATTTAAGAATGCTGTCTTTACATCCATTTGGTAGACTGTCATAATCTGACTGGCAGCATTAGCGAGAAAGATTCTGATGGATTCAATACGAGCAACCGGTGCAAATGATTCTTCAAAGTCTATACCCTCTTCTTGACGATACCCCTTTGCAACAAGCCATGCCTTATTTTTCAGAACATCACCATGCTCATCGAGTTTAACTTTGAAGATCCACTCTAGAGCGATAATCATTGCACAATCTAGAGGAGGCACTAATTCCCATACTTCAAGTCGATCAAACTCATGAATTTCTTCTTGCATTGCAGTAAACCAGCAGTCTTTAGACAAAGCATCTTTGAAATCTTTGGGTTTGACTTTAGATAGTACGGAATTAAAGAAGCACCACAATGCATCGATGGCAAGTTGCTTTCGTGTAGATACCGGACGAGAAGGGTTTCCAATGATGTTGTCAATCGGATGATCATTGGTCCATTTTCTGAGATGATCATGTGGTTGAGGGTAGGGAACTGATGTTGCCGTGTTAGGATCCCCTGAAGAAGATGTCTCAGTAGAGGATTCAGGAGCAAATATATTCTCAAATGGAGCATCATCAGCAGGAGCAAAAGGATTCACTTCAAAAGAATTGTCAACTGCAGAGCCTAGCTGTACCGAAGAAGATTGAACATTCGATGATGATGGTGAGTGACTGGTAGATGGTGCGTCTTGACTAGTTAGGACAAATACAGATGGACCATCTGAGTTGTGTGGAATTGGAGCATCAGCAACTGGAGGTAAAGGTGGAGCTTCAGTTGTAGTATCAACAGTTGGTGGCTCAAAGTATTCATCAAACATCGGATCAAAAAAATTCTTCAACTCCTCACTGGTAGGGGGTACATAAGGAACTGCAGGAGTGGGATGTTGTACAAGACCTGAACTAATTGGTCCAGGAGACAAAAGATTAGGAGCGGATCCAGAACTTGTGTGTCCAGGAGCCGTTTGCTCAGTCAGCTCATCGAATGTCACGTGAATGGTTTCCATAATTTTTCGGGTTCGTTTGTTGTAGATTCGGTATCCCTTGCGATCTGGTGCATACCCAACGAAGAATCCAATGTCTGCTTTAGCCTTTAGTTTTCCCATATCCCGACTGTCATTTTTCGGGTAGCATAGAGCACCGAACACTCGCAGAAAAGAAAGATCTGGTTTCTTGCCGTGTATTAGTTCATATGGAGTTTGGTTGTGAAAAGTATGTATCAAGGATCGGTTTTGGGTGTAACAAGCTGTAGCAATTGCTTCCGCCCAAAGAAACATCGGTGCCTTGGAAAATATCTGCATGGTTCGTGCAGCTTCCACAAGAGTACAATTTCGTCTTTCTACAACCCCGTTCTGCTGAGGAGTGCATGAAACACTTTCTTGGTGAGTTATGCCAATACTTTCATAAAATTGAATGAGTTGTTTGTTAACGAACTCAGTTCCATTGTCTGTGCGGATGATTCTGACGATTTTTTTGAGTCTTACTTGTAGCTGTTTGATAAGTTTGATGATAACATCTGGAGTCTCGTCCTTGGTTCTCAAAAACTTCACCCATGTAAACCGAGAGTAGTCGTCGACCACCACAAGAATATATTTCTTCCCATTTATACTCTGCACTCTCATTGGTCCGCACAGATCCATGTGAAGGGTGTGAAGAGCTTTCATAATGGTGTTGACAGTTTTGGGTTTGTGAGTATGCTTCTTGCTTTTGCCCAGTTGACAAGCAGAACAAAGATGATCCTTTTCAAACTTCAATCTGGGCATACCTCGTACAAGATCCTTGCGAGTAAGTTCATTTATGGTGCCGAAGTTTAAGTGATTTAAACAACGGTGCCAAAGCCATGACTTGTTCTTTGAGGCCTTTGACAGCAAGCAGATAGGAGAGGACCGCATCATGTCTTCAATAGAGATGGTGTATAGATTAGTGCCACGACTGCCTTTAAGAAGATCAATACCATCCAATTCTCTAACGAAGCAAGTGTGTTTTCTGAAAGCAACTTCAAGATCGGAATCACATAATTGACCAACAGAGAACAAATTGTGCCCAAGTCCTTCCACGTAGTATATCCTGAAAATTACACTGTCACCAAAAACATAATCTCCATAACCCATAATTGCCCCAAAATGGTCGTTCCCGAATCTAACTGTCCCGATAAATTTATTCACGAAATTCTTGAGCCGTGAGCGATCCCCGGTCATATGTTTTGAGCAGCCTGAGTCCAAATACCAAAGGACGATTTGTACGACCTGCATTTGAAAACAGACAATGATGGATAACTGAAAAAGGTGGATCCCCACGTGCAACTGGGGTCCGTTTGGTTAGCACAAACAAACTCTGGAACTACAGGATTCATAGATGCCATGGTATTCATAGTCGAAACATCACTAGTAGCAGCAATTGACCTAGTTACAGGGCATTGTGTCTCTAAAGGGAAAATTTGACCAGTTGGCTTCCATTCCTTAACAGTCACTACTTTATGATTTGTCATTCTAGTTAAGGGGCACTGATCTCCTAAAGTGAATTTTCTTCCAGTGAGTCTCCATTGATAACCAACATGAGCAAACAATTTTCCTGTTGCTTTCCAAATTTGCTTAATCAGTTTAGGTTTCCTAACATTCTTAACTGGGGATCGTTGAGAAGACATCAAGAATGACACAACACATTCATCATGATTACCAGAAATTAAGCATTTATTACATGTCTTACAAATAGCATTAGAATTCGAATTAATTACAGTACGCTTATAGCTAATACTAGAATCAACACGATTCGTTTTGATCAAATCAAACTTATTGTTCCTAAGGTGGACTTCTACTTTCTTCTCATGACCACTCTTAGCTAGCACAGTCCTATCTTTCTTTGTATTGCGACTAGGCTTTGACCCGCTAGCTTTAGTGTCACTGTTTACTCCTGTAGAAGCAATGATGGGAACATTAGTTTGTTTCACTGCCATTTGTTTTTCCGGTTTTGATGTGCTGGGTTCAGATGTTTTCAGTGGTACATCAAAGGTTACAAGTTTATTCTTAGTCATTGAGGATGATGCAATAAACCTATCTCGCTTGTTATCAATCTTAGGACATGTGCCAATGACGTATTCTAAGAGTTCCTGAGATCATTTAGTGAGGAAGCAGACATCTACAACTGCACTATCAAGTGGTTTATCTATCCTATCCTCTTCTACGGTCTCACGAAGAATGTCAAGACTATCCTTAAGATGAGTGAGATACACATGATGAGCTGACCTATTGTTTCTAAGAGGAAGCGGAATAGTCACAGCATCAATTGCATATTTTCTACAAGTAGAAACCTTTGGAACAACATTATCACTAGTGATGATTGGCATTTTCCCTTTCACCTGAGTCTTTAGATTCTCAATCTCATTTAGCAAAGAAGTTATCTTTTCATTGTGATTGTTACGTGTGACTTTAATCGAGTCATATAACTCTTTGTAATGCTGTTTGATTTTTGAATTTTCAGCTTGAAAATACTCATTTTCATGTTGTAATTTATTGATGGTGTCTTGATGGTGAAAATTCTGAGAATCTGAAGATGATGGTTTATGGGTGCCAATCACATCACTCATATTTGATTTTAATTGGGCAATTTGGGCCCACAATTTTTGAATCGTGTTAGTGTGAGCTTGAATTTTTTCATCATGTTTGCTCAATTCAAAATATGCATCAAATTCAGGAGCATCCAAAGATGTCTTGGCATTTGAGATTTTGGTTCTTTCTTCTAGATGTTGATATTTTAATTGCAAATTAAGATTATCAACCTCTAGTTTTGAAAAATGCCTGACCATGTTATCATGGTCCTCGTTTTGGATTTTCTCATGCAATTTTAAATTCTCCCCCTCAAGCTCAACAACACGATTCTGGGTAACATTCAAGATCAACAGCATTTTGTTTTCCCATGTTTTTCATTTCTTTAAACACTTCTTTCATTTCTTTTAATTCAGTTTCATGGGTTTTTTGCATTCACTCAAAGTGTTGTTTGAGAAGTTTAAAAAATGTAATAACCTCAGTTAAGTAGCACTGTTTTGTTTGTTCAAAACCCCTTTCCCCTTCAGTAATTCCCGTTGGCGTAATTCTCTTCTTACATGTTTTATCAAAATCAGCGAATAGTTGACAAAGAACATATATGCTAGTTAGAGTTTTACATTTTGTGGGAAGAGTTAAAGGAACTAAGTGCATGGGTGTATTGGGTGGGTACACCGTTGCTGCAGCTATCTTTCTAAGGGGTGGAGTTTTGGCTTGAAGTTCCTCGGCTTTCCTTTTTTCTAAGTCTAAGGACCAAAATATTTGTTCTGGGGTCAACTTAGTTTGAGGCACAAAAATAGCTAATCGGTTCTCCTCATAGTAATCATGGGGTTTGATTATGACTCGATTTGCTATACATTTGGGATCCTTCATTTTTTCAGCCAATTTTTCTCTATTTATTACTTCTATCTCATTAGTCTCTTCAAATGATGACACATCAGGAGGGGCATGACCAGGCTTAAGCAGTACATTTCCATCATATAAGGAAGGTTGGGCTACTTTAGCACTCCTAAGGAAAGCTGATTTAGGTTCACCTACATTCCTTTCACTATGTTCATCACACAACTTTTTATGCTTTTGAATCATTTGAGCAGTTTTTCTGGTCTGGTCTTGTGCGTACAACTTGTTTTCAATCTTATTCTTTAACGTTTTAAGTCTGGAAAAATCATTTAAGAGTTTTGTTTCTTTTTCTTTGAAATCATGTTTTAGTGTAATTACACTTTCTTGGATCTCCTTTTTTGTTTAACAGTTTGATCAAGTTGTTTTCGTAAAGAATATAACTCCTTTTTCAATGTTTCTTCCCCTAAATTACGTTATGTTATGAATGTACGCATTTGACTATCCATTTTCTGCTCACGTTCAGTTAGCTCAAATTTTACACGTTGTTCATATATGGCCACCTGATCTTTATAGATGTTAAGTCTAGTGGTCAAGGTGTCATCATGGATAAACACGGTGTTCTCATGCAACTCACAAGTATTATCAACAACGGAAGATGCACTACTTGGTACAACAGACACATCGTTGTGATTCACATATTGTTCATATGGGATAACATTACTATTTCCCATATCAGCAGTATCTGATTCAACAAAATCTGTCAGTTGTACTTTGTTGGGAACCTTCTGTTCATCGACCATGTTATACGTGTCATACAGTTTTAGTACCTCAGATATGACAGATGCGTTGGAAGGACCAGATTGTTGTGAAGATGAGACTGCAGAAGACAAATTAGCCATGAAGATGGTTTGAGCAGTGGGTTCATCATCAACGTCTGAGTCAAAAGCATCACAGTCATCAGCTTGGAAGATGTTGGGATCATTTAGTTCCAAGTCCTGAACTGGTTGATCATCCACATCAGCATCAAACGTGTTCCCCTCATCGCCAGCAAGAAACAATAACTCTTCTTCGTCCAAAGCTGCTCCATTCTCTTGAGCTTGCATCAACAGCATCTTATCTTTGAAGTAGTCAGAGTTCTGTGGACGCTTTGGTTGAGTGCAGTTCCTTGCTATGTGTCCTAGTCCACCACAGTTGTAACACTTGGTTTGCCTTCCCTGTCCCTGATTAGCATTCCCAACTCTGTTCTGTATGTTACCCCGAGCAACATTCTTTTGATTCACATTTTGCCTTCCCTGAACATTCTGAACCACAACCCTTCCATCTTCCACTGTTGCTTGATTACGTGGATTTTATGAGGTTCGAAGTTGGTTGTTGGTTTGAGGGAGTGTTGCTCTGAACTGTTGGACAAGTAAAGAAACTTGGATGGAGAGATTATCAATCATCTTGTCGGTATGAGAGTATCCTGAGTCCAGTTGGTTGTTCACAGCAGATGGTGGATGCAAAGATGATTGGACAAATGATGTCTGATTCTGTGATGAAGAAGGATGGTGATAACCTTGATCAAGTGAGGATTGATTGAACGGCTGAACAATTGAGACAAATGCAAGTGGATCATTAGATGTTGTTGGATTGAGTTTTTCCCTTAGTTGACGATCATAGACAGCATGCTTTTCATGTTGTTGTAAGTAAGCATACAACTGTTCATAATTGGTCTGTCTCAATCCTTTGTTGAGCTTCACGGCTGTAACAAATCTATCCCACTCGGGTGACATGTTGTTCACAAACTTAGAATTGAGCTGGATATTTGGCATTGTCATCCTGATGATCCTCATGTCATTCACAAGCTTGTGAAATCTCACATAATAGTCAGTGATGTTTTCACCAGGATTCATCTTGAAGTGCTCAAACTCATCATACAACTGAGATTCACGATCTTCTTTGGTCAATTCAGATCCAGCTAGAAGCATTTTGACATTGTCCCAAACAACTTTGGCTTCAGTGTTGAAGTTGATAAGCTTGTAAACGTCTTTGGGAAGTCCTTGAATCACAATGTTAGAAGCTCTAATGTCTGCATCATAACGCTTCTTTTCCTCCTCATTAAGATCGTTGTAAGTATGTGGCCTGTCGATTCCAAGAGTGACAGTTCCATCCTCAGCAGTAGTGACAGCATCTCTAGTTGTGCCCATTTGAAAAGGTCCTTCATCAATGGATTTAAGAATGTTAACACCATTCTCTTTTCCCAAGCAATAAAGTTGTATTCTTTGTGCCCATGACTCATAATCCGTCCTATCAAGCATAGGAGGGCGGGTATCGGACCCGACAGCTTGAATGTCATCAGAAGAAGTGCTTGCCATGATGTGAACTTGCACGGGATTTTACAATTCTATGATTTAAACCGAGAAATAGATTCTTTCGCGGGATTTTACAAAAATCAAGAATAAACCGTGATTTGATTACTTGAATGTGTTATGATGAAATTTTGGATCGATAATGATTAGTGATTGTATGTTAGGATTGGTGATTGTTTGTTGGACTTTAACTTGGTTTAATTGAAATAAGTTTACGTTATGAGTTAGGCAAGTGGCAAACCGCAGACAGCAACTCAAACCGCAACTTGAGAAATAGTACAAAACGCAACAACCAAGACGCAAGGTCAAACCGCAACCATCTTGATCAAAACGCAAGACCAGACCTCAAGTACCAAACCGCAACCTGGGATAGACAAACCGCAATAGAACCAAAATGCAAGGTCGAGGACAAATCGCAACCCGTCAAAACGCAGTAACAGCAAACCGCAGAAACTACAAACAGCAGCAAAGCAAACCGCAAGGCTTCAAAACGCAGAACTTGGTCAAACCGCAGAGAATACAAACCACAACTTGAAGCAAACCGCAGAGACCACAAACCATAGCAACTCAAACCGCAAGAAGTCAAATCACAGCACTATTAGACAAACCGCAAAGGACAAAAAGTCGCTTTCAATTGCGTTTTGTCTTTTTCCCGTTTTAGCTAAAAACTAAACCGCAACCCGAAACCAGATCAAACCGCAACACAAAACGACTTTAAATATCACAAACCGCAATCACGAAATTCACACCGAGGGTCAAACCGCAGTGAGGAAACTCACTTAAATCTTCCAACAAAACCACAAAATAAGCCGTGTATCACCACTAAACGCTACTAGATATTGTAGAACACCTAAGAGTACAAAGTATTAACCAATTTAATCACAAACAACGATTAAACCATGGTGTTTTCTTTCTATTCTAGTCGAACCACAAAAACAAGACAAAAACGCCAAGAACACACCATAGATCCGCGAACATGCAATCACTCGAACCTAACCATGGCTCTGATACCAATTGTAACATGTTCACAATCATAACACACAAGAAATATAGAGATTCGGCCATGTATATTTAGAGAGAGAGTGAGATGAGATGGGAACTTAGTGAGAGAAAGAGCAAGTGAGATTAGCTTAAAATAATGAGAAGTTCCAACCCTCTCCTTTGGTGGGAGAGGGTATTTATACAACAAGCATAAACGCCCCATGTGGGCTGTGGAGTGAGCTAACATTGGGTAAAGACCCGACCCAACTCCACGAATACTACGATAACAAAACTAATACTAATAATCCTACGAGCTACTTAATGCTAATAGATACTCGGGATGACCGAGTCTTTCACTTGAATATTTATATTCCTAACATTTAACTGATACCCCTTAAACTTATACCTCTAACTTTATTATATTTAAAAGTGAACACAACATATATGTTGTCGTTATTTATAAATATTATTACAATTATAGATTAAATTAGTGTATATGCACGATATTATAAATATATAAAAAACGCGAATTACTGTGATATTTAAGTGAATACACAAGATTGTGCATATATGAGCGACTCATATTATTTCTCTTTATGAGTTTAAGTATGGATATCCGAATAGTCCAATCAAAACCCTGTTAAGTGCGAGAACTGCGAGAACCCATATAGTCGAATCAGAATTTAGTTATTATTTTTGTATTAATTTATTATAACTAATTCGCAGGGGCAATAAAGTAATTTATCATATATGACATTAAATCTGATAATTCAAATTTGGCTAAAAACATGGAAATTATACTGTTTTCAAATTTATACTTTATTCTTCATATATCGATCTTCCATCCATTCAGTTTGTGCAGTTGAAACCCTAATTCGTTTTAAAAATCTTATCAAACACATAATTGTATTTACTGTTTCATAACATAAAACATGGTTCGTATTGTTCAAGAAGAGAGTGCAGATATTGTTACTTATTCAGATCTTAACGATCTTCAAGAACAGAATAATCCTACATTTGTTTTGGCAGAACATGAAGTTGATATGGTCAATGGGCAACATGAACAAGACGAGAACATAGGGTTTTTTTTTTTTTTTTTTTTTTTTAATTATTATTTCTTTGTCCTGTATAATTGTTAATGTATTATCATTGTTAAACTGGTGGTTTGCTATATGGACATGGGTGTTTGTGGTTTGTAGTTGGGACTAGTTTTTTTAGATTTTTCAATTAAAAAGCCTGGATGTTACAAAGCGCATGTTCAGAACAATTGTGTTTGGTTAGTGCATATATATATATATATATATATATATATATATATATATATATATATATATATATATATATATATATAGGGGCGCGTTCTATGCAGTACCAATATTAGATGCAGTACTTTACAGTACTGATTTAGACCAATAATAATTTAGTATTATTAAATCTTTTTAATTAATTCAAAAGGGTAAAATAGTCAAATACATTTTAACTTTTTTTTTGAATTTCTTTAAATAAAAAACTTTTTTTAATTCCCTTAATTTTCGTGTTTTTTTTTTTTTTTAATATACATGTTTTCAGAAAAATGAGGTGCATATATGTTTTTTTTTTTAATATTGTAAATTTACATACGTTTCTTGCATATAATTTTTTTTTTTGCGTACAAGTTTAAACATCAAACTTGTTTCGCTTAAAATGATAATTACACATATGTTTATAGTGTACATTTTTTAATCTTCGAAATTTATAACCAAAAACATAAACATATATATGTAACCTCTAAATTTATAACCAACCAAAAACATAAATAGTATACACAACATTTGATATCAAATGAAATACAATTTAAATACAAATGTATCTTGTTAAATATAAATGTGCATGTCATCCAAAAACATGTGTGCATTCTTCCAAAAACATATGTGCAAGCTTTCGTATCTCATTCCACACTTGTGTCTTGACATTTTTATCATGATCAACACTTGTGACTTTTCAATACCTGAAATTAGAAACAATTATTATTAATTCTTTATTATGAACAATGAGCAAACAACATATGCACAATGTAAACACATATGCACAATGTAAACATATACACATACATATTTCCTTGATTTTATATGAGCCTTAAAACACATATGCATACATATTTCCTTGTTCAATACCTGAAATTACAAACAACTGTTACATTTTTTTATTACAAACAAAACAAACACATATGCACAATCTAAGACATATATGCAAACTTCTTTCCTTGAAATTATATAACTTTAAAACACATATGCACACCACTTTCATTGTGCTATACCAGCTATAAAACACATATGCACCATTTGCTCATATCAAATAATGCAAACTTTTTTTTAACATTACAACTAACATAACATATATGCACATTCTTTGCATTAATGTAAAAAAAAATAGAACATTACTACCATAACACATATGCACACTTAGGTCTTTGCATTAATGTAAAAAAAAAATAGAACTTTAAAACCCAACACCCAACAAATTAACAAGGTTTTAAATTTTATTTGATCTGAGTTCTCTAAAAAAAAGTTACTTTAAACCTTAAAAAAAACTACTTTCAAGACAAATGCACAATCCAAATCCTATATTACATTAGTTATTTAATAACGATGAATATTCATTCTACCTAAACCCAAACAATGCAAAGAGCATTTTTTTAATCTCGGCCTTACTAGCTATGTCTTTAAAGCTTATAATCAGTAGCTGACCCTAGCCCATTTCAACATGTTGCCTAATCGGCTCATTTTGCCACATTCATACACATGAATGGTTAAACATACTATCCAACACAAATAAGAACATACCTAAAATCTAATAACACAACAAAGAACTAAGGATTACTAATTAAACCGTGTAATCTCATCACTTCGCAACTAACTATCCAAAGTTTATATAACCCATAAGCAATATCACAAGTCAAATGCCCATTGAATAAAAAATAGAAAAAAAAAAGAAAAAAACAAAAAAAAACCTGAAATGGGTGCCGTCGTCATCCTCCTCCAACCCGCCGTCGACATAAACCCCAAAAGCCCGTCTTCGTCCCAGTCGCCGCCGTCCTCCTCCTCCAACCTTCGCCGCCGCAGTCCTCTTCCTCCAGCCGCAACCGCCTTGGTTCTCCTCCATTATCGATCTACAAACCCATCTGGAACCATGACACTATCGACCTTTATACCAAACCACCACGCTACCAAGACCACCCCGACATGAATACACCACAAAGTGACGGCCAGAATAAAATTTCTAGTGTGGCGGCTGTGTTTTTGTGGTTAGGGTTACAAGAGAGATGTTATTTAATACGCAAAGTGGTTTATACAAATTAAAAATTAATATGATTAGGTTTTTGTGTTTAGGATCCAGATTTGATGGATGGAGGCTGTGAAAATGATTTAGGTTTTAGGGATAGAAAGAATGATAAAAAAAGGGGGAGAAGTTATTTAAGACGGTTTTTTAAAGGGACATTTGAAAATATAATTTATGATCTGACTATAATACCCTTTCACCATTTTGTTTAACTGAAAATAAAACCTTCATCTTTTGTTTAATTATAAATTTGGCACTTTTAATCCTAGCCTTTGATCAAACTCATCCAATGGCCTAGATTCATTTTAATGGTACTGTAAAGTACTGTATCTAATATTGGTACTGCATAGAATACAACACTATATATATATATATATATATATATATATATATATATATATATATATATATATATATATATATATATATATATATATATATATATGTGTGTGTGTGTGTGTGTGTAAATGGCACAATACCAGTAAATACAACAATACCAGTAAAAACCAGTAAATGAATTGAGTTAGATAAACAGTTAATGATATTTACATATGAATTATATATAAAATGTATCAGTGTTTGCATGTTATATATTTAGTAGGGATAACACATTGTGAATATATTTTTTGTAGGAAAACACTTTTTGTGATATGTTATTTTGGTTTATATAAAAAATGTAGGTTTTTATACCATTTACTCATTTAGTAACGGTGAGCATAAATTTGTATTGTGCATAAATGTGAAATGCCAGGTGGTGACAGTGTTTGATAAAAAAAAAAGATGACAAATAAAGAAGGCACGACTAAAAGGATCATTGTAACAAATACTTTAGACATGAGAGTCGCCACAATACTGGGAAGTATATTTTTAAACTAAATAGATTAGTACGCAAACATACGAGTTACCTACTGCCTTGTTCTAACCTGTTTTCATACAAGTTACTTTTTGCCTCATCATTTCATGTTTTCTGGTATACTAAAAGTAAGCGTTTATGATCACAGAACCAAAATTTTGGCAAATACATGGAATCAGTAAAGCATGGGAAAGCAGAAGAAATATTGAATGCTGATGTTAATCGTGGGAAATTTCATTGGCAAACTGACAATTGTCCAAACGATTGTGGTGTATTCATGATGCGCCACATGGAGTCTTACATGGGCAGTGTTAGAGGTAGGTGGGAGTGCGGAATTGAATATTCGGGTAAAAAGCAGATTACTCAGTTGGGACGTTTTGAGGAGAAAGAATGTTGGGCGAATACTACTTTCGGACCACAACATACATAATAATAAAATCCGTGCAGAGTTGTATGAGATTCAAGCCGCAAATGTTGCTGTCAAACAAGCAAAGTACCAATTGGCTGCATTTGAATGAAAATTTTTGGGTTTAGTTTATATTTTCTGGTCTGAAAAATGGTAGCATTATTGGGACATTCAATTGATTTGGTGACGTTATTTGGGTTATCAGGAAATTCAATTAATAAATTGTATGGTTTCTACGTATTTGAATTTTAAAATTTTTAAACATGTATGTTTTAACACATGTATGTTTTAAGCTTCTATGTTTTAACACATGTATGTTTTAAGTGTCTATGTTTTAACATACATGTCTCTATTAATCGCACGATATATCTAATAAACATACATGTTTAAAACATGTATATTTTGTATATATATTAGTATACGAGTAGAGACATGTATGTTTTAACTCCCGAAACATATATGCTTTAAAACCCAAATATATGTTTAGTAAATTATTTTTACAATGTAAATATATGTTAAATATAAGAATAGAAACATGCATTTTTTAAATCCCAAAACATATATGTTTTAAATCTTTAAACATATATGTTTTAAATCCCAAAACATATATATTTTAAAACCCAAATATATGTTTAGTAAATTATTGTGAAGAATAGAAACATACATGTTTTAAAGCCCAAAACATATATGTTTTAAAATACAAAACATGTATGTTTTGTATATGTATTAGTATACGAATAGAAACATGTATGTTTTTAATCCCAAAACATATATGTTTTAAAAGCCAAATATATGTTTAGTAAATTACTTTTACAATCTAATAATATTTTTACATATATATTTACTAGTAAATGTAAATTATTTTTACAAGGAAGTAAGAAGGAGTATACGTTCAACTATCACATATAAAACACTATTGAACACAGATGCCAAATCGGTGTCCCTGCTTATATGATCTAAAACATTAAGATCACTTGATTCATAGTCTACATCAGTTGCTTCTTCAATTGTTATCTCTTCAACCACTAGCCTTTTACCCTTCGATCTTTCACTTCTCCTTAATCCTGTAATAAGTACGACAACAAATCAGATATGCATCTCATCAAACATCTGAATACAAACATAAATATCTGAACTACTTTTAACGTGAAAACATGTATGTACTACTAATACCAACACTTGAATACAAACAGATATGCATCTCATCAAACATCTAAATACAAACATAAAGATATGAACAGTTTTTAACATGAAAACATTTATGTACTACTAATACCAAAACCATATTCATCCTCAATCAATCAATAAAAAAGCAAACAAACAACATTCTAACAACTATTTTAACATTATTCTTTAACAAAAAAAACTAAAACTCGTTAAATTTTTTTCATTAATCAAACAAATTACTTATCATACCATATAAAATGTATTTAGGTTTCATTAATCAAGCCTCTCAGCATTAAAACATGGCAAAAATTTCTAATCAAAACATACATGCATTACCAATTACAATTCTATTCAATAAACATAAAAAAACACGAATGCATTACCAGAAAAAATTAAATCATTAACCATAAATAATTAATAAATAACATGATGATCATCCCTTCCATTGTTTGTCTTTGTGATTTGTAAAAAAAAAAAAAAAAAAAAAAATAAAATAAAAAAATAAAAAATTGTATTGATCAACTGATTATGAATGACCGCCGTTGTAACACCCTCATCCGAGAACGGGTCAAATGTCACATTTATGGCGTCAAACAGAACATACGCAAGCGGAAGACTTTAATAATACAATGGTTACAAAAGTATTCTAAAGGATAATAATAATGTAATCAATCTGAGCATAACAATTTTCAAAACTAAGATACAAACTAAGTCAAAATAAAAACTCTAAGTCCAACTCTAATCCATGGGGAGCTATCAATAGCACAGTCCACTAAGAGCTCCTAAGCACTCTTCACTCAAAACCCAGCTTCCCTCTTAAAACCTGCCGCAGGAAAAGAAAAATGCAGCTGAGCTTAAAAAGCCCAGTGAACACACACACACACACACACACACACACACACACACACACACACACACACACACACACATATATATATATATATATATATATATATATATATATATATATATATATATATATATATATATATAACCTGTTATATATATATATATATATATAATGAAAGGTAATAAGCAAACGAATGAACGAAACGAAACTAAGGAAACCTGCTGAACAATATACCATAAGTCATGAGAGAATAAATGAATGAATAAGGAATCAGAAATAACAAAGGAATGCCCACGAGCCCTAAACAGATATGTCTTAGACATGATACATAAATAGACCCAAAACAGATAAACATAATCATAATCATAATCATAGCAAAGTGTACATGGAGTAGCTATCTCACAATGTACCAGAAGTGAAATGAGGTGTATGGCACACACAATCCATTCACTAAATAACTGAACTAAACAAATTACCTAGGATGCATCCATATGCTCCCTGCAAAACAGATATACATATACAAGTTTGAGACTGTGCATACGTACGTTAATATAATAATAATAAGTATGGCGGCCATGGTTGCTATATAGCATAAGTGGGAACGCTGTGGACTAATCACACCTCCACAGAACAGTGTCATGCCATAGGTGCCTCTATGACATGGTCATGGTACCTCCATGACTAGTTCAAAACAAATAGCTCGGGCAATAGAATGAAACAGATGATACAAATAAAGCATAAAGGATAATTATCAATTATCCAACAAAGATAATACCAACTGAATAAATCATATCAACAGAATAGCAAATGCATAATAATCAAATGTGGATCATAAATCCGAATAGCAAAACGGTAAATGAAATAGAGTACAAATCATGATAAATCTTTAAGGAAAAGATAGAGTACAAATATGTTAAGTAATTGTGAAAATCATTTAAACACTGTTTTCATAAACGTATTCTTTTAAAAGCAGTTTTCATAAAAGTCATTAAACATTCATATAAAAGTGGTATCGCATCGTTTCATAGCAATCATTTTAAAACATTTTTTTTTTTTTTTTTTTTTTTTTTTTTTGTCAAAACATTATCATGATATATTTAAGAAAGGTTTTCACTTGAAGTTATAATATCAATTGAATTTACAATGTATCAAAGGATTCAAATACTGAAGTCACAAGAGATAATGAACGAATCATATCAGACAAAAACAAACCAAAGTCTCAGAATATCAAACAGGTAATCAGATACAAATCACGAAATATCACAAACTCAGGTTTCTAAGATCTATGATAACCATTAACTGAGAAAGCGAATATCTATACCTTAGCAAATTAAATGAAAGCAAACAGGCAAAAGTGATCACAATGAAACACTATGTCTTCAACGAATCTATTGCTAACGAGAAAAGAAAAACGAGAAAAGAAAAGAGACAACGACACAACCCCACGAATTCAATACACCAAAAGTGCAGCCTATTACGACGAAAGACAATAACCTTTGAAACATTGTGCCTTTGAGAGAAAATAATAGCGAAACTTGTAGGTAGTTATGTTTGATATCGTTGAAATATGAGGTGGAGAACCGGATCAATTATAGGACCAAAAAGGGAGGAGCGTGTTTAGTTTTAGGAAGAAATAAGTGTGATAAATTGTGATTGATAAGCTGATTAAGATAGCGTGAAAAAGAGTTCTTATCCTAAATATTGTGTTTGTGTCGTATGGGAATGGGCCAAGAAAACGTGTACATGCTTAGAACAAGATTAGGTAAGTTACACACGTTATTTAGTTAATTACTTAGGCTAATACACATATTAATTTAATTAATACATAGTATAAGGTTTTAAATACTTATCAATAGTCATAAGACTTAGGATAAAATTTCAAATTTATATAGGAATTTAGGAAAAAGGATTTTAGGGTTTTACAAAATGAAATCACATGTTACTATGATATGAAAATAAATACATTTAGGAAACTAGTAATTAATATTTGTAGGACCTTAGATTTAACAACCTTAACACACGATATAAGCTTGGTGACAAGAGAGAGGCACGAGTTTAGAGAGAGAAAGGAGAGAAGAAAACTAGAGAACATTCATACAACACACACATTACACTCTCAAGCACACCTCCAAATGAGCACATTTGGAGGTATTTATAGTCGAACATAAGATACCCTAATAGGCTTTCTATGGGCCTCGTTTAGATGGAGTGGATTGGGTTCGATTACAAATAATATTAAAGACTAGCTTATCATAACTACTAACCTATTAGCTTAGTCCAATCCACGAGCCCATTGACTATTCTTTTACATATTCTACGATATATTACAAAGTTATAAATACTGTGGAAAACTAGAAGGGGGGTTGAATAGTTTTACGTCTTTTTAATTTTTATTATGAAAACTTTGTTTACTTTTAAAAACTTAGATTCGAATTTATGTGAACTCAACTCTTGAACAATATGAACAAATATAAGTAAATATAAGTAAGCAATGCAAGTAAGGTAATAAATAAGAAATGAAAGATAGAGATGGAAAGATCTAACTGAGAGACAAGAGATTTATAGTGGTTCGGCTACAAGGACACCTTCCTTGCCCTACTCCACTCCCCGAGCACCAAACTCGAGAGTTCACAACACTATGTCAACAAGCTCCCTTATGGCGGAGAAAACCTTACACAACTTTAGCTTACACCGGCTTAACGACACAAAGCTAGATGTCGGGTTCTAATCGTAGCTAGAACCAATCTCACAACTTATACACGACTTAATCACACCTTCTTCTTCACGACTTCTTCACTATGACTTCACAACTTAGCACAACCTATGTACACTTCTACTTCTTCACACCTTCACTACTTACACACCTTAACAACACAACTTCTCTACTTACACACTAACCTATCCCAAACAATTATTCACACAACTATCTAACAAATGTACACAACTTATATACAAATGAATGATGACACAAACAACTTAGGTAACTAAGTTGCAATACTTTTTCTCTAGTTGTTGAAGGAGTATTCTTCTCTTGCACTTGAATGGAGGAAGCTTGGATCACTTAGAAACCAATGCTTAAGAAGATATGATCAAAGGAGTTTAGAAAGAATTTACAAGGTTTAGAGAGAATTTAGAACATAAGGTTTTTTGGTGCAAAGAGGTGAGGAAAAAGTCCAGAGAAAGACCAGTATTTATAGGCAAATCTGGGAGCCTACTGGAGCGGGGCGGTCCCCTTAAATAGGGGGCCGGTCCCCTTAATTTTAAGGGGACCGCCTTATATAATTAAGGGGGCCGCCCTTGCTGAACGTTGCCCAGATTTGTCATTTTGTGGGGAAGGTTTTTCTGGGACATTTTTGCCATTTTTGGTTGAAAATTTGAATTCATATTTTTATAATGAATTAAACATATTTATTTAATACCAAAAATGTTTTTCAAAAATATATAAAATGTTTTTGACATTTTATAAAAATTTTAGTGATTAAGAAAAAGTTTCCTTTGATCATATAATGCATTAAGCACTTGTTTATTCATACCTTAAGTGATTAAGTTGTAGAAGTGAATATTTACAACTAAATACTTGTTTATTTGATAAGTTTATGTTTAATGAGTTTATATTTTGTGATCATTAAAACATAGAGATATGAATAAGTATTAATAATATTTTTAGGCATTATTTATGTCAACAATCTCCCCCTTTTTGATGATTACAAAACTTAAACTCAATAAATCCAAAAATTTATTTTTGGACAAGTATTTAGTGAGTTTATATTCACTTCTCCCCCTTTTGTAGAATCAAAAAGGTTATGCCGACAAGTTTTAGAAACTAAATTTGTTGGGACGAGAACTCCCTCTTGATGTGTGCTCCCCTTCGTTTGAGGGCACCAAGGAAACGAGCTATGGAACACTTGGCTGCAAAAACAAGTTAGGAGTACAAAACATATATATGCATAGCAAAATATTTAGAACAAGCAACTAATTTATTCATGCATTCAAAGTGATCATGTATAATACATGAATCATCATTACATCACATAACGTGCCTAAAGCACAGAGATTACAACATAATAAAAAGAAAACTACAAGTGCTCCTAACAATGCCAAAGAGAGAGATTGGACTTGCTTGCGACACAAAAGGGTGAGGGAATTTATTTTTAGGCAGAAGGCTTGTGAGTGGAGCTTAGTGAGGAGAAGGAAATGGAGCGGGTGAAGTGGATCTAACGATATTGAATCGTTTAATGGGAGGAATAGGGTGAGGGCGTGTGAGTAGATATTCGATCCAAGAAATATCTTCACTTAGATGGAGAATTTGTTTTTGAAGGAAGATGCAACAAGGGCAATAGTGGGTGTGGTTGGTAACTTGATCCAAGTTAAGGGAGTGTGGTAAACAATTTGAGTAGGGAGAAGATGGAGGTTGTCCCTTGTTGCGTTGTGCAATATGCATAGCAAGAAGATCACTAAGATCATGGATTTGGTTAATCTCTTCATGAAACTTTTGCCTTTCATGAATGTGGATTTGGTCATTTGGTGGAAATGGATGGTATTGAGGTGTGTGATTTGAGGTAAAGTTTGATGGTTGACCAAGGTGATGAGGGTTTTCAAAGGTTTCATTGAATTTGGTTTGATTAATAGGAATGTAATTTGGAATGAATGTGGATTGTTGACCAAAATGATAGGGTTTGTGAAATGGTTCAATGGAGTGAGGTTGAGATCTTGGAGAGTAGTTGGGAATGAATGATGGAGGTGTTGGATGTCTAGTCACACCATTCGTGATGGATTTGTTGTGAGGGTGAGGTTTTCTTTTCCATCCCGGTTTTAGGGTCATCCTTGCTAGCTTTGAGGATTTTGGTTTTGGGTTGATGGGAGAAGACATGATGGGATGAATGAATATGGTGAGGAATGGGGTTATTTATAGTGGAGGATTGATGTGATTAAGGATGGATAGACATGTTGGGGTGATCAGGACAGAATGTGTTTGTGAATTTAGGGAAGGATAGAATGAAATGGGCTAAAAAGCAGAAAAAGATTCTGTGAACCCGTCCAGCAGATGGCCGGTCCCCTTAATTATGGGCGGTCCCCTTAATAATTAAGGGGGCCGCCTTATGAATTAAGGGGGCCGCCCATCTGGTACCATTCTGGGTTCCAGAAATGGATTTTTCTGCAGAAATAGGTAAGGATGGCTATGTTTTGAGCTTTTGGTTTTAGGCAAGTCCCACTCTTTAAGGCAATAGAGTAATATATATGGCATATAATTTAAACAAATAAGCAAGCAATAAATTATATCTAGCAATTTAGAGAATTAAAGCAATTAATCATCTAAGGCAAGGGTAATGGAGCAAAGGCACTAGAAACTAATGGGGAATAGGTGATGGAACAATTGTGAGGATGTGATTAATAAGCTTGTTCTAGTGTGTGCCTATATGCAACAAATGTGGAGATGTGATTGTTTCAACTCCTAAATGCAAAAATTTCCTAAGAAACAATCCAAGGTCTCCTTGATTTGATTTTGCTCAATATATGAATATCAAAGTTATATATATTAGATTATATACTTTGACAATTCATGTGAGATCTTATGCATGAAGAAAAAAAATGTTTTTAGCATTATTCAACAATGTAAGGAAAATGGTTTTCATGTGTTTTCCTAGATGTGAGAATGATTTGTAGAAAATATATTGGGTTTTGTTTATAAATATGTTTATGCAAGAAAAATATTTCCCAATCTTTTGTTTTGTGCAAAACAGATTCCTAGACTCAGATGAGAGGAAAAATAAAAATAATTTTACAGACAGATGGCCGGTCCCCTTAATGACAAGCCGGTCCCCTTAATAATTAAGGGGACCACTTTATAACATTAAGGGGTCCGCCCATCTGGAAAAAAATTGTACCAAAAATGCAAAAAATTCAGTCAATTTGTTCCATCATCCCTAGGCCTAAACGTAAGTGGTTAAAGAGTTCACGCTTAAGGGGCTTAGTGAATATGTCTGCTAAGTTATCTTCCGATGCAACCTTTTCTATAGATATGTTTCTTTTTTGAACGTTATCGCGGAGGAAGTGGTGGCGTATTTCTATATGTTTAGTCCTAGAGTGTTGAACGGGATTCTTACTTAAATCTATAGCACCTTTGTTATCACACATATTTGGGACATTATCTAACCTAATGTCATAATCTACGAGAGCTTGTTTCATCCATAGTACTTGTTGACATGCCTTTCCAGCGCTTACATATTCGGCTTCTGTGGTAGAAATAGCAAGAGTGGTTTGCTTCTTCGAGAACCAAGATGTTAGACAACATCCCATGAACGTGCAAATTCCGCTAGTGCTTTTTCTATCCACGTAGTCTCCCGCATGATCCGAATCCGCATAGACGATGGTTTCTAAGCCGGATCCCTTAGGATACCATAAACCTAAGTGTATAGTGCCTTTAATGTATCGGAAGATACGCTTAACCGCTTCTAGGTGAGAGGTTTTGGGATCCTTTTGAAAGCGAGGACAAAGGCAGACACTAAACATGATATCCGGTCTACTTGCCGTTAAGTATAGTAAACTACCTATCATTCCTCTATACTTAGTGTTTTCTACGGACTCACTCTCTTCATCTCTTGTGAGTTTTACTTTCGTAGACATCGGTGTTTTCATGGGCTTAGCGTCTTCTAATCCAAATTTCTTAAGCATTTCCTTAATGTACTTAGATTGATTAAAAAATATTCCATCTTCTAATTGTTTTATTTGTAATCCTAGGAAGAAATTAAGTTCACCCATCATACTCATCTCAAACTCATCATGCATGATTCTGGAGAATTCATCACACATATCCTGACAAGTCGATCCGAATATAATGTCGTCGACATATATTTGGACAATGATGAGATTTGGGCTTTTCTTTTTCGTGAAAAGAGTGTTATCTACCATTCCCATGGAATAATCATGTTTAATAAGAAATGCTTTTAATCGATCATACCAAGCCTTGGGAGCTTGTTTGAGTCCATATAAAGCTTTCTTGAGTTTATAAACATAATCAAGTTTTGCGAAGTCAATAAATCTTGGAGGTTGTGCCACGTATACCTCCTCATTGATAAAACCGTTAAGGAATGCACTTTTCACGTCCATTTGAAATAACTTAAAGTCTAGGGTGCATGCATAGGCAAGAAGTATCCTTATAGATTCTAATCTAGCTACGGGGGCATAAGTTTCGTCATAATCAATTCCTTATTGTTGATTATAACCTTGGGCAACTAACCTAGCTTTGTTCCTAGTAACTATTCCATTTTCATCTAACTTATTTCTATATACCCATTTAGTTCCTATGATGGTCATGTTCATGGGATTTGGGACTAGTTCCCAAACGTCATTAGTCTTAAATTGATTTAGTTCTTCTTGCATAGCCATAACCCAACTTTCATCTTTTAATGCCTCATTTATATTTTTAGGTTCTATAGTTGATAGGAAACAAAAGAAGTTATTTTTATCTTGAGCTTGTGATCTAAGGGTTCTTTGATTTAGGTTTCCTATTATATTATCTAACGGGTGTGATTTAGATTCCTTAACATTTACAATTTTGTTATCTCCTAATGTTATATCAACATTATCATCGCCTAAGGGTTTAATTTTACTAACCTCAATAGCTTCTTCTTCAACTAGGTCATCATCTTCTAGGGGCAATGTCTTAGGTGGTGGTGGAGTTTCATCAAATGTAACATTTAAGGACTCTTCTACTTTCATAGTGTGTTTATTAAGTATTATGTATGCTTTACTATTTTGCGAATACCCTAGAAAGATTCCTTCGTACGACTTAGGATCAAACTTACTAAGGTAATCTTTTGTATTGAGAACAAAACATTTGCTCCCGAATACCCTAAAGTAATTTAGATTAAGTTTTCTGCCTCTTAATAACTCATATGGGGTCTGTCACAACTCGTAATTTCAGGTCATTTTCCAAACCTCGACAATTTACTATTCATGAGTTACTATTCATAAAACACTATTCACCGATCACTATTTATCATTTCACTATTCATCGTTTTTGAAGCCAGTTTGAGACTTTGAGAAGTCGTCAAAAAATTTACTATTCACATGACACTATTCATTCCCGGAGGGAAATCACTATTCATGGGCATCATTCATCATGTCGTAAACTAGGTTTACGAGTATTCAAATGCGCGTAACCAGTTAGGTTTAGCTGCGTATTCATGCATCATCAGTAAGGGCACATCATACAGACTAGAGTAGTCTGCATATCATCAGTAATATCAGTACCATATCAGTTCATGCATGTGTTTGTGTGATTTTCATTAACGTATGCAAAATTGTTTAATTAACGTTACCACTCGGTCATTTCTATCAACAGTAAATCAAATACTCCAGACAATGATCCTAATACATTTTCAAGCTAATTATAATGATATAGAGATTATATTATTACTTTACCCGGTGTTCTTAAACCAATCGTTACATTTTTCATTTGACGCTTATAACTCCGTCGATTTACGAAATTTCAATCCGATTATCATTCTAACACCCGATTCTTGCAAGGAACATGATTTTACAATTTTTACCACTTCGTCGTATCTCATTTCACCTCGTCACGAGTTAATTCTAGTTAACTCGGTACCCGATAACACTCAATGTATACACAAAACAACTAAACACTTACACTAATGGGACACTTGGCAAAGTTTCATCATACCCTTCCTAATTAGGCAGATGTTGCCGCCCCCCCCCCCTACCCCCCAAATTAGTCTAATGCATCCAAAATTCATTAATTGAATTTCCATGAATTAATTCCATACTCCACTAACTTAAACACATACACCATAAACCATTTTAACTAGCCATTTTAGATCAAACCCTCTCATCCCTTCATCACCCCAATCGGCCACAACCATGAACACCATCCAAATCCATAGATTTTTCAAGAACAAAGCATAATCATACTCCATTTACTATCCTAGTTAAAGTCTTGTGATCAAAACCTCAAGTTATTGCACCTTTCTCATCAAATCACTCCAAGATTGTAAGTAAACTTCAAGAACATCATTTTGATCTTTTCATTCTTTTATTTACTTCATATGATCATGTATTTTCAAGGTTATACTAGTTACTTTTGCAAGTTACTTATGTTTTGATACCATTTTGTTTATAAACTATCACAAACACTAGATCTATAAGTTTCACTAATAACCACATGAGATCCACCAAGGTTGGTGATGTTTATGACTCCATGACACCCTAAGAAGGTGTATGGTAGGATTTGCGAACTTGTGGAGTTGATTTGAGGTTGTATGATCAAGATTAGAACCATAGAAATGAGTTTTTAAAACATATATATACCTACTGTCCAAAATCGTGTAAACTGGAAAACTCAGTAATTTTTGGCATATTTTGGCTTTCATATTCAGAAAGTTCTTTCAAAAACGAAACCGTGGCCGCAAGAATCACTAAAAACCGACTTATAACGAAGGAGATATGATCGTTCGAAGTTAGACGACGAAAACTAATTTTTTGAAAATAAGCGTGCTGTTAGCCGAACTTTAAAGGACCAAACGAGGCGTTAGACGTGATCTAGACGACCCGACCCACTGAGATTATGTTAGTTCATGTTATGAAAAATCCGTGGATATAAAGAACGTAGAAAACGAGCTTATAACGACCGAGATATACACGTTCGAAGCCGACGAATTCTATTCTATTTTGTCAACTCTAATAGAAAGTATTTTTCTAAGTATATACGTTAACATTTTTACAAGCCATTACATTGATAGCCGGTTTTCTATCTATTCAAGACGCGTATGATCAAAAGTCCAATAACACGACACGAAAAACTTGTAACAACGTTTTATTTGCAAGGACGTCAAATTCATTCACAACACTTAACGTGCACTAATTCGCGACTAGTTTTGCGAGGCCGTTTTGGATATATTTTCACAAGTATGAAAAGTATTGTTTTGCGACGAAAACATTATATTTGCCAATAGAACACCAAACAAGGATCATGGAGTGTAGTTTTAACATATTTACGCGAAATGTGGTTTATAACTTAACAAGACGTCAAAATGTATTTTCGACGATAAACATTGTTTTCAAAACTTTCGAGTGGTATCGATAACATACGTGTTTGCATGAGTAACATCATTTCATTTGCTTACCTTAGATCATATCATTCATGATAGGTCGCGGTTAGGAATCGAGCCTCATCTCATCATATCCATTGTGATCATTGTTGCTATATCATATCAGGTGAGTTTTCATAGCCCCGTTTTAAATTGTTTATTGATTTCTAAACTCTCGGGGGAGAATACATTGCACCATTTTTATATGCGGACCAAAGTATACAAACTCATTACATTGCTTAAGTTACATCATTGCCCAGATTAAAGTCCCCTTATATTATCATGAATCGTTAATTGTTAGTTAGCGAGAGTGAGTGGATAGATCTATTGAGGGTGACTCCTCCGTTCGGGTTGGTAGCACCAACTGGTCAAACGAACGCATTTCGTTTCTGTCATATTTGAGTGATTGGCAAACACTCGGTTGGGGCATTTCATTCAGTCTAGCTTCGGGGTCATGAGCTTAGAGCTAATGTATCATTTTTATGTGGCATGGATTTGTCATACACTTTATACTTGTGGTTTTCGTACAATCATTCATTTACATAAACCTATGATCTCACCAACATTTTTTTTGACCATTTTTAGCAATGTATTTTCAGGTAATTAAGGTATCGCATGTTGGCTTGCATATGGACATCATGGAGTCGCGGAGTCGACGCGTCACACTTTATATTTTATGCACTTATCCATCGTTTGAATTGTATGAACTTGTTTTCTGAAAACTTGTTTCACCTTTTGGGACCTAGCTTTATAACTCTGAATGTTTTTAAATAATCAAACGATGTATTTTCTAAACGACACTTTAGGTCGTTCAATATAACTACAACTTTGGTGCTATGACTAGTCGTGCCCCTGAATGACTTATTCCGCTGCAAGTCACGAAATTTGGGGGTGTGACAGATTGGTACCAGAGCAAAGGTTATAGCGAACTAGGTTATTCATTATACCCTAGACTATAGCTGCACCATCATAGCATCTCATCATTGTGGCATAAGTGCATATTCATTATATCACACGTAGTGATTGCGATTTCATACATATATCATTTCATCATAACCCGCATTGTGTCGATGTTTATTTACTTTTATTTCACATATGTTGTTTCAGTGATGTCTTCGGATTCACACCCTATTGTTATCTCGTCTGACTCTGAGTCAGCGGACGATACTTCTTCACTACCCTCTATCATATTAGAGTCTGTTACATCATCTCCGATACCCACTATCATTTTGTCATCAGTGGAGCCTACTCCACAGTCTTCACCAGTTATGTCAGAGGCCGAGACAGAACCCTTTGAGGAGGGGGAAGTCGTGCCTACACTACCAATCTCACCTGTGATCCGTCGTGGTCCCAGAGTTGTTCCGGTCATTCAGCCGGGGCAGCAGATACCCTATGGTCGAGTTTACCGTACATATCCAGGTGGGCCGCGCATGAAGCGTACTGTTGCTTAGCGGGTTCATCGCCTCACAGTCAGATCACCAGCTGCATTTGTATCTTTACCACCACCACCATTATCACCTTTACCATCCTTATCATCATTGTCTCCACCATTTCCATCCCTATCAGCACCACAGATGCCATCAGCACCAGTTCACATCAGAGATCCTAATCCTACGTCAGACCTACCGCTCAAGAAGCGGGCTCGTCTTGATATCTCATCTCCAGATACTTCAGATGCCACAGAGACAGCACCACCCAGCAGATTCGAGGTTGGTGAGAGCTCGAGGGTTGCTGCTGACAGATTGACTACTGCTGCTACATTTGACTCACGACTAGATCAGCTTCAGGCAGAGATTGAGAGGGCATTATCTCATCTAGACGAGACTCCAGTGAGCCGTATTGAGGCCATTGAGGAGGAGGTCGAGGGATTGATCCAGGGCAGGGTTGCCATTGATGTTTCACACCAGGGTTTAGAGGCTCGTCAGTTGGAGAGTTCAGAGCATATCACTCAGCTTAGACAGGAGGTGCCGGGGTTAGTTGACAGAGCACAGAGGTTCCAGGATGAGCATCACGGCCTGGTCGATGAGTTATCTTCAGTTCAGGCTAGGTTGTCTGCATCAGAGACTAGAGAGACTGATCTTCAGACTCGAGTTCAGCACCTAGAGGAGATCGTTGTTGCAATGTCTAGGGATATTCAGAGGATTTTCCGCAGGTTAGATGGAGCACCCGGAGGAGGTGCCTAGTGTTAGACTGTTATCATATAGCTTGTACATTATTATCCTAGTCCCGGGGTGTGGGACGTAGTTAGTACTTGTTGTCTTTTACTTGTAGTACAAACAAATATATCAAGTGTGACTCTACTATGCAGGATTTTCATTGTGCTATTTTATGATATCGGTCTGCCTAACCGAAATTTTCATGTATTATATTGATGCGTGCGCGTGTCGTTGCGGTTTAGCAGTATTAATGCCTACTCAAGTTTTAAATTTATATTTAGCCTACTTATCAGTAACACACACACTTAACGAGCAGTGTACCCGGTCAGTATGAATATAATGGCAAGTAGAGTGTTGATCACTAAGAGTGGAACGTATTATCTAGTTATTCTAATCAGTATTTTAATATCTTAAGTTAGCTATACAACCTAATCTAACGCAAGGGGGTTCAGCCTGAGAGACTGGCACGGTTTGGTTATGATTAAATATAAACTGAACTAATGAGCACGAATCAGTGATTAGCACACACGTACACAGATAGATACTTGAGACAATAAGAAGACCTGTCCTGATAATTAAGTAGCTTGTCACTTGTTTTATTGCTAGTTTTATATGAAGTGTATGTAATTAAACCTTTCTCGTTGGCTCTAATCTTATCGGCGAGTAAACCCTTAATGATTACTTATGTCTATTCTATTTATTCAAGAGACGCTAAAACAAATAGGCGAGGAAGGGGCATGGCGACCCAAGCAATGCTCAGCTAGACACAGAGGTTATCAATGCACTAATAAAAGTCACCAAAGACATCAACATATAAACTTTAATTAATGGGAAAGCAATATTAAGGGGAGTGCATGATTTTCCGTAGTCACATGACACAAGCCCATCAATCCTGATGAATTAAAGTGTACTAATACAATAAAACAAAACTACTTAATGAATTGAATACACGCAGGACCTTCTTACAGCTCTTGTATCTTCGTTTAGGTGTGTCTTGTGCTGCTTGGTCGTCTGAATTCGGCTCTAGGGTTTCTGTCTCTCTCTTCTGTCCAAGACTAAAAAACTCGAAATTCGTCTGGCCTTGGGGTATTTATAGTTTTTGTCTGAGGGATAGATGCGGCGCATCTAGTTGATAGATGCGGCGCATTGACTTAACTTCGCATGGGGTCCAAGATTAATATATTCAGGAATATTCGTACACCGTCTTCAGATGCGGCGTATCTTGACTCTTGTATGCGGCGCATGTACTTGGATTGTAACTTGTGAAATCTTGATAGTGATACGCCGTATGTTAGAAGTATGTTGCGGCGTATCTGGAGTAGAACGAGCTTGATCTTCTGGATTTCAGTAGGCTTTTAACATCTTGCTTGTTTTGCTCCATAATTAGTCCAAAATCGCCAAGTTTCACATAATGCTTGTTTTTACCTGAGAATTACTAAAGTAAACATTAACGTATCGATTCTCATAGATAATATAATAAAACAAGTCAAATAAATAGGATAAATGATGATAATAAAATGTACTTATTTGAGTTCATCATAGATCCCCCCACTTGAAATATAACAAGTCTAAAGCGGTAAAAAGGGTTTGTTGGTTAAGGGTTGATCATCCTTTTTAATCTCTATCGATCTCAAATTCCAGAAAAGGCGACAAAATTACAAATACATGATCGAATCCACGACCACGATACTTGCAATTGCTCAAATCCTTAACTCGAATAGGCTAAAGATAGGACCAAGTAATCTTCACCAATAATATTATATCAAAAAGGGCGACAAAATCATAAATACATAGCCGAATCCACGACTACGATACTTAAGATTGCTCAAATCCCTAATCTCAATAAATCAAAGGTTTGGATAAAGAATGATATAGGGTATGGATAATATTTGGGATACAAATTGGTGTAAAATAAAAAATAAACAAAACAGATAAATTAAAATCCTAAGTGTGGTTAATCACTTTCCCAACCATCCCATGAATAAGACTCATATCATTGAATAACTCACGCTTTAACACTTGAAACACACGCTTTAGGCAGACACAAATTATACTCAACAAGATCTCAATCAAAGAATAACCTTAGTTGGCGTTCCCATAACGGCCAACTCCCATTCAATCCATAAATATAATATACAACAAATAGTGGTGATATCTCCCACTTAATACAAAACTTTACATAAGTTGGTTAAAACAAACTTCCAACTTTTCATTTTTCTTTTTCTTTTCTATTTTTTTCGATTTTTTTTTTTTTTTTTTTTTTTTTTTTTTTTTTTTTTTTTTTTTTTTTTTTTTTTTTTACATATATGTGTAAAATTTTACAACTTTTCTATCACTATTTTTCCGGATAATTTTTTATACTCTTCATACTTTCAGAAATAACTGTAATAGCGAAAGTAGCAAACACACGAAAAATAAACTAAAAGATATACAATATTTACTTTCATACCAATTGCATTGTGCAATTTCCCGACCTAACCAAAGATAATGAATTACGCACGCGAACACAGGTAATGTAAGGAAACACACTTTGCCTAAAGCAATTAACCACGGATTTTAATCTACAGGGTAGGCTAAGGTGTAAGGGTGTATCGAAACATTATAACAAAGGTGTAAGAAACGAAAGGAATGGCTCTGAGGGTTTTTTCTAGGGGTATTTTACTCTAAAAGTGAGAGTAACAAAGGGTTTATACGGGGGTTAACTAACCAGTGTAGTTAGTTAATATCACATAACATATAAAGGCTATTTGGGTGTAATCCTAGAAATTTACCAATTTAGACAAGTCATTCCAATTATATAGATAATACTTATTATGGTGGTCTCGAATAGTATACAAGCCAAGTTCTAAAGTTTACAAGTCACCAGCACACTAAAAGTTTTAATATTTTTGAAAGAATAGAGTTATGTGTGCGGTTATGTAATTTAGACTTTAAACAAAAACATGCTAAAACTTTTAAATTTTGATATATTAAACGCATTTTAAGCATATTTTGAAAAAGTTTAGGACAAGTAAGTGTTCTAATTCTCCAATCCCCCCACTTAAGTTAAACAACGTCCTCGTTGTTTGTATCAAAGATTAAAAACTGGAAAATAAAAGAATTAGAACAGAAAAACTCCCCTGAGATTTGCTCGGTATGATCCTCCATTATTCGTATAAGAGCAAAAATCAACTTTCTTGTGGATGAGAACGTTTAAGCTTCATAGATGATGTATCCACAAAAATGCAGGAATCTATAATACCATTTAGACTTTAACACACCTGAGTTAAGAAGGTTCAAACTTGCATAATACATTAGTAGTTAGTAAAAATAAAACCTAAAAAAAAAATTAAACTGTAAATCATCAGGTCAGTCGATACGCCGTATCTTATGGAAAAAGATACGCCGTATCGAGCCTGGAATAAATACGAATCAGAATAAAAGATGCGTCGCATCCTTAACCAGGGATGTGCCGCATTAAATAAACTGACAGAAAGTTTTAAAGTTAAAAGTAAAAATGCAGAAAATAAGATATGACCAGTGCAGGTGATGCGTCGCATCTTATGATGGAGATGCGCCGCATCTTCTGCAGGTCTGACAGACTTGACACAGAACAGAAAAGTAAAAAATTTTCTTCCGGGTTGTCTCCCGGTCAGCACTTGTCTTTATTCCAGAGTCTTCAAGTTAGACTCACGTTCAGCTCCTTATTTTGCTCTAGCGAGATCTTCCATCTCAATCTCTCTCTTAGTTCCATATTCAAGTAACCAAACATTCTTTCTGCTAATTGGAACATCCTTGACACTAATCCGCCTCTAGTAGTTATTCCATTCTGGTCGTGCCTTTGGAACAAAACTCCTTTAATCACCTTCGACAATTGGTGCACCTCAATCGTCAATTCTCTAATCCTATAGTTTTGTTCTTTCAGCAACAGTCCATTGATGAAAGTTTCGACCTCATGATGCTCCCTATCACATTCGTGGGCGAACTTAGATACAATCTCATCAGTTGTAAGTTTGATCCATGGTCCTCCAAACCAGCTTGGGAAAATATCAATCATGATTCCTGAAACACAAAACAAATAGGCTTCGAAGTAAAAAATTTCTAAGAGACAGGAAAGATGATTAGAATTTTCTCCGTTCGGGATAAATAAAAGTTACTGATATCTGAAGACGATGCGCCGTATCCTATAAATAGGATGCGCCGTATCTTATAATCGTTAAAATTTAATCAGACTTTTATTCAGAAAACAGATACACCGCTTATGAATTAGAATGCGCCGTATCCAGTTTAAATTATCAAAAATCGATTATATTTATTAAAATTAAATGCGTCGTATTAACAAAAGCTAATGCGCCGTATTTTCGTTACGTTTCAAAATACAAGATTTTTGATTTAGTAGATACGCCGTATCGATAAAGATCGATGTGTCGCTTCTGCTTAATAATTCAAAAAACTGTTTTTAATTTAAATAGAAAATACGCCGTATCTGTTAAAACAGATGCGTCGTATGGCGTTAGGGTTTAGAAAAATTTCTTATTAAAAACAGAATACGCCGTATCTTGGGGAAAGATGCGTCGTACTCGAATTTATTAAACGCGTTGTATTTTATAAAAATTAAACGCAATACGCCGTATCTGTGAAAACAGATGCGCCGTATCGTTTGTATCAGCACAATACAACGATAGCAGAATGCGGAAAAATACAGAAAACAAAAACAAAAATAAAATCAAACAAAAAGAAACAAAAATTACAGAAAACAAAAACACACAAAAATAGAAAATATGCAAATTATACAATGTATGCAATCTATCTAATATATAACTGGGTTAGTGGTTAGAATCTAAAAATAAACTAAAAAGAAAAACCTAATTAAAATACTAAATTAAATTAACAGATAATAACAATTCACTCCCGGCAACGGCGCCAAAAACTTGATGGAGCGTGTGCGTGTCGTTGCGGTTTAGCAGTATTAATGCCTACTCAAGTTTTAAATCTATATTTAGCCGACTTATCAATAACACACACACTTAACGAGCAGTGTACCCGGTCAGTATGAATATAATGGTAAGTAGAGTGTCGATCACTAAGAGTGGAACGTATTATCTAGTTATTCTAATCAGTATTTTAATATCTTAAGTTAGCTATACAACCTAATCTAACGCAAGGGGGTTCAGCCTGAGAGACTGGCACGATTTGGTTATGATTAAATATAAACTGAACTAATGAGCACGAATCAGCGATTAGCACACACGTACACAGATAGATACTTGAGACAATAAGAAGACCTGTCCTGATAATTAAGTAGCTTGTCACTTGTTTTATTGCTAGTTTTATATGAAGTGTATGTAATTAAACCTTTCTCGTTGGCTCTAATCTTATCGGCGAGTAAACCCTTAATGATTACTTATGTCTATCCTATTTATTCAAGAGACGCTAAAACAAATAGGCGAGGAAGAGGCATGGCGACCCAAGCAATGCTCAGCTAGACACAGAGGTTATCAATGCACTAATAAAAGTCACCAAAGACATCAACATATAAACTTTAATTAATGGGAAAGCAATATTAAGGGGAGTGCATGATTTTCCGTAGTCACATGACACAAGCCCATCAATCCTGATGAATTAAAGTGTACTAATACAATAAAACAAAACTACTTAATGAATTGAATACATGCAGGACCTTCTTACAGCTCTTGTATCTTCGTTTAGGTGTGTCTTGTGCTGCTTGGTCGTCTGAATTCGGCTCTAGGGTTTCTGTCTCTCTCTTATGTCCAAGACTAAAAAACTCGAAATTCGTCTGGCCTTGGGGTATTTATAGTTTCTGTCTGAGGGATAGATGCGGCGCATCTAGTTGATAGATGCGGCGCATTGACTTAACTTCGCGTGGGGTCCAAGATTAATATATTCAGGAATATTCGTACACCGTCTTCAGATGCGGCGTATCTTGACTCTTGTATGCGGCGCATGTACTTGGATTGTAACTTGTGAAATCTTGATAGTGATACGCCGTATGTTAGAAGTAGATTGCGGCGTATCTGGAGTAGAACGAGCTTGATCTCCTGGATTTCAATAGGCTTTTGACATCTTGCTTGTTTTGCTCCATAATTAGTCCAAAATCGCCAAGTTTCACATAATGCTTGTTTTTACCTGAGAATCACTAAAGTAAACATTAATGTATCGATTCCCATAGATAATATAATAAAACAAGTCAAATAAATAGGATAAATGATGATAATAAAATGTACTTATTTGAGTTCATCATATATTCATGTGCGATGTGATTATATTTATGATGTTTCGTTGTGGTTTCATTGTATTTATACATGCTGTGGTTGTATTTATACGTATTGTGGATGTATATACATGTTGTGGTTGTGTATATTGTGTATGATGATCAATTCCATTGTGAGTTCTCATTGTTGTATCTTTTGTGATTGTGAAGAATCATGCCACCCAAAAGAGCTACTCCTGCTATGACACCCGCCCAGATTAAGAGACTTGTTGCCGACAGTATTGAGGCAGCGTTGGTAACTGAAAGAGCTGCCGTAGCTGCAGCTGCTGCTGAAGCCGCTTCGCGGGCAGAAACCGCGGAAGCCGCAGGAACAGATACTAATGGAACAAATGGCCGTAAATGTACGTACAAAGATTTCAAGAGTGGTGATCCAGAAAAATTCAAAGGCACTGAAGGAGCCACTGCCATGATCCGATGGTTTGAAAAGACAGAATCAGTATTCCTTCTATGCAACTGTCCGGAAGACAGCAAGGTTAAGTTTGCTACTAGTACACTCGTTGGGGAAGCTATGTCATGGTGGAATTCGTATGCAAAGCCCATGGGAATGGAGAATGCTCACAAGCTTACGTGGGATGAATTCAAAAAGTTGCTGACAAAGAAGTTTTGCCCACGAACAGAAGTGAAAAAGATGGAAACAGAGTTTTATGAGCTAGTGACAGCAGGTAATGATATCGAGGCATATATCAGGAGATTTCAGGAATTGGCAGCATTATGTCCGACAATGGTTCCGGATACTGAGAAGCTATTGGAGAATTTTATTGGAGGATTACCTCACAACATCCGTGGTGATGTGATTTCTTTTGACCCACAAACATTGGATGAAGCAATCAGGATGTCTCAGAAACTCATGGCTCAGATAGTGAAGAAAGGAACTGCTTCAGACAACAACAACACCAACAGTAACCGTAACTACAACAACCGTAACTCCAACAACAACTACCGAAACAACAACTATAACAGCAACCGAAACAATTCCAATAACAACAACAACAAAAGAAACCGGGACAACAACCAGAGTAACAATGTTACTCAACCACCACCCAAGAGACAGGAAACTGCAAAGGCTTATGTTGCAGGTCAAACTGAGAAAAGAGGTTACATTGGTACTTTACCTAAGTGCAACAAATGCCAAACCCATAATAATCCTGGAAATTGTCCGAATCCGTGTGGGAACTGTAAGAAAGTTGGTCATTCGACCAGGGATTGCAAAGCTCCGATTGTGGTTGATAATCAGAAGCCCCTAGTAACATGCTTTGGATGTGGAGAAGTTGGACACTTCAAGAAGGAATGTCCGAAAGGAAAGAATCAGGGAAACAATAACCAAGGTGGAACAGCTAGGGGAAGAGCTTATGTCCTTGGAGGAGAAGATATCAGGGAGGACCCGAGTGTCGTTACGGGTACGTTCCTCATTAATAATCATTATGCATCCATACTATTTGATTCAGGAGCTGATAGAAGTTTTGTTTCCACTGCATTTGCACCATTACTCAACATTGAACCAACCGCATTAGACACTCCATATCACATTGAACTAGCTAACGGTAGTTTAGTTGGCACCGACACGATTATTCGTGGTTGCACTCTTAATTTTCTCAATCACCCATTCAATATAGACCTCATGCCAGTAGAACTTGGAAGTTTCGATATTGTCATCGGTATGGATTGGTTATCTCAACATCATGCCAGAATCATCTGTGATGAAAAAGTTGTTCATCTTCCTTATGATGGCGAAACATTGGTCGTTCACGGAGAACGCAGTGGGACTAGACTCAGCATCATTTCGTGCATTAAAACAGAGAAATACATAAAGAAGGGTTGTTATGCATTCTTGGCTCATATCACAGAAAAGAAGTCGGAAGAGAAGCGACTTGAGAATGTGCCAACAGTTAGAGATTTTCCAGAAGTTTTTCAAGAAGACTTGCCAGGACTGCCACCTACTCGCCAAGTCGAATTTCAGATTGAATTAGTACCGGGAGCCGCACCGATTGCGCGAGCACCCTATCGACTTGCACCTTCAGAAATGAAATAGTTGTTGAACCAATTGCAAGAGCTCTTGGATAAAGGATTCATTAGGCCGAGTTCATCGCCTTGGGGAGCACCAGTTTTGTTTGTAAAGAAGAAAGATGGATCTTTCAGAATGTGCATTGATTATCGAGAGCTAAACAAATTAACGGTGAAGAATCGTTATCCACTTCCCAGGA
This sequence comes from Artemisia tridentata subsp. tridentata, assembly GCA_021014915.2. Taxonomy (NCBI): domain Eukaryota; kingdom Viridiplantae; phylum Streptophyta; class Magnoliopsida; order Asterales; family Asteraceae; genus Artemisia; species Artemisia tridentata. The sequence goes on from CP139508.1 coordinate 391,211,158, forward strand.
TCGACGATTTATTTGATCAGTTACAAGGTTCCAGTTATTACTCCAAAATCGACTTGAGATCGGGTTACCATCAGCTTAAGGTTCGGGAGGAGGATATCCCGAAGACAGCGTTCAGAACACGCTATGGTCATTATGAATTTCAGGTAATGCCGTTCGGATTAACCAACGCACCAGCTGTGTTCATGGATCTCATAAACAGGGTGTGCAAGCCGTATCTTGACAAGTTTGTGATCGTATTCATTGACGATATCTTGATCTACTCAAAGAGTGAAGAAGAGCACCGAGAACACCTCAGAACAATCTTAGAACTGCTCAAGAAAGAGAAACTGTATGCCAAATTTTCAAAGTGTGATTTTTGGATCAGAAGAGTACAATTTTTTTGGTCACGTCATTGATAGTCAAGGACTACAGGTTGATCCAGCAAAGATTGAGGCAGTTAAAGATTGGGCAACGCCAAAAACTCCCACAGAAATTTGTCAATTCTTAGGACTTGCCGGATATTACAGAAGGTTCATTGATGGGTTTTCTAAAATAGCTAAGCCACTGACCAAGTTGACACAAAAGAACCAGAAGTACGATTGGGGAGAAAAGCAAGAGACCGCTTGTCAGTTGTTGAAACAGAAACTTTGTAGCACGCCAATTTTGTCATTGCCAGAAGGGATTGAAAACTTCGTGGTATATTGCGATGCTTCACACAAAGGACTTGGGGCAGTGTTAATGCAAAACGAGAAGGTGATAGCTTATGCATCTCGTCAGCTTAAGAAGCATGAGAAGAATTACACTACTCACGATTTAGAGTTGGGTGCCGTGGTTCTCGCACTCAAGATTTGGAGGCATTATCTTTATGGAACAAAGTGTGTAGTATTTACAGACCACAAAAGCCTACAGTACATTCTTGATCAGAAAGAACTTAACATGAGGCAACGTCGTTGGTTGGAACTACTTAGTGATTACGACTGTGAAATCAGATATCATCCAGGAAAAGCCAATGTTGTGGCAGATGCACTCAGTCGGAAAGAAAGACTCAAGCCTTTGAGAGTCAGATCATTGGGAATGACAATTATTTCACCACTACCATCAAAGATCCTAGAGGCTCAGGTAGAAGCACTCAAGGAAGAAAACCTACCAAGTGAAACACTTAAAGGAATGCAAGATAATGTAAACGGTTTAGTAAGGAGATCAGATGGAACGTTATGCTTCAAGGATAGAAGTTGGATACCTCTCTATGGTGGAATACGAGAGTTGATCATGCACGAATCACATAAGTCAAAGTACTCTATTCATCCAGGTTCTGATAAGATGTATCAGGATCTCAAGAAGCTTTATTGGTGGCCAAATATGAAAGCAGAGATAGTTACGTATGTCAGTAAATGCCTTACTTGTGCTAAAGTGAAAGCCGAGTACCAGAAGCCATCAGGATTACTTCAACAACCAAAGATTCCCCAGTGGAAGTGGGAACGCATTACAATGGACTTTGTCACTAAACTTCCCAAAACATCAGGAGGTTTCGATGCTATTTGGGTAATAGTTGATCGTCTCACCAAGTTAGCTCATTTCATTCCAATCAAAGAGACTTACACTATGGATCAGCTCGCCAGACTTTACGTCAATGAAATTGTCTCAAGGCACGGTGCACCAATTTCCATCATTTCCGACAGAGATAGTCGCTTTACTTCAAATTTTTGGGAATCATTGCAAGACTCATTTGGATCAAAGTTAGACATGAGTACCGCCTATCATCCTCAGACCGATGGTTAGAGCGAGAGGACGATTCAGACATTGGAAGACATGCTCAGGGCATGTGTCATTGATTTTGGAAATGGTTGGGCTAACCATTTGCCATTGATCGAGTTCTCTTACAATAACAGTTATCATATGAGCATAAAAGCTGCACCATTCGAGGCACTCTACGGTCATAAGTGCAGGTCCCCAGTTTGTTGGGCCGAAGTTGGTGATGTACAGCTAACAGGTCCAGAGTTGGTCAGAGAGACAACCGAAAAGATAATTCAGATTCGAGAAAGACTCCAAACAGCCAGAAGTCGATAGAAAAGTTACACCGATGTTCGACGCAAACCATTAGAATTTCAGGTTGGAGACAAAGTCATGTTGAAAGTCTCGCCTTGGAAGGGCGTGATAAAATTCGGGAAGCGCGGTAAGTTAAACCCGAGATACATAGGACCATTCGAGATTCTGGAAAAGGTTGGTCCGGTAGCATACAGGCTGGAGCTTCCGTCAGAGCTCAGCAATGTACATAGCACGTTTCATGTCTCAAACCTCAAGAAATGTCTTTCAGACGAGCGTCTCGTAATTCCATTGGAAGAAATTCAGATCGATGATAAGCTTAACTTTGTGGAAGAACCAGCAGAAATCATGGACCGGGAGGTCAAACAGTTGAAGCAAAGCCGAATTCCGATCGTCAAAGTTCGCTGGAATTCTCGCAGGGGTCCTGAGTTTACTTGGGAACGGGAAGACTAGATGCGACTCAAATACCCACATCTTTTCACCGAGGCCACTCCAGAGAACAACATCAGCTGAATTCAGGGACTGAATTCCTTTTAGGGTGGTCGACTGTCACAACTCGTAATTTCAGGTCATTTTCCAAACCTCGACAATTTACTATTCATGAGTTACTATTCATAAAACACTATTTACCAATCACTATTCATCATTTCACTATTCATCGTTTTTGAAGCCAGTTTGAGACTTTGAGAAGTCGTAAAAAAATTTACTATTCACATGACACTATTCATTCCCGGAGGGAAATCACTATTCATGGGCATCATTCATCATGTCGTAAACTAGGTTTACGAGTATTCAAATGCGCGTAACCAGTTAGGTTTAGTTGCGTATTCATGCATCATCAGTAAGGGTACATCATACAGACTAGAGTAGTCTGCATATCATCAGTAATATCAGTACCATATCAGTTCATGCATGTGTTTGTGTGATTTTCATTAACGTAAGCAAAATGGTTTAATTAACGTTACCACTCGGTCATTTCTATCAACAGTAAATCAAATACTCCAGACAATGATCCTAATACATTTTCAAGCTAATTATAATGATATAGAGATTATATTATTACTTTACCCGGTGTTCTTAAACCAATCGTTACATTTTTCATTTGACGCTTATAACTCCGTCGATTTACGAAATTTCAATCCGATTATCATTCTAACACCCGATTCTTGCAAGGAACATGATTTTACAATTTTTACCACTTCGTCGTATCTCATTTCACCTCGTCACGAGTTAATTCTAGTTAACTCGGTACCCGATAACACTCAATGTATACACAAAACAACTAAACACTTACACTAATGGGACACTTGGCAAAGTTTCATCATACCCTTCCTAATTAGCCACATGTTGCCGCCCCCCTACCCCCCAAATTAGTCTAATGCATCCAAAATTCATTAATTGAATTTCCATGAATTAATTCCATACTCCACTAACTTAAACACATACACCATAAACCATTTTAACTAGCCATTTTAGATCAAACCCTCTCATCCCTTCATCACCCCAATCGGCCACAACCATGAATGCCATCCAAATCCATAGATTTTTCAAGAACAAAGCATAATCATACTCCATTTACTATCCTAGTTAAAGTCTTGTGATCAAAACCTCAAGTTATTGCACCTTTCTCATCAAATCACTCCAAGATTGTAAGTAAACTTCAAGAACATCATTTTGATCTTTTCATTCTTTTATTTACTTCATATGATCATGTATTTTCAAGGTTATACTAGTTACTTTTGCAAGTTACTTATGTTTTGATACCATTTTGTTTATAAACTATCACAAACACTAGATATATAAGTTTCACTAATAACCACATGAGATCCACCAAGGTTGGTGATTTTTAGGACTCCATGACACCCTAAGAAGGTGTATGGTAGGATTTGCGAACTTGTGGAGTTGATTTGAGGTTGTATGATCAAGATTAGAACCATAGAAATGAGTTTTTAAAACATATATATACCTACTGTCCAAAATCGTGTAAACTGGAAAACTCAGTAATTTTTGGCATATTTTGGCTTTCATATTCAGAAATTTCTTTCAAAAACGAAACCGTGGCCGCAAGAATCACTAAAAACCGACTTATAACGAAGGAGATATGATCGTTCGAAGTTAGACGACGAAAACTAATTTTCTGAAAATAAGCGTGCTGTTAGCCTAACTTTAAAGGACCAAACGAGGCGTTAGACGTGATCTAGACGACCCGACCCACTGAGATTATGTTAGTTCATGTTATGACGAATCCGTGGATATAAAGAACGTAGAAAACGAGCTTATAACGACCGAGATATACACGTTCGAAGCCGACGAACTCTATTTTATTTTGTCAACTCACTACTAGAAAAAAGGCCTTTAATGACGCGCAATGCGTGTCATAAAAGGGGTCAGATGACGCGCTTTTTGGCGTCATTGATCGACCCATCATAAAGCAATATGACACGCCTTTGGAACGTCATGAATTTATGACACGCTTTTATGACTCCCTTTTACGACAAACATTCTATGACCCTCTTTTATGACAGCTCCTTTTACACCAAACATGACCCCTGTTTTGCGTGTCAAATTCAAAATTTAAAAAAAAAAATTATAAAATTATAAAATTATTAATTTTCCAGAAACAAAAAAATCCACAAATAGCAAAAAAAACGCATTTCATATATATCAAAATAATGCGTTTCATACAACTACAATTCTAAAATTGTCATAAACCGCTAAATCATCCAAATCTAAAATTAACCGTAATTAAAACCGCTAAATTACATAGTTATCAATCCCGGAATATGAAGTTTGCCACATAATTTGCCCATTCTTCACGAATTTCATCCAAATCATCATCCGTGTATTCTTTTTTACCTTCCCCGATCTGACAAATACAATACATGATTAAAAAGGAGACGTATATATATATATATATATATATATATATATATATATATATATATATATATATATATATATATATATATATATATATATATATATATATATATATATATATATATATATATATATATGAACCTGCAATATATATATTTATCAGGACAGGCTAAGCATATTTCTCTTCATTACAGATACACATGGTATATGACATCATAATGTTCTGATGTGTATTCTGAAAGTCCATATGTGATTATGACTAATAAGAACCGAATAGTTCAAACAGAGCGTAGTTAGTTTGCAGCTAGTATTAATCAGATGCATATAATCAGATGCATACAATTTATTTATCCACAATTAATAACTGTTGCAAATCCAAATGAGTGTTATTATATCGTATATCCAAACACCCCCTTAGTTCCAAATTACCAAAAATACTTGGTGAACAACATGCAGCAGTTGTTCTTAAAGATAATCAAGCAAAAGTGTGTACCTCAGCAGGAACCATTGGAGCATTGACTGCAGTAGCAGCAAGCTCACCTCTCAGAGCTCCAACAACAGCTTCAGCAATTTCAATAGCGACTCCTTCCTGCATAAATCTCGGATATTACAGACTAATAACATAATAAACACAAAAACAAAATGCCAAAACATTTCCATATCACCTACAAACTTGAGCTTCCATGGTACTAGCACCAAGATGAGGAGTAACAGTCATGTTCTCATGTTGCACCAACTTGCTATCCTTTGGTGGAGGCTCGACAGTGAACACATCAAGTGCAGCCTGCAAAAGTGCATTTTATTATTTTGAACAAGAGCATCAAAATCTATAACACGCAACATAGATTTACAAAATGAACATGAAAGTACTAAATAAAAGTACCTGTGCTACAATTCCAGCATCAAGTGCCCTAACTAATGCATCTTCCTCAATCACTCCACCACGAGCAACATTTACTATTCTAACTCCTTTTTTCATCTTAGCAAAGTTCTCATCGTTCAAAATCTTATTAGTAGCGGGAGTCAGAGGCATGTGAAGTGAGATGAAGTCAGTAGCCGCGAGAGCTTCATCATAGCTAACCAATTCGACTCCAATAGCATGAGCACGGTCAGCTGGGGCATAAGGGTCATGTGCAATCACATGCATACCGAGACCCTTAGCACGTCTAGCAACTTCTGTTCCAACCTTACCAAAACCCATAACTGCAAGTGTCTTGCCAACAAGTGACACGCCAACATATTTGTTCCTCAGCCATTTTCCTGCATCAATCACACCGTCAATTAACGTAGCCCATACAAACCATTTAAAAAGGTAGTATAAAAATAATGTTCAATTTTTTTGCCCAATTTGAAAATAATCTCATTTCAGTTTATCCTAAAAGTGACAAAAGCAAACAGAAATTCATCATCCACAGAACTTTCTATACGGGTGTTTAGGTATGCTTATCTGTAAAGAACTAAAGATAGATAGGCAGATTTTAGTGTTTTGATGAAACAATATAATCCGATAACCACTTTATAATAAACAGTCACAAACACCCCCTAAATATGATATTGGTATGTGATTGCTTATCTAAACAGCTTGTGTAATGCTTATAAGCAGTATGATATAATCAGCCTATTGAACACAACATTAAAGGTAAATTTCTCAATTTACCCTTAACATTTTTCTTCATAACCCGGGCGTTTGGTTGGATCTTAGGTTCCAGGGTACTACAACAATAGCGTACAGGTATGAGTTTAATACCCATAAAATTATGCTTCATCCATACCATCGTAAGATAGTCTGGGTTAAAAAATTCATACACATACCGATTCCCATTCCCATCACCCTCTCTTCTCAAACCCATACCCATGAAAATTCATCCTTACAATCCCAAACAGCCCCTTATACAACCTAAAAGCTAGATCCAACAAAATCATTAAACACACCAACCATTCCACGAATGACAAATCACAAACACACACCAAACAACAGTGAAAATCTTAAACAAACAAGAACAAAGCCTCACTTTTAAACAGCCTCCAATCAGGGGCGGAGCCAGGAACTTTTGGTCGAGGGGGCACACTTTGATAAATTCATCATCTTCATCAACAACACTATATACTCTTGTAAACAAAGAGTATATAATGATATATACTCTTGTAAACAAAGAGTATATACTCTTGTAAACAAAAAGCATATCTAGAAACTAAGTCAACGAAATCGAAACCCTAAGTCAAACCTAAACACTATATCATCAACAATCGAATCAAACATAGAGTAACTAAGTTTAATTAAAAAGCTTACAGCGAAAGGATTGACTTCTTCACCGTCGTCAAAAGGATTAGGATCGTATCGACCAGCCATTAGCAAGCACTTAGTTTATCTGAAATTATTATTATACAGAGATTATTAATAACTTAATTGAAATTAATGACTTAATTGATAAGCAAATAAATATAGAGGGAGTACCTTACCTGTGTGTATTGAGTGTGTGAAAGAGCGTATCTTCAAGAAAGAGAGAAGAGGCGAGGGGTTGTGATGGTGAGAGGTTGATGGTGTTTAATGACGGCAGTGATGAGGTCGCCGGAGATGGTGGAGATGCCGGAGAAAAATGGCCGGAAAAATGTGGTGAAGGTGGGCGGCTGGATTGGGAGAGAAGATAACCCTAGTAAACTTATAATTGGGTTTTTTTTTCGGATTTTGAAAGGACTTTGGTTTTTTTGTTTTTTTGTCAAGCGGGAAAAGCTTTTGTCAATAGCGGAAAAGAAAAAGAATAAGACTACACTTAGAGATGACACGGAAAGAAAGTGTATCCCGTGTTTTAGTACATTTTTTTATGACTCTAATAATTGCGTGTCATAAGTCTTTCAAATTGTACAAGTTATGACAGTTTTTTTATGACACACGCTTTTGCTTGTCAATAAAATGCGTGTGTCATAATTTCGGCATCATTAAAGGCCTTTTTTTCTAGTAGTGACTCTAATAGAAAGTATTTTTCTAAGTATATACGTTAACATTTTTACAAGCCATTACATTGATAGCCGGTTTTCTATCTATTCAAGACACGTATGATCAAAAGTCCAATAACACGACACGAAAAACTTGTAACAACGTTTTATTTGCAAGGACGTCAAATTCATTCACAACACTTAACGTGCACTAATTCGCGACTAGTTTTGCGAGGCCGTTTTGGATATATTTGCACAAGTATGAAAAGTATTGTTTTGCGACGAAAACACTATATTTGCCAATAGAACACCAAAAAAGGATCATGGAGTGTAGTTTTAACATATTTACGCGAAATGTGGTTTATAACTTAACAAGACGTCAAAATGTATTTTCGACGATAAACATTGTTTTCAAAACTTTCGAGTGGTATCGATAACATACGTGTTTGCATGAGTAACATCATTTCATTTGCTTACCTTAGATCATATCATTCATGATAGGTCGCGGTTAGGAACCGAGCCTCATCTCATCATATCCATTGTGATCATTGTTGCTATATCATATCAGGTGAGTTTTCATAGCCCCGTTTTAAATTGTTTATTGATTTCTAAACTCTCGGGGGAGAATACATTGCACCATTTTTATATGCGGACCAAAGTATACAAACTCATTACATTGCTTAAGTTACATCATTGCCCAGATTAAAGTCCCCTTATATTATCATGAACCGTTAATTGTTAGTAAGCGAGAGTGAGTTGATAGATCTATTGAGGATGACTCCTCCGTTCGGGTTGGTAGCACCAACTGGTCAAACGAACACATTTCATTTCTGTCATATTTGAGTGATTGGCAAACACTCGGTTGGGGCATTTCATTCAGTCTAGCTTCGGGGTCATGAGCTTAGAGCTAATGTATCATTTTTATGTGGCATGGATTTGTCATACACTTTATACTTGTGGTTTCCGTACAATCATTCATTTACATAAACCTATGATCTCACAAACATTTTTGTTGACCATTTTTAGCAATGTATTTTCAGGTAATTAAGGTATCGCATGTTGGCTTGCATATGGACATCATGGAGTCGCGGAGTCGACGCGTCCCACTTTATATTTTATGCACTTATCCATCGTTTGAATTGTATGAACTTGTTTTCTGAAAACTTGTTTCACCTTTTGGGACCTAGCATTATAACTCTGAATGTTTTTAAATAATCAAACGATGTATTTTCTAAACGACACTTTAGGTCGTTCAATATAACTACAACTTTGGTGCTATGACCAGTCGTGCCCCTGAATGACTTATTCCGCTGCAAGTCACGAAATTTGGGGGTGTGACAGGGTCTTTCCTAAAATTCGCCTAATTGAGACTCTATTTATTATATATGTTGATGTATCTACTGCGTGGCACCAAAATTTTTGTGGGATAGATTGTTCATTTAGCATTGTTCTACTCATTTCTTGTAAGGTTCGATTCTTTCTTTCTACTACCCCATTTGATTGTGGAGTGCGAGGAGCGGAGAAATTGTGAGATATTCCATTTAAATCACAATATTTTCCGAACTGCACTTCGTTATCAAATTCCCGACCATGGTCCGTCCTAATGGATACTATAGAACATCCTAATTTGTTTTGAATCATTTTACTAAATATTTCAAACTTATTAAAGGCTTCGGTTTTATCACTTAAAAATCTAGTCCACGTGTATCGTGAATAATCGTCTACAATTACTAAGGTATAACGGTTACCTCCGTAACTCCGCACTGCGGATGGACCAAAAAGGTCCATGTGTAATAATTCTAGGCATCTAGTAGTGGAGACTATATTCTTAGCTTTGTGACTAGCATGTGCTTGTTTTCCCATTTTACAAGCATCGCAAAAGTGTTGGTCATATCTTAGGTTAGGCAAGTTTCTAACTAATTCCTTAGAGGCTAGGGATTGTATTTCGTAGGTCCACGAATTGTATGTGGATCTCTAAGTATCCTTGAATACTTAGTAGATGATTTGGATAAATCCAAACCAGTCTAAGTGAGAAACCCTTAACAATTGTTAATGTTAATGCGAAAACTTAACAAGAACAATGAAGAACACACACAGAGTTAACACTAACTTCGTATATTACTTTGATTTTGATTTTGTAAAACTCGTACAACTCACTTATTAAACTAACAATCTTAGGGATCCTTTTATACACCAAGGAAACCCTAATACTAACCGACTAAGAAGATATTCACGAATCTTCTATAAAGATACTTACACGTTTTGTATCTTTTCCTAACTTATCTCTAACAAACTTTCCTTACTTCACGACCAGACTTAACATAATAAGTCAACCAGACTTAATACAGACTACCAGATCTAATATGTATTACCAGACCTAATACAAAGACAGACCTAACTCTGACATATTACCAGACCTAAGTTTGTCTTCTCTTAAATCGTGTGATAATTCCCAACAATCCTCCCCTAACTTGATCTTCATGCTCCATGAACTTCAAGTTCTTCTGATTTAGCTTTCTGAGGATTGAATTTTGAACACCTTGAATTATCTTTAGGTCTTGAACCTTTCTAGCAGCTTGAATCTTGATAAGCTCTTCTGATATGGTCTTTGCAGCAACATTGACTATATGTACATCAAATTCATTTAAGTTTCAGACTATTCTCATCACTTCCAGATGTGTAACCATCTGTGAGAGGTGAATCATTAAAAATTTAATGGATTTGAAGTCTCTTTACCAATAGCCATTACCACTGGAGTAACCAATGTTTTGGTGTGTCAGACCATGGTACATTAATAACCATATGATTTTTAGCAAATCATCAGCTTATCAACGGATTTGTTAAGTCTTTACCAAAAGCCGTTTGCTTCTGGACTAGCCAATTCTTTGATGGAAAAGCACCTCATCATGGTGAATTGATTACCATTTATGGTTTTCCACAGCCTTTACCACAAGCCATAACCTTGTGGGCTAGCCAACTCTTTACTTATCTTAGATATGGTGAGTTGAATACCATACAATTTTTGGCAAATTGTCAGCCATAAACGGATTTGAGCTATCTTTACCTGTAGCTGTTTGCTCAGGATTAGCCAGTCCTTGTGTTGATAAGACAAGGTGGACTGATAACCTTTTGTTGTGTTAGTGCAAGGCACCTCCACCAAGTGAGAAGTTCCAATAATCTCACTTAACAGCTTGAAAACATACTTAATCCAGCATCGTCTATAAAAGAAATAGAAGACATTTTTTTTTAACACTAACAAAATTAAAAACAAAACTACAAGACTTAAAAATAACCTAAATGCTGGTAAGTATTTATACTTTACATACTATACAGTTTGACCTCCCCTTAAGACCAACTAGGGGTTCATCATACCAATGTTAACTACCAGATAATTGAACCTAGGGCCAAAAAGATCCATATGTAAGGTATGTAAGGGCTCAGTGATTAATCTTTCTAATTTAGCCTTACAGGATGCCCTATGTTGTTTCCCCTTGTTACAAGCCACACATGTATGATCATTTTTAAACAATTTTGAAGGCAAACCTCTTTCAAGGTTATTCTTCACAAGTTTATTCATATTTTTGAAATTCACATGGCCTAACCTTCTGTGCCACAACTTAGATTCATCCAAAGTAGCTTTTGCAATCAAACAGGTAGCACCTTTTGCAGGATTAGATGCTTTCATATCAAAACTGTACATGTTGTGTTGTCTGGGAACTTTAAGAAGAATCTGATGTTCTTCAGGCATCTTAAAGTCCGGAGTCAACACAAGACAATTAGTTTCAGTAAAAAGCACCTTATGCTGAGTATCACAAATTTGTGATATTGAGAAAAGGTTGAACTGCCCAAGTTCTTTCACAAAGGATACATTGTCAAATTCTATGTTGCCCACTATTATTCTTCCTTTACCAGTTATCTGTCCCTTGCTTCCTCCAAAAGTAACAGAACCTCCTTTGAATTCTTGAAAATCATTCAGATAGTTCTTGTTACCAGACATGTGCCCAGAGCATCCACTGTCAAAGATTCCTCTATCTCCCATATAGCAAAGTGGATGATCCTGCACAAAAAGAAGAGAAATTAGTTTCTCTTAGGAACCCAGGCCTGAGTAGGCTTGGGTCCGCCTTGTGGATCAACATACTTAAATTTCTTATTTGAACCTGATCCACTGTTGTATTGGGATTTATATTTGTTTGAATCCCAAGACAAACATGCTGAGGTCTTAACAGCAGAACCCCCATTCCCTTTTACAGCATTGGTTTTTAAAGGTTTTGCTGTTTGCTTTACAACTGGTCTTCTCACAGGTGAAGGTGATTTATAAAAATTATTTCTTTGAATGTTTGCATTCACCTGTAGCTTTTGAAATGGTTATCTGGGTCTCACATGATAAACATAACCAGTGTTCACATTAGATCTCATAGAATTTACATAACCAGTATTCACATTAGAGTTCCTAAAGCCAGACCTAAAGTTTTGTCTACCAGTATTAACATAAGAGTTAGGTCGGGTAGAGTAAAACTGTTGGGCTGGTCTGGGATTAAACTGGTTGGCATGATTAACCCTGTTAGCATTGTTCCAAACTGGTTTATTTGAAACATGACCAATATTAGCATTCATTTTCTTTTGCTCAGCCTCTCTCTTCATTCTCTTTTCATGAAAATCACAGTCCCTAATCAAGTGACCTAGACTTCCACAAACAAAACATCTTTTAGGAGCATAAGTGTAACTACTCCTAGATTCTCTGTGAACACTATTGCTTCTAGGTGACTCATTCATTTTAACAGATTCCCTAGGAGTTTTTATGTGCTGGGCACAACTAGGTTTGACTGTCTCAGGCTTTGGTTTAGTCACTACAGGTTTAGTTACAACAGGTTCACACTTCTTAACAAACTTAGGTTTAGGACTCTCATTTACTTCACCTTTTGACTCAGACTTAGAGTGATCAGAGGCATCACCAATAGATCCTTCAGAGTCATTAGATTGACAAGAAGAATACTTACTAGTTTTGTCCTCTGAGGTGGTTGACTCAGGCACTTGAGGACCTTTCTTTCCATACACAAAAAGTGAATCATCTAACTCTTCTTTTTCAAGAGGAGTATAGTCATCACTCAGTGGTGGTGGTACTCCCTTAAAGTCACCAGTCTTAACAAACCTATTATACAATGGTTTGCCCGCATAATCATCTTCTCTAGACTTAAGGATTGCCTTTTTCTCGTCTTCCTCATATCCTAAGCCACATTTTTTATTGGACTTTATTTGAGAATCCCAACATTTGAACAGGTTATTATTTGAATTGTTCCACTGATCTACCCGTTTTCTCAACTCATCCCTCTCCTTTTGAATTCTAAGGCCCATTTGTCTATACCTTTTAAGCTTTTCATCTTGTTAATATATTTTATTAGCTTGAAAGTATAGTTTTTCATTTAAAGCAGTATGTTGGTTTTGAAGGGTGACCTTTTGTGCCTCTAGTGTTTTTACAGCATTTTTATGTGCTAAAAGATTTACTTCTAGGTCACCTATTTGTCCTAACTGCTCATCACATAAAGCCTTAATATTATTATATGAATCAGTGCATAATTTAGAGCATAATGATACCTCATTACCAATGGCCATGAGAGCATGATCAGACTCCTCATTCACTCTTGGATGCTCACCCCAGTTGACTCCTCCAGCTTCCAGTGTCAATAAGCTCATCTGACTCTTTTCCAGCTTCCCTTCTTCATCTCTTTTCCCATCAGCAGGCTTCTTCTCTGGACAGTCTCTTGAAAAATGTCCATGCTTGTGACAGTTGTAGCATTCAACTGTCCTCTTTGTGTATCCCACTAGTGATTTATTGTTGAAGTTGACGGTCCTTCCATATTGCTTCTGAAACCGTTTGACCCTTAAAGCAACCATGGCAATGTGCCATTTTATGTCCATCTCCTCATCTTCAGCATCATTAATCTGTTCTAAATCTTAACTAATAAAGCTTTCATCTTCCGTTTGGTTGGCAAAGAAAGAATGGATCACCTCATCAGTAAAATTTGAAGCAGATCTTTCACTTGAAGGAGTTTCATAGATATCAGACCTAACACTACCAGGTTTAACCTTGTAAGTGCTACTTTTGTTCTGTGACACAAAAGCAATGTTTGATGAACTGGTAGATGCCTGAGTGTTGTTACTGATGTCCCTTTCAAACATCCTAAGATTATTGTATAGGTCATCAGGTGTCATTGAATCTACTTCCTCCTTTATCCTCATCGCCACAGATACATTACCCCATTCTGATGGTAAAGATCTAAGGAACTTGTGGTTTGCATCCTCATTCAAAACTGCTGCACCATGAACTTCCAGCTGTGTTAACAGATGTTGAAATCTGTCATAGCCCTTCTCCAATCCTTCAGTCTTTGAAACACTGAATGTCTCAAATTGCTGTTTAAGAACAGCCTTTTGCATCTTCTTGGAGTTTGCATTGCCTCCAAATCGTTTCTTGATAGCCTCCCACATCTCTTTAGCATCAACCATGCCATGGAACCTTTGTAGATGTTCCTTAGGAATAGCCATAAGAAGCAAGGTTCTTGCTTCTTTTCCTTCTCCACAGCCCTAATCTCCTCAGTAGACACTGGTGGCATTATTCTTAGCTGCCCATCAGTCCCTTGTGTGACTCTTTTCCTAGAGTTTCCTCTTTGGATAACCTTCCATACATCACTATCAATATACTCCAGATAATGTTCCATTTCCATGGCCCATATATCATATTCTTCTCTTTTCAGTAATGGAAGTTTTATGTTTGAGATTGTGGTTGTGGAAGGGATGGGTTGTTGTTGTGTTTGGGAGTTACTGGATTCAGGTTTTCCTTCATCTTCATGGTTTGAACTCTCATCCTCACTGTTATGGATTGAAAAAGTTTCAGTGTTGATAGGCTTTTCGGTCTCAGACATTGTGTAGGGTGAATTGAGTGAGAATAAGTTTTTTTTTTTTTTTTTTTTTTTTTTTTTTTTTTGAGGTTAAGTGTTCTTCGAACTCAGAGTCTCTCGCCTTGCTCTGATACCACTTGTAGGTCCACGAATTGTATGTGGATCTCTAAGTATCCTTGAATACTTAGTAGATGATTTGGATAAATCCAAACCAATCTAAGTGAGAAACCCTTAACAATTGTTAATGTTAATGCGGAAACTTAACAAGAACAATGAAGAACACACACAGAGTTAACACTAACTTCGTATATTACTTTGATTTTGATTGTATAAAACTCGTACAACTCACTTATTAAACTAACAATCTTAGGGATCCTTTTATACACCAAGGAAACCCTAATACTAACCGACTAAGAAGATATTCACGAATCTTCTATAAAGATACTTACACGTTTTGTATCTTTTCCTAACTTATCTCTAACAAACTTTCCTTACTTCACGACCAGACTTAACATAATAAGTCAACCAGACTTAATACAGACTACCAGATCTAATATGTATTACCAGACCTAATACAAAGACAGACCTAACTCTGACATATTACCAGACCTAAGTTTGTCTTCTCTTAAATCGTGTGATAATTCCCAACATATTTGTTGCATATTTGCGTGACCTAATCTCCTATGCCACAATGTAGAGTTTTCATCTAAGGTTGCAAGACATATTTTATCTTCCGGTTTATTTCCTAGTTTCATAACATATACGCCACCTTTCCTAATTCCTCTACCTATGACCTTTCCGTCCTTAACTATTTCGCTATCTTTATTTGTAAAGGTAACCCTACACTTATTATCACATATTTGTCCTATACTAAGCAAGTTATATGTTAAATTATCTACATGCTCAACATTTTCAATAGTTAGGGAGTCTTGAGAGATCGTACCTTTGCCAATGATTTTTCCACGAAAATCACTACCGAAAATAACATTACCTCCGTTGTATGCCTTGTAGGAGGAGAATAGCTTGCGGTTTCCCGTCATGTGCTTCGAGCATCCACTATCCTTAATCCATTCGTCGGGCTCCAAATTTATTCCTAGACATATTTCATCGGTGGCTTGAGCTACAAGACATTTTTCGTCGTTTGCTTTGTCCGCTTCATCTTTGTCGCTATCACTCCATGCTCCGCTAACAAATGCGCTTTGGTAGTCATAACCCGGTGGCTTTGGACATTCGCCAATGAGATGGTTTTGGCTTCCACATCTAAAGCACTTTCTTTTCCCGTAGTTATCATTTCTATTTCTTTGAAGCGATCTTCTTTCATCTCGCGGTTGTCTCGTGAATCTTCCTCGTCTCTTGAAGAATTTCTTGAATTCTCTTACGGCCATTGCATATTCTTCGTCTTCACTATCGTCACTTGAATCATCGTCATCACTAAGTTCCTTTTTGGCTTTTAGCGTGAGAGACTTGATTTGATCTTTCTTGCTCTTGACCATTTCCGAGTCCCTCTTTATAATTTCTTCATGAACCTTCAAGTTGCCGATAAGTTCATCAAGCGGTAACGTCATCAAGTTCTTTGATTCTTCAATAGCCGTAACCTTCGCGCGCCATTTTGGATGCAATGCCCTAAGAAATTTCCTTACACAATTTTTGCTAGAAAAAGTCTCATCAAGTGCTTTTAAACTTGTGATGATAGTGTTAAATTTAGCAAAAGCATTATCAATGGATTCCTCTTTAGGAATTGTAAATTGTTCATATTGTTGAACAAGAAGATCTATTTTGTTATCTTTGACTTGACTATTACCTTGGTGAGTGATTAGT
This sequence comes from Artemisia tridentata subsp. tridentata, assembly GCA_021014915.2. Lineage (NCBI taxonomy): Eukaryota > Viridiplantae > Streptophyta > Magnoliopsida > Asterales > Asteraceae > Artemisia > Artemisia tridentata. The sequence goes on from CP139508.1 coordinate 391,227,705, forward strand.
AAAGAGTCTCAAATTTCTTTTTGCGGTTTGACACATAAAAATCCGTTCATATTCTTTGCGTGGTAACGCATTATAAATTACCATTTTAGCCTCATTATTTTTTGCTAGTTTCTTTTTCAAATCATCATTTTGTTTTTCAAAAGGTACAATTTCATCTATTTTAGTTAAAGGATTATTTTGAATGGGAGGAAAATCACCATAAGTAATAATATGCCAAAGATCAAGATCTTTTGATTTCACATAAGTTTCGAATCTATTTTTCCAATAAAGAAAACCATCACTTTCAAATAGTGGTGGTCTTTGCATAGATTGCCCTTCTAAATATTTTTCAGATTCCATAGATCGTTTCAAGTTTTAAAATACAGTTTATTTTAAAAATCTTGTTTGACGTGGCTCTTGATACCAATTGTGGAAAACTAGAAGGGGGGTTGAATAGTTTTACGTCTTTTTAATTTTTATTATGAAAACTTTGTTTACTTTTAAAAACTTAGATTCGAATTTATGTGAACTCAACTCTTGAACAATATGAACAAATATAAGTAAATATAAGTAAGCAATGCAAGTAAGGTAATAAATATGAAATGAAAGATAGAGATGAAAAGATCTAACCGAGAGACAAGAGATTTATAGTGGTTCGGCTACAAGGACACCTTCCTTGCCCTACTCCACTCCCCGAGCACCAAACTCGAGAGTTCACAACACTATGTCAACAAGCTCCCTTATGGCGGAGAAAACCTTACACAACTTTAGCTTACACCGGCTTAACGACACAAAGCTAGATGTCGGGTTCTAATCGTAGCTAGAACCAATCTCACAACTTATACACGACTTAATCACACCTTCTTCTTCACGACTTCTTCACTATGACTTCACAACTTAGCACAACCTATGTACACTTCTACTTCTTCACACCTTCACTACTTACACACCTTAACAACACAACTTCTCTACTTACACACTAACCTATCCCAAACAATTATTCACACAACTATCTAACAAATGTACAAAACTTATATACAAATGAATGATGACACAAACAACTTAGGTAACTAATTTGCAATACTTCTTCTCTAGTTGTTGAAGGAGTATTCTTCTCTTGCACTTGAATGGAGGAAGCTTAGATCACTTAGAAACCAATGCTTAAGAAGATATGATCAAAGGAGTTTAGAAAGAATTTACAAGGTTTAGAGAGAATTTAGAACAGAAGGTTTTTTGGTGCAAAGAGGTGAGGCAAAAAATCCAGAGAAAGACCAGTATTTATAGGCAAATCTGGGAGCCTAGTGGAGCGGGGTGGTCCCCTTAACTTTAAAGGGACCGCCTTATATAATTAAGGGGGCCGCCCTTGCTGAACATTGCCCAGATTTGTCTTTTTGTGGGAAAGGTTTTTTTAGGACATTTTTGCCATTTTTTGTTGAAAATTTGAATTCATATTTTTATAATGAATTAAACATATTTATTTAATACCAAAAATATTTTTCAAAAATATATAAAATGTTTTTGACATTTTATAAAAATTTTAGTGATTAAGAAAAGGTTTTCTTTGATCATATAATGCATTAAGCACTTGTTTATTCATACCTTAAGTGCTTTAAGTTGTAGAAGTGAATATTTATAACTAAATACTTGTTTATTTGATAAGTTTATGTTTAATGAGTTTATATTTTGTGATAATTAAAACATAGAGATATGAATAAGCATTAATAATGTTTTTAGGTATTATTTATGTCAACAAATACGAGAATGGCCATCACTTTTCTTTAATGCTAAGAATATTAGTTTCAAAAGATGATAAATATTAATTGATAAAATCATAATGAAAAGTTTAAGTAGAAAACTCGTACGTGCATGAGATATTATCAATAGTAGTTTAAGAAATGATCTTAAAATGATATGATTGTGAAAATATAGCTAAATATTTACAGAAACAATAAGTTGTTTGCATTAAATTAAGATATTTTAAACCGCAAGAGTATATATTAAAAGACAACAAGAATAGTTGCATTTTGTCATTTATTATGGTTCATTCTTTCGCAATCTTGAAGAATATGTTCTCAAATGATTTTAATGAAAATTAATGTGTTGCCCATATACATGATCGATTGTCTTGCAGAGCCTAAGATTTTCCGACAATTCCAAAATGCCCAAGCATCTCGCGTATGTATATACCCAAGCCTTCCCGACATGACGTGGCACATTATCATTGGTCGAAGAAAAGAAAAAGCCAAAAGCATCTCGTGTATATATATACCCGGGTCTACACGTGGCAACTTATCACTGGTCGAAGAGGAAGCATCCGGTGTATATTGAATGTTAAGACTTTTTAAAATTAAAAAACTTACAAAAACTACCCTTTAACTTTTTAATAATTACAACTTTTTTATATAACAAACTTTATTCGTCAAATATTTAGTAAATATCTATCGAATTCTTTAATGAAAAAAATATCATTGCGAAGAGCTCTAAATTACGAACAAAATAAGCCCAATATTAACATGCTTTTGACGTACGTACGATTTTATAAAAAATGTTGAAGTTTGATATAAATATATATATACAAAAAAAAAAAAAAAAAAAAAAAAAAAAAAAAAAAAACTTTCAAAACACACTCTTAAACCACAGGGGCCAAAGACGTACAAAATTCTATAAAATAGGAATATCTTTTAGAAATAAAAACGTAAAATTTAAAACTAAAAACGTTATCCTTTTATTCATAAAACTAAAAACGCTAATTTTTTTTTATATAAAATTAAATTTTTTATTCATAAATTAAAACATTACATAGAAAATATAAAACGTAAATGTACGAAATAAAATTTATGAATAAATTTTTTTGGTTTATATAAAAAAAAGTTGCCAATTTTTGTTTTATGATTAAAAGGATACCGTTTTTAGTTTTAAATTTTACGTTTTTATTTCTAAAAGATATTCTTATTTTATAGAATTTTGTACGTCTTTGGCTCCTGTAGTTTAAGAGTGTGTTTTGAAAGTTTTTTTTCAAAAAAAAAAAAAAAAAAATGTATATATATATTTATACCAAACTTCAACATTTTTTATAAAATCGTACGTACGTCAAAAACATGTTAATATTGGGCTTGTTTTGTTCGTAATTTAGAGCTCTTCGCAACAATATTTTTTCATTAAAGAATTCGATAGATATTTAATAAATATTTGACGAATAAAGTTTGTTATATAAAAAAGTTATAATTATTAAAAAGTTAAAGGGTGGTGTTTGTAAGTTTTTTAATTTTAAAAAGTCTTAACATTCAATATAAACGAGATGCTTTCTCTTCGACCAGTGATAAGTTGCCACGTGTAGACCCGGGTATATATATACACGAGATGTTATGGGTTTGTTTTTTTTTTTCTTCGACCAATGATAATGTGCCACGTCATGTCGGAAAGACTCGGGTATATACATACGCGAGATGCTTGGGCATTTTTGAATTGTCGGAAAATCCTGGGCTCTTCAAGACAATCGATCGTGTATATGGGTAACACAATAATTTTCACATGATTTTATTATAATGCTTTTTGCACGAGGTTTTATCACTGGCAGTTAGGGTGTTGGCAATGGAGGATTGGGAATCATGGGAGGATTCTCACCGATCAATCACATATTGCCATGTGGCAGGGAAAAAAAAGGATGATTCGGAATCTTAAAGTGTTGGCAATGGAGGATTATAGAGGATTCAAAATCATCCCTTATTTTATTTATTTATTATTTATATATAATGTTATAAATAATAAAAATTATATGTAAACAATTTATTATTTATATATAATTTTATATAAGTTAAACTAATAAAAGATAAAAACAAACAATTTATTTCATTAAAAAAAAACGATAACCTACTACTCCTCCTCCCAATATTTGTCCCACTTGTAGGTGTCCGCGATTTCGGTTTTTTGTTCAATTAACACCTTTAACAACCGAGGGTTTGTGACATGGTCGTGTGTTTCGGCGTAAATCTTGAAGTCGCGCGCCTTGGTTTTCTTCCTTAAATCGTTCATTTGAAGCTCGTCTTTTTCCTTCTTTCGTTCGGCTTGTTCATTTTTTTTTCAATCAACGCCTTCTTAGAAATAGTGTATTCGGCGAATGTCTTCTCAAGATCCCCGACACTTCCCGATTCGGTGCGGCTTTTCTTGCTTCGGCGCGATTGGGTTGGAGTATTATCTTCGTTCAAGTTTGGTATCTCGAACGACTCGTCCCCGTCGTTCAAGTTCATCCCCTCGTCATTGCTCCCCGTTTGATACGCGAGCGGGTCGGTGTTCTTCCTCTTTGACGTATTCTCGCCAAGTAGCGCAACTTGTTGCCACTTATCATAATCTTTTACCACCTCCCACGCCTTCGCGTGAGGAAAACTTTTCTTCATGAGTTTTTGATAATCGTAGTTAGCCCGCTTAGCTACATCGTGATCGTTGAGCCCACTATCCTTCAAGCGCGTCTAAAATAAATATATAATAAACAACAATTTTAAAAATAATTATAAAAAAATATAATGTAAAAAAGTATAACATAAAAAAATAAATTTTACCGCTTGGATAAAGAGACCGTTGTAAATCGACATTTGTTCCATAAACTCTCGCCACTTTGAGTTTAGACTATGAAAAGTGTGTGTGGCGTCGCCTCCGTTTGCGATGTAATGCTCCAAACATTTCTTTCAAAAATTATCGCGTTTACTCGCCACCCCTTTCTTATTCTCCGTGTGATAACACCACGCTTGACACAATCGCACTTCATCGTCTTCATCCCAATCGACCTTACTTTTTCCCTTCGGATCATCTTCCTCTATTTCGTCGACTTCTTGTTCGGTAGACGAGGCTTGTACTTCAACCGGCTCCGACTCGGTTTGTTGAGTGGGAAGTTGTTGGTTGTTGACGATATGGGAAGCCAAAAGATTAGCATACGCCAACATGTTCGGGTCGTTGAGAAAATCAAGATTTTGTGGTTGGTTTTGTTGACCCGAAGCTTGACTCGAACCTTGCGACGTAGCCTTTTTCGTTGATTTCGTGTTTTTACGGGGAGGAACAAATCCGAAAAGTTGTTTTTTTGGTGCCATTGTGAGTGAAAGAGTAGAGATTTTTTTATAAAAAATAAGAGAGAAATAAAGTTATGTGTGTAAAAGTGTGAATATAGTGTAATATATATAGGTATAAATTATATATATATCTCCATGAAAAAGGGGCAACTTTCGTGTAGTTTGTAATTGGATGTAACTATTCATATTTTTTCGAGAATAAATCATTCTCTTAATAGATCTCGTCTTGTTCCTCAATCTTCGAAGAATGCGGCGTTGTATTATTGTAAGTTCCCTGTTCCAAACATTTCCTTCAAGTAGACGACAAGTTTTAAATTTGAATGAAGGCATTCCTCCCTCACATGCATTTGCAACAGATTCATACTAAGACCGGTAATCCCCATAGACACGGCCATTCTCGGCATCTTCCCTGTTGCCCCTCTTCTCAAAGCCCTTCGAGAGATTCAAGACCCCCCTTAAATAAAGTAAAGTAAAGGCAGCTGATCCCGATTTTTCTTTATTCAACTACCTTGACCATCTTCCGAAGTTCTAAATAATCTAAAGCTAAGGGGATATATATATATATATATATATATATATATATATATATATATATATATATATATATATATATATATATATATATATATATATATATATATAAACCCACTCCCAACGGCTCCTTTTTCCCCCCAACGGTCATTTTTTTTGCTTTTGTCCTTTCCCAAGCCGCGTCGGCCTCCGTGTGATTCCAAAGCCCATGCCGCTGGTGGCTAGGGGGTTGGAGGCGGTGTTTGCCGGCGGCCTCCCCCAAGCCGCTGGCGGCCTAGCAACGGTTGCCAACACCCTTAACAAATGATTTCAAAATGATACAATTGTGAAAATATAGCTAAAATAAGTTGTTTGCATTAAATTAAGATATTTTAAACAGGAAGAGTATATCTTAAAAAGGGTTAATACCTACACATGTTACTAAAGTTTGCATTGTATCAATTTTTTTTTTTTGAACGGCAACTTTTATAAGAAAACTAGGAAGGAGCTATAGCAATTACAAAGCAATCAAATAAGGATGATAGAGCCAACTCTCCCACCTAAACTTAGTTTTACATCTATATAAACTCCAATTGAAAGAACATGAAACAATATCATCAAACAAAACATCTTTACGAGGCTTTTGAGTTGCAAAAAGAAGTTGATTACGGAAGTTCCACAAGCTCCACCACGACACATAAAAAACGCCTTCCAGCACCCCTTTAATCGTAGAGCCCAACCGGATAGAGTTAAACCACTCCAACCAATCCGAGTAAGACCCAACTGGGGCCCAACTGGGGTCCAAGACAGGTTCCACCAACGACTTATAAGCCTAGAAATAGATGTGGCCACTTCGCAGCTAAAGAACAAATGAGACGTATCTTCATTCAAAACATTACAGACCGGGCAAAGAGAAGAAGGCACCTGAACTACACGTCTGATGAGATTAGACCGAGTGGGAATGCGGTCGAGGAAAAGTTTCCACGCGAAAATATTTACCTTAATAGGAATAGACTTGATCCATCTCGTAGCAGTGTTCGCTTTTGGAAGAAAAGCTTCATCCAAGCGATCACGAGTGTCTTTAACACGAAAAACCCCTTCCCCATTCAAGTCCCAAACCCATCTATCAACAGCAGTAGAAAGAACCTGCGAATGGACCATCTCCTGAACATTCTCAAGCTGAACAGCTTCTGCTCCTCCCCGAACTGGACGACGAAAAGAAAGAGATAAATCACCCTGCATTTTTGTAGCCATTGTGCAATCCTTACAATTCTCCAGAGCGTACAACCGAGGGAAAAGCACATTGAACGGGACATCACCTAACCAAGGATCTTTCCAAAAACGGGTACGCATACCCGAGCCCACTCTAAGCTTGCAGTGAGAAAGAAGATCGACTCCTTGATTTTTTAAGCTATGGACTAACCTGATAATAGACACCCAATTCGAAAAATGAAAAGAAGCTCGCGACCGAATACAAGAGCCATGCATGGCTGAAATGAACCGAAACCACAGCGAGTTATCTTGAGAAATAAATCTCCACACCCATTTGAAAAGAAGCGCTCGATTTAAAGCGTAGAAGCTGGAAACGCCTAACCCTCCATATTTTTTGGACGCTAGAACTTTTGACCACTTAACCCATGAAATCTTCCTATCATCGCCTTGACAACCATTGAAAAAATTACGACGAATAGATTCCATCACGTGTAACACAGACTTCGGTGCCTTGTACAAGGACATGGTAAAGATCGGAGTAGAACCTAACACTGATTTGAGTAATGTGAGGCGACCTCCTATGGATAGAGTTTTAAGCTTCCACTTCGATAACCGGGACTTAATCTTACCAACCGTTTCGTCCCAGGCGTTGATCTTAGACATATTACCTCCTACCAAAACCCCTAAGTATTTGAAAGGGGCTTTCATGCAAAAAATTTGATTTAGGTTACTATACTTTTTTTTTGTTGAATTAGGTTACCCATGTATACGGTTTGTTGAATTAGGTTACCCATGTTACAAAATGGTCCTTGTCGTTAGTCGGGCGTCACGGAATTAGTCCCTAGACCACTATTTTGGTTAGTTTGACCGTTTTGCGTCATAGAATTAGTCCCTAGACCACTATATCGGTTAGTTTGACCGTTTTTCTTACGTTTTCGCCTATTTATTTCGATTTTTTTTTTAGAAATTAATTTTTTTTCGAAATTAATTTTTTATAAAAAATAATTTTTTTCGAAATTAATTTTTTTATAAAAAATAATTTTTTTCGAAATTAATTTTTTTTATAAAAAATAATTTTTTTCGAAATTAATTTTTTTTTCGAAATTATTTTTTTTTTCAAAATTAATTTTTTTTCTCGAAATTGATTTTTTTTAGAAATTAATTTTTTTTCGAAATTAATTTTTTTCAAAATTAATTTTTTTCGAATTCAAAATTAATTTATTTCGAAGTTAATTTAAAAAAAATAATAATTTCGAAATAAATTAATTTCGAAAAAAAAATTAATTTCGAAAAAAATTATTTTTTATAAAAAAAAGTAATTTCGAAAAAAAATATTTTTTATAAAAAAATTAATTTCGAAAAAAAAAATATTTTTTATGAAAAAATTAATTTCGAAAAAAAAAATTAATTTCGAAAAAAATTATTTTTTATAAAAAAAATTAATTTTGAAAAAAATTATTTTTTATAAAAAAATTAATTTTGAAAAAAATTACTTTTTATAAAAAATAAATTTTGAAAAAAAAAATAATTTCGAAAAAAAAATTAATTTCGAAAAAAATTATTTTTTATAAAAAAATTAATTTCGAAAAAAAATTAACCGAAATACGGTCTAGGGACTAATTCTGTGACGCAAAACGGTCAAACTAACCGAAATAGTGGTCTAGGGACTAATTCCGTGACGCCCGACTAACGACAAGGATCATTTTGTACTTAAAATCTAACGAATGTTGACGCAAGTAACCTAATTCAACAAACCCGTATACATGGATAACCTAATTCAACAAACCGTATACATGGGTAACTTAATTCGACAAAAAAAAAGTATAGTAACCTAAATCAAATTTTTTGCAAACTTTAGTAACATGTGTAGGTATTAACCGGGAAGAGTATCTCTTAAAAAACAACAAGAATAGTTGCATTTTGTCATTTACTATGGTTCATTCTTTCGCAATCTTGAAGAATATGTTCTCAAATGATTTTATTATGATGCTTTTTGCACGGGGTATTATCACTGGTCGTTTAACAAATGATTTTAAATGATACGATTGTGAAAATATAGCTAAAACAATATAAGTTGTTTGCATTAAATTAAGATATTTTAAACGGGAAGAGTAATCTCAAAAGACAACAAGAATAGTTGCATTTTTGTCATTTACTATGGTTCATTCTTTTGCAATCCTGAAGAATATTTTCTCAAATTTACGATGCTTTTTGGATATTTGATATTTGATATTTGATACTATTTGATATGAGCATGTTATATACATGAAGCTTGATTCGAGTTGTGACTGACCCACAATCTTGAATGTGACGGCTAAGAGTTAAAAGATAACCCTTATTCTGTTATAAACTTGTAACCATTTTTCCGCTAAGTGCAAATAACTCTGACGTGGTCACGCCGACCTCCTGAAAAGGAAGGGCTTTACCCGGTTAGAATATGTATGACAGTGGGTTCAAACCATGTGGATTAGTCAGCCAAATGGTCGAAAACATAGTAAAAAAAACTCATAAAGCTAAAGATAGGTCATGCGCCTCAATCAAGACCGGATCTAAAAGGTCAAGGTGTGATATGGCCGGTTAGTATTTGTTGGACCAAAACCTGGGTAAGGACCAACCTTGCGCTCGGTTACAATTTTGCTAGACTTTGGATTATTCTAGTATAGGAAAATGATTAGGATGACAAATTTGTGTGCCGAATTATATGCCTAATAGAAAGAGACTCAGGCATTTTTTAAGGTCAATGGTAAACATAAAAAGTGAGAAATGGCCAAAACATGTGTCAAATGTTGAATGAAGTAGGCATACAAGTTAATTATAGTTTTAGGCATGTCAATCGCTACTCGTAGGCATACTGTTATCCTTTTGTAGAATAAAGGTATAACCAACCCCATACACAGCTAAAATGTCTCACAACACATAAATTAAAGCGAAAATTACTGTGTTAGACATATACGAGCGTAGAGGTGAGATCAATAAAGAACTCATATTTGCCATAGAACCAATGAACCAATCATAGTCATACATTTTTTATCTAAATTAATAAAAAACCATTTTTCACCTTTTTAAAAAAAATAACATATCTTGCAAACAGTAAATCTTCAAGCTACAAAAAATACACCATCGTGACGAGAATTAAATTATCTTTCAATAGATATGCAATTCTATATACTTTCGACGAATTTTTTTTTTTTTAAATTTTTGCCCAGAAAAATCATATGTGATTCGTAAAAATCACATATGATTTGATTTTTACAAATCACATATGATTTTTACGAATCACATGTGATTCGTAAAAATCACATATGATTTGATTTTAACGAATCACATGTGATTTTTCTGGGCGAAAATTTTGAAAAAAAAAAAGTTCATCGAAAGTATATAACAATGCATATCTATAGAAAGATAATTTAATTCTCGTCGCGATGGTATAATTTTTTTCGCGTAACGATTAACGGTTTGCGAGATATTTAATTTTAAAAAAAAGGGTGAAAGTTTATTTTTTTTATTTTGATAAAAAAAATGAATGGCTAGGATTGCTTGATTGGTTCTATGACAAATATGAGTTCTATATTGATCTTTTGTCTACGAGCGTGTATGTCTTGCGGTACCCAAACTTTTCTCATTTTTCAATTATGCCCATAAATCTCGCGTAAAAATGTTTCCAGGGGTTCCCGAGATTACGTGGCCAAATATTATTGGTCGAATTAAAATATATATATATATATATATATATATATATATATATATATATATATATATATATATATATATATATATATCTCGCGTAAAAAATATGTCCGGGCATACCCGAGATTCGAAAAAAATAATAATAATAAAAAAAAAGATCCCGCGTACATATGTACCCGAATCTAACTTTTTAAATTTAGAACTTTTTAATAATTACAAAAACCACCCCTTAACTTTTTAATAATCACAACTTTTTTATATAACAAACTTTATTCGTCAAATATTTAGTAAATATCTATCGAATTCTTTAATGAAAAAAATATCGTTTTGAAGAGCTCTAAATTACGAACAAAACAAGCCCAATATTAACATGCTTTTGACGTACGTACGATTTTATAAAAAATGTTGAAGTTTGATATATATATATATATATATATATATATATATATATATATATATATATATATATATATATATATATATATATATATATATATATATATATATATATATGTGTGTGTGTGTAACTTTCAAACGAGAACCATTTTATCCGCAAGAACTGAGAGAACCACCAAAAACATACATGCACGCCTTCAATAATTGTATTTTTGCACATATGTTTTCAAAACAACACATATGTTTTAAAAAAAACATAGTTGTTCTAAAGAATTTGATAAGAAATTCGAAATACAAAAAATTTCTTTGAAGGTGTGCATGTATGTTCTTATAAAACGTGCAACGACAATATTGCGGCCGTGTGTAAGGTTTTTGTGAAAAAAGTGGATGAGTTCATAATGATATTGAAGAACATAGGTGGATGTTTACGATTATTGATGATTTGCATGTATTTTTATTTTATTTTAAAAGGCGTGCATGTATGTTTTTGGTGGTTCTCTCAGTTCTTGCGGATAAAATGGTTCTCGTTTGAAAGTCCCCCATAATATATATATATATATATATATATATATATATATATATATATATATATATAGATTTTTTTTTTTTTTTTTTTTTTTTTTTTTTTTTTTTTCAAAAAACACTCTTAAACCACAGGGGCCAAAGACGTACAAAATTCTATAAAATAGGAATATCGTTTAGAAATAAAAACGTAAAATTTATAAACTAAAAACAGTATCATTTTTCATCATAAAACAAAAATTGGCAATTTTTTTTTTTTTTTTTTTTTTTTTTTTTTTTTTTTTATTTATATAAACCAAAAAATGTTATTCATAAATTAACAACATTACATATGAAATATAAAACGTAAACGTACGAAATAAAAGTATACACATTCATAAACTTTTTATAAGCTTTTTATAGAACTAGACATGACTAGCCCTCGGTTGAAACGTACGAAATTCATAAACTTTTTATTTCGTACATTTACGTTTTATATTTCATATGTAACGTTGTTAATTTATGAATAATTTTTTTTTTTGGTTTATATATAAAAAAAAGTTGCCAATTTTTTTTTTTTTATGATTAAAAAGGATACCGTTTTTAGTTTATAAATTTTACGTTTTTATTTCTAAACGATATTCCTATTTTATAGAATTTTGTACGTCTTTGGCCCATGTGGTTTAAGTGTGTGTTTTGAAAGTTTTATATATATATATATATTATATATATATATATATATATATATATATATATATATATATATATATATATATATATATATTATATATATACTCCCTCCGTCCCATATTAAGTGTCCACTTTCCAAATGCACAAAGTTTTAGGAAATTCCACTAACTACACTCTCCACCAATCAAATATCACTATTACTCACTAAAGTCTCTTCTCATTGGTTGAAATATTCCCTGGACACTTAATTTGGGACATCCCAAGATTCCATTATGGACACTTAATGTGGGACGGAGGGAGTATATATATATATATATATATATATATATATATATATATATATATATATATATATATATATATATATATATATATATATATATATATATCAAAACTTCAACATTTTTTATAAAATCGTACCTACGTCAAAAACATGTTAATATTGGGCTTGTTTTGTTCGTAATTTAGAGCACTTCGCAACAGTATTTTTTTCATTAAAGAATTCCATAGATATTTACTAAATATTTGACGAATAAAGTTTGTTATATAAAAAAGTTGTAATTATTAAAAAGTTAAGGGGTGATTTTTGTAATTATTAAAAAGTTCTAAATTTAAAAAGTTAGATTCGGGTACATATGTACGCGGGATCCTTTATTATTATTATTATTTTTTTCTTTCGAATCTCGGGTATGCCCGGACATATTTTTACGCGAGATTTTTTTTTAATTTTAAAATTCGACCAATAATATTTGGCCACGTAATCTCGGGAACGTCCGGAAACATTTTTACCCGAGATGTATGAGCATAATTGAAAAATGAGAAAAGTTTGGGTACTGCAAGATATATATGCTCGTATATGTCTAACAGAGTAATTTTAGCTAAATTAAATCACAAATGTCATAAGAGCGTCTCACTTCCTCATTGCTTGAAAAGCCCATTCCAGTCAAAAATTTGAAATTGAAAAAGAAATATACATTGTCGTAAAATATTAAAACGGAAAAGGTCGTATGGTCAAGAGTCTAGATTGTTCCGGGATTGTGAGCCAGAATATTTCCCAAACAGAACCGCACATATCTTTGTATAGCTGTGAAAATGCTTTGGCGGAATCAGTCTAGAACCCCATGGACCGTTCTTTTTCTACATCTCTACACGTGAATATATATGGGAACTGTTAAATAACAGAAATACCGTATTCTCTTTATTGTTTCAAGTGACTGAAACTGTTGTAATGACATCAAGAAACAACGGATCCTATATGCCATTTGCAACTTTTATAAGCTAAAAAACTTATTCTTTGTGACAACCTTTGTTCTTATGGTTGATTACCTGCATTTGTAGATGAAAAAAATAGCAAACATAAGAATTCACGGTTTATTGCCATTCCAGACGTGAAGATACTTCCAAAGAACACCAATCAGTTCAAGGTATCTTAAGATCGAATACAAATACGATGCGAAATCTAGTAGGAGTTGCCCCAACAATCGGCGGCGGACCCAGGAAATTTTCTTTGGGATCAAAAACTATATTCTACTTTATCCCAATATAAAAAAGAAAAAAAGAAAAAAGAAAAAAAAAAATCAACAAGGTTCAAACTAAAACTGGTGAAAAAGTATCAGCTGAAGACTGAAACCCCGAACTATATGAGACCCGTGCCAACAATGGTGGACCCAAGTTTTCTAACCTAAGAATGAAGTATTAACTATCATTACAACAAGAAAAGGACTATCATTACAACAAGAAAAGGATTCGTACTACTTTTACATGTTAACTTTTATTTTCTTTGTACACAACAAAATACGCATGTGCTGGCATAGTCATTGTTACATATGGGCAAACAACTGAACATGTCTTAAACTCTCATCGTGTAGGTGTTGTTTTCCAAGTATTTAAAAATGGTAGTAATACACAAAAGTTTATACATTTGTTTCTAATATATGAGAAACTAATGGAACACTGTAATAAATTCTAAATGTGCCAAGCCAGCCACTTTTGCCATCTCACCAGATTCGTGGATGTTTTTACAAACAAGTTGACAGTACATGTTCACTATCAGTATTTTCGGTTTGGGGATTCCCCAAGCCAACCCTTTATCTTGTTGGACTACATAGCATCTTTAACTATTGTACTTGGTAGGGAATATTGTATGTTTTGACCAACATAATATTCTTTAGAATTGCAAAAAAGAACAGTATGCAAGAAACTAACCATCAAATTCACGAATTCTTGCCAGCTTCATTTTTATTTATTTTTGCATTGCAGAAAACAAACAAAGGATGGTTAACACGTCTAAGCCAAGTGGCACTCGAGAGATAAGGAGCAATCATAAATGTTTGACAGTCACAGGAATAGTGAGCCAATACTCTTTTATGCTTGTTTAATTCCAACACTTTACATACATATCTACTGGCCGGCTTGTATTTTCATGTATGCAAGTATGCAACTTTATTAAAAAGGGAATATGCGATTGGAAGAAATCAAAGCAAGTTTAATGAAGAAGCTAGCATACCAGTAATTCCATGTACCCGTGCAATCTCCTCTTTTAGTAACTTTATGAAATTTGGAATCTGGAATAAAAACATACAAGAAATTGATATACTAATAAATAAATAAGAGCGGGCGAAAATGAAAGACTAGAGCATTCAATACCTTTCTTTATAATAAAGTAGAGCATATATCTTCTGAAACCTTTTTTGAAAATGAAAGTTCAGGATTATCAGAAGTTAATTAATCAGCCAGATGTCCAGCTGCACTTTTCTTTCTTGTTTTTTCATGTTCTTTTTTTGTACGAATTTGACGATTTTGTATAGACATAAAAGATTCTGAAAGAATCAAAACTGCTTCATATTTTAACCATCAAATGATTACCATGTTGGAGGCTGAGAATTCAAACCCTCCCATAGTTTTGGAAGATTCAGAAAACTAAGACTCACATGTGCATGTTCTTGATACGAGATTGATAACACTTAATAACATATAATCACATTCATCCGAACGATAACCATGTGTTTTCATCAAACACATGTGAACAGATCAAATAAGCTACATTCATAATCTAAAAGCTATTGATAATAATAATTGCCTAAACACCAATCTTTCTAATAAAAATATACTAAAGTACTAATAATACACAACACAGACTACATAGTCTAGTTGAATAGAGTACTACTGCTCATCAGTGTCGAGCCAACATTATTTCTTCGGATAATTGAGCCCACAAATCCAGACTTTGGAGTTTATTTAGGACAGTGACTGATACGGTTTCAGGAGTGGAATGAGGGAGCCACTTAGGTGGAGAGTCATAACCTCATTCGTGGACCCCACAGGCTTGCCGCCTATGTATACAGCTGGCACAGGGGGCGAGTTGCACCCTTGTTTGGTAAGAGCCTTCTCCATCTCCTTTCCTTTGGGATCTTGGTCAATTTCATAAACTACAGGGTTCACCCCAAGTTCTCGGAAGAGAATGGTTACAGCATAGCACAAGCAACATGTGCTTTTGGTGAAAATCACAACTCCATTCTCTGATGTCAATGCTTGAATCTTTTCCATCTCAAAACCTTTGGATCAAAATCCGATATTTAGATTGTGATCTGATGGTTGGGGAAGAAGAACGAGAGGGAAATGTGATTTGCTTGAAGTTAAATGCTTTCGTGTTACTTCTATTTATACATAATCAGTAAAGCTGGACTCGTTTTCTACACACAAGAAAATTCAAAAGAAGATGTGCCTTCCTTAGATGCTTGAAAACTACTAAAGGTATCTTTGAAAGATGGATACTCTTTTCGTCCACAAAATGGGAACAAGTTGAACACATATATTCGTAGTTTTAACATATGATTTGATTAAATGTTCCAAATCATGATTAACTACTAACTTAATATGTTTTAGCAACGTGTGCAAGCTCAAGACCGTGGGTTAGAGTCCTCCACATTCTACGGGCCTGAGTACTGAGCAAGTGAGCAGTATACCAAAAAGCTGAAAGTTCAAAAGGGCTGGTCAATATTGTTTCAAACAGATTCCTTTAATCAATTTATATATATTCTCAGGGTAAAAAGATTGGGAATGAGATTGCTTTCGGTGGGATGGGTGGGCTGCGATTCTTTATATTGCGCCACCAACTTGCTTACACTCTTTTGTACATGCGAATCTTGTGAGCGTGAGAGTTTGTTCACTTAGTTTCATGCTCACTGACTCTGAACTGAATGAAGTACCAAGGACTCGAAATAAAAAAAAAAGTTATTAGTTTTAAATTTCTACTTCTTAATTGAATTATTAACAGAACTTGCTCATATTAATCTCACGGATGACCAGATAAAAGCGTAGCAGTTTATAGACCAATATATGCATACTTAAGGATTCTGGTTTCTAGAGGCATGTTTTTTGTGCAAATTATATATGCGTCTCTCACACGAAGACCTGTTCACACAAGAACAATCTACCTATGTATCTATCTTTAATAAGCAATTTCCAATATGTCTTGTATCAACCTTATAACACATGTCCATAAGGGTAGATTAATATTGAAATACAATTACTTAGGTTTGTTGAAACACACAGATATTAGTATGCTTCAAAGAGAAAGAAACAAATAAAATAAAATTAAAACTCATGATGATGTTCAACAACACCAATTCAACTAGAACTGAAATGATCAGCTACATATTCTTTTTAGTCACAAGTTCTAAAAGCATCACTTTTATTAACTGTAACTTTTGGTAGTAGTAAGGGCAGAGTTGTTCAGTTGTCATGTTGACAGGAGGATAAGTTCATTGTAAATTTGTGTCAGATCATCGTCTTTTGGTTCTTTATTCCGCTTTTCCTGTACAGCCGAATATCTTAATATTGTAGATTTTAAACACTCTTATGCACGCGTTAATCACTACAATGTGTGGCCAGGCATGTATGTACCAGTCAAGATAGCTCAAAAGCCTGAGCCCAGTTGTTAGTAGTCATGTCTGTTAAATTTCTTTACTTTTACGATGTTATTAACTAAACATATATTTTCAGAGCGTTTCTAGCTAAAACCATATAGTTCTTGCTTCAATATAGTCCTTGCTTCAATGAGCATGTGTTTCCAAGATCCATTAACATGAAAGGGAATGATAATTTTAGCTAAGCCTATACATATACCGCCTGTAAACACTGCTGAAGTGGTAGGATTACAGCCTACTCATCTAAAGGCATGCTATAAATCTGCATCGTGATAGAGTTTATGAATTGTTGGGAATTGCACACCAAGTTACTAGAGTACTGTCTCGATACTAATCAGATTAAACATAAACACGTGGTGAAGATCACCTGTTACCCAATTCAATCATAAAATATCTAATATACTGAAAATACATCAGTAAGGAAACTATGTAATGAACTAAGGACTTGTAAGCTTTTAATGGTAGAGCTTAAAGTCTCGTCACTCCTTATATATAAGGTTCATTGGACAAATAAGGATAAAAGGAAGAATATAAAACATAAGATATATGGAAAGTATAAGTTCCTTTATATATTTGTGTTGATAGGGAGAGTGCTCTTGCTTTTTTGGTTTATGAACGACCAAATGGTGCTAAAATTAATTTTACATGGAATTGCTTCCGACCCATAATGCCCTCCTCGCAAAAGACAAGGGACTTAACAGTCTCGCATAATCTCATATTTTTAGGGAAAAGAAAATCGTGTGCTTGTTCATTGGATCAAATAGTAAGCGTTTTATGGTTTTGATTTGTGAGAGGCAAGAAGGGGGTGCTCTAATTTATTACAGAGATACTTTCTTAAGCAGAAAATATTTTGAGAAGCAACAAATAAATCACTTATAGTCGACTTTTAGAGGGATTTTTACGTAAGTACTTACGGTTAATCTAAATCAGTTTCAAAAAAACAAACTTATTCATAGTAACCAATTTTTTCAGAAGTGGGGGGATTCACCACGTACCTTTGCTAACTTGTGTCCATGAGATCCTTCGGTTCTTCATTTCTGGCTACATATTTGAGTGGATGTATTATTGTCGAGGGGTAAAAGATAAGAATTTATCTTATTCCTTTCCACTTTTCAGCCACTGTCTCTAGTATATTTCATACAAACCACATAATATAAAAATTAGCAGGTATTCAAGCTAAAAGAGCTACCATCATCTTAATAAATGCAAGAGCACCCCCTTCTTGTAGGAAGAAGTATATATGATTTCCTTTTAACGGGTACAAGAATAGGAAAGGTTTGGCACGACATTGTAGTGCCAAATCACAAAGAAAAGTCGAGACAAACACTTTGTCTCGACAAAGTCGACCTTTTTTGGTCGTGCCAAAACATTCGACCCAAGTCGTTTTGTCTCGACAAAATTACAAAGGGATGGGACGACAATATTATGGGACCCACAAACCAGTCAAAGTTTGGAAGTGCACTTTGGGTCGACATACCTTTTCAAATTTGGCACGATATTATCGAGCCAAATATTTTTTTATTTTTGTAAATCTTTTATTTAATTTCGTAAAATGTTTTTGTGAAATTATCTTTGGCACGACATTATCGTGCCAAAGTTTTTTTATTTTTGTTAAATCAGTTACATAATTACGAAAAATAAATTAGAAAAATACTCTTTGTCTCGACATTGTCGTGCCATAGATTTAAATTAATAAAAAATTGTTAATATTTGGCACGACAATGTAGTGCCAAATGTATTATTCACGCACTGTTCATGTGCACTTTCAGCACAGTGGGACGATTTTTTCTTTGTACTTTGGGTCGACAATGTCGACCCAAAATTTCAAGTATGCAAAAAAAAAAAAAAAAAAAAAAAAATGCAGCAGCAGCCTGCATTTCCAGGTTTTTTCCGGAAAAAACCTACCATTACACCTGTACAGCAGCAACAATATCCGCAATACCAATTCGGCAATATGATGCAATGCCAAATTACTCATCTACTATGACTTAAATTCGACAAATACGATACTAATTAAACTAACAAATACGAACTTTATACAAAAACAAACCAAAATTCGGCAATATATTCTTGTATTACATAACTAATAACAAATACGATACAAATTAAACTACGCCTACTCATACAAATTCCGACTCCTCCTCCCCCTCCTCCTCCTCACCACCACTAGCATTTAAATTAGGACCAGCAGGACCCGGGTTAGAAGTAGAACCCGGGCATGTAGTCGAGTTGGGAAAGACGGGCCGATAACAATTGTCAAATGAATTAGGGCCGGGATAAAGGTCGGGAAATGGGGGAATTGGGGGCGTTGGGGAAAATGTGGGAAAGTTAGGGGGAAACGGAGTACCTTGGCTGTTGCAGTAGCTCATAAACTGCCCTATCCAAGATTCGACGCCCGTTTGTCGAGAGCGCTGCTGTTGGAGCTCAAGTTGCTGCAGTTGGAGCTGCTGTTGGAACATTTCATTTTGCCTCCTCAACAACTCATTCTCTTGTTCCTTTTGCCTTAACACCGCCGAAACAGCCTCCTCAGTAGCATAGTTTGGTGCAAGCGGCCGATGTGCCGACCTCGATGAAGCTTTGCCGCCACCCGGCATTAGCCTGCCAACGCCCCTAAAATTTTGTCGGTTGTCACTATGGGCTGCCATATCGAGTACTTGCTTCTCAGTCATCGGCGGGGCCGTATCGGCTTTAACTTTATCCCACATATCCTTCATCTTCAACTGTATAAGTAAAAAAAAAAAAAAAAAAAAAAAAAAAAAGTATGTTAAAAAGAGGTAAATTAAAAAAAAAACAAGTAACTAAATATTAATGACACATGTTAAGAGATAAATTACTTACATAAGCCTCCTCGTTTTCTTTACTTTTAAAGACTCCCGATTTTGGTGCATGGCCTCTCCTATATGTCTCCACCAGTTCTTCATTCTGCCCGCCATTCCTAACCCGCTATACATACAACATAAAATAAATTAATAACGAGTTATATATAAACATTATATACACATTTGAAAATCAAAAAATTATAATGAGTCTTACGCGCTCGGTTCGTCCTTGTACGAACGACTTCCTCCCTTGGTAGGTTGTAGACTTGTTCTTTGAGCGGTTTTCTGCATTTTTCGCAGATCTCTCCATTCGTTCCAAAGCCGACCACCAGTCTACCAATGACTCCCACTCCCTCTCGGCTTCTGGTACCCCAATCTTTACATTTCGACGGCGGCGGTTTTTGCCTTGCCGTCTCGACATTCGGTTGTGAGTCAAAGTAATCTTTCTTCAACCTGTATTTATGTTTGCGCCATAGTAGCCGCATCTGAAGTTGAAGCCCAAGAGATACTCGTTCCCCCACCGTGTACACATTCTCCCCAACCCTCACTTGGTCCTGGCTGTTTAACCAACCCGCGAGCTCGAAATAATTCTGCAAATAAATATACGCATTTAAATAAACAAACAATTTAAATATAACATGCATATCTAAACGGTCGATAACGATAAGAATACAAATAAAATAAACAATTAATACCTCGAGAACGGGAAGTATATGAGCCTTAAGAGGCGCCGGAATCTCGCGCCACTCGCAGTCTAAGGGAAGTGGACTAACTACTTCCCCCAAAAGACTATTGAACTGCGTGGCATACGTGCCCACAGGGGTAAAGGTGCCTAGATCATTACTGTCAAAGTTGATCGGCAAAGGACGATTACCGTTCGCTTTATACGCCTTCCTTAAGGCCCGATTTGAGGTATTAACCGACATCGAACCTACAAACATAAGTTATTGAGTCGTGAAAATACAAGTAAAAAAAAATAGTTTTATCAATAAAAAACTTAAAATAAACATCACAATTTCTTACTTGCACAGTAGCCCGGCGTAGTAAAATAAGGCCGTCGTGGTGGATCACCACCGGCATCCCCGCCGTGTGATTGGGGAGCTACACACGCCATCTGTAAAATTACAAGTACAATAACACACAATTTCGTGGACCAATTAATACTAATACACACATTCATATATATGTACACATTTATTCATAACATAACATGCAATTTCATTCAAATAAAAGGAACACGTTTAAACATATAGTAACAATTTCATTCAAATTACAAATTAAGAACAATTGTCATCATCCGAATCATCGCTAGATAAAACTTCTTCAACAACAATCGTTGGGTTCACTTCATCATCATCAGACACGTCGACATCATCATCATCAAGGACATGAGCAACGACATCATCTTCATTATTAACAAAATCTGCATCTTCTTCAGCATCATTTGGTGGGGCGTCCACTTCTGTTGATTCATGATTTACACTTAAATTCGCAGACTCCAAATGAGGCAAACCAACAGACAATGCAACATCTGATGAACTGCTACCATGTATAACATCTTGATCAGAATCTACCACATC
This sequence comes from Artemisia tridentata subsp. tridentata, assembly GCA_021014915.2. Classification (NCBI taxonomy): domain Eukaryota; kingdom Viridiplantae; phylum Streptophyta; class Magnoliopsida; order Asterales; family Asteraceae; genus Artemisia; species Artemisia tridentata. The sequence goes on from CP139508.1 coordinate 391,249,067, forward strand.
CCGATCCCAGATCTTCCGATGATGAACATCTTCGACGACCTTCCAATGAGGTGGTCGTCTAGCAGGGTCTTCAAGGTAGAAGACTTGCGTTGCTTGTGTCGCAAGAATGTATTGTTGATTTCTAAAAGCATCCTTATCAGTCAAAATATGGCGTATGCCACGTTCAATGTAAGAACGCCTAGAGTGTGCCGTAGGGTTATTATTAGGGTAACAGGTGTTAGTTTTATGGACATTATTTTAGTAGTCGTATGTTAGGATCGAACTCGAGATCACGGGATTGCACACATTACGTATGAGAACTAAGTATTAGTAATTAAATGTAAATGTTATATTTGATTATTAATTATCACAAATAAATAACGGACGTTAGTATTTAACGGAAGTGACTAACGGTCGTTAAATAAAATAAGGAAAGGACTATAGTGTAAATTAGTAGCCAAGAAGGTTCCGGATCCCCTAATTAATTAAGGGCCGATCGGTTGTAGGAGTTTAGGATTCCTAATCCAACTCCAACTTGGGCTCTAAGATACTACACTATATAAACAAACCCAAGGCTCTAGTTTTTGGTTACCTCTTGTACACAAAGCTAAACCTAAAGTTTTTTTATTCTCTCCTTGCGTCTAAAACCAATCGACTTTAGTGATATATAAATATATGATATCGTACTGTATGACGTGATGATATCTATAACATGATGATGATATCTTTGACAAGATATGGACAGTACATCATTGAATTATAATATCATATAGCATGAGTATAGTACAGAATGTTTATAATATTCAATCATATGGTATAATTGAATATGTGTCGAACAGTATTCAATATTTTGTAAACAAAATATTGAATACTGTGCTTGGCACAGATATTAATGACAAGGTAAATTACATATTTTATTGCCAGCAGATCAACTGAGTGTAATAAGAATATGTGAATTTACATGTTTCTAAATTAGACGACTTAATTAAGTTATAAGTGAGACCTTGAGACTTAAAGCATGAGATGGGAAGAAACATGCTTACATTGCAAAATTGTTTGGCAAATGTAATTCCCATAAATTTAGGAGTCGGTAAATTGTTTCGCGATTATTGTATGACAAGTTACCATCTTTTGTACTTCCACTGCTAGCAGATCAACTGATGTGGTGGAACTATGAAAAGTTGGATCCTAGTTTTCAAGAAAATTAAATGGTTATTTTATAATTCCCTGGGTAGTTTTCTTTTCTTGAAAATTGTTATCGAAAATACTAAAATTGAATTTTGTAAATTCTTTTAATGTATTAATGCAACGTTAAAACCGTAAACGTGGGGCATTCTTTTAGCAGAAAGTTGATCTACACCCGTAGGGGTTTAGGCTAGAGTCAACTTTACTAAAAGAACAAACCATAGTCTACTTTCTTTGAGAAGAGTGAGACTTAAACCATAGACCTTTTCATGTATGAGAGGAGTATAATGGGAAAATTAGAATTGTCTAAATTCTAAGAAATAACTCATAGCAAATTTTAATAGTTAAGAAAATTGCACATTTTATGAGTTATTAAAATTAGAAGCTAGACTAGTTACCGCAAAATTGGTAAAAGGCAAACTAGCACACTTTGTCTAGTTGTTGTGCTTTGACCAATTTTAGATGCTACATACCATTGTGGGGATGGTAGTCAAATTAAGGAAGAAATTGCATGCCCAATTATTTCCAAGTTAATTGCATTGATGGATAGTCCATCATTCACAAAAGTAGAATACATTCTTTAGTACCTAAGTAATTGTTACGTATGGGATTACTCAAAAGTGTAGGAAAGTAAATAGCACACTATTTGCTTTTGTTGGTTATGAAACACTTATAATGTTGTCAAATCCAGTGGGAGCATTGTGTTGTAATTACTGAATAACATATTTTAATGTAATGATCTGTAATTCAGTGGGAGCTACAAGCTTGTTATCTTGGTAGTAACCCAATTATCTCTAGAATGTCTTGAGATAATTACTTTCCAATTATAGACACTTGTGGGTTTAAGGATAGTCATGGACATTTCCTTACTAGACAAGGTGGTCTTATATCTACGAATATCTATGACACAATCATATTGATCAAATAAACAAACGATTGTCATGTTGTTTATCTAATTCATGATGTTGTTTCATGCACAAGTGGGAGAAATCTTAATTGTGTGCAAGAAACAACACAAAGGAATATGATTTAAAGGATTCTCTTGACTGCAAGGTAAGAGAATTAATGTTCTAATGTGATTTATTCACATCTAATAAATAGAACACTTGGAATTAATATCTAGCGTAAGTGAGACCTTGACATAGATATTAATAACAAGGTAGATTACATACTTTCATTACTAGCAGATCAACTGATGTAATGAAACTATGTGAATTTGCAAGTTCTAAATTAGATTCTTATTAGAACAAGTGTCAATATGACAATGAGACTACTTCAAAATAAATATTTATGTATTACTGAAACTACATAAATATATGAAGTAATCTAATAATACTTCAAATTTGAATGTTTATGTATTCTTGGAATGTCATAAATATATGAAGTAATAAATTAACTTGAAATACTATTGAAACCAAATTGTGGTGTTCATGATTACTTTAGTTATGCATATTTATATTTTATTGTAAAGATATAAATATGAAGTCTTTTAATTGTTACAAGACTTATAATAAAGTAAGACGTTAACTTGTTATGTTTTTATTAAAACATATACAATAAGTCATTGAGTTGATCAATGATTTATAACGTATAATGGGAATATAAGAGTTATGTCTTCTAGTTAAGACATGGACATGAAGTGACTTGGTTAAAAGTACTTATGTTATATAGCATGCATTGGCTTGGAAATTCTATTTCACCATTAACTTGACTTAGTTGGTAAATAAGTTAGCCAAACAAAATATATTTATCTTACATATTGTAAGATTGTCTTACAATATTAATCCTAGATGAAATACATAATGGTTATGGTATGTTCAGTTAGAAAAATCAAACTCTTGTTAAATTGTTTGATTAAAAATAACTATATCTTCTTTTCTTCCAAATTGTTATCAAGGTTAGGAAATTGAGTATGCATTGTATATACTCAATTAGACTCCAACCTAGAAGATTAATAAGACACCATTTATTATGGAATGTGATGAATCACATTAAGTCTTAAAATTGAAGTTCGGAATTTGTTAAACTGCTTTTGAGTAGGTTATTAACAAACTTCATGCAAGGAACTGTCAATGTGTATTTGTAATGTCCCAAAAGAGAACAATTTTGTGTTGCTCTACTTGCTAAGTATTTATGGATAGTCTGTAAACTGCTAAAGGAAAGTGAGAGTTTTATCTTGAAAAGATAAAATTACAAGATACATGATCTTCTAAAACACACTAGCAAATGTCTTGTTGAGGATTAAACATGTTAATGTAAAATCTCAAGATGATGAAATTCTCATTCATGTATCCGCAAGGATATCTCAAATATTTGTATAATATGTTGAGGATTATGAGTTACAGGATTATGGTAAACCTGTTGCAAATATTGAATTTGGCAAGTTACTCATACTATGAATGATTAGATGCAGTCCATAAAGGTAAATTAGTTTTGGAAACTTAATTAATCTTGAGCTCTATAGTTACACTATAGAATGATGATGAGTTTCTACAAAGGAAATGAAAATGCTAGAGATTTAAATTTCCGAGTAGAAATCATAATGGACAAAGTTTGTATACATATTTAATGTATGGAAAGATTATCAAACACACTTAAGCAATTAACTGTGATTGGAATTCTTTCTAAAGAACATTAAATGTATAAAGATTATGATTCATTCTTAGTTTCATTTATATGAAATTGAGAATGGAAGATTAAAACTTTTTCTTGAGTAATTACTTGTGCGAGGACGATAAGTAATTGAAAGGAGTAATTGACTTCAAATAATCTTTAGAAGTATACAAAGTGCAATCATTTATGAATGGATTGATGCATGCATCTAGGAGATATACTTATGTTTAATTATTAAATCCTAGTTTTGATTTATGATTAAAATAAGACAGTCTCTTAATATTCCTCAAAGCTAGTGGGAGTGTTAAATTTATTTTCTTATTTCATATATGTTGCAAAACATATAGGAAGTAACATTCCATAAGCATTAAATGTTAAGCCTTAGTTTGGAATAAAACTTCATGTGAAGATTTAGAAAATAAACTCACAACCTTTGAATATATGTTTATTATAAACATAAGCGGTAAATAATTAAATTCTAATAAGAACATGATTATACTATTAGAAAGTCTAGATAGATACATATCTTTGAAAAGATATGACATGAACAAATCTAAGTTTGACACAGGGATTTTTCATGTACATCATGTTGTTTGTTGTATCATGCTTGATCAAAGATGATTTTACAACATTAATATCTAGTTGAATGTTATTAGATAACTTGGTGTAATGGATATGGTTGGATTTAGAATTAACATCCTCATCCTGGAATAGCTCCAAAATTCTAAGTATGAACCATATAGCAATTGTTGCGTAATTGATATAGCTAACAAATCTTGTAAGATTTGAAGGTATCAAACATTACACATTGGATATTAAAGTTTACGGGATTTTAAAGAGCATATTGTCGTTTTGCATACAATGATGCTAATAAGATTGAGATGACACTCAATGCTAGTCATGGTGGGATTTCATCCTAGTTAATGGCCATGTGTACTAGTTATGCTTAACTGTAAGCATAGTTGCATTTTACATTAAAGAATTAGGATACTTTAAACTATAAAAGGTTTGATAGTTTGCTTGTCATAAATTCGTGGTTGAGGATGTCACGTATTTTATGAAATATTATGTGGAATTATCAAGATAATTGATAGCACACATACAAGAACTTCATTAATTGAATTCTTGAACTAAGTATTCTCAAAATTCCCATAGATCAAAATTAGTTGATTTATGCCTTGTCAACAAGTATGTTTGACATGACTTGAGGCATAATTCATTAATTAGAATTATCATGCATTGATCTATTTTAGTGTTTGGATAATGGGATGTTATTGAACAGTTATTATTTTAATGAAATAAAATAATGGTTATGTTTGTTTATCATTTTCTTAGTAATATATCCTATATTTGCATGTTTATATCCTTGAATATATTTATATATTCTAAACTATCCGTTGCCAGTTAATGATATAGGAATATCATTAAATTAAGGTAAATCTGAGTATTGGTATAATATACTTAAAAGTATATTGATGCGTTGTCATACCAATTTCACATGATATTCAAATTATTTGAATATAGGACTAAATCCCGCCACATAAGTTTGCTTTATGGATCTTGTCATCAAGTAAGTCTTATGTATATAGTTATCCTCAGACTTGAGATACCAGATAACTATCATGCATGTAGTGCATTTCTGTGATTCAATTTAACGCTATACGTAACTGGTAGTTATACGGATTGTTTTCAGAAGTGTTGCGAAGTGCATGAGTTATGCTCGTAGTCAAGATAGAATTTGTTCCTTCAAATTGTTTGAAGTTTAATACTGCTGGGCCCCTCGTAGGATTGGTAAGATGTATGTGTGGCCACACCCAAGATCTCCTTGAATAGTTCAGAAGATTTGGTAATCTTATTTAATCATAACCAACGAGAAACAGAATTATTAATAAAGAATGACTTATATCCATATCTTTATTAATGTGGTATTAGAAACAAAAGGATGCCTATGATGATTTATCATCGAATGGTTTTTCCAGGAGAACCACCACCCGAGTTGTTCTGGGGGCATTGGCGTGTTGCTAGACGCTAACCAATGTCATTACACTTTTAATAGATTTTCAAGTGGGAGCTGTTAGAGTTTTATTGGAAAAATATTATCATGTACGACTAGATTCGAACTCAGGAGCGAGGGATTGCACACTTTACGTATGAATGACTAACGTAAATAATTAATATATATAATAGTTATGTATTTTAATTATTTGGACACGAAATGATAACTGACGGACGTTAAGTAATTAATGGAATTGACTAAACGACTGTTAGAAAATAAAGGAGGGACCATTAGTGTAATTAGAGGCTCAAGAAAGATCTAGAACCTCATAAGGAGGTTACCACCGATCGGCCCAAAGGGTTTACAACCCTTAGTCGACTTTCTTATGCTCCAAGAATGTTACACTATAAATATAAGGATTTTTTCATGTGCAAAAGACTGTCACCAATAGTTACTTGTCCTTTGCTTTTGAAAAAATACAATTCGACTGTTTCACAAAAGTACTTGTCCTTTGCCTTTTAAAACCACAGTCGATTGACTTTTGATACCTATCAATCACTGGTTTTATTTTTAAACAAAAATATAGTTTTGGTTTAATCCGTGTTCAATCACTAGCATCATTCGTTAGTCGAATAATAGTACGTGTGTTCGAGAACTCGTTAATATCTTATTTTAGATATTAATCTTGGATTGTGGAACAAAAATTGTAGGGGGTTCCACGTTAATCCGTTTGATTGAGCCGTTATAACATGTAATTAATTACCGAAACCACATAAAAATCAAATCCTGTTTGGATTATACATGTTTATTCGATTAGGGTTTTATTTTTCCAACTCAAACCCTAATTTTTAATAAATGTCGATTTGTTTTTTTATTTAGGGTTTGTGTTTTGGTTAATTAATTTGATTAGAAACCCTAGGTTTATAACATGTTTATGTGTAGTAAAGTGATCCTGTGCAATATGCTAATTGTTAGGTAGAACCCATGCAAACGTGCATGTTTGGCATGAGTTCTTGATTGTTTTATTTGTTGTCACATATAAGTTAATTAATAGATGTTGAATTGGGGAAGACTCCAATTAATTAAGTAATCAATTATGTGCTATGTGATGTAAATTTGATTAGGACTTACGCAACCAAACTTGTTTGGTGTATGTGGTCCATTGGTACCATTAGCTCGAAAACCAATGGGAGTCTTAATCAAATATACACATATTAAACCTAGATTGATTATTAATAGGATATTGAATTAATATGCATGTGGCTACATGTTTTCATAATTAATTGTTAAGTTATGTGGTATTATTTAGTTGTTCTTATTTATGTTAAAACTACTTGTTTGTTTAATTGTTGAGACATGTTTAAGCAAAGGGTATTTTTTTTAAATAAAAGTAAAACGGACTAAATAATGGTGAAACATAAGTAATAAATTATGAATCTTGCAAAGTCTTATGTGCCAATAGTGGTTCGCTTCGCACGGTAATTTGCTCCCAGGCGAGACTAGCAAGATTATACTTTATTACATAATTTTTAAGACTAAAGTCATAAACTTTTAATTGATTGATGTAACTGTACAAATGGTCGAAGCGGCGGACCTAATTTGACAAACTAAAAAGTGAGTTCTAGGTTGGTTCGCATTAAATTGCAACCTTAGAGGGGCACGGTTTTAACCAGCTTCGGCGGCTGTCGCCCCTACGCTCGCCTGTGCGTCAAATTAGACTTACCAAGTACACCATTATATGTACGAAGCATCTTAAGGCAAAGTTGTAAGTTTCTCAACGCCTCATATTAAAATCTTGATGACTTAACTCTTAGCTTAAAATTGATAAAAAGGTTTTGAAAAACTTTATGATACGAAGATGTATGCATGCTTCTTCGTACATATTTTGATTGAAACATCAAAATTGATTACCCTTTTAAAAATTAAGTCTATGCCATCTAGTTAAAGAACACTTGAAGTTGTTATTTAGTCATGTGAGAGCTTGGACTAAATTTCAATGAAAAGGTAAATTGCATAATCTCATTGCTAGCAGATCAACTGATGTGATGGGATTATGGCGATTTGCAGTTTTTTATTTAGACGACTTAAATTGAGTTAAGTGAGAGCTTGAACTCAAGGCATAAGATGGGGATAAAACATGCTTATGTTGGAAATTGTTTGCCAATATAAATCCCATTGATCTAGGAATTGGAAAATTGTTTGCCAATTATTGTACGACAGATTACCTTGTTATATACTTTCATTACTAGCAGATCAACTGATGTAATGAAACTATGATAATTTGGATCCTAGTTTTCAAGAAAGTACTATGGTTATATGAATATTTCCTTGGGTATTTTTATTTTCTTGAAATTTGGTATTATCGAAAATACTAAAATTGAATTTTGTAAATTCTTTTAATGTATTAATGCAACATTAAACCGTAAACGTGGGATATTCTTTTATTAGTAAATTGATCTACACCCATAGGGGTTTTTGGCTAGAGTCAATTTTACTAAAAGGATAACCAAGTCTCCTTTCCATGAGAGAAGTGTGAGACTTAATCCTATTCCTTCTCATGAATGAGAAAGATATGATAGGAAAATTAGAATTGTCTAAATTCTAAGAAATAACTCATAGCAAACTTTAATAGTTAAGAAAATTGCACATTTTCTGAGTTATTCAATTAGAAGCTAGACTTATTACCGCAAGATGGTAAAAGACAAACTAGTATATTTTATCTAGTTATTTTGTTTTGACCATTTAAAGGTGCTACATACCATTGTGGGGATGGTAGACCTATTTAGAAAGAAATTGCATGCCCAATTTTTTCAAGTTAATTGCATTGATGGATAGTCTATCATTTATAAAGTAGAATACATTCTTTTAGTACCTAAGTAATTGTTACGTATGGGTTTTCTCAAAGGTGTAGGAAAGTAAATAACACATTATTTGCTTTTACTGGTTATGAAACACTTACAATGTTGTCAAATCCAGTGGGAGCATTGTGTTATAATTACTGAATAGTGAATTATTGTAATGATCTGTAATTCAGTGGGAGCTACAAGCTTTGTCATCTTGGTAGTAACCCATATTATCTCTAGAATGTCTTGAGAAAATTACTTTCCAATAGTAGACACTTGTGTTTTAAGGATAGTCATGTACGTTTCCTTACTAGACAATGTGGTTCTATATCTACTTATTATGATTATATCTATGACACAATCATATTGATCACATAAACAAACGAGTGACGTGTTGTTTATCTGATACATGATGTTGTTCCATGCACAAGTGGGAGAAATCTTTATTGTGTGCAAGGAACAACACATAGGAATATGATTTAAAGGATTCTCTTGACTGTAAGGTAAGAGACTAATGTTCTAATGTGACTTATTCACATCTAATTAATAGAACACTTGAAGTTGTAATCTACGTCATGTGAGAGCTTGGACTAGATTACAATGGAAAGGTAAATTTCATACTTTCATTACTAGCAGATCAACTGATGTAATGAAATTATGTTAATTTGCAGTTTCTAAATTAGATACTTATTAGAACAAGTGTCAATATGAAGTAATTGATTAACTTGAAATTACTAATGAAACCAAGAGATGGTGTTCATAATTACTTTAGTTAAACATGTTTATGATTCATTGTAAAGATATAAACATGAAGTCTTTTAATTGTTACAAGACTTATAATAAAGTAAGACGTTAACTTGTTATGTTTTAATTAAGACATATACAAGAAGTCATTGAGTTGATCAATGATTTATAACGTATAGTGGGATTATAACAGTTTATGTCTTCTTGATTGAGACATGGACATGAAGTGACTTGGTCAAAAAGTACTTATGTTATATAGCATGCAATTGGCTTGAAAATTCTATTATACCATTAAGGTGACTTAGTTTGTGAATAGATAAGCCAAACGAAATATATTTATCTTATATATTGTAAGATTGTCTTACAATATTAATCCTAAAGAAATACATAATGTTTATGGTATTTTCAGTTAGGAAAATCAAACTCTTGTTATATTGTTTGATTAAAGATAACTATATCTTCTATTCTTTCAAAAGTTATCAAGGTTAGAAAATTGAGTATGGATTGGATATACTCAATAAGACTCCAACCTAGAAGATTAATAAGACACCATTTAGTTATGGAATGTGATGAATCACATTATGTCTTAAAATGAAGTTCTGAATTTGTTAAACTACTAATGAGTAGGTTTTAACAAACTAAATGTCAGGAACTGTTAATGTGTATTTGTAATGTCCCAAAAGAGAACATTGTATTATTGCTCTATTTGCTAAGCATTTATAGATAGTCTATAAATTACAAAAAGCAAGTGGGAGTTTTTATCTTGAAAAGATAAAATTACAAGATACATAATCTTCTAAAACACACTAGTGAATATCATGATGAGGCTAGACATGTAAATGTTTAAACCTCAAGATGATGGAATTCTCATTCATAGATCCGCAAGGATATCTCAGATATTTGATCAATATGCTGAGGATTATTATATGATGCATTACCAAATATTGAATTGGGTAAATGACTCATACTATGAATGTTAAAGATGCTATCCATAAAGATAATTAATTTTTGGAAAATTGATTTATCTTAATTCTCAATAGTTAGACTAGAATGAAGATGAGTTTCTTCAAAGATAAGATAACCCTAGTGGTTTGAATCTTTGTGTAGAAATCATATGGACTATATTGTACATATTTTAATGCATGTCTTATAACAAGATTGTTAATCATACTTAAGCAATTAACTATGATTGAATATTCTTTTCTAAGGGCATTAAATATACAAAGATGGGAATATCAAAACTCTTTCTTGAAGTGATTACTTGAGCGAGGACGGTAAGTAATCAAAAGGATTTTGAATTCATAATAATCTTTGGAAATGTACATAGTGCAATAATTCATGATTGAATAAATGCATGCATCTAGGAGATAATTCTTATGTTTAAATATTAAATTCAAATTTTGAATTGATAATTAAAATAAGATAATTCTTAAGTATTCCTAAAAGCTAGTGGGAGTATTATGTTTACTTTCTTAAATAATATATGTTGGATGACATATAGGAAGTAACATTCCATATAAGTTAAATGTTAAGTCTTAACTTGGAATGAAACTTGAAAGGTTTAGGAAGAAAAACATATAACCTTGGAATGTGTGTTTATTATTATAAACATATGCGGTAAATAAATCTAATAAAACATGATATATCATTTAGAATGTCTAAATGGATACATATCTTTTGAATAAGATAGAACATGAATAAAATCTAAGTATGACTCGAAGATTTTTCATGAACATCATGTTACATAAATGAATTGTTATAAGATGTTATAACAATGTTGATATCTAATTGAAAGTTATTAGATAACTAATGTAGTGATTATTCTAATAAGATATGTTTGAATATAGAATTACATCCTCAGCCTGGAACAGATTCCAAATTCTATAGATGAACAATTTGTCAATTGTTGTGAAAATTGTCATAGCCAACAAACTTGAAAGTTTGATAGGCATCAAACATTACACAGTAGATATTAAGGTTTACGGAATTTCAAAGAGCATATGGTTGTTGGTATACAATGATGCTAATGAAATTGAGATGACACTCAATACTAGTCATGGTAGGATTTCATCCTTGATTAATGGCCATGTGTACTAGTTATGCTTTACTTAGAGCATAGTTGCATTATACATTAAAAGAATAAGAATACTTGAAACTTTAAAATTGTTTGAAAGTTTGAGAATCATAAATTGGTGATTGAGGATGTCACACTTTATGAAGTATTATGTGGCAACGTCAAATTATTTGAATTCACACATACAAGAATTTCACTAGTTGAATTCTTGAGATAAGTATTCTCAAAATTTTGATAGATCAAGTTGGTTGATTTATGTTTTGTCAACAAGTATAATTGTCATAGCTTGAGCCATAATTCATCAACTAGAGTTTCATGCATTGATCTATTTAGTATTTGGATAAAGGATATTGTAAACATTTATTATTTATTAATGAAATAAAGTATTGGTTATGTTTATATTCATTATTTAATATTGTTGTCCTATTTTTGCATGTTTTAATCCATGAATAACTTAGTTATTCTAAATGTCCGTTGTCAGTTAATGATATGGGAATATCATTATGTTAAGACAAATCTGAGTTTTGGTAGAATATACTTGAAAGTATATTGATGCGTTGTCATACCAAATTCACATGATATTCAATGAATTGAATATAGGACTTATCCCAACTACATGATATTACTTATGGATATTTCTAAGTAAATCATGAATAGTTATCCTCAGAATTGAGATACCAGATAACTGTTGTGAATGTAGTGCATTCTGTGGAACAATTTAACGCTATACGTAACTGGTAGTCATAAGGATTGTTTTCGGAATTGTTGCAAAGTTCATAGGTTATGCTCGTAGTCAAGATAGAATTTGTTCCTCCAAATTTATTTTTGGAGTTTAATACTGCTGGGCCCCTCGTAGGGTTGACAAGATGTTTGCGTGGCCACGCCCAAGATCTCCCCTGAATATGTTCAGAAGATTTGGTAATCTTGCTCAATCATAAACAATGAGAAACAGAATTTTGAATTAAGATAATATCCATATCTTTATTCAATGTAGTATTAGAAACAAAAGGATAATAATAATGATGAATCATTAAAGGTTTTTCCAGGAGACCTACTCGAGTTGTACTAGAGGCATCGGCGTGTTGCAAGACGCTAACCGATGTGATTACACTATTAAAATATGTCCAAGTGGGAGCTGTTAGTTTTATGGACATTATTTTAGTAGTCGTATGTTAGGATCGAACTCGAGATCACGGGATTGCACACATTACGTATGAGAACTAAGTATTAGTAATTAAATGTAAAATGTTATATTTGATTATTAATTATCACAAATAAATAACGGACGCTAGTATTTAACGGAAGTGACTAACGGTCGTTAAATAAAATAAGGAAATGACTATAGTGTAAATTAGTAGCCAAGAAGGTTCCGGATCCCCTAATTAATTAAGGGCCGGTCGGTTGTAGGAGTTTAGGATTCCTAATCCAACTCCAACTTGGGCTCTAAGATACTACACAATATAAACAAACCCAAGGCTCTAGTTTTTGGTTACCTCTTGTACACAAAGCTAAACCTAAAGTTTTTTTATTCTCTCCTTGCGTCTAAAACCAATCGACTTTAGTGATATATAAATATATGATATCGTATTGTATGACGTGATGATATCTATAACATGATGATGATATCTTTGACAAGATATGGACAGTACATCATTGAATTATAATATCATATAGCATGAGTATAGTACAGAATGTTTATAATATTCAATCATATGGTATAATTGAATATGTGTCGAACAATATTCAATATTTTGTTTACAAAATAAGTTTTGGTTTTAACTTGTGATAAATAACTTGCATATTATTAGTTCGGTTTAGTGCGTGTGTGCAAGAACGTGATATAATCACACTATTGATTATATCTTGGATTGAATTGCAAAACTTGGTAAGGGGCAATTCCAATAATCCTATTAACACAATTAGGGTTCTTCATAATCTATATTGCTCAAGTTTGATTCTTGTTCGGGCTAGAATCAATAAGGTATGTTCACTTTAAATATTCGGTTTAATTATTTATGTGTTATATGTATCCTAATTGCTTCCGCTATGTGTACTTTGATGTTTTGGTTTATTAATATGGTGGTCATGATATAATAATTCCAACAACAGGTGTCGAACCATAAAACCCGAAATAACACAACCTTTCGGTCGCCCAAATAATCGAGCTCCAGAATTTCCTCCAGTTGACCATAATACATTTCTCCATCAGGCGCGGGTGTTGAAACTCCACTGCATTGAGTGGTATGAAGTTTATCGCGCTCATGCACCAAAAAACTTTACACCGTTAACTATGCAAGCGGGGTATGAAAATGCACACGATGAAGGTCCACATGCCAAAGAGAATAACTCGGGACTACAGCTTGGGTCTTTTGCCATGCTCTTTTCACGGATCTACGAAAGATATACAAACAGATTCAGATGAGCTAAAACTCTGGACTACAAGGTAATATATCTAATGTGTTTACCTTGTGATTGAACCAGAGAGGAAAACTTGTTTCCACGCTCTTGTTAGGAAATTCACTGCAAAAGTTCATGATATTAGAATAAGTCATCGAAAACAAATAACTTAGCAAAAAAAGGGTTCTTCAAAATATAAAAAAGAAGAAACATACTCTTTGTACGCCTGGATGTCTGCGTCGATTTCAGGACTGTTGTTAAGTACAAACCATACAACTGCCTGCATAACATCTGGCTTCATCCGAGTATCTACACATCTACCCACCGGTTTGCATACTGACTGGAACACCTGGAATTTATCTGGTTGTTCAGGTGCACCGTCGTCATTTCTGTCAGGACGATTAAATCTCGTCTCGACATCCTTAAGATAACGCGAGCAGAAAGTTAACGCTTCTTCTGCAACATAACCCTCCGCTATGGAACCTTCAGGTCTGGCTTTATTTCGGACATAATTTTTCAGCTTCTTCATTTATCTTTCAAATGGATACATCCACCTATAGTAAACAGGGCCACCTAGAATAGCCTCATCTGGTAAATGCATAACCAAATGAATCATTATGTCAAAAAAAAAAAAAAAAGCAGGGGGGAATATTTTCTCTAATTTAATCATAACATCGAGCATTTGTTTTTTAGCTTTCTCCATGTCCTGCTGCGTTAAATTTCGAGCACAAATCTGCTTAAAGAATAAGCAGAGCTCGATTAATGGGGGTGAAATATCTTTGGGTAAGTATTGGTGAAGTCCATAAGGAAGTAACCGCTGCATCATAATATGACAGTCATGAGATTTTAGGCCCGTTATGTTGTTATCATCAGCGGTCACTTTTTTCTTGAAGTTGGATCCAAACCCATCGGGAAGTCTAACTCCTTTGATGAATTGACAAAACCGTTTTCTGTTTTCTGGTGTGAAAGAGTACTTTGGATGAGGCTTATCGAACTTCTCGTTTCCTTTATCAACGAGCCACAACTCTTTTCGAACTCCCAGAGTTTTCAAGTCTTGCCTTGCCTTTAGCGTGTCTTTGGATTTATCGTTCATTAACAAGGTATTAAGCACACTCTCAAACACGTTCTTTTCAATGTGCATGACATCGAGATTGTGCTTTAGTTGAAGAACGGACCAATACTCCAGTTCGAAGAAGATAGAACGCTTACTCCAATTCAATTCAATTTCTCGATTAGGTTTAGGGTTATTTTTAACAATACGTGGATGTTTACCGAGACACGTTTAAAGACTTTACTAATTTGAATCATGATTTCTTCATTGGTAAAGTTTCTAGGAGGATGCCCATTTTCAGGTTTACCATGGAATTCTTTTTGTTTCCTCCTCATTGGATGGTTTACGCGTAAGAATCTTCTATAACCAACGTAAGCGAATTTATTCTTCACAGGAAGCGAAGGAGTGTCCTGCTTACATGTTGGGCATGCATAATAGCCTTGTCCAGTCCACCCAGACAAACTACTTCGAGCTGGAAAGTCATTTATGGTCCATAAAACCGCCGCTTTCATGTTGAAATGAGTACCCGTAGCAGCGTCTAAAGTCGGCACACCTTTCCATAATTCCTAGAATTCTTTGATCAAAGGCTGCAAGAAAACATCAATGTCCTTTGCAGGTGATCTAGGGCCGGGAATTAACATCGTCAACATTAAAGAAGTCTCTTTCATACACATCCATGGGGGTGTGTTGTATGTTGTCAATATGAACGGCCACATGCTATAACCTTGACTCATGTTGCCAAACGGATTGAAACCGTCGGCAGCCAACCCTAATCGGACGTTTCTAGGGTCACAAGAAAACTCGGGTTTCATTAAGTCAAAATCTTTCCACGCTTTACCATCACACGGGTGATTCATCTTACCGTTTTCCTTAGACTGTCCAGTAGCATGCCAAGTCATCCACTTTGCGATGTGTTTTGTGTTGAACATACGTTGTAGTCTAGGTGTTAACGGAAAGTAACGCAACACCTTGTTGGTAACTTTCTTCCCCTTTTTCTTTAGGTTTTTCCATCTACTCGCGTTGCAGATTGGACAATTTTGCAGACTTTTGTTCTCATCCGATCCCCAAAATAAAAAACAATCATTTATACAAGCATGGATCGATTCGTATCCTAACCCGATATCTTTGTATGTCTTCTTGATTTCATAGTATGACGGTGGGAAGTTGAATCCATTCTTAGGGGGACATGCCTTTTGCAAAAGATCTAGAATCATGTTAAACCCTTTATCTGGTATTTTACATAATACCTTGATGTGCGAAAGCTCTGACGTAAAGTTCAGTGCAGTCATATCACAATTGGGACCCAACATTTGGGTGGACCTAGCAAGTAACTCTTTGTACTTGTTATTAATGTTAGGACACGTTGTTTGAGCTGGTTGAGAACCTTTTGTTTGAGCTGGTTGAGAACCTGTTGTTTGAGATGGTGGAGTTGGGTCATTATTTGCAGAAATATCTTGAAAGAATGCATCCATGTCAATGTGTTCAGGTGAAGGTGGTTGTGGTGTGTTGTTTACTACGGGTGGATAAAGCGGTTCACCGTGATAGATCCAAGTGGTATAACTTGTGTCAAACCCGTATTGTGAAATGTGTGACTCAAGAGTTTTGAGAGTATGCGGTTTATTCCAAGCGTTACCACAACGAACACATGGGCAAAGAATCTTTTTTGTGAAGGGGTGTAACAATGGCTCACAATACGCGATGAATGCAAAAAGACCATCTAAAAACTCAGGGGAATTACGGTTGGCTATAGTGGTCCAAGTCTTATCAATTGTCATGACTGCGTTGAAAAAAACAGTTTCAAATAAATGAACATACATATATATACATATGCAAATAAACACATTCAAACATGAAAAGGCGTAATTATGAACTGTTTTGACTACCTAGTGCAACTATGGAAGGCAATCCTAACCCACATCTTTGAATGCCTCGTCTCATATATGAATGCGTATAACCGATTTACTATTTGAAAAAAATTCGGCAGCATTTCCCCTCAACTCCCCAAATATGTGCATTAAAGACATATTCGTAGGAGTGAAAGGGAAATACTGTCGAATTTCTCTCAAATAGTAAAACAGTTATACGCATCCATATCATAAATGAGACAAAACATTCAAAAAGCAGCCCCAAACAGGGGACTTTACGAAATTAATTTCTAATAAATTAATTTCGGACGGGTTTTCTATAGGATGATTAATTCCAGATGGGGGTTGTCCGAAATTAATCACTAAAATCCTAAAAAAAGTCACATAAGTCTAACAATCACAATAGCATACTAACTAAACGACATATTCACAATACAATAATACATGACTAAATGATACTATGTCAATCAATGAATGACATAAACATATATAATAACAAGGAAATTAATTTGACAATTCAAATTGACGCAGTGTTCATTACTTCATATATAACCAAACACAATCCAATTATTAACTCATAGAAACAAGAACGTGCAAAAAATTAAAGCATGTATCTCACATTCACATATAACCAAACACACTCCAATTATTAACCAAACGCATTTTACTAAAAAAACGCAACCATCAAAGGAATTAAATTATATACCTAGTTCACGACTGAAATAAATGAAGAGAAGAAAAGAGAAAAAGAGGAAAGGTTGCTGTCACGACCCGGCTGTCCCGACCCGGCTGTCCCGACCCGGCTGTGGTGCTACTGCTGTCCCGACTCTCCCGCGACAATCTCGTAAAATAAACAACCTAAATTAAACAACCAAACTTAAATTAACCAAATTAATTAATAAAAAAATTTACGACGACATTGTCGTCCCAAAATACATTAACACAATAAAAAAAAAAACACCTTTAAACTACCTATACGTGGGGCGGCTGTGGTGGTGGAGCTCGTGTGATGATGGTTCACGGCGGTGGTGCCATCTACACCAAAACAATTTTCGGCCGATCACTACACCAAAACAAATTTACTTAACAAACCAAAATAAAAATAAAACAAACAAAAATTAAAACAAACAAAAAAAAAATTTATACAGTAAAATATATATATATATATATATATATATATATATATATATATATATATATATATATATATATATATATATATATATATACGGTTAAAAAAAATAATACTCCTTCCGTCTCAATTTATTTGTCAAGAGAGAGAAAACACAAAGTTTAATAAAAGTGGGGCCACTTTAATTTTCAACCACTAAAATGGAATATTCCTCCACTAGATTCTCTAGTTTTTACTAAATAAGGAAAGTGGACAATTAATTTGAGACATCCATAAAAGGAAATATGGACAAATAAATTGAGACGGAGAGAGTAATATACCTTTTAATCAAAGAAGAAGAAGAATGTGGTGTTGAAGGTGGTTGTGGTGGTGTCCAATGTGGTGTTGAAGGTGGTTGTTTTAGTGTAGATGGCACCGATCGGAAGTTTTTTTTTTTTTTTTTTTTTTTTTTTTTTTTTTTTTTTTTTTTTGTGTGTGTGTGTGTGTGTGGTTAAAGTGTGGAGAAGAAGGTGTTGTAGGTGGTTGTGGTGGTGTTGAAGGTGTTGTAGGTTTGATGAAGAAGCAGTGGTGGTGTTGAAGAAGCACCGATCGAACGCTTTTTTTTTTTTCTTGTTAAAGAGTGTAGAAGAAGCAGTGGTGGTGTTGAAGGTGGTTGTGGTGGTGTTGAAGGTGGTCAATTAATCAAAGCTAGAAGAAGCAGTGGTGTTGAAGGTGGATGATGGCTGCGTTTTTTTTTTTTTTTTTTTTTTTTTTGGTAAAGTTTTGGTAGAAGAAGCAGTGGTGTTGAATGATTGATCAAAATGGCACGACATTTTCGTGCCATTTTGCTTCCTTTAACCTTTTTTTTTTTTTTCCTGTTGACCAAAATGGCACGACAATGTCGTGCCAAATTGCTTCCTCTATTATTTTTTTTTTTTGCGGGTTGTTTTAATTTTGGTGAAAATATTTTGGTGGTAAAAATATGGCACGACATTGTCGTGCCATATTGCTGACTGTATTTTTTTTTTAAATTCTTTTCCCTTTATCTTATAAATTAAAAATAATTAATATTAAATAAATTTAAAAATAATTTAAATTTGTTATAAATTATTTAAATAAATTAAAAATGATTTAAATTAATTATAAATGAATACATTAAAAATGATTTAAATTAGTTCATAATAGTCGAGATCAAAGTAATCTATAGTCTAAATCTCATCCACTCTTGAATTGTTATGGCATAATACACATTCATAAGAAGGTGAGGGCCTCATACTTATCTCAATGTTGAAAGCAACCCCAGAACCAATCACATGGACTTTGAATGTATTTGTCGACTTTTTAATTTTTTCGGTATTTACTTTTCAACTTTAACCTTAAGTATATATTAAATAAAATTACTTAAATTAAATATATCTTTTTTTATTTTATAAAAGTATTTAATTTTAATTATATATTAGAAAAGTTTTAATATTTAATTTTAATTTTAATTAAATTAACGACATCAACCTCACTCTATAGAAGTAACTTGCATTTAAAGATAATATCTACCCGTTGCTCCTATATAATCTTTCCCTTTGCTAACCTTCGCTTGTTTCGTTTGAGTCTGTATGAAACGAGCCGAGATGTTTAACGAATGAGCCGAGATGTTTAACGAATGAGCCGAGATGATATGGTTATACACGAGATGTTTAACGAATAAGCCGAGATGACTATAGAGCTCTATACAATGCTAACGACATCAACAACGCACATCAGATGCAATTCCTAACTATGGGCCAAGTGTTAACCACAATGTCTCACCAGGCGTAAAACAGTTTATTAACTCGCTTGTTTCGTTTGAGTCTGTATGAAACGAGCCGAGATGTTTAACGAATGAGCCGAGATGATATGGTTATACACGAGATGTTACACGAATAAGCCGAGATGACTATAGAGCTCTATACAATGCTAACGACATCAACAACGCACATCACATGCAATTCCTAACTATGGGCCAAGTGTTAACCACAATGTCTCACCAGGCGCAAAGCAGTTTATTAACTCGCTTGTTTCGTTTGAGTCTGTATGAAACGAGCCGAGATGTTTAACGAATGAGCCGAGATGATATGGTTATACACGAGATGTTACACGAATAAGCCGAGATGACTATAGAGCTCTATACAATGCTAACGACATCAACAACGCACATCACATGCAATTCCTAACTATGGGCCAAGTGTTAAACGAATGAGCCGAGATGATATAGTTGTACACGAGATGTTAAACGAACGAGCCGAGATGATATGATTGTACACCAAAATCTCCCACCAAAACTTTCCTACCAAAATACTGGCGCCAAAAATTTCCCACCAAGATCTGCTCTTATATACTAACATCTTATCCACACAACTTCACAACCTCTTATACTCAAAACCACTTAACCTCACAACCACAAACACACACTGTTATCATGGTGAAGATGGCGGAATTTGAAGCTTTTGCTTGTCCTTGTAAACGAGGAGACGTAATTATGCGAGAATCGCATAAACCTAACTCCCGTGGTAAACAATACTATGCGTGTCTTTTATCAAAGGTGAACAATTACATACTTTTTTGTGTGTTATATAAATAATTTGGTTAGTTGTTAAAAATAATAGTTTTTACTCTTTAACAGGGTGGGACAAAGGAGTTTGGATGCGATTTTTTTTAATGGAAGGAGGAACGACTAGCCAAAATGACCGGTTCTCTTGGAGCTTCAACGCCTCCAACTCATTCCGCAAGACCATCCATAACTCCAACTCGTTACACTGCAGGACCTTCAACATCGAGTCCTGGAAATACAGAGTGCTCAAACTGCATCAAACTGAATCACCAGATAATGGTACTCAATAAAATGCTAGAAGTGTATATGCATCCAGACAAACACACAACTGATTCAGCTGCCTTATTTCACGACCTTTATAATGACATGCTAGGTGATATGGGAAATCTTCGTATGTAGGTTGTTGTTGTTGTTGCTGTTATTGTTGTTGTTGTTGCTGTTATTGTCGTTGTTGTTGTTTGTTGTGTTATTGTTGTTGTTTAATAAAAGGGTGTTTGGGTTTATGACCTTATTTGAAGAAACAATATCACAATTAACAAACACGAAGGCAAACATTGTTATGTGTGTTTTTTGTGAGAATTTACTGTATGGTCCCGACGACATTGTGTCGACGGGATCGTCTTCGTCGCCCGTTCCTAACCATGGGCCAAGTGTTAACCACAATGTCTCACCAGGCGTAAAGCAGTTTATTAACTCGCTTGTTTCGTTTGAGTCTGTATGAAACGAGCCGAGATGTTTATTAACCACAATGTTTCGTTTAAATAAAAGTACTTAAATTAAATATATATTTTTTTAATTTTATAAAAGTATTTAATTTTAAATATAAAGTTTTTAATTTTAATTATATAGTAGAAAAGTTTTAATATTTATTTTAAAATAAAAACTGATTTAAAAAGTTTTTAAATTAAAAAAAAAAAAAAAAAAAAAAAAAAAAAAAAAAAAAAAAAAAAAAAACCACACACACACACGAAGTTTGGGTCGACATTGTCGACCCAATCTGCTTCTTAAAAATGTTTTGATATTTATTTTAGAATAAAAAGCGATTTAAAAAGTTTTTAAATTAAAAAAAAAAAAAAAAAGATACTCGCATTTAATGTCGACCCAATCTGCTTCTTAAAAATGTTTTAATATTTCTTTTGGCGGGTTGTTTTAATTTTCGAGAAAATATTTTGGAGGTAAAATATGGCACGACATTGTCGTGCCATATTGCATCCTATATTTTTTTTCCCCTGATTCTTTTCCCGTAATTTTTTTTTAATATTTCTTTTAAAATTAAAAGTTATTTAAAAAGTTTTTTAAAAAAAAAATATATATATACTTGCAGTTTGGGTCGACATTGTCGACCCATTATGCATTTTAAAAATCCTTTTACGATAAAACCTTATTTAAAAAGCTTTTAATTTTATTTAAAAAGTTTTTTAATTAAAAAGAAATATATACTTGCAGTTTGGGTCGACATTGTCAACCCATTCTGCACACTTCTTTAACTATTTTTTCGTTGAAAGTGAAAAAATATATACTTGCATTTTGGGTCGACATTGTCGACCCATTCTGCACACTTCTTTGACTGACTTTTTCTTTGAAAGTGATGTGGGCCATGGTCAATATTTGGGTCGACAATGTCGACCCAAATATTTTGATGGTGCCAAAACCAAGCTTTTGGTGTAGATCATCATATTATATTATATTATTCTACCACCAGCCATAACTTCTGGTAGGAAGAAGTATATATGATTTCCTTTTAACGGGTTCATCATAGATCGAGTAAATTTTGGAAAATTTGGAGTTTATCACTAGCTTTTGAACATGTATGTCTGTAGTCACTATCCAGTAGAATCCTTCCTATAAAAGCTTTTCTTTTATTATTCTGGATGACAACTACTGTTAAAGAATAACATAAAGTGATGAAGCTTTTGTCATTTCAATTCATAAAGATATGTACGGGTATGGGCAACCATAATGGGCCAATGATTCTTCTTAATAGCCCATGATTCAGTTAAACAAGTGTCCTGTGTACTTGAGTCATTTAATCTTTAGGTGACTGTTTTGAAGATTTAAAAAAAAACTTGCTAAAATTATGTCGATTGAATGATAAATATGTACTATTGCTAGCCATACCAGCAGCATTCTCATGTCCATGAACTTGAGGTAAGCATAAAGAACAATAGGATTTCAAAAGCTAGCAACCCTAGAGGAAAATTTGAATACTAGAAATACAAAGAACTGATGGATACTATTAGAGTATTAGGTGTGCGCATTTATTTGTATGTCTGAGAACACAATCAACACATAATGAGGTACCAGCTTTACACAGCAGAAGAGTTGAACTCGGGGTAGCTAATTAATATTAGTATTAACTAATAAAGAACCTAGTCTGGTAACACATAATGACTTGCTGGTAATATGGTGAGAGTTTTTGCTGTAGAGAGATACATGAAATCGAAGAGCTAAATGAAGATGGAAATCCATTAGTAAATTACAAAGAAAGATATACTTGACCATGTTTGTTACAAACACATTGCAGGCAAGAAATTATGAGTCCCATATTTTAACCTGGGCTACTAAGTAACCAACACTACCACCAGCCTAAACGGCTTAAAATAAACTACCCTAAAAAATAAGTTCTAAGACACAGCTTCAGATGTTAATGTATTTCTAACTTAGCATGGATCCCATGGTAAGGTATAATGGTGATGTAATCATATTGCACCTTTACGTACTACAGAATTACGTCAGGTAAAAAGAGTATCTTACTGCTCATAATTGTTAGTTTTTGTGTATAAATATTAATATACGTATGTCCGGTTTCGAACCCGAGGCTCGGGATTGCACACAATAACGTGAGAGTTTCAATGATGAATGATTAAATATATTTCATGTATTTATTTATTCATTTCACCAATAAAATACTTAACGACAATTAGTATTTAACGGAGTTAGAGATAACGACCGTTAAAGGACTAAATGTGAAAAAGGGAAGAGAAGGATCTAGAATCCCTTTCTTGGGATTAAAGTCGGCCAAGACTTTCCTTTTAAGGGGAGGGCCGGTTTTGGATGGCTTGGAGGAAAAGAAAAGGTTAACCTATAAATACAATTCATTGTGTTTTAGTTTTTCCCGAATCTTGAATCCCTAACTATAGCCAAACTTCTTCTCCTCTCTCCCTCTAGGTCCAAACGATCGACCCTCTTTTAAGTTCACTAGAACTTGGTCGATTCTATTAGGACTTACAAAGTGTTTGGTTATTGGTGATCAAGAACCTAGCTTTTCTCATTGAAACGCTATTATTACGTGTGTACAGGAACGAGTGACAAGCTTACTTTAGCTTGTGATCTTGGAGTTAGATCGATCCACATATAATCCCAATTAGGGTTTATATAACTTGTTCTTGTTCAAGAGATTCCTTGTTCTTGCTAGGAATCATTAAGGTACGTGTCTTATTTAATTTAATTAATTACATGTTCTTGTAGATCCTTTCCGCTGCGTGCTTTTGATGATACTATGTGTTTATGATTTATTTATAGTTCACATATTTCAACAGTGGCATCATGAGCCTCGTTTAAGAACTTGTAATTAATTACTTAAACCTAAAAATTGGATCTTGTAGAGATTACATGCAATTATAATTTTAGAGTTTGTTTAATTTTATTATAAACCCTAACATGGGTCGATTCCCATTTTTAAAAATTAGGGTTTTAGGTTTTTGATTAAAACTTGAGAAACCCTAGGATTGCATGAAAATTTTTAGGGATTAATTAGTAAGTACCTTATATGATGTTACTAATTAATTAGATACGTACATGGTATATTGACCTAATAATATGGACTACATGATTATGTGATCAATATGGGATCCATGACAAATCTTGCATATTTGTCATGGTATGTTTTGTATGTTGTATTGAATTATTTGCTACATGATTTAAATAAATCTTAAATTGGGGAAGACCTCAATATATATTAATTAATAAGTTATGTGCAATGTGGTATCTAACTAACTAAAAATTACGCGGCCAAGTTATTTGGCGTCTGTGGACCATTGGGCACAATGAGCTCGAAAACCAATGGGAGTTTTGTTAGTTACATACATTTAAAATTACACATAGAATTAATATTAGGATTTATTGGAAAAAAAAGGTTTGCATGTGGCTATATGATATCGTGGATGATCATATATTTGTTATTATGTGTTTATTTATTTTTTTGTAAATTACTTGATCTTTTGTGTTTAATATTATGATGGATTATAAACTACAAAAGAGGGTAATTTTTCAAATAAAAAATAAATAAGACTAATAACTATGAAACCTTTGTAGTAATTTTATTTATTGCCAAGTCTTATGTGCCGATAGTGGTTCGCTTCGCACGGTAATTTGCTCCCAGGCGAGACTAGCAATAATAAATTTACTACATTAATTGTTTTAGCAAGAAAATCATATTTTTTTAGTTGATTGATTGCGACTATACTAAGTGGTCGAAGCGGCGGACCTAAAATTGGCAAACTAAAAAGTGGGTTCTAGTTGGTACGCATTAAATTGTGACCTTAGAGGGGCACGGTTTTAACCAGCTTCGGCGGCTGTCGTCCCTACGCCCGCCTGTGCGTCAATTTTAGACTTACCAAGTACACCACGATAAATACGAAGCATCTTAAGGCAATGTTGTAATTTGTTCAACGCCTCAATTAAAAGATTTGATGATTTGAGCTACGAATGAGTAAACGGTTTTGTTTTTGAAAACATATATGATACAAAGATGAATGCATGACATCTTTGTACATATTTTTTTTGATTTTACACATCAAAATTTATTACCCTTTAAATTTAAGTTAAATGCCACCCAACTACAAAAAGAAACACATAAGGTTTCATCCTACATCACTAGCAGCCAAAGCTGAATGTTGATGTTCAAAGGATGGTCATCTAAGGGTAAATTGAGTACTTTATTGCTAGCAGCCAAAGCTGAATGCAATAAACCGACGTCAATTTACTGTTTCTTGAGTTGGTTAACTTAATTGGGCACTTTCATTACTAGCAGCCAAAGCTGATGTAATGGGACGGCGCCAAGGCATAAAGATTTGGGGATGAAACATGCTTACATTTTGCAACTGATGTTGGCAATATAATGTAAGTCCCAAGATTTCTAGGAATTGCAATTTGACATTGGCAATTGGGTGATCCCGTACCTTATTGAGCTCTTTCATTGCTAGCAGCCAAAGCTGATGTAATGAAACGGCGTCAATTAGGATCCTGGTTTTCAGTGAAAATTAAATGGTTATTTTAACCAATGGGTGTTTAATTTTCTTGAAATGTTTATTATCGAAAATACTAAAATTGAATTTTGAAAAATTCTTTTAATGTATTTAATGCAACACTAAAACAGTAAACGTAGGGTTTTACTTTAGTGGAAAGTTGATCTGCACCTGTAGGGGTCTTTGGATAGAGTCAACTTGACTAAACGAATAAACCCAGTCTACTTTCCGTGTGAAGAGTAAGACTTAATCCTATTCCTTTTCATGAATGAGAAAGGTATAATAGGAAAATTAGAATTGTCTAAATTCTAAGGAATAACTCATGGCGAATTTCTTAAGAAATTGCAAGTTAGGAGTTATTAAATTAGAAGCTAGACTAATTACCGCATAATTGGTGAAAGGCAAACTAGAATGTTTGATCTAGTTGTTATGCTTTAACCATTTAAAGGTGCTACATTCCATGATGGGGATGACAGACCTAACTAAGGAAGAAATTGCATACCCAATTCTTTCAAGTTAATTGCATTGATGGATATTCCATCATTCACAAAGTAGAATACATTCTTTGAAGTACCTTAGTAGCTATTACGTAAGGGATTACTCAAAGGTGTAGGAAAGTAAACAGCATACTATTTGCTTTTACTGGTAATGCAACACTTACAATGTTGTCAAAGCTAGTGGGAGCATTGTGTTGTAATTACTGAATAATGAGTTCATGTAGTGATCTTAAATTCAGTGGGAGCTACAAGTCTTGGTATCTAAATATCCTGACAGTAACTCATATTATCTCTAGAATTTCTTGAGATGATTACTTTCAAATTATAGACACTTGTGGTATTAAGGATAGTTGTGTACGTTTCCTTACTAGACGAGGTGATTCTATATCTACTTATACCGATGACACAAATCATATTGGTTATATAAGCAAACGATTGGCGTGTTGTTTATCTGATACATAATGTTGTTCCATGCACAAGTGGGAGAAATCTTATTGTGTGCAAGCAACAACATAAAGATATATGATTTATAGGGTTCTCTTGACTATAAGGTAAGAGATCAATGTTCTAATGTGTTT
This sequence comes from Artemisia tridentata subsp. tridentata, assembly GCA_021014915.2. NCBI lineage: Eukaryota > Viridiplantae > Streptophyta > Magnoliopsida > Asterales > Asteraceae > Artemisia > Artemisia tridentata. The sequence goes on from CP139508.1 coordinate 391,275,830, forward strand.
TATGCACATTCTAATTTATAGAACACTTGGAGTTAATATCTTTTTTCATTACTAGATATTAATGACAAGGTAAATTACATACTTTTATTATTAGCAGCCTTGGCTGATGTAATAAAACTATGTTAATTTACAAGTTTTTAAATTAGAAAATTATTAGAACAAGTGTCAATATGATAATAAGACTACTTCTAATGTGAATATTTATGTATTGTTGTAATGACATAAATAAATGAAGTAATCTTATACTACTTCATATTTAGATGTTTATGTATTCTTGGAAGACATAAATATCTGAAGTAAATAAATTAACTTGAAATATTATTGAAACCGAATTATGGTATTCATAATTACTTTAGTTATACATGTTTATATTGTAAATATAAATATGAAGTCTCTTATTGCTATAAGACTTATAACAAAGTAAGACGTTATCTTGTTATGTTTTTAATTAAGACATATACAAGAAGTCATTGAGTTGATTAATGACTTATAACGTATATTGGGATTATAACAGTTTATGGCTTTTGGTAAGACATAGAAATTAAGTGGCTTGGGAAATAAGGCACTTATGTTATAAAGCGTGCAATTGGCTTGGAAATTCTATTTACCATTAACTTGACTTAGCTGGTAAATAGGTAAGCCAAAACCAAATATATTTATCTCACATATTGTAAAATTGACTTACAATATCAATCCTGATGAAATACATAAGTTTATGGTATGTTCAGTTAGGATAATCAAACTCTTGAAAAAATTGTTTGATTAAAGATAAATATATCTACTAATCTTCCTAAAGATATCAAGGTTAGAAAATTGAGTAAGAATTGGATATACTCAATTAAGACTCCAACCTAGAAGATTAATAAGACACCATTTAATATGGAATGTGATCAATCACATTAAGTTTTAAAATTGAAGTTCAGAATTTGTTAAACTACTTGTTGGGTAGGTTATTAACAAATTAAGGTTAGGAACTGTCAATTCGTATCTGTAAAGTCCCAAAAGAGAACAAGATTGTGTTGCTCTATTTGCTAAGCATTTATAGGTAATCTATAAATTGCAAAAGGCAAGTGGGAGTTTTATCTTCATAAGATAAAATTACAAGATACGTGATCTTCTAAAATATACTAGCAAGATCATTATAAGGATTTAACATGTTAGTGTTAAATCTCAAAGATGATGGAATTCTTATTCATAGATCCGCAAGGATATCTCAAATATTTGTAGAATATGTTGAGAATTATGAGTTACAGGATCGTGATATGCCTGTTAATAAATTGCAAATGTTATTTGGCAAATTACTCATACTATGAATAATTAGATGCAGTCCAAAAGGATAACTAGTTTGGAAACGTAGTTGATCTTAAACCCTATAGTAATACTATAGAATGGAAATGAATTTCTGCAAAGGAAATGAAAATCCTAGAGATTTAAATTCTTGTGTAGAAATCATAATGGACAAATTTGTATATACATTTAATGTGTGAAAAGATTATCAATCACACTTAAGCAATTAAAGGTGATTGAGATTCTTTCTAAGCACATTAAATGTTCAAAGATTATGATTATCATTCTTAGTTTCATTTGTATGAAATTAACAATGGAATATCAATACTCCTTCTTAGATAATTACTTGTGCGGGGACGAAAAGTAATTGAAAGGAGTGTTTGAATTCAAATAATCTGTAGTAGTATACATAATGAAAATCATTTGTAAATGGATTAATGCATGCATCTAAAAGATATACTTATTTTTAGCTATTAAATCTAGTTGTGATTTATAGTTAAAATAAGATATTTCTTAATATTCCTGAAAGCTAGTGGGAGTAATGTATTTATTTTCTTATTTCATATATGTTGAATGACATATAGGAAGTAACATTCCATTGACGTTAACATTAAATGTTAAGTTTTAGTTTGGAATGAAACTTCATATAGAAAATAAAACCTTGGAATATATGTTTATTGTAATAAACATAAGCGGTAATAATATCTGATTCTAAAAGAACATGATATTCTATTAGAAGGACTATATAGAATCATATATCCTTAAAAAGATATGACATGAATGAATCTAAGTATTGACAAAAGGATTATTCATGTACATCATGTTGCTTGTTGTATCATGCTTGAATGAAAAATGATTGACAACATTAATATCTAATTATAAATTATTAGATAGTTAAGTGTAATGGATATGGTTTAGAATTTACATCCTCAGCCTGGACTTGCTCCAAAATTCTAAATGTGAACCATATGGCAAGTTATTGCTTGATTGATATTATGGTCAAATCTTGAAGGATTTGAAGATATCAAACATTACACGATGAATGTAAAAGTTTACGGAACTTTTAAAAGAGCATATTGTTGTTTGATACAATGATGCTAGTAAGATTGAGATGACACTCAATACTAGTCATGGTGGGAGCTCATCCTTATTAGGAGACCATGTATACTAGTTATGCTCATTATGAGCATAGTTGCATTATACATAAAGAATTAGAATACTTTAACTACAAGGTTTGGTAGTTTAGTTGTCATAAATTCGTGCATGAGGATGTCACGCATTTTATGAAGTATGTGGCAATATCTAGATAGATGAATGCACACATACGAGTATTTCATTATTGAAATAAGTATTCTCAAAATTTCAATAGATCAACATTAGTTGATTTATGCCTTGTCAACAAGTATGTGGAACATGACTTGTGGCATAATTCATTAATGAAGATTGTCATGCATTGATCTAGTTAGTATTAGGATAAGGGACGTGTAAACAATTATTACATTAAATGAAATAAAGTGCGGATAACGTTTATTCTCATTATTAATATTTGTGTCCTATATTTGCATGTTTAAATCCGTGAATAATTTATTTATTCTAAATAGTCCGTTGTCAATTAATAATATGGGAATATTATTAAACTAAGACAAATGTGAGGATTGGTAGAATGAACTGTAAGGTTGAGACACCAATGTCACATGATATTCAATATTGGATAAATTGAATATAGGACTTATCCCAACCACATGATTATACTTTATGGATCGTCGTCATCAAGTATATCATGAATATTTATCCTCAGACTTGAGATGACAGATAATTGCCGAGGATGTAGCTTATTTTCTGTAAGGTGGTCTAACGCTAACCGTAAAAGGTAGTTATAAGGGCTATTTTCGGAAATGAAGCGAAGTTCGAGGGTTATGCTCGCAGTCAATAAAGGATTTGTTCCTTCAACTTTGTGTTGAAGTTTAATACTGCTTGGCCACTCGTAGGATTGACAAGATGTTTGTAAGGCCTTACCCAAAGTCTATCTGGAAGACGTTCAGATGTTTTGGTAATCTTGTTCAATTACGTATATACGAGAAACTAAGTTAATTATGGAATGACAAAGATCCATATCCAAATTAACGCGGTATTAGTAACAAAAGGATAAGTATGATGATTAATTTCATCACGTGGTTTTTTCCAGGAGAACCACAAACTCGGATCGAGCTGGGGGCATTGGGAAGGTAAAGCTAGGCTGACCCATGTCATTACTATATTAATGTTTATCCAAGTGGGAGCTGTTAGTTTTTGTGTATAAATATTAATATACGTATGTCCGGTTTCGAACCCGAGGCTCGGGATTGCACACAATAACGTGAGAGTTTCAATGATGAATGATTAAATATATTTCATGTATTTATTTATTCATTTCACCAATAAAATACTTAACGACAGTTAGTATTTAACGGAGTTAGAGATAACGACCGTTAAAGGACTAAATGTGAAAAAGGGAAGAGAAGGATCTAGAATCCCTTTCTTGGGATTAAAGTCGGCCAAGACTTTCCTTTTAAGGGGAGGGCCGGTTTTGGATGGCTTGGAGGAAAAGAAAGGGTTAGCCTATAAATACAATTCATTGTGTTTTAGTTTTTCCCGAATCTTGAATCCCTAACTATAGCCAAACTTCTTCTCCTCTCTCCCTCTAGGTCCAAACAATCGACCCTCTTTTAAGTTCACTAGAACTTGGTCGATTCTATTAGGACTTACAAAGTGTTTGGTTATTGGTGATCAAGAACCTAGCTTTTCTCATTGAAACGCTATTATTACGTGTGTACAGGAACGAGTGACAAGCTTACTTTAGCTTGTGATCTTGGAGTTAGATCGATCCACATATAATCCCAATTAGGGTTTATATAACTTGTTCTTGTTCAAGAGATTCCTTGTTCTTGCTAGGAATCATTAAGGTACGTGTCTTATTTAATTTAATTAATTACATGTTCTTGTAGATCCTTTCCGCTGCGTGCTTTTGATGATACTATGTGTTTATGATTTATTTATAGTTCACATATTCCAACAATAATCGCATAATATAATGAGTAGACATATTGAAATTTAGAAATGATAGGATGAGGGTTATCTGAACCATTAAATCTAATCTTTCTCTGTACTGGTCCCTTATATCATTTGGTTTACTAATTGATTGAGACGAATTCCCTGCTCCTGGCAGTGCAACACCCAAAAAAAAAAGTAAACAGTTAACCTAACATGATCTACTCAAATGGACTGACATATTAGACCAAAACACAGCGTGTGATATAGAGGAATGAGACAACAAAACGTGAATGGAGTTATAGATCTATTGACAAAGGATGGTTAACACGTCTAAGCCAAGTGGCACTCGAGAGATAAGGAGCAATCATAAATGTTTGACAGTCACAGGAATAGTGAGCCAATACTCTTTTATGCTTGTTTAATTCCAACACTTTACATACATATCTACTGGCCGGCTTGTATTTTCATGTATGCAAGTATGCAACTTTATTAAAAAGGGAATATGCGATTGGAAGAAATCAAAGCAAGTTTAATGAAGAAGCTAGCATACCAGTAATTCCATGTACCCGTGCAATCTCCTCTTTTAGTAACTTTATGAAATTTGGAATCTGGAATAAAAACATACAAGAAATTGATATACTAATAAATAAATAAGAGCGGGCGAAAATGAAAGACTAGAGCATTCAATACCTTTCTTTATAATAAAGTAGAGCATATATCTTCTGAAACCTTTTTTGAAAATGAAAGTTCAGGATTATCAGAAGTTAATTAATCAGCCAGATGTCCACCTGCACTTTTCTTTCTTGTTTTTTCATGTTCTTTTTTTGTACGAATTTGACGATTTTGTATAGACATAAAAGATTCTGAAAGAATCAAAACTGCTTCATATTTTAACCATCAAATGATTACCATGTTGGAGGCTGAGAATTCAAACCCTCCCATAGTTTTGGAAGATTCAGAAAACTAAGACTCACATGTGCATGTTCTTGATACGAGATTGATAACACTTAATAACATATAATCACATTCATCCGAACGATAACCATGTGTTTTCATCAAACACATGTGAACAGATCAAATAAGCTACATTCATAATCTAAAAGCTATTGATAATAATAATTGCCTAAACACCAATCTTTCTAATAAATATATACTAAAGTACTAATAATACATAACACAGACTACATAGTCTAGTTGAATAGAGTACTACTGCTCATCAGTGTCGAGCCAACATTATTTCTTCGGATAATTGAGCCCACAAATCCAGACTTTGGAGTTTATTTAGGACAGTGACTGATACGGTTTCAGGAGTGGAATGAGGGAGCCACTTAGGTGGAGAGTCAAACCTCATTCGTGGACCCCACAGGCTTGCCGCCTATGTATACAGCTGGCACAGGGGGCGAGTTGCACCCTTGTTTGGTAAGAGCCTTCTCCATCTCCTTTCCTTTGGGATCTTGGTCAATTTCATAAACTACAGGGTTCACCCCAAGTTCTCGGAAGAGAATGGTTACAGCATAGCACAAGCAACATGTGCTTTTGGTGAAAATCACAACTCCGTTCTCTGATGTCAATGCTTGAATCTTTTCCATCTCAAAACCTTTGGATCAAAATCCGATATTTAGATTGTGATCTGATGGTTGGGGAAGAAGAACGAGAGGGAAATGTGATTTGCTTGAAGTTAAATGCTTTCGTGTTACTTCTATTTATACATAATCAGTAAAGCTGGACTCGTTTTCTACACACAAGAAAATTCAAAAGAAGATGTGCCTTCCTTAGATGCTTGACAACTACTAAAGGTATCTTTGAAAGATGGATACTCTTTTCGTCCACAAAATGGGAACAAGTTGAACACATATATTCGTAGTTTTAACATATGATTTGATTAAATGTTCCAAATCATGATTAACTACTAACTTAATATGTTTTAGCAACGTGTGCAAGCTCAAGACCGTGGGTTAGAGTCCTCCACATTCTACGGGCCTGAGTACTGAGCAAGTGAGCAGTATACCAAAAAGCTGAAAGTTCAAAAGGGCTGGTCAATATTGTTTCAAACAGATTCCTTTAATCAATTTATATATATTCTCAGGGTAAAAAGATTGGGAATGAGATTGCTTTCGGTGGGATGGGTGGGCTGCGATTCTTTATATTGCGCCACCAACTTGCTTACACTCTTTTGTACATGCGAATCTTGTGAGCGTGAGAGTTTGTTCACTTAGTTTCATGCTCACTGACTCTGAACTGAATGAAGTACCAAGGACTCGAAATAAAAAAAAAAAAAAAAAAAAAAAAAAAAAAAAAAAAAAAAAAAGTTAATAGTTTTTAATTTCTACTTTCTTAATTGAATTATTAACAGAACTTGCTCATATTAATCTCACGGATGACCAGATAAAAGCGTAGCAGTTTATAGACCAATATATGCATACTTAAGGATTCTGGTTTCTAGAGGCATGTTTTTTGTGCAAATTATATATGCGTCTCTCACACGAAGACCTGTTCACACAAGAACAATCTACCTATGTATCTATCTTTAATAAGCGATTTCCAATATGTCTTGTATCAACCTTATAATACATGTCCATAAGGGTAGATTAATATTGAAATACAATTACTTAGGTTTGTTGAAACACACAGATATTAGTATGCTTCAAAGAGAAAGAAACAAATAAAATAAAATTAAAACTCATGATGATGTTCAATAACACCAATTCAACTAGAACTGAAATGATCAGCTACATATTCTTTTTAGTCACAAGTTCTAAAAGCATCACTTTTATTAACTGTAACTTGTGGTAGTGGTAAGGGCAGAGTTGTTCAGTTGTCATGTTGACAGGAGGATAAGTTCATTGTAAATTTGTGTCAGATCATCGTCTTTTGGTTCTTTATTCCGCTTTTCCTGTACAGCCGAATATCTTAATATTGTAGATTTTAAAAACTCTTATGCACGCGTTAATCACTACAATGTGTGGCCAGGCATGTATGTACCAGTCAAGATAGCTCAAAAGCCTGAGCCCAGTTGTTAGTAGTCATGTCTGTTAAATTCTTTACTTTTACGATGTTATTAACTAAACATATATTTTCAGAGCGTTTCTAGCTAAAACCATACAGTTCTTGCTTCAATATAGTCCTTGCTTCAATGAGCATGTGTTTCCAAGATCCATTAACATGAAAGGGAATGATAATTTTAGCTAAGCCTATACATATACCGCCTGTAAACACTGCTGAAGTGGTAGGATTACAGCCTACTCATCTAAAGGCATGCTATAAATCTGCATCGTGATAGAGTTTATGAATTGTTGGGAATTGCACACCAAGTTACTAGAGTACTATCTCGATACTAATCAGATTAAACATAAACACGTGGTGAAGATCACCTGTTACCCAATTCAATCATAAAATATCTAATATACTGAAAATACATCAGTAAGGAAACTATGTAATGAACTAAGGACTTGTAAGCTTTTAATGGTAGAGCTTAAAGTCTCGTCACTCCTTATATATAAGGTTCATTGGACAAATAAGGATAAAAGGAAGAATATAAAACATAAGATATATGGAAAGTATAAGTTCCTTTATATATTTGTGTTGATAGGAAGAGTGCTCTTGCTTTTTTGGTTTATGAACGACTAAAGGGGAAACCTTTTTAAAACGTACGCAACTATACGGGAAAACCGGTTTAACGTAGCCAACTAAAAAATTTACCAATTTTTGCTCTAAACTCTTGAAAACCCCTCCAAAAACGCATCCTTTGACCTGCGCAGCAGGTCAAAGGTTTTTTTAAGTTATAATGACCATTTTGCCCCTTCTTCTTTGGAAAGTTGCAGCCACCGTCCTAACACTAAGTTACATAAATAGTCCCTGTCGTTACGCTAAATTGCGTCCAACGTCCAAAATCATTTTTTTACAAAAATTATTTTTTTATTAACCGAAATTTATTTTAGAAAAAGTATATTTTTTTCCGAAAATAATTTTTTTTCAAAAAATTATTTTTTTTGGAAAATAAATTTTCTAAAAAAAAAAATTTCGAAAAAATTTTTTTTTTCTAAAAAAAAATTATTTTTTCATAAAATTATATTTTTTCCGAAATTATTTTATTTAAAAAAAAATCTTTTTCCGAAAATAATTTTTTTATAAAAATTTTTTATTTTGAAATTTTTTTTTAGAAAAATAAAATTTAGTAAAAAAAATTTTTTTTAGAAAATTTTTTTTTTGAAAAATTTATTTCGCAAAAAAATTATTTTCCGAAAAAAAAAATAATTTTTCTAAAAATAAAATTTTCGGAAAAAAATTTTATTTAAATTTTTTTTTTTTTTTTTTTTTTTAAATTCGAAAATAAAAATTTAAATGTTTTTTAAATATTAACTTAGAAAAAAAATTAAATTTTTAAGAAAAAAATTAATTTAAAAAAAAAAAATGATTTGGACGTCGGACGCAACTTATTTTAACTAGAGGGACCATTTATGTAAGTTGTGGGGGTAGAGTACTTGTGGAAAAAAAAAAAAAAAAAAAACCTGCTGTCGTGGCAAAAAACCGGTTGACCCGGTCAAATAATGCGTTTTTGGAGGGGTTTTCAAGAGTTTAGAGCAAAAGTTGGTAAATGTTTTAGTTGGCTACGTTAAACTGGTTTTCCCGTATAGTTGCGTACGTTTTAAAAAGGTTTCCCCAATGACCAAATGGTGCTAAAATTAATTTTACATGGAATTGCTTCCGACCCATAATGCCCTCCTCGCCAAAGACAAGGGAACAGTCTCTCATAATCTCATATTTTTAGGGAAAAGAAAATCGTGTGCTTGTTCATTGGATCAAATAGTAAGTGTTTTATGGTTTTGATTTGTGAGAGGCAAGAAGGGGGTGCTCTAATTTATTACAGAGATACTTTCTTAAGCAGAAAATATTTTGAGAAGCAACAAATAAATCACTTATAGTCGACTTTTAGAGGGATTTTTACGTAAGTACTTACGGTTAATCTAAATCAGTTTCAAAAAAACAAACTTATTCATAGTAACCAATTTTTTCAGAAGTGGGGGGATTCACCACGTACCTTTGCTAACTTGTGTCCATGAGATCCTTCGGTTCTTCATTTCTGGCTACATATTTGAGTGGATGTATTATTGTCGAGGGGTAAAAGATAAGAATTTATCTTATTCCTTTCCACTTTTCTGCCACTGTCTCTAGTATATTTCATACAAACCACATAATATAAGAATTAGCAGGTATTCAAGCTAAAAGAGCTACCATCATCTTAATAAATGCAAGAGCACCCCCTTCTTGTAGGAAGAAGTATATATGATTTCCTTTTAACGGGTTCATCATATTATATTATATTATTCTACCACCAGCCATAACTTCTGGTAGGAAGAAGTATATATGATTTCCTTTTAACGGGTTCATCATAGATCGAGTAAATTTTGGAAAATTTGGAGTTTATCACTAGCTTTTGAACATGTATGTCTGTAGTCACTATCCAGTAGAATCCTTCCTATAAACGCTTTTCTTTTATTATTCTGGATGACAACTACATGTTAAAGAATAACATAAAGTGATGAAGCTTTTGTCATTTCAATTCATAAAGATATGTACGGGTATGGGCAACCATAATGGGCCAATGATTCTTCTTAATAGCCCATGATTCAGTTAAACAAGTGTCCTGTGTACTTGAGTCATTTAATCTTTAGGTGACTGTTTTGAAGATTTAAAAAAAAAACTTGCTAAAATTATGTCGATTGAATGATAAATATGTACTATTGCTAGCCATACCAGCAGCATTCTCATGTCCATGAACTTGAGGTAAGCATAAAGAACAATAGGATTCCAAAAGCTAGCAACCCTAGAGGAAAATTTGAATACTAGAAATACAAAGGAGAACTGATGGATACTATTAGAGTATTAGGTGTGCGCATTTATTTGTATGTCTGAGAACACAATCAACACATAATAAGGTACCAGCTTTACACAGCAGAAGAGTTGAACTCGGGGTAGCTAATTAATATTAGTATTAACTAATAAAGAACTTAGTCTGGTAACACATAATGACTTGCTGGTAATATGGTGAGAGTTTTTGCTGTAGAGAGATACATGAAATCGAAGAGCTAAATGAAGATGGAAATCCATTAGTAAATTACAAAGAAAGATATACTTGACCACGTTTGTTACAAACACATTGCAGGCAAGAAATTATGAGTCCCATATTTTAACCTGGGATACTAAGTAACCAACACTACCACCAGCCTAAACTGCTTAAAATAAACTACCCTAAAAAATAAGTTCTAAGACACAGCTTCAGATGTTAATGTATATCTAACTTAGCATGGATCCCATGGTAAGGTATAATGGTGATGTAATCATATTGCACCTTTACGTACTACAGAATTACGTCAGGTAAAAAGAGTATCTTACTGCTCATAATCGCATAATATAATGAGTAGACATATTGAAATTTAGAAATGATAGGATGAGGGTTATCTGAACCATTAAATCTAATCTTTCTCTGTACTGGTCCCTTATATCATTTGGTTTGCTAATTGATTGAGACGAATTCCCTGCTCCTGGCAGTGCAACACCCAAAAAAAAAAGTAAACAGTTAACCTAACATGATCTACTCAAATGGACTGACATATTAGACCAAAACACAGCGTGTGATATAGAGGAATGAGACAACAAAACGTGAATGGAGTTATAGATCAATTGAACTCTAAGCAACTACCCATATCATTCCCTTGCATCACTTGCAATTTAAATCCATACACCTATAATGATGCTGCTCGCATGTAGGATGGAAAAGATTAGATACCTAACCTGGTTGGTAACTTAAGTCTCAAGAACTTGAGAAAAATATATATGCTCCAAGTGAAAGATCATTTTAGAGAACAAAGTGGTAATGTACTGATGCAACTGACAAACGGAGTAGTAAAAGAAGGGTGTCTAACATGTGGAGGTCCTACGGATATTGGATCAATCATGGATGAACATCATATTGGAAGGAGTATGCACAAGAGAATTGTGCAGTGACTCAGTTTGTAAACAGAGGGTGGGTTTGTTTCTGGTAAACACACAATATTATTATCAATTCCACACACTATAATCTGTACATTTGATGGCTATTTATAGCCTTACATCGAACCATCATGTCGGTTCACTAATGGGTACAACCGAATACAATAACTAACTAACTACTTTTAACTACCAATAACCGCCATAACTAACTATACGGTTATAAACTATCTAAACAACAAGTCCAACCCTTAGGCTTTCGATTCTTATGATTTCTTGATTACTTTGATTCCAACATTCACTCCCCTAATCAAGACATCATAATCTTCACTCTGTTCTTGTTCATCCTAATTGCAGTCTCGCTCCTTCTTTGCTTCTTCTGTATTTGATCGCCTTGTTACTTGTCCTTTCTTTCATGTTCATTTGCCTTTTATCGTTCCATGGATGATCTTCCTGATCATCGTCCTTGTTCATCTTTTCCAGTGCACTTTTCTATTCCAGCGTCATCCTTTTCCTTGCCCAGTGGTTCTTTACCAATTCTTCTTTGGGCTTCTCTTCATACCAAGGCTCCTTTGCTGTCTCCTTGCACCATCTCCATGAACTTTTTTCTTGCCGTGTCTTATTCCCGCCATATATGCGTAAGACACCTTTTTGGAATGTATCATCTTGCAATTAACATGATCTTCTTTCTGTTCTGGTTTCTAACTTTTCTGGACTTCATTCTTCTTGCGTTTCTGCCCGAAAATGGGGTCGTTTCCATGATCGTTCTTCATGCTCTGTTTTTCGGGTTTCTTATTCTTCATAGGTGATCACTTCCTCGACTGCAATGATCGATCCACGTTAACCATCATGCTCTGATACCATGTTGAGGTCCTACGGATCTTGGATCAATCATGGATGAACATCATATTGGAAGGAGTATGCACAAGAGAATTGTGCAGTGACTCGGTTTGTAAACAGAGGGTGGGTTTGTTTCTGGTAAACACACAATATTATTATCAATTCCACACACTATAATCTGTACATTTGATGGCTATTTATAGCCTTACATCGAACCATCATGTCGGTTCACTAATGGGTACAACCGAATACAATAACTAACTAACTACTTTTAACTACCAATAACCGCCATAACTAACTATACGGTTATAAACTATCTAAACAACAAGTCCAGCCCTTAGGCTTTCGATTCTTATGATTTCTTGATTACTTTGATTCCAACATAACACTGGTATATATGTTTCATTCAGCAAAGGAGATGCAGATTATCAAGAAATAACAGAATATGGGTGAGATACCAGAATATGAAGCTACAAGCCTAAAACATTTGCAGTTAACACACGACCTTAAGGTTGACTGAAGAAGCCATTTCAGTATGAACACAAACAATTACCTTCTGGAGAGCTATGGGCCAAAGAAACAAATTTGGTTTGTATAACGAGTGACTCGGAGTTTCAAACACCATATTTGTCACATTATTGCAGAACAGTCATAGTACTTGTGAAAACACCAAGAAATGATATCCCACCTAGGCTTGCAATTTTTTGTTCTTTCAATCAATGAACTTGTCAATTTACTGCAACAATAACCATGGTACTTTTGTTAAATTTTTGGTCAAAGAAAAATTATTAATATATTCCAAGTTTTGACTTTTTTTTTTTTTTTTTTTTTTTTTTTTTTTTTTGCATTTTCCTAACTACAACGATTAGAAGTCTAATTCACTCTTAATACAACATAGTGCCCAGTAATTGAACATAGTCTATAAATATGAATATATATTAAACTTGTCTTCTAATGCAGGTCTCTTGAAACAGGTAAACCCAAATATATTGAAGAATAAGCTTATCAACATATATATAAGCTGTCCGATAGGCACATACTCACGTGGTAGTCAAGCAACATTCACAAATGACCCTTCACTTTGTTTAGAGCCTGTTATGCAAAAGCTCCTCTAGCCACATGGCAGACCATTATATTTACTTTAATTTCTCAAAGCTGTATTTAGATCACAGCATCTAATACCCAGATTCGTACGTACTCAACTGTACAACTTCTTCTTTATCACCAAAGACAAAGAGGATATGGGTGGAGAGAGAAAGGGGGGACGAATTTCCACTACATTGTTTCAACACGTGAGAGGTGACCAAGAACATCCAAATCACAAAAATAAATACTGTAGACTTTTGCGTGTATGTTTATTTTTATGTTTGCATATACTTATGCACACACAACACATACATGGAGAGCTAAATGTGATTCACTTATTTAGTGTTGGTTTTAGATAACTTGATATTCAAATAAATAAATAATCATAAACATTAAAGCATATAATTCGCGAAAGCAAGGATCATAATTAACATGTATAATGTAATATCGAAAAATAAATAAGAACGTACCGTTATGATCCTAGCAAGAACAAGGATCAAATCTTCTTTCCCCTTCACTAGATCAATCAAATAAGAACAAAACAGGATTAAGGTAGAACCCCTTACCTTTTTGTTCCACAATCGATGAATAACAAAAGTATGTTATATCCGAGATCTTCCACACACGTACTATAAAAGCAACCAAAGGTTGATGCTAGTGAATGAACACAATTTATTAAACCAAAACTATTTTATTTAATAAACCTTGAATCTAATATTCAAGAAAGAAGTAAGAATATAATCATTCTTCTACATACTGTGCAATACATATGTATCATGTAGTATCATTATTATTATAATGTACAGTGCATATTCAAATATGCATATGTCAAGATAGATACTGTACGACAAGACACATGCTAAGAATGAGAAATCAAAAGGTCGAAAGACTTTTTGGTATTATAATGTTTTCATGGCTTGTCAGACAACCATGGGTTGATATTATAATATGTCGACTTTTAGGTTATTATTATGTGTCGTCTTTTTTAAGGGTTTTGAGGGTGTATATATAGCCTCCAAACTTGTTCTACAAGTTTGAGTCTAATACATCCTCAAGTTCCAAAACTTGACACTTAACCCCCTCCTTTATTTACTAACAGTCATTATTAGTCAATTCCGTTAATTACTTTAAGGTCCGTTAGTCCATATTACGTGTCCAAATAATTAAAATATATAACAATTATATATATTAATTATTCCTTTGATCATTCATACGTAAAGTGTGCAATCCCTCAGTCCCGGGTTCGATTCTAGTCATACACGATTTAATATTTTTCCAAAACACTAACAGCTCCCACTTGAAAATCTATTAAAAGGGTAATGACATTGGTTAGCGTCTAGCAACACGCCAATGCCCCCAGAACAACTCGGGTGTTGGTTCTCCTGGAAAAAAAAACCATTCGATGATAAATCATTATAGGCATCCTTTTGTTAATACCACATTAATAAAGATATGGATCTAAGTCATTCTTTATTAATAATTCTGTTTCTCGTTGTTTATGATTGAGCAAGATTACCAAATCTTCTGAACATATTCAGGGGAGATCTTGGGCGTGGCCACGCAAACATCTTGCCAACCCTACGAGGGGCCCAGCAGTATTAAACTCCAAAAAGTTTGAAGGAACAAATTCTTTCTTGACTACGAGCATAACTCATGCACTTCGCAACGCTTCCCAAAACAATCCGTATAGCTACCCGTTACGTATAGCGTTAAATTGAATCAAAGAAATGCACTACATGCATGACAGTTATCTGGCATCTCAAGTCTGAGGATAACTATATACTCATGATTTACTTAATGACAAGATCCATAAAGTAAACTCATGTGGCGGGATTTAGTCCTATACTCAAACAATTTGAATATCATGTGAAATTGGTATGACAACGCATCAATATACTTTCAAGTATATTATACCAATACTCAGATTTACCTTAATTTAATGACATTCCCATATCATTAACCGGCAACAGACAGTTTAGAATATATAAATATATTCAAGGATATAAACATGCAAATATAGGATATATTATTAAGAAAATGATAAATAAACATAACCATTATTTTATTTCATTAAAATAATAACTGTTCAATAACATCCCATTATCCAAACACTAAAATAGATCAATGCATGATAATTCTCATTAATGAATTATGCCTCAAGTCATGTCAAACATACTTGTTGACAAGGCATAAATCAACTAATTTTGATCTATGTGAATTTTGAGAATACTTATTTTAAGAATTCAATTAATGAAGTTCTTGTATGTGTGCTATCAATTATCTTGATAATGCCACATAATATTTCACAAATACATGACATCCTCAACCACGAATTTATGACAAGCAAACTATCAAACCTTTTATAGTTTAAAGTATTCTAATTCATTAATGTAAAATGCAACTATGCTTACAGTTAAGCATAACTAGTACACATGGCCATTAACTAGAATGAAATCCTACCATGACTAGTATTGAGTGTCATCTCAATCTTATCAGCATCATTTTATGCAAACAACAATATGCTCTTTAAAATCCCGTAAACTTTAATATCCAATGTGTAATGTTTGATACCTTCAAATCTTTCCAGATTTGTTGGCTATATCAATTATGCAACAATTGCCATATGGTTCTTATTTAGAATTTAGGAGCTATTCCAGGATGAGGATGTTAATTCTAAATTCAACCATATCCATTACACTTAGTTATCTAATAACCTTCAATTAGATATTAATGTTGTCAAATCATCTTTCATCAAGCATGATACAACAAACAACATGATGTACATGAAAAATCCTTGCATGAAACTTAGATTTATTCATGTCATATCTTTTCAAAGATATGTATCTATCTAGACTTTCTAATAGTATAATCATGTTTATTAGAATCAATAATTTTACCGCTTATGTTTATAACAATAAACATATATTCCAAGGTCGTATGTTTATTTTCTAAATTTCCATAATGAAGTTTCATTCCAAAATAATAATTAACATTTAATGTTAATGAAATGCTTCTTCCTATATGTTAACATACATGAAATAAGAAAATAAATATAACACTCCCACTAGCTTTTAGAAATATTAAGAGATTGTCTTATTTTAATTATAAATCAAAACTATGATTTAATAATCAAACATAAGTGTATCTCCTAGATGCATGCATTAATCCATTCATAAATGATTGCATTTTGTATACTTCCAAAGATTATTTGAACTCAAATACTCATTTCAATTTACTTATCGTCCTCACACAAGTAATTATCCAAGAAAGAGTTTTGATATTCCATTGTTAATTTCATATAAATGAAACTAAGAATGATAATCATAATCTTTATACATTTAACGTGCCTACAAAGAATTTCAATCACAGTTAATTGCTTAAGTGTGTTTGATAATCTTTTAATACATTAAATATGTATACAGAATAGTCCATTATGATTTCTACACAGGAATTTAAATCTCTAGGATTTCCGTTTCCTTTGTAGAAACTCATCATCATTCTATAGTGTAACTATAGAGTTCAAGATTAGCTAAGTTTCCAAAATTTGTTATCTTCCTGGACTGCATCTAAGCATTCATAGTATGAGTAATTTGCCAAATTCAACATTTGCAATTTATCAACAGGTTTACTATAATCCTGTAACTCATAATCCTCAACATATTATACAAATATTTGAGATATCCTAGCGGATCTATGAATGAGAATTCCTTCATCTTGAGATTTAACATTTACATGTTAATCTTCAGCATGACAATTGCTAGTGTGTTTTAGAAGATCATGTATCTTGTAATTTTATCTTTTCAAGATAAAACTCCCACTTGCCTTTAGCAATTTATAGACTATCCATAAATACTTAGCAAGTAGAGCAACACAAAATTGTTCTCTTTTGGGACATTACAAATACATATTGACAGTTCCTTACATGAAGTTTGTTAATAACCTGCTCAAAAGCAGTTTAACAAATTCTGAACTTCAATTTTAAGACTTAATGTGATTCATCAAATTCCATAATAAATGGTGTCTTATTAATCTTCTAGGTTGGAGTCTAATTGAGTATATACATTGCATACTCAATTTTCTAACCTTGATAACTTTTGGAAGAATAGAAAATATAGTTATCTTTAATCAAACAATATGACAAGAGTTTGATTTTCCTAACTGAACATACCATAACCATTATGTATTTCATTAGGATTATATTGTAAAACAATCTTACAATACGTAAGATAAATATATTTTGTTTGGTTTATCTATTTACCAACTAAATCAGCTTAATGGTATAATAGAATTTCCAAGCCAATTGCATGCTATATAACATAAGTACTTTTAACCAAGTCACTTCATGTCCATGTCTTAATAAGAAGACATAAACTGTTATAATCCCAATTCACGTTATAAATCATTGATCAACTCAATGACTTCTTGTATATGTCTTAATTAAAAAACATAACACGTTAACGTTTTACTTTATTATAAGTCTTGTAACAATTAAAAGACTTCATATTTATATCTTTACAATAAAATATAAATATACAAAACTAAAGTAATCATGAACACCACAATATGGTTTCAATAGTATTTCCAGTTAATTTATTACTTCATATATTTATGACATTCCAAGAATACATAAACATTCAATTTTGAAGTAGTATTGGATTACTTCATTTATTTATGTCATTTAAATAATACATAAATATTTAGTTTGAAGTAATCTCATTATCATATTGACACTTGTTCTAATAAGGATCTAATTTAGATCTTGCAAATTAACATAGTTTCATTACATCAGTTGATCTGCTAGTAATGAAAGTATGTAATTTACCTTGTCATTAATATCTATGTCAAGGTCTCACTTACGCTAGATATTAATTTCAAGTGTTCTATAAATTAGATGTGAATAAATCACATTAGAACATTAATTCTCTTACCTGCATTCAAGAGAATCCTTTAAATCATATTCCTTTGTGTTGTTGCTTGCACACAATTAAGATTTCTCCCACTTGTGCATGGAACAACATCATGTATCAGATAAACAACACGTCACGCATTTGTTTAATGTGATCAATATGATTGTGTCATAGATATTCGTAGATATAGAACCACCTTGTCTTGTAAGGAAACGCACATGACTATCCTTAAACTCACAAGTGTCTATAATTGGAAAGTAATTATCTCAAGACATTCTAGAGATAATCTGGGTTACTACCAAGATAACAAGCTTGTAGCTCCCACTGAATTACAGATCATTACATTAATATATGTTATTCAGTAATAACAACACAATGCTCCCACTGGATTTGACAACATTATAAGTGCTTCATAACTAGTAAAAGCAAATAGTGTGCTATTTACTTTCCTACACCTTTTAGTGATCCCATATGTAACAATTACTTAGGTACTAAAGAATGTATTCTACTTTATAAATGATGGACTATCCATCAATCCAATTAACTTGGAAATAATTGGGCATGCAATTTCTTCCTTAATTTGACTACCATCCCCACAATGGCATGTAGCATCAAAAGTGGTCAAAGCACAACAACTAGACAAAGTGTGCTAGTTTGCCTTTTACCAATTTTGCGTAACTAGTCTAGCTTCTAATTTAATAACTCATGAAATGTGCAAGTTTCTTAACTATTAAAATTTTGCTATGAGTTATTCCTTAGAATTTAGACAATTCTAATTTTCCCATTATACCCTTCTCATACATGACAAGGTATATGGTTTAAGTCTCACTCTTCTCAAAGAAAGTAGACTTGGTTTGTTCTTTTAGTAAAGTTGACTCTAGCCTAAACCCCTACGGGTGTAGATCAAATTTTCCACTAAAAGAATGCCCCACGTTTACGGTTTTTAACGTTGCATCTAATACATTAAATGAATTTACAAAATTCAACTTTAGTATTTTCGATAATAATTTTTCAAGAAAAGAAAACTACCCAGGAAATATAAAATAACCATTTAATTTTCTTGAAAACTAGGGTCCAACTTTCCATAGTTCCACCACATCAGTTGATCTGCTAGCAGTGAAAGTACAAAAGATGGTAACTTGTCATACAATAATCGCGAAACAATTTTCCGACTCCTAAATTTATGGGAATTACATTTGCCAAAAATAATTTTGCAATGTAAGCATGTTTCTTCCCATCTCATGCTTTAAGTCTCAAGGTCTCACTTATAACTTAATTAAGTCGTCTAATTTAGAAACATGTAAATTCACATAATTTTATTACACTCAGTTGATCTGCTGGCAATAAAAGCATGTAATTTACCTTGTCATTAATATCCGTGTCAAGGTCTCACTTACGCAGATATTAACTTCAATGTCTCTTATAATTAGATAGCATGTGACTTAAATTTTATAGGGTATTTATTTTGATGTGACAATCAAAATATGTACAAAGAAGCATACACTCATCTTTGTATCATAAGTTTTCAAAACCATTTTAATTACTAATTTGTTAAGAGTTAAATCAACAAAGTTTTAATTGAGGCGTTGAGCAATTTACAACTTTGCCTTAAGATGCTTCGTACATGTAATGGTATACTTGGTAAGTCTAATTAGACGCACAGGCGAGCGGAGAGACAGAATGGAGTCTCTTTAAGGTCACAATTTAATGCGTACCAACCTTATACCCACTTTATAGTTTGTCTAATTAGGTCCGCCGCTTCGACCATTTGTACAGTTGCATCAATCAATTAAAAGTTTTTGATTCTAAGTCTTATAAAAAATATGTAGTAAATTATTAAATTGCTAGTCTCGCCTGAGAGCAAATTACCGTGCGAAGCGAACCACTATCGGCACATAAGACTTGGCAATAAATAATTTACCACATCATATGGTTTCATAGTTATTATGTCCATTTAATTTTATACCAAAAATTACCCTCTTGTTTGCTTACAATTCAAGAACAATTTAAATAAATAAGACAAGTAATTTCAACAAAATTAAATAAACACAAGTAACGCATATAATCTTAACAATTAAATCATATAGCCACATGCAAACCTTTTGATAGATCCTATTAATAATCTATATGTGTAATTATTATGTATATAATTAAGAAAACTCCCATTGGTTTTCGAGCGCATTGTACCCAATGGACCACAGACGCCAACAATTGGCCGCGTAAGTTTTAATAATTAAATACCACATAGCACATAACTGATTCATTAATTTAGAATATTAGGTCTTCCCTAATTTTAGATCTATCTAAAACATGTAGCACATAAATAAACCCTAATCCATGATTTCTTTGCATGAAAAAATCATGGATCAAACAGGAACGTAACCCTTTATTCAAATAATCACATAAACACATGTTCCTAATTTAGGGTTACAAAACTAGCTTTTTATTAAAGAGGGTCGAAACCCCCCCCCCCCCTAAATTATGATCGAAATTTTTATTTTAGATCTAGTAAAAACCCTTAAAAAAAATCGACATATGAACATGTAAATCCAAACAAGATTTGATTTTAATTATGTGTTTCGATAATTACAATTACATGTTAAACGGCTCGTGATGCCACTGTTGGTTTTAGATAACTTGACATTCAAATAAATAAATAACAATAAACATCAAAGCACACAATTCGCGGAAGCAAGGATCATAATTAACATGTATAATGTAATACCGAAAAATAAATAGGAACATACCGTTATGATCCTAGCAAGAACAAGGATCAAATCTTCTTTCTCCTTCACTAGATCAATCAAATAAGAACAAAACAGGATTAAGGTAGAACCCCTTACCTTTTTGTTCCACAATCGATGAATAACAAAAGTATGTTATATCCGAGATCTTCCATACACGTACTATAAAAGCAACCAAAGGTTGATGCTAGTGAATGAACACAGTTTATTAAACCAAAACTATTTTGTTTAATAAACCTTGAATCTAATATTCAAGAAAGAAGTAAGAATATAATCATTCTTCTACATACTGTACAATACATATGTATCATGTGGTATCATTATTATTATAATGTCAAGATAGATACTGTACGACAAGACACATGCTAAGAATGAGAAATCAAAAGGTCGAAAGACTTTTTGGTATTATAATGTTTTCATGGCTTGTCAGACAACCATGGGTTGATATTATAATATGTCGACTTTTAGGTTATTATTATGTGTCGTCTTTTTTAAGGGTTTTGAGGGTGTATATATAGCCTCCAAACTTGTTTTACAAGTTTGAGTCTAATACATCCTCAAGTCCAAAACTCGACACTTAACCCACTCCTTTATTTACTAACAGTCATTATTAGTCAATTCCGTTAATTACTTTAAGGTCCGTTAGTCCATATTACATGTCCAAATAATTAAAATATATAACAATTATATATATTAATTATTCCTTTGATCATTCATACGTAAAGTGTGCAATCCCTCAGTCCCGGGTTCGATTCTAGTCATACACGATTTAATATTTTTCCAAAACTCTAACATTTAGTAGCACAGATATTCATGAGCTAATATGTTTTCTAAGCAGCACCATTTTCTGGTAAATCCTTCTTCTTAAAGAGCGCAAATACTACAATTGATAACATATTACTGAGTCCTAACATCTATAAAAAAAACTAATATCACCCTGGTAACATGTTGTGCACAATGCCAAACACAAATCAAGTGATTGACGAGGATTACAGTTCTTAAAGGCGAGTCGAATAACAAAAGTAAAGATAGTAAATACTTGTCGGATGTTCCATTAATCTTATCATGCATTTCAAATTTCATGCAGGATTTGCCTTGCTTAGACTTTTGTTCTAATGGTTACTTTTATCATCGTTCCAATGGCTATTGCAACCATTGTTTCGTCTCTTTCTTTTGAGAGTGGGAGGTTGAGGTGGCTGCCAATTGGATAAACATTTTCCTCATCTAAGCAAAAAAAGAGATATCAGAAAGCTCTAAGACTTTACAGTTGACAAATATACTTATGTTCACATATATAATTACCAAATTACCCGGCATCTAATAGTTGTGGATAACTTTTTTAAGGATGCAACAAGGTCCAATATGTCATTCTCAAAATGAACTTTCTTGCCATGCATATCAACCTACAGATAAGCAACCTATTATGCTACACGTACGGTAATTCCGTATCATTTATTGTGTTTGATAAATGATAATCAAAGACAATATTTCAGAGAAAAAAGAATCTGATCGATCTCCTTTTCAGAATCTAAAATTAGGTATCACAGCCAATTATTTCAAATCCTATCACTATATATATAGCCTTAGCAAGATCTAATCTCACAAGTCACAACAAAAACTACCCTGCCTTCAACTGTTTCTTGCACTAGTTCTAAGCATTCTCTTTAAAAAAAAAAAAAAAAAAAAAAAAAAAAAAAAAAAATTTACAACTTCCAGAGATGGCTATTGTTACAGCGTTGGTGAATAAGAGGCCTGTGGTTATATTCAGCAAAAGTTCTTGCTGCATGTGCTACACAATTAAGATGCTGATAAGCAGTTTTGGGGCAAATGCTACAATTTATGAGCTAGATGAGCATCCAGAAGGGAAACAGATAGAGAAGGAACTCAGAGGATTAGGGTGCAAACCAAGTGTACCAGCAGTGTTCATAGGAGAGACTCTGATTGGTGGTGCCAAGGAAATAATGAGTCTTCATCTGAAGGGTCAGCTGGTACAATTGCTTCTCAAGGCTAACGCTATATGGGTTTAGTCGAACATATTTGAGACTACCGAGTTCCTACATTATTATAGAGATTGGAACTATGTTAACACAACTACAAATAGCAGTATGACGCACTCTAGTCATTAGAGCACAACAAGAATTGTTTTGAGCCTGCTTTTATGCTGTTTCAAGTCCAATGATACTTATGTGATAACTTTGACATGTAATTTTACTAATTTCTGATAAGTAATGAGAATCCTATACATGTTTCCCAAAGTTGCTACTCTCTTTTGTATCCGATTTTATTATTATTAGTCAGCTACTATATATCAAACTTTCAATCATATTGTAGATTTGTAGTACTAATCCGCATGCTAAGGCCACTCTCTAGCTTAACTACATTCATCAAAGTCAATAGGATACTTGCAAACAGAAGCAACTGAAATACAAGATTACAAGAGATAAGCCCTGTTACTTGGAACATATACATTGTTATCTAACAGGCCCATTAGAGAACAATGTACCTGAGACAATTAATAATTTGATATAGCAAAAAAGGGTGTTTTAACATTGGCAGATATTATATGGTTAAGCCCAATATATTGTGTTGTAATTCTCAACTCAGATATTTCTTTTCCTAGGAAATCTTAGTATTAGTTCTCAAGCTAAAATTGTTATGATATCAAGTTAAAAAATGATTCAGCATTTCCGGTTTATTTCAGTAAAGAGATGCAGAATTTACAGATAAAACAGACAACCAGTGAGATAGGAGACTAGCGTGCCAAAACATTTGCAGTTACCAGATCATATTAAGGTAGACAGAAGAAGCATTCTGCAATATGAAGACCTGTTATTGACTTTATTGTCTTATTGCTTTATAGTCAGAAGACAGGGTTAATGTTGGGTATAGAAATAAACTTGCTACATATAACTAACGAACCATATCCTCAACTGTTGTATTTGTCACCTCATTGCTACCAAACAATCATCGGAATTGTGAATATGCAATGAAATGAAGAAAAAAAAAAAAAAAAAAAAACTATGCTTGCAATTTCTTGTGCATAAACCAATGAGATTCAACTTGTTGCCAAAAACCATTGTACTTTGTTTACTTTTTGGTTAAAAAAAATGTAATAAGCTGCAAAGTTTGGTGCTCTTTCGTGCATTTTCACAAGTACAATGATTTAAAATTTGATTCACTATTCATATAATATAGTGCAGAGTAGTCAATAGAGTAAATAACTGTAAATTACGTTTTATTAAGAATGTCTTCTCATAATGGTAAATTGAACAATTGCACACAAATAAATTGAAGAAAAGGCAGATCAACATATGTGTAGGCTTTCCAATAGGCACTTAGTCACGTGGTACACAAGCAACAAACATACATGACCCTTCACTATGTTTTGAGCCAGTTATTAAAACTTCTCATCTAGCCAAACGGCAGGCACTTATGCTTCCTTTCGTTATCCTTCATGAAGATCATAGCATCTAATACCTAGATTCGTAAGTACACAAGGTACTACACAACTTCTATCTCACCAAAGACAAAAAAGACATGGGCGGAGAGAGAAAAGGGGTGCTGAACTTGCACTACATTCTTTAAACATGTGAGAGGTGACCAAGAGCATCCAGATCACAGAAACAGCTCAACAAGATAATGATGTTTGTTTGAACATGTGTGTTGTGTCTTTTAAGCTAATTATAAAGGTTACACTTAATAATCTTTGATATCAAAACGTGTTTTATCACAAAGAATCACATGATGTAAAATAGCGATTTGTGGACATTATGAAGACACTAATGAAATGATGACTGCATCTCCATTCTAACTGGTAAGTGGAATAAATAAGGTAAAATAATTTAAGTACTTGTACGGATGCTCCATTCATTTTATCATGCATTTCATATACCCATAAATGAGTTACCTTGCTAAGACTTCTCTTCACATGGTTACTTTTATTGGCAGTGATCCGTGAAGTCAATGTGACTGCCAATTGGATAAACATCATTCACTTAAGCATATGCCCTGAAAAAAAATTATCAGAAAGCTTGAGGCTTTACAGTTGACAAATATACATATGTCCACTGATATAATTACCAAAGTACCCATGATCAAATAGTTGAAGAGGACTTTTTAAGGATGCATCAAGGATCAGCATGTTATTCTTAATAGTGATTTTTTGCCACGCATGTTAACCCTCAGAGCAATCTGTTATACTACACATAGTAATTCCTTATCGCTCATCGAGTCTGAAAAATGATAATCAATGAATATATTCCAGAGAAAGAATCTGATCTCCTTGTCAGCATCTAAAATAAGTATCACCACCACCAATTTCAAATCCTAGCACTATATATAGACATGGCAAGATCTTAGATATACTCACAGCAAAAACTACCCCTCTTTCAACGATTTCTTGCACCAAATCTAGCATCATTTTTTAAAATAAACTGCAAAAATTTCCAGAGATGGCTATCGTTACAGCATTGGTGAATGAGAGGCCTGTGGTTATATTCAGCAAAAGCTCTTGCTGCATGTGCTACACCATCAAGCAGCTCATAAGCAGTTTTGGGGCAGCTGCTACAGTTTATGAGCTTGATGAACATCCAGAGGGGAAGCAAATAGAAAAGGAACTCAGAGGATTAGAGTTTAAGCCAAGTGTACCAGCTGTGTTCATAGGAGAGAAGCCGATTGGTGGTGCGAAAGAAATAATGAGCCTTCATCTGAAGGGTCAGCTGGTAGAGTTGCTCCTTAAGGCTAATGCTATATGGGTTTAGTTAAACATATACTAAATACCGAGTTCCTACAGTATTATAAAAGTTCGAAGTATGTTAGCACAACTACAGATATGCCAGTTTGATGTAATCTAGTTATTAGACACAACACCTGTTTTTTGCTTTCTTTTATACTGCTAAAAGTCCAATGATGATTTATGTGCTAACTTTGACATGTAATTTTACTAGTTTTTGATAAGCAATGAGATTACTATGTTTACTAAGAGTCACTACTCTCCTTTGTGTAAGAATTTAATATTATCAGTGTGCTAATATCTAACTTCTATTGTTTTGTAGTAATAATCTAAATGCTTGGGCGGTTGGGCCTCTGTTGATCGATACTGCATTTATCAAATTCAATAGGTATACTGCGACCAGAAGCAAGTTATATAATAATAAATAACCTCAATTTATACCTATAACATCATCATGTAGTTTGCATTTGACCAGAGTTCCCAATGCAAACTATTCCCTCAGTTCCAAAATTGTTGTTCACCTTACTATTTTAATACGCCCAAAATAATTGTCCTTTAAAAAAATTATAAGTATAATTGATTAATTCCATATAACCATAATTCAATTTATTATCAGAAAACTTAAAGAAAGCATTAATCATTGATCAAAGGGTAAAAATGTCATTCCGAATAATATAAGCTGTAACAATTACAATTATCTTAGACTGTGTTTTTGGCTAGTGGACAATAATATTGACATGAATTTAGTATAATAACAAATAGTTAAATCCCGATGTGTGATTCGGTTCCTGTATGTTGTTTGTATGCTGTTCATGTACTGTGGAGGTATTCCTTATATAGAAGAATTCTTTGCTATTTATCTTTACTGTCTTCTGATCATGTACACATTGTGAAGAATACGGGGTCTCTACCATAAAGGAAAACAAACATATGACAGTCCACACTGTGATAACGAATGGAGATATTTCCATGGATTTCCATAAGTTGTTACTAATTTTGGTTATTATCTTTATGACTAGAGAACTTAGAGCTTAAATGTGAAAAGAAAAGGTTTCAAGACATGCTTTAATATATACAATGAATAATATTATCGTTAGTCTGTTTTAATTAACTATGTTATGCATGCTATATTTGATCTTTGAATCCGTTTTCTATCAGAAGGCGTTTACCTTATCTGATCCTGTAACATCCGCCTACTCAGACCACAATATTGTCCGCTTTGCCGCAGGCTCACGGCTTTGCTTTTGTGGCCTCATTTGAAGACTTCCGGCAAGTCACCCAAGCCAGTACTACTCTCACATGAGCACGCTTAACTGCCAGTTCCTAAGAACCCCACTCGCAGTAGACCACAAAACGCGTTGTGTCATTGTAAGGCGAATGTTATCTTATGAACCAACTCTCTCAGGCCACAGCGATGTAGGATTGCCTAGGTGTTACAGATCCACACCCATACAAAGCTTAACAGGCAAAATATAAATTATAAATCAGTTATTCCTTGTCTTCTCTTTACTCCATGTGAAAAACAATGAGAGAATACACGCCTACCAATCTGCAAAACCTAAAAAGACATGCGATGCTAGGACTCAACTCTCTACTATAATATCCACACATAGAACCGTCATCTTTTTAATAAGAGACCAAAAAGAAAAGTTAGAACTTTATCTACTTATTCTAGACCAAAGCCATGGAGATAAGGTTTAAGTTTAAACAAGTGAACGATATTTTCACTTGAGCATGAAAAACCAGGGGACAAATGAATTCAAGCCTGAAAAAAATGGAAGAAAACAGGTTTAATAGGTGACTTGGTGCTCTTAGCTTTTGTTTTGATTCATTTGCTACGTGAAACTAAGAGATTTAACTATTTAGATTTACTAATACGAGTTAAAATTGTATGAGTTAGCGAACCTATAAGAAGTGGCCCTTCAGTTCATCTTTGGCCAGTTATACAACCTGATTCCTGAAGTTCATACAGCATATTACCTTTTTTTTTTCTTTTCTTTTCGCTTTTGAGCTGTGCATGTGTTCGTATCTAGTACCAGAAACAAATGTATATCTAAATTCCCTAATGTACGGTTTCATACACTTCATCGTTATCATCAAACTATAAGGATGAGGGTATATATTCATGCCACATGAAGTTTTTCTATGTGTAACAAGATAGACCTTGGATTCTCTAAAGGAATATAATACTTTTTTCATCCCTTACTCTTAGTTGAGGGACTACATCAGTTAGTAATCCCTACCTATACTTTGTTTGAGCCATGGTCCTTGAAAGCTAAAAGGAAAACGTAAAGCCTGAAATGTTACAAGTGCAACCTAAAGCCTGAAATGTTACAAGTGCAAGGCCCTACAAGAAACTTCCTTGACCAATGTTAAAACTGGTAGGGGCGGTAACACATCAAGCTTGCTTGCTTACTTTCTCTTGGGCTTGTAAAATACAGAGTAATACTTTACTTTGACTATGAAAAATTCAGATTAACTCAACTTACAACTACGACAGGATGCTTACTCGGGTACAAAAGTCAGGTCATAACTTCTCTAAAGCAAAATACTATAGGCATCAGCACACTTCTAGATCACAAGTAATCAATTTACCTTGCTCATAAAATGACATACAAAATCCTTGTTTTAAAGATGCATGCTTAAGACATATTATAGGTGTAAGCACTAAGCAGTTCATAGCTCCTTAACAGAACAGTCGATAAACTCTTAAAATTAAGGGAAATCCACATTATGTCCTCTTTATTATATAGTACAAGCAAAGTCTCATAAGTTTAATTTTGTGTGACAATAGTGAGCATCATGGTGCCTCTAGAGGTTTCTTCAGTGAGAGCTAGTAAATGTGCAACAGCTATGTAATCATAGGAACCAAGGACTAAATACTTCAGAATAATCTGACGGCGCATATTGTTCATTGCTAGAACGCCTAGAAGTGGAACTAGAGATATTTACTATCTTCTTCCTGCTTGTACAGATCCCACATGTTTTATTATCTTAAATAAGCATTTATTTATTTCAAGTGATTGACGAGGATTGCAGTTCTTAAAGGCGAGTCGAATAACAAAAGTAAAGATAGTAAATACCTATCGGATGTTCCATTAATCTTATCATGCATTTCAAATTTCATGCAGGATTTGCCTTGCTTAGACTTTTGTTCAAATGGTTACTTTTACCATCATTCCAGTGGCTATTGCAACCATTGTTTCGTCTCTTTCTTTTGAGAGTGGGAGGTTGAGGTGGCTGCCAATTGGATAAGCATTTTCCTCATCTAAGCAAAAAAAGAGATATCAGAAAGCTCAAGACTTTGCAGTTGACAAATATACTTATGTTCACATATATAATTACCAAATTACCCGGCATCTAATAGTTGTGGAGAACTTTTTTAAGGATGCAACAAGGTCCAATATGTCATTCTCAAAATGTACTTTCTTGCCATGCATATCAACCTACAGATAAGCAACCTATTATGCTACACGTACGGTAATTCCGTATCATTTATTGTGTTTGATAAAAGATAATCAAAGACAATATTTCAGAGAAAAAAGAATCTGATCTCCTTTTCAGAATCTAAAATTAGGTATCGCAGCCAACTATTATAAATAGTTTAACCTACGGGTTTTATTATCGGAGCAGGTCTAATTCTCGACCTAGGTGGCTATGTTGAGCCGCCTCCCCTAAGCCGCCTCATCAAACCCTATCAATAAAACACGATCCTTTAAAATTTAAAAAAAAAAAAAAAAAAAAAAAAAAAAAAAAAAAAAAAAATCATTAAACACCATGGCGCCAAAGAAGGAGAAGGCAAGCAGAAAAAGAAGAAGTGGAGCAAGGGAAAGCAAATCTACACCAACAACTTCGTACTTTTGCTCCAGTTTCGGTTTACTATTTTGCTCTCCTTTAATATGTTAATATGAATAAGATTGAATTTTTTTCTTAAAAAAAAAATTATAGTTATTTAATTGTTTCTTTTTTATGTCGAATCGAGGGTATTAATTCCCGAGACGACTTTTGTTGGTGTCGAATCTAGGGTTCTTATTCCCAAGACGACTGTTTGGGATACTTTGGTTTATCCCCAAGACGACTGTTTCGGATACTTTGGTTATCCGTAAACAAAAATTAGAATATGAGATACTTTGGGTTATCTCGTTTTACTTTGGTTTACTGTTTTATTTTGCTTTCTTAGTTTTCTTCTTTAGTCCGAGCTTTCGCGATTTCGCCGCTCGGACTGCAGGGAGTGTTAGGGGATAAAGATAAGCCCAAGTCCGGTTTGTGGGTTTAGGGTATTAGGGTTTCACTATTATAAATAGTGGATGATTAATAAAGATTAACTTACGGGTTTTATTCAATGTCTAACACATCATCCACTTAAGCATATGCCCTGAAAAAGAATTATCAGAAAGCTTGAGGCTTTACAATTGACAAATATACATATGTCCACAGATATAATTACCAAAGTACCCATGATCAAATAGTTGAAGAGGACTTTTTAAGGATGCATCAAGGATCAGCATGTTATTCTTAATAGTGCTTTTTTGCCATGCATGTTATCCCTCAGAGCAATCTGTTATACTACACATATAGTAATTCCTTATCGTTTATCGAGTCTGAAAAATGATAATCAACGAGTGGAGTAGCCCGCGCGTTGCTGCGGGAGTGCTTTGATGACCTTTTTTTTCCGTGTTTATCCGTTATCATTGGTACGTCTAAACGTGTTCATGTTGACAAACATATCCAGGATCACCGAAAAAACAATAGTTAACAAAAGACTGTTTGAATTTGCATATGCTATTACAAACTGAACTTAAATTCATCAATTCAATACAAACACCGAAACATAACCATTTCAGCCCACTTCAATACACACTTCAGCCACCATGTTGATCAATCATAAGGTTGATTAAGCTTTCCAAAGATTGCAAAAGCTATTACGCCTTAAACTTTTCTCCATTTACACCAAATAATATATGTTGTTAAGGAGTATGCAGAACATGAGTTGGATGTAGGGATGGCAACGGGGCGGGTTTGGGGCGGGACGGCCATCCTCATCCCCAAACCCGATTACCAAAGTTCTCCCCAAACCTGCCCCGATCCCCATCGGGGATCTGATCGGGGCGCCCCGTTGGGGCGTGATGGTCCCCCAAACCCGCCCCGTATTAATCGGGGATCTTATCGGGGTGTCCTCTTTGGGTGCAATTCTTGACCAAAGCCGCACCATTTCACATTTATTGTTATTTTCAGACCGTTAGCAATAATGAACTTATTAATAATCAATTACAAACAAGTCTTATTAAGTTTTCAACAATATTATTATACATAAATAATGATAAATTACACCGCCAAAAATTAAAACTTAAAAATATGACACTAAACGAGTTTCTATAATCACAATTTTGCATTCTTACAAATATTAAAAAACTAACAATATTAGCATAACATTTTTTTTATTACGTAAATACTAACAAAATACTATATAGGTATAGATATATTTGTATATGTGTATATATTGGGCGGGGCGGGGCGAAGATTCCCCGTTCCCCGCCCCAAACCCGATTAAAATCCCCAAACCCGCCCCGTAACCCGATTAGCATGCCCCGCTCCGCCCTAATTAGTTCGGGTTTCGGGTTTTCCCGTCAGGTTCGGGTTTTTTTTCCATCCCTAGTTGGATGTGGTATCATGTATAAAGATTAACCAACTTATTAGTCATTGTTTTCAAGGTTATGGTTCAATCTTGGATATGGTGTTCATTTCTGTGACGAAACAATTTTGAATAACACAATGATACCAAATCCATTAAATGATTACAATTATAAAATACTTCGATACATGGTTTTAAATTTGCACATCTAATCCACCCAACTGCGCCATTTTTACCTGTACAATAAATGACCCATTTTGACCGATACCAAATTCGTCTAACCTACCCAGTTTACCACCTCATTCCTCACTCAATAGCTATATAGTAAAGTATCTAGAAGTAACTCATCATAATCTCATTTTAACGCCACCCTGTTTAGTTACTTGAAGTGCTACCATATCTTTGACTTACCAATGTAGCAACCTGTACATATATAGTTGTTTAGATCAATCATATGGCCGAGGGAGCTTCTAATAAAAAAATACGTCATAAAAAACTACAATACTTCAGCAGACCTGCAACACTGGTAACAGAACATGTAAAAAGTATACAACATAATCGGATAACTCACCAGAGTGAGCACTCCTTGTTGGCCCGTGCTGCGTAGCTGTTTTTTTGGAAATCCTCGTGCGGCTGTTGAGGTGCAACTGTAAAAACGATGGTAAAAAGTTAATTTTATTCTCCTAAATTAGACACATATCCAAATGAACATAAGCTAAATTTTCAAAATACCAAACTCATAAAAAACAAAGGTTGTGAACCTATACACAGGCTGTGAACACAGTTTATAACCAACCCCAAATCCTAAAAATCCACAAACAACTCAAATAGTAACAAAAGTAAACCATACCATATTATAAGCACAGACTTATAAGGCCCTTTGAAATAAGCACTTAGAAATGTGCGTATTTTATTACAAATTTCAATGGAAGAGCTAGTAACCTCTTTAAAAGAAGGCAGTAATCTGTTTAAATATGCAATCCAAAACAACCTCATATTCTCATTGCTATCAAAAAAAGTCCTTCCATTGTTTCACAGGCTTGTCTGCAACCAAAGCAAGTACATTCCAATTAGCATACGTTCATCAAAAAAAGTCTGGAAAGTAGAAATTCATATAAAAAACAAAACGCAAACGAAATTGGAGATTACTACCTTAACTTACGTAAAGCATTCACCTTTTTTTTTAACCTCGACACACCCTTTAATAAATGAAGAATCAGAAATGTATGGACTTATAAATGACAACAGAAAATAATTTATAATTCAGACCTTTGGCAAACTTGGCAGAATTGCTCATCACTCGCTCATGCTATAACCTGATCCAAACATTCCTAATAGCTACAATAGCCTAATCTAGCCCATACCCGTCACACATACATACATACGCTCACATCTTCCAGAATATACGCGTACATTCCTGTACCGAAACGGGATTATCATCACGAAATGGCTCAGTTGTGTGAATATAGTAGCAAAGGCGACTGGCAACCATGGCTGCAATCACCACTCAGGTAAAGCTGCTCCACCAAGCTACCGATGTCGCCAACTAATTCATGGTGAAATAGTCCAGGTCTGCAAATATAGCAGCGAAAGGCATCACCATCCATGGCTGGAACTACCACTCGGGTAAGGCTGCCTCGCCAACAAACTGGTGTTACTAAATCACACTCATAAAATTTATAAACAAAGATAATTATCATCATTGCCTGTATGTATGTGTTGGGCGGTAAATGGGTGAAAGAGCAACAGGCCAATATGAGTTCAAAATAATACCCGAAACAAAATCGCAAATTACGCGCATGCCAGAAAATGGGAAATATGAACTAAGCGCACTATAAGCATAAGCAAACCGTTGTGTAAGCAACCTGGCTGCAAATCTAATCATTGCCCCGCCATGGCTGCAAATCTAATGATTCGCCCTGCCATGGCTGCAAATTTAATAATTTGCAAATTTGATTGCCGGTTTACAACCGGCGCGATGATAAATGAGAGAGGAAGTGAGATGGAGCGGACAGGTACCAAATCATCAGGGCCGTCCCGTGGAATTTGGGGGCCCTGTGCGTAATTTTATAATAGGGCCCTTAAACTTCAAAAATTGTGGCACCCGTAAAATTTAGCAAATAATAATTTCATTAGGCATTGCTTTTTGATATCGATAAAATAACAACTTACTCTTGTTTTATTCTAAATACTAGGGTTTTTTTTAATATATTTTTTTCTAGTAGCCATAGAGCTTTTAAAGCGTTTTTCAACAATCCAAAAAGTCCAAATTATTACAACATATTTATGAAGTAAGTTACGTTGTAATTAATATTTTTGAAAATTTTTGGTAGCTAAAATTACGTATTTCAAGTTATATTGAAAATAAGCTATTTAATGAATTATGGGATTGGTTTGCCAAAAATCTAAATAAGAATTGGGGTTAAAATGATAAATTGCAAAGATGAAGGTTGAGTTGAAACTTATAAAAATAATGAAATAAAAATAAAATAAAATATTGAGGCCCCACAACCACAAGCATCTCTTTACAGCTTTGGTCTGAGTTTATCTTCTCCAACAAAAACCCTGGTACCATTTTACTCCATTAAAACGCATGTTCAAACTTTTTTTCTTCTGTTGAAAAAAAATCTCATATTCTCCATTTAAAATCAACTATTAACATGATTAAATACCCCTAAAATGATTTTATACTTATACATATGTTTTAAAATTTAAGGCCCCTAAAAAATGGAGGTCATGTGCCGTTGCTCACCTCGCACATGCACAAATCCGGGCCTGCAAATCATATGTAGCGGGTGTGGGCTTACCAACACCAAACGGGCCTATAAGTCTGTGGTGAATAGTACATGCTTTTTATACAATAGTTATAAAAAGCATAAGCAACAGGCCAATATGAGTTCAAAATAATGCCCGAAACAAAATCGCCAATTACGCGCATGCCAGAAAATGGGAAATGTGAACTAAGCGCACTATAAGCATAAGTAAACCGTTGTGTAAATTCAACCCATGGCCGCAAATCTAATCATTTGCCCCGCCATGGCTGCAAATCTAATGATTCGCCCTGCCATGGCTGCAAATTTAATAATTTGCCAATCCAATATAAATACTAACAGTAATAGAAGAACACTGACCACGAATAGAAGCCATAACAACCACAAACTAGTGTAAGGTTGTATGTCTTAGGTCTACAGTCAAGTAAGTGCGATCAAACGCCCTTGGTGGGTGTATCTGAAGGCCGCTACAGATACCCCGCCAACCAATGGACTCCCAAGCATACATGTATCCCCACAACTGATAACTCAGTGTGTGTAGAAGGCGCTTTCAACTATCTGCAAGCTTAATGCAGCCCAGCGTAAGCAACAAATCGATACAAACGATTAGCAGTCTATATTGTTGCCCATGGCTGCAAACATAGTTGTTTGCCGCGCCACCTACACTGCGTACGCCATGGTTGCAAACCAAGTGTGAGTCGCCACGTCAAGATCAGTCCACCCCCCATGGTTGCAAACACGTTACCGTGATGCCCTGCTAAGATAAGGGCGGATAAGGCTAATCCAGCATTAGCTTCACTCATATCTAGCAGACAAACACCAGAAACCAAAACCACATTTGCAGCAAACCCTACGCAAACCATGATTTTTGCAACCCTTGGTGGGTGTATCCGAAGGCCGCTACACATACCCCACCAACCAATGGACTCCCAACCATACATGTATCCCCACAACCGTTAACTAAGTGTGTGTAGAAGGCGCTTTCAACTATCTGCAAGCTTAATGCAGCCCAGCGTAACCAACAAATCGATACAAACAATAAGCAGTCTATATTGTTGCCCATGGCTGCAAACATAGTTGTTTGTCGCGCCACCCACACTACGTATGCCATGGTTGCAAACCAAATGAGTTGCCACGTCAAGATCAGTCCACCCCCCATGGCTGCAAACATGTTACCGTGATGCCCTGCCAAGATAGGGGCGGATAAGGCTAATCCAACATTAGCTTCACTCATATCTAGCAGACAAATACTAGAAACCAAAACCACATTTGCAGCAAACCGTATGCAAACTATGATTTTTGCAACCAAAGCGCCGCCAAACCCATACCTGGAAAAAAATATAAGTCAAATGTCATCCCATGCAAATAATTCACATAACAATAAGCTAATTAGCATTTTTTATCACCAATCCAAACACCCCTATAGTATTATTACACAAATACTATTAAAAGTCCTAACTTTAACCTAAACACATTTGCGAAAATCACTTATATGATTATATCACCCAAAAGAAATAAAGAAAAAAATAACATACCAACAAATACACTTTAAGCAATTTCACTAAAATATGTGATTAAAACATACCAACATATTACAGCTTCTGTCACCATAACTTTGTAATCAAAATTAACAAAAAAATAAGCAAAAAGGCTAAAAGTGTATCATTACCACTAAACACAAATGTAAAGTGACATCCAAACATGACCAAACCTATGTAAATAATTAACATAACAATAACCTAATTAGCAGTTTTTATTAGCAATTCAAACACCCCTATAGTAACCGAATCTAAAAAAACTCAAAAAAATACCTCCAAAAAACTTCAGAAGCTGTTAGTTAACCTATTAAAAACAAACATGAAATTGAGCGCAATTATTTTTAATAACACATATTTTCAACAAAAAAACCGTTGTACAAATAAAAGTGAATTAAAAATTACCTCAACATTAGTTATGGCCTGTTCAATTCCAGGAACATATGGGGCCATAAGCTCAAGTAAGCAACCTCGTAAGCATCAAAAAAAAAAAAAAAAAAAAAAAAAAAAAAAAAAAAACTCTTATCAGGTTTAAAAAAATTAAATAAGCTCATAAGCAGGGAAAATAAGCTAGTCTAAACATCTTCAAATCATGTCTTATAAATAAGCCATAAGCTTAACCATTATAAAAACCCCTAAAATCTACCCAAAAAAAACACGAAATCAGCAATTATATTTTTGAGGTATCTCACCTAGTTCCTCATCTTGTTGAGCAAAAACCTAATTTTTTGCCTCTTGATTAACTGCGGTTAAATCTTTAACGAAACCCTAAAAATCAACAGAGCCGATCATTTGTGGGTTTATTTTCCCTGTTTTTTCGATTAACGATAAGGAAGAAAATAAAGAGGATAGATCATTTGTGGATATGTGTGTATTTGTGTGTGTGTGTTTTGTGGGTTGAAGAAAATGGGAGAGGGTTCTGGAAGGGAGGGAGTAATATTATAATGCCGGCACCGTAGATGATCATGTAGATACACTCACAAAGATCACTATAGATCTTTCGGAGTCGGATCGAGTTGGGTTGGCCGGACCCTTTTTTTTGGGTGTCGGAGCACCGTCAATAAGAGAGGGAATGAGGGAGGGAAGTAAGAGATCCGGGCAGGGTCCATATCATTTTATCCGGATGTGGGTAAACGGGCCCTAAGAGCCTAAAAAAGCCTATGGTAAAGTCTATGGTGAACAGTGCACGCCCTTTATACTTTAGTTATAATGAATATATTCCAGAGAAAGAATCTGATCTCCGTGTCAGCATCTAAAATAAGTATCACCACCACCAATTTCAAATCCTAGCACTATATATAGACATGGCAAGATCTTAGATATACTCACAGCAAAAACTACCCCACTTTCAACGATTTCTTGTACCAAATCAAGCATCATTTTTTAAAATAAACTGCAAAAATTTCCAGAGATGGCTATCGTTACAGCATTGGTGAATGAGAGGCCCGTGGTTATATTCAGCAAAAGCTCTTGCTGCATGTACTACACCATCAAGCAGCTCATAAGCAGTTTTGGGGCAGCTGCTACAGTTTATGAGCTTGATGAACATCCAGAGGGGAAGCAAATAGAAAAGGAACTCAGAGGATTAGAGTTTAAGCCAAGTGTACCAGCTGTGTTCATAGGAGAGAAGCCGATTGGTGGTGCGAATGAAATAATGAGCCTTCATCTGAAGGGTCAGCTGGTAGAGTTGCTCCTTAAGGCTAATGCTATATGGGTTTAGTTAAACATATACCAAATACCGAGTTCCTACAGTATTATAAAAGTTCGAAGTATGTTAGCACAACTACAGATGCCAGTTTGATGTAATCTAGTTATTAGACACAACACCTGTTTTTTGCTTTCTTTTATACTGCTAAAAGTCCAATGATGACTTATGTGCTAACTTTGACGTGTAATTTTACTAGTTTTTGATAAGCAATGAGATTACTATGTTTACTAAGAGTCACTACTCTCCTTTGTGTAAGAATTTAATATTATCAGTGTGCTAATATCTAACTTCTATCGTTTTGTAGTAATAATCTAAATGCTTGGGCGGTTGGGCCTCTGTTGATCGATACTGCATTTATCAAATTCAATAGGTATATACTGCAACCAGAAGCAAGTTATATAATAATAAATACCTATAATTCAAGTGCCTGTTTCGGTCATTGAACACTTTACTATATGATAAAAGATTACATAAATAACCTCAATATATACCTATAACATCATCATGTAGTTTGCATTTGACCAGAGTTCCCAATGCAAACTATTCCCTCAGTTCCAAAATTGTTGTTCACCTTACTATTTTAATACGCCCAAAATAATTGTCCTTTAAAAAAATTATAAGTATAATTGATTAATTCCATACAACCCTAATTAAATTTATTATCAGAAAACTTAAAGAAAGCATTAATCATTGATCAAAGGGTAAAAATGTCATTCCGAATAATATAAGCTGTAACAATTACAATTATCTTAGACTGTGTTTTTGGCTAGTGGACAATAATATTGGCATGAATGTAGTATAATAACAAATACTTAAATCCCGATGTGTGATTCGGTTCCTGTATGTTGTTTGTATGCTGTTCATGTACTGTGGAGGTAATCCTTATCTTTACTGTCTTCTGATCATGTACACATTGTGAAGAATACGGGGTCTCTACCATAAAGGAAAGCAAACATATGACAGTCCACACTGTGATAACGAATGGAGATATTTCCATGGATTTCCATAAGTTGTTACTAATTTTGGTTATTATCTTTATGACTAGAGAACTTAGAGCTTAAATGTGAAAAGAAAAGGTTTCAAGACATGCTTTAATATATACAATGAATAATATTATCGTTAGTCTGTTTTAATTAACTATGTTATGCATGCTATATTTGATCTTTGAATCCGTTTTCTATCAGAAGGCGTTTACCTTATCTGATCCACACCCATACAAAGCTTAACAGGCAAAATATAAATTATAAATCAGTTATTCCTTGTCTTCTCTTTACTCCATGTGAAAAACAATGAGAGAATACACGCCTACCAATCTGCAAAACCTAAAAAGACATGCGATGCTAGGACTCAACTCTCTACTATAATATCCACACATAGAACCGTCATCTTTTTAATAAGAGACCAAAAAGAAAAGTTAGAACTTTATCTACTTATTCTAGACCAAAGCCATGGAGATAAGGTTTAAGTTTAAACAAGTGAACGATATTTTCACTTGAGCATGAAAAACCAGGGGACAAATGAATTCAAGCCTGAAAAAAATGGAAGAAAACAGGTTTAATAGGTGACTTGGTGCTCTTAGCTTTTGTTTTGATTCATTTGCTACATGAAACTAAGAGATTTAACTATTTAGATTTACTAATACGAGTTAAAATTGTATGAGTTAGCGAACCTATAAGAAGTGGCCCTTCAGTTCATCTTTGGCCAGTTATACAACTTGATTCCTGAAGTTCATACTGCAAATTACCTTTTTTTTTTCTTTTTTTTGGCTTTTGAGCTGTGTGTATTTGTTCGTATCTAGTACCAGAAACTAATGTATTTCTAAATTCCCTAATGTACGGTTTCATACACTTCATCGTTATCATCAAACTATAAGGATGAGGGTATATATTCATGCCACATGAAGTTTTTCTATGTGTAACAAGATAGACCTTGAATTCTCTAAAGGAATATAACACTTTTTTCATCCCTTACTCTTAGTTGAGGGACTACATCAGTTAGTAATCCCTACCTATACTTTGTTTGAGCCATGGTCCTTGAAAGCTAAAAGGAAAACGTAAAGCCTGAAATGTTACAAGTGCAACCTAAAGCCTGAAATGTTACAAGTGCAAGGCCCTACAAGAAACTTCCTTGAACAATGTTAAAACTGGTAGGGGCGGTAACACATCAAGCTTGCTTGCTTACTTTCTCTTGGGCTTGTAAAATACAGAGTAACACTTTACTTTGACTATGAAAAATTCAGATTAACTCAACTTACAACTACGACAGGATGCTTACTCGGGTACCAAAGTCAGGTCATAACTTCTCTAAAGCAAAATACTATAGGCATCAGCACACTTCTAGATCACAAGTAATCAATTTACCTTGCTCATAAAATGACATACAAAATCCTTGTTTTAGAGATGCATGCTTAAGACATATTATAGGTGTAAGCACTAAGCAGTTCATAGCTCCTTAACAGAACAGTCGATAAACTCTTAAAATTAAGGGAATCCACATTATGTCCTCTTTATTATATAGTACAAGCAAAGTCTCATAAGTTTAATTTTGTGTGACAATAGTGAGCATCATGGTGCCTCTAGAGGTTTCTTCAGTGAGAGCTAGTAAATGTGCAACAACTATGTAATCATAGGAACCAAGGACTAAATACTTCAGAATAATCTGACGGCGCAGATGGTTCATTGCTAGAACGCCTAGAAGTGGAAAAAGAGATATTTACTATCTTCTTCCTGCTTGTACGGATCCCACGTGTTTTATTATCTTAAATAAGCATCTATTTATTTCAAAATCCCCACTTCAGTTTGTCACTAAACTTTCGGTCTACAGGTATGTTCACCTGGAATCTTATGAAGAAATTTGAAATCAAAGTCTATCTTGGGTAAAATAGATAATATTCTCCCTTCTCCGATTATTCAGATCCTTATAAAAAATAATTTACCAATTACAATTTACACATGCGGCCTATGAAGTGCACCATGTCATTAGTGTGGTAAGTAATCTCAGCATCAGATAAGGTATCTTTTAAAGAAAAAACGTCCCATCGTAAAGCCTCTATATATTGTCCGGGGGTTCTTGTTTCCTCAAAGCAGGGTCTTCTTTCACATAGCAAGCTTATTTATCTATAGAACACTCTCTTCTATCTCTCCTTTTGGCAATCGCCTTCTTCCCTTTTTTTTCTTTCACAAATATATATCATTAAAAGTTTAAGAATAAGCTAATGGCCTTGGTTACCAATTTAGTTGCTGAAAAGCCGGTGGTTATATTCAGCAAAAGCTCTTGCAGCCTGTGTCATACCATTAAGACTCTGATAAGCAGTTTTGGGGCAAATGCTACAATATATGAGATAGATGAACACCCAAACGGGCGGCAAATAGACAGAGAGCTGAAGGAATTAGGTTGCAAGCCAAGTGTACCAGCGGTCTATATAGGTAATGAGCTGGTTGGTGGCTCTAATGAGATCATGAGCTTGCAACTCAAGGGCAAGTTGGTGGACTTGCTGAAGAAGGCTAATGCCATATGGATTTAAGACATAAAAACAAGTCACTGCTTCTTATGCAAGATAACTATTATGGTTGTGTAATATGAGACTTTTGGTGTATGAAATTTTATGATAAACTTTATCACAGTCCTTTTGTGGTTATGTGTATAAAATGAAGCCAATGACTTTGATATTACAAACCCAATTAAAGGCTAGCCAACTTCCATTGTGAGGACTAAGAATACCCAACTCACGGCCTTTAATTCCATTTCATGTTTGCAACTTTAAAGTGAAGCACATATTGCACAGCTTTTTTGAAAAATCACACATATCAAGAGAAAGAAAAAACATTTTGCACCAAAGAAAACCATACAAGAAGCAGGTAAGACATATTTCTAGTATAATTGACTATCTAAAACTTGGTCAATATTAACCATCTTCCTAAGGAAGTGACATGGTCTATGCACCAAAAATACAAGAGTGCGATACATATCAAGTCATTAGTGTAGTTAAGAACCACAAATGTGAGGAAAACTAGGGATCAAAGTAAACTGAACTTGCTTAATTGCTACACCAAAAGGGAGATGCATTCGCCATTTTGGCAAGCAAAGTTGTATATAAGTTTCTCAAACAATTGATACTAAATACTGTAATGTAAAACAAAAGCAATTTTATGAGCACAGGCAAAAGCAGTCTTAGCATTTTACATAAAGTTTTTATTTATGTGCATATGATCAACATGCGTGTAAACTAACAGTTGCATTTTGGGCCTCAGAATTACAGAACAGATAAAAACAGCAAAGTGCTTTTTGACAAAGTTATCATGAACATGAGCAATTTATAGCTTGATAATCCACATATAGAGTAACAAGAGACCACAATAACTATGATACACTTAATACAACTAAAAATGCACCAAATCTATTCAAGTCAGTTGAAAATAGCAAAAATGGTCAGTAAAGTTCATGACATTTGAGGAAGCAAATAGAAGCGTGTCAAGGCACTCCTGAATTATGTCACTATAAAAGAAGCGTGTAGGCATTAAATAAAACTTGTTTCACAGGCAAAACTTCTATTATTCTATATAAAAAAAGCTTACAGAAGTTCTACCCTAAAATCTACACACTTTTAATCCAATATAAATTGATAACCGTCCATCTGATGCCTGAACAGGAAGAACTACTATAATATATATATTCCTTAATATAGCAATTAAGAATCAAATGGTCTAGTAAAGATTTCCATCTATCTTCCTCACTGTATTAGCTTTCGGCTTATTTCGGTAAAAACTAGGAATATTGATATATGGAACAAAAAGCTACAAGGGTGGATAAACTAAGCTTCTTTCTCCACTTATATGATGCCTGGAATATAATATATGCAAATAAGATATTAATATGCCATTAATAGTACTTAAAATCGAATGAAAATATTTTACTTTAGCTTAAAAAGATGTATGTGAAGGCCTGAAAAATAAACAGAGTTCAGGTAATAACTTATAAAACAGAAATATGAAAAGCCTGTATCCATGATTGAGATGCCTATAACTTTTAACTTATTCTCACATGAGTATTAAAAAATCCATTCGAATTTTCGCATCTGTGTTAAATTAATGCACCAATAACACATGTACACTGCCAGGTGTCCCATGACAATGATATGTTTTCATAATCTCGAAGTAGTCAGCATCTTCTGTAAGAATAGCACCTTTCATCTCTCGTCAATATCAGATAACACCTCAAGTCCTCAAGACTATATATAGTCGCAACTTGAGCTCCAAGTTCTTCAAAGCACAGCTGAAGTTCACATAACAAGCACTTTCTTACATATCGCTCAACCATATCTACCGGCCACCTACTTCTAGTCTTTTGAGCTATTATCTCAGTTTCATTCTAACATAATGGCCACAGTTACAAGGTTGGTTGCTGAAAAGCCAGTGGTGATTTTCAGCAAAAGTTCTTGCTGCATGTCTCACACAATTAAGACTCTGATTTACAGCTTTGGGGCAAATCCCACAGTTTACGAACTTGATGAACATCCTAACGGGCAGCAACTTGAGAAAGAGTTGAAAGCATTAGGACGTAAGACAAGTGTACCAGCCGTATATATAGGGCAGGAGCTAATTGGAGGTCCAAATGAGATCATGACACTCCATCTCAAGGGCAAACTAGTCCAGCTGCTCAAGAAGGCTAATGCTATATGGGTATAATTTCTATGATAATAACATAAAGAATGGCATAACAGAATTTTGTTTCTAGGTAAAAGAACTGTTACGCTTCAGTAGTTTCTGTTTAGCCTTTTGGCAAACTTTTATACTTTCCATACCACATAATGTCAATCATGCTATAAAATTTCCATATTAATTGTGAACATCTTCAGTTCAAGGGCACTTAAAGTAACTAGCATATTTCATGTAGCCATCAAGTGCCACACTCTCCTGATGTACAAATCTGTTTTTAAAATATAATCTGGAAATAGCCTATTCTTACGGGTATGTAAACTGAGACTACATGTTGTCTGTCTTAAAATAAACAATGAACAAACTTGCATAACTAGCCAAAAAGAAAGCCCATTAATCTTTGTGGCATCAACTCAAAAAACAGCAAGTAGATATCAAATGTGACAAAGTATCATTAATAACACGTGTTACACTATACACACAGACAGTCAGAATCAGACAAGGATAAAGGACACAGAATATGATCCTAAGTAAAGAGCAAAACACCACCACATAGACAAAGATGCTTATCTCACTACAATGAGAACGTCACAAGTAACATTTTAAGACATAAAATGATTTGTGTCAACTGTATATTTAAGGCTAGCCCAATCAAGTGACTTGTTCTTAATGGTTCCATATTATGTCCATAATATTATATAAAATTTTCAAGTAACAGATCTAAGTCACTAACCTAATAATCGGTAAAAGTGATGCACATCTCACTGCCAAGCCTTAGCCATGTCGTCGCCAAAAACATTATAAAGGACTTTTCAGAAACGTGTAAATTTGCAAATGATTGACAACATAAAGTCAGAACTGAAAACAGGATATAAGGAACATTAAACCATAGTACTTCAGATATTGTGTTCTGTACACGCCACTAAAATATAGAATAATAATAACAAAGTGAAATGACTGACAAAGGCATGACGTCCCACCATCAAACATCATGATTAAATGAATAAAGACACAAGGTGATTTATAATCAACAATGAAAGAGGATGAGAGCCTACAATCTAAACCTTTTTTCTCTCCCGCAATTAAGTATTGCGCGGGTGTTTGAGAATGCTTTTTTTTTTTTTTTTAATCCTTTTTTGCTTATTTTTAAGCAAAAGCAAATTTGTGTTATCCAAACTGCTTCTGCTTATTATGAGGTAAAAATAAGCAGGTAGAAAAGCGTTTATTTTCAAAATGCTTATTTAAAATGAAGCTAAGATTATTCGTTTACCATCATATTTGACCTAACACCTTTTTAAATGAATTTAATTGAATTTTTTTTCCTGCGCAAATTGCAATTTTTTACAAAATAAACAAATCCAAACACTATTTCATTAGGTACTTATATTTAAGCAGATAATAAGTACTTATTTATAAGCAGAAGCAGAGAAAATAGGCAATCCCTAAGTAATCTGTATTAGTTATTAGAATCTTTCCTAACAACGGGCTCATAATCAGCAAACTCAAGATTTGGTGTGGTCCATG
Source organism: Artemisia tridentata subsp. tridentata (assembly GCA_021014915.2). Taxonomy (NCBI): domain Eukaryota; kingdom Viridiplantae; phylum Streptophyta; class Magnoliopsida; order Asterales; family Asteraceae; genus Artemisia; species Artemisia tridentata. The sequence continues at coordinate 391,320,267 of CP139508.1, forward strand.
TTGAAAAAACTAGAGCGCGGTCCACAACTCCACTCAAAACTACCTAATATGATTTCCAAAGCTGCACAGATCCACTAACATCTAGAAACGTGACCGAACCTAACTCCTAACATTACAGTGAATTACTTTTGGAAACACGCCACCACTGTTCCATAACCGAACCTACAGTATGAGTAGCTAAGAGAGTGTTTGGCGCGCATTTCGAAAGTAGTTAAATGATTACAGCATTTTTCAAGTAGCAGATATTTTATTTTGGGCTAATGATTTGGAAATGCATCTAACTTGTTAAAACACAAACCTTTCAAATTTCGACTTGTGTCTGTATTTTGTGACCATTCTACCCTTACTTTTTTCAAATTTCGAATGGTAAAATGGTCATTTTACATGAACAAATGGTCACAAAATATACACAAAGTCGAAATTTGAAAGGTTCAGAACAACAAAAATTTGACAAGTGAGATGCATTTCTAAATAATGAACAGAGTGTGTTTTGTGTTTCTTAGGCAATCTAACCATATATTCTATTAAATTATACATAACGAGAAATGATTGTGAGGCCTAATTTCGATAACCGACAACATTGACCGGTCAACACACCCCCTGCCCCAAGGACGCAAGAGGTAACTAGTAATGTATAGAATAAGCATATCCAAACACTAATCGTAATATTAATCAATTTCATTAAAATAGGAATCAAAGTGATTGAGAAGATTAAAGAATACCTAAATAATGTGCGTTGTTACGGTTGGCATATGGATGATTCCATACATACCCATTTTTGTTAATTCTAATAGCGGCAAAACGAATAATTAATATAAATTTTTAAGGGGTTTTTATGTTTTTTATTTGAATATTAGTTGGAGTTGAGTTACCCGGGGTTTAAGGGGGTGTTACTGTTTGGATTGAATTACTTCATTTCCAATACAACTGATTACGTGGTTATTTTTGTGTTTGTATAATTTTATAAGCTTGAGCTTGCATAAGGATGTTTTCATAAGATTTAAATTTTGTTGTTTATTTAAGAGGCCTTAGACTTAGGGTGTTTTTGGTGAGGAATATCTAGTAACCGTGAGTGTTGTGATCTTTAATGCTCGTTTGGTAAGTAGCTAGTGGTTTTATCTATTTTTGCGGAATGCACATTTTTTAACGCTCCATGAAGTAGCATTTAAATGTTGTTTTACACATTATAATTACACCTACAGCTACGTTACCAAACGTCTTTATTGAAAAAAAAATTGTTATTGCTCACTCACTGTACTACTATTTTTTCCTAAGGTTGCAAAAATCGCAAATTGACATTTCCGGCAAGTTTTGGGTATTTCCGGCGAGTTTTGGGTATTCCCCTGCAAGATTTTCCCTAAAAAAACATTTTGTAATAGATATAAACAACGACTATAAGTGATTAAAAATAGTTTACGGCGATTTTTTGGTATTTCCCCCAAGAGTTGCAAGTTTCCGGCAAGTTTGACTATCGTTGACCACCCATTGACCATGGTTGACCGATTTACATAAATCGGAAAGGTTGGATGCCCAGTAGCGCTTAGGCGACGATTAATCGGTAGGCTTGTTTTTTGCAACATTGTTTTTCCAAACACACCCTTATTGAAGGGGCATTATAGCAAAAAAAGACAATGTTACTCTTATTGTTAACTCGAAAGCTACTTTCAAATACACTTAACCACCAGCAAGGGCCTAGTGGTGTCAAAACTCAAAAGGTGCACATCTTGAGGTGTGGCGAGGGAAAGAGTAGGAGACATTCACGAGGATAGCACGGTTTGATAATGGATATTGTACCTACGAAGTTAATTAACTATATTCAAAACCAAACACCCTCTAAGTTATAGATATTTTCTGAGTATTATGCTTTCGAAATACTGGATGACGACTTTGTGTCTAATCACTGTCTCAGATTTTATTTTGGTCAACAGTCCTAAACGGAACCTGCATCCATTCAGAATCAAACCAAAATCGATATAAAAGTACTAGAAATGAGAACCGAGCCGTATAGTGCAGGTTTCGTGTCAATTCAGTTATAGTTTAGTGGCGATTTGAATTTAAATCGGACCATATAGTACACGTGTATGTGGAGTTTAAAAGAAACAGTTCATGAAGATCAAATCATTGCCCATTATTCGATTTTACTGAAATGATCATATTACTCTTAGGTTGGATCTGTTTTTGCAGACTGCTATTAGTTAAAAAAAAAATAACACAGTTCATTTAGAATTTTGATTCATAACTTTTTAAGTTATTCTAAACAAGTCATAACTTTTGACAAAACAAAAACCTCACCATCAAACAAAATTACTATTACTACCATACACACTCTTTTCGTATTCACAATCACACTACACAAAATTTAAAATCATCCAAGAAATGATCACGCAATGGAGTTACGCCTTCGTTTCTGAAACACAAACCGGCTTTCTGAAGTCGGCCTACTTCCAATGCCCCTAACATCTTTAAACCTGAACAAAGTATTCAGTTTTGCCAATTTTTTGGTCAAAGATTTAAACAACTTATTCGCAGGATGTGTCTTTACAAGTTCTTGTTTCATTGATACATGATCTTTTTCAAGATCAGTAAGCCTCATTCTCATTCGTGTCACCTCTAGTTTTAGTTCTCGGTTTTCTCTCCTAACGGACGCATAATTGTCCCTAGGAGAGATACACCCACTTCCGGCAGCGCTTGCAGAGCGTTGTGGGAATTGTGTGTTCAATGATCCAAAAAAGAGGTGATTGTGACCTCCATTCATCGCGTTTCTAAGCCTTATTTGCTCAAAGTATAGCACTTGAACCGCCATTTGTACAGGAAGACGTTCGTTTTGTGCTGCGTGACTACACGCTTCTTGGCTCAATTTTTGGCAGTCGATTGTTTTACACATCCGGTAACGCTCTGAGTCTTTTAGATTCGGGTGAACCTGACATTTAACCACAAATCGTATCATAAAACAGAATACTAATAGAAACAAAAAAAATACTATTGCGGGAAAACAAAAAACTAATTTCATGTTTTCGCGCATCAATGAATCATTGGCTTACCTTCAAAAAGATGTCTACGGCCCGATATAATCCATCATTAACCAATCTTGCATGATCCGGAAGCAATTCTGCAAGTGCAATAAACTTGGAGGCCGGCAAATTTGGATCAATAGCGATTTCCATAAGAAAGCAATCAAGCAACTTTGATACTTTCAAAATCGAGCTTTGTTTAGGGGACGAAGGCGTATCAAAATCATACACCATTTCACTTTCATCCAACATCAAATTATCATCATCATCATCTTCATCCAAGTTCAAAAAGATCGAAAAGATCCTAAAAATCGAATCAGTATCGTAAAGTTGACTATGATTGTTACCATGAGCATTAGCCGGTATAAGTATATCTTCGAGTATCGCTTGGTCAAGTTGCAGCCCTATTCGCCTCTCTAGATCAGACCTACAAGCAGTAGATGTCGAAGCCATTATCGAAGACTTCAACAAGCTCGATAAAAACGCCATTGGGACAGTACTTTTTCGCGACTGTGTCGGTAACAAACTAACAACCACTTCAACTATCACTCTATGCTTCTTTTGGGACTCGAGCTGTGGGTCGCGCAAAAACAACCCCTGAAGTGAGTTATGCGCGTAATTCATTAGAATTTTCGCGATCATATCCTGTTTTAAACCTTTAGTTTTAACTGCGGTTAAAACCCGTTGGAAAAACTCTAGGTTTAAAACAGTTAACTTTTTCCCCCACCAGTCATCCTCATCGGATTGTAAAACGGGCTTCGTGTAGTTACTCTCTAGCTTCGATAACCCGCAAGTTAACTGTTCTTTACACGCGTTATTAGCTATAGAAGTAATAAGCCTAGTTACCAAACTAATCTCTTCGGCCACTGGTAATAAGTTCTCACAACAGTGTAGAACCGAGATCGAAATTGTTATATTGGGCAGGACATTTTCTTTTAGGAATGTTTCTGTACGTGTTTCGAGGTTTTTATCGGCGTATTCTTCTGTCATTTCTAGGAAATGGGATGTGCAATGTAGCTTAGCTACATTTGACAAATTTATCTCGATGTTTATACCGTAAGAAAACTTTGCAGCGAGCTCGAATGCTTCTGATCCGCCTGGCACATTGTGTAGATTTAGGCGCAACACTTTCGAGTCCTTAACTTCCATCAACATCTTGCGTATTCGTCCACTTTTTGAAACAAGTGGGAACTACAAAAGAAAGATACATTTTGACTATTTCATACTCAAGTATATATCTGCTTATTTTGGGTGTTTGGGCGAAATGTTATCAGCTTGTAATGTAAAGCAGATAAACTGTTTCAAAAAAGCAGCAATCCCAGACACCCGATATAAAGTATGAAGCAACTAGCATACATATTTTTCGTACCTTATGAAGTGCAAAACTTGTTGCTCCCACTTCGACTGTGAGATCACTAGAAACATCGGATATCGGCCTGTTACAAAAATGATCCATTAACTTGAAATTTTACGCCGTAAAAGATATTTCCCGACGAGTACTTTTTGTCAGGAGGATTATGATCCGTTGCAAAAGATGCTTCAGAAATCAGAATTATATAAGAATGAACGCCGATGAAAGAAAAAACAATTGTGATATATATAGTATATATGGCCTTAGTAGTTGAAAATTTTGGGTTGTATAATTGAAGAATTTAAGGGAAAAAACATGTGACCCCTTTCATTAAACATGAAACTTGTTTTCTTCTATAACCCAAGACAAAATTAAAGTTAATGTCATTTTCAACCCAAGACAAAATTAAAGTTAATGTCATTTTCAACCCAAGACAAAAATTAAAGTTAAGTTCATGTTAAATCCCATTGGCACAAAACAAAGTATGAATATTTATTTCATGTCTTGATATGTCATCTTTTTATGTGTTGTAACGATCCAAACTTTAATACCAGCTTTTTAGTGTGATTAAATTATTTTTTAATGTGCTTCTCAGGTATTCAATCCAAAAACTTAGAAAACTTATATTAGAACTTTAAGTGACATAGAAAAACAAACATAGGTCTACTGATATCTCCACAGAATTCATTAAACTAGGCAACTAGCAGACTTGATTTTTAAGAAAAATTAGTACTTAGCACATTAATAACGTTACAATGGTAGACCCTACGACCCAACTTAAGGTCATACAATTTTAAATCGTTGCTATTCAGTACCAAAATAAAATTTAGGAAAAGAAAATTTACCATTCAGTAACATGTCGAGTACTTGAACTTGGTCGAAACGATCGTTTTCCGGAGACGCTTGGCTTCAATTCACTCATAGTAACAACACCCATTATTACTTGAAGAACAAAGAAAGAAGAGAAAAGAAAACAAGTTTTTTGGTAAGTGAGTTGAGGCATGAGTGTGTGTGTGAAAAGTGAGAAGAGTGCATGCAGGATTAAAGGAGAAGGATAATTATGCTTTAATTGAGTGGTTTTTTTGATTTGATTAATATAAAGTCAAAAAATGTAAGAGACAGCACTGTTGTTTACTTTTCGGTGCCTTTTTCCACTATGTGTTTGTGTGTTTCTGTTCAAATAATTTTAGTTTCTTACGTAGTATTTGCTTTTTTTCATCTTAAGTATAAAATATTCATCTTTCTGTTATCGAGCGGGGTAACCCGCGCGTTGCTGCGGGATTTCAAAAAAAAAAGAAAAAAAAAAAAAAAAAAAAAAAAAGTACTGTTGCAGCGGGTTGTTCAGATAGTTGTTTTTTGTTGGTTTTGTAGGTTCACAATTATTTTGTATTTTTATTTTTTAAATTAATTTTTTTACAAAAATTAATTTTAAAGTATTTTGAATTTTTTTTTTTTTTTTTTTTTTTTTTTTGAAAATATTTTTTCAATTTTTTTTTTTTTTTTTTTCTATTTTTTCGAAATTATTAAAAAAAAAAAAAAAAAAAAAAAAAAAAAAAAAAAAAAAAAACATTTACTGTAGCATGAACAGTAAACACTGTTCATGCTACTGTTCATTTTTTTGCCATGGTACTGTTCATTTTTTTTGGCTTGTGGGTCCCAAGATTTTGGGTTTTAGTATATACGAGCGGGGAAACCCGCGCGATGCTGCGGGATTTCAAAAAAAAAAAAAAAAAGTACTGTTGCAGCGGGTTGTTCAGATAGCTGTTTTTTGTTGGTTTTGTAGGTTCACAATTATTTTGTATTTTTATTTTTTAAATAAATTTTTTTACAAAAATTAATTTTAAAGTTCGCGCGATGCTGCGGGATTTCCAAAAAAAAAAAAAGTATTGTTGCAGCGGGTTGTTCAGATAGTTGTTTTTTGTTGGTTTTGTAGGTTCACAATTATTTTGTATTTTTATTTTTTAAATTAATTTTTTTACAAAAATTAATTTTAAAGTTTTTTGAATTTTTTTTTTTGAAAATTTACTGTAGCATGAACAGTAAACACTGTTCATGATACTGTTTATTTTCGAAATGAACAGTGTTGGTGTGAGTAAGGTGTGGGGCCCAAAATTTTGGGTTTTAGTATATATATATAATATTCATCTTTCTGTTATTAAGAGTATGTTTTAAAAAAGCTTGTTCATTCTAAAGTTAGACTTGCTGAAAACTTTTGGAATATAAACACAAAAATTATAAACTGACGCAATCTAATTGCATTTTCCTTAACACTCTGTTCCCGAGTTTTATTTTCGAAAGAAAAGAAGAGAAGTGGATGGTAAATTAAAAAAACATTGTGTTCCTGAGTTTTTTTAAGAGAGAAGAGAAGAGAAGAGGAGTGAAAATTTGACTAATCTTCTCTCCTAAACTTTCTTCCCAAATGTGGGAAGGAAAGTAATTATGGAAACCAATAATAATCAAAATGTCTTAAATGCCATAACATATAACATAAAATATATCTACAACATAGGGCATTATTGTAAAATCATCATTTTTATTCTTACTCTTCTTTTCTTTTCTCTCTAACTCAGTAACACGAATTAAAATTTTAATATCTCTTCATCTTCTCTTCTTTTCTGTCCATTTTTAGCCTCTTCTCTTCTTTTCTTTCATATCAAAACTCAGGAACAGAGTGTATTTTCCTTAAGAGCACAGCTATGTTAACTTGGGTGGGTGGGTGAAAGCTTAACGCAGCGCGTTAAAGCCTGTGTTACCATACCATGGAACCACGTTAAGGCCTTGGTTTGTGACTTGCGTTAAGCTGCTAACGCAGTGTGAAGACTTGCATTGAATAATTAAAAAAAAAAAAAAAAAAATCACTTTACCCCCTCCAACGTCTCTTATTATCGTTGGATTTGGAAAAAAAAAAAAAAATGCACTTTGCGCCCCTCAACGTTTATAAACGTCTATATGCATTAAAAAAAATCAAAACATTTTTTCCACCACTATAAATAACCAATTAACATACCACTTTTTTCACAATTCCACAACTCAATCTTATCTACATAAACTTTCATTTGCTTAAAAAAAAATGTCGAGATTTAACAACAAAGACGATAGTATAGTGGTTGAATTTAAAAATAGTTGAGTTAAAGTTGAGTTAAAGTTGAGTTATGATAAGGGGTTTTTTTTTTTTTTTTTTTTTTAGTTAATGTTAAAAAGTTAAAGCTGATGTAACGCTGACGTGACACTGAGTGAAAGTTTCACCCTGAGTGATCATACCCTATGCTCTAATTACACTTTTGATTAACCTTGTTTTCAGTATACATACTATCTTTGTCTTACAATAAGGGTCCTCTTTCAAAATAAATAAAGCTTTAGAAAATCTCACTAAATACACTCTCTACCAATCAAATATTATTTTCACTCATTAAACTCTATTCTCATTAATTAAAATACAATATGACACCATTGTTTACCCATCGTTTTCCATCATACTCTACTTTGTTCTTCTACTTCCCTTAGGTGGTGTTTATTTTTTTTAAAAAAAAGTTTCTTAACAATCTTTTAATCGGACTAACTCGAACGCAGTAAGAGGTTAGGCCAAAAAGTTTGTTTCTTTTTTCATGTAATTAAGAGGCGATAAGAGACAGTCAGTGTTAAGAGTGTTTGTTTTTTTCCAGTCATTAAGAGGCAGTTAGAGACAAAAACATCTGACAAAAACGTCTTAACACTTCTTAATATTCTTTGTATTTTTTTTCTTACTCTTTTTGTTATAATTTTTTGTTTGTTTTTTTTCTTCATTTTATTTTTGTTATATAAAAAATGTAAAAGACGATAATAATTATGTGACAATTCGTGTTTTGTTCATATTAAAAGGTTCAGGTTAGCGGATTCATATATCTCAACCATAACCCCACCCATTTAGTTAGTTGTTTTCAAAAGTTTAATAAAAAATCACACGTTTATTTATGTCAAATAAACATGAGCTTGAATGTTCTGTTTTTAACATTTTAACTCTTAGTTAACTATATTTAAAAAAAATGTTATTTTACATTTTATAAGTCTTTCTCACGTTAATGCAATTTTTAAAAAAATGATAGTTTAACACATTCAAACAAAACAAACAATTTTATTTTTGTCAGATTCAGATTTATCAACCACTTATTTAGATTAGAGTAAACTACGAAAAATGTCCCTAAACTTTACGAAAATTGCGAAAGTTGTCCTCGAAAAAAAATTGTGAAAAATGTCCCTAAACTTTCAATTTTCTGCAAATTAAGTCATTTCCGCGTTACTGTAGCTGCAAAATTTTGCAGCTACAGTAACGCGGAAAGGACATAATTTGCAGAAAATTGAAAGTTTAGGAACATTTTTCGCAAATTTTTTTTCGAGGACAACTTTCGCAACTTTCGCAAAGTTTAAGGACATTTTTCGCAGTTTACTCTTTAGATTAAGATAGAATTTATTTATTTATTTTTTATTTTTATTTTTTATTTTTTTGAACAGCGGAAGATTAAGATTAAGATAGAATCTGTTTTAGACTTTTCAACCACATATTCAAATTCAGACGTACGGATTAAATTCAAACTGAGACACTCTTACTAAACAAACAACATCTTATTTTGAAACATCCTAAGAGTAATGCGAACACTTATAATGAGATGGAGGGAGTAATACTTTTGAAATAAAGAGCAAATAACTTTTAGGAACATTGTTACTAATTCATAACTTTCTATCTGTCATTTAAGTTAGGGGCTAGGGAATCTTTTTTTCCGCACCCGTCAATAAAGCTCCAAACCTTTTCCGATCTCTTTTCCGATCTCTTTTCCGGCGGGTTCAAACGCCAAACCTTTATAATTTAGTTTCTAGTTCTTTTTATTGGTGTAAATTTAGATGTAAATCGTCGTTTAATTGGGACGATTGGATTAAGAACCCTTATATTGTTCTTGTTTGATCTAGCTCCTTGCTAGTTTTCCTTTATATAATTCCGCCGTTCAAAAAAAAGAGCAAATAACTTTTAGGAACATTGTTACTAATTCATAACTTTCTATATGTAATATTAAAGAAGTGTCTGTTTCGGAGATTTAGTTACATTCTGTATAAATACGCTATGTTTTGATATATGACGTTTGATTGTAAAAACCAATCCTTTTTGTTTTGTATTATGAATGAGTGTCTAAAACTCAAACTATAAAATGATGTTTAAAACGATGATTGTGAACAATATCAACGAAAAAACAACACCTAGGTCAATAATAAACAATTTCATGTTGACTTACAGATTAGATATTTTCAGCTAAAACAGTAAAGTTAAAATCAAACACTACCTAACTCATTTTCATTCTGCATATATATTGTCATCCATTTAAACATGTGTCATCTTAGTGTTAAAAGGATAATCAGGTTAAAATGCCCAATTTATATGAGAAACAAGTAGCAACTTGCAAAAGTTGTCACTAAGCCAAAGTTTAGGCTACCAAATAACTTAACATTTTTGGTTAAAATGGAACATGCCAGATTTTTCATCAATTTGGTTTAAGACTTAAGAGTGGCTAACAAGGGCGATTGTTCTTTCAAAACCATTATACTCCGTAATTTCTAATCTTCTTCCTTAAGTTTAAACTAACAATATTCGTGTCGACAAGAAATTACTTCGTTAATTTTCAGTTTTATTTTTTCTTTTCCTGTACCTTCTACCGCAAGGTGAAGTGTTTCTTCAAATGGGTTAAAAGTTGAAATTGCATGATTTCTGAAGTGAGGTATTGCTTTTAGGACTCAGTAATCATGGCTAGTGAAAACTCTCACAAGATTAACATAAAGAATACAAATAGGATGGTTAAATCTATTTTCACAATTTGGACCACTTCAATTAAAAGTTGTACATTGAGTAAATTATGTCAAAAGCAAATTAAAGTTGGCATAATTTTACATGGACGGCATGTAACTTTTGTGAAAAAATTTAAAAGTTGTGCATGAAGTCATGGAGTAAATCATGTGAAAAAGCAGATTAAAGTTGCAACTTTTTACAATAATTAGTTGGATTATGAGATTATATATTACTCGTATTAATTTTGTTTGAGATCCATTGATCATGCATGCTTAGTTATAATTTCTGAAAACCAGATCATGTGACGTAAATTAAGTTAAGCAATGTAGTACGGAGTAACACTTTTGTTAAATAATGAGATCACGTGAACCTTGAAGAATCATTTTTTTATTTTTTATTTTTTTATTTATATTTTTTTTTTTTTTTTTTTTTGTCACTTATATTTTGTGATATAAACAACTAATTATTAGTTAGTTCTATTTGCCGTAATCAAGATTAACATTTTATTATTTCTAATTTTTTTTAGATAAATGGATTATGAGGAGACTGTTTTTAGGGGGTTTTGTCTAAGCTTATTTTTTAGTTTATGATTTTATTTCATTTCGGCTTATATCTCATAAGCCTTATTTTTCAGGTTTATAGTGAAACTTAATTGTGGGCTTATATAAGCTTATTATTCCCTCCGTCCCAATTTAATTGTTCATCTTTCCTTTTTTGTATGTCTCAAATTAATTGTCCAATACTAAAAATAGATAGTGGAGTTTGGTCAAGTTTACTATATTACCTTTAATTGAAATTAATATTACAAACTTTAAAGAAGTGTTAATTAATTGGTTAAGGGTAAACTTGTCATTTGACAAAAAAGTAAGAGAGAGAGAAAGCAGTATTAATTATGTTTTTCTTAATCTGTGTGTTTTTGTCGGGGAACAATTATTTTGGGACGGAGGGAGTATGATATAACAAACTTAGATAAAGTCAAAATAAAAGGAAAATAAGGCTTTTGAAATATAAGTTGAAATGATATAAGCTCGTAAGCCAAAAAATAAGCTTAATCAAACACCCCCGTAGTAATAAAAAAAGAGTTCGAAAAGTTAGAAAATTTGATGCACGCGTATCATAGTAAAATGGATAATGAAATTAAAGTATATTAAAATTAGTGTGATTATTAAAGGAGCATCAAATTATGAATTCACATAACCCTAAGGCCACTTCCATCAGTTAACTCAGCTTTAAAATTTAAGGCCTGCCACGTCAGCTTTTTCACCCTTTAACTTAACTCAGCTTTAACTCACACATCAATAACTCAGCTTTAACACACCTTAACTCAACTTTATACATAAATTTTCAAATTCAACCCCTAACTTATAAACTACTTCAATTTTTTTAAAAAAACAACACATTTATTAAAACATAACATTCATTCAAACATAACACACTTAAAAAAAAAACTTACAAACGAAATTAAAGAAATAAATAAAAATAACGACGAAATTAAAAATTACATAATAAAAATAAAGACAATCATAATTATTTATTCATCGTCTTCTTGATCTTCAAGGTGCTGCCAAACATGATCCATAAGGTCTCGTTGGAGGCGAGTGTGTGTGTCTCTATCTTGAATTTCTCTTGCCCTTCGACGTTGGCCATCGCATCTTTCGACCCACGAATTTCGCCTCAGACGTGGTGACGGATCCACCCACATGTCGTTAAAATCACGTATTGCAAAATTTTGATCTTTTATAATCATGTTATGCATAATAATGCAACAATACATGATTCTCTTTATCCTCGAAAGATCATATTGACGAGCTGGTTGACGTAGTACCCCCCAACGTCCCTGAAGCACACCAAAAGCACGTTCGACATCCTTTCGTGCACTTTCTTGTTTCTTTTTAAAGTAAGCATGTTTCGCGTCAGTTGTTGCCGTGAAGGATTTGACAAACGTAGCCCACTGTGGGTAAATACCGTCGGCTAAGTAATAGCCCTTTTCATACCTCCTTCCATTTACCATATAAGGGGCTGCAGGGGCGACGTCATTTAGAATGTCGTCGAATAACGGTGAGTTATCCAAAACATTAATATCGTTATTCGCCCCCGCCATCCCAAAAAATGCATGCCAAATCCATAAATCGTGTGAAGCAACTGCTTCAAGCATTATAGTTGGGTATTTTTTATCACCCCTACCAAATTGCCCTTGCCAAGCAACCGGACAGTTTTTCCACTCCCAATGCATGCAATCAATGCTACCAAGCATTCCAGGAAAACCATGAACCGACTCATGTCTTTCGTAAATAGTTTGAATGTCGGTCCATGTTGGTTTCCTCAAATACTCCGGCATAAACAAATCAATAACGCACTTGGTAAAATTATCAAGACACAACGTTGCTGTACTCGAACCCATCTGTAAATACTCATCAAACGCATCGGGTGACGTGCCGTACGCCAATTGGCGTAGAGCAGACGTACACTTCAAAAGAATACTTAAACTGTTTCGACCAGTACAATCTTTCGCTTCGGTAAAATACTTGAAATGATCAGGAACAATACCAGAGGTATAAGATTGAATACCTTCGACTATTCGTAGAAATAGTCGCCGACTCATACGAAATCTTCTTCGAAAAACCCGTGCCGGATACTTACAGTCTTCATCGAAGTAGTCGGCACGCAAACGTTGATCAGCAAGCTCACGTTCACGAAAGATATGCCCTTTAACTTTCGAAGGTCCAGCGGCTTCTTGTTGTTCTTGTTGTTCCATTTGCACTACTTGTTCGTACACAGATGCCATCCACTGAATATCGTCTTCGTCACTTGAAAAGTTGTTAACTTCGTTTGGATCCATTGTGAATCAAAAACGTATTTTTTTTTTGGTGGAAGGTTGAAGAAAATAGTCTAAGATGTAGTGTTGTGATTTGTGGAAGTGTGAAAAAAAATGTGGTGTGAAATGGGTATTTATAGGAGAGTGAAATTGGTTTTGAAATTTTTTTTTTTTTTTTAACTACAACTAGCCGTTAACTGCAGGGACCAATCATGTAATTTTCGAAACCTGCACACTAGCCGTTGAGAGGGGCTGTTTCTGCCAAAAAAAAGTTTTTTTTTTTACAAAAGTAACCCTTAACGTGACGTTAAGGGGCTAACGCAGCCCCTTAACGCCACGTTAACGCCAGATGCTCCATCAGTTAACGCAAGTTAACGTGCGTTAAATCACCAAAATTGCCCCTTAACGTTGCCATTTAACGTACCGCTGCAAGTGGTCTAACTCTAGCCTCCATCATTATCAAGTTCTTTTCAACTTAATTAATTATCCCAACTTATATTAAATATCTTTTAGAAAACAAATTGGATGATTAATTTGTTGTGTATTTTAACTTATAGTGAGTATTCATTGTTTTTTCTTGAACAGCAAGCTTACATACCCACCTACTAAACAACTGCATATAAAAAGACTCGAATCTTAAACACTTTTAATTATATATCGCGTCGCAACGTTAAGTGCATGTTAGCAATGGAGAGATTTTCTTATAGGTTTAGTGAAATATATGATGACTTATTCGACAAATAGTTAAAGGTTTTTTTTTTTTTTTTTGAATGGTGACTTTCATTTTTTGGATTAAAGTCGCACCCGTCACCTCGGCAGGCCCTCATCCTTCACATACCTAGACTATGTTGTCTTAACCGGGTCCACGCTGGTGTAGTGGGGATTTTTAACGGCGTCCGCCCGAAAACCGTACCGCCTCCACACGAGTATAATTCGCTGGAGTAACGGCCGGAAGAAAACCAGAGCCGGCTTAACTATTGACAAATAGTTAAAGGTTGATTGATGTCCTCATTTTTTAGTTTGCTATAATTGAAAAATTTATATAAAAAGCTTTCTTTTATACGTAAATAAAAAGAATGGTGTAAGCATTTCATCATTTTGCGATGTTAATTGATTGTTTAGGTCTATTTTTGAGGTGGGATGAATGATGGTGCAACATTGGAGTGAGACCAAGTTGAAATGATGTAGCCATTAATTCCTCACTGGCAATTTAACAGTTCATCTGTTTCGGATCTTGGTCCACTTTTTCACTCATAATATTATATTCATTTCCATCAAATAAAATATACTCCAATTGATAATTACTTGGGTCAGTTGTAATATACTGTAATACACTTTTATAAACTTTGGGTTTAAAATACATGTCAATTGATAAAGAACTAGGACAAGTCTACATGAGTGGGGTTTTGAGGTTTTGTTGTCAATCAAGACAATTGTATCTGGTTTAACTAATCTTAGATAATCGATAGCGGAAATGATGTCTGCTTTTTCAAGAAGGCAATTGTCTATTTTTTTTTGTAAAATATTAAAAAAAAATTACAATTCAATCATTTCATTATATCATAAATATATGGTTTCTTTCTTCTTTTACAAAGGAAAGTAGTCAATTGCCTACTTGGATAAGCATACATCATTTCCCCTAATTGACACTAGATGTAGTTTCGAAAGTTAACATTAGAAAGGTAATTAAATCTTTTGAAAAATGATTGTCATGCTTAAAATGCATGAATAAAAACATGTCTAAAAACAAGATGATGTCAAGTACACAAATCCAAACTGGCATTTTTGGATGGAAGAAAGCGGCCCCCTTTTTCGGCGGAGTGGGCAGCATCGCTTTCTGTTGCCAAGTACACAAATCAAAAGTGGAGATTTAAAGAGACAAAATGCGTGAATGATATGTCAAATTGTTAATAAATTAAACATGAGTTTATGCATGTATGTTAGTTCTTCTACAGTTACTAAATTTTTTTATACAACAGACTAGAAGAGTAGAAGACTATGAAAAGCATATTTTATATGAGTTTCAAATTTTCCATCCAAACTAGTTTTACTTCAACTTCTATGACTTATTCAAGTTTTGTCATACATAATTTGTTAATAATATTTTTACCCTAATTTATTTGGATTGCTTATTAATATGTTAATCTTAAGTTAAATTAAAAGTAAAGCATAAAAGTTATATACATATAAAGAAGAAAAAAAAAGAAGTTATATACATATATAAGAAAACAATACCTAAAGGAACTCAGGTGTCCAACTGAGCTAAGTCAGTTGCGAGACTTGAACCCGCGTAAAACCCTTCCCTAAACTCCAAAAAGAACTCAGGTGACCAACTGAGCTAAGTCAGTTGGTTGGATCGGGCTTCAAATTAATGTTTGGCCACCTCCACCTCCACCAAAAAGGAGATAAAAAACAACGTTTTTAAAATGGCAAGTAATCAATAATGTGACCACCACTTGATATCATGAAACGCATAATTAATACTTGTTGCTAAGATTTATCTATAAAATGGTTATTTTTATTCCTTATTTCGCTTGTTTCACTCGTATTATATGATCCAAGAAAATAAATTTCATATTAAGAACCTTAAAAGAAACAAAGGAATGTTTTTATGCAAATAATATTTTGAGTTAACTACATTTTTGGTCCTTGTGGTTTGGTGCGTATTTCATTTTTGGTCTATTTTTTCAAAAAGTTTTGGTTTTAGTTCAAAACCGATAGTTTCGTTCCACTTTCAGTCAATTTTGATAACGAAGTTAGTTCAGTTAGTTAAGTCTAATAGTAAAGTGGCAACATCAGTCCTTCATACTAACGGTCATTTGCAACGTTGGTCCTTTATACCATAGATCGTTTGCAACTTTGCCACGTTAGTCCTTTATACCAATAATCGTTTGCAACATTAGTCCTTTCTACCAACGATCGTTTGCAACGTTAGTCCTTTCTACCAACGATCGTTTGCAACGTTATTCATTTTATATACGCATTTATTTATGTTTATATATACATTTTAGACACGTTTTTACACACGTTTTATACACGTTTTTACACGTTTTTACACGCATTTTTATACGCGTTTTCACACACGTTTTTATACACATTTTTATAAACATTTTTATAAACGTTTTCACACACGTTTTTACAAACGTTTTCCCAAAAAAAAAATTCCGATTTTTTTTAGAGAAAAAAAAATTCGAAATTTTTTTCCAAAAACATTTTTTTCGAAAAAAAAAATGTGTAAAAAATATTTGAAAAAAAAATTTCTAAAAGAATTTCGAATAGACTACAAATATAACGATTAAGAAACTGTTGGTTAGAAGCAATTACACTATTTATTTTTTTTAAATATTTTTACACGTGTTTTTTTTTCCAAAAAAAATATATTTATTTTGTAGCTACGGAATAAAGTTTAGGGTTTTGGTTATTAAATAAAGCAATGAACTTTTTCAAATGTATCAATTTAGTACGTGAATTCTTAAAAAGTTTTGTAAATTTAACGAACTTACATAAAGTGTTTTAATCTGCATATTTTGATGACATGTCATACCTGAAATTATGACACGCGGCACCATTTATAACGTGGTGCGTTATCAGAATATGCATATTGGAACATTTTATGAAAACTCGATACATTTACACAACTTTTTACGAATTCACTTACCAAAACGAGACAATGAAGAAAGTTCGTTGCTATCTTATGACAAAAACCCTAAAGTTTAAATAATGATATGTTTTTTCAAGAAATAAAATGTGTAAAACAATAATAGGGAAGTTGATATGAAAAAGGTAAAAGTATATAGTTTAATGGTTTTACGGGTTACTTTGTTATATTAGTAAACTTAAAAGGAGTTGTGATGAGTGTGTAAATACTCATCATTTTATACCCATATAAGACACAAAAATGACCAAAAACACCCAATATATATTGCAGATATCCTTGGTTTGTGTTTTATGTGTTTCATGTACCAAAGGATTGAAAACGGAGCGAAAACGAGCATTTTTGGATCGACTCGACAACAATTATACATTTGACCAAGTGAAGACAAAAGTCAAAGACAAAGTCAAAGTCAACCCCCAAAAATACCAAAATGACACAAATGGTCATTGGAAATAATTTTTATATTTGGCTGCCTTGGTCCTTGGATTTTTAGATTTTACAACAATGGTCCCTCAAAGTTAAATTCAATTCCAAATCCAATCCTAACTAATACTACTTGGCTGGACTCAAATTAATAACCCAAACCCACAAACCATTTCCCAGCACAACTCACCCAAGCCCAATCCCTTTTAAAATAAAACCCAACCCGGTTTCTTCCCTTAGTTAATACCAGTTTGACCACCAGTCAAACCCACCTTCTCTAAACCATGCCCGCCAAAACCATACCACCCCCTCCTCCTTATCCCTGACAATACCACCCCCCCTCCAAGCTTCCTCAACACTTCTCCTAACAAACCAAGATGCATTAAATGCTTCTTCCCCATCACACGCTATCAGTCAATTGGTTTTTCCCACTTTGACCATTTTGGCGCCAAAACTGGTTTAGAGGGCTGAGATCAATTCAAGGCTATCCAAGGGCTGGAAAAGGATCAGAAGAAGATAAGAAGAAGTTCCCACCTCAGTGTAGTATAAATAGAACCACATTGTAGCCTTAATTGGCAAGTAGTTAATTTTCCTTAATCGTATTGTATTTTAATTATTCAAGTTTTATCAATTTTAATTTCCAGTTATTATTTCAAGTTACTTTAAGTTTGTTTAAATGTTTATCTTTGTGCAATTTCCAAAAGTTAATGAAAATTCAATGTTTTCAAGTTTCTGAGTGAACTGTTAATTCGAATCAAGTTAATTGTTGTTGGAAAAAGCTTCTTTTCTGTTTATATAAGCTTACATAAGCTCACTATAGCTTTTGATAAGGTTATATTAGTTTAATTCAGTCTAAACCTTAAAAATACCAAAAAAGTCAAAAAAGTCAAAATAAGCTAAAAAAATAAGCTGTTTGTTCATGTAAGCTGGAGCATGGTGAAATATAGAAGCCCATGGTTCAGAGCTTCTTGGGAAGCTATAGGTTGATGTGGTACTTGGTATTTAGTTCTTGTTTTTTAGCAAAAGCAATTTGTAAGCATAATTCCAAATTTCATGTTTTACTGTACAACTGCTTATTTACTGCTTATCTGCTTTTTCTATGCTTATTTGATCTTATTGATGTTATTTGAAGTTACTGTGATAGGTTGTTATGGTTTAAATTAGTTTTTGCTTAAAACTCACTTAATAAGCTTTAAACAGTCAAGATAAGCTTTAGCTTATCTAGTGCTTAATCAGTAATCTAATTAGCTTAAACATAGTTAATATAGCTTAAGTAGTTAGTTTAAATCAGTAACATAGCTTATTTTAATCCTGGCCTTTGAAAATCACCAAAACAGCCCTCATAAAGGACTGTTTGGCACAATGGGTCAAATGGGTTAAAAATAGTTCAGCACTGTTCATTTGTCATTTAGCCAACTTCAATCTAGCTTAACTTGGTTAGAATAAGCTGTTTGTATGATTTTTAGAGATAATTGGATTGCTTTGATGATTTTGAGTGGACTGTGATAATCATAGAACCTAGACTGATCAAATAAGCTAACTAGAGCAATAAGCTCATTTGATATTTTCTTGTAGCTTTTCTGAGGTCTTTTGAGTCCAAGTAGTGGATACTCAAGAGTTGGATCAATTTGGTTTGGATTTGAAAGGTTTTGAACTTAAAAACTCAAGTCTGCACAAAAGTACCATATATGCAGTCTGCATGATTTTTCTAGATCCCATTTAAGTGCTTAATTGTGTTAATCTGAGCTTAATTCCTTGTTTCTCAGTAGTTTGCTAGGTCAACTTTTAGTATTATCAGCTTTTGTGGTCTTTAGTCGTTATTTGAGTGCTTAAATATAAGCTTGAACTTGCCTAGGTTGACTGCATATGCCCTGTGCATCAGTCATCTCATTTGCTTATTTGATCTTTGATCAGTGCTTATTTCTGAGTTCTTGTGGCTTATTCAGTTTTCAATTTAGCTTATTGTTGGTAGTTAAGCTAGTTTCAGTTTGCCTTTAGCTTATTTAAAAGCTTATCAGTCCTTTTCCTACAAAGCTTGGGCTTATTCTCTTTTTAACCAACTGATAAGCCATACTTGGCTTATTTCTGGGCTTAATTGAGGTTTTCAAAAATAGTTTCAGTTGTGAAAATTGCTTATTGGTTGATGCTTAATTGGTTTCAATCAGAAAATTCCAAAAATAAAATAAAAAGCAAAAAGGCAAAACTGGGATTCGAACCCCAGCCTCTTGACTCACACACAAGCACACTCACCAACTGCCCTTGGGTCTTTTTCAGTTAAGATTCTACACCCTTTTATATTTAACCCACTTTTTCATTTAAGCTATCCGAACCATTTTAGCTTATTACCAGCTTATCCCAATAAGCTGGCACCTTGTTTGTATTTTTCCTAGGACTGTTTTAACATAAAGTAATTTCACAAAAAGTTTCAGAATTTTTTAAATAGTTTTAGTATTTTTAATTAATTTTTCTTTTACGTTTAGTTTTTAAATCATAATAAAAAATATAAAAATCAGAAAAATATAAATCTTTTTTCTAAAATTTTATTTTGTCATATATAACTTAGGAAAAATAAAATTACACTTGTAGGATTAGATTTCCATATATCTTAGTTTTAAACCCGTTTTTAGAATTCCCGTATCACGTTTTTAGTTTAAATTGTTTAATCCTAATTTTATTTTAAGAATTTGTTTCTCATTTCTTAATTAGAATTAAAAAAACAAAAAATTCCATATCCCAATCATCAGTCACTCTAATTCCAAATCTTACACGATTGTCGATTCCATCCTCGCTGGGACACGACCCGGGAAACACTTGCCCGGTATCACACATATCACTAACGTGAGTTTTTGCAAGTTAGCCTTTTTCCTAAAGGGTTGGTTTGTCAATTCCCGCCTATCACGTGTATCCGTCTGATATTATATATATATATATATATATATATATATATATATATATATATATATATATATATATTATATATATATACTTTAGCACGGATCAAATTTTGGCGCCGCTGCCGGGGAGGTTGTGTTGCGACTATATCGTTGAAGTTTAAACGATTAGTGACTTGAGATCCTTCCTTGTGAAGTTCCTGTTTCCCATAAACCCCATAAAATACAAAAATATTTTCCTTTTCTTTTAAATATATTATCATATAAAAACAAAAACCCAAAAACATTTCTCGTTTTCTTGTGTTAAA
Source organism: Artemisia tridentata subsp. tridentata (assembly GCA_021014915.2). Lineage (NCBI taxonomy): Eukaryota > Viridiplantae > Streptophyta > Magnoliopsida > Asterales > Asteraceae > Artemisia > Artemisia tridentata. The sequence continues at coordinate 391,340,530 of CP139508.1, forward strand.
ATAAAAGATAAATAGCAATCTCAATATAATATTCCTCAACTTGGAATATTATCATAATAAGTTCCCAAACAAAAGATTTAAAACTTGCCTTTGTGTCGCTTGCGAATGCGGCTCACCTTTGATTGATAAACAAACTCTAACGGAGGTTTCAGGAGGTTTGGCATTAAATTGACAAACCGAAATGAGTGGGTTTTTAAGGAGCATTTATTGCCCACCTTTGCTCCTCCGCCACCCTGTGCATTTTTCTTTCAGAGAGCTACCATACGCTTGTTTGATTTAAGGTTTAAGTTCCTTGTGTTTTGCTTTGATCTTGTTTTAATTGAATTGTTTTATTTAGTGCATGCGCACTCGTTCTTCTAGATCAACGAGTCCCTTTCGTGAGCTCCTCGTAATTCCAAAAAGACGTTCTCGAAGACGTGCTGCCCGAATAGTCGAACCCGAGATTCGTACTATTCCCATTGACAAAATGGCAGACAATCGAACAATGGCCGAAATGCTCCAAGCACCCACCGAGGGTTACGGAGATGCCATCGTTTTACCGCCAATCGATTCTGATCATTTCGAATTGAAGACGCATTTGATTCAACTCGTGTCTACAAATCAATTCCACGGGTTTGAACAAGAAGATCCGTATGCACACATCCTTTGGTTCAACAAGTTGACCTCGACCATTAATTACAAGGATGTGCCGCAAAAAGTTGTCAAATTGATGCTATTTCCGTTTTCACTTGAAGGGGCAGCCCGGATTTGGCTGGAAAAAGAACCCCCTCGATCCATTGAAACTTGGGAAGATCTCGTACAAAAATTTGTCAATTACTTCTTTCCTCCGTCAAAGACGACTAATCTAAAGAATGAAATTTTGGGATTTCGTCAAAGTTTCGATGAAAACTTCGGAGAGGCATGGGAAAGATTCAAAGATCTCCTAAGAAAATGCCCACATCATGATTTCACGGAGTTACAACAAATCAATACGTTTTATAATGGGTTGAATGGAAACATCAAGATTCTCTTAACGCAGCCACTGGTGGCAATATCTTGAATCGTCGACCTAAAGAAGTGCTTGAAATTTGTGAAAATAAGTCAAAAGTTCCTATTTCTCGAAACAAAGTGAATGTTCCTATCACTCCTGCTTCTTCATCCGATAACTCATCAGAGTTAGCCGCACCGTTAGCCGCTCTAACGGACGTAATTCGTTGCATGATGAAGGAAGTGAAAGAAATTAAGAGTGAAATTCATAAACCGGAACCAATTGATGACATCAAATAACGACATATTATTAGCATCATTTATCCTATATTATTGACTTGTTTTATATCACTTTATATGAGAATTGATACTTAATCGTTTACTTTTGTAATTCTCAGTTATAAACAAGCATTAGGTGAAAGTTAATGATTTCGGACGGAAATTGGAGCAAAATGAATCAAGTTGGAAAAGTCTACTGAACTGAAGGAAGATGCGCCGTATCATTCTTGATAGATACGTCGTACATAAAGACTTAGACGAATCTGAGACCATTGCCTGACTTTAAAGAATGCGCCGCATATAAAACCTTGGTCAATGAAGAAGATCTGACTTATCTACTCCAGATACACCGTATGACATTCCTAACATACGGCGCATCAATCTCAAGACTTCACCAAAGATTATCCAAGATACTGAAGGACATGCGCCGCATAAAGATACAAGTTACGCCGCATCTGAAGACGGTGAACGAATATTCTGGAATATAATAATCTTGGACCCCACGCGAAGTTACCTAGATACGCCGCATCGGACCAATCCGATGCGCCGTATTGGCCATATACAATCTTAGCCGAGAAATCAAGTGAAGAATAGAAGCTCAATGAAGAAGTCAAGATTACATAATGATACTCGGAGATGCTTTCGTATTTTGGCCATAAAATCTTCATCCGGACTCCGTTTTAGGTGATTCAAGCGGCCACGGAAAGAGAAAAAAGAGATCTATATTTTTCAGAAGGAGATACGGCGCATTGGCTTTGTGGATGCGCCGCATCGAGGTCGGAACAGCAGCAGACTAATTTTGGTAAACCTTGGAGGCTACTCTTCCTTACCCCTATAAATACCACAGCCCTATGGACGATTTGAGAAGGATAAAAATCACTATTATCAGTTGGGAACAACCCCAAATCGTCCCCAACACCTTCTCCATCCACCATTGAAGATCGACGAAGAACATCTCCCTACTTATCTTTGTGTATCATTCGGTTAGCATAATAAATTTGTCTATGGATTTCTTATGTTTAATTTTTATGTATACTTTATCTTTTGCTGAGATTATGGGCTAACACCCTTAGGTGTTAGCCATGTTTATGAAGTTTTATTAGTTTTTATGATTTTGTCGATGTGTTTGCTTTGTTATTGGATTGGGTGCTTGTCGATAAAAACTCGTTTATTGCTTATAACTAGTAGAAGTCTATGTAACTAGGTTATGATCCTTATAACTTTAATTGATGTGACTTAACTACCTGTAATTGTGGTTGCTTAGGTTGAGTTATTTGCGTGTTAACCCGAATCTCTATTAGGAATCATTGTTTGGCATAAACGGAACGTGTCTACAACCTAATAGGACTAGTAGCGTGTAATACCGAACTAGGTTAGATGGTTTAAAGCAATAAGTTAGTATTGATGCTAGACGAGTCACTATGATCATGTCCTCTTTCCCACCACGATGGTAGGTTATTTAATCGTGACAGGATTAATAATTGGATTGGCGACAAAACAATTGAATGAATTAAAACAATTAGACATAAGCATGTATAACTATAAAATGGATTAGACTTGGCTAACCCGTTCTTCCCTATTGATATCGATCTATTGTACTATCCTTAGTTTAGATATTTATTTTATTGCAATTAGTTTAATTAAAACACATAAAATCGTGATAGCCTCTCAGGCTAAAACCCCCAAAAATATTTCCTTGCTTTCTAGGTTAGAATAGTTAGTTTAGTAATTAGAATACCTTTAGATCATTTTAGCTTCGCTCCTAGTGAACGACCCTTGCTTACCTAGAAACTATCTACATTGATCGGGTACACTGCTCGTGAGTGTTTAGAGTCTATAGGTTAGTTCGGCAATAAATAAATTTAAAACTTGGTTGATTTTTATAGACCTAAAAAAACACATCACCAATCAAAGCCATAAACAAAGTGTGTGAAACATGTGGTGGCCCGCATGCGTATTACGATTGTCAAGCAACCGATGCTTCTTTTTACCAAGCTCCCGTAGCAGCGGTAAACCACAATCAATACCGACCGCATGCTGAAACTCATTACCGAGCACCAAATGCTATGGTACCACCTGGTTTTCCACCCGTGCAAAATCAAAATAATCAAAATCGCTTTGTTCAAAATCAAGGAAAAAATTTCAACACTTCTCAGAATTTCAACCAAAACTGTAACAATTTCAACCAGCCTTATCAAGCTCCGAATCAACATGTTTATTAACAACCTCCTCAAGCTCCTTTGACTAATGATTTCATGAAAATTACTGAGTCCAGCATGCGTTCAATACAGACTCAAATCAATAATATGAAATTCGAGTTGAGAAAGGAAATTGATACTACGATGTCTCATCAAACAAATGAGTTGAAGAATATGATGGGCAGTTTCATGAATATGAACATGAACCAATCTTCTTCATCTTCCGGACGACTTCCGAGCAATACCATTCCTAATCCTAATGCTGAGTTGAAAGCCGTCACCACTCGAAGTGGTAAGACGCATAATGGACCCTCAACTCCTATGCCCCCTCCACCGAGGGAAGTGAATCGAGATACTGAGGTGACAACGGACAAGGTGCATTTCTCAAGCCCACAAAGTACCGCACACGTCCAACCTTAAGATGTCCAAACTCAAATTCCGGAACCCGATGTTCCGAAGACCAATCCTAAGCCTTCAATTCCATATCCTGCGAGGCTTAACGATCAAAAGCATCGAGACAAAACAAATCAACAAATGGAGAAATTCTTTAAAATCTTCAATGATTTGCACTTTGACATAAGCTTCGCAGATGATTTATGATGAGTGTCTAAATAATCATCATTTCTGTCACATTTTATCTGCAAAAACATTTAAAAACATGCAGATATGCTTCAAAATACAGAAAATATCATAAAATGTGTTTTTATATGATTCAGGAACAAAAAGATTGAAAACAAGTGAAAAACGAACAAAGTTTGCATAATTGTCATTTTCAGTCCCTGAAGTTTCACAAATTGGCAGAACTAGTCCCTGGTTATTCAAAACATGTTAAATATCATCAAAGGTCCTTGGGGATTCATAAGTTGTCAAGATTAGTCCTTTAAGGTTCAAGTTTTCAAAATTACAACTTTGGTTCCCCAAGTTTGAAAAATGTCAAAAATAGTCCCGGGTGTTTTAAAATGAAAAATTATATTTTATGGTCCCTGAACTATTGAAACTTGGCATTATTGGTCCTTGGAATTTATTTTCAGCAGTATACATGATTGGTCCCTGGATTTTCAAAAGTTACAATTTGAGTCCTTAAGGTTTACCAAAAAAATCCAATTCCCAATCCTAAATAAAAACCCAACTGCTAAACTAAAATTACCCAACCCATTTAATAAACAACCCAACCCACCTATTTACTAAACCCAGCCCAAATAACAAACATAAACCCAATCCACCCAAATAACCCGACCCATCCCTTTTTGCTAAATATCCTAGGGTCAAACCAATGTTTGACCCGTCTCCTTCCCCACTCACCCCGCCAAAACCACCTCACCTCTGCAATACCACCCCCAGCTGGCTAACCTTTTTCACTTACACACGTTTCCCCCTCCTTATCTCTTAGCTACTCACCAACGTGTCCACATGACTCAGAAAGAAAGCCAAAATGACACTCCCCTGGTTTCCCGCCAAAAGTTAATTAAAGGGCTCAGATTGTTTAAATTCAATCCAATGGTGGGGAATGAGAGAGAAGAGTTCGGAGATGATTTGGAATGTTATTTAAAGAGAAAGAAGCACAGAAGAAGAAGGTGTCAGTAGTTTAAGACGAAAAGTAGTATAGAAATTAGTTAATGCTTAGTTTCTGTGTCAAATTAAGTTGTTTTTATCATTTCAAGTTTGTTTCAAGTTCTTTGTACTAATTTACTTCTGTATTGTAATCAATTTCAGTTATAATGAAAAGTCAAATTTTCATGTTTCTCTGTTAATTCGTATTATGATCCATAGTTATTAGAAAATCAATCACAAGTTCCCAACCCTTTCTTACATAAGCTTTCCATAGCTTTTGGATAAGTTTATATTATATTAAATCAGTTCTATTCAAGATTTTAAGAAAAGTCAAAGAAAGTCAACTGGAGGTCCAATAAGCAGTTCTGGGGGGGTAGAAGCTAATCTGGATGGCTTTTCTGGTTTCTAGCTTGTTGACAACAAGCTAGGAGTAGTTTTTGATCCTTGGTTCTTGTTCTAAAAGCCTTTGCATTTGTAAGAAATTTTTAAGCTTTTTCTTAATTTTCAAGTTTACTGTGCATCAGCTTATTTCTTGCTTATTTCTTGTTATTTATAGCTTATTAGTAATTTGTAATCATATTTCATTAAGTTTCTCAGCTTTAATTAGTCATTGTCTTTATTCTCCTTAAAAACTCTAAAAACCAAAAATATAGCTTATATAGTCAAACTGCTTAATATAGCTTATTTCTAGTTGATAATCACTAATTAGTACTTAATTAAGATATATAGACTTGTTTCAGTTCATATTTTAGCTTAATTCAACATGTTTTAGTTCAAAATCACCACAGTTATCTTATTAAGGGGTGTTTGGTTTAAGCAGTAACAAGGTCAAAACCTGTGTTTACTGTACATCTACCACTTGCCCAACTTGAACCTAGCTTAAAGTAGTCATAATAAGCTGTTTTCAAGATCTAATTAGCAGTTTAGATAGAAAATCTAGTTTTTAGTGTATTGTGTTAAAATCAGTCCTTAATTAGTCCTTATAAGCCTCAACAAGCCACAAGCCTATTTTGGCCTTTTCATTGGCTTTTCTGAGTCATTTGTGGTCCATTTTGAGTATTCAAAAAAGTTGGTTAAGGTTGCCTTGGTGTTGTGCTTTTCTGCACAAACTCTGCACACATCAGCAGACTCAGTATTTTTGGTTGCTGATCTCACCCAATTTGTGGCTTATTTAGAGAAGTTCATGGCTTGCTTTTTGTTTTTCTAGATAGCTCATAGTACTAGCTCACTTTTTCCCCCATTAGTTTGAATCTCAGTAGCTTATTTGACTGCTTAATTCACCCTGCAAGTTGGCCTTATTCCTGAGTTTCTGCGTACACTTTGCAACTGCCATTGTGCTTAATTGGCTTATCTGTGGGATTAGCTGTTTGAAATAAGTTGTTTTAAGCTTATGTAAGTTGGTTTAACCTGTCCTGAGCATTTGGTTGATTTCTGTGCTTATTAGCTTATTTTTGGCTTATTTGCAAACTGCTTATCTGCCCAAAACTGCTTATCAGGCTTAGATAATCTCCACTTTTATTTTTCTTAGCTTTCTAATAATATTTTAGATTTACTCAGAATTTTTCATAATTTTCCTAAGTCATTTAATATTTTTAATCTTTTTAATTAGTTTCTATTAGTAATTAAATCATAATAAATAAAATAATAATCAGAAAAATATAAATATTTTTTTCATAATTTTCTTTTGTCATTTTTAATCTAGGAAAAATATAATATCATTTTTAGACCTTAAGAAAAACAAAAATAGAAAAATAGTGATAGCTTCTATTTAATAGAATTTATCTTTTTAAATTTTAATTAAGTAAGTTTCATTTTTATAATTTTCTTAGCTTCTATTTACTTATTAATATTTATAGAAAAAAGTTTTAGAATTTTCTTTGTTCATTTAGTATTTTTTATAAATTTAAATAGTTTAATAAGTAATTAAATAAATAAATAATTAATAATAATTAAATAAAAAGTATAAAAAAATATAATTTAAGTTTTTAAATAAGTTTTAAGTCATTTTACATTTTCAGGTTTTAATTTCATAAATTTTAGTTTAGTCCCATTTTAAATTCCCTGTTACGCGTTTAATTTAATTAAATCGCGTTTAATTTTCTTGTGCATATTTGTTTTTAATTTGTTATTTAGAATTGTTAAAAAACAAAATAAAAAATATCCAATCACATCAGTCACTCTAATCCTAGCTTTTCACAGTTGGCCCATTCACACCTCGTTGGGAAACGATTCGGGTAATTACTTACCTGTCTTAACACTACACACGAACGTGAGTTTTTGCAAGTATCCTTTTTCACAAAGGGGTAATTTGTAATTATTCACGCGTATCCGCTGTCTGTATTTATTTATAGGTGTATTCAGCACGGATCACTCTCATTCTTATGCCCAAATTTGCATCTACACTCAAAAGTTTGCTAAGCAACAAGGATAAGTTGTCTGAGATGGCAAAGACCCCACTAAACGAATAGTGCTCAGCGGTTCTCCTCAAGAAGCTTCCCGAAAAGCTCGGAGACCCCGACAAGTTTTTACTCCTATGTGATTTCTTGGGGATGGTTCAGTGCTCAGCCTTGGCTGATCTTGGCGCAAACATTAACCTTATGCCACTCTCTGTATGGGAGAAATTATGTCTCCCGAAGCTTACATCTACTTGCATGACTCTCGAGCTAGCGGACCGTACTATAACTCATCCGCTGGGAATAGCTGAGGATGTCGTTGTGAAAGTGGGAAAGTTCCATTTTCCCACTGATTTCGTTGTGGTAAACTTTGATGCCGATCCTCGAGTTCCACTCATTATGGGGAGAGCTTTCTTAAGAACGAGTCGTGCTATCATCGATGTATACGCTGAAGAATTATCTATCCGAGTTGATAATGATGAAGTCACGTTTAACATTAATCAAGACTCTAAACCTCTAACCACCAAATGCAACATTGCTACGGTTAATCAAAAGTCTGATACCGTAATTACTTCCAAAAGGAGTGATTCGATACTTTCAAGATTCACGGTTAAGAGTCCTTCACAAAAACGTGCTGAGCTCAAAGCAAGGGAAATTACCCCTGGTTCAAGCAAATGGTTTGAAAGTTGTGCTACAGAAGTTAAGAGTGTTTTTGACTATGATGAACAAGAATCGGAGATCACATCGGAAGTGGTGAAAATTGCTAGCTCTAAGAGCACACCACTTGTCCCACCTCCAGAATCGGTTTATCGTGTTGAAATTGTTGATTCTGTGGATGAAACTAAAAATCCCACTCCTTATTCTGCACCAGTCATTTCCGACTCTTCCCATCCTTCTCCTCCGCTTGAGGGAAGTGATATCTCTATGGAAGAGCTCGAGGTTTTCTTGTTTGATGCTCCAATTTCGCTGGAAATTGTTGAGCCTGATTGTAATCCGTTATTTTCCCTCCCCCCGAAGGATGTTGTTGTTAAAGATAAGCCGTTAGATCCTCCGGAGCTCAAGCTCGAGGATTTCGTTCCCGAATATGAGAGTTTTATCTTTGATACAGCTGAAGAGAGTAGTGGCAATCCCACTTCTCATTCTGATGTTTCTCTCCCGGCTTATGAAGCCTTTTGCTTTGATATCGATCATTCGGAAGAAGTGGGAAGTGGCAGTACCACTTCTCATTCTCAGATCCCTCTTCCCGAGTATGATGCATTTCATTTTGATATGAATGATCTTTATCATGAGGAGTTCTCCAGTGAACTCTCTCATATTATATCTCCTCCGGAATATGATCATTTCTATTTTGATCCTGAGGATGATTCTAGTGTGGGGGGAGGTGTACGTAATCATAAGAATGTGCTTATTGATAAAATCATCCCAACCCTCCCTCCCGTTGAAGATAAATTTGCTTTTGATGATGAAGAGTTCTTCCTGATAATCATCATGATATTTCTCCTCTTCATCACATATGGTGTGATTTCTCTTTCCCTTTTCTCCTATGGGAATGAGGACACTATCTTTGACCCCGGTATCTTCCCTTATAGTTTCTACTATTAAAATACCGTGGGTATCTCATCGGTGTGGAACTTTCTTATGTTCAAATGTTTATCTAAACACATTGAATGAAAGTCCGATGGAGATGGTTTCTTCCACTTGCTTCCCCATGAACCAATGAATTCGGGGTCGAGTCAAGCTAGTGACTCGGTTAACAAAAACATTAGCATTTCATGGGTAAACGCCCATGTTTCTGACTTCTTTCTATTTTCTGAAACTAGGTGTGGGGGAATCCCACTGTGATTGGCTTTTGTGTTGTTTGCTCTGATTTTCAGGTTTCCCTTGGATTGTGATGATTGATGCGCCTGTTTTCAATCCAGCCGCCCAATATCCGATCTTGTTGCTAACGATTATCTAGGGATATCTTTTTAATCCTGTATGTGAAAAATGAGATTTCTTTCACACACTTGGCTATTAGTATTACCTTTTTACGTTCTAAGTGTCGGCATAATAGCCGGTACTTTGAATATTGAGGGCAATATTCAATTCTAAGTGTGGGGGGGAATTCTCACGATTTTTGTCACATTTGTACCTTCTAGTGCCCTAGTACCCCCGTTTTGGCAAAATTTTAATTTTTTTTCGTTTTTAGATAAGAAATTGCAATAAAAAAAGAAGTGTTTAGTCTTGATTAGGTTAGAACAAAGGGAATCCTGACTCTGCCAGAGTGTTGATCTGGCTGCTTCCTTAATGATTAGACTAAGGTTTTACGATTTGTGCAAATGAAAATGCTAAGCGTAGAATAGTTGGTTTTCTTTAGAGCTTATATTAGTAATCTATGGCTTTTCCTCCCAAGAGATAACTAATCTGACTTAATTAGTGCTTATTTTCAAACATTTGAACACACAAAATCATTTTTCTATACGATTTGGAAAAATACTAGTTCAAAGCTTTATTTAAATTTCGGAACAAGCATATGTCATAATAATGTAAAAGTTAAGTAATAAATGTATGTGCTAAAAGGCTACGGTTCATGATCGGCCCTTGGATTCTTATTTTCGGAAGGCGTTTAGGTCTTGGCTACCCTCTTACACCGGCCCTTGGACCTCTTATTCAGGAATGTGTGAGGTCTTGGTCTAACACCCTTGGATCCTCATTTCAGGAATGTTTAGAGTCTTGGAACTCTCCGTTGTAACGGCCCTTGGATCCTTTATTCCAGAAGGTGTAAGATCTTGGTTCCCGTGAAACTCCATTAGTTTATGTTGCACAAGTTAAAAAAAAAAAAAAAAAAAAAAAAAAAAAAAAAAAAAAAAAAAGATGAAAAAATGAAAAGAAAAAATAAAATAAAATGGAATGATATAGCAAAATGCAATAAGTTTTGAAACTTGCTTGTTGTAAATTTCAAATCTATCTTTCAACTAGTATTAGTCAATATCTTATAAAAACGTCGATTTTTGTGATCAAAATATTTGAAAATCAAGCACAGTCACCTAACTTAAATAAATTGCGGGAGTGAAAAGTTAAGTTTAGGCTTACATAGATTATTGATATAAGTAGTGTTAGCATTTTACAAAAACATTTGCACATTGAGTTTAAGCTTAGTTGGGAGTATAAAAAAGAGGATGACGATTTCAATTCCCTGGAGACACCCATTTTGTGTGAATCCCGTTCCATGATACCATTTTTGGAAATCAAGCATGTTATCTATTTTGTTCTAGTTTAAATTTCGTGCATTGTATAAAAAATCAAAACGGGGTATGCTTGGTATTCTTTTGATCCTTTCATTACTTTATATGATCGGATTGCTAGGGACTAGCAATAGCTTAGTGTGGGGGATTTATGAGTGTGTAAATACTCATCATTTTATACCCATATAAGACATAAAAATGACCAAAAACACCCAATATATATTGCAGATATCCTTGGTTTGTGTTTTATGTTTTTCAGGTACCAAAGGATTGAAAACGAAGCGAAAACGAGCATTTTTGGATCAACTCGACAACAATTATACATTTGACCAAGTGAAGACAAAAGTCAAAGACAAAGTCAAAGTCAACCCCCAAAAATACCAAAATGACACAAATGGTCCTTGGAAATAATTTTTATATTTCGCAGCCTTGGTCCTTGGATTTTCAGATTTTACAACAATGGTCCCTCAAAGTTAAATTCAATTCCAAATCCAATCCTAACTAATACTACTTGGCTGGACTCAAATTAATAACCCAAACCCACAAACCATTTCCCAGCCCAACTCACCCAAGCCCAATCCCAATCCCTTTTAAAATAAAACCCAACCCGGTTTCTTCCCTTAGTTAATACCAGTTTGACCACCAGTCAAACCCACCTTCTCTAAACCATGCCCGCCAAAACCATACCACCCCCTCCTCCTTATCCCTGACAATACCACCCCCCCTCCAAGCTTCCTCAACACTTCTCCTAACAAACCAAGATGCATTAAATGCTTCTTCCCCATCACACGCTATCAGTCAATTGGTTTTTCCCACTTTGACCATTTTGGCGCCAAAAACTGGTTTAGAGGGCTGAGATCAATTCAAGGCTATCCAAGGGCTGGAAAAGAATCAGAAGAAGATAAGAAGAAGTTCCCACCTCAGTGTAGTATAAATAGAACCACATTGTAGCCTTAATTGGCAAGTAGTTAATTTTCCTTAATCGTATTGTATTTTAATTATTCAAGTTTTATCAATTTTAATTCCCAGTTGTCATTTCAAGTTACTTTAAGTTTGTTTAAATGTTTATCTTTGTGCAATTTCCAAAAGTTAATGAAAATTCAATGTTTTCAAGTTTCTGAGTGAACTGTTAATTCAAATCAAGTTAATTGTTGTTTGAAAAAGCTTCTTTGCTGTTTCTATAAGCTTACATAAGCTTACTATAGCTTTTGATAAGGTTATATTAGTTTAATTCAGTCTAAACCTTAAAAATACCAAAAAAGTCAAAAAAGTCAAAATAAGCTAAAAAAATAAGCTGTTTGTTCATGTAAGCTGGAGCATGGTGAAATATGGAAGCCCATGGTTTAGAGCTTCTTGGGAAGCTATAGGTTGATGTGGTACTTGGTATTCAGTTCTTGTTTTTGAGCAAAAGCAATTTGTAAGCATAATTCCAAATTTCATGTTTTACTGCACAACTGCTTATTTACTGCTTATCTGCTTTTTCTATGCTTATTTGATCTTATTGATGTTATTTGAAGTTACTGTGATAGGTTGTTATGGTTTAAATTAGTTTTTGCTTAAAACTCACTTAATAAGCTTTAAACAGTCAAGATAAGCTTTAGCTTATCTAGTGCTTAATAAGTAATCTAATTAGCTTAAACATAGTTAATATAGCTTAAGTAGTTAGTTTAAATCAGTAACATAGCTTATTTTAATCTTGGCCATTGAAAATCACCAAAACAGCCCTCATAAAGGACTGTTTGGCACAATGGGTCAAATGGGTTAAAAATAGTTCAGCACTGTTCATTTGTCATTTAGCCAACTTCAATCTAGCTTAACTTGGTTAGAATAAGCTGTTTGTATGATTTTTAGAGATAATTGGATTGCTTTGATGATTTTGAGTGGACTGTGATAATCATAGAACCTAGACTGATCAAATAAGCTAACTAGAGCAATAAGCTCAATTGACCTTTTCTTGTAGCTTTTCTGAGGTCTTTTGAGTCCAAGTAGTGGATACTCAAGAGTTGGATCAATTTGGTTTGGATTTGAAAGGTTTTGAACTTAAAAACTCAAGTCTGCACAAAAATACCATATATGCAGTCTGCATGATTTTTCTAGATCCCATTTAAGTGCTTAATTGTGTTAATCTGAGCTTAATTCCTTGTTTCTCAGTAGTTTGCTAGGTCAACTTTTAGTATTATCAGCTTTTGTGGTCTTTAGTCGTTATTTGAGTGCTTAAATATAAGCTTGAACTTGCCTAGGTTGACTGCATATGCCCTGTGCATCAGTCATCTCATTTGCTTATTTGATCTTTGATCAGTGCTTATTTCTGAGTTCTTGTGGCTTATTCAGTTTTCAATTTAGTTTATTGTTGGTTGTTAAGCTAGTTTCAGTTTGCCTTTAGCTTATTTAAAAGTTTATCAGTCCTTTTCCTACAAAGCTTGGGCTTATTCTCTTTTTAACCAACTGATAAGCCATACTTGGCTTATTTCTGGGCTTAATTGAGGTTTTCAAAAATAGTTTTAGTTGTGAAAATTGCTTATTGGTTGATGCTTAATTGGTTTCAATCAGAAAATTCCAAAAATAAAATAAAAAGCAAAAAGGCAAAACTGGGATTCGAACCCTAGCCTCTTGACTCACACACAAGCACACTCACCAACTGCCCTTGGGACTTTTTCAGTTAATACTCTACACCCTTTTATATTTAACCCACTTTTTCATTTAAGCTATCCGAACCATTTTAGCTTATTACCAGCTTATCCTAATAAGCTGGCACCTTGTTTGTATTTTTCCTAGGACTGTTTTAACATAAAGTAATTTCACAAAAAGTTTCAGAATTTTTTAAATAGTTTTAGTATTTTTAATTAATTTTTCTTTTACGTTTAGTTTTTAAATCATAATAAAAAATATAAAAATCAGAAAAATATAAATCTTTTTTCTAAAATTTAATTTTGTCATATATAACTTAGGAAAAATACAATTACACTTGTAGGATTAGATTTCCATATATCTTAGTTTTAAACCTTTTTTTAGAATTCCCGTATCACGTTTTTAGTTTAAATTGTTTAATCCTAATTTTATTTTGAGAATTTGTTTCTCATTTCTTAATTAGAATTTAAAAAACACAAAATTCCATATCCCAATCATCAGTCACTCTAATTCCAAATCTTACACGATTGTCGATTCCAACCTCGCTGGGACACGACCCGGGAAACACTTGCCCGGTATCACACATATCACTAATGTGAGTTTTTGCAAGTTAGCATTTTTCCTAAAGGGTTGGTTTGTCAATTCCCGCGTAACACGTGTATCCGTCTGATATTATATATATATACTTTAGCACGGATCAAGTTGTAACAAAGAGTTTAATAAATTGAGGGCTTAATTTGTTATAGATTATACTTACAGATGTGTTAAAGCTTAAAGGTTAATTTACAAATTTAGCAAAGTTAAGGGAATATTTTTGTTTCTGATTTCCTGTAAGGTATTAAGGTTTAAGCACAAACCAGTTATTCGTTATTAATCAGTGAGCGTTAATGCAAGCTTTTCTCAAAAGCTATTTTGGAGTCATAACAAAGTTATTGAGAAGGGTTTATGAATGGAGTTAAGTGTTTCTCTTTTTTGTTTTATTTATTTTTGTTTTATTATTTTATTATTATTATTTTTTTTTAAAATTTATTATTATTATTAATTTTTGTTATGGCTTGACAATCGTCATCAACCCTTTCTAAAAACTTGTTTATAAATTGTTACAAAAACGAGAATATTTCGTACGTGCATTGTAACATGCGTAAAAATATTTATTTTGTAGCTACGGGATAATGTTATAACAATAATATGTCTTTTCAAAAAGTAAAACGTGTAAAACAATAATAAGGAAGATGATATGAAATAGGTAAAAGCATATAGTTTGATGGTTTTACAGGTTACTTTGTTTTATTAGTATTAAAAGTAGTTGAAGAGTTTAATGAGTTTAGGGCTTAATTAGGAGTAAATTATACTTAAATATGTGTTAAAGTTTAAAGCGTAGTAAGTTTAAAGGTTAATTTACAAATTTAGCAAAGTTAAAGGAGTGTTCTTTTCTAATTTCCTGTAAAGATCATTGCAGATGAACGAGGCAATAATAGTTGGTAAATGTTATATTATAAATATCGATACTTGTTAGTATAATGTTTTAAAAAGTTAATCTTAATTAAGGGGGACTGATTGTAAAGATTGAAATGAAGCATTATAAGACCAGTGGTAATAAAGACACGCGTCTTATGCCTTGGTGGCACCCCATCTATGGGCCCACTCTATTAGCATCACCCTTGATCGAAGCGTCGTTGGTGCTATTTGGTGAGAACTCCGTTGTTGCTAAGACCGAGTTGTGGGAGGTGTCGTTGTTTGTGTGTGTGTTTGATTTTGTTTTTGTAAGGTATATTTGTGTTTTTAAAGAGTATATTTGAGTGGTGATATTGCTTGTGTTATTAAACTATGTTGTTGATGATATTGATTGAAAATAAAAAAAAAGCTGACGTAACATTAACTTAACGATAGTAATCACGGTGAATATTACCACCGGCAACAAACCACAATGATGTTGTGCACAAAACATGTAGGCCCGTTCATTGCTTTAGAAAGCCCCAGAAAATAAATACTCCTTGCATTGCGCATGAAAAGCTTGATATGACTCCTATATTTAGTATTCTATGCATTTTATTTAATTTATCATGTGACTTAAATTAATACTCCTTTAATTAAGTATGTTATCAAAAGTTGATGGTCCAGGTTTTGCTTTGATTATTGTGTGTGATGATATCTGCTTCATCAGCGACGTATTTAATTCAGATTTTTAATATTTGATACATTCATTTTTCGCGCATCGTTGGTAGCTTATAGCGACGAGTCGTTTGGGTTAAGAGACAAATACACATGTTCTTGGTGATCATTTGTATACTCCCTCAGTCCTCATTAGGTCAAATGCAGTTGCTTGCTAGATGAAGTGGTTAGTGTGCGTTTAAGCTTTTTACCTTGCGAATGATTGGCGATAGGTGAATAAGTAGGTGATTTTTAAAGGCCTTTGTTCTAATAGTCAAGGGTTATGTCCAAACAAGGGCGGACCCAGGGCTTTCAGTGACCAGGTGCAACAAAAAATAAAAATAATAAACGTAATATTACTTGAAATATAGATAAATTTAAAAGTTACCAGGTTCATTTTGAAAAATTCATGAGTTTTTAACAAAATATACACTAGACAAGAAAATTCCATCGGGTTCCCGGGAACCGCTCTCTGTCCGCCATGTGTCCAAAACTCCAAATAGGTCAGTAGAGTATCAAAGTTAGAGAGACATTACGTCATTAAACTCACAATACTTCCCGATAGTAGCTTATAATGATTCTTAAAATATTTGAAACACACTGTAATTTCAAGAAATCAAGAATTAGTTTCAAAGCCCTATAAAACTTCAGACAACCCAGGCTATCCACTAGCCCAAAATGGTCCAAAGTCCAAAGATACTCTACTACGAGCCCAATAATGAATTTTGGTTGGCTGAGGAGGTGTTCAATGCTTTTCATTTTATAA
Organism: Artemisia tridentata subsp. tridentata; assembly: GCA_021014915.2. NCBI lineage: Eukaryota > Viridiplantae > Streptophyta > Magnoliopsida > Asterales > Asteraceae > Artemisia > Artemisia tridentata. The sequence goes on from CP139508.1 coordinate 391,356,686, forward strand.
ATTAATTAATCGTATTATACAATTTAAATAAAGTTATGTAGCATCATCATCAAGTAGACCTGCTTTCAGAACAACGATTTGTTGATGCTCGTAACATATATTAAAAGACATTCATAACTGGTATAATTTAATTTCCTTGTGCATTTGGTGTGGAGAAAAAACAAATATATAAGACTACCTAGAAATAAAACCATTTAACACTGGTCTAATGTGTTTGTGAGAATGAGGTTTTGTTAAAGACAGGTTACCCTCTTCAAGATTGTTAGTAACTAGTGAGATACTCATAGTTCAATCAACCAAATTTACACTTGTTAAAATTATAATTTACCTTCAGCAGTAGTAGGCTAAAACAGGTGCCGGGCGGTAAAAGTGAACCAGCGATGAAGAAAAATGGTCGAGAAAAAAATTTGGACCATTTCTCGATTTGTGCGTGTCATCCTTGCGCAGGGGCCATGCTAATCTTCTCTGTATCGTTCCAATTTTATCGGATGTCCCCGAAGGGACAAACGTTAGCGAAGTTTCAGAGCTATATAAACAAGTAATAAGTTCCTCTTGTCGTCCATGTGGGATTAACTACTTTTTGAGTGTATCTCATACATGAACTTATTCACAGTTTCTATTCTTTTTTCATACTTCTTGTGTGTACAGCCTGATGGCTTTTATTTCATTAAGGTTTTGACAATCAAATCAAATCAAAAGTGTCAATCTTAATTGAATATACCATAAGATGATTGTTGAGTTTTCATTTACTAAGTCTTTCTAATGTGGATATCATATACGTGTGCAAACTAACACTTAATGCAATTAATTAGCACTTAGTTCCAGCCCATTATTTGCAATCAATGTAGAAAATATACACCATACTTTAGTTTCAAATACCAAAAAAGTAGTCACGGTTGACTGAAACAGCTCTTGTATGCAATTTGTGCCTTTGTGGTTTGCTGATCAGAACAACCCCAGCCCGTACTGGGAAGCCAAATAATCCCGACACGCATGTCAAATTATCAATTAGGTGTGCATGAAAAAACAAATGTAAACCGTTCAGCAGTGAGGGAACCTGAAGGATTGGGTAAGTTTTCGGTCCTCAAGCAAACTGCCAAAGGTTGGAATAGTTTTGACGGTTAATTTTAGATCCCACATCGGTCGAAATTGAAAAAGGTTAAGTGTTTATAAACAATTAGTGGTTGCCATATTAATGTGTTCGTAAGAAGGAGAGATGGTTGGCATCTCCTCTGACAGAGACGGGATTGGATTTCGAGCTTACCTGTTACACATCCGGTTAAGGCTTCCCACTTCGGTGGATCTTATAACCCATTTTTTTTTTCTATTCTTTTACACAATAGGTTTCGTTAATAGTATTTTGACCCTTCTATGTTCCGCTATTGTGCAACTGCACCTAAGTATGCCCAGATCCATCCATCTTCGATACGAACCCCGGCACTTAATGCAGCTGCACCTGATATGTCCTGTCCCATTCGTCTTCGATACGATGGACCAACAAAGGGAATTAGCATACCCCATTCTTAGTAATCAGTTTAGAAAGTATGCATTAGACTTCAGTTTCAAACATCAAAACAGTGGGCACAAGTAACCAGTGCTTATGCATCCTGTATGAGCAAGTGACTAAAACAACTCCAGTATGCACAATACAGCCCCGGTTCATACTGCAAAGCCAAATAATCCTGATACACAATCCACGTTATCAATTTGGTGTCCACGAACAAACAAATATATCAACTCGGAAGTTTTAAAGTTGGCGGGTGGTTGGTTATGGAACCCACATCGTGTATATATGTAGGAAAAACCAAATGATGGCTGGAATATCTCCCTTGACAGGGCCAGGAATCCATTTTGGTTTTGCAGAATACACAACATAAGTTAGATTGTCCGTCCCAAGTTTTGATCTTGCCTGGAGTCTTAAGTTATTGGCCCATTACGAGCCACAAAATGAAAGCATGACTGGGAATGCATTGACTATATCAGTGTCTTCCTGCCATAAGTCCTTCCAAAGGTTCCAACAGAAAGCAGAACTAATTAAATTACCGTGTTTATTATATTAGATACTTGCACATTTTCTTACACCTCTAGATAGGCTGATTGAAAGAGTCCTTTGAAGAGCCAGTTTTCTAATGCTCGTGAAATGAATGTATGATTGTATGGTTTGTCAGACCAGCCGATTGATCAACAGTTGGTTATTTTGAATGGAAAATAGATGGGTTGGATATGACATGACAAAATGTGTTACAATATTGGTTTGAGATTGTTTAATCCATGAACACATGTAGTTTCTATCTTTTTCGTTCTATAACGTGTCAAATCGTTTGGAGGTGACTGTGAAATTTCACAACTCACACTAGAATTGTCGACTGGGTTATGGCACCTGAAAGAATATATGTAGACATCGGTTTTGGTTGGTTTGTTTTTTTTTTTTTTTTTTTGGTTTGGAACACTAGAGTAAAAAGTAACGTTCATACTCTTGAGGTTTGTAAGTTGTGAAGTTTTGCTCAAATTGTTCTTGGGGATTCGCCGTATTATAGACAGTTTTAAGCCTATTGTAGAACTAAGGTGATGGAGTTAAATTGTTTATTTCCCGTTACCACGATTATATAGGAAAATGATTCGATACTTTGACTTTTGGACTACACATCTCATAAAAAAAAAATATATATAGTAACTAAATTATAAAAGATTATTGTTGGGCCAAGAAGGGATCAACCTTGATCGAGTGAACGGGCCACACCGCTAGAAGGTTGCATCAGGCCTTCCTAGTCTCCATGAGCAGGGTGCCCAAAGACACCGAGCCAAAGTTGCCCCTAGCTCTTAGCCATCCAAATAACCTCAATGCCCCCACATGGGTCACAAGCCCACGTTACTTGACTCGGCAGCAAGATGTGCCCAACTGAGCTCTAAAAGGATCATTTTCGTTTTATGTTTTGTCAATGTGGGAAAATGCCTTTTGATATATAGTAGTTATAACACCTCATGCACATGGCTTTCCAAATCTATCTTCTCTAAATACAATTTTTTGACACTCCAATATGATTTTTCACCACGAGATATGTATGGTTGTATGATTTTTTGGACCCGGCGATAACTTAAGCGCTGGTTACATAAAGATTGGTTAGATGTGGCGTGATAAAACACGTAACTTTTAGCGTTGATTAGTTTGAGTTCGTTTAATCAAAGGAACACATTTTTTAGTCTCTTTTGCTATATAACGTGTTGTTGAAGCAATTTCTTGTTATTGCTTCGGACAAATAAAGAAGGCCTACCGGTCGAACTCCACTAGGGTTCTTCCGATAAGCTTGAGTGCTGATTACCTAGAATGTCTGGGGTCTTCCGGATATCTAGAATGTCTGGGGTCTTCCGGATATCTAGAATGTCCGGGGTCTTCCGGATATCTGCACACAACAGCACACGTTAGGCTCGCCCCGGGTGTTATCCCAGGACCCACCTCCGGTGTGAGAGTAAGTATCTGATATTCCGAAAGGGCTATCAACTATAGTAAGGAGTTAATGCAGGTAAAAGTGTTAGTTGAGAGCAGTAAATGAGTCGAGTATTTATAGTACTCGACCTTGATACCTGAAATGGCGGCGCCGGATTTTCAGGAGACATGTCCCCGACATAATCCCGTAAATCCTGGGGAGGCGGCGGCGGTGTCTGCAGCTGCCATCTGTCAAAAGGTAAACGCCACCTGTCCCATTACTCACAGTGATTTTGGCCGGATGAGTCGCGTGCCTTCCGGCATGTCCGGGTGGCTCGATGTCGTCCGAACGGCCGGTCGAGACAGGCCGTTCGGACACACACGTCAACATGTCCCCCCCAGTATTGCATTGTCGGTTGAAGGCCGATGATGTAATACTTGTATAATATCTGTGCGCCTTTCGGTACCTGTAATGTTTAGGTAATACCCTTTCGGTATGTTTCTTCCGAACATATACACCAATGAGACTAAAATAATGCCTTATGGCTGCTTCATATTTTAGCCTGCTCCGTCCGACATATGCATGTAATATCGGAATTACATTGTTGGTAAAGTGTTGACGTGACACTCCAAAGATCACCTTATGGTCTGTCGGCCTATGCCTTTGGTATTACTGTTGCATTTGCTTTTTAGTTCGGCCGATGGTGTAATGCCTTAAAGAGTTAGTTTTGACATGTTATGGCTTCGACGTGTGGGAGCTATAATCGCATCGTTCCTGATCCTCTATGTACATTATGTGTATGTCTTTATTTCTTTTGGTGAGTTATCATTGTGTGCACCCAATAGGTCAGGGTGCCTTTTTCAATTTATCCGGAGGGCCTTGCCCTTCTGTGCGTAGGTGCTGCGATTATGCCGATGGTATGACATTGCTGACAAACTATGGGTTCACGTTTGACCTTTTCCGAAGGATATGCCGTTAGATTCTAGCATGTCTTACATCATACCGATTCTACCGAGTATCGCCCTAGTGTTTTTATGAGTGTGCCTCTCTCTTTTTATTATTATTTATAATTCTGTCACTTTACGGTTGTTCCATGTAGGTCATCATTAATGAACTGACACGCATGCGCGTGTTTAGTACGTGTGCATATTTGCAGCCACGTCAGCGTCTCGCCAAGTAAAGACATTCCACATCCTGAGTTCTTCCTATAAATAGTGACACTGATGTGTGTTTTTTACTACCGTAATTCCATAATCTTAACTGAGACGCCCTCCGGTATTATTTTCCGAACGATTCTCGCAAATCCGTCCTACATTTTTATACTAGTCTTTCGTCTTTCCAAGGTACGTTTCGAACCATCTCTGTCTTAACTTTATTTTGTTGTTTGGCTGTATCCCTCTTTCCCCCGGCAAAACCACATCGGTTTTGCCCACTTCTACTTATAAGAACTTTCCAGGGGTCCAATGATTCCTCCCCAAGTTTATCGCAGAGAAACGTGCCCTTCGATGGGGCTAAGGGGCTGTGCATGGGGTTATCATGGATTTCGAAATGCCGTAGGGAAGCATAACTAGTGCCGTTAGGAAGGCACCATATAACATTTTTCGATGTTTATCCTCGTAGCTTGCATATAAACCCTGCAGTTCTTTTACCTCGAACGCCGATAGGACGGATTAGGGAGCGATAGACCTCGCGTCGTTTGAATTTCCCATGTCGTAGGGCTCTCGTCCGATTGGGGGTATCCCAACTAGTGGGCGGCTTCTAGGGGAATCGGGGGAAGGGTTATGCCCTTACAGCCTTTGTCTGTCTCGTTTTATTATTTTAGTTGTGTTTCGGCCCTCGCCTGTGCAACGTTTTGACCATTATCTGCATCCGTTTTTTGCAGTTATCATAATGTCTCAATACCTGAGGAAGCCCAAAGTTAAGAAGGATGTGCCGGTGGCCCAGGGGGATAAGCATCAAGAGAGTCAGACCCAGGGATCGCATGTTGCCGCTGCTCCTCAAACCGTTATCCCTGAGCAGACGGTAGAAATGACCGGAGTCGAAAAGTCTGACCCAAAGGTTTCGGTCTCCCGAAAGAGAAAACCGGACCAGGATGTTGTCCGGCCCATCTCTCAGGCTCAAACACAGGGGACGAGATTCCGTCTTCATCGTGATGCATCCGGAGGGGGTACTTTCCGAGAGCCCAATGAAAGCGAGAGTGCCTCGGGCGCAAGAAAACAGCCGGAGGGGTCCGATGCTTCGGCCGGAAGAAAACGGCCGGATACCCAAGGAGGCACCGGCGAGGGCTTTACGTCGGAGGCCACTGGTGCTGGTAAGTTTTTTTTTTTTTTTTTTTTTTTTTTTTTTTTTTTTTTTTTTTTTTTTTTTTTTACTTTACGAAACGCTGATTTCCAAATTTTGTATTGTTCCGCAATTGTTACTTGACTAAAATTTTTTTCGAAAATGTAGGGGTTTCTTCTGCTACTGCTCCTAACCGTGGGAAGGGTAAAGTAGCCGGTGAAAGCGAGTCGGCCTCTTTGCATGTGCCGACATGGAAGGTGAGCAAGGATGACCGGTTGGATAACTGGAAGGTCTGTCGGGAACTGTTGTTGCACTTACCGACTCCGAAAGAGGAGTCATTTTTGGAGAGTTTGGGGGATGCTGAGGCCGTTCAGAGAGCCTGGAGACTTTTGGGTATGGGGTCCGTTGCTCAGTCGGACTTGCTGCTTCGGTTCGAGAAACTCCTTCACGATCATAGCGAGCTTTACGAAATCCACCAGCATTGTGGAAACCTTGGAAAGAACGGGGGAGAGCTCAAACAACTGAAGATTGAGCATTCCACCTGCCTGGTGCGAGAGTCGGAGTTGATGGGGCAAGTGAAAGAGTTGGAGAAGTTGGTGGAGGATGAGAGGTTGGCCGCAGCGGAACGAATCAGCGCCTTGGAAGCTGATTTGGAAAAAGCTAAAGTTAACCTTAGTGACGAGGTGAAGGACAACATGAGCCTTCGGGAAGAAAAGAGAGATCTGATTGCCCGGGTGGGCCGTACCGAAGCGGAAAGGTTCAGGGTTGTTAAAGAGGTCCTTCCGGAGGTTGTTCGTCGTCTGTTGGGCAGCTATGAGTACAAGAATCATCTAGCAGGGCCCTTCAGCTTGTCCTCGCAGTCTGGGTTTATGGAAGGTGTGGTTGAGGGTCGTGGGCCGGAAGAAGTGGCCGCCATTTTGGCCAAGACGGAAGACCTGGATGTGGATGCTGCGAAGAAACTCGACCCGGCATTTGACGGGTTGTTTACCGCCGAGTATCCTTATATCAAGAAGATCAGCGGTTCCTATCTTAAGTCTCTTGATGAAATCCTGAAAATCTTCCCTGATCCCGACCCGGCTGCTTCTCCCCGCGCTCAGACTGCTAATGCCGTCGAGGGATCAACTTCCGGGACCACTAACGTCGAGGGTCCGACTGTTGGAAAGGACGGGTCGGCCCCCTAAGCTTCCGAATGATTCGGCTTACCTTGTGTTGTAAGGCCTGTGAGCCAAGAACAATTTCTCTCTTTCTTTTTTATATACATACATTCGGATGACTGTAATAATCTTGTGACAAATAATTTGTGAGACTTATTCCTTTGTATATATTTATGATTGTTCTGTATTCCGCATGCTCCATGTTTCATGTTTCGTGCTATTGTTCTTGCTTGCTTCCGGAGTGATCGGAATTGGCCTTTCGGTTGATATGATGGGATGTTCTATTGGACCTTTGAACGATCTTGCCGGATTCTATTAACTTGTGATTTGTTAATGCTTGCCTTATCCTTCTTCCTCCTTTTTCCCTTCCTAAAAAAAATATATATATATTCTTCTCTCTTTTTTTTTTTTTTTTTTTTTTTTTTTTTTTTTGCGTGGAACTGCATGTGTGGATTGTAATGGGACAATTTGGGTCCTCGAAATGGATGTTGTCGAATAGTTGTTCTTCGGTATTCGTCGGTGTTATGAATCGTATCGCTTGTTCGTTGTTATCTCTGCCATTCGTATGGCACCGAAAGTACATTTGTATATTTTTTTTTTTGATTACAGACGTGTGACATTCGCTTGTTATTATTTTATTGTTTGTATAGTTCCGATAGTGCAAGTTTATACATTTTGTGTGGTTGTATGGTGTCCTTGTGAATATTGACCACGAAAGTCTCCGGAGGGGGCCAACCTCCCGGAGGGATCGTTTTTTACTTATGTTCAAAATGTTACAAATGACTCAGCCTTCCCGCTAGGATTATGGCAACCCCTTCCTTTTTTAGGTATCAACCATCTTTGGACATTGACCACAAACTCCCCGGAGGGCGCGAACCTCGGGGGGGGGGGGGGGCCACTTTCTAATTATGTCCAGAAAACAATGAACACTGACCACTGATCTCCGGAGGGCACGAACCTCTCGGAGGGATCACTTTCTACTTATGTTCGAGATTTTACAGGTGGTTCAGCCTTTCCGCCAGGATTATGGCAACCCCTTTCTTTTTTTTGGGTATCAACCATCTTTGGACATTGACCACAAACTCCCCGGAGGGCGTGAACCTCTCGGGGGGGCCATTTTCTAATTATGTCCAGAAAATCAACCTTGAACACTGACTACGCCCGGATGTCGCGAGTCACCCGAACGAGTCACTTTGAACTTGTGTTCCAAGCACCCAGCTCGAACACTGACTATGCCCGGATGTCGCGAGTCATCCGAACGAGTCACTTTAAACTTATGTTCGAGCTATTTCGCAATTGTTACACATGTGGGACCTTACATAAATATTCAGGTGATGTTCCGCAGGGACATTGACTCCTCCAATGGTGGGGTAACTGCATTTGTCATTGAAAATAGTCAATATCAAGCCTTTTTGGGATATCATAGACATTTCAAAGATATATCACGAGAAAATTGCCCCCCTCAACGGTAGGGTAGCTACGTTTCATTAAATCATTAGCATCAAACCCTTTCGGGTGTTACACAGAATATGTTAAGCCCCATTTACATGGACGCTTTTACAATCAACTGCCCGCTGTGCTTGTGGCATTCTCCTGACTATCCCTGTTCGACTTGTGTTATCTCATTCGGCAGGCTTCCGATGCCTCTGTCGGGCCGCGTTCCCATAGACCTTGCTTTCCCGATTTGTAAAACTACCTGTCTTAAGTTACGAAGGTATTTGCATTCCTCCCGTTAGTTCGTACATTGTTATAGTAACAGAATAGAATAGCAAGACATTCTAGTGGTTATATCGTATTGACGATTACCTGAGCCATTGCTTGTTTCTTGGTCGGTATGTTGGGGCTTCCTTGGCCATCATGCCCATTCGTCTTTCTCCCATCCTTCCTTCCGATCCTAGGTCCCTTCTTTTGTTCATACGGCCAGTCCTGTTTTACTCCTCCCAACGGATGATTTCTTTTCTTGGCTTCTTTTGCTTCTGCGATGGGCTCCTCCCTTGCATCGTGGTGCCTTTGCGTCTTTGGTTGAGTGACCAATGTCGCTATGCCCCCTGGTGTTGGAAACTTAATCGCCGAATGGATGGTTGATGGCACGGCCCGTAACTTCCTCAACCCGACGCGTCCCAGTATGGCATTGTAGGGGGAAGGTGAGTCGACCACGGCGAACTCCAAACTGATTTTCCGAGACAGATCCTGACTTCCGAAGCGGATCTCCAAGTCAATCACCCCTCTCGGCCTAATGGGTTTTCCAGTGAATCCTGTCAAAGTTGTGTCAACCTTTCTTAACCGTGCTTTAACTGCCCGACCCAAGCGCTCAAATTGATGCCCGTACATTACTTCCATTGATGCGCCCGGGTCAACATAAACCTCACGGATTTCTCTTCCTTCAGTTTCCACCTTGATTATCAGCGGTTCGTCCGACATCTTCTCCAGAGGAATAGACGGAAAGCTTATTGGAGCGTCCATCCACTCTTCCTTTCCCACTTCTTCCGATTTCCGGGAGGTTATAAGGCTCCGGACCATGTTGATTACTTTCCCTTTATTCCCTTGGTAGTTACCCCCTTGATTAGTTTTCTTTCCTCTCCTGAGGTCTTTTACCAAATGATCCAGCTTCCCTGTACTCAACGCGGTCTTTAACTCCTCCCTGAGTACCCAGCAATCATCAGTGAAATGCCCTTTCTCCCCATGATAGTCACAGTATCTGTCCTCACAATCCTTCTGTGGCTTTCCCTTGGTTGGAGGAGGCTGCGGCAACCTTAGCTGATGTTCCGTCGCCAATATTTCCTTGGGTGTCTTCGTAAGGACGTCCAAATCTATCGGTCTTGTCTCGTTTCGACGGATGTCATTTCGGCGGGGGTCGGATCTCCCAGCGTTGCCGTACCTTGGGGCGACATAAGGTGCGTAATAATCGTTCCTCCGCCCTTTGAACCCGACCCTAGGGTTATTCCGACGATAATCTCCAACAGGAGGCTTTGGCTGGTAGTCGTTCCTGTTGTGGTATGGGTTAGGCCGAGACTCCGTTCTCTCTCCCTTTGGCAGCTCTGTTGCTCGGAATGCCTCCTCAGAACGAACAAAATCATCGATTCGTTCCAACATTTCGTCAACGGTTTTAGGGATCTTATCCGAGAACTTCTTGGCTAACTCCGGGCAATGGTGACCATTCAGAAATGACCCGATTTGCATGATCTCCGGGGCGTCCGGGAAGTGGTTGGCCTCACATATCCATCTTTCTTTGAAATCCGGAAGGCTTTCGTTCGCCTTTCGGTGAATCTTGTTAATCTCCGTGAGGTCCTTGGTGCTTATTCTTAACATGCTAAACCTGTTCAAAAATCTTTTTTGGAGTTCGTCCCAACTATCGATGCTTCCTGTAGGGAGCTTATCAAACCATCCTCTGGCCTTCCCGTCCAAGGTTTGTTGGAACATTCGACACCACACGGGCATGGGCCATTCTTCATGGTTTCCTGCTCCGGTGAAACGATTGATGTGGTCGTCCGGATCAGTGGTCCCTTGGTATAGTTTCAAGTTTGTAGGGATCTTGTGTTTGGGAGATGAGAATTCTATGATTCTTTTTGTGAACGGGCATTTGATCATTTCTTTGAATGGCTTGCTCAAATCGTCGTCTGCCCTTTTCCCTTTTTCGTGGCCGTCACCTGCTTTTTTCCCTTTCCCGTAACCGTCATCTGCCTTCTTTCCCTTTCCGTAGGGCGACACTTCTACTTCCTCTTCCTCCGAACTTTCATATCCGTCATCGAGCCTCAGCATTCTGGGGCTTACCAGGCTACGATTGCCCGGTTGTTTGAACAATTCTTTCAAGGCCGAAAGATGACCCTCGATCAAGGCTTGAGCACCCGGAGGGTGTTGGTCTCCTCCAGATCCTCCGGCCTCTCCCGTGTTTCGGACAGGGGTGAAGACGGGTGTTGTTCCCGTTGCCCCGAACGCCTCGAATGTTGGTGGAGAACCTGTCATCCCTATCCTCAGGTAGATCGAGTGAAAGGTCCCACGGATGGCGCCAATTTGTTGAAGCAATTTCTTGTTATTGCTTCGGACAAATAAAGAAGGCCTACCGGTCGAACTCCACTAGGGTTCTTCCGATAAGCTTGAGTGCTGATTACCTAGAATGTCTGGGGTCTTCCGGATATCTAGAATGTCTGGGGTCTTCCGGATATCTAGAATGTCTGGGGTCTTCCGGATATCTGCACACAACAGCACACGTTAGGCTCGCCCCGGGTGTTATCCCAGGACCCACCTCCGGTGTGAGAGTAAGTATCTGATATTCCGAAAGGGCTATCAACTATAGTAAGGAGTTAATGCAGGTAAAAGTGTTAGTTGAGAGCAGTAAATGAGTCGAGTATTTATAGTACTCGACCTTGATACCTGAAATGGCGGCGCCGGATTTTCAGGAGACATGTCCCCGACATAATCCCGTAAATCCTGGGGAGGCGGCGGCGGTGTCTGCAGCTGCCATCTGTCAAAAGGTAAACGCCACCTGTCCCATTACTCACAGTGATTTTGGCCGGATGAGTCGCGTGCCTTCCGGCATGTCCGGGTGGCTCGATGTCGTCCGAACGGCCGGTCGAGACAGGCCGTTCGGACACACACGTCAACACGTGTCTAATTCCTTATAGGTCAATGTAGACTTGTCAAAATATAATTTTCGACTTGATCAAGGGCTTAAGGTTGTTGAATCAAGTTCCCATAAATTATATTTCTAGTTCCTCGGATTATATGTAAACATGGATTTTTTGTTTGGCTTTGAATTATGTTTGATGTTTAAAGTAAAAAACCAAACAATAGTCTATCTTTATAGAGATGTTAGAATTTTTCCTCTGGCATTAGGCTAAAAAGTTCAGCTTATGGGATTGAGCTGTCTTAAGTTCAATATTATAGAGAATCAATAAAGCACATATACTAAGAAAAAATGGTGAAACAAGTACTTTGGTAACGCAAGTCTGTGACCCGAGTCAAAAGGATTTTAATGTAATTAATGAACATAAGTCAACTTACAAACATGCTGGACTTGGTAACGCAAGTCTGTGACCCGAGTGGGGGCATTAAAGTGGGTTCAAAGGGGTTGAACGGAGTCCGTATAAGTTTTAAAACGTATATAAAAAGTATTTAAAAACGTATTTAAAAACATATATCAATACTTATATAAAAGAGTATAAAAGTGTATATAAAACGTATATGTTTTTATAAAAACATATATATATAAAACAAAAAACTTTAAATAAATAAAAAATTTAAAATTATAAACGGCCGTTGGTTAAAGGACAGACGCTACAACTGTCGCGAGCCAAAAGGGCTAACGTGTAAATTTTAATGAAATCCACTTAACGCTGGTTAAAACGAGTGACCAAAATTCGCTCAAAGGTTTTCCACAGGGACGGTTTCTGCACTTTCGAAATGGTTGGGATGAAACATGCAATTTGGACAAAGTTCAGGGATGATTTATGCAATTACTCTATATAGAAGATTGAGATTTTAAAGTGATGTATTTTACAATTGAATTTACCGCCAGCAGGCTTAAAACTTACGCTAATATATGGCAATGATCAGCTGTCATATGTTCAAAATGACAAAGAACTGAATGTAGCAAATATACTAAGAAAGAAATGGTAAAACAAGTACTGCCAAAGAAATGGTTTGAAGTAAATGCTTGAAAAGAAAAGTGGTACAACAGGTAAGGGTCGGAAATAAGGGCTCTGGTGACAAAAAAAATTTGGACCATTTCTCGATTTGTGCGTGTCATCCTTGCGCAGGGGCCATGCTAATCTTCTCTGTATCGTTCCAATTTTATCGGATGTCCCAGAAGGGACGAATGTTAGTCGAGTTTCAGAGCTATATAAACAAGTCATAAGTTCTTCTTCTGGTCGATGTGGGATAAACTACTTTTTGAGTGTATCTCATACTTGAACTTATTCACAGTTTCTATTATTTTTCTTACTTATTTTCTGTAAAGCTTGATGGTTTTTATTTCACATCGTTTTTTCTTTCTGTATCTCGAGTTGTGACGTTTTGGTCAAATGTTGTTGGGATTCGACGTATTATAGACAATTTTAAGCCAATTATAGACCAGAAGTGATGGAGTAATATTGTTTATTTCCCATGATTATATAGGAATATGATTGGATACTTTGAATTTTGGTCTGCAACTCATATAAAAATAAGATAACTAAATTAAAAAATATTATTGTCGGGCTATACTAAGAAAGGATCAACCTTGATAGAGTGAACGGGCCGCACGCCCACACCGCTAGAAGGTTGTGTAAGACACATGCACTTCCCAATCTGCTATTATAAATACGCCTCGACCCATATGTCTTTGATACAGGCATTTCCCAATCTACTATGGTGGACCAACAAATTTAGAATATAGGCACTATACTTCAGTTTTTATAGTAGACACAATCACACAAGTGACCGGTGCTTATACGACATGTATGCGAATGCGACCAAAACAGATCCAGCCTGCAGTTTGTGATGTATATGTATTTTGGATTATCCTTAGTGATATATTGTGAACAATGACCATATTGACTATCCACATCCATTTGCAAAGCCAAATAATCCCGACACGCAAGCCAAATTATAAAAAAAAAATCATGTATACAAAGACTTTCTAGTGTGAAACCTTTCAATAGTGATAAATTTGAATGTTCATGTAAATGTCCAGTCTACCTGCCAACTTCAGGAGGTTGGATAACTCTATACAGTTGACGGGCTGTTATTTTGGATCCCACATCGGTGGGATATTGAAATGAATAAGTGTTTATAAACAGCCTGTGGTTCCTATGTTAATAGCGTTCGTAAAAAGTAGAGATGGTTGGCATCTCCCCTGACAGGGACGGGAATAGCTTTCTAGCTTACCGGTTACCATACACATCCGGTTAAGGCTTTCCACATCGGTGGATCTTATAACCCATTTTTTCCCTATCTTTTACATACTTACACATAAGTGTCGACCCTTTATTTATTTTTGAACAGCGAGTTAGTACAATTCTAAGCTAGTTATTCAATTCTACAGTATTTACCCAGAAGGTAGTCCCTGCCAACCTCGAATAATAATTAGTGATTCGATTCCACAGTACATACCCAGAAGGTAGTCCCTGCGAGCTTCGAATCGACGCATCTATGGGGCAGAACCCCACGGATTTCACCTTGAAAGAAAACCCTCACGGAGAGATTCGAATGTGAGACCTCTCGCATGTGGTAACAACCTACCCAAGGTCACCCTTGGTGGCCAACTGAGCTAGCCCAGTTGGTTAAGTGTCGACCCTTTATTGATAGTAGTTTCTCGAGTATGTTTCCTTTTGCAAGTTTACAGATGGTTTTATTTTTCTAACTTTTTACACTGTTACACATAATATTATTATTGGTTTGTAAATTAGCTAACTTCTGCCATTGGGAGGTTAGGTGAATGGCCAGCAAAATAGTAGTAAAATACCCAAGGCCCCATACCCATATAAGTTTGTTGGCCCAAACCACACCACCAAAAAGTTACCCATATTCAATAGCCTCGCCAAAATTGTTCTTCATGTAGTTAACTGAAAATGTTAATCACGAGTCTCGCAAGAAGCTGAAGCCTATAACAGCAACATATCCACATGAACTCCACGCATTAGCGCGTATCCCACATTACTTTGAATGGTGTGTAAGATTAAGAATGAGTGATCAAGAAGGCCTGTGGCCTAGGTTGGTGACCAACATTGCACTTTGATAGTTGTTAGGGCCATCAGCCATGCTTAGCCTATGTGGCTATGACATAATTCGTTGTTAGGGCCATGCGTCAGTGCAACCCCGTTAATTCTTAGTAATCATACATATTTTCTTGTTTGATAGGTGCTATATGAGCAGCTGTTAGTTGTTTTAGTTCTTTATTACGTCTTCGATGTTTCACACAATTAGTGGAAATAAAAATATTTACACAACCTACGCTAGCAGCCAGCCCAGTGTTAAAAAAATACACACCCATTTTATTTGAATTCTCTTGAATAAACAAAATGAATTAATTAATACAGTATGTTGCTTTTTTGTCGTCTAGTCCCACATCGTGTAGCGTCAAAAGGATTTTAATGTATTTAATGAACATAAGTCAACTTACAAACAAGCTGGACTTGGTAACGCAAGTCTGTGACCCGAGTGGGAGCGTTAAAGTGGGTTTCGGAGGGGTCCTTTAGAAACAGGATAGACATTATGAAGGTTATTGGTCTTAGCCATGTGAATAAAAAATAAGGTCGCGTCACTTTGACGGTTTAGATTCGACAGTTCAAGCCCTTGGCGGCGAATAACAAGTCTTAATACTGAACTAGCTGACTTCTCGGAGCAGCAGAGGCCAACCCGGTGAACCGGGTAATTTCTACTTCCTTGGTTGGTACCAACACTTCCATTGTTAACATGTCAACCCCCACTCCCACTTTTTTTTCTTGTGGCGACACTCCCAAGCTGTCTAATACTATGCTTGTTTATATTTATTTTTTTCAATCAAACATACTTAGCTTATAATATTTCTACAACGATTGTTTGAGACGCTTGTAAAGAGTTTAATTTCGATACATAAACATATCAAATATAACATGGCTTCCATATTGATGACCACCGAACATTCTCAAACTTTAAACAACTCTTATTTTATTCCATGAGGCGAGGCCTCGATGTATACAAGGATAACGTAGATGCAATAGTAGCATCTACAGGATCTAACACATTAGATGTCCGACTTTGCCTTACATTATTACTAAATTGCAAACCATCACACCGTACTAAAGAAAGAACGGTGCCTCGGCAGTCGGCACATCAAACTAAAGTAATAGCACCTTGAAAATAAATGCATGCGTGCCTAAAGTAAAACAGCTAGCACTCTTCTGTCATTCAGGAAAAATGATTCTTGAATCACATTATTGCTTTTTGTTGTTATCCCATCATTCGTGTCTCGCTATTTTTTAAAGAACAATATTCAAGATGATGCCATGGTGCTCCAGAGACGTATCTGCATAGGAAACTGTTTTATTCTTCTGGTATAAATGCGAGCTGTCTTGTGAGATCTTCAAATTGTTCTTCAAATCCATTTAATACCTTTTTGTTGTGATTCACTAATCTGTTCTAATGTGAATAGATTAGCAAATCTTTTGTGTAGTAGTTGATCCTCACTTTGTCTTGTTGTCTAGGTTTAGTGCCAATTTTTGACGATCCCATGTTGACTATGGAGAGTACTGTTACTAAGTGATCAATTGTGGGAGTTCTCTATTCATCTCTTGTCGGATATTTCTTATTGCTAATTCCGAGTTATGCCTCTGTGATTGACGCTACACCAAAATAAAGGTTTTTTTTGGGGGGGGGGGGGGGGCCAATTTTTTGGGTCGACATTCTCGTCCAATTCCTGAGTTATGCCTCTCGCTACAACCAAAATAAAGGTTTTTTTTTGGGGGGGGGGGGGGCAATTTTTTGGGTCGACATTCTCGTCCAATTCCTGAGTTATGCCTCTCGCTACACCAAAATAAAGGTTTTGCGCGGGGGGGGGGGGGGGGGGGGGGCAATTTTTTGGGTCGACATTCTCATCCCAAATTTTGTTCATGGCCCACATTTTTTTTAACAAAAAATGGCAGTCAAACACTTTTTCCACTTTCTCAATATGGCTTTACTTATTTGTTTTTTAACATTTAAATGGTTTTTAAATGAAATTTCCAAAAAAAAAAAAAAAATCCCACAATTATTTTTAATCCCGCCAAACACTTTGGGACGACAATGTCGTCCCAAACTGTAAGTATTTGTTTTTTTTTATATTTAAAAACTTTTTAAATCAATTTTTATTTCTTAAATCAATATAAAAACTGTTTTAAAAACAAAATGGTACGACATAAATATTTAAAATGGCATTTTTAATCCAATAATCTATTTAAAAATACTTGTATATAAATTAATTTTAGAAAATTATTTGCTTTAAAATTATATGTTAGTGTAAATCTGGAAATGCAGGTTCCGTTGCATTACAAATAGGGACGACAATGTCGTCCCTAAATTTCAAAATAAATGTCGTCCCATTTTTTTTACTGCCACATCATCCGTCCTACTAGATTTAATTTTAAATGATTTAAACAATTTGGGACGAGAATCTCGTCCCAAATTTTTTTTTTCTTTTTGTCCCATTTTGTTTTTTAAAAACATTTTCTTATTTAATTAAAAACTGTAAAGAAAGAAAAAAAAAAAAATTGGTACGAGAATTTGCAAAGAGATGTCGTCCCATTTTGTAATTTAAGAGTTGAATGTATAGTGGGTCCCCGAAAGAATGTCGTCCCATTTTTGCACTAGCAATGTCGTCCCAAATTTTTTT
This sequence comes from Artemisia tridentata subsp. tridentata, assembly GCA_021014915.2. Lineage (NCBI taxonomy): Eukaryota > Viridiplantae > Streptophyta > Magnoliopsida > Asterales > Asteraceae > Artemisia > Artemisia tridentata. The sequence continues at coordinate 391,373,869 of CP139508.1, forward strand.
AGGACAAGAAAATAGGGACTAGCAGAATGGGACGAGATGTCATCCCATTCTGCGTTTATTCTGCGTTTGGGACGATGTGCTTTGCAGATTTGGGACGAGATTCTCGTCCCAAAGGGCTTGTTTTTTTGTAGTGTCTATGATTGATGGTACCAGAAGTTTTTGTTCTTTCGTTGAAAACTAGATATAATGCCCGCGCACGCGCGGGGTTTTTTTCAAATCATTTAAATAAATTATTATTTTTAATTTCGAGTTTTAATTATTATAACAGGACCTTCAAAACCATTGTACTTTGATTGAAGTATTGAATTAGGGTTATTTACAAATGTAGTGGGTTTTAATATTAATTAGATTTGGAGGAGATGTTCTTGCGTCAATGATTGTGCGTGAATGAATGATAAGAGATCGAGTTTGATTGATGGAGGAGGAATTTGAGAATGTTGGGACTTCAAATATTTAGTGGGAATGATACTGAATTTAAAGTTTCAGCCCAAATCTTTGAAAAACTTGCTCCACCGTTTTCAAGTTTTATTTTTTTATATTTTGACACATATATTTTTGTAAGTTTTTATTGAATGATTGCAAATCACATTCTTTTTTTTTTTGTAGAATATGGATACATTTAGAAGTAATTAGGTTTTTCTTATTTAATATTTCAGAAAATAATAATAATAATAATAATTTGATTATTTCTTAATAAGGTATGATTTAATTTTTTTGAAATGTAAAAGTCCCCACTAGGGGTTTTGTTTTATTATATAAAAGATTGGGTAACTCGAATGCATTCTGAGATATAATTCTCGACCTTTAGTTAAGAGGTCGTTATAACTTCTAATAATACTGTCCTTTTGTGGGTGGGTGGGTGGGGGGGGGGGGGGATTATTGTAATTCTTTGAGATCGTCACCATCAATGTATAACGTATCTTTTTTTTTTTTTTTTTTTTTTTTTTTGAACTTAGTATAATGTATCTATTAACCCATGAACAAAGTAATCGTAAATATCTATTGGTGATGCTTCTGGTAGGAATACACCTTTTCATCAGGTTCTTTGTCTTTTGGGGTAGAAGAGTATAGTTTCATGTATTTCATTCTAGTTAATGAGACTATCCCAAAAATTTTGGAACTTGTCAATTATTGGTCTTTTCATTTCTTCCTTCTCTTTTGCGGTTAAAATATTCTTCATTTTGTTTGTTGCATTCGGTTTTGTTGTTTGACTTTGTAAATGCTGGTTGAGAGAGACAAATCTTTGTGACCTTTGTACATTATCAAATATATACGCAACATCTGGTAATTGGCAAGAAAGATCAAAAGTTAAGAAATTAACAGATGAAAGGAATGTTAAGAAAGAAGCAGTTTACAGTTGGATTAAAATCAAGAACAGAACATATTCATATGTTGCAGGGGATACTTTACATACTTTAATAACTTCCAAAGTAAACCTTTCCCGCCAATAAACAAAAACACATTGACTTTTTCTCTCTCCTCTAACAACTTTCCCTCCATTTTCACCATTAAAATCCACTAAAAGCTTCAATTGTGCTTCGTTTCTTTGGTTTTCTTCATTTCTAAACCGTGTATTCGATTCAGTTTTTCATTCCGATCACCATGATTAAGTTTTTAGCCGTTTTTGCCCAGTATTTTGTTTTGATTCTGTCATTTCTTGTTTTCTTGATTTTGGCGCCAAAATCCAATTTCTTTAAAAAAACAAAATTAAGCATGTCTAACAAGAAACGATCATCAAGAAGGCAAACAAAGGTTCCATTGAAGTATGCTGATCATGTTACGGACATCTTGAGTCAGAAAAGAAGTGTAAATCCCATTGAAGCTAGTATTGAGGAATCTAGAGTTTTGGAGGAAGGTGAATTAGGGGAAAACATTGTGGTGGGGGAAATTGGCGGTGATAAGAATGTAATCAGTGGCAAAAAGGGGGATGAGATGCATAATAGGGTGGAAGTGAGTGTTTCTAAGGAGGAATCTGGTAAGGTTACTGCAAAGGGGGTGTGTGGGACTGAGTGTTACTCTGCTGATCCAGCCACTCCCAATGTAAGTACAGATGATGATACAGTGTATATGTGTGACAATCATGATAGTAATGTGCAATTTAACAATGAATCAAGTATTGATAATGCAAAAACTGTGAATGATCATGTTGATTTGCCTGCTAATAGTGCTGCTAAGAATGTGACATATGCTAACATGGTTAAAAAAAATGAAGTTTCTAAAAGTCTGAACTATATTCCAACTGTGATTACTGATTCTGGGAATGAGGTTGTAATTTTTGATGAATTGTTGGTGTTAAAAGGAAGTGAGAGATGGAATCTTACTATATGTGGACAATTTGTTGGTTTCAATATGCACATCAATGAACTGAGGTATAACATAAGAAGAATGTGGGGTAAATTTGGGGTTTCTGACATTGATACAAATAAGAATGGCCAATTTATCTTCAAGTTTAAGGACATAGAGGGTATGAATGTTGTTCTTGATAAGGGACCTTGGATGGTGCAGAATAAGCCTTTATTTGTTCAAAAGTGGAACTCTGAAATAGGAATGGAAAAATTGGAACCCAAGAAATTGCCTGTTTGGGTGAAAATAACCAATGTTCCACTTGAAGCATGGTCTGTTGATGGTATTAGTGCTCTGGCAAGTAGCTTAGGAATGCCTTTAATGATGGATACTATGACTGCAAATATGTGTCATAAAGGTATTGGAAATCTTGAGTTTGCTAGAGTGCTTGTTGAAATGGATGCTGAGAAGGAAATTAAACAGTCTATAGAAATTCAATACAGAGATCAGTGCAGCAAGGTTAAAGGTTGTAAGAAAGTTCAAGTAGTATATGACTGGAAACCTCCTGTTTGTGATCATTGTAAAGTTTTTGGCCATGTTAAAAAGCAGTGCAGAAAGGTTGTTTGTGTTGAGGAGGATACTCAGAAGCATGCTAGTGGTATGGAGAGTGGTACTGAAAATACTACTGATGAACCATTGCAGGGGAGTAGGAAGTATGCTTTAAATGACAGGTTCAATAACAAAGGCCCAAAAACTAACAACCAAAAAATACAGACTGGAGACATGAGAAAGAATGCTGCAGAGTACAAAAGACAGGAATATAGAAGGAAACAAGTGAATAATGAAAGTACTGAGAAAAACAATGAAGCTTCCAAACTGAAGAATAACATATGGAATGTGAAAGCTAAAGAAGTTGAGGAAATTAAGAAAACTGCCAATAAGTATTCTGTTCTTGAATCTCTGCCAGATGAAAATGAGCTTGATTCTAATATGGCAAAACACACTGGAAAAGTTAATAGACAAAAAGTAGTGAATAAAGGAATTGAGAAGCCAGTTTTTGAAGATGTTTTAGACCTCAAGAATGGGACTGCAGCAGTTATGAGTGAGAATGTTGTGAATGGTATTAAGGGTAATGTGCTTAGTAATGATGAATATGGAGTATAAAATAGGAGTGTGGAATATTAGAGGTTTGAATACTCTGGATAAGCAGAAGGAAGTGATGAATTTAGTTAGTGATGAGCATTTGAAAGTTTGTGCTATTTTGGAAACCAGACTTAAAAGTAAGCTTCAAGCCACTTGTGAGAAAGTGTTTCAGAGATGGGAATGGGTAACCAATATGCAAGAATGTGTAAAGGGCTGTAGAATTGTTGTTGGATGGAATGTTGATGAGACTCAAGTTCAGATTCTTCACAAAACAAGTCAATCAATTTTTTGTGTCATAAGTGCTCCTAAGTATAAGATTAAGTGTTTCTTCTCCTTTGTGTATGCTGCAAATGAAGGTGCTGAAAGAAGGAAGTTATGGAGGGAGTTAGCTCATAACTGTAGATATGTGAATGGAAATCCTTGGTGTGTTGCAGGGGACATGAATGTCATTTTAAAGCCTTGTGAACATTCTTGTGGGATATCTTATATGAATACTGATATGCTGGAATTTCAAGAGTGTCTGAATAAGATTGAGGTGGAGGACATTTGTAGATTTGGGCTTCATTTTACATGGACAAAAAATCTGCACAAAGCTAAAGTTGGGATTATGACTGGTGTTCTCAAGAAGCTGGATAGAGTTATGAGCAATGAAGATTTCATCAATCAGTATCCTCAAGCAAATGCTTTTCATCAATCAGTATCCTCAAGCAAATGCTAAGTTTCTTCCATACATAATCTCTGATCATACTCCTGCTATTTTATGTATTCCTACTACTGTTAAAAAGAAGCTTAAACCTTTTAGATTTTCTAACTTCCTTACTGATAAACAGGAATTTATTCCTATTGTAAAGGATAAATGGGGTCTAGAGGTCAATGGTTTCTTTATGTATCAAGTTGTGAAAAAACTTAAAAGTTTGAAGTCCCCTCTCAATAAGCTGGGATGGAGTAAAGGAAATCTCTTCAAAAGAGTTGCTGAGCTGAGAATGCAATTGAAAGATGTACAAGTGGCAATTGACTCTGATCCTCATAATAATTGTCTTAGAATGAAAGAGGCTAAGCTTGTTGAAGAATTTTGTGAAGCTGAAGCAGATGAGGAGAAGCTCTTGTATCAACAAGCTAGTATTAAATGGCTGAATGAAGGTGATAGAAACAGCAAATTCTTCCACAAGGTTCTTAAAGGAAGAAGCAATAGATCAAAAGTTCATTCTCTCATTGATGACAATGGAATCAGACATGAAGAAGACCAAATTCCACAGTTATTCTTAAATCACTTTGAAAAATTTCTTGGTCAGAGTTGTCCTGTTCAACCAATTGATACTAGTGGGAGTCTGTTCCAGAAGAGATTAAGCTCTGATATGGCTGATAAAATGGTGGGGTAAATTACTAATGAAGAAATCAAGGCTGCTATGTTTGATATTGATGATGCTAAGGCTCCAGGTCCTGATGGTTTTTCCTCTGCTTTCTTCAAAAGAGCTTGGAGCATTATTGGCAGTGACATATGTAAGGCTATCAAAGAATTTTTTGATTATGGGAAGATGTTGAAGGAATTAAATGCTACCCTTATCACCCTGATTCCTAAAGTCCAAACTCTTAGTAAGGTAACTGATTTTAGACCTATTGCCTGCTGCAATGTATTATACAAATGCATCAGCAAGATAATTACTAATAGAATCAAGCCTGCTTTAGGTAATTTGGTAAGTTGTAATCAAAGTGCTTTCATCCCTGGTAGGCATATTCAGGATAACATAATGATTACTCAGGAAATTATGAGGGGGTACAATAGAAAAGGTGGTCCAAAAAGAGTTGCTTTCAAAATTGATATTCAAAAAGCATATGACACAGTCAATTGGGGGGTTTTTGAATAAAATTCTTGAAGGTTTTGGTTTTCATGAGAGAATGGTAAAATGGATTATGGAATGTGTTACTACAGCTGCTTTTACCCTCAATGTTAATGGAGAGAGAATTGGTTTCTTTAAAGGTGGGAGGGGATTAAGGCAAGGAGATCCCATGTATCCTTACCTTTTCACCTTAATAATGGAAGTTTTCACTTTACTTCTTGGAAGAGAGATTGATCAAGAACAGTTGTTGCAGTTCTACTTTGGATGTAAAGCAATCAGGTTTCCCATGTGTGTTTTGCAGATGACTTATTAGTCATGTGTCATGGGGATAAAACATCTGTTCAAGTTATTAAAAAGGCTCTGGATAAATTTAGTGATTGCTCTGGGCTGCTTCCAAACTATTCTAAAAGCACAGTGTTCTTTGGAAGTTTGAATGAAGATGAAAAGAATGCCATTAGTGTTGTCTTACCTTTTGTTGTTGGAAAACTCCCTGTTAGATACTTAGGAGTTCCTCTAATTGCAAAAAGACTAAGTGTGAAGGACTGTGGTTGTTTGTTAGACAAGATCAAAGCTAGAGTCAAGAATTGGAAGAATAGATGTTTGTCCTATGCTGGAAGATTACAATTGATTGCTGTTGTTCTTGAATCAATTCATGTATACTGGGCCTCGTTCTTCCTTATTCCTAGTACAATCACCAAAGAAATCAACAAACTTTTGAAAAGCTTCTTGTGGAATCAAGGTGAAACTGCAAAAGGAAAGGCAAAAGTTGCTTGGGCTAATATATGCAGACCAAAGGATAAAGGAGACTTGGGTTTAAAAGATTTGCAAATTTGGAACCAAGCATTATTAGCAAAGCACATTTGGAATATTGCTACTAAAAAAGATACTTTATGGGTCAAATGGGTGCATACAGTAAAGTTGAGAGGAAGGAGTATTTGGAGTATTGAAGCTGATAAAAGTGATAGTTGGGGATGGAAGAACCTTCTTGGCATCAGAGATTTGATCAGAGAAAAGGTGTTTTATAAAGTAGGCAATGGGCAGTCTACTTCTCTATGGTATGATAGATGGTGCAATCTTGGTCCTTTGTCTCAAATTGTAACACATAGAGACATTTATGCAGCAAGACTGAATGTAGAGTTAAGAGTTTGTGACATGATTAATAATGGGAATTGGTTATGGCCTGAGGACTGGTATGAGAGATTTCCTGCAATCACTAATTTGGTAGTTCCAGCCATTAATGAGGATTGTGTGGATGAAATTGTTTGGAAAAATAGTAGAGGTGAAGAGGTTGACTTTTCTGTTAGCATAGTCAATTCTGACCTTAACAGTCAAAGTCCAAGTGTGGATTGGTGGCATCTAGTATGGTATTCTCAGTGCATTCCAAAGCATTCTTTCATCCTATGGTTGACAATTCAGGATAGACTGTCTACTCAGGATAAGCTAATGAAATGGGGGATTCAAGGAGCCAATAGATGCTGTTTATGTCTAAATGATTCTGAAAATTTGCAACACTTATTCTTTCATTGCTCTTTTTCTAATGAAGTGTGGAGAAAGGTTAAAGACATGGCTGATATAAAAGGACAAAGTAATGAATGGCAAGATATAGTAATGGAAATGATCAATATTGGTAATGGTAATAATATTAACAGTGTGGTCAGAAGACTCATATTAGCAGCCTGTGTCTACAACATATGGAAGGAGAGAAATGGAAGAATTTTCAAAGATACTAGAAGAAACTGTGGTGAAGTGTTTAGAAGCATTAAAGAGAATGTGAAGAGTAGACTGATGGGCCTTACAGTTTGAGAAAGTAATGCTGTTAGAATGATGGAAAGCAGATGGGGAGTTACTTTAAAAAGGGCAAAGAATGGAAATTGAGTAATAAGGTATTTCAATGGTTGCATTAAGGTTTCTCTGAATTAGAAAATGGTGTTTGGATATGAGTTCTAGTTGTTGTCAATAGAGGTTCAACAGTATGCAGGGGAGTTTCTTAGAAAGGAGTGTTTGGTATTGTGGAAAGGTGGTGGTTCTATGGGTCTATATGTTTCTAATGAGCATCAGTATGTTCATAAATGATCTCAGCTTATTCAAGATCATTGCTTTTCTGGTCATAACAATGAGAAGTACCTTGTACCTTGGGGTCTAATCTGGTTTGACTGTACCTTAGTAGTCCATGTAGTTCTGCTAATTGGTATGGAGGAAATTAGCATCTATATTGGATGAAAAGGAGGTCTAGGCTGGATATAAGATGTACCATAAAGTAGGGCTTCTCATTGTGAAGGGTATATGGCCTAGGAGGGGAGTGTAAGTAGTATGGAATTGAGAGTGGTGAAAGATGACGCTTCATGGTCCATACTTTACATTCTCACAGGAGGTTAGGATGGTCATCATGGAGGGTGAGTGTTCCCAAGCATCTGAAGCCCTTCTTTGAGAGGGAAATGTAGGATGCTTTGGCAGAGCCCCCTCATGGATGGGTTATGGGTGCCTAGTGATACCATTCTCCTTTTGGGATAATTACTAAAATAGCCCGATTGCCCAAGTGCTAAGAGTATCTATCCCGATCTCAAAAAATTCCCCCCTTAGCCCAGGGCAACTCGTATAATCACGTATTGTACGGTAGTGTATTTTGGGCAACTTTTATTTGTTGGGCAACCGTATACTTTACAGATGGTTTTTTGGTCATTTCAAAAATTTTACACTGTTCACTGCTTTCATTACTGTTCATACCGTATTCGAAAATAAAAATTTAAAAACAAACAGCATCTCCTCTATACACTTCTTCCCTCCATCTCGTTTCACAGTCACGGTCAAAAAAAATAAACTGGGTTTATGTTCGCGCTTGTTTATCTTGTTACACTATTATTTCAATCTCCAATCTACTACCATTGTTTTCCCTGATTGTCATCTGAAAACAGAGTAACTGTTCATTGAACAGTGTTCCAATAAAATCATTTAACACCGTCGATTGTTTGTTTGATTCGAAAAAATGTGGTATAATATGGTATGTACAGCGTATTACGAATCTTTATTACATTTGTTTTGTATCGTTATTGATTTTTGTTTATCTGGTATAATATAGTGTTGTTTGTTTGTTTATGAATTTATGTGGATTATGATTTGATTTTTGTTTTGGGATGTATTTGATAAGCCACGATTTTGGGTTGTATCTGATACGCCATGCCTGATTCAAATAAGGTCATAAGCAAAACACCCTATTCTTATGGTCCAACACTAAGTGGTTGTAGTTAAGTTGTAATCATCTTAACTGTGTATGATAGTGTTTACGCTGGCTGTATACATGTGTTCAAACTTATTTTGTTATGAATTGTATGTTCTGAGTTAACATATTTTTTCCTTTTAGGACTATGAAGCTAAACTAATCATTAGTAGCAAACTCAACTACTTTTGGTTGAAAAATCAGAAATTAGACGCAAAACGACGGAACTTGTTTAGGAGTACATGCTTTGGAAAATGGTTGGATTTGTTATACTTTGAACATGAAACACACCTCATTGACTATATGGTACGGAAACAAAGAAGAGTGGACGAGTCTCATTATGATATGCCCTTTATCTATTACCTAGATGGACATACTCTGCATTTTGGTCATCCTGAGTTTTGTCTAATGACGGGGTTGCGGTTTGGAAGTGTGAGCTTTGAGTTATACACTTCTGGTGCTCTCAAATTTCGTGATAGGGTGTTTCCTGACAAGCGAGGTTTGATTGTAACCAACTTAGACCTTATTGGTGTCATCGAGGATGAAGAGCAGTTTCGCAAGCTATGTGATGAAGACGCAATACGGATATCTCTTTTGTTAGTCTTAGAGGTGATCTTTATGGGTCGTTTATTGACATCCCAAGTTGATGACACATTGATGAGGTTGGTTGAAAACCTAGAAGCTTGGAATGCATTTCCGTGGGGTGAACATATTTGGACCCATTTATATGACCAACTTCATAATGTAATGGATAAGCACACGGATAACCACCTTTTAGTATTGAAGAAAAACCCAAAATCTGTTCCGACCTATACTTTGTCTGGATTTGTATTTGCTTTCCAGGTTTGTATTTATTTTTATTAATAATATATTTTTCAGCCGAACATTTTGATGGACTGATTGATATGTTTGTGTTTTACAATTTGTTTAGATTTGGATACTCGAGTCTTTTGAAAGATCTGAACGTTGGTGGAGTAAAGACCCTAATGTGATTCCAAGAGCTATTGCATGGTCTATGAAGTCACCATTCAAAAGAAGTGACCGTTCCTACCTTTTTTCAGAGGTCACTATTTTTTTCTATTTGTATTTACGTAAAATAAATTGTTGAATCCCTGTTGAGCAATGATCTTTTTTTCTTTTTCTTGAATTGAAACAAAATTAATCACTACGCCGAATATAATAAATAATCTTAAGGAGAGCAATGAACACACATAGGTAGGAGCCTGTTTTTTTTGTACTATCCCTTATGCTTCTTTCTAAGTTGCAGAACCAAATCATCTATGGCATCCTGTCTCTCTTCCGGAGTATACATTTCTCTTTCCTCCTCCCGAGTTTGCATTGTCTTTTTCTTTCCAACTTGTAGGATCGACGCCTTGATTGATCTTTGAGCCAATAAAAATCTCTGTATGACAAACTTATATTTATGCGGAAACTAAATATAAGATTGTGAAGAAGACAATGACTAATGAACTATGATCCTAGAATAAGTGTAACTAGAATAACAGTAATACGACTAAAAAATAAGCAACGACCAGCAGCAATAAACACTGCCAGCAGGAACACACCAAAGCTACCAGCAGGATTGCACTTGCGCAGCAGCAAGATTAAGTAACCAGAAGCAACATCTTTAAAGCAAACATTTCCAGCAGCAACCTCTATATAAAAGCAGCAACATAATATAATCATCTCCAATTAAGCTGGTTACCATGTAATTCTCTTGATCTTGACTGCTACTATGACAATGTGTACATCAAATCACTTAAGTTTCATACTATTCTCATCACTTGCAGGTGTGTTATCTCCTGTGAGAGGTGAATCATTGAAAATTAATGGATTTGATGTCTCTTTACCAATAGCCATCACTACTGGAGTAGCCAATGTTTTTGTATGTAAGACCATGGTACATTGATAACCATATGATTTTTAGTAAATCATCAACTATAAACGGATTTGACTTGTCTTTACCTGTAGCCGTTTGCTCAGGACTAGCCAATTCTTGGTTACAGCAGAACCTTGGTGAATTGAGTACCAAATATGGTTTTCAAACTGCCTTTACCACAAGCCATATGCATGTGGGCTAGCCAAGTCTTAGGAAATCCAACTTTGTTGTGATCTTCTTTGTATTCAAGGGTTGCCATAGTGTTGAATCAGGGATTGAGATGTGCAAATAAGAAGGAATGAGATGTGCAATTGATTTGAGAGACTGCGGTTATTTTGGGAGAGGAATTTAATATTTAGTTCGTGAATACGGTTTGCAAATTTAGCATATCTAAATTCTAAATTTCTCGCGTAAACTTTGACTAATTTGAATTTAATTTATTCCCAAAATTAATCCCCCAAATTCTTAAACGTCCGCAGCAATGAAGTCAACCAGAGTACCTTTGACTAAAAAACACTACCAGCAGCAACGTTAAGTCAACCGGCAGCAATGAGATGGTCAATCGGCAGCAATGAATGATGTGTGACTAACGTCAAATCCCCAATTAACTCTAAACCAACCCAACATTTAATTCCATTAACCTCCCCTTAAGGCTATATAATCCCTTGAAAAATCAATCACAAAGAGTTGCTTGCAAATGAAGTAGATTTGACAATGGGGTTAACACAACCAAGAGTATCTGACAATAATCACAATCAATAGTTGTATTTAGTATCTAATGAACTTGAAGCTGCACTATCTTCAAAAGTCAACATTAGGCGCACAAAGTTACTTGTGAGATATAATTGTCGTTCAAACAGTTGTAAGGTTACATATTTTATTTGTCCCCGTTTATTTGTAGGAGTCGAATACACGTTTAGATCTCAAGCCGAATACACCTGAGTACGAGTCTTCATTGTGGATACAGAGCCAAGAATTCTTCCAAAACTACGTTCCCAGGGCTGCAGCCACATCCAATTACACCCTCTTCGATGCTTATCTTAACAGGTTGTCAAAGGCACGCAAACGGGTCAGTGAGTCGTTGAAAGTAAATTCCACTCAACGTAGGGCTGGTAATAGTTCACCAACCAAGAGGCTTAAGGACCGTGTCCTTGCTGAGCTTAATGGCCAAGTATTGAAACTTGAGATTATTATTGAGGTTGCGTTTTATTCAGCTTACTATGTCAATAGTATGCACTCTGTATATACGGGTTTATAATACATGTTATAATATTACAGGTTCTTGCTCGTGAGAGACCTGGCGGACTGCAGGTACATTTCAAAAAAAATATGAGTACCTACTTTGACATCCACCCTGTACTTTTTTAAAAAAAATATAATGATTTGACAGGAGAAACTGGATATTGAGTCACATTTTCCTAACGCGAGTTCTGAATTTTGCCATTCACTTAACAAATTTTACCTGAAATTGATTGCCTTGCCTGATTCTGACGAAGAACTAGCTCAGGTAGAATACGTTATTCCAAATTATCCGTATACCCGATTTATAGCGTAATATTATTTGTGCGGCATATGTAATCCACAATATCCTGTTGCAGGAGTATCTTATTCAAGAGGAATTGAGATGGGCGTTGGCAGAGGAAGAGAGGTTGCAGTTAGAAGAAGAGAAGATGATGGCAGAAGATAATATGAAAAGACAGGAAGCGGCTAAGAGGTTGCGCTTGGAAGAAGAAAACATGTTGAAGATGGAGGAGGAGAAGAAGAAACGCAGAATATCGTTTCTGAATTCGAAACACTATCAAAGATATTTGGCTCGGTTACCACCGAGCAAGAGGCGAAATTATTTGGAACCTGATTCGAAATCAAAAAATGCGGAAAAGGTTATAGTTAGCATTAAGAAACACGGCCCTGACGTTAATAACCCACGTACCGCTGAATTGCTGACAAGAGTTCAACCTTGGGTTGAGGTATTGCCATGATCTAAAGTTGGTTTACATTTTCTTTTGTTACCTCTTTTACATTATATGTTATAAATTTACCCACGTTTGTAGGATCTATCTCGATGGTTCCATACCGTGGAAAATGTCTGGCTCACCGATGATATTGAAGTATTTCTTGGTCAACCGGGGTACACTCACCAGTGTAAATTTCCATGGTCCGAAGACCACACCGTTGATCGAAATTTCTGGCTACGCTTAGTTTGCTTAGACCCTGGTAGAAAAGGTTGGCTAACTGAGCAGGTGAGCGTACATGCATACTCTAATTCATAAATAAGGTTACCTCTCACCCTTTGTTAAAACACTTATTTGCAGCACATAGACTTGTGGGTTGACTACATGTGGCATGTAAGACCTAATAATGCAAACTGGGCGATGGTTAGCTGTTACTTTTTTCAGCTTCTTCTTCAAAACGGCACACCATCTTTTTACGCAGATGGCCAGAGGTATCCCTGTCCATGGAGCGATGTGGATCAGGTACTACGTTTATGTGTGGGCGGTTAAAGTTACTGATGAGTCGAAAAGTGTACCGCTTTTAAGGGTCATTTAAGCCCGAAATCGTATTTATTTGATCAAATATTGCCCTAAATCGTTCCTTTTGTCATTTTAGGTACTTTTGAGAAGAAATCTGGAAAAGAAAGCATTTTGGACGTTTTTGGAGCATTAAAGTGAAGAAAACGGCAAAGTCTCAAGAATCGGCTAAAAGTTACTCTTGACGGCGTCACAATTAACATGGGACGGCGTCATGCCTTGGCAAGAAAAGTTGGATGTGAAATTTACTCATGACGGGCCAGTGAGTTTGCATGAGAATTCTGACGGCGTCACGCTTTAACTAAATCAAGGGCGTCACGGCTTAAATCATAAGGGGACGGCGTCACGTTCAGGATCCGACGGCGTCAAGCCTTGATAAGCCAGAATGGATTTTTGAAGAGCTAAAGAGGGACGGCGTCAAGATGGTCATCCGGGAACCCTAAAAGCGGCGAGGTGACGGCGTCACAATGCATAAGGTGACGCCGTCAGATGTCAAAGTCTATATATAGTTTTCTAATTTTTTGTCATTAAGGGAGAGCTGAGTGTGTGGAATTTTGGGATAAAACCCTAAGACGATTTTAGCTACTTTTTCAGGGCTTTTTGCCTTGAGATCTTCCCTGTTTCATTGAAAGATAAGTTATCAATTAATCATTCAATATGTCTATGTGTTGTTTGATTCTATCTTATGCTTGTCTTTTGTTTAACATGTTAGGCTAATTTTATCTTGTGTTTGCTTAGATCTAATGAAACCTAGCTATTGATTATTGGTTGTTAGTGTGTTATTAGTTGTATTGGATGATTGTTTATCTATGTTAGGCTTAAGAAAACTGGCTAACTTCCTATTCGGTAACTTGCTTGAACGTCTTAAGAAACATGAACCAAACGCGTACTAAAGGTTTTTATGGTTGTATTTAATGCACAAGCGAATTCTAGTGATCCCATGTTAGGAGCTTCCTAGCCGGCTCGACATAGGAGTGAAGTAGGAGCTTGTAGAGTTTGGGGAAGTAAGTACGCCACCCCACGAATGGTATTAAGGAATACACCCGTCATCCACGCGACTAATACACACTAATTAACCGGTAAAAGAGAGTTAGGGAGTAAGGAAATCTAAGTAAACACATTTCTCTACACATAAGTTTCTCACCACTTTTCATTTTTTGTTATTTTATTTTATTTGCATTTGTAGTAATTTGGGTTAGTTGACTAGCAACTAATTCCGCCCACTCCTTCAAAACCCGAGATTTTACTTGCTTTTATAAAATATAAAAACATAAAAAGAATCTTCCTCAACCCTTAGACCTAATTAGAGTAGCCTTTCACACCTAACGAACACTATTCCCTGTGGAGAACGATCAATCCCCCGTACTTACCACTACACTATACTACATCGGTCAGGTACACTGCCTGGTGGGGTTGTAAGCCTCTTGAGATCCCTCGAGAGGTAAAACCTGTTGTAAGGTTGCAAAACCCACGCATCAAGTTTTTGGCGCCGTTGCCGGGGAATAGTTATTGTTTAGGTTGAATTTTTATTTTATTAGGTCTACTCACTAGATTCTTTTCTAGTGAGATTTTTATTTTTCTTTTTATTAGATTTCTTTAGTCTATCTTTTTCTTTGTGCCCTTTGTTTGTAAAACCATTTTCATTTGTCACCATGGCGGATGAAATTCCATTTAGATCATTAACAATAGAGGAACAATTACTTTACACGGATAGATTTGCTTCCTGTTGTTCCAATGAATTTTTAAGTGATCTTAGATATATACAAGAGGAGATGGGTATAAAGTTTGATAGGTTTGATGAATTATGTGCATGTGTGGCTTCTATTAAACAATCATTGTTAGGTTCAACTCCTTTTAATAAGACCCTTTGGAAAAATTTTGAGGAAAGCCTCCTAACCGTGAACCATAAGTTTAATGAATTAATGGGTTCGTATACATCACAACTTGAGGAAACAATTGAGGAGGATTTAGCCGAACATGAGCATATTGAGCAAAAAGACCTAGGTTTTATGATCAATGACTTTGAATCTCAAGGAACACATGATGAATCCTTTAGGCAAATTGAACATAGTAATCATGTTATCGGGGAAGATTCTTATGAATCGGACTTAGAACTTGAAATGGCTAGAGAAGGATTTGAGATACTTAGGAACATGTTTGGGTTAGATTCTACTAAAACACATGATGAGGTAAGTAACATAAGCCCACCAAGTACCCCACAAGTCCTACCATCATTCGAGGCATACACACCGCCCGTGACTTACCCGGAAGAAGTAGAAGGGACTATAGGAACCCCAATTGAAGTAGAACCTTTGGAAGAAACAAAACTAGAAGAAATAGGTTTGAATACTTGTAGTCATAACCTTTCTTTTAGTTCTATGGAAGTTCCTAGTTTTGATGAACCGGAGCCTAAACCAAAACCGTTACCTAATCTTCCATCCTTAGATGTGAACTTAGGAATTGAATTAGGTCCCGATCCACCCATCAAACCATGTAGTCCGGGTAATGTTAAGATTAAGGTAGTAGACTCTAGGCCTTGTAGAGAGGAAGCCAATATAGGAGTGAACCATGACCTTACATACTTACATCACCCATTTATGGTTGATCATAAGAAACATTATGGGTTCAAACCGGGTTTATTAGGTCAAAGTGAATTCTTAACTAGGAATCTCTCGAAGTTGATAGAAGATGATCCCTTTCTAGGAAAAAATCTTAATCCGCCCATTAGCCCAATTGAATTAGGTAAGGTTATGATGAAAGGAGCACACTCCTTTGAGCATATAATTCATCCACCACTCTTTCCTCACGTGGCATACTCCTACCGAGCTGGTGTGTATCGCTACTATCACCCGCACTTAATCCTAAGTGTAGGGAAAACCTCTCCTTTATCCATTAAATAAGGGTAGAGTCAGGCTCATGACTCGAACAAAAACAAGCGCTTCTTGGGAGGCAACCCAAGCTTTAATTGCTTTATTTGCTTTGTGTGTTTATTTATTTGTTTGTTTGATTTTATTTGTTTCCGTATGTGTGTTTAATTTTTATTATTATTGATTCATGTTCAAAACTAAATTGTGAAAATGCTTTATGTTGTTTTTAACTTCGTCTTAACTACATATAAAGGTATTTTGCAAAAGATAAGTGTAAGGGAAATCTAAATCGGTTTATTAGAACACAAATTAACATGAATCGTAATAATAATAAATTAGCATACATATTAGTAGTTGTTTGAGTCAAATGCTTGTATCGAGTCATAATGATGTTTTGCAGGATTTCCAGGAAGTAAGGTAAAGGTTTTTTCCAGAAATTTTCCGGAAACTAAAAATGAAAATTTTTGTCAGGTCATTTCTGACGGCGTCAGGGGTTATAACCTGACGGCGTCAGATTTAATTTCCAGAAATTTTTGAAAGTTTTGTTTTCATAAAAAGTTTTTATTAAAATCTCCAACTTATAATCTCCAGGAATCTGCAAAAATTATCATTCCACAAGCATTATATCCTTATATATAGATTTTATCCCGCCGATGTTATGCAGGTTTTCGTGTTTGTTTTCTCAGGCTTAACAGGTTATTTTGGACAAGGAGATGTTTATGGAATCAAGCTTATGGCGATGCATTAGTCATGGAGCTTCAACATTCTCTTTGGAAGAAGATTTAACCGTGTAATTTCACTATCCAACGAGCGAATCAGGGGAGTATTTGATTTCATTCTTTTACTTTATGCTTTTACATTTGTCATTTGAACATTGGGGACAATGTTCATCTTAAGTGTAAGGGGAGGGTAAAAGTACGATTTTAGAGAATACAATTGCGCTTGATTTTTGTTTGTTTAATAGTAGATGTGTAATAAAACTGAGAGAAATACTTGTTAAGGTAATTTTAGTGCCAAATTTAAAATTTTTACAACATATAGGAGTGAAACTTTGATCCTAATAAGCGTCTCATGGATAGGAGTTATATGACTAGCACAAAAACCGTACCACTAAAAAATTTTCCACCCCCAAATATGTGAGGTTCGCCCCTAGAATTGGTAGGAAAAGCATTTATGCTATGATGTGTGTGCCGGTAGCACTTAGATTCTAGAACTTGCGTTAGGACCATTCCGAGGCCACAAGTGAGACTACATTCGTGTAGTTAGATTTACTACATGATAAGAGGCATTAGGATTAACCCATGTTTTACACCTGTGTTTTTGTTATAATTACATTGGCTACATTGGTCAAGTAATTCTCCCACACCATTTGCGTTGTACTCATTTTTAGTACACGATACCCCTAGTACACCCCTCAGAGCCTATCTTTTCGTTTCTAACTTTAAGCATTTTACTTAAAGGAAGAATTTGTTACACCCCACTTAAATGTACACCCAAATCGCCTTAGCCTACCTTGTATGCACTCATCTTTAGTGCATTATTGTGACAACATTTGTTTAAACCCAAGTTAATTATCTAGTTGATTACATGGTTGCTAAGTCGAGTCATATCCTTGTACATATTGTTTTGGGACGATTGGGACTCGTGGGTAAAGTACTAGTGTAATGGAGTAATGGGGAAGAACATCATTTATTACCCCCATATGTGCTAAATGTTTTAAAAGTACTCCAAGTTTTTCAATTATCTCAATTCGAGTCATTAGAATAGTTATTTGTAAAGTTATGTAAAAGTTCAAGTGTAAGGGGATGCAACGCCCCTATGATGTATTATTTTGGATGGTAGGGTAAAAGTGTATGCAAAAAAAAAAAAAAAAAAAAAAAAAAAAAAAAAAAAAAAAAAAAAAAAATCAAGAAAAATACAAAAAAATGAGAAAAGAAAAATAGAAAAAACATACGGACTACCATCCCGTTTCATTTTATGTTTATTTTATGTTTATGTTTTGTTATTTTCTTTCATTAGCTTAAGATCGAGTCTAGTCTTGGCTTAGCAACATTGTATAGTACATGTAATTGATCAAGATCTTTAACTCGCCACCAGTAAAATATCCTTTATCCAACAAAACCGTGTTTTCCTTTTCCCTACACCTAACGTTATAACCCATTTAAAAGCCCTCTTTGATAGTTTATCTTAGGTGCTTACGCCTAGTGAAGGAGGTTTTCGATCCTTTCCCAAGCCTATGGTAATCTATTTGCTATGACAGGTAGTGAGAGATATTTTTCGTTTTCATTTATGAGATTTATTTTGATGACACTTGAGAGATGTGAGTATCTAAACACTACTTGTGAGGTGCTAGTATGTAATCTCCGTGCTTATTATGATTGAAGTGGAACGAATATTTGTTGTAATTACTTTTATGTTTGCATTAAATGACCCCTAACTTGTATTTTGATTAGAATAAAAGCGCATTTGCTTGAGGACAAGCAAATCTCAAGTGTAAGGGTATTTGATGAGGCGAAAAGTGTACCGCTTTTAAGGGGTCATTTAAGCCCGAAATCGTATTTATTTGATCAAATATTGCCCTAAATCGTTCCTTTTGTCATTTTAGGTACTTTTGAGAAGAAATCTGGAAAAGAAAGCATTTTGGACGTTTTTGGAGCATTAAAGTGAAGAAAACGGCAAAGTCTCAAGAATCGGCTAAAAGTTACTCTTGACGGCGTCACAATTAACATGGGACGGCGTCATGCCTTGGCAAGAAAAGTTGGATGTGAAATTTACTCATGACGGGCCAGTGAGTTTGCATGAGAATTCTGACGGCGTCACGCTTTAACTAAATCAAGGGCGTCACGGCTTAAATCATAAGGGGACGGCGTCACGTTCAGGATCCGACGGCGTCAAGCCTTGATAAGCCAGAATGGATTTTTGAAGAGCTAAAGAGGGACGGCGTCAAGATGGTCATCCGGGAACCCTAAAAGCGGCGAGGTGACGGCGTCACAATGCATAAGGTGACGCCGTCAGATGTCAAAGTCTATATATAGTTTTCTAATTTTTTGTCATTAAGGGAGAGCTGAGTGTGTGGAATTTTGGGATAAAACCCTAAGACGATTTTAGCTACTTTTTCAGGGCTTTTTGCCTTGAGATCTTCCCTGTTTCATTGAAAGATAAGTTATCAATTAATCATTCAATATGTCTATGTGTTGTTTGATTCTATCTTATGCTTGTCTTTTGTTTAACATGTTAGGCTAATTTTATCTTGTGTTTGCTTAGATCTAATGAAACCTAGCTATTGATTATTGGTTGTTAGTGTGTTATTAGTTGTATTGGATGATTGTTTATCTATGTTAGGCTTAAGAAAACTGGCTAACTTCCTATTCGGTAACTTGCTTGAACGTCTTAAGAAACATGAACCAAACGCGTACTAAAGGTTTTTATGGTTGTATTTAATGCACAAGCGAATTCTAGTGATCCCATGTTAGGAGCTTCCTAGCCGGCTCGACATAGGAGTGAAGTAGGAGCTTGTAGAGTTTGGGGAAGTAAGTACGCCACCCCACGAATGGTATTAAGGAATACACCCGTCATCCACGCGACTAATACACACTAATTAACCGGTAAAAGAGAGTTAGGGAGTAAGGAAATCTAAGTAAACACATTTCTCTACACATAAGTTTCTCACCACTTTTCATTTTTTGTTATTTTATTTTATTTGCATTTGTAGTAATTTGGGTTAGTTGACTAGCAACTAATTCCGCCCACTCCTTCAAAACCCGAGATTTTACTTGCTTTTATAAAATATAAAAACATAAAAAGAATCTTCCTCAACCCTTAGACCTAATTAGAGTAGCCTTTCACACCTAACGAACACTATTCCCTGTGGAGAACGATCAATCCCCCGTACTTACCACTACACTATACTACATCGGTCAGGTACACTGCCTGGTGGGGTTGTAAGCCTCTTGAGATCCCTCGAGAGGTAAAACCTGTTGTAAGGTTGCAAAACCCACGCATATGTGTGGGCGGTTACAGTTACATGATGAGTCAAGTTGTTGTATATGACCATTTTTTACTAAAAGTCTGGTCTTTTGGCCGTTTAAAGATAGTATACGTAATTATTGATATGTCGCCTACTATAAGGATTCATCAGAAACCCTGTATATTGTAGGTTTTTATTCCGATCAACCAAACGGACAAACACTGGTGTCTTGCCCAGTTTCATATACGATCAGGAGTGGTGACATTCTATGATAGCGGCGACACATATGACTATCACACCCGTGACTGGTATATCCGCGTTAGGAAGTGCTTACAGGTCCGTGTTGCTAAAATTTTTATTAATACCTTATTTTTGTGCTTGTGGTTGTGATTCTTGTCCCCCTCTAACATCAGCATCATCCAATGTTTGGGGGTTGATGAGTTGGTATACTTCAGTTGTAGTATTGCATGTGCCAGACTGTTAGCATCATCCAATATGTCAGCGGTCGAATCAAGTTGATTCTCAGCAGCAGAATCAACATGATTCTCAGCAGTAGAATCAGTCTTAGCAACTTTTGCAACATCTTCAACAGCAGAACCATCTTGAGCATGCGCAGCACGTAAAGTTTTAAGTATTTCTACTAGCTGCTCCCTTGTTCACCTTTTCAGGCACAACCTCATTACCTCTCCATATCCAACTCATATGCGTTGCCTCCACTATCCATATACAAGTCAACGTCAGCACTCTCCACATTAAACCATCCTGACCCAAACATTATTCAATTTTTGCTGACCCTCCAAATTCTTTACCCATTAACTTAAATCATTTAACTGTACGTTGTTTCTATATTCAATTAGCGAATATTAATATTTTTGAATACCATATCTAGGTCACATACAAGTATCTCAAAGTAAAAAAAACATATGTCTATTGGGGAAATGTTTCAACCTTGTTGACCAATTTTAAAATACAAGAATCTCAACAGTTTGTTAGGAATTATTAGAATAATGTTTATTTTCATTGCTGCTGTTAGTGTAGTTTCATTCCTGCTGGTCATGGCGTATTTTCTGCCGATCATGGTTCCTGCTGGTAGCATTGTTTAGTTTCTGCTGGCAGTGTTTGTTACTGCTGGTCATGGCGTATTTTTTGTATGTTTGTTATTTTAGGAAGAGAAACATACGACATTGTGTTTTGAATACCATATCAAGGTCACATACAAGTATCTAAAAGTAAAAACAACATATGCCTATTGGGGAAATGTTTCAACCTTGTTGACGAATTTTAAAATACAATTAGCGACTAGTATAATTTTTTTGAATACCATACGTAGGTCACATACAACTACCTCAAAGTAAAATTCCATGTGTCTAGTTGGGCTATGTTTCAACCCAATTGCCCAATTTTTAAAAAAAGTTCCAAAGTAGTACTTGTAGTGGAAGGGAGCCGTATATGAACTTCATTGTCCACAATCATTTCATTTATCTTATCCGCATTATTAATATTTGGTTTAATTTACTTTTATCTAATATCCGTTTATAACATTTGGCTTATTTTCGCTAAATTTGACAACAAATTGCCCAAGTTGAATTGGGTTGCGTTGTAAATTAGTGGACATGAAGGCATCAGTTTATGACAGTCTCTTGCCACAATCATTACATTTCTCTAATCCGCCCTAATAATATTTGGCTTACTTTTCATTTGTCTAATCCGCATTAATAACATTTGGCTTATTCTGCCCAACTTTGATGAAAAGTTGCCCAATTTGAAATTTGGTTACGTTGAAAATTAGTGTACAGTAAGGGGGCAGTTTATGACGCTCTCTGGCCACAATCATGACATTTGTCTTATCCGCCCTAATTATATTTGGCTTAATTTTCATTTGTCTAATCCACATTAATAACATTTGGCTTATTTTGGCAATCTTTGATAAAAGGTGCCCAATTTGAATTATCGTTGCGTTGAAAATTAGTGGACAGGAAGTGACGACTGTATGACACTGTCCAGAGTCATTTTGGTTTTTTTATTTTATTTGAGGGTTGTGTTGTATATGGTTAAGAATTATATATGCAAATTTAGTTGCCCAAAGTACAAATCTCTACACGCATACACAGTAATTTGTTGCCCAAAATGAAATGCCAATAGTATGTGACTACAAGACTCTCATTGATTATGATTACACCTACCAAGTGGCATTCATTAAAGTTGATGTACTTGTGTGTACCGTAGCGCAATCAGCATGGCAAAATTAGACAACGTTTTAAATAAATGGGCAATTTTAAAAACTTTTGCAATTAAAAAATGGGCAACTTAAATTAGGCAACTTTGCAAAAGAGGGAAAAGTTCCTGCTGCTCTTGAGCAGACATTCTACTGCTTGTTACAAAGTTCCTGCTGCTTGGCTATAATTTCGGCAGCTGATATGGTTCTTCTGATCGGTTTGTAAGTGGTGGAATCTACTGCTTGGTTTCAAAGGGTTTAAAAAGGTAAGTGGACCTCAGAATTAGTCTCACGCGCTCATAAATAAGGCCGCATTCAATGTATAGCTAACTGATTGATACATAGCCAAATGATTGATTCAAAAATATTTCATGCATCCCACCATACACAGACACGAAACATTATTACTTCCAAATTAAACACACTTAAAGTCACCATAGCATATGGTGGATTATAATAATAAAACCTTCAACAATTACTAAACAAACTAAAAACATAAAAACACCGCCATCCGAAAGATCGCCAATCCTCTTTTCTAGATAATAGGGGCTTTGAAACCCATCTTGCCGGTGTCCCTGGTTTTGAGGAACCACCACATTTTGTTTACCACCACATTTTGCTGCTCATCCTATTAATTTTGCTGCACCGCGTCACTTTCAGCCATCTCCTCCTCTTGACTATGGACGGTTTCTTGGTTGGTTTGTAGTTGTTAATGGCATGCAGAAATTAAAAATAAATAATAACAAAATAAAACAATACCTACAAATAAAAGGAAACTGAAATGTTAATACACTTATGTTACTCGTATCCTCATTATAATGATGTTGATGAAATACAAATAGCCTCTGATTAGACCTACATGACGATGAAGTATAAAATAAAATAAATTAGATGTACTTGTGTGAAGTGTGAACTGTATCGCAACCTACAAGGCAAAATGTGGTAACGTTTTAAGAAATGGGCGCAATTTACAATAAACGAGCAAACTAAAAGTTTGGCAACTAAAAAATAGGCAACTTTATAAAATTGGGCAAAAAATTAAAGTGGCTTTCCAAAAAAAAAGTTATAGGCAGTTGAGCATACTATCCACCTTTGGAAATATCAGTCTTTGAAAAGACAAGACAGTTTACTTTATGTCTAATCCCACATGCAAGGTAGGCACTCCAGCTACAAGTTTAGGCACGTGGCCAGACTCATAAGAGTCAGGCAACGTCACTGTTCACACGTGAAACTACAGTGTTTCCTCTTCTATAAAAGGTTATTACAACGAAAGAAGGCGCAACCAACCCCGAAACAATAAAGACATCTAACACACAGAAGAATGCTTTGTATCACAGCGATCAAAATCACAACCGTTTTAGAGAAGTTGAAGATGTTATCGATTTTTTACGACTGGTTCCTGAATAACAATATAAAGTTGCTTACCATATATTACAACCACGGTCTTCACTCAATGACAAAACGTCATTTGCTGATGATCATCATTTACATACTCGCTTATTCAAGCATGTACTCACACATTACGTGGGTTAGCAAGCAGCGTCAAGAGGGTCATCTCACGGGCCACACATGTTCTTAAATGACTATTAATAGCACTTAGTCGTTCTTAAATGACGACTAATAACCCTAAACCATAATGCTCTACAAATCTCACTCATCTAAACTCCCTTCCAGTGAAGTAGACTCTCGTTGGCCATCAATGGTCTCGTTGGCCATCAAGGCTCTCGTTCATTGTGGCATCACGAAAAGGGAGATAGATAATGAGAAGAGCCCAAGTTGCTAGGGAGATACAGGGGCAATTCATTTCATAGAGTTGGACCCGATAAAGCTCAAAAGGCTCCTACAACATCAAGCAACAAAGGATTAAAATGATGCCTTCAATTATTTTGTTGGCCAGACATGGAAAACTTGTAACCCTACTAAGTGGTATATACACTTCTTTTAAGCGACTTCTCACCCAAAACACCACATTATTTCGTAGTGTAACTATTTTATAAAAGATTGTTGTGTACTTTATTTTTAATTTCGTAGATTTTTTTTTTTCTGTTTTGTTCTTTTCTTTATGTTACTAGTTGTGTATTTATTTTTAAAAATTCAACGTTTGTTTTCATTTTATAAAAACGTTAGAATATATGGTTTGCAAAGTAGAAACAATAAATAAAGTAGATGACACATATATATAGTTATGATTACACCTGGAGGTTTACGTGGCATTAAAAATAATATAAAATAAATTATATGTACTTGTGTTGGCATTGTACCAAATTTGGTAAAGGGACAATCGCATGACTACGATTACACCTACCATGTGGCAGTGAAATAAAATAAAGTTGAAGTACTATTGTGTACTGTATGTATCGCAACCTACATGGGAAAATTAGGCATCGTTTTTAAAATGGGCAACTTACAATGGACGGTCAACTAAAACTGGGCAACATAAAAATGATGACTATACTAAAGTGGGTAAATTGGTACTGCCAGTTAACATACATTCTACTACTGCTAGGCTAAATGTTCTACTGCTTGGTTTAGTTGCTACATGGCCGCCATAAGCAAATTTTAGACCGTCACTCGAAATAACAAACAATATGTGGTTTAAGTATCGACGTTTAATTGGTTTGTCTCTTTGTTGTAAAAAAAATCAAAATTTAAAGGACAACTTAAATAGGGCAACTTTACAAATTGGGCAACTAATAATGGGCAACTAAAAATGTGATGCTGCTGGTAGATCTTCCATTGCTACTGGCAGTGACACCCTTGCTCCTGCTGGTGACATTTCTCTTCTGCCTAGCAAAATTAGGCATTGTTTTAAAAATGCATTTTATAGCGCAACCTACATGGCAAAATTAGGCAATGTTTTAAAATTGGCAAATTTACAAATTGGGCAGTTCATTGTGGGCAACTCAAAATGGCCAAAGAAGAGTGATGCTGCTGGTAGTTCTTCCATTGCTACTGGTAGTGACACCCTTGTTCCTGCTGGTGACATTTCTCTTCCTGCTGGCAAAATTAGGCAATATTTTAAAAAGGCATTTTATAGCGCAACCTAAGTGGCAAAACTAGGCAATGTTTTAAAAAATGGGCAAGTAAAAACTGGACAACATTTTAAACTTGTGTTTACTGTAGAGCGACATTGTTGTTATTTGTCGCTTTCCGTCAGTTCCAAACCAGATAGAACTTTGGTACATTGTGGTTTAACTATGGTCGTATTCTTGCTTGGTTTTTTTATGTAATAGTCATGAAAAAAAAATTAATAAGTGGTAAAGGTACCTACTTTCTTTTGTAGGAAATTAAAAATAGTTACAATTAAGCTCCTTGGTTATATCACGAATACATGTTATCTCCATTCAATTATAAAGAAAAGTAGGCAACTTGACTACTTTTATAAAGTAGTCATCATTTCCCCATAACTAAATGCATACAAATTAAAGGAAACTGAAAAGTTGATTGTCATAGGGTATTCAACCCATACATAAACTAAAAGACTAAAAGAATTCCACCAAGGCTGTGCGGGAAGCTCGGTGGAGTTTCAACAGCTTCCTAGCCAACTCCCAATTCATCCTCACATTTTCAGACTCATCATAACTAAAATTGCTGAGCTTGATATAAACCATCTTCAGCAAGGGGGAACATGCAAGTATGAGCTTTATTATTGTTAATTCATTCTCTGATCTAGGAAAAGATCGAAACGCCACACTCTTGAGCTGCCCCGACCTCATTCCATTGCTACGTAAATCTAATGAATAAACTTCCAAAGGTAGATCACTTTCCAATGCAGCCTGCAAATTGAGATAGTATTGAGATGCATAACCATGTCAATTTAAGATGACGTATTTCATACATATGCATTCCACTTACCATGGTTTCTAGAGTTTGCAATTTTTGAGCCCCACAAATCATTTGAATGATGAATGACACCATTGCATTATTTCCAAAATCGACTCCGGATAGATTTAGAGTCTTAAGGGTTACAAATGCCACAGGGACATTCATCCAGGAGCTTCCTTCTTCCAACAACTACAAATGGTCGACTTATCGTAAGTTTTAAAGATTATATTTCATAAGTATTAGAGATTACTTTAACATTATGAAATTTGAACTGTAAAACTCAAATTTGTCTAACCTTGCACTCCTGAAAATCCAATGTAAGGGACTCAAGATTGGGAAGAGTTCTAAGCTGAAAGATATTGTAAGTTGTGATTGTCGTGGGATGGTTCGAAACACCGAATGACAAATACAACTTCTTCAAATTTCCAAGCTGTGCCATATCCAAAAGTCTCATGTCGTTTTTATGAATACGATTCATTTTAAGAGACTCAAGTAAGGGACAACGATAAATAAACTTCCAAACTGAACCGGTTTGAAAGTCAACATATAACAATTCTAAGCTCAATAGATTTGGAAAGCTAATAAAAGATACCAAACTAGGAAGAGTACACCAATGAAGTTCAAGATGTTTCAACTCCATACGAGAGTACAGTTGGGTTGGCAACATAACTGGTTCACCATACCAGTTTCGAATTGTCAGCTCCTCGATTCCTTCCCGAGCCAAAAACAACAGCCAATCATGAATCTCTTCATATTTGAAGTAATCTTGTCCAAACAGCGGTTTGGGATCTACGGAGAAGACAAACCTTCTTACTGGACCTCTGAGCTGAAGTAGCAGTCTGGTAAGTTCCTTCCCATCAAAATTATTCGTCAAAAAATAAAAGAAATCCTCATCAACTATAACGTCGGTGAGCAAAGTCCACTTAAACCTCCAGTTACTCGCTAAAGTATCGGTCCTCACCACATCTTTTAGTGGCAAACGATTCATAATATTAGTGATCACGTTATCTGGCATGTTGCTAATATAATCCATCATTTTAGGGCTAACATTACGTCCAAAAGACATGGTATTGCTGGAATTTGATTTGCTTTGGTGAGTTCTCGAAAATGAGAGTTTGGATTTCGTTTTGGATTTAATTTTTTTATAAGGGTTTGTGTAATTATGGTGTGTATAGGGGTTTGGTGGGTGGGTTTATTTTTCCCGCGGGAAATAATTAAATAGTTGTCAGAAAAATCAATGTTAATTAACGGTGGGTCTTGTCAAGTTGGGCAACTTGTAAAGTTGGGCAACTTGTCAACTTGGCTGAAATTTCCAAAGGTGGAAAGTCTTCTCAATTGCCCATTATTAAGTTGCGTCACAAATTTGCTCAATTTTATAAAGTTGCACCATTAAAGTTGCACTTTTTTTAAGTTGCCCATCTTTAAAGTTGCCATTTTGTAAGTCTGACTACCAATATTACACCTGTCACTTGCCCCCATAAGTGGATTACCATCCACAATGGCAAAAGTCTTTCATGACCTTTTTTGCATTTAATAGCATTAAATGGGAACCATTCATCTACCTCTCAAGCCTATTTTTGTGCACGATCCGCTTCACAATCAAATGCTTTTTTTAGAAATCAAATAAGATAACTAGTCTCACGTGCAACAACAGTAATCTAGCTGCTATATAAAGCACTCCCAACTGAAGCAAAATGTGCGCGTTGAACGAGATTAACAATTCCATAACATAGTTAGATTCTTACAATCCTCCAACAAAGTTAACCCAAGCCTACTAGTTACTTTTAATTGTCTCTCACCGTAGTAACCTTGTAATTTTGCCATCATGAATCATAAACTCGTTATTCTTTCAATGTCCAAGCGGCACGTGTTTATGTTTATCTTGTTAATTCATCAGTTGCTCAAGTTTAAAGCGCACCAACAAATGGTATCACAGCGGGTGGATCACTCTTATGATCTAGATCCGTTCTGAAATGACTGCTAATAACTTTTAGCCGTTCTTAAAGGGGTAGATAGATTGTGTTTGTGTGGTGGATCAAGAAAATAGAGGATGAAAATCCATGATTTCTCATCCTTGTTACTCTGCCCTGCCCGGAAGCACAAAGGACATTGTTGCCGGCTACTTAGGACTGATCTGGAATGGAAAAGCTACTTAAGACTGAATATAACTCAAGCAGTAGTCTCTATCTGTACTTCATCAACATCATTAGAATTAGGATATGATTGCCATAAGTGTATTAACATTTCAGTTTCCTTTAATTTTTATGTATTTACTTATGGGAAAATGATGGGCTTAATGGTAAAAATTTTAAAGTTTCCAAGAAAAGAAAGTAGGTACCTTTCCTACTTTCTTTATTTACTTATTTAGTTATTATTTATTTTTATTTTTTTCATTATTAAACCACATATTGTACGCCTTCCAAAAAAAAACCCACATATTGTTTGTGTAATCATGGTGGGTATAGGGGTTTGGTTTGCAGGTTTATCGGCAGAAAAGTCAATGTTTGATAGTGAATTGGTGAATACTTGGGTCTTGTCACGTTGGTCAGCTTGTTATAAAAGATGCTCCCTTGGTGTCCACTAGCTTACAACACAAATAAACTTGTATTAAAAATTTGGCCAACTTGTATTAAAAATTTGGGCAACTAGTTATACAATGGTAAAAGTGAACCCCCCAATAATAGTATGACCCCATTAGTTAGTTGCAACTCTTTTAAGTTGCCCCTTTGTTTAGTTGCCCCTTTGTTTAGTTGCCCCTTTGTTTAGTTATACAATGGTAAAAGTGAACCCCCCAGTAAAAGTGCACAATTGTTGGTTGCCCAAGTTCTAAGTTGCCCCTTTGTTTAGTTGCAACTCTTTTAAGTTGCCCATTATTTTATGTTTGATGAACTGCCATATTAAGTTGCCCAATTTTTATGTTGCCCAATTTGTATGTTGCCCATATTTTGCACTTTTTTTAGTTGCACATCTTTTTAGCCTGCGCGAATCCCATTTTTAGTTTCCCAAATTTTAAGTTGCCAATTCTTTTAACCCTGCCCAACAGCCATTATAAAGACCATTTGGTGATTGGTCTATTTTGGTAATTATCCCCCATTATAATTTAAGTTGTTGGTTGCCCATCTTCTAAGTTTCCCGTTTTATTAGTTACAAATCTTTTAAGTTGCCCATTTATTACAACAACAAACCAACCAAGAAACCGTCCGTAGTTAAACCACATATTGTTTGACCTTTCCGGTGACGGTCCAACATTTATTCCCTCGGGCCAATATTAACAAACCCGATCCCAAATCATCCCAAATTTCACAAACAACCAGTTGGTAATATTGAGTTTGTAAGTTTATTATTCACAAAGCATGAGATACACCTAGTTGTTGCGTCAACTCATTGGCCATGGAAGGTCAATACTTGCTAAAAGGATATTCGAGACTTTTTGCGTACATCTTCGATTCACATCTATTAATTTTGGCGCGCGCCTTTGTCCCTTTCCCGCCCAAAGTGTTGGGAACCTTTAATCTAACTCTCCAGCCTATTTATAACTATGCATTGTATACCAAAAACACACAGACAAACACATATATCCCTTTCAATTGAAAGAAAACATAAACAATGGCAACGAATAATGGCAACTTTCAAAATGATGCTGAAGAGTACGAGTGGGTGTTAAACAACAATTTACTATTTGACGCAGTGTTTGATGCTTTCGGGTATGAACCGATTGCAGAATATGGGTCGTATAGGCAGGTAGATGCGTGGATGAGGGGTCAAATTTTGAACTGGCTGCATGCGCAAGACTTTTACTGGGATGAGGTTTGGGGACTGAATGATTATGGGGAGGAAGAAGAAGACGAAGAGGAAGATGAAGATGAAGAGGAGGAGGAAGGTGAAGAGGATGTGGTGGCTCAAAGTGAGTTACTGGTGCAGCAAAATAAAGACGATCAGCAGCAAAATGTGGTGGAGCAGCAAAATGTGGTGGTGCCTCAAAACAAGGGGGAGCAACAAGGTGGGTTTCACGACCCTTATAATCTAGAAAAGAGGATTACCGATCTTGAAATTGTGTTTAAACGACTCAAGGAAAGCAAGAATATGATGGAAAGCAGGGAAGAGAGCTCCGGTTCTAACAAGTTGGGGTGAAATGCATTGAAGCAGTTTAGTATGACGTTGTTTTCATGTTTCTAGTATGTTTAGTACCTTTTACAAAAATATCAATGAATTATTTGATTTTACCGAAGTCAACAAACCAAAATTTGTGTAAGGGTAAGTGGTGCAAAAAATATCACCAACTATTAGTGTGGTTTTAACCAAAAATTGCATAAGGGTAAGTGGTGCAAAAAAAATGTTACAAACAATTAGTTAGGCAACCCTGAGTATGTACTAGCGCCATTTATTATTTTGTACTTTCAGTACAATATATTCTTCTGAACGACTGACAACACCATATATACTACTGTAGCACCATTTGTTGGGCAACCAGGTTATGTGATTACTATGATTGTATTAACATTTCAGTTGCCTCTGTTTTTTACGTATTTATTTGTTTATTTAGTTTTTGTTTAATTTTATATTTTTTTAATTCCGTTTAAAACAACAAACCAACCAACAATACGTGGTTTAAGTATCGACGTTTTATTGGTTTGTTTTTTTGTTGTACAATTCATGGGAAAAAAAATCAAAATTTAAAGGACAGCTTAGAGAAATGGGCAACGTAAAATGGGCACCAGGATAAATTGGGCAACTAAAAATGGGCAAAGAAGAGTGATCCTGCTGGTAGCTCTTCCATTGCTACGGGTAGTGAAACCCTTGCACCTGCTGGCGACATTTCTCTTCCTGCTGGCAAAATTGGGCAATGTTTTAAAAAGGCATTTTATAGCGCAACCTACATGGCAAAATTAGGCAATGTTTTAAAATGGGCAACTTAAAATGGGCATCTAAAGTTGTCCATTTTCTAAAGTTTCCTAAGTTTTTAAAAGTTGCCCAATTTAAGTTGCCCACTTTCTACGTTGCAAGTTGCCCATCTTTTAAGTTGCCATTTTGCAAGTGTGATTCACTAAGGCTAAACGGAGTGGGGCAACTCCCCAAGCGATTAAGCCCCAAATCGCCTTGTATCGCCCCTTTATCGCCTTGTACACCGCCCCCCCAAGGCTACTTCCTCTTCAGGCGATCTATATGGATCGCCCTCTTTTTTTTTTGTTACCCAATTATTCTCTGCCACGTGTACAAGGTTTATATTACTCCACTCATTGTCTGCCACGTGTCGTGAGTTGCCCTGCTACACCACCCCCACTATTTTTTGAGGCTACCTAACTTGCTGACTCAGCGCCACGTGGCGCGAGTCGCCCCTCTCCTGGGTAGCCTCACTCCCTTTAGCCTAACTTACCCTGAGAAGTCATCATTACACTTGTCAGTTGCAGACAATAGTTTATTGCTTCGACACTGCCAAAAGTCTTTCCTAGAGTTTTTGCATTTAATAGCATTCAATGGGAACCATCCATGTACCTCTCAAGTTTCCAGGCAATTTTTAGTGTATGTTCAATTTGACAATCAAATCAAAATTAAAAAAATTAAAGTGGCTTTCCAAAATAAATGTTAAAGGCAGGTGAGCGGAGTATCCACCTTTGGAAATTTCGGCCGATACTCCCAACAAGTTTAAACACAAATTTGGCAAAATTAGGCAATGTTTTAAAAAGGCATTTTATAGCGCAACCTACATGGCAAAATTAGGCAATGTTTTAAAATGGGCAACTTTGAAAATTGGGCAACTTAAAATGCGCAACTAAAGTTGTCAATTTTCTAAGTTTCACAAGTTTTTTAAAGTTGTCCAGTTTCTAAGTTGCCCATTTTTTAAGTTGCCCATCTTTTAAGTTTGCCCATCTTTTAAATTGCCATTTTGTTATAAGAATGGGGTCTATGGGCAATCTGACAAACCCTCCCTAAATTTGCTCAGTTCTAGTCTCCCTACCCCATCATCTCACATCACTTACATACTTAATTCTATTAATAAATTTACTACTCCGTATTAATAAAATAATAAAATACTAATTTTATTTGATATTCTCTCTCCTCTATATATAACACACGTATCTCACCTTGTTCATTTTCCTCTTCGTCTTTAATTCTTGTTACATTACAAATCCTTTTTCTTTCCCTTAATAATCTATAACGTTAATTTTCCCTTACTTCAGATCTATCACGTATACATACAATAAAAATATTAAAAAAATATATTTTTCTAAAAAAAATTATTTTCTAAAAATTATTTGAAAAAAAAATAATTTCGAAATAAAAAAAATAATTCAGAAAAAAATTTCTAAAAAATAAAAATTATTTGAAAAAAAAATAAATTTCAAAATAAAAAAAATTTAATTTCGAAATAAAAAAGTTTTTGTTAAAAAAAATTTAATTTCAAAATAATGGCAAAAGTTTCATAATTTTTCGAGGTCGTTTGGTACGAAAAATAATAAAAACAAAAACAAAGACAAATATATTGATTTCGAGAAAGTATTGCATATTTATACTCGTTTTTGTTGAAAAAAAGTATTTCGTTAATAATGGCGCAAGTTTCATAATTTTTAGAGCCCGTTTGGTACGAAAAATAATAAAAACAAAAACAAAGGCAAAAAAAAAAAAAAAAATATATATATATATATATAATAATAATAATAATAACACTAGTTTTGTTTAATGTGTTAACGTTAACGTGTTGTTGTTTAATGTGTTAATTAAATAGAAACACGTCAGACGAATACATTTTAGTTGTTTAATGTGTTAATATTAACGTGTACAAAAAAAATTAAAAAAAATAGCATTTTTCTAAAAAAAATTCTAAAAAAAACTATTTTTCTAAATAAAATTATTTCGGAAAAATAAATGGAAAACAAAATTTCTTTTTCTAATAAAAATAACAGTTGTTTTTTTAGTAGTTTAATATGTTAACGTTAACGTGTTATTGGTTAATATGTTAATTAAATAGAAACACGTCAGACGAATACATTTTAGGTGTTTAATTTGTTAACATGGGCAACTAAAGTTGTCCATTTTCTAAAGTTTCATAAGTTTTTTAAAGTTGCCCATTTTCTAAGTTGCCCATCTTGCAAGTGTGATTGACTAACTTACCCTGAGAAGTCATCATTACACCTGTCAGTTGCAGACAATAGTTGATTGCATCGACACTGCCAAAAGTCTTTCTAGAGTTTTAGCATTTAATAACATTAAATGGGAACCATCCATGTACCTCTCAAGTTTCCAGGCAATTTTTAGTGTATGTTCAATTTGACAATCAAATCAAAATTAAAAAAATTAAAGTGGCTTTCCAAAATAAAATGTTAAAGGCAGTTGAGCGGACTATCCACCTTTGGAAATTTCAGCCGATACTCCCAACAAGTTTAAACACAAATTTGTGTACCTTCCCAAGACGTTGAAAAGTCAAGACAATATACTTTATGTCTAATCCAACATGCTAGGTAGGCATCCAGCTATTTTGTTGTTTGCTATTTAGTTATTACCAAATACTGTATAAAGATTTATAAAAATTGTTTTATTCCAAAACTTTTAGCAAAAACTGCTTAAAGCAAGACGACATTGGAGTTCAATTGGGTTTAATGAGCAGAGTAGTTTGGTACCCAAAAGGTCTATTTAAGTTACCCAAAATAGTTATGGCATAACTATTGTTGCTCTATTGTTATTTTGGTACGTCGGTTGCAAACCATGACAAACATAAACAAGTAAAAAAATACAACACAATAACAACATAACATAGTACAATTACTAAGTTTTCTGCTGAAATGATAAACCACAACGATGACTAAATAGTAGCCAATAATTTGAAGGTTACATGTTAACGAACGCCTTCCATTGATGACAGTAACAAGGTTCCAAAGGCGAATGACACTAGACTTCGAAGCCACACTGAAAACATGTCAAACGACGATGCTGGATCCATAACTTCATACCTTCTCAAACCGGAGGTAAACCTGTTCACATAAATGTATGAAATTAGTGTTAACGTTTTAACATGTGTAAGTGTACTAGACAATATTTGTGAGTGTCAGTATATAATACAAATGCAATTGTGTTTAATATTGTGTCAATTCGATAACAGTTTGTTAGGAATTATTAGAATAATGTTTATTTTCATTGCTGCTGTTAGTGTAGTTTGATTCCTGCTGGCAGTGTTGGTTTCTGCCGGTCAAATAAAAATTAAAGAAATTAAAGTGGCTTTCCAAAATAAAATGTTAAAGGCAGTTGAGCGGACTATCCACCTTTGGAAAGTTCAGCCGATATACTCCCAACAAGTTTAAACACAAATTTGTGTACCTTCCAAGACGTTGAAAAGTCAAGAGTCAAGACAATATACTTTATGTCTAATCCAACATGCTAGGTAGGCATCCAGCTACAAGTTTAGGCACGTGACCAGACCACGTGACTGTTCACACGTGACACAACAGTGGTTCATCCTCTATAAAAGGTTATTACAACGAAAGAAGGCGCAACCAACCCCACAAAAAAACGGTAAAGACATCTAACACATAGAATAATACAGAGTGTCACAGCGATCGAACTCACAACCACCGTTTGAGACAAGTTGAAGATGTTATCGTTTTTTTACAACTGGTTGCTGAATAACAGTATAAAGCATCGTCAAGAGGGTCATCTGACGGCCCACACATGTTCTTAAATGACTACTAATAGCAGTTAGTCGTTCTTAAATGACGACTAATAACCATAAACCATAACGCTCTACAAAACCCAATCATCTAAACACCCTTCCATAACATTCTTGAGCGTCCTTTCGAACAATATGGTGCATTTCGAACCGTTTTTGTGCAGAAGGGCGTCTCTGCAAGCATTCCCAAAACCACGGAAGGGAGATATAGAATGGGAAGAGCACTTTTGCTTGGAGATACAGGAGGCAATTTTGTTGCATACAGTGCCATACTTGCACCTGATTATCAAAAGACTCCTTACAACATGAAGGACCAAGTAACGGTGGGAAGAAGTTAAAAGACCAAGGCGGTATATTGACAAAAGTAACCATACGAAGTGGTATATAGACAAAAGTAATGCTGACTTCAGTCCGGTTATTCAAATGGCACAATATTTTGTAACGTAATTACGTATTTTCTAAAAGATTGTTGTGCACTTTATTTTTAATTTGGTAGATATGTAATTGTTTTATGTTTTTTTCATTTTTTTATGTTACTGTGGTAGGGTTTTCTACTTGGTAAAAGATTGTTGTGCGTATTTGATGACCTATTATCTAAAAGATTGTTGCGTATTTATTTTTAAAAATACAACGTTTTTCCATTTTAAAAACCTTACAATATATGGGTTTGCAAAGTAGAAACAATAAATAAAGTTGATGACACATATATATTGGAGTCTAATTGATTATGATTAAACCTACTGGTTGAAGTGCCATTTAAAAAAAATACAGTAGATGTATTTGTGTGAACTGTAGAGCAACCTACATGGCAAAATTGGGCAACGTTTAATAAAATTGGGCAATGTAAAAAAGATGGGCAACTTTAAATTGATGCATCGTTGTGGCTAGACAACATTTCAGTATTTTAGTCGTCAGGCGTTCAGAAGAATATATAGGAGTCTCATTAATTATGCTTAAAGTATCAAGTGGCATTAAAAAAAAATTTAAAATAAAGTGGATTTCTATTGTGTGAACAGTAGCGCAAGGGCTGCATTGGAAAGTGATCTACCTTTTGGAAGTTGATTCATTAGATTTACTTAACAACGTACCAAAATAACAATAGAGCAACAATAGTTATGCCATAACTATTTTGGGCAACTTAAATAGACCTTTTGAGTACCAAACAACTGTGGTCATTAAATAGACGGGTGTTTCTTTTATACTAACAAGAACTCCTTAACCTTACCCGTCATACAAGAAAACGTGTGAAGAGATATACATCAATCTCTTCTATAAATAAATATAACAAACTTTCTAAACATACGATTACTACGATTACTAGATAATAGTAAATTGTATTTTGGGTTACAGATTTATAAATCAACTCTACTACCTTCCAAATACCATTAAACATTGTTTATTAACTCCTTGTGCTTCCAGAAGTATTGAAGCATCCGCTCACGGTATGCTACCGCTGTTTGAAGCGGGTCATCTACTTCCAGTGGTTGGTTGCGGCACAATCTATATAAAATAATACATACCCATACACCGCAATCGCCATATACGTCTACTTGTTTCGGGACTGCAGGACACTGGTATGTTATTTTATATTCCTCGGCTGATATGCCCTTGCTCGCCAATATACCCTGCTGATCCAGATACATGGTAAGTTGTTTTGGCAAAATTCTTTTCAAAGTTCTCCACCACCGTGCACCATTGCCATGTACCAACCCAAGAGTGTCATAAAATGAAACAACACCACTACGTAGGTGAAGCTCAGCGAGATACCAGTGTTTATCAGGTTCATTCACGGGGAAATAAACCTAATATAGACAAAGAAATGTACATATAAATATGCATACACTTAAAATTATATTTAAAAAGGATTGTGGCAAACTAACCTTTTCAACATCTCGCCAAGCCACAGGGTAGCTTGTTCCATCTGAATAATGACTGTACATCTGACCAGCCAAGATATGTCGGGCGAACAGAGAACCTGCCAAGGTCCAATCAGCATTGCTTGGTCTAAGTGACCACATAAGGTCAAACCATATATCCAAGTGCTGTGTACACAAAACAAAAATTATAAAACTTATAGTGGTTACTCAATCAAAAGTATATACAAATGTATTTGACCAGATAGTGATGATGGTTCCTTACATAGTCATACAGGCAACCGCCTTTACAATCTTCAAGACATGCCAACGCTAGCCAAAATTTCATATCAGAAACAATGTTACGACCGCCCCATGGAAACTTATAGCTTTTTGTTTTTTTTTTGCTTTAAATAAACACGAAGTGAATCAGGCAGAGACACCTTGTCCTTTTTCAATTTGGGATGTCGAGTCAGATCCTAAAATAAACAAATAAATTATTAACAATAAACGAATCATAATATTGTTAATTTAAGAATAACAAATCAGACTACCTCAACAAAAGGATCTGGGTTGGCCGAATAGAACTCAGTAATTGACCGAGTTCTTGGGTTTCCAGATACGTCCTGAAAAGACACATACCATATATTAGCATAGGCCAACCAGATAGTGATTTCAGTATCAATGTTTTACGGTGCTTTACATCTAAAATGACTATAGGCTCAATCAACTTCTTTCTGCAAGTAGCTGCTCTGGTCAGTCGTGCGGATTGGACGTTCTCTGAATTCAGAGATTCAAAAAACTTATCGTGCTTTGATTTAAAGGCTTTAGCCACTAGAGCAACTTTATGCGCATTTTTTTTCTTTTGGATTTTCTTCTTTTTACGTTCAGAAAAAACAGAGTGCAAGCAAGGTTTGTCATTGGGACCGACCACATTTGCAAACCCATGGTTGGTGAGTGTTTGTTGAAATGGTGTTGTTTGGTCTTCCTGCATAGCATAGGTTGTAATTAACACCGACCACAAGACATAGAAAGGAACAATTAGTAACCTTTTTAAATTTAAAGTAAACCAAGTACCTCAACATATGTCTGCAATGGGTTGTGTGTTCTTTATGCACGAAAATAGCATTTGCATTCTCAACACCCTTACCATTTTCATTATCAAACGGTACTTCTTCTAACGAAACACTAGTCACATCCGCTCCGTCGTTTATATAACTCATGACATCATCATACACCACCGGATGATACTGGTACAATAAAGATGTATAAATAAATAGGCAAACAAGGAAGGTTGTATTTTGCAAAAGTATTTTTTTCAAGATAACATACATCACCGTAGACGAAGGATGTTGTTTCATTAATGTCCTTCTCATGGGATGCCACAACTGGATTCGCAGGTTGATGATGATCAAGAGTAGGGAAGTCAGGAGTAACCCCTAATTCACATGCTTTTACAAGAACGTCCATCCCACCCACCTGAGATTCGTTGTAGCCTTGCTGCCCAACATCCATGTCAATTTCCATGTGATGGGCTGCAACACTGGTCGTAACACCAGTATCAGCCTCATAAGCTAATGGCGTGGCCTGTAGTTGACAAAATAATACAACATTTAATGAATTAAATGTAAGATTAAAGGGTAAACATTAACGGGGAAATGAGATACTTATAAACGTATGCCAAAAAAACACAAAGTAAAAGTAAACCTTTAAACAAACAGGATTGTCAACTTCCATTGGATGCGCATGATCGACATCATCATCAGCATGATCATCATCAACATCTCGGCGCGTAACACCATTATCAACATCATCTTCACAACGTGATGACGGGCTCTGTAGTTGACAAAATGAGATAAGGTTACTTAACGAGGAATTGATCTTCATATAATGTTAGGAGAATAAAACATATAAGGTGAATACAAACCATGTAAATATCAGGGTTGACATCATACTTGACTAGAAAATCTGGATCATCGGTGTTTTCGTTAATAACTGTCTCTAACTCTGAAAATTTTGTTTTCACCTTCTGAAGCACCTCGCGAATGTCTTGTTTAGGGACAGACGCTACGTGCTTCGCTATCAATGAAATATCAGTTTGCAAATCAAATATCTTGCCCAAAATAGGATTTGTTCCAAAATTCTTTTCATCTTGGCCTTCGCCTGATTGGACACCTTTTGCGTTTTCAACATTATTTTTATCTAAAGTTTCTAAACTTGGTGCTTCATGTTGATCGTCTGCGCTACCAGCTTGTTGGTGATCCTCTGATCTACGAAGTTGGTTGTCATCGTCTGCGCTATCAGGTTGGCGGTCATCCTCTGCGCTAGCAGGTTGGTGATCATCCTCTGCGCTATCAGGTTGTTGGTCTTCCTCTGCACTTGACAGGTCTGAATCAGACAAACCCTTTATAAAGGGGATGCTGGCAATACACCACGGTTGTCTCAATTCACGTTTGGTGGCATAAAGTGCCTTAATAGGAACTGACTCCTAAAAAAACAAATAGTAAATAACTTTGTATGTGAACAAATTTAAATAAGGGTCCAACAAATTAGCCTTCAAAGATAGTGCGG
Organism: Artemisia tridentata subsp. tridentata; assembly: GCA_021014915.2. Lineage (NCBI taxonomy): Eukaryota > Viridiplantae > Streptophyta > Magnoliopsida > Asterales > Asteraceae > Artemisia > Artemisia tridentata. Next base: position 391,412,711 of record CP139508.1, read on the forward strand.
TGCTTACCGGTCCAAATAGTGTTATATGGTCTGATCTTCGAAACTTTTGACATTTAGACCAAGCAAGACCTCGTGGAATGACGTTCGTGTCTTTCGCCCACCAGTTGCCGCTTTTAGGAAATGTCTCCAAAATCCATATCTGAAATATGTGGTTGTTTAAAATGTATATAATGTGGAAAAGAAAAATGCTCAAACTGCAGGTTATTACCGTGTTCAAAACTATATATTCAATATATATCTAATACAAAAAACCTAGTAATGGATAGAAAACAGATACAAACATTTTGTACACCGGATACATATATATAACAATAGTATTGAACTTTAGTACAGAGTAGAAAGTATGGCATACCTTGAAAGCCCAAGCAAAACCGTATAGATTGTATGTCGCATTATAATATGGGTTTTTTTCCAACTTCTCCAAATGTACTGGTCTGTGTCTCTCAACAACATTCACAGTCCTTTGATAAAATTTATGCCACATGTATTCACCCCAGGGAAAAACGTTCCAAGCATCAAAGTCCTCCACCAAAGACAGTATATGATTAGGGATACAATTCCTTTCTTCAATACCCATAAACACCAACATAGCAACTATCAAAAGACACAACCTAATAGCATCCTCATCCGAAAGAGCTAAGAACCTATTTGGATCTTTAAGTAGTTTCAAACAATCACTGCCATATACAGTTTTTTATACCATCTGTCTTTTTTTCTGGAAATACGCGGTCACGAAATGCATTTGCTTTATTTTCATTTTTACAAACTTTCTCAAATCGAAACCCTGTTATTAAACAAAATTCCTTACGCCCGAACTCTAACAAATCATCCCCAATTTTGAACAAATCATCCCCAATTTTGAACTGCAATGGTGGGGAATCGGACGATATGTTAGAAACTTTTACCTGATGTTGTAAAACAAAATGCATCAAAGGGCAGTCATTATCGAAAAACCGAATATCCAACCACGGACCAAAGACTGTGTTTCTAAACAAACTTTCCCGCTTTTTATCCTTCGACAAAATTTCTTTGAATTCTGCAAGCAACTTCACTGTAGATCGAACAACGATTTTACAACGGTACAACTGAATCGGCATATCGAATTACAGGGTGTTAAGGAATTATGATTTGTTACTTGTGTGATGCTTTGTCTATGGAAAAGAAGCTGTTTGTGTATTGATGTGTTTTTGTAATGAATTGTAATCGAATTATCGAATTACAGGCTAATATATTTAAAAAAAACTAACTAGTTTTAATGCACGTAAAATGACCAAAATATCCTTTTGTTCATGTATTTGTTGCCCAAAATTCAAAAGTTGCCCAAAATACAATACATCCCTTATACATCGTAGCAACAGTTGTTGAGGTACTCTGGTCGGTGACGTGGCGTCCTGTGGTCCGTCGGATCAGTTGCCCTGGGCTAAGGGGGGAATTTTCTGTGAGCGGGCCGGATACTCTTAGCACTTGGGCAATCGGGCTATTTTAGTAATTATCCCTCTCCTTTTCTACTTTGTCCACTGTGGTGGAAAGTTGAGTGGCTGGGTAGAATGGAGCAATGGAAATGTAGCTAGATGGTTGGTGCTTAAAATGGTAATGTCAGTTTGAGGATGAATGCAGATAGGTCTGAAGTTTGAGGTATTCTGTATCTGTTATCATGTCTAATATAGTTATCAGATATAGTTAGTTCTTTAGACCTTTGTATGTGTAGGCTATGTTTGTATCTGATCTTGTATCTGATTTGGGTAATGCCCAAGATCAGTTTTTATTATCCTCATGTAAATGTTTGGAGTAATATAATTTTTACCATTTGCACCAATTAAATAACTTCCAAAGTAAACCTTCAACGAACTATATGTTTAACATGAAGCTAATGTGAATCGGAATCAAAGCCTTTGAAACAAAAACTTAAAAATTGAAATGAGTTTGAACCATGAAACACCAGCTATTGGCCCATTGTGAGCCACAAAATGAAAGTGTGACAGGGAATGCATTTACTATACCACAATACTTTGAACCTTGAAACATCAGCGCCTTCCTGTCATGTGTCCTTCCAAACGTTGCCAACAGAAAACGGAACTAAATTGCCATGTTTACTATATCAGATACTTTCATAGCTAAATGGAAATAGCTCTCTGGTTCTTGCTTCTGGTGATGTGGGATATATGAGCTGTTTTTTATATTTTCTTACATCTCTAGATAGGCTGATTGAAAGAGTCCTTTGAAGAGCCAGTTTTCTAACGCACGTGGAATGATTTTTTCACCAGGAGATGAGTATGAATGTATAATTGTATAGTTTGTCGGACCAGCCGATTGATCAACAGTTTCTATCTTTATTGTTCTATAACATGTCAAATAGTATGGGGGTGACTCTGAAATTGTCACAACTCGCAATAGAATTATCGACTTGGTTACGGCTGAATGAATATGTGTAAACATCGTTTTTTTTTTTTTTTTTTTAAATATCAGAGAGAAAAGAAAATATTGTCCATACTTTTGAGGTTTGTGAGTTGTGACGTTTTGCTCGAATTGTTGTTCTTTAGGATTTGGCGTATTATAGACAATTTTAAGCCAATTGTAGAAAGAAAGAAAAAAAGTGATGGAGTAAATTTTTTTACTTTTTGTAACAACGATTATATAGGTAAATGATTGGATACTTTGACTTTTGGTCTACGACTCATATAAAAACTAAAATAACTAAACTACAAAAAGTTAGGGGATGCTTGGTTGGAGGTATTGGGGGGTAGGGAATGGGAAAGGCAATGAATAAACATGCATGGTTAAAAGTAAGGAATGCAATCATTGCTTAGTACTATAGTGGGTAATGGGGCATTACTCAGTAAATTGGGAGGAATGGTAATGATCACCCACCACCACCACCACTACCACCAGCCGCCACCACCACCATCACCACTAGCAGCCACCACCACCAGCCACCACTACCACCACCACCAGCAACCACCACCAGCAGCCACTACCACCACCACCACTTTGGAGGTTAATAGCCACCACCACCACCAGCAGCAGCCACCACCACCACTAGCAGCCACCACCACCACCAACCACCACTTTGGAGGTTAATGTGTTTTTCTTAAACCAAGCACTATCAAAGATAATGATAATCTCCATTCCATTCCTTTATATTCCATTATATTATCTTTACCTTTGCTATTCTCATTCCCCTCTTTGAACCAAGCGCACCCTTATTGTCGCGCTAAGAAGGGGTCAACCTTGATCAAGTGAACAGGCTACACCATTAGAAGGTTGTGTCAGACCTTCCTAGTCTCAATCAGGAGACACGGTGCGGCCACATCATAGGGCGACAAAAAACTCAAATGTTATCCCACAGACACCAAGCAAAGTTGCCCCTAGCTCTTAGCCATTCAAGAACCTTAATGACCCCACATGGGTCACAAGCCCCTGCAACTAGACTCGGCAGACTAACGTGTCCAGATGGGCTATAAAAGGATCACTTTGGTTTTATGTTTTGGCAATGTGGGAAGACGGGTTTTCTTATATTAATTATAACTCCTCATGCACATGACTGTCTAAAACTATCTTGTCATGTTTAGGTTCTCAAACAGTATATAAGTTATATATAGTTATAGTCTTATAGAGATGTAAAAGGTGCTATAAAATATAAACACATATCATCTCGTTCTCATTGCCTAGTGATCGGTGAATTTTCCTTCATGATGGATCATCCTTTTCCGTCTAAGAGAAAACAGTTTTCCCACAAGGAGTCCAGTTAAAATGGACGAACCGCCTAACTTTGAAAAACTGTGTAGAATGTTTTCTTTGTTACACTCAAGCTTGCAGTACTTCATACAAAATTGAACTACAATATAAAGCAACTTTGAGCAAAGAGTTAATGTGGAGTTCGTGGAAGTCTTGAATTAATAAACATTGTAGCAAGAGTTTAGCATCATCTTTAACTAAACGGGCTTTCTGAACATCGTTCTTTCAATGTTCGTTACATACTTTACTTATATAAAAAAAGATGTTCATAGTGTTGATTCGAAAGTGTTTATTTCATTATCAGTTTGGTGTGTGGATAGAACAACTGTATAAGACTGCCTAGAAATGAATTCTTCAACAGTGGATTGATGTGTTTGCAAGGAGATATGATTAAGGCTACCCACTTCGATCCAAACATTTTTATAAAGTGAGTGATATCCTCAACCACCAATTTATGACAATCAAACTTTCAAACATTTTAAAGTTTAAAGTATTCTTATTCTTTAATGTATACGCTCTTAGTTGAGCACAACTAATTCACATGGCCATTAACAATGATGAAATCCTACCATGACTAGTATTGCGTGTCATCTCAATTAAACCAGCATCATTGTATACAAACAACAATATGCTCTTTAAAACTCCGAAAACTTTAATATCTATTGTGTAATGTTTGATGCCTTCCAATCTTTCAAGTTTTATTGTCGGCTATAACAATTACGCAACAATTGCCATATTGTTCATCCTTAGAAACTGGGAGCAACTTAAGGCTGAGGAATGTAATTCTAAGTCCAAACATATTCCATTAGAATATTCATTACACTAGTTATCTAATAACTTCCAATTAGATATCAATGTTGTCAAATCATCTTGCATTCAAGCATGATACAACAATTTTTCTACATAACATGATGTTCATGAAAAATCCTTGAGTCAGACTTAGATTTCATTCATGTTCTATCTTTTCAAAAGATATGTATCCATTTAGACTTTCTAAATGATATGTCATGTTCTATTAGATTCATTTACCGCTTATGTTTATAACAATAAACATATATTCCAAGGTTGTATGTTTTATTTCCTAAATCTTTCAAGTAAAGTTTTATTCCAAACTAATACTTAACATTTAACTTATATGGAATGTTACTTCCTATATGTTATACAACATATACGATTTAAGAAAATAAACATAATACTCCCGCTAGCTTCCAGGAATACTTAGGAATTATCTTATTTTATTTATAAATCAAAACTTTGATTTAATAATTAAACATAAGTTTTATTTCCTAGATGCATGCATTAATCCATTCATGAATTATTGCACTTTGTACACTTCCAAAGATTATTTGAATTCAAAAACTCCTTTCGATTACTTACCGTCCTCGCATAAGTAATCACTCAAGAAAGAGTTTTACTGTTTTAGTATGTCATTTTTCATATTAATGAAAATTGGTATGACAATTATCATCTTTATATATTTAATGTGTCTAGGAAAGAATATTTAATGAAAATTGCTTGAAAGCCTTCCTTGTTACTATTTTTTCCCTCTATCGTGCCCCGTGTAAGGTTATAAAGACCTCGAGGGTCTGATTAGAAGATTTCTGGGGGGGGGGGGGGGGCTCAAGTGAAGTGTTTAAGATGCATTGGGTTTCATGGGAACGAGTCGCTATTCCAAAGAAGGTGGGGGGGTCTCGGTATTTGTAAACTTAATATTAGTAATGTCGCTCTTCTTTCCAAATGGGGTTGGAGGTTCAAAGCGGAGAAGAGTTGTTTGTGGACCAAAGTGGTTGATGCGCTGCATAATACCAGTAGGTGTTGGGACTTTATTCCTGCTAATCGGGTTTTGGGCGGTGTTTGTAATAATATAGTGAAAGTGTTGTCAACGACTGTTATCTCTAACATTCCTTTGAGGAGGTTCTTTAAAGGTACGGTTGGGGACGGGGAGACCATCGCGTTTTGGTTGGACCCTTGGGTGAGTAATACGCCATTGAAAGATTTGTGTCTGAATCTGTTCCGGCTTGAGAATGACAAGAGATGCAAGGTGAAGTGTCGTACGGTTGCTGCTGGGTTGGGATCGAGGCTGGGTGAGCAGTGGAGGTGGACCAGACCGATTGCGTCTGATCAGGAATTGGCTGAGCTGGATTTTTTGGTTAGTGTGCTGGGTTCAGTGGCGCTGACAGGTAGGAGGGACGATTGGTTCTGGCTCGGTGACAAGTCGGGGGCCTTCAGTGTGAGCTCGGTTAGGCGCTTGATCTACAGCGAGTCCGATTTCAGCAATAACTACGTTCTTAAGTGGTGTAAATGGCTTCCGGCTAAGTGTAATGTTTTTGCTTGGCGCGCGGAGATGTCGAAGATCCCTACCGCCGATGCTCTTAGAAGAAGGAATATGTTGGGAGTTGATGCAACATGCTCTATTTGTGGTGATGACAACGAATCGGTTAAGCATTTGTTCACTTCTTGCTGGGTTGCCGGGCTCGTCTGGAACCATGTCTGCATTTGGACCCGGGTGCAGAGTTTCTTTGATTTTTCGTTCAGGGATCTGCTTGAAATCCATGAGCATGTCGGCTTGAGAGGTAAAGCGAAAGAGGTTTTCCAAGGTATTATCATTCTTAGTTGTTGGGCGATTTGTAGAGCGAGGAACAAGTTGAAGTTTGAAGGTAAAACGGCGAAGATTGAAGAAATTATTAGTGAAATTAAGTCCCTAGGCTTCCTTTGGGTTAGAACTAGAGTAAAGTTGACAAATTTGTCGTGGGCCGATTGGTGTAAATATGATATAGTTTAGTTGGTTGTTGTTGTTGCCCCCCCGTCTTCGGGTTGGGCTGTTTGTTTAATGAAATATACCATTCAAAAAAAAGTGTTATTAATAATCTTGTCATAAAACATGCATTAAACATGTGTACAATATTGTCCATATGATTTCTACACAAAGATTTAAACCACTAGGGTTTTCTTTCTCTTTGAAGAAACTCATCTTCATTCTCTAGTCTAACTATTTAGATTAAGATAATCCAATTTCCTCAAAATTGATTATCTTTATGGATAGCATCTTAACATTCATAGTATGAATAATTTACACAATTCAATATTTGGTAATGCATCATAATGATTATCAGTTTTACCATAATCCTGTAACTCATAATCCTCATCATATTAATCAAATATCTGAGATATCCTTGCAGATCTATGAATGAGAATTCCATCATATTGAGGTTTATCATTTACATGTTTAGCCTCATCATGATATTCACTAGTGTGTTTTAGAAGATAATGGCTATGTTTGGCGCGGAACATTTTGGAGCTTTTTGGGGCGATGAGCGGTGAGTAATAAGCTTTTTTGATTTTTATTGTTCGTTTGGCAAAGGAGCGGTGAGCTTTGCGAGTTTTTAGGAATGCTCATTTTTCCAATGCTTCTTTAAGAAGCTGTGAGCTGTGGCTACTGCTCACCGCTCACTGCTCACAGCTCACTGCTACTTTTACCAAACACACCCAATGTATCTTGTAATTTTATGTTTTCAAGATAAAACCTCCCACTTGCCTTTTGTAATATAGAGATTATCTATAAATACTTAGCAAGTAGAGCAACACTAAATTGTTCTCTTTTGGGACATTACAAATACACATTGAAAGTTCCTGACTCTAGTTCGTTAATAACCTACTCATAAGCAGTTTAACAATTCAGAACTTCATTTTAAGACTTAATGTGATTTATCACATTCCATAACAAAATGGTATTTTATTAATCTTCTAGATTGGAGTCTTATTGAGTATATACAATTCATACACAATATTCTAACCTCGATTAACTTTTGGAAGAAAAGAAGATATAGTTATCTTGAATCAAACGTTACAATAAGAGTTTGATTCTCCTAACTGAACATACAAAAAACTTGTGGTATTTCATTAGACTTAATATTGTAAGACAACCTAACAATATGTAAGATAAACATATACCTTGTGGCTTACCTATTTACCAACTAAGTCAACTTAATGGTCTAATAGAATTTTCAAGCCAATTGCATGCTTTATAACACAAGTACTTTTTTACCAAGTCACTTCATGTCCATGTCTTAACAAAAAGACATAGATAGTTATAATCCCACTATACGTTATAAGTCATTTATCAACTTAATGACTTCATGTATATGTCTTAATAAGAAGACATAACAAATTAACGTCTTACTTTATATTATTATAAGTCTTGTAACAATTAAAAGACTTCATGTTTGTGGCTTTACAATAAAACATAAACATGTAGAACTAAAGTATTCATGAAAACCATCTCTTGGTTTCAATAGTAAATTTCAAGTTAATTTATTACTTCATTTATTTATATCATCTTTTATATAATAAAACAAAACCCCTAGTGGGGACTTTTTCATTTTTAAAAAAATCAAATCATACCTTATTTGGTAATAATCTATTTATTTATTTATTTATTTTTTATATTGAAAAATAATTAATCCAAATTATTTCCTAATTTGTCAAAAAAATTAGAAAAAAACGTTTTAGTAATCACATAGAAAGAAAGAAACCAAAATACACATGGGCCTCTACTCTATTTTTTTATAATTTCAAGCGAAAAATGTAACTTAAAAAAAAAAAGCTCGTCACACCATTCATTTATACCCAATCTGATATGATAACCGAATCACTTCCATCCACCATCACCACCATATACCCAATCCCCAAATTCATACCCATTTTGTTTTATGGATAATACAATATACAAGCTATAATACCTAATTATTTGGGTAATCCGCGCCATTCATCAAAAATTAATAATATAATGTACCAAATCACTTCCATCCACCATCACCTCCATATACTTTGAATCATGAATGAATCATTACAAACGCGACACAATACAAAGGTGAGTTGTTTTAGGGTTTTAAATTTAATCGTTCAATTCATCAAATTTTATGTTTGTTAGTTGAAGTTAGAAGATGGGGAAAAGATGATTGCTGTAATTAGGGAATAACAAACAATATAAGACTTGAGCTCATATATTGTTATTTGTATTATTGTATATGTTTATATTTATATATATCACTAATCATGTGCGTATTTTCCCAGGTTATTCAGATTTTGTATAATATGTGTCAACTAATGTATGCTATTTTTTCAAAGCAAATAGTCATGTTAATTTAGAAAATGGTTAATGCGTTAAAATAGATTACAATGCAACTATAGATAAAGTGATTTTTTTTTTCTCAAAACAAAAGAAGATAAAGTGATTTACAAGGCTAAAAGTGTTTTAAATTTTTGGGTTTTGTTTATGAATGTAAAAATTGGATATCAGGTAAAGTGATTGTTTATACCTGTCAGTTAACTCACAGACACCTATTTCCATGTTAGTAACTCACAGACAACTATATCCATGTTAGTAGGGTACGGTCAATACAAATTGGATATCGTTAATAGCAGGCAGAGTTCTAGCTCAACTTTAGAGGTCCGTTCATTAGACCTTTGTGTGTATAAAAGATGTTGTAGTTAATGTGTCTTTAGTAAAATAGTCTTCAGTGATCATGCTCTGAAGTACCTTTAATTATTGAGTTTTCTGATATTGGAGTACGTACACGCACGCACTAATGAATATAAACCTGCTCTAATGGTGTTTGTGCTCTAATGGTAATTATTACATTTTGTAGATGGTGATACAGGAAGCCATAAACGCTTTGTAAGTAATGCATCTAAGTAATGTTTTCACCGTAAATAGTAAGCAAGAAGATGTAAGTTCCTTAATGAAGATGGAGGAATTAGGTATGTCATTTAGTACTAAAAAAAGTAACATTTACTTATAAATTTGTGTCTACGCAGATTTTGCAAAATGGAATTATGAAATTAACTGTTAATACAAATGCCAAACACAAAATCTCTCTTAATACCATGTTTATATTTGAATTTTTTAATGGTCTTTTTATTTGAATTTTCCTACAAATGCATTCTTGGCTAACAATTTAAATGGGTCAGATTAGTGGCTTAATTCTCTTTGACGGACCTAGTGGGTGCATTAATAAAATAATACTAGGTATTTTAGAAGCAATTCAACCTGTTCAATGAGGAATAAAACCATTGATTGCTTTGTATTTTTTATTTTTTCTTAACCTTAGTATTATATCAATTATGGAGGTCAACATTCATTGGCTGATATTGATCACCTTAGGATTATTCATAAATTAAGGATGGTAATATGATGTTGTAACGGCCTTATCTTGGGTTGATGATGATGAGGTACATTATGATCGAGACTTGATAATTATGTCGTGAATATAAACCAAATGCAGTGTTTCTTCGTCTTCATCCAATACTCAAGTAATTATTGTATATGATTGACATTGGTTACATTTGGATGGTACTTAAGAATCTGTACTATTATAAGAGCAATAGCATAGTAAAGATTAGACTTTTTGAGGGTCATATTCAAGAGTTTGTGCTTTCTTTTTTAAATCTATCAAATTTGTTGTTAGATAGACAAACATGATTAAAGGGGTGTTTGTGGTTGCTTATTATTACTGCTAATCTTATTATTCTGTTTTTCTATGATATGCATACGATTGTTTGCTTGTGAAATTAACATGTTTAAAAATTAGCACCTTAAAAATTTCTTATTCCAAATGATGAGTTGCTTATATATTCATGATCATACTCAAATATCTTATCAATATAAAACAAATGAATCTTGATCAGTTTTGATGTTTGTTATCTATAAAAAAGTGTAAAGTTGTTGGACAAAGTGTTTGACTCAAACTGACCCGTACCTGCCTACTATTTCTATTTCCACTGAGCCATAGCTTCAGCTTTAAGTAGTTCAACTTGTGACTGCAGGTAAAGCTGAAGGTATTCTGTTTGAAGATGATGGTGATAGGTATGACTGTTAATAGAGGTTATCTCTTGACAAAATATGCAACTGAACTTAAATCCTCGGTTATTACCATTACTGTTTTGAAGGCAGAAGGATTGTCGAAGAGGCCAAATCGCCACTTACATGTAAACATATTGCTTGGCGAAGGTGCTATGTTTTGTCTTTCTATTTTTTTATATTCCTTTGTATATAACTTTTCATTTTCGACTATTTATTTTTCCCTATTTTGGTTTTCAATAGTCCTACTTTGTATCTACATGTGGATGCAGGAGGCATTGATGGAGAAGATGTGCAGATCACTATGACATCAGAAACCGATGTGTCAAAACTAATTTATACTAGCAAAAAGAATTAAAGGGTCATTGGGTTGGACCATTCCTCAAATGGTGTTGGTACTTATTGTACTTGGGCTTCTGGACAGACCTTTAACGTTGGTGATAGTCTTGGTAAGCTGTTATTTATTCAGAATGTTTAAATCAGCGAAACCTGAGCCATTGCACATGCATACTAACTTTTTTCTTCAAAAGCGATAGCTACTAAAAGTTTTCTAAACGAGTGATGGAAAATATAGGATCTCATGATCATACAAATTAACTTTTTATAAACTTTTATATATTCATTCACAAATATCGAACTTTATTTAGAGTTTTAAATTTAAACATTAGCCACCTGTTATATAATTTAGGTACATTCTAAATCTCCTTTGTTTTACATACTTAAGACTAGATTACTAAACTAACACATGTTGGAAAATGTCACAAATAAAAGTTGGTTAAACTACATGCAAGATTGCAGATATATTCATGTTTGATAAGCCAAAAATACGTGCATCTCCTGTTGAAGTTAAATATGGTGAATGGACTCTTAAAGTGGTTCCTTGGATCGGGGGTCAAATCATTTCTTTAAAACACATTCCTACAGGTAAACTTAAGGAAATCATTTTTAAGTTCTATAATTCAAACATTTCTCTTGAACTAGGCAAATCATGAATTCAAGAGGGAAATGCAAGAATGTCATAATGCGGCATGACGTCACATACTTATATATTAAATCGCATTATTTTTGCAATTTGTTATTTTTACGGTTTAACCTTTTGGGACATGATTTTAGTAGAAATAACAATGCTTCAATTGAAACCAGGGAATCATGGGAAGCTTTGATGACGATGATCATTTTGACAAGTCAAATTTGGTACTTGCCAAATACCTCACACAACTTGATTTGAAGAAATGCCACCGTTTGAATCTTTTTTTTGAGGTATATGTTGCTTTGTTTGATTTTTTAAGGAGTTCGACTTTGAGGCCTTTCAACACTTTATTGAATTTTGTAGGTAGCGTAAATAGTTAGGACAACAAACATTTCAATGCACGTTAGAAGAATTTTGACTAATCCGTGTTTGAACAATTATAACCTAATTATTATTGTGGGTCACAAATTGCAGCACCTTATAAATTATGATTATTACGTTCGTCTTGAGTGCCTCAACAATAAGTTATTAAGTGGCATTATGATCTAGCAAATTCTGATGATGGTGTTGTGACAGCAGGGGCGGACCTACACTATATGAAGGTGGTTCCCAGGAACCACCTTAGAAATCGAAACCTTTGAGAAGCGATGTACAAATAAATTTAGGACCTACCTTAGAATTTGAATGGGAACCACCTTACATTCAGAAAAGAAGAAAGAAAGACGGTAAATAGATTAAAGGAACAAGAAAAAATCGATCTCAAAATCTTGCTTCAATGGAGGTATAAAGGTTATTTGTCCTTGATAGAGATGATGACCCAAAATCCAAGGTAGCTAGGTCTTTAGTTTTAGTTTTACTCTTAAAGTATAATTTCATCCTCATAATTTCACCAAGTGTCAAAACCACACAGAAGTTTATCCTCCGATGTTGGTCAAGTTGAACCAATCAACAACATAAAAATGATAAAATGGGACCACCACTAATTAAAGTAGAGGATTTATAATTTTGTTTCATCTTACATTTTCACTAACATGAGAGAACATGAGGGAGCTAAACATTAGAGGATCCCAATCCATTACTTTTAAGCCTTTTGAAATGTCACATGTTATTTTGATAAAATAAGTAGATGTTGCGGCTTATCAATCGTTTAAGTGATATGAGATAATATTGTACAATATCAAATTCATTGACATGAAATCTTGCCTGAAAATATATCATGGAGATACGAAAAAGATCTCGACTGTTATCTCTCATCTTAGTCTTTTTATCCAACAAATAATACCATTAATGACAAGTTTTTTTGGGTAAAGGGGCTTACCCCGGTAAAATATATAAACACAAAGAAACATTCAGTACAATGGTATGTGGCTGAAGCACCACATAAACCTCAAGCAAACGCTTGAACAACCACTAAGCCGTTAGTGACATGCCATGCAACGGAGTATACGCAGTATAATTTGTTTTTTTAGTCGATATTAATACACAATTGAGAAGTTGTATGAAACCATTTAGCAACTGATTAATCCCTATGTTTAGATTTTAATTTTTGTTTATCAACGAATAATGATACAATGCGAGAGTTGCAAGTTTTATAATATTTTATTGGTGACATGTATATACATAAAGATTTCTTATTTTTAATCAAGCAATTAAAAGCATTTCTGTCAGAATATTTTGTTTGTATTTAATCGATAATAATACGCACGGGTTTTATAACTAGTTCCAAGAATACATAAATATTCATATTGAAGTAGTATTAGATTACTTCATTTATTTATGTCATTCCAAGAATACATAAATAATTAAATTGAAGTATTCTTTGTTATCATCTTGACACATGTTCTAAACAAGACTATCTTATTAGAATGTTTGTCCTTTAACTTGCGGTCAAGAGAATGTTTTAATCATATTACTATGTGTTGTTTCTTGCACACAATAACGATTTCTCCCACTTGTGCATGGAACAACATCATGTAACATACAAATAACACGATATGCGTTTGTTTATGTGAACAATATGATAGTGTCACAGATATTAACATTACAAGTAGATGCAGAACCACTTAATTAACAAGGAAACGTGCATGGATATCCTTGAATATACGAGCGTCTACTATTTGAAAGTAATGTATTATTTCGAGACAATCTAGAAATAATCAGGGTTACTACCAAGATAATAAAGCTTGTAGCTCCCACTGAATTAGAAAACATTACAATAATTCCTTATTCAGTAATAAAACACAATGCTCCCGCTGGATTTGACAATATTGTAAGTGTTTCATAACCGGTGAAAGCAAATAGTGTGCTATTTACTTTCCTACACCTTTGAGAAAGCTCATACGTAACAATTACTTAGGTACTAAAAGTGTATTCTACTTTGTAGATGAGGGACTATCCATCAATGCTATTAACTTAAAAATTGGGCATGCAATTTCTTCCTTAAGAGGTCTACCATCCCTACATTGGTATGTAGCACCTTTAAATGGTCAAAGCAACACAACTAGATAAAATATACTAGTTTGCCTTCTACCATTTTTGCGGTAATTAGTCTAACTTCTAATTTGAATAACTCATAAAAATTTTAATTCTCTTAACTATTAAAGTTTGCTATGAGTTATATATTAGAATTTAGACAATTCTAATGTTCCTATCATTACCTTTCTTAATCATGAAAAGGAATAGGATTGAGTCTCACTCTTCTTTCATGGAAAGGAGACTTTGTTTGTCTTTTCAGTAAATTTTTCTCAATCAAACATTTGTTTGAAAACAGAACTAGATCAATTTACCAAAGCCCAAACCACGTTTACGGTTTAACGTTGCATTAATACATTTAAAAGAATTAACAAAATTCAATTTTAGTATTTTCGATAATTAAATCGTTAAGAAAATTAAATACCTTGGTAAATATTCATATAAACCATAGAATTTTCTTAAAGCTAGGATCCTAATTGATATAGTACCATTACATCAGTTGATCTGCTAGTAATGATAGTATTCAACAAGGTAATTGTCGAAAAATAATTGACAATCTCATATTGCAATTCCTAGATCATTATGGGATTTACAATTGCCAAAAATCTATTTGCAATGTAAACATGCTTCATCCCATCTTATGCCTTGAGTCATAGATCTCACTAACTAACTCAATTAAGTTGTCTAATTTAGAAACTGTAAATATTCTAGATACAGTCTTACGAAACATGGAGATTTACCTTGTCATTGCAATCTAGCTAAGATCTCACTTAGGCTAAATCGAAACTTCAAGTGTTTCTTGTAATTAGATGGCATAAACTTAAGTTTTAATGGTACTAATTTGATGTGTGTAATCAAAATATGTACGAAGAAGCATGCACACAACTTCGTATCATAAGTTTAATAAAACTTTTCTTATTAACCAATTTCACTAAGATTAAATCAACAAAGTTTTAATTGAGGTATTGGGTAAACCAATCAAAAAATTACCTTTAATTATCGTCCACTATATCATACTTTTGCATAAGTCAAACACTTAGTGTTTCGGATAATTACCACAAAGTGGCGCGTGGAATTAAAAGTCAATTCACCTTTAAGTTGATTTTGTACATAAAAAATAGTCGTAGGTAACTCCAATTTGACACACAAAGAAGCGGAGAAACGAGGTCAGCACGAATGCCAATTAAAAACCTGTTTCTTTCAGTTGACAATTTAATGTCAACCATCCTTAAACTTCTCTTATAGTTTGTCAAATTGGATGAGCCTTTCTAACTATTTGGTACAAAACCATCAATCAACTAAAAGTTTTAGATTTAACTCTTAAAAACAAATCTAATTTCACCATTATTTAGTCCAATTTATTTTCTATTCTGAAATTACCCCTTTGCTTACATTCATGTCAAACAATATATAACACAAAACAAGTAATTAATAAAAATAAACGATAAAATAATGAACATAATAAATAAATCAACTAACATGTATATATTCATCTAAGACTCCCATTGGTTTTCGAGCAAATGGTACCAATGGACCACATACACCAAACAATTTGGTTGCGTAAGTCCTACGATAAATATATACAATAACACACATATAGTTGATAAAATAAACGATGCATATAGGGTCTTCCCAATTTTATAATTAATTAATCATATTAGTAAATTAATCATGTCATACAATTTAATTACTAATAAACCCTAATTAATTATTACATATCGCACAATTAGCATGTAAACTTAAAACACGTAACAATTACTACATAATATCCATATGATCCATGATCAAACATGCACGTTCATCATGGATCCACATAAACTTATTAACAATTAATCAAGTTCCCAAGATACGCATACAATTGCATGTCACGTAACAATTATTCATGAATTAACACACATAAAAATATTGCATGCAACCTATGGTTTCTGCAATTTTTACAAACCCTAAAAAAAATTAATAAAAAAGTAATCGACCTAATTTAAAAAAATAGGGTTTCGAAACTGAAAAACCCTAGAAACCTTTATCATGCAATAATCAATTAACGATTCAATTTTTATGTGTTTCGGTAATTAATTACACAGTATTAATGGCTCGTGATGCCACATTGCCACTGTTGGAATTTAAATATCATAACAAGTACATATTAATCAAGTAAACATCAAAGCATGCAGCGGAAACATAGAATCAAACATAATACTTGTAAATAGTTAACCTAAACATAAAAGAAACACGTACCTTTAGCAATCCATGCAATTAGGGTTTATGCAAAAACCCCAAATTAAAGATCAAATCATAAACCCTAATAAATTAGGGTTTATGAAAATCGACTAGTATAAAGTGGATAAAGCTTCACCACCAAGAATTAAATAGTGTTGATTCCTCTAAGGTTGCATACACTACACGTTAACCAAGAACACTAGAATGCTAGTGTTTAATACACGATCAAACCACGAACACTTATTGTTTGGTTTTATAGTAGATCGAACCAAGAAAACCCTTTTAAGGGATTACGTACAAGATAGGATCAACTATTAATAAAAGGCAAAAAAAAGAAAAAAAAGGGTTAGTTTTGTTATCGTTGGTGTCCCACACAAAACAAGAACGAATGTGTCTATATTGGTTTCTTTTTGCATCATCTTAATAATGATCATAGAAATCATTATCTAACTATCTTATAATGCACAAAGGCCTACTATTAATAGAAATACTTAAAATTAAAAAATATAAGTTATAAAGCTAAAAGTACAAGTAATTAAAACACATTTTCTAACATTTACAAGTTCTTAAACTCAAAGTACAACTAATTAAAATAGAAATACTAACATTAAATACAATAAATAAATCATTATGTACATTAAATACAATTAATTAACGGGTCAATAAATACAATTAATACAGTTATTAAATAATTAAAACACCCCTTATATAAGAAATACAAATTATCAAGCATATTGTACAACCAACTTAAACACAATTCTTGCATTAAATGTCACTAATACAAATAATAAAGCACATGATACAAATATTCAAGCCCGAACGGGCAACGGGCCAAATGGGCTCGAGCCCGAACGGGCACGGGCCAAACGGGCTCGAGCCCGAACGGGCATGGGCCAAACGGGCTCGAGCCCGAACGGACACGAGCCAACGGGCTCAAGCTCGAACGGGCACGAGCTAAACGAAATTCTTGATATCCGTAAATGTATTGTAAAAAAAAACATAATAAACTAAAATACATGATTCACCAAAAAAATTTATTTCAGGGTACCCGCCGCCGCAACACACGGGTACCCTGCTAGTATAGTTAACAAAACTTGTAATCCAAGTTTTAACATCAACGAACTACAACCCTTTGCCTTTTGGTAAATATCCCTAAACACCCGTATAATTTGTTTGTTTAATATTTTACATAATAACCTTGTCATTACAAGTTATATATATATAATCTATTAATTATTTATAACATCAAACGATATAAATAACGATCGTTTAAATATTTCGTGTATTATTATTTAATATAATTAACACATCTAATATATTAATTACATTAAATAAAGTGTTCTCTAAATGTATACGTGTGTTCCCCTAATAGGCTCGAGTTCGAAACTTGACATACGTTTATAATATATGTTCACAATCCAACACATATGGCATATGGAAAACGGGCCCAATTAACCTCATGGCTCTGGTCAACCCGACTCTAAGAGATGTTAAAAATTTACCTCTGGCACTAGGCTAAAAAGTTCAGCTTATGGGATTGAGCTGTCCTAATAAAGAAATGGTAAAACAAATCTTGAGAAAGGATATGGTAGAACAAGTACTGCCAAAGAAATGGTTCCTGTGATGAAAACAATGCTTGAGAAAGGATATGGTAGAACAGGTACCGGCCAAAGAAATGGCTCCCATGATGAAGAAAATGCTTAGGAAAAGAACTGGTAAAACAAGTACCGGCCAAAGAAATGGCTCCCATGATGAAGAAAATGCTTGGGAAAAGATACAGGTACCGGCCAAAGAAATGGTTCATGTGATGAAGAAAATTCTTGAGAAAATATGGTAGAACAGGTACGAATCCGAAATAAGAGTAGTTGTCGATAGGAAAAAAAAGGTCGAAGAAATGGTTCTCGTGATGAAGAAAATTCCGAAATAAGAGTAGTTGTCGATAGGAAAAAAAAAGGTCGAGAAAAAAATTTGGACCATTTATCGGATGTCCCCGAAGGGACGAATGCTAAGCGTGTTTCAGAGCTATATAAACAAGTGATAAGTTCTTCTTCTGGTCGATGTGGGATAAACTACTTTTTATCTATACCATAAGATGATTGTTTGAGTCTTCATTTACTACGTTTTTCTAATGTGGATATCATATACGGATGCAAACTAACACATAATGCAACCCCAAGCCGTTCAACTTTGATATGAACCCTGCTTATCTCTTATGATGGACCAGAAAATGCAATTAGCACTTAGTCCCAGCCCATTATTTTCAATCAATGTAGAAAATATACACCATACTTTAGTGTCAAATACCAAAAAAGTAGTCACGGTTGACCGAAACAGCTCTGGTATGCAATTTTTGCCTTTGTGGTTTGCTGATCAAAACAACCCCAACCCGTATTGGGAAGCCAAATAATCCCAGCACGCATGCCAGATTATCAGTTACGTGTGCATGAAACAACAAATAATAAACCCTTCAGCAGTGAGGGAACCTGAAGGATTGGGTAAGTCTTCGGTCCTCAAGCAAACTGCCAAAGGTTGGAATAGTTTTGACGGTTAATTTTAGATCCCACATCGGTGGAAATTGAAAAAGGTTAAGTGTTTATAAAGACCTTGGGGTTGCAAGGTTGATGTGTTCGTAAGAAGGAGAGACGGTTGGCATCTCCTCTGACAGAGACGGGAACAGCTTTCGAGCTTACCTGTTACACATCCGGTTAAGGCTTCCCACTTCGGTGGATCTTATAACCCAATTTTTTTTTTTACTTCACTATAGGTTTCATCAATAATACTTTTGACCCATTTTGATAGTTTTTTCCTGTGTTTCTGTTTATTAAGTTCACAGATGGTTTTGTTTATGGATTGGTAAATAAGCTAACTTCTGCCATTTGCGAAGCTAAGGTGAATGATCAGCAAAATGCCTAATGTCTCCATATTCTAAGCCTGTAAATATGTTGTGAAAATCAAATAAAAATATAAAATATATTTCTTTATCACTGTGTAGATAGCTTCATTAGATAGTTAAAAAGTTGCAAACACTTACAAATTGATTGTCTCATTAAAATGGTCTAACCTCCTGACTATTAAAAACCAATGATTGCAATAATGTTTTCTTTATAACAAACATGCTTGTCGTACGTACTTTGTACAATTAAACATCAATGTATAGCAACTTGAGCAAAATGTTAAAGGTAGGTATTAACGGAGCCGTGGAACTGTGGAAGTATTGAATTAATGAACATTGTAGGCTTTTAGCAAGAGTCTAATTAACATCATGACATCATCTTTAACTATACGGGCGTTCAAAACTACGTTCTTTATTATGTTCATTACATAGAAAAAAAGATGTTCAGATCGTTGATTCAAAACTGGCTATTTCATTGTCAGTTAATGAGATTCACATGGCATCTAGAGAACTGAACGAGTAACAAAACTCATAGCTCAGTAGACCCGACTCTAAGTGATGTTAAAGACATAAAGTTTTAGGTACTGTATGGAAATGACCTGTCCTATGTTCAAAGTCACAAAGAACCGACACAGCAAATATGTTAAGCAGCTAAGGAAGAGATTGGTAAAACAAGTACGGGCCAAAATAAGGGTTGTGTTAATGAAACTTACACATGAAGAAAGAAATGATAAACAGGTAATGGGAAAATAAGGGTGCTGGGGTTAAAAAAATGAGTACGTCTCAGATCTGTGCAGGTCGTAAATAAGGGTACTGCCGCTAATGAAAATGAATGAGAAAAAAATTTGGACCATTTTCCGATTTTTGCGTGTCATCCTTGTGCAGGGGCCATGCTAATCTTCTCTGTATCGTTCCAATTTTATCAAATGCCCCCGAAGGGACAAACATAGTGGTTTAGCGACTGTAGTTTATCTAACACATGAACAAATTCTCAGTTTTCATTCCTTTATCTATCTATATGTTTTCTATAACTGCAATTTGAATTTAGTTAGCAAAAGTAATATATACATTTCCACAGAAATAGTTGTGTTCATTTGGTTTTGACTCCTAAACCATCTTTGGCGTGTTACCCGACCCAACTCCATTATGCCATCCCATCACAGACAAAGATATATTTGTATAGTAACCCTTAACCCAACATGAGCTATCAGAAAGAATCACTGATTTTTTCACAAGTTCAAATATCTCTTCATCAAAGCTTTTTGCCATGTCATTTCACATTGTAAATCCGATGACGTTGTCAGCGGTCATCAGTTTAGAATATTGGTTGCATTAAAATCAAGAACAAAACATATTCATACTTTACATCCTTTAATAACTTCAAAAATAAACCTTTAACGAACTATATGTTCAACATGAAGCTTATGTGAATCGGAATTGAAGCCTTTGAAACAAAAGCTTAAAAATGGAAATGAGTTTTGGTTTTGTCCCACATAGGTGAATGAGTAAGGATTAGACGATTTTATAAGTAAGACAGCTGAGTCAACTGACGGGATAGGTATAAAAAGGTGAATGGTACTTCGCATATATAAGCCACTTGTTCTTTGTTATTCCTTTCCTTTTGTATTTATAATTTCTTCCTCTTTTTGTAGCATAACTTCACTTCACCTTATAGCATAATGTTGTTTAAAAACAACTTTGTCCATACAGCACAACAAACTAGCTAGTTTCGAAAAATTTGCATCATATTCATAGTTATTTTCCACATAGTTAGTATCAAAGATGGGTAAAGCTTTCCACTTCATGGATCTTATAAGTTATAACCCAGTTTTTTTCCTATCTTTTACAGAGTTAGACATTAATGCATAATTGTTGACCCTTTATTGAGTGTAATTTCTCAACTATTTTCCAAATTTTAAGGTTACAAATGTTTTTTTTACACGTAATATTGTTGACCCTTTTATTCATACTAATTTGTTGGGAAAAACCAAAAAACTACTAAATAAGCACACCATCAAGAAGTTAACCATACTCAATAGCCTCGCGATAATTTGTTGATTTTATAGTTATTGAAAGTGTTAATCACGAATCTCGCAAGAAGCTCAAACCGGCAACACAACATATCCACATGAATTCTATGCTTTGTGTACGTGTGTCCCACATTGCTTTCGAAGGTGAAAGATTAGTAACACTATTATGCATTTGTGCACGTACCATATTCCTTGGAGATAAACAACGGATTTTTGCAAACAATGGATATTGTAAACAACGGACTTTTGCAACAACAAAACAACTCGAATGGTGCTCGATTTAAAGCATTGACGTTTCCCTAGCTAGTTAAACTTTGTGATGAATACGATTACGAAGTCAAAGCATATAGTATTTCAAGTTCGAGTTTATAAGAACTAAGCTTGAATCCTCATGGATTGTCTCACATGGATGAATGACATTTTGATGACAACCGATTAAGATAAACACTCGATAGGGGTCCAAGAAGCATTGATGTATCAATAATTACTTTAGAGTCACAACTGCCGGACTATAATAAATTGATTAGCACTTATTCCCAGCCCATTCTTTGGAATAAATGTAGAAAATATGCTCTATACTTTGATTTCAATCACCAACAAAGTGGTCACAAGTGACCGTCGCTTTTTAAACGTGTATGCAAGTGACTAAACCCATCCAGTATGCAATTTGTGCCTTTGTAGTTTGCTGATTAAAACAACCCCAGCCCATACTGCAAAGCCAAATAATCCCGATACAGAAGCCAAATTATAGGTTTGTTGTGCAACTGTGCATGAGAAAACAAATACTATACAAGACTGATTAGATATAAAAGTCAATAAATGCTACAACAGTGAGGAAACTTGAAGGTTTGGGTAAGTCTAAGGTCCTCAAGAAGCAAAATGCCAGAGTTTGGAATAGTTTTGCGGTTAATATGTGGGAGTTGAAAAATATTTGTGTTCATAAAGAAGTTGTCGTTTCAAGGTTGACGTGTTCGTAAGAAGGAGAGATGGTCAACTTTCGAGCTTACCCGTTACCATACACAGTTAAGGCTTCCCACTTCGGTGGATCTTATAACCCAACTTTTTTTCTATTCTCTTACACAATAGGTTTCATTAATAGTATTTTGACCCTTTTTTTGCTAATGGACTCTCAACTATGATTCTGTTTTAAGTTTACAGATAGATTTGTAATGAATAGTATTTGGGTTTGTAGATTGGCTAAGTCGGTAACCTAGGTGAAATGACCAGCAATATAGTTATATACCCAATGACCCCATATGTTAGGCTAGCAACGAGCCTAACATTTTTCCATTAAAAATACATAACAATTCTGCTTAAAAAAAACACATATCCACTGAATATTATTTGAATTCTGTTGAATAACATACGTATAATGATTAATGAATACATTATATTACTTTTTTTGTCATCTAGTCCCACACTCCCACATCTTGTAGACTTAAGAGGATTTTAATGTATTTAATGAACATAAGTACATGTACAAACAGTTCGACTTGGTGACTCAAGTCTGTGACCCAAGTGGGGGCATTAAAGTGGTTCGAAGGGGGGTTTCAAAGGGTTCCTTTGAAACAGGATGACCAGGTTGTTGGTCTTAGCGGCGAGATAGAATGGAAGGTTAAACATGATTTCGATGGTCGAAAATCCTTTCAGACTACTGACTTATCAGAGCCCTACTATTACTCCATAATTTAATCATCACGTTAAAATGATCTAACCGCCCAACAATAATAAAACTATGATTGCAACAATGTTTTCCTTATAAGAAACAAGCTTGCCATACGTACTTTGTACAAAATTGAACATCAATAATAGATCACGACTTGAGCAAATAGTTAAAGTTGGCTATTAACGGAGTCCGTAAAAGTTTTGAATTATTGAACATTGTACCGAGAGTCAAACATCATCTTTGACTATACGCGCTTTAAGAACAGCAATCTTTTTTCTTTTTTTTACATATATAGAAGATAGATATGTTAAAGTCGATGTATCTTATTTACCTCCAGCAGGCTAAAACCTTATGTTAATATGTGGCACTGAGTTGTCGTATGTTCAAAATGACAATGAACTGAATGTAGCAAATATGCTAAGAAAGAAATGGTAAAACAAGTACTACCAAAGAAATGGTTCCCGTGATGAAGAAAATGCTTGAGAAGAAAATTGGTTCAAATGGCGGGGTCGGAAAATAAGGGCTCCGGTGACCAAAAAATGGCGGGGAAAAAAATTTGGACCATTTCTCGATTTGTGCGTGTCATCCTTGCGCAGGGGCCATGCTAATCTTCTCTGTATCGTTCCAATTTTATCGGATGTCCCCGAAGGGACGAATGTTAGTCGAGTTTCAGAGCTATATAAACAAGTCATCAGTTCCTATGCTGGTCGATGTGGGTTAAACTACTTTTGAATGTATCTCATTCACAGTTTCTATTCTTTTTTCTTTCTTACTTTCTGTAAATCCTGAGGGCTTTTATTTCATTATTGTTTTGACACTCAAATCAAATCAAAAGTGTCAATCTTAGCTTAGTATTCATTGTATTTATAACATAGATGATGGTTGAGTTTTCATCGATTAAGTGTGTCTAATGTGGATATCATATATGTAGGCAAACTAGCACTTAATGCAACTGGACCTAAGTATGCCCCGATCTGTTCATTTTTTATACGAACCATGCCCAATCTGTTATGGTCCAAATGGAATTAGCACTTATTCCCAGCCCATTTTTTGCAATCAGTGTAAAACTTATGCACTATGCTTTAGTTTCAAACACCAAAAAAGTGGTCATAAGTGAGCAAGTGGCCTTTGCTTTTACAACCTGAATCTGCAAGTGCCCGAAAACAGCTCTAGTATGCAATTTGTGCCTTTGTGGTTTGCTCAACAAAATAACCCCAGCCAATACTGGGAAGCCAAGTAATGCCGATACCAAAGCCAAATTATCAGTTAGGTATGTTGCATGCATGAAAAAAACAAATAATAAACCCTTCAGCAGTGAGGGAACCTGAAGGATCTGGCAAGTCTTTGGTCCTCAAGCAAACTGCCAAAGGTTGGAATAGTTTTGACGGTTAATTTTAGATCCCACATCGATGGAAATTGAAAAAGATTAAGTGTTTAGAAAGACCTTGGGGTTGCAAGGTTGATGTCTTTGTAAGAAGGAGAGACGGTTGGCATCTCCTCTGACAGAGACGTGAACAGCTTTCGAGCTTACATGTTACACATCTGGTTAAGGCTTCCCACTTTGGTGGATCTTATAACCCAATTTTTTTTTTTTTTACTTCACTATAGGTTTTATCTGTTACATTTCTGACCCATTTTTATATTTTTTTCGTGAGGAATAACCAGCAAACTGCCCAATGGCCCCATATTTTGAGCCCTGTAAAAATGTTGTGAAACCAAATAAAAAGATAAAAAAAAAATCATTCTTTATCACTCTGTGGGATTGATTCATTAGATAGTTGAAAAGTTTCAAACACTTACAAATTGATTATCTCGTTAAAATGGTCTAACTGCCTGACTATAAAGAAACTATGATTGCAATAATGTTTTCTCTATAACAAACAAGCTTGTCATATGCACATTGCACATGAATGTATAGCAACTTGAACGGAAAGTTAAAGGTGGCTATTAACGAAGTCCGTGGAGGTCTTGAATTAATGAACATTACAGAACATATCATCAAGTATACCGGCTTTCAAAATAACGTTCTTTTTTTATGTTCGTTACATATATAAAAGATGCTCAAATCGTTCATTCAAAACTGGTTATTCCATTATGAGTTGATGAGATTCACATGGCAGAAAGAGAAGTGGACAAATAACAAAACTCACAGGCTCATAGCTCAGTCAACCCAACTCTAAGTGAAGTTAAATACTATGTATCTTCGATTACTACTCATCTCCAGCAGTATGCAAAAAGTTTAAGGTACTATATAGAAATTACCTGTCCTATGTTGAAAATCACAAAGAGCCGACTTACAAATATGCTAAGGAAGTGATGACGAAACAAGTACAGGGCAAAATAAGGGTTATGTAATGAAGCAAACGCATGAAGGAAAAAATGATAAACATGTACGGGTTGTTAAAGAAAATGGTCAAGAAAAAAAATGACCATGTCTCATATTTGCGCAGACCGGAAACAAGTGAACTAGCGACAAAGAAAAAAATTTGGACCATTTCTCGATTTGTGCGTGTCATCCTTGCGCAGGGGCCATGCTAATCTTCTCTGTATCGTTCCAATTTTATCGGATGTCCCCGAAGGGACAATGTTAGCCGAGTTTCAGAACTATATAAATAAGTGATAAGCTCTTCTTCTGTTAGATGTGGGATAAACTACTTTTTGACTTCTGAGTGTATCTCATTCATGAAACTAATTCACACTTCTAAATTTTTAATTCCTTTCTCTAATCTATAATCAAAATTCTTTTTGAGTGTTACAATTCAATATTCTATCATAGTTTAATAGCCAAAATTTCTATTGTATGCAGTTAACTCTAAATAAAATTATCTATAAACTTATTTGTTAATTTTTTTTTATTATTATTTTTTTTTTTAAATCTAATTGTGTGTCTTTATTCATAATATATCAAGTATTACCAAAAAAATTTAGTGTATGTACTTAAACCGCACACACTAAGACAAAATACCAAATCAACCGCATACAATAAAAGAAATTTATGTTGACTACATATGATAGTAATTTTAGTAATGTAAGATAAGTTATGACAGAGACTACCCTTTTGCCAATGACTAACAAATATTTTGAATAACAACGAAACAAATTAAGAGAGCATAAGGAACAAAAGTCACAAAATTATTGTCGCCAATATGTCGATACGATATCCCAAATAGAGATAAAAATGCTCTAGTTTTTTTATCGAAGTTTTGCTGATAGAGATATAAGTATTGTCCTTTTTGAACAACAAAACAAAATCCTTAATAAGTGTTTTTTTGGAATGCAATATGGTCTGGATATAAAAATCTGTGAAAAAGTCACATATGATTACAAAAAGAATGTTACACATCAAAATAAGGACAACTAGGTTCAATTTTGATGACCACAAATTTTTTAAAGGATGCAAACGATTTATATTTTTACATAAATAGACAAAAACACTTTTTTAAGATGAAATCCTTGTGCACATTAATAATTCAGACGTAGAAGTCACCTCCTTTAGCTTACGTACGTCAATGAACAACGATATAAGTAAACGAGTAAAAAGAAGGAGGATCTCTGTTAATGTTATATGGAAATCGTGAAGAGGTCTAATTGGTATACCTATGGGTATTTTCGAACTCTATCATGATCATTCTAAGATGTTCACCCAACGATGTTTGAACCATGTTCTCTTCTAAAACTTTACAAACTTCTTACAACCAGAATCACATTAGAGACAGGACGGAACCAGGACCAAATATGACCGGGTGCACAAATTTTTTGGAACCATAATATAGAAACACATTTCGATATTTAAGATGCATTTTGGTTTAATTGATGTTTTTTTTTTAAACTAAATCTACATCGAAAAAATTCATAGGGGTCCCGGGCACCCGCGGGAATCCCTGGTTCTGTCCCTGCTTAGAGATGGTTTAGCAAAAATACAGGTCTTTAGCAACAATACCGCTATATAGCTTCCTTGATATCAAATAACTCTATAAATTTTATATTTATAAAGCAAAATAATATAATTTTTCATCAAGTGGTCTCATGGAATCAAATTTACAATAACTACCTCTTGTTCTGAATAAAAAAAATAGCAATAGGCTTTACTTCTAATTTTGTTACAAACGTTAAACGTTACCGTCCTAAAATTCCCATAAATGCAAAAGTTGGTACTTGGTACTATATAAAAGCATCTGTGACAGCAAGAATTAATACTGGCTTTTATGGATCACAATAAAGAAACATCCACTATTTATTTAGAATACAACAATGAATAAATTAGTTACTGTACTATCTTATATAAATTACAAAATTTGAATATAGAGTAAATTGCAAACAACGTCCATGTGGTTTGTCCAAATATCAAGCGCAATCCATAAACTTTCGAAGTTTATGCATTGTCCATAGGTATTTTAGTCATTTTATCCATTGTACACGAGTATTTTAGTCATTTCACTTTGGCATCAAACGATATTCAAACCAAAAGTTTACCACAGAGACTGCGCCTACGATTTGGACAAACAAGACAAAGCACGGGGACGGTCTTCACAATTTTATCTTAGATTATATGTGCAAACTCAATACAAAACCGTCAAGGAAGACCCCCACCAACTTGATTATACATGCAACTTAATACACCAACACATGTAAGATTTTAGCATGATGCATATTGCCTATGATTTGTGAGTTCCAATTGGCTTCTAACTTTAAAGTTGCAGTATTTAAAGAACACATATACTGCAGCCATGTGTCTCGTCCTTTTATTTCCAAGATCAGTTTGAATGCAACCAAAGTGTCATAAATATCAGGTTACAGAGTCTGAGTGACAGCAGAAATATTTGCTATACATATTATATATATAATTAAAAAATAATAATAATGGACAAACTTAACATCACAGTTCATACAACACACTTAACATATATATGTTACTATGTAACAGCTTAATTATGCAGCACATGGGACCCCAAATAATCTAAATCACCAACGTCCACTACCTTGTCTGAGGAGAACTTTGACTCTCCCCTGAGGAACCCGAGTGTGCCTGAGAAAACATCATACCGACTGAACTACTTGAATGAGGGTCCATTTTGGACCTTTCTGAGAATGAAACTGAAGGAGCCATGGTCATATACGGAGCAATTGGTATGTCAGATGATGGACCGTAGTTAACTGCACCTTGAACTGGGTGGTCAAATTTGCAGGTGCGCCCAAACTTGCAGTGTCCATTTTGCATGTAAAAATTGCAAGGCTCCACACCCTGGTCCAATGAGATAAAACAATTATTGCGTGAGTTTTATGGGTTTAAATGTCACTAAGTTAGCAACAAATATATACTCACAGGTATATCTATTGGCACACAATATCCATCTAATTGCATGCAGCTTGCAATACTAATACTTAATATCTAAAATACCGACTACTAATCAATCATCTAAAAACCAACTGGGCTAGCTCAGTTGGCCACCAAAGGTGATCTTGGGGAGGTTGTTACCACATGCGAGAGGTCTCAAGTTCGAGTCTCTCCGTGGGGGTTTTCCTTCAAGGTGGAATCTATGGGGTTCTGCCCCATAGATGCGTCGATTCGAGGCTGGCAGAGACTACCTTCTGGGTATGTAATGTGGAATCGAATCACTAATTATTATTCGAGGTTGGCAGGGACTACCTTCTCGGTAAGTACTGTAGAATCGAATAACTAACTTAGTATTGTACTAACTCGCCGTTAAAAAAAAAAAAAAACACAAAAAAAAAAAATCAATCATCTAAAATAGTTAGTTGTAGTATTTGTCATATATCCATAATACCAATTATATCCCTTAATAAAGACAAATATAACAATCTTTTCTAGTAGAGACAAGGGATGAATCATGAAAGGGATTTAAACCAACAAGACCTACGAGATGGGCCAAGACAACCAACCTATATGCTTGGTGCTAAAAGAAAGAAATTTAGTGCTTAAATTTTCGGCATTAAAAGGGATATGTTACAATTTTCATGGGACGTCCATAATTGAAAATGTGCCAATTATCAGGAAAGAAATAATACTTGATTCTTTTTTTCTTCTAGTAAAGAATAAAGGCGTTTCCATTATGAGTCCTCTATCTAAAGTCTGAAAGCACTTTCTACCAAGTACCATGCCTTTTCTTTACATCATAAGCTCAATAGGCGTGGAATAAACATGTTTAGTTGGCAGGCATGTGGGATATCATGAAAATCATGTTCATCTAACTCTAAGTGAATAACACCACTATGGGCTATCAGCTTCAATGACACTGAGAAACATCAAACACTATTAACCAGCAGAGAGAAAGATTCTTTTAAAGTTTCAACTATAAACTTATGATCTCTTAAAAACATTTCAGAGCATTCTAAGACCCAGTGCTTAATTTAATGACCTTGCAACATTCAGCAAGTTTATACCGACACAAAAATAAATCTAGTCCAGCACAAGCCCACAATGTTAACTCTTATCTATATGGTAACTTCACCTCACCATACCACCATTCTGTATCTATCAATTTTGAATGCCTAAGAAATCTACCAAGTTATAGATTTGACTAAAGGTAGGTCAATATCGTCCATAATTGTGTTATCTTTCAACTAATAAGATTCTAAACTCAATCATCAGTCCTTTGCAGGATTATACAGGTCTGTATATTCATCTCACATAAATTCAGGTCACTACCCTGATGATAACAATCAAATGTCAAGGCCGGTAAGAAATTTAAGTCAACTTGTGAAGACTTTCAGCTCTCTGATCTCAGTCATATTGTTCATAACATTTAAGTTGAAGCAAAACCAGTTCAGTAGTAGACATGATAACACATCATGAATAAACATTTAAGTTAATCAACTAAGTGAAATCATTATAATAGGCCACGGTACACATGAATGCATCATATTAACAAGGAAACAATTAATTGATTAAAGAGGCTAACCGGGCGGAGAGGAAGACCCATAGGGCTGAGCATACAGTTATCCTGTTGTATTACCCAATCTGGTGGATGATGAAACTTACAAGATGCCCCGAACTTACAATCCCCTGTTTTCATGTAATATTGACATTCTGGTTGACCAGGTCTCTCTGGAAATACTCTCTCAGTTTGACTAGTACCCATAGGGCCAGGAGAGGGTGTCAAAGGACGATATTGTGCTGCAAAAGCGGGTGCTGAAGTATTCACTCCATACACAGAAGCTGCTGCCATGGAAGGTTGAGCACCCGGAGACAAGGCCGGGCTTACACGTCCCTGCATCTCAGAAACTATTGACACTTTAAGAACTACACATACAATGAACAATAAGTATAAAACGATTGTATTCTTTTTACCGAGTAAGGACTCCAATTTGGCATAGGAACCATGCCAGGGGAAAGTAATATGGGACCATAAGCACCTGGTGCGTATGAACCAGGTACTAACGGGGGCCTTGCAACCCTATAGCCGGCCGATGGACCAGCATATTGTTCAGGCGAAGGAGCTGAAGGAGACTGCACCGTTGAATAAAATGGACGTGCAGATGCTGGCACGGATTCGCCAGTCGGTGGAGGATGATGGAATTTACAAGTTATACCAAATTTGCACTGCCCCGTTTTCAAATAGTAGGAGCATTCTTTTTCATCCTGTTTTATACATAAAAGTTGGCAGCTTAGACATTGATGCACAAGAACAAACACATAGTTGTATGAGAAAAGGTGAAGCAAAAAATAGTTACTGGTCGTAATGGATATCCATAAGTATTTAGTGGCACGTTACTCAACGATCCACCCGCATGTCTTGGATGATTAAACTTGCAGGATGCACCAAACTTACAGGTTCCGGTTCTTAAATAATACTGCACATTCACAAATAAACAAACACAATGCTCCATCATTCAAAAAGTCCACAAAATATATATATTTAATGAATGTAACTTGACTAAAAGACATGCTTGTTAGGAACGAACTTGCAGAAATTACATCAAACAGTATACCTGACAAGGAGGCTCTCCTGGTCGCTCGGGGTAACCTCCCACTCCAGGGGTTCTTGCAGCTCCTCCAGCCTAACAAGCATCACAGCTCAAAGTTAGAACAACCTCAAAATCAGTAATGTCGCCATATCATAACAGATAGTTATTACCGTTTACGAAACTAGATTCATAGTAAATTCAGGATCCTAAAGTAGATTCATAAGAAATGCAAAGGGCCGTAAATGCCAATTACTCGAATTTACTCTGTTTCTCATTTCCCTACTCTCTTACCACTAGCGAGGGGGTGTTGTGTGTCTTATCGTCATTTTTTCTAGTGTAAGCATCAATTAACATACATAGATTACGGAAATCCATACTTCATGTTTTGTGCATATATATATTTCCATTACAAAATACTTTCATTTGTTTCATTTTGTTAACAACTAATGAAGTTTAAGCATTACAAAACCATAGTCAATATAATGTCTTCAATGTATTTAAATACCTTCCACTAATCTCATGAGGGGTAGATTAGTAATTTATCACTTATGTACAAAGTAACAAGTGATTCAACATTACTAATCTTACATAAGGCCTAACATTGGACTATGGCCCAGGCTTTTTTGGGCCTGGGCTTTTTTAAACAGTAAAAGCCGGCTTTTTCAGCCCGGGCTTTGTGCCTCTTTACTAACAAGTAACAACACACAATAATAAGCTCAAAATACGAAGCGCAATCGATAAACGGATTACCGAGGTAGTACGATCAGGAGGATGATTATATCTGCACTTACTACCATATCCACAAGTACCAGTTCTCATATAATAAGCACAATCCGGCATTCCAGGTCTCTCGGGATAAAACTCACCTCCTCCTCTTCCCCCTAACAACCCTAACCGTCTCATCGATTCTACACACATTCAAACAAACATTCATCCACACATCATTTAAAACCCCAAAAACTAAAAAATCATCAACACCTTCAATTCGCAATTTCACACATAAATAAACATAAAAATTCATCAGTACATTACTTAAAACCCTAAAAACATTAAACAATCAAAATTAACAAAAATAAACAATTAAACACAAACAATTAACATCTCAACGCATTGCCTTCAGTTACTCATATTCACACACAGTTAACCAAGGCCTTTGGCCTAGTGGTATGTGAGTCTACCTACCAACCAAGATAATGTAGGTTCAAGTCTCGTTGGAGACATTTGTGATATATAATGTGAGATAGGTGGTACAGGTACGTGAAAATATTGCCACAAAAACAAACAATTAAACAAACATAAACACACTTCTTTACAAACCAATACGGAGAAATGATTGTGAGACCTAAATGTATGTCTAACTTTGTCGTCTCTAAACCTGTGCAGCAACACTTGTTGGTTCACCATAGGGACCCACTTCTTTACAAACCAATTCACAAACTACTAAACTAATGTCACGTAGATTTAGGTACAAAATTACGCACACATGTAAGCCTATAAATCATTTCTCATCAAAATATTCAAAACCAAACCACTAAAAACACAAATTCATCAACACATTACTTTAAAATCAACGAACTCGCACATAACCAAACAAAATTTAACATCCGTAAACACGGACGAAACCAGGACCAAATATGACCGGGTGCACAAAATATTTTGCAAGTATAGTACTAGTAACTAATAACAGTAGAAACACATTTCGATGTACCAGGTGCATTTAAGATGTATTCAGGAAAATCGATATTTTTTTCAAAAATTAACACTACATCGAAAAAATCCATGGGTGTCCCGGGCCCGCGGGAACCTCCTGGTTCCGTCCCTGTCCGTAAACTATAATTTGCAAAAACTCCAAAATAACAACTAATCACATTATACTCAATTCACCAATTTCACACAAAACACATCATCCGTACACTATTCAAAACCCTAAAATGCACAGTTAATCAAATTTTATAAAAACCAAACAATAAAAACACATTACTTTCAAATCAACAAATTCACACATAAAAACACTATTCAAAACCCTAAAACTCATAACTAATCAAAATTCAACAAAATTTTTTTATAAAAACACACAATCATCAACACATTACCTTCAATTCCAGTTTCTGCACCAGTAGGTTGTATCCATTCACTTTGCTGCTGATTATGATCACGTCCGTACATCTCCATTATTTACAATTTCTTTTTTTTTATAAAATTTAATCACACATATACGTAAACTCAACACTAGTAGTAACCAAATGCATACACTAATAATTTTTTATATAATTTTTTTTTTATAAAATAGTAATTAATTTGAGTGTGTTTTGATTATTATTGTACTGGTATCAACCTTTTGTTGTTGTGTATTTACATACAAGTGTGAAGTGAACACTTTTTGTTTGGAAAAAGAGAATTCAAGGAGTAACCGACACTGAAGTGTTTTTGGAAATTACGATTTTGCCATTGGTGTGCGGGGGTTTTTGGGAATAAGGTTTTGTGTATGTAATTATTGCCTTGTAGTATTAGTGTGAAAATGGAGTGAGGTTGTGTTGTAGATCGACATATGTTTGTCTTGATATAAAGTTTGTAAATTAAAACCGGTCTAAGAGGGCGAGGTACGCAGCATGATAGAGTTGACTGATGTCTTTTAATGTGAGCTTTATGACTCTATTTAGGGCCGAGCAAAATCGATTGAAAATCGAACCGAACTAAAAAAATTGAAACGAACCGGTCCAACCGAAACTGGATTGACCTTACTTTGTTTGGTTTTCGGTTTTATTGTCGGGTTGCCACGATCGGCGCCACTCAGATAGTGACATGTGACGACCCGACAATAAGGACGAAAGTTATAATTTGGTCCTAACTACAAGGACGGTTTATGTAAATAACTCTAACCGAAAACCTTAATCACCTTTTCAGTGCCAACATAGCAGGGATTAGTAAGTTTAGACCATTACTTAGTAAAAAAAAATTTGATACACAACTCAGTAAAAATTGGCAAGTTTGATATATTTAAAACTCATTATCCCTTATCTTATTTTAAAGAAACAATGCTTTAAATAAATTAAAATAAAAACGAGAGAGTATGTATTTTCAACGTTTTAAGACTAGTGGTAGTAACCGTCTATAGACGTGTGCTCAACCAAATCAACATTTCCCCTTTAATAAACTTGTCCCACATTGACGCGTCATGTACCATATCTGAGCAGAAGTTGAAAATTTAATTCAATTGAGGGATATGATCATACTTAGAAATGGGTTTTGAGGTACGGAGTGTACACCCATTAAGTCCCTGATTACCCTAACTCTAATAGTGGTTGTGAATAATGTTAGCCAAAAATTGATTGAACAATTGTAGTATATAAATTTCCCCAAGGATTACACAGGAAATTATGTAAACCCGAGTCGTTTTCTCAACGAATGAATGAATGGAATTTTGTGAATTCGAGTCGTGATATGTGTCGTGAATAGTGAAATAAGAGAGATTTTTGGATTTTTAAGCTAAAATTTATAAACATAAACTAAAAACAACTAAATAAGCAAGTAAAACAATAATGTAAAAGCACACGTAAGTAAAAACGTAAAAGAAATCTAAAAACGAGCACGCTCGGGCTAATCCCGAGCCTAAAAGGTGAAAACTAAGAAATACTAACCCTAGGTAAGCAAAACTAATTTTCCTAAGTCCTAAATAATAAAATAAAATTAAAAAAAAAAGAATTATATTTTTTTGATTTATATTTAATTTATTATGAATTAAAAACTAAATTTAAAAGAAAAATTAATTAAAAATACTAAATGAAAATGGAAAAATCTGAAAATTTTAAGGAAAGTGCTTAATGATGAGTTAAACCCAGGAAAAATAAAAAGAGGATAACTGCTTAATCGGATAAGCAGTTATTAAGCTAAAAGGGTCGAATAAGCAAAAAAGAAAAATAAAGCTTAAAAGAATTAAAGAAGAAGGGTCTAACAGAAAAGACCCAAGGGTGCTAGTGGTGAGTCTGTGTGTAGTTAAGGTTGAGGTGTGGTTAAGGTCAGGGGTTCGAGTCCCACTCACCCCTGACTTCCCATACTTCCTTTTTTATTTTATTTTTTATTTTTTTTTTTAATTTTTCTTTTTGCAAACTTGAAAAGCAGGGTAAAATAAGCAACTTTTATAAAACAACTTTTTTTTAGAACCAACAAATAAGCCAGAAAAAGGCTTATTAAAGCAGACAGCTTATAAGGAACTAAAAAGGCTAAGGCAATTAGAAACTAAGCTAATAAGCTAACTAAAGCTGAAGCAAAACTAGAATAAGCTAAAATTAACTAAAGACAATATAAATAAGCTAAAGAGATGAGGATAAGCAACAAAAATAAGCAGTTAAGCACTTAAAATCAAATAAGCTTTCTAAGTCTGATGATGCAGGGAAAATCAGTCCAAATGGGGACTTTCAAGCTTAATTTTAAGCACTGAGATAATAAGCAATGACCACATGAACATGAAATAAATGAAGTTTGAACAACAATCAGCTAACAGGACAAATTTCAGTCCTGTTAGAGCTTATTATGAGCTTATAAATAAGCTGAGAAGTGAGCTATTTGGGTCAAATATGTACTGAATTCTCAGTACATATTGGACTTAACATGCTACTTTTGAGCTTCTTTTTAAGCTATAATA
The DNA here is from genome assembly GCA_021014915.2 of Artemisia tridentata subsp. tridentata. Classification (NCBI taxonomy): domain Eukaryota; kingdom Viridiplantae; phylum Streptophyta; class Magnoliopsida; order Asterales; family Asteraceae; genus Artemisia; species Artemisia tridentata. The sequence goes on from CP139508.1 coordinate 391,448,121, forward strand.
AGCCTAGAATTAGGATGAACTTTGTGAATAATCACCACTAGGGCAATTTTAGTGCCAAATTTAAAATTTTTTACAACATTTAGGAGTGAAACTTTGGTCTTAATGAGCGTCTCATGGATAGGAGTTATATGACTAGCACAAAAACCGTACCACTAAAAAAAAAATTTCACCCTCAAATATGTGAGGTTCGCCCCTAGAATTGGTAGGAAAAGCATTTATGCTATGATGTGTGTACCGGTAGCACTTAGATTCTAGAACTTGCGTTAGGACCATTCCGAGGCCACAAGTGAGACTACATTCGTGTAGTTAGATTTACTACATGATAAGAGGCATTAGGATTAACCCATTGTTTTACACCTGTGTTTTTGTTATAATTACTTTGGCTACATTGGTCAAGTAATTCTCCCACACCCTTTGCGTTGTACTCATTTTTAGTACACGATACCCCTAGTACACCCCTCAGAGCCTATCTTTTCGTTTCGACCTTTAAGCATTTTACTTAAAGGAAGAATTTGTTTACACCCCACTTAAATGTACACCCAAATCGCCTTAGCCTACCTTGTATGCACTCATTTTTAGTGCATTATTGTGACAACATTTTTTTAAACCCCAAGTTAATTATCTAATTGATTACATGGTTGCTAAGTCGAGTCATATCCTTGTACATATTATTTTGGGACGATTGGGACTTATGGGTAAAGTACTAGTGTAATGGAGTAATGGGGAAGAACATCATTTATTACCCCCATATGTGCTAAATATTTTTTAAAAAAAGTACTCCAAGTGTTTCGATTATCTTAATTCGAGTCATTAGAATAGTTATTTGTAAAGTTATGTAAAAGTTCAAGTGTAAGGGGAATGCAACGCCCCTATGATGTATTATTTTTGGATGGTAGGGCAAGAGTGTATGAAAAAAAAAAAAAAAAAAAAAAAAAAAAAAAAAAAAAAAAAAAAAATCAAGAAAAAATACAAAAAAAATGAGAAAAAGAAAAGTAGAAAAAACATACGGACTACCATCCCGTTTCATTTTATGTTTGTTTTATGTTTTTGTTATTTTATTTTTAGCTTAAGTCGAGTCTAGTCTTGGCTTAGCAACGCCATATTGTACATGTAATTAATCAAGATCTTTAACTCGCCACCAGTAAAATATCCCTTATCCAACAAAACCGTGTTTATCATATCCCTACACCTCACGTTATAACCCATTTAAAAGCCCTCTTTGATAGTTTATCTTAGGTGCTTACGCCTAGTGGAGAAGGTTTTCGATCCTTTCCCAAGCCTATGGTAATCTATTTGCTATGACAGGTAGTGAGAGATATTATCCGTTTTCATTTATGAGATTTATTTTGATAACACCTGAGAGATGTGAGTATCTAAACACTACTTGTGAGGTGCTAGTTTGTAATCTCCGTGCTTATTATGATTAAAGTGGAACGATTATTTGTTGTAATTACTTTTATATTAGCATTAAATGACCCCTAACTTGTATTTTGATTAGAATAAAAGCGCATTTGCTTGAGGACAAGCAAATCTCAAGTGTAAGGGTATTTGATGAAGCGAAAAGTGTACCGCTTTTAGGGGGTCATTTAAGCCCTAAATCGTATTTATTTGATCAAATATTGCCCTAAATCGTTCCTTTTGTCATTTTAGGTACTTTGGAGAAGAAATCTGGAAAAGGAAGCATTTTGGACGTTTTTGGAGCATAAAAGTGAAGAAAACGACAAAGTCTCAAAATCGGCTGGAAAAGTACCTTTGACGGCGTCAAGTATTGCTCTTGACGGCGTCATGGCTTGGCAAAAGAGGTGGATATGAAAAATACACATGATAAGCCAGAGAATTTTGCAATGAAAAGTCTGACGGCGTCACCCTTTGAAGTGATCAAGGCCATCACGGTTTAAGTTAAAGAGGGACGGCGTCAAGCCTTGATAAGCCAGAGCGGATTTTGGAGCACTAAAGAGGGACGGCGTCAGGAAGGCCATCCGGGAACCCTAGACACGGCGAGGTGACGGCGTCAAGATCTACAACGTGACGCCGTCAGCCCTTAAACTCTATATATAGTTTTGCAATTTTTTGTCATTAGTGTGCAACTTTGTGAGGAGAAACCCTAAGACGAATTTCTGCCATTTTTAAGGGTTTTCATACCCTTGGATCTCCCATGTTTAATTGAAGATAAGTAATCGTTTAATCAATCAATATGTCTATGTGTTGTTTGATTATATCTTGTTCTTGTCTTTTGATTAACATGCTAGGCTAGATTTATCTTGTGTTTGCTTAGATCTAATGAAACCTAATTATTGATTATCGGTTATTAGTGTGTTATTGATTGTATTGGATGATTGTTTATCGATGTTAGGCTTAAGAAAACTGGCTAACTTCCTATACGGTAACTTGCTTGAACGTCTTAAGAAACATGAACCAATGCGTACTAGGTTTTTATGGTTGTATTTAATGCATGAGCGAATTCTGGTGATCCCATGTTAGGAGCTTCTTAGCCGGCTCGACATAGGAGTGAAGTAGGAGCTTGTAGAGTTGGGGAAGTACGTACGCCACCCCACGATTGGTATTAAGGAATACACCCGTCATCCACGCAATTAATACACACTAATCAACCGGTAAAAGATAGTTAGGGAGTAAGGAAATCTAAGTAAATACATTTCTCTCCACATAAGTTTCACAGCTCTTTTCATTTTCAGTTATTTTATTTTATTTGCATTTGTAGTTATTTGGGTTAGTTGACTAGCAACTAATTCCGCCCACTCCTTAAAACCCGAGATTTTACTTGCTTTTATAAAAAATTATAAAAATACAAAAAGAATCTTCTCTCACCCTTAGACCTATTAGAGTAGTTTTTCAATCCTAACGACACTATTCCCTGTGGAGAACGATCAATCCCCCGTACTTACCACTACACTATACTACATCGGTCAGGTACACTGCCTGGTGGGGTTGTAAGCCTCTTAAGATCCCTCGAGAGGTAAAACCTGTTGTAAGGTTGCAAAACCACGCATCAATGATGTTGCGTGGTGGGTTGACTCTGGAGCAACTGTTCAAGTGTGCAAAGATAGACGTTGGTTCAAGACTTACGAGTCACTGAATGATGGTTCTATTCTTCACATGGGAAATGAGTCAACAGCCCTGGTGCATGGTCGTGGTTGTGTAGATCTTAGTTTTATTTCTGGAAAGATTGTAACTTTGTTTAATGTTATTCATGTTCCTGATATAAGGAAGAACTTGGTTTCAAGTAGTGTTTTGAATAATCATGGATATAAACAAGTTATTGAATATGATAAATTTGTATTATCTAAACATGGTGTGTTTATTGGTTTTGGCTATTTGTGTAATCAAATATTCAGGCTTAATATTGTCACTGATATTGTTAATTCAGCCTTTATGTCAACCTCTAAACTGAACGACTCTACCCTGTGGCATGCTAGACTTGGCCATGTACATTTTAAAAGGATGCAAGATATGTCTAAGGATGGGTTAATCCCAACATTTGACATGGACACTAAAAAGTGTAAAACTTGCATGATGACCAAAATAACTAAGAAACCTTTTTAGGGTGTAAAACGTGAGACTGAGCTCTTGGAGCTGATACACAGTGACCTGTGTGATTTGCATGCCACTCCCTCATTGGGAAACAAAAAGTACTTTGTGACATTTATTGATGATGCTTCTAGGTTTTGTTACGTCTATTTGTACATACTAAGGATGAAGCATTAGATAAATTCAAAGCATTTAAAACTAAAGTTGAGTTGCGACTTGGGTCCCTGATCAAAAGATTAAGGACTGATAGGGGAGGTGAGTACATGGATACCTTGTATTTTCAGTCTGTTGGTATAATCCATGAAACGACTGCTCCCTATACTCCTCAGCAAAATGGTATCTCTGAAAGTAAAAATAGGGTACTGAAGGAGATGGTTAATTCCATGTTGTCCTATTCAGGACTGAGTCAAGGGTTCTAGGGTGAAACTATGTTAACAGCTTGTTATTTATTGAATAGGGTTCCCAATAAAAGGAACAAGGTTACCCCTTATGAACTCTGGACTAAAAGAAAACCCAACCTGAACTTTCTCAGGGTTTGGGGTTGTAGGGCTGTTGTAAGACTCCCTGATCTAAAGCAGAAAACTTTGGGTGAAAGAGGCATTGAATGCATCTTTGTTGGATATGCTGAGCATTCCAAGGCATATAGGTTCTATGTTATTGAACCTAATGTGTTTGTATCAATTAACTCAATAATTGAATCAAGGGATGCAATCTTTGATGAGAACAGGTTCTCATCAGTCCCTAGACCAAGTCAAAGGATTCCAAATGGAACTAATGACATTGGTGTTTCAGAGGTCTCTGATGAGGTTTCTAATGAGGTTGTAGTACAGCAACCTGAACCTGAGCTCAGAAAGAGCAAAAGGATCAGGACTCCAAAGTCATTTGGACCTGATTTTCAATTATATCTAATTGAAGGTACAAGGGATGAGGTCTCTGACCAACACTCCTATTGCTTTAATGTTGAGGATGATCCCAAAACATTTGATGAAGCAATAAAGTCCTAGGATATTGCTTTCTGGAAAGAAGCAATAAATGATGAGATGGACTCCATCATGGGCAACAACACTTGGGTGTTGGCTGATCTACCACCTGGTTGCAAACCTTTGGGTTGCAAATGGATTTTCAAAAAGAAAATAAAGGTAGATGAAACTATTGAAAAGTTCAAGGCTAGACTAGTCATTCAGGGTTTTAAACAAAAGTCAGGGATTGACTACTTTGATACTTATGCCCCTGTGGCTCGTATCAGTACCATAAGATTGCTGATTACTTTGGCATCAATTTACAATCTGATTATTCATCAGATGGATGTGAAGACAGCTTTCTTGAATGGTGAATTGGATGAGGAGGTTTATATGAACCAACATCAGGGCTTCATCTTGCCTGGCAATGAAAACAATGTGTGTAAACTGATTAAGTCCTTATATGGACTGAAGCAGGCACCTAAGCAATGGCATCAAAAATTTGATGAAGTGGTTTTGTCTAGTGGTTATTTACTTAACCAGTCTGACAAATGTCTGCATAGCAAATTTGATGAATCTGGTAAAGGAGTCATCATTTGTCAATATGTTGATGACATGCTGATCTTTGGCACTGACCAAAATCAGGTTGACCTGACAAATGAATTTTTGTCATCAAGGTTCTCCATGAAAGACATGGGGGAGGCTGATGTTATCCTTGGTATAAGGATCAAACATGAAAGTAATGGTATATCAATTTCTCAGTCTCATTATATTGAGAAGGTACTAAAGAAATTTAATTACTTTGATTGTACTCCAGTGAGTACTCCTATGGATACAACTGAGAAGCTGATGCCTAATACTGGCAAAGTTGTATCTCAACTTGAGTATTCTAGGGTGATTAGCTACCTGATGTATGCCATGACTTATACTAGGCCTGATATTGCATTTGCAGTGGGTAAACTGAGCAGGTATACTAGTAATCCTAGTGCTCATCAGTGGCAAGCAGTTCAAAGGGTACTGAAGTATCTAAATAAGACTATGGTTTATAGTCTCTCATATACTTGTTATCCTTCAGTATTAGAAGGATACACTGATGCAAGTTGGATCAGTAACACTGAAGACAATTCGTCTACCAGTGGCTGGGTATTCCTACTTGGTAGAGGTGCAATTTCTTGGGCATCCAAGAAGCAAACTTGCATCACCAGTTCAACAATGGAATCTGAATTTATGGCTTTAGCAGCTACGGCCTATAGGAACCAGGCTACCTACCGCTTTTAACCCAATTTGCATAGGCTCATGCACATGGTTGAAAATCTTGCTTCTTGAGATTCCATTGTGGCCTAAACCTATAGCACCTATTTCTATCCGTTGTGATAGTGCTGCTACATTGGCAAAGGCTTATATCCAGATGTACAATGGGAAGTCTAGACACTTAGGTGTCAGGCATAGCATGATTCGTGAGCTTATCATGAATGGGGTGGTATCTATAGAGTTTGTTAGATCTCAACAAAATTTAGCTGATCACTTGACGAAGGGATTGGCTAGAGACTTGGTTATAAAGTCTACTAAAGGGATGGGTTTAAGGTCCAACTTAGTCACTGAATGCTAAGACACCCAACTCCCTCATGAGGAAACTTGGGAGCTGAGTTCAATGTGGAAAGCTGAACATTCAGTGGACTGGAGCACATGTTTTACAATCAACCCAAGGTTGTGCTCGAAACCTGCTGGAAAGGAGGATGAAGTCTTTACTTCTTAATGGTTAATTTCTTTGAAAAAGTGCTAAGCAAGAGCATGAATAAAGAGGAACCACCTATGTGAATGTTGAAGTTTTGCCGCTTCAGGGAGCTTTGGACTTTTGGCTCTTACAACATTTGTGAATTGGATATGAACACATGACTTATTTAGTGTCATGAGCGTTTAAGTGTTTGAAAACTTGTGTGTATTTTATCTTCAGGTATTCAGATGGGTTGAAGGGTTCAATTCTTAGAACACCCTGATTCTCAAGTATTTGAATGTGTAATGTACTAAGATGGGAATTCAATCTTCAAGATATTTTCATTTATACACATGTTTTGTTTTATGTTTATCTTCATGCAAAAGGAATTGTAATAAATTGGGGAGGATTGTTGGAAATTTAGTTCAATTGAGGGATATGATCATACTTGGAAATGGGTTTGGAGGTACGGAGTGTACACCCATTAAGTCCCTGATTACCTTGACTCTAATAGTGGTCGGGAGTAACTCATCAGAAGGTTCAATCCTTCAGAGAGTTACTACTGCTAGTACTAAGTTAGTACTGTTGGAGAAGAGTTACTACTACTAGTACTAAGTTAGTACTGCTGGAGCAAGTTACTACTGTTGGCATAAGTTAGTACTGCTGGAATGAGTATGTAACTACTCTGACCTATTCAAGTGGCAGTTAAAACTGCATTTATGACCACGTTTAATTGGTCATGTAACCACTATTGGCTATAATGGGGATAATTATGAGGCGATTAATGGGCCGATTAATCCTCATAATTCCATTTGACTAGCTATGAGTATTTTCCTATAAATTGGAAATCAATCATGCATGAGAATATAGAACAGAAAACATAAGGGTTATTGATTTGTGCCTAATTCAATAACGAACATTTGGTCTTATCCCAAGTAGATATTCGTGATACCCAGGCAATAGGGTCGAATAGTTAACTTTGGAAAGTGATAACACGATTCCAAGTGATATCCGGTAACCATTTATTGGTACGTAGTTAGGTCATTAATTATATTCACCCTGTTCTGGGCTCACCACATCCAACAGAAGTCAGTCGTTCACACGATCGATTTTTTCTTTTTAGTGTGTGAGTGTATTGTGAGATAATATTTATATTTAAGTGGTGTATGTTTTGGTGATAATGTTAGTTGTTTTATTATACTATATTGGTGGTGTGAAAAACTAAAATGACAAGCGGCCATGTTCAATATAAGAAGTCATGTAATCCTCGCTAAGACATGCGTCTCACTAAAAAAGTAAAAAAAAATAATGTTTTCATTACAATCAAGAGCAAACATTATTTTTTTATTTATGCAATTCTTTTATCTTGTCTTTTGGTGATGTCGATTTTATGTTTTGTCTCATTGATAAACTTGTTCATGTGTGTCCAAGCCTATGTTTTATGAATATTTCGAGAATAATAAAATAACTCAATTCTTCTTGGGAAATACGGAGTAATAAGCATGCTAAACACTTGGACGCTTTGGCATTCACGAGCTTTAAATTTAAATGATCCTAAATAAACTACTAATACACATTTTGTTTAGTCTAATGCCCAAACGACCACTTGTCTTTCTTACTTTTCAACTAGCATGTCGCTTTGTGATAAACACTAGCTTTCGAGGTAGCAAATTAATCATTCATAAAATACAGTAAGCAATCAACCTTTAAATTCGGTGAGCAAGTTTCTTGCATTGCATCTCGCATTTTTTATTTTCTCAAACACTTTTAGTTTCGTTTCATCTTCTTTCCAACTTAAGATCAATAATGCATACAGATTTGGCGAAACATAATATTGGTAGCCTAACAATACCGATGTGGTGTTAGATTGACCTCAAATAAATGATTTTGGATTCAATATCAATTGCGACAGCCGACATGTATAGAGGTATTTGTTGTGCTATATATAGTGTGAGATTGATATTTTGACTTCACTTATGTTCTCGTGTACGTTTGCATGAAGTTAACTTTTTCATACGAGTTACCAAATATTTGTGGACTTATCAACTTTTATTTTCAGTCTCTCACGACTCGTACGTAAATCATGAGTCACGGACTCATAGTTGACATAATAAACATCGACATGTGATATTTAGGTTTTTAGCATCCATTTATTATCTATACATAGTCTCTTCATTTCTATTCTATATTTGCTTGATGGCCTAAAATGTGATGTCATACCTAGCGAACACACTACCAACCGACGTGCCTCTAAGGACCACCTACTCATAGAATGACATTTTTTATTATGAGAGTTTTAATAGCATATGTTGCATTAATGGACTAAAAACATATACTAATTGCCTTACCGCTTGGCTACGCCCCATTTCTATTTTTATTGGATACTTATACTATTAAAGAATAATATTGGTATTAAGTGTTCGTCAATTCCAGTCCAACTATAGAAAATCTTTATTCTTTATAGAATCCATTATAGATTCGTGCTAGGATTTTGGCATGTGTATCTCTAGAATTAATTCAATGGAATTTATTGATCATTACATATAATTCAATTAAGATATTGTATGAAAGTATGATTTCTTCTATTCTCCTTTGAGAATCGGAGGATTTTTGATTGAGCGGAAAAAGAAGGATTTTTTGTCTACCTTACTTTACTTCATTTTTCCTTATATCAATAACTCAATCAAAATGCAATTATCTCGACGAAAAAAATGTTTGTTAGATAGATATAGGATCTATGGGGCAATTACTTAAAAGTACATTTTGTGCTACAGCCCTTCCTATCTCATAGAAAAGGATCCCATGATCCTGGACCGATCTTACCTGGGATCGCAAATCCCAAATTTGTTTATGAAGAGCGGATCTAATTGTATTAGTATCTATAATTGATTTCTTCTGTGTAATACTAATCGATAGGGCATCATTGGTAAGTGCTTCAAGATCTCGTGCATTGGAACCCATGGTTATGGACCCGAATCCATTAGTATGGAACATTTTATTTTCCAAGTGAAATCCCCTAGTATATGAAAGAGTGAAAAAGTGCTTTCGTTGTTGTGGAATAAGAAGCCTTCGTATCTTAATGCACGTATTTAATTTATTCGGAGCTATTAGAGCGGGATCCACTTTTTGGGGAATATGAGTCGAAGCAATAACAAGAATATTTCTAGTTTCATTGGTTTAGTAGGGTTAACAACTATGAAACCTTTTTGTTAACTTTCTTTCAAAGACAATGTTTTTGCTAATATGGATATGGAATTTACGACATACCATCATTAAAACAATATAGTTCACTTCTCACAATTATTAAGGTATATTTTTACTTTTACAGTGTGTGGAATTGAAAAGTTCACACTTAATTTTTGTGTGAACCAATTTGGTCTAGCAAATAATTTTACACTTTTAAATATAACGATTTATAAAAATCTTCACACTTAGAAGTGTGAAGATTTTGAAACAATTCTCCGCATTTTTAAGTGTGCTGATTTTAAAATAATTTCTCACATTTTTAATTGTGAGCTTTTAATTATTCATACTTTTAAGTGCGAGGATTTTGAAACACTACTTCACACTTCTAAGCATGAGATTTCATAATTCTTCACATTTTGTAGTGTGAAGATTTTGTGAAAATTCTTTCAAATATACATAACAAATCTATAAAATATAAACTATCCAAAGTGAATCAGAATACATGTTTAACAAATTAAACTTATTGTACTAATCAGATATCGTTTAGTGGTGAAACACATATCAACACCTGATTTGATTCGTAAAACATTATAAAGCGATTCAATATATCATCATGCAACATATACAAGCATATAGTTCCAACAAATTTTGTTGGGTTATGGCACATCACAAACTTGTAATGCCACTAATTTACGTAACTAAAACCTAATTAACATAATAGATCTTTAAACAACCTCAAATTAAATTATGAATGAGCCCTTACTTTAGTTTGGTGGGATGGGTGAAGTACTAACTTCTATTGAGAGCAATAAAGATAATCAAAATCATCTTTGAAGAAACTCATGGTTCTTTTTATATATTCGCATCATCATTGACTCGGGATGGTCCAACTGGTCATGCCACATAATAATATAATTTTGGCACATAAACTTTTTTAGTGATTAGAATAGAGATCTTATGTTGATTATTTTATCACATTCACTTGAGGGAATGGATATCCCTACGTATATCACATTCTCAGGATCGAGGGAATGGAGATCTATACTTGATCATTATATTATCACATTCACGTGAGGGAATGGATATATTCTAAAACTCATTGTTTTCCAGCCTATTAAAGAGACACGAACAAGACCAAAAAGTCTATAGGCTATTGCTACTATGTGAGCAAATTAGAAGCACTATAATGGACAATATCCAATTGAACATTGATTTTATATTATTTGATTCTCATAAGGGAATCATGATAAAAATTATAACAATAACTTGAGGTTATGTTATTTTCATTCTTTTGATAATCAAAATAGAACACGAGGTTCTAAAAAAAATAATTATAATCATAACATGAGGTTATGATACTTTCTGATTCTTTTGATGAGATCATTGTAGAACTTGAGGTTCTATTTTTTTTTCTTTAACATAACATGAGGTTATGTTATTAATTCAATTGATTGGACCATATTAGAACTTGAGGTTCTAATTTATTTTTCTCTAACATAACATGATGTTATGTGATTTTGATTATTTTTAATTTAGTCACAATAGAACGTTTATTGTTCTTGTAAATTACACGAAAGTTTAGAAGATTAACTATAAAAATAAAGTATAATTCTCTTTATGTAATCACACTAGAATATTTATTGTTCTTGTAAATTACAATAAAGTTTAAGTGATTAAACAAGACATAACTATCTTTAGCTACTACTGTTTATCGCTTTAACAAAGATAAAATTTTATCTTGATCAGATCTGTAATATCAATACCACGAATCCTCTTTTGCCAAAAACAAGTTTTGCTCAACATACACCACTATAAATTTATTGGCAAGGATTTCAAGTTTTGAATATTGTATGTTAAATTAATACTCAGATGATATATAATAAGTATTAAGTTATGGTTTAATATTTACCACACATATTACATGTACGTGTTATAAATCAATCCTAGAGTTGTACAAATAAATGTTATTACTACATAAGAATTTAGAAGCAGTAGCCATGCTAAGTTCGTTTATTAATTTCCCGTAAGGACTAATTAGGAATATAGTACTTTTATTGTTACAGGATTCAATTCTTATTGAAGGTTTCTTATTTGTTTAGTCATAACCCAACATCTTTAACTCATGCACGTATAATTAGGCTAAATGTAACATGTTTACAATCATAACACACAAGATAGAGAGAGATTCGGCCTATATTTTAGAGAGAGAGTGAGATGAGAAGTTGGGAACTTTAGAGAGAGAAAAGGAAATGTATTAGGTTGAAAAGAAGAGAAGTTCCAACCCTTCCCATGTGTGGGAAAGGGGTATTTATACTACATGCTTAGACGCCCCGTGTGGGCTGTGGAGTGAGCTGACAGTGGGTAAAGACCCGACCCAACTCCACGAATACTATAATTACTGAACTAATACTAATAATCCTACGAGCTCCTTAATGCTAATAGATACTCGGGGTGACCGAGTCTTTAACTTGAATATTTATATTCCTAACAATCTCCCCCTAAGGGAGGTCACCCCGGAAATTACACTTTGAATTCTAGCATTCTATAACATAAGTTTGAGTTCCTAGCTCGTAGTCTTTGATTCTTCAAAGTCTTTAATCTTTGTACTTTCAGCAGTGAACCTTTGATGACTGATCTTTTGTCTTGGATGATCTTTGAGGATTCTTTGAAGTCATCAACCAACATATGTCTTCAAGTCATCTTGTAGCAGTATGGTTTCCATGTGATGTTGTGATCTTTGGACCGACATGCTCACACTTTTCTGGATCATGATTTTCAGCATCAGAGTTGCGGAAGCAGTGTTGAAAGTCTTTCAATTATCATGATTTCTTTGATTAAGATTGTGAAGTGTGAGCATGGGGTGATGAATCAACATCTTTTCAGCAATCAGCTGCAACCGCCAGGGATTCCTGCAAGCAAACAGTTAGCAACAAATCATCAGGCACTTATAGGTTCGGACTTCGAGATCGTAAACAGCATAGTGTGAAAACTTTCTCGAATCCTTGCCAAGGCCGTTCCTAAATCGGATACCCCCGAGAGGGCTTACAAGATCTACCGAAGTACATCAACGATTAGGTGAGTCGCTGGAGTTCACTCCACGACTGTAGATCGTTTGAAACCGCCGCAACCACTAAGCGTAATCCACAAGGAATTACTGAAGTGACCTGCTTTCAGGGCTGTTTGATGTTGACCCTGGCAGGAATTTCCATTCAATCACTGAGAATTACATTTGTAAATTCCCTCATAAATGTTTTGGCAGATTGCTAAGATCTGCGTAGGACTCATAAGTTTACAACTGGTGTCCTTAATGTTGAACAACCAGTGTAGAAGTAACATGTGTTCCTATGAGATCTTATGATGTATCTCGCGGCTCTAGACTCGATAAGTGCAATTTTGGTAGTCGGAGACTGGAGCGGTGTCTCCTATTTCAATATCAACATAGCTCGTAATGAGCAGTCGATAGATTATGCAGGTTTCCCCGTGAGAATGAAACAAGTCCTTTTAAGAGAACTTGAGTGGCTAGAAGGTTTAGTGCAGTGCGTCACTGGGTCCATGACGTCTTGTCTTCAATACCGGTGTTACCTTAGTAACCACCAGTAGCATATGAATTGAACCCGGTTTCTGCCCTAAGGTTGAATAATTGGAGGGCTATTTCGTTTTACCCTTTCTCATTACATTTCTTTTTAATTCTTCAACCCCTTCTTTCTCATTTCTGATATTACTCCTTTTTTCATAATCATACCTCAGGACTTTCTAATACTAACTATTTGGTATTGTCCTTGGGTAGATCCCTCTGGCTCTGGCGGATCATAGGACGATTTTCCTAACCTTAGCCACCGTATAACACCATGACTATCCTATGTTGCCGTAAACCATTTATTTGAAAAAACTCTCAAAGTGTTTATAATTAAGAAACACATTTTGCTAACACTTTGAGAGTTTTGAACTTTTCAAATGGCTCCCCCTTAACATGAGCTCAGATGTTTTTATTATAAATTTGCACATGTTGGGTAGAGCTTGCACTTTTTGAATTGATCCACTTTCAGTGAACATGACCGATTTGAGACACGCTTACATCACTAGTTAGACTAGCTTGAAATTATTACCCGGCCTGGTCAAGTCCGCAGAAAGATTCTCGAAATGGTACACTCTACTCAGACACGTCCTTTTCGAGACACGCTTACATCACTGGTTAGACCAGCTTGAAATTATTACCCGGCCAGGACATGTCCTTTTGATTAATGACAGTTTTTGTTTCGTCAATTCATTGGTGAAGTCTGAGTCGCGCTCACATGAGATGCCACATCCTTTTTGCTATCACAAACCATTTGCTCCCCCTCAATATGTGCATCGATATACAAAAGATTTTAGCACATATGGGAGAGCTTACATTTAAGACCAAAACATCACATTTTTATCAGATTACATATTTAAATCACATTCTCTCCCCCGATCAGAAATTTCAAATCTTTTGAGATTTTGTGATCCCAATTGATTTAAATAAGTTTAGAAAATGTGGTCAGGTTTGATATGGGCTGATAATGGAACATACTAATGCTCCCCCTCAATCAATGAGGGAGAATGTTAGTGTCAGGTATGATGAGTTTGAAAGATATTTGAATTAAAAATCATACACTGACACATAACAACAGGTTTCATTAAATTCACTGCTTATTATGTACAAAGTGACTTGTTTTTGATGATATAGAATTTTGAAATCATCACTCTCCCCCTCAATCGATGACCCGTCTTCTATTTAAATAGCTGTAGTCATTGATTGAGTGATAGATTTTTTATGAAAAGTTCAATTCTTATTGATATTCAAAAATCATGGTACCACCAAGTTTAGCACAAATACTTTCCTGAAGAATCATAGATTGAAAAGTATTTGCGATGTAAAGAAGACTTCTCTTCTTATACATGAAATGATGCACTGAAACGTACATCAAATCGAAGAAACATGGATGTAAAGTAATCCATGCCCGGGTGAACTTCACCCAGTGGGAGGAACAACCGTCTTTTTGGCGACGAGCTTTCCCCATAATGAAGAACGGGTTACAGTCTGAAGTAACTGCAAGCCGACATGACATGTTTTAACAATTCATTTTAACTTCTGCTCGAGCTTCATTTAAAGTCCCGTGTCATTATTGAATGACATTTCTAGGACCGTAAATGTTATCGATAAACAGAAGACATGCCTAGAGGAACTATTTTTGGTATTTTTGTGTTTTTCTGATTTTTATGGTTTTTTATAGGTTTTATATTTTTCTATTTTCTTTTTGGTTTAAAATATATACAAGGATATATGAAGCAAATCCATTACTCCTCATTCTCTTCCTGAAGACGCTTGAGGGTTTCTGGCTTCACGAAGTAAAGTTCAACAACCCCTTTCTCAACCTGTTCCCTTATAAAGTGATGCCGGATATCGATGTGCTTTGATCGGGAGTGTTGGACATTGTTGCAGCAAAGAGCTATAGCACTTTTGTTATCACAATACAGAGGAATCTTGTTGTATGCAAAGCCATAGTCCGATAGTTGAGATCTCATCCATAGGATTTGAGCACAGCACGCAGACATGGCAATGTATTCAGCCTCTGTGGAAGATATAGATGTACTCATTTGCCTCTTAGATGACCAGCTTACTAACTTTTCTCCTAGAAACTGAGCACCTCCTGACGTACTTCGACGAGTATCTTGACACCCCGCATGGTCTGCATCTGCATAGGCCGTGAGTGCCATGGCGGTGTCCTTAGGATACCAGAGACCCATGTGAATAGTCCCTTGAAGGTATCTAAAGACCCGCTTTACCGCTTCCAGATGCTTTTTGGTGGGCTTAGACTGGTACCGAGCACACATGCATACTGTGAACAAGAGGTCTGGCCTACTAGCGGTGAGATACATTAGGGATCTAATCATACTTCGAAACTTGGTTTGATCAACAGGGATCCCAGAGAGATCTTCATCCAACTTCGATCTCTCAACCATAGGAGTGTCAACAGGATCACTTGAATCAAATCCAAATTTCTTCAATATTTCATTTGCATATTTGGATTGATTAATGAAGATGCCTCCGGGACTTTGAGAGATTTGCAAACCTAAGAAGAACGACATTTGTCCCATCATAGACATTTGGAACTTAGAACTCATCTCTTTAGAAAACCGATCACATTCCATAGGATCAGAGGAGGCAAAGATAATGTCATCTACGTAGATCTGAACGTGAAGTAGATGTTTGCCCGTTTTCCTAGTGAATAGCGTAGGATCAACAACACCTTTGGAGAATCTGTTTGCCAGAAGAAACTTAGACAAGGTATCATACCACGCCCTAGGTGCCTGCTTTAAGCCATAGAGGGCCTTCTTCAAGCGATAGACGTGAGTAGGACGATCCGGGTCCACAAATCCTTCAGGTTGACTCACATAGACTTCCTCTTTCAAATCACCATTTAAGAATGTTGTCTTGACATCCATTTGATAGACTGTCATATTCTGACTTGCAGCATTAGCGAGAAAGATTCTGATGGCTTCAATTCGAGCAACCAGAGCAAATGATTCTTCGAAGTCTATGCCTACTTCTTGTCGATACCCCTTTGCAACAAGCCGTGCCTTATTTTTCAGAACATCACCATGCTCATCGAGTTTCACTTTGAAGATCCACTTTAGAGCGAGAATCATTGCACAATCTGGAGGAGGCACTAATTCCCATACTTCAAGTCGATCAAACTCATGACTTTCTTCTTGCATTGCAGTAAACCAGCAGTCTTTAGACAAAGCATCTTTGAAGTCTTTGGGTTCGACTTTGGATAGTACGGAATTAAAGAAGCACCACAATGCATCGGTGGCAAGTTGCTTTTGTGTGGATACCGGACGAGAAGGATTTCCAATGATGTTATCAATCGGATGATCATTGGTCCATTTTCTGAGATGATCATGTGGTTGAGGGTAGTGAACTGATGTTGCCGTGTTAGGATCCCCTGAAGAAGATGTCTCTGTAGAAGATTCAGGAGCAAATATATTCTCGAATGGAACATCATCTGCTGGAGCAAAAGGATTCACTTCAAAAGAATTGTCTACTGCAGAGCCTTGCTGTACCGAAGGAGATTGAATATTTGATGATGATGGTGAGTGACTGGCAGATGGTGCATCTTGACTGACTGAGACAGATACATATGGACCCTCTGAATTTTGTGGAATTGGAGCATCAGCAACTGGAGATACAGGTGGAGCTTCTTGTAACACCCCAACCCGATAAGGGTAGAAGTATTACATTATGGTGACATATCAAAGCAAACATAAGCATAAGACTTAAATAATACAAATGAATTTCACAGGTTACAAGGGAAAATCTGAAATTACAAGGTTACAAATGAGGATAATAACAAGATACTAAGTCTGAATTGCAAAATCTCTTCTAGTCATGTCTAAGTCCAGAATAGCTATTAAGGTCTTCTAAGTCCAAAGTACTCTCCACACATAACCCAGCTTCCAACTAAAACCTGCCGCAGGAAAAGAAATGCAGCTGAACTTAAAAAGCCCAGTGAACAGATATACATAACATAACATAACGGTAAATAAGCATAGGCAACGAAGAAATAAGAATACGAAACGAAAAGCATAATCATGAAAGTCATACGAAATTTTAAAGAGAACTAAGAATCAAGAGTGCATGAGAACTGAATAAGAAATGGATCAAGAAATGAAATGAAGAACAAAGGAGGGTTCATATACAGATGTGCCATAAGAACTCCATACATATCGAATCATACACATACATATCATATCATAATCGCGCAAGTATACGAAGAGGGGAGACCTCTAAGTAAAATACATAAAAATAAAATGTGAGAAGGAGTGCAAGGCACACACCACCTGGTCACCATATTCATACAAATTCATAAAACCTAGGATGCATCCATACGCTCCCTAACATAAGTATGTATGTTAGCTCAAGACTAAGCACACATAAGGTTGGCCAATAGTAAACGCGTTATAATACATATACATAGGGGGGGAACGCTGTAGATCTATCACACCTCTACGGGGGTGTCATGCCTAAGGTGCCATCAAAGACATGGTCCTAGTACCTCTAGAACTAGTTAAGCTCAGGCACGGAATATCATATCATACAAAATCAAAACTAGCATAGCAAGAGAAACGAGAAGTAACTCAAGAAAGCATAGCAAACAAATACGCATAGCATGGCAGAGACATTTAAAATAAATGTCAAAAGAGATCACATAGAATGAATATCATACAATGAAAGTCATGAGTCAAATAAGGGAAACATAGCAGGCATCGGATCAATAGAAAGTATCCCTACTGAGAAGGGAAATAATATTTGTACCTTAACAAAGTACGCAAGCAAAAGCAATGAAATGAAAAGCAACAGAAGGTCACTCCTTCTTCAACCGATCTACAAATAATCATAATCGTACTTATAAGTTTCATATCATCATAAGGTCTCATTTTAATTCTCTTTCCATATTAGGTAACTTTCCAAAAATAGTAAGTTTCCATATTTAGTAACTTTAGTTATTAACATTCTCGTTTATCAACTTAAGGTATTAAAGATGACCATATTCGTAGTTTAAGGTTCACAATATCGTTTACATAAGTTTTAGGGTTCTTAAAGTAGTTTTCATAATTTTAGGGTTTAATATGCAATTAATATAAGTTTAGGGTTTATAGTGCCATTATGATAAGATTAGGGTATAAAGTGTAAATATTATCAAGTTACATGTTTCCACAAGTTAAATCCTTTAGTTTTAAAAGAATGACCATTTAAACCCTTTTAGTATAGAAAATAACACTTAACACCTTTTTAACATCTTTTAAACTTCTTAACAGATTTACACATGAACTGGACCTGTTTAGTCGAATTTATTAATTATATAATAACTCCGAAATAAAATCCACAAAAATTCACAAACGTACCCAGATGTCTTAAGTATTTTACATAATTTTTCTAGATTTTATTATTTAGCATAACTATAATATAAAAATCCTTTTATCCATATCGTCCAGATTTCTATTCAGATTTTATATACGAAAAGTTTGCAGTTCAAAGCCCCACCAAAATAATTTATAAAAATCTAAAACAATTCCAGTAATTATTAGACATAAGAAATATTAATCCTGCAAAAGGACATCTTCCAGTTCGACATGGTTTGCAAATTAAAATTCAAAAACCCAGACTATTTTTCCAGACATACGAATCCGTTTTGACACTTAAATTTTTAAAATCATAAAAAGTACCTTCCCGACCTCTAAAAATTACAAGGTTAATTTTCCCAGAAAGCTATTTCATTGAAATTCATTATAGACCCAAAATTTTCCCAAAAACACCTCGTTATCATATTTTTACAGGCGATCAAAGTCGGATAAATTTTCAGATCAGTAGCACAGTTCCATTATTTTAGGTGTTCACTTAGGTTTTCATATCCATGACTTATGTATATGTTACAAACTGATTTTTAATGATACAAAGCATCTATTAGTCGACTTATTCATATCATAAACATGCTCAAAGTGATTAAATTCAGATTCATTGCACAAGTCGATTTATATGACAGCTTTATAGTTGTTATTTTATGTGACCAATTTTATTATCATATGTGAACATATACTCGACTAGAATCATAAGGACACGAACAAGAATTTGAACACGAAGGATGATACACAATACCCTCGTAGCGTGATCGAAGAACACAAGGACAAGAACACAATCAAGACCTTCCCTTGGCTTGGTTTTGGATCGAATAGCAGCAGCAAAGAATGGAGGCCGAAGTTTTGTTTAGGGTTTTTTTTTTTTTTTTTTTTTTTTTTTTTTTTTTTTTTTTTGAGAATGCCGAACAAAAGGATGAGATGGGGAGATTTTTAGGATCGGTTTAGGGAGGAAAAATAGGGGAGTTTACCAAACTTATCTCAATCACGTACCCGGACTATTTACAAGACCATATTCGTTTGTGTACATATACATGGATCGACTAGGCTAAATAAATGTATAACGAATATTTTATTTGTGTATAACATAAGTTTTAAATATTCATATTACGTTCATATGTTCAAATATTGGCGTGTTAGATACTTAGGTTAAGCTCACATAATGTTACTTATTAAATTTCTATAAGTTCTTAAAAGTTCAAATTCAGAGGGTATTTTTGTCATTTCAGATTATATTAATTTTGGGGTTTTACAATTCTTCCCTTCTAACAAAAATTTTCGTCCTCGAAAATTGAAATACGAAGTCGAAATGGAAATACGAAATCAAAAGCAATATCGAAATGAATATGTACCAAGTCAAAAAGAGAAATGCGGATAATCGGATCGTATCGACTCTTCGGTTTCCCAAGTAGCCTTGCTCTCAGGATGGTTCTTCCAAAGAATCTTTACGAACGGAATTGTTTTAGTTCTCATGACTCTTTCCTGACGCTCTAAAACAGCCTCAGGTTCTTCACTATAAGAAAGATTTTTCCGAATCTGATCGAATGGGCAAAACACAACATGAAGCGGATGATAATCATACTCACGAAGAAGAGATACATGGAATACATCGTATACGTAGAATAACTGGGAAGGTAACGCCAAGCGATGAGATACCTCGCCAACCTGATCAAAATCATCGAAAAGCCCTAGGCTTCCATAATTCACAACGAATTCGTTCCAAGGAATACGAAACAACAACGTAGCGGATAACGATTAAATCTCACACAGAGATGCATGATACATTCATGCTTGTAAGCAATACAAAGGTAGTACTAAAGAGTGAAACTACATAAACGCAGTCCAGATTCTTAACGAGAAGGGGACTAGTGCATCATTATAGAAGAACTCATCAATTCCGAACATATACTGATCGAACTAAAGAACGTACCACCGTTCAACCGAAGCGCGTAACGGATCATCGAATGTTATAATAGATAGATAGTATAATTGTACGGATGATCAATCGAGTAAAGCTCGAAATATCAACTTGTATTGAAACACATAATGAGATGGGTAGCATATTGTACCGACAATCAATAGAGTATAAGTCGGAGTATCGAAATGCATCAGAAACAAAACAAAATAGGTCGAATAATCATACGGATAAAACACATCAAAGAGCTAACGTAGTCGTACAGACGATAAACTAAGCACATACGGAGGATTGGAACGTATCGGAGAGCATAACGGAATAGGTCGGATAATCGTATGGAAAACAACAACTCAAAGGATCAACGCATCGCGAACTAGATCTTCTTCATACGCCCAAAACGTCTAACTCTCCACAACGGGGACATCGTACGAAACATACAAACTTCATAGTCCACCATTCAAGGTTTTTCTTCCACAAGGATAACTAATCCACCAATCACAGTAATCAATCCCGGACCTTAAACCAGCGAATCTCCAACTTAATCCAAACCAAAAGGTGTTCTACATCTCCGTAGGCAAACTCAATCATGCCAATACACTTGTCAAACTCTCCGTCCCATACATCTTCAATTTCAACATAGTTGCTCTGTCCGTCCATCCATCTGAAGGTGAGTAGTCGCCATAAAATCTCGAGCCTGTCTTGAAGGTCTTCTGCATTTCTTCTGGAAGCGTGAAACAAAACTCGATTTTTCTGACACGATCACTGCAGGTGCGCCAAAGAGCTTGAATAATCTTCTGTTGAACTAAATCTCTGCCGATCTTCCAAGTGAGCCACCAAGTTGAACGATTCACTACAACCCACATCGTTTTGTCCTTCCCAACGTGCGCGTAAATCCTGTTACAAAGTTGCTGACAGTTTTAATCCCACTTCTTCATACGAACATCCAAAATGAGGAAAACCACTCGTACGCTGATGCTAACTCCCAATCTGTTGACATGCTAGACACCTCGCCATCAAAGCATTCACATCCGTTGTCATACCATCCCGTCATAATTTATGCTACAAGTCTCTACATAATAGTACAACTAACATGTTTAGAGCGAAAAGAACAGGGTGCTTCGAGCATAACCGTTTCATTCAAATCTTCTACATAGATCATAATTCCACCACCTTGCTCCTGAGCTTCTTCCCATCCGTCATAACCAATCTCCAGTCGTGCGTCTGATAGTTCGCCTCCCACGGTTTATCTGCATAGATGCATCACTAGCAATCTTTCCGTATAACCTAAGGACATAGCTGACCTTCTTCTCAAGTAGAAACAATTTTCCCTCTTAACTTTCCGAAAGTTCTCCAACTTATTCTTCATCCCTACCAAAATTATATTCTTCGAGAAACTTACATCGAGCTCTTCTGACGTAGAAATTTTCAACACCAAAATACAAGGATGATTCCCGTGTTTCTCTTTCGTCCTTGAATATACTAAATCGTCATACCATGACAATTGTCCAAGCATTCATGAAATACACGATTCATCAAGCTTACAAGAATAGTCGGAGCAGTAGCCAATACGATTGGCATCACAATGCTCATAGAGATTATAACGGATACAAATCAATGCTAGGAACACCTTGCTCCTTCACATGAAAATGGACATAATCAGATTACAAATCGATCATAAAGAAAACTTCACCCTGAAGTTGATTAGATAAGTCGTCGATAACATTATCATTCCTAATCACCATACTACTAAGATTCCAGGATTCTATGAACAACCTCATATCACCATCATTCCCCTTCATAACCAAACTGAAACACAACACAGAGACGCACACAGACGGATAAACCACTTCCTAGAAGTAGGTCCTTCAATACTCTTCGTTCAACGTATGTCGTTCGTAAGGGATTTCGGAAATAGGCAAAACGTCGCTTACACATGAATAGAGTTCTGATTCAAATAACACACTGACCTCAGGCACTCCTCAAGACATTCTATGACTCCAATAAGTTCAAGGTATATGATGTAACTAT
The DNA here is from genome assembly GCA_021014915.2 of Artemisia tridentata subsp. tridentata. Classification (NCBI taxonomy): domain Eukaryota; kingdom Viridiplantae; phylum Streptophyta; class Magnoliopsida; order Asterales; family Asteraceae; genus Artemisia; species Artemisia tridentata. The sequence continues at coordinate 391,470,409 of CP139508.1, forward strand.
TATCACGCTGGCCAGACGTCATAATACTTGCATCATATACACATGCCTTTATTGCAATCACAGTCTACCTCAAGTCGTGACAAAACACATTCCAATAAACGGATCAAAACAATTACATTCGAGGGAAAATCTTGGTAGTCCATCAAGGAATACATCGCTAAATTCAACATCGAAAGCTCTCGAGCGAGTTACATCAAACGGAATATCTTCACAAACGCGAGGGATTAATATACGGAATTTCAAAGCAAAGGTGATCATAATAGTATGCCAGGTCAGAAACCTGGGCACGGAGTTTGAGTTTCATAAGTCGTCAGAGATGACAAAATCATAACTGTTGTTAGCATCTCGATGCTCAGTCAACAACTACATGACCAGAACGAAATTGAATCGAACATTCCCAAAGAATTATATTAGCAGAATGAAATTGATCTTCAAACATTATCAACCGTACAAGATAATCTACACTCGTGATGGATAGTCACAAGATTCTCATAGAGATAGAATTAGGAATAGCAATTCAATAATGCGGAGGGGACTTAATATGCTCAGTAAAAGCAAAAGACACCACAGGATATGTCGTTCTCGCATCAAATAAAACCACGCAGCACGATCTTATAAGTAAGGAATACCCGAAACAGTACTTGATGTGTCAGCAGCCTGGTCCCTGGTCAGAGCGAACACTCGACCCTCGGCAGATTGCTGTCAATCATTCTCATTCTTACGGTTGTTACCATTCACATTCGGACACTCTTTCGTCCGACGACCACTCACACTACAACTGAAACCGGCATCTAACGCCTTATAACACGATCACCCGGATGAAACTTCTCACAGTCAACACATGGAGGAGATGGAACCTGGTCCCACAACTTCTTCTACTCAGACGAACCCGAACATAGGGATCAAAACGAACAATGAAGACAAATCAAACGTCGAGATCAAAATACGAAGGAAGAGATCGCGTCAAACGAGAAGCCTAATGTCTACTCAATATCCTCACAGGTCATTCTAAGGGAGGGAAACAAATCTTCCTATATCCGTGGTTAATAATTACCATAGTTCTCATAGGATTTGCAATGGATTATGCAGATTCAAGTAGTATCAGATGATACATTCTATATCCAGCATAAGTAATGAATTCACAGAATGTGTCAAACACATAACGGTTGAATGACCTTCGGAATGGTCGGAAAGATATCAACTGTTTATCACCAACTCGGAGATGGAGGTCAAAATCAGGAAGTGAAACCTAAATGGTGTAAGGTATCCAAGTAGTTCTCGAGGAATTCCAAACTTACTTGGTCACTAAACTTATGTTGCAAACTTTCTAGCTTCTGAGACAAATGTTCTTATAAGGCTTAGCTAAAGGCAAAGGCACGAATCAGAGTGATGCGGAAGCAAAGCTACTTACATAGATGTCCTAGTCTACCCATTCCTCACCGGTATAACTTATGTTCCTATGGGGAGATCCTAAAGCAACTTCTCAAAGGTTGTCTTATGAGCGCCTACAGTGGAAACTTAGTGGTCCAAACTTCACAGGTCAAGGGTAAATGTATTACAAGTCGCAGCCTGTCTCTCTGATACCATAATTGTAACACCCCAACCCGATAAGGGTAGAAGTATTACGTTATGGTGACATATCAAAGCAAACATAAGCATAAGACTTAAATAATACAAATGAATTTCACAGGTTACAAGGGAAAATCTGAAATTACAAGGTTACAAATGAGGATAATAACAAGATACTAAGTCTGAATTGCAAAATCTCTTCTAGTCATGTCTAAGTCCAGAATAGCTATTAAGGTCTTCTAAGTCCAAAGTACTCTCCACACATAACCCAGCTTCCAACTAAAACCTGCCGCAGGAAAAGAAATGCGGCTGAGCTTAAAAAGCCCAGTGAACAGATATACATAACATAACATAACGGTAAATAAGCATAGGCAACGAAGAAATAAGAATACGAAACGAAAAGCATAATCATGAAAGTCATACGAAATTTTAAAGAGAACTAAGAATCAAGAGTGCATGAGAACTGAATAAGAAATGGATCAAGAAATGAAATGAAGAACAAATGAGGGTTCATATACAGATGTGCCATAAGAACTCCATACATATCGAATCATACACATACATATCATATCATAATCGCGCAAGTATACGAAGAGGGGAGACCTCTAAGTAAAATACATAAAAATAAAATGTGAGAAGGAGTGCAAGGCACACACCACCTGGTCACCATATTCATACAAATTCATAAAACCTAGGATGCATCCATACGCTCCCTAACATAAGTATGTATGTTAGCTCAAGACTAAGCACACATAAGGTTGGCCAATAGTAAACGCGTTATAATACATATACATAAGGGGGGAACGCCGTAGATCTATCACACCTCTACGGGGGTGTCATGCCTAAGGTGCCATCAAAGACATGGTCCTAGTACCTCTAGAACTAGTTAAGCTCAGGCACGGAATATAATATCATACAAAATCAAAACTAGCATAGCAAGAGAAACGAGAAGTAACTCAAGAAAGCATAGCAAACAAATACGCATAGCATGGCAGAGACATTTAAAATAAATGTCAGAAGAGATCACATAGAATGACTATCATACAATGAAAGTCATGAGTCAAATAAGGGAAACATAGCAGGCATCGGATCAATAGAAAGTATCCCTACTGAGAAGGGAAAGAATATATGTACCTTAACAAAGTACGCAAGCAAAAGCAATGAAATGAAAAGCAACAGAAGGTCACTCCTTCTTCAACCGATCTACAAATAATCATAATCGTACTTATAAGTTTCATATCATCATAAGGTCTCATTTTAATTCTCTTTCCATATTAGGTAACTTTCCAAAAATAGTAAGTTTCCATATTTAGTAACTTTAGTTATTAACATTCTCGTTTATCAACTTAAGGTATTAAAGATGACCATATTCGTAGTTTAAGGTTCACAATATCGTTTACATAAGTTTTAGGGTTCTTCAAGTAGTTTTCATAATTTTAGGGTTTAATATGCAATTAATATAAGTTTAGGGTTTATAGTGCCATTATGATAAGATTAGGGTAAAAAGTGTAACTATTATCAAGTTACATGTTTCCAAAAGTTAAATCCTTTAGTTTTAAAAGAATGACCATTTAAACCCTTTTAGTATAGAAAATAACACTTAACACCTTTTTAACATCTTTTAAACTTCTTAACAGATTTACACATGAACTAGACCTGTTTAGTCGAATTTATTAATCATATAAGAACTCCGAAATAAAATCCACAAAAATTCACATACGTACCCAGATGTATTAAGTATTTTACATAATTTTTCCAGATTTTATTATTTAGCATAACTATAGTATAAAAATCCTTTTATCCATATCATCCAGATTTCTATTCAGATTTTATATACGAAAAGTTTGCAGTTCAAAGCCCCACCAAAATAATTTATAAAAATCTAAAAAAATTCTAGTAATTATTAGACATACGAAATATTAATCCTACAAAAGGACATCTTCGAGTTCGACATGGTTTGCAAATTAAAATTCAAAAACCCAGACTATTTTTCCAGACATACGAATCCGTTTTGACACTTATACTTTTAAAATCATAAAAAGTGCCTTCCCGACCTCTAAAAATTACAAGGTTAATTTTCCCAGAAAGCTATTTCATTGAACTTCATTATAGACCCAAAATTTTCCCAAAAACACCTCGTTATCATATTTTTACAGGCGATCAAAGTCGGATAAATTTCCAGATCAGTAGCACAGTTCCATTATTTTAGGTGTTCACTTAGGTTTTCATATCCATGACTTATGTATATGTTACAAACTGATTTTTAATGATACAAAGCACCTATTAGTCGACTTATTCATATCATAAACATGCTCAAAGTGATTAAATTCAGATCCATTGCACAAGTCGATTTATATGACAGCTTTATAGTTGTTATTTTATGTGACCAATTTTATTATCATATGTGAACATATATTCGACTAGAATCATAAGGACACGAACAAGAATTTGAACACGAAGGATGATACACAATACCCTCATAGCGTGATCGAAGAACACATGGACAAGAACACAATCAAGACCTTCCCTTGGCTTGGTTTTGGATCGAATAGCAGCAGCAAAGAATGGAGGCCGAAGTTTTTTTTTTTTTTTTTTTTTTTTTTTTTTTTTTTTTTTTTTTGAGAATGCCGAACAAAAGGATGAGATGGGGAGATTTTTAGGATCGGTTTAGGGAGGAAAAATAGGGGAGTTTACCAAACTTATCTCAATCACGTACCCGGACTATTTACAAGACCATATTCGTTTGTGTACATATACATGGATCGACTAGGCTAAATAAATGTATAACGAATATTTTATTTGTGTATAACATAAGTTTTAAATATTCGTATTACGTTCATATGTTCAAATATTGGCGTGTTAGATACTTAGGTTAAGCTCACATAATGTTACTTATTAAATTTCTATAAGTTCTTAAAAGTTCAAATTCAGAGGGTATTTTAGCCATTTCAGATTATATTAATTTTGGGGTTTTACACTTCTGTTGTAGTATCAACCGTTGGTGGCTCAAAGTATTCATCAAACATCGGATCAAACAAATTCTTCAATTCTTCACTGGTAGGGGGTACATAAGGAACTGCAGGAGTGGGATGTTGTACAAGACCTGAACTAATTGGTCCAGGAGACAAAAGATTAGGAGCGGGTCCAAAACTTGTGTGTTCAGGAGCCGTTTGCTCAGTCATCTCATCGAATGTTACGTGAATGGTTTCCATGATTTGTCGGGTTCGTTTGTTGTAGATTCGGTATCCCTTGCGATCTGGTGCATATCCAACGAAAAATCCTATGTCTGCTTTAGCCTTTAGTTTTCCCAGATCCTGACTGTCGTTTGTTGGGTAGCATAGAGCACCGAACACTCGTAGAAAGGAAAGATCCGGTTTCTTGCCATGTATCAGCTCATAAGGAGTTTTGTTGTGAAGAGTATGTATCAAGGATCGGTTTTGGGTGTAACACGCTGTGGCAATAGCTTCTGCCCAAAGAAACATCGGTGCCTTGGAAAATATCAGCATGGTTCGTGCAGCTTCCACAAGAGTACGATTTCGTCTTTCAACAACGCCGTTCTGCTGAGGAGTACGTGGAACACTTTTCTGGTGAGTTATGCCAATACTTTCATAAAATTGAATGAGTTGTTTGTTCACAAACTCAGTTCCATTGTCCGTATTATTGAGTCTCACTTGTAGCTGCTTGATAAGTTTTATGATGACCTCTGGAGTTTCGTCCTTGGTTCTCAAAAACTTCACCCATGTAAACCGAGAGTGGTCGTCGACCACCACAAGAACATATTTCTTCCCATTTATACTCTGCACTCTCATTGGACCGCATAGATCCATGTGAAGGGTGTGAAGAACTTCCATGATGGTGTTGACAGTTTTGGGTTTGTGAGTATGCTTCTTGCTTTTGCCCAGTTGACAAGCAGAACAAAGATGATCCTTTTCAAACTTCAATCTGGGCATACCTCGAACAAGATCCTTGCGAGTAAGTTCATTTATGGTGCCGAAGTTTAAGTGATTTAAACGATGGAGCCAAAGCCATGATTTGTTCTTTGAGGCCTTTGACAGCAAGCAAATAGGAGAGGGCCGCATCATGTCTTCAATAGAGATGGTGTATAGATTAGTACCACGGCTGCCTTTAAGGAGATCAATACCATCCAATTCTCTGACGAAACATGTGTGTTTTCTGAAAGCAACTTCAAGATCGGAATCACAAAATTGACCAACAGAGAACAAATTGTGCCCAAGTCCTTCCACGTAGTATACCCTGGAAATTACACTGTCACCAAACACATAATCTCCATAACCCATAATCGCCCCAAAATGGTCGTTCCCGAACCTAACTGTCCCGATAAACTTTTTCACAAAATTCTTGAGCCGTGAGCGATCCCCGGTCATATGTTTTGAGCAGCCTGAGTCCAAATACCAAAGGACGATTTGTACGACCTGCATTTGAAAACAGACAACGATGGATAACTGAAAAAGGTGGATCCCCACGTGCAACTGGGGTCCGTTTGGTTAGCACAAACAAATTCTGGAACTACAGGAATCATAGATGCCATGGAATTCACAGTGGAAACTTCACTAGTAGATGCAATGGACCTAGTTACAGGGCATTGTTTCTCTAATGGGAAAATTCTACCAGTTGGCTTCCATTCCTTAACAATCACTACTTTATGATTAGTCATTCTAGTTAAGGGGCACTTATTTCCTAAAGTGAATTTTCTTCCAGTGGGCTTCCATTGGTAACCAACATTTTTAAGCAGACTTCCTGTTGCTTTCCAAATCTGCTTACTCAGTTCAGGTTTCCTAACATTCTTAGCTGGGGATTGTTTAGGAGACATCAAGAATGACACAACACAATTATCATGATTACCAGAAATTAAACATTCTTTACATGTTTTACAGACAGCATTAGAATTCGAATTAATTACAGTACGCTTTATAGCTAATACTAGAATCAACACAATTCTTTTTGACCAAATCAAACTTATTGTTCCTAAGGTGGACTTCTACTTTCTTCTCATGAGCACTCTTAGCTGGCGCAGTCCTATCTTTTTTTGTATTGCGACTAGGCTTTGACCCGCTAGCTTTAGTGACACTGTTTACTCCTGTAGAAGCAATGATGGGAACATTAGTTTGTTTCACTGCCATTTGTTTTTCTGATTTTGATGTGCTGGGTTCAGATGTTTTCAGTGGTACATCAAAGGTAACATGCTTGTTCTTAGTCATTGAGGAAGATGCAATAAACCTATCTCGCTTGTTATCAATCTTAGGATATGTGCCAATGACGTATTCTAAGAGTTCCTGAGATCGTTTAGTGAGGAAGCAGGTATCTACAAATGCACTATCTAGTGGTTTCTCTATCTTATCCTCTTCTACGGTCTCACGAAGAATGTCAAGACTATCCTTAAGATGAGTGAGATAAACTTGATGAGCTGACCTGTTGTTTCTAAGAGGAAGCGGGATAGACATAGCATCAATTGCATATTTTCTACAAGCAGAAACCTCTGGAACAACATCTTCACTAGTGATGATTGGCATTTTCCCTTTCACCTGAGTCTTTAGATTCTCAATCTCATTTAGCAAAGAAGTTATCTTTTCATTGTGCTTGTTACGTGTGACTTTAATCGAGTCATATAACTCTTTGTAATGCTGTTTGATTTTTGAATTTTCAGCTTGAAAACACTCATTTTCATATTGTAATTTATTGATGGTATCTTGATAGTGAAAATTCTGAGAATCTGAAGACGATGGTTTATGGGTGCCAATCACATCACTCTTATTTGATTTTAATTGGGTAATTTGGGCCCTCAATTTTTGAATCGTGTTAGTGTGAGCTTGAATTTTTTCATCTCGTTTGCTTAATTCAAAATATGCATCAAATTCAGGAGCATCCAAAGATGTCTTGGCATTTGAGATTTTAACTCTTTCTTCTAAATGTTGATATTTTAATTGCAAATTAAGATTATCAATCTCTAGTTTTGAAAAATGTCTGACCATGTTATCATGGTCATCGTTTTGGATTTTCTCATGCAATTTTAAATTCTCCCCCTCAAGCTCAACAACACGATTCTGGGAAACATTCAATGCAATAGACAACTCATGAAATTGACAAGCAGTTAATGCAGCATCAGTAGCAGTATAAAACACATCGTGTGCAACACATCTAGCAATCAAATTCTCATTGGTGATGAGAATGTTCTTTCTCTCAATCTCACGACTCTTAAGTTTTATCGCATTTTGGGACACCACGTTTTCCATATCTTTAAATACCTCTTTCATCTATTTTACTTCAGTTTTAAGGGTTTTTTGCATGCCCTCAAAATGTTCCTTGAGGAGTTTAAAGAATGGAATAACCTCAGTTAAGTAGCACTCTTTTATTAGTTCAAAACCCCTTTCCCCTTCAGTAATTCCCGTTGGCATAATTCTCTTCTTACATGTTTTATCAAAATCAGCAAATAGTTGACTAAGAACATATATGCTAATTAGAGTTTTACATTCTGTGGGAAGAGTTAAAGGAACTAAGTGTCTGGGTGTATTGGGTAGGTACACCGTTGCAGCCGCTATTTTTCTAAGGGGTGGAGTTTTGGCTTTAAGTTCATCGGCCTTTCTTTTTTCTACGTCCAAAGACCAAAATATTTGTTCAGGCGTCAACATAGTTTGAGGTACAAAAACAGTCAATCGGTTCTCCTCATAGTAATCATGGGGTTTGATTATGACTCGATTTGCTATACATTTGGGATTCTTCATTTTTTCAGCCATTCTTTCTCTACTTATTACTTCTATCTCATTACTCTCTTCAAATGATGACACATCGGGAGGGGCATGACCAGGCTTAATCATTACATTTGCATCATATAAGGCAGGTTGGGCAACTTTAACACTCTTAAGTAAAGCTGATCTAGGTTCACCTACATCCTTTTCACTATGTTCATCACACAACTTTTTATGCTTTTGAATCATTTGAGCAGTTTGTCTGGTCTGGTCTTGTGTGTACAACTTGTTTTCAATCTTGTTCTTTAACGTTTTAAGTCTGGAAAAATCATTTAAGAGTTTTGTTTCTTTTTCTTTGAAATCATGTTTTAGTGTAATTACACTTTCTTGGATCTCCTGTTTTTGTTTAACAGTTTGATCAAGTTGTTTTCGTAAAGAATATAACTCCTTTTTCAATGTTTCTTCCCTTAAATTACGTTCTGTTATGAATGTACGCATTTGACTATCCATTTTCTGCTCACGTTCAGTTAGCTCAAATTTTGCACGTTGTTCATATATGGCCACCTGGTCTTTATAGATGTTAAGTCTAGTGGTCAAGGTGTCATCAGGGATAAACACGGTGTTCTCATGCAACTCACAAGCATTATCTACAACAGGAGATGCACAACTTGGTACATCAGACACGTCGTTGTGATTCACATATTGTTCATATGGGATAACATTACTATTTCCCATATTGACATTATCTGATTCAACAACATCTGTCTGTTGTACTTTGTTGGGAATCTTCTGTTCATCTACCATGTTATATGTGTCATACAGCTTTAGTACATCGGATATGATAGATGCATTGGAAGGACCAACTTGTTGGGGTGATGAGACTGCAGAAAACAGATTAGCCATGAAGATGGTTTGAGCAGTGGGTTCATCATCAACTTCTGAGTCAAAAGCATCACAGTCATCAGCTTGGAAGATGTTGGGATCATTGAGTGCCAAGTCCTGAACTGGTTGATCATCCACATCAGCATCAAACGTGTTCCCCTCATTACCAGCAAGAAACAATAACTCTTCTTCGTCCAAAGCTGCTCCATTCTCTTGAGCTTACATCAACAACATCTTATCTTTGAAGTAGTCAAAGTTTTGTGGACGCTTTGGTTGAGTGCAGTTCCTTGCTATGTGTCCTAGTCCACCACAGTTGTAACACTTGGTTTGCCTACCCTGTCCCTGATTAGCATTCCCAACTCTGTTCTGTATATTACCCCGAGCAACATTCCTTTGATTCACATTCTGCCTACCCTGAACATTCTGAACCACAACCCTTCCATCTTCCACTGTTGCTTGATTACGTGGATTTGATGAAGTTCGAAGTTGGTTGTTGGTTTGAGGGAGTGTTGCTCTGAACTGTTGGACAAGTAGAGAAACTTGGTTGGAGAGATTATCAATCATCTTGTCAGTATGAGAGTATCCTGAATCCAGATGGGTGTTCACAGCAGATGGTGGGTGCAAAGATGATTGGACAAATGATGTCTGATTCTGTGATGAAGAGGGATGGTGATAAACTTGATCATGTGAGGATTGATTGATCGGCTGAACATTTGAGATAAAAGCAAGTGGATCATTTGTTGTTGTTGGATTGAGTTTTTCCCTTAGTTGACGATCATAGACAGCATGCTTTTCATGTTGTTCACAAACTTAGAATTGAGTTGGATGTTTGGCATTGTCATCCTGATGATCCTCATGTCATTCACAAGCTTGTGAAATCTCACATAATAGTCAGTGATGTTTTCACCAGGATTCATCTTGAAGTGCTCAAACTCATCATACAACTGAGATTCACGATCTTCTTTGGTCAGTTCAGATCCAGCCAGAAGCATTTTAACATTGTCCCAAACAGCTTTGGCTTCAGTGTTGAAGTTAATGAGCTTGTAAATGTCTTTGGGAAGTCCTTGAATCACAATGTTAGAAGCTCTAATGTCTGCATCATAACGCTTCTTCTCCTCCTCATTGAGATCGTTGTAATTACGTGGCCTGTCGATTCCAAAAGTGACAGTTCCATCCTCAGCGGTAGTGACAACATCTCTAGTGGTGCCCATTTGAAAAGGTCCTTCATCAATGGATTTAAGGATATTAAATCCATTTTCTTTTCCCAGGCAATAAAGTCGTATTCTTTGAGCCCATGATTCATAATCTGTCCTATCTAGCAGCTTGAATGTCATCGGAAGGAGTGCTTGCCATGATGTAAACTTGCACGGGATTTTACGATTCTATGATTTAAACCGAAAAATAGATTCTTTCGCGGGATTTTACAAAAATCAAGAATACACCGTGATTCGATTACTAAACTCAGAACACCAAAACGCAGTGCACAAAATGCAGAATTCCAAACCATAGTAGCTCAAAACGCAGAACCGCAAGACTTCCAAAACGCAAGAATGTCAAACCGCAGAGCTCCAAAACGCAACAGGTCAAAACGCAGTCACTCAAACCGCAGTAGCTCAAAACGCAGAGACCCAAAACGCAGAATACCAAAACGCAGTAGTTCAAACCGCAATATCTCAAAACGTAGAGACCCAAAACGCAGAAACCTCAAAACGTAATAGGTCAAAACGCAAACCGCAAACCGCAACTCAAACCGCAAAACGCAGGAACAACAAACCGCAATAAGTCAAATCGCAGCACTAATAGACAAATCGCAAAGGACAAACAGTCGCTTTCAACTGCGTTTTGTCTTTTTCTCGTTTTAGTTAAAAGCCAAATCGCAGTCAGAATTCTTGCCAAACCGCAGTCAACGATTTCCCAAACAAACTCAAACCGCAACAAATAATACTTTACCGAGGCTCAAACCGCAGTGAAGAATGTACTCCCGAAATTCAAACTGCAACAAAAAAAAATCCTTCAAACCTCCACAAAACGTATCAACAACACCTTAGATTAGTGAAAAGCTATGCTATAGACTATTGTAAATAAGAAAGTACAAACTTCTAGCAAATCTAAGCACCAACTAGGATCAAATCTTGATGTTTTCACTCTTTTCTATTCGAACTAAACAAGACTAAGAAAAAAAGGCCAAGAACACACCACAAATCGTGAACACGCAATCACTCGAACCGAACCATGGCTCTTGATACCAATTGTAACATGTTCACAATCATAACACACAAGATAGAGAGAGATTCGGCCTATATTTTAGAGAGAGAGAGTGAGATGAGAAGTTGGGAACTTTAGAGAGAGAAAAGGAAATGTATTAGGTTGAAATGAAGAGAAGTTCCAACCCTTCCCATGTGTGAGAAGAGGTATTTATACTACATGCTTAGACTTCCCGTGTGGGCTGTGGAGTGAGCTGACAGTGGGTAAAGACCCGACCCAACTCCACGAATACTATAATTACTGAACTAATACTAATAATCCTACGAGCTCCTTAATGCTAATAGATACTCGGGGTGACCGAGTCTTTCACTTGAATATTTATATTCCTAACACTAAACTTATTATCACGACATGTAACTACTAAACAAACTTACAAACAAATATAGTTACTATATATTCATGTATAGATCATAATCAAACCTGGATTAACTCCCTTAAATATATATCTTTGTGATCTTCTAGTATATAAAAACCATTTAATGAACCGAATCATATATATGTTATGCAAAATATGACTAAAACTTAGGGAGAATACTTACAAGATTATTCATTTAATGAACCGTATCCTTGAGCATTTATACATTACTAGAAATACATAGTAAATACTTACAAGATTAATGACAATAGAACTTGAGGTTCTATAAAATTATATAAGAATAACTATGAGGTTATTTTATCGTGATTCACTTAAAAAAATCACCATAGAACTTGAGGTTCTTTATAAAATATAACAATATCTTGAGGTTATTATTCTATTCATCGTAATAAAACTTGAAGTTTTATGATGAATAAGTATAATCATAACATGAGGTTATGATATATTTTGATTCTGATCATAATAGATCTTAAAGATCTTGACAAATATAATAACACAAGGTTGTTGATTATATTTATATAATCACGAATTTATGTTCATCGCTCTTAATGTTGATTTCAATGACTTTGGAGTGAACAATATATATTTAAACAGAATTAACATATCATGCATGTAATCATGAATGTGAATATTATAAAATAAAAGCATGTTGATATTGGATACTTACCTATCAATTATTTTCGTGAATTCCAAACAAAATATTCAACCATGACTCCTGTAGTTCATCCGTGGTCTCTATGTTATTTTCTTTTTTCGGACACTATCATGCTGATAACGTATTGCAAATACATAACGAGTAATGGTAATAATAACAAGAATAACATAGAGAAAGCGAAAAGAGATAGATCATTTATTCATCTCACAATGGAGGTATATATAATGTTACAAGATGGAGTATCCTCAAAGAAAGGATCTCGTAATTATAGTAACAAATATCTCTCATTATATTAAAAGTATATGGACATACATTCCACAATTATTTATAACAAACAAGTCTTTGTGATAATTAATTCTTCATATGATTTGCCCAGCTTAAGTCCTCCATCGTACTTGTTAATTTTATTTTAGTCCCAGGACTTTAACTCCTTGGCGCCCAAGTTTGATAGTTACGGCGTAACTATAGGATTTGTTACCCGTAACCTTCGTATCTCAGACGATCTTATCCATATTAATAATTTTTCGGCGTAACCTAAAGATAGGTTACGATCGTAGAACTTTCGTTAACGAGTTTACGCCGTAACCATGCAAATGGTTACGTCGTAACTTCTTGAACCACGAAATTCTTTTAAGTCTTTGAAATATATATACGGCATAACCTATGTATGAGTTACGCCGTAACCTTGATCAGCGTTGACTTTGGTCTTCTAGTGTAAATCCTTGTTACGGCGTAAGTAGAGTAGGGATTTACACCGTAACTCTTGTCTGGTCAGCATACTCTTGTGTATTTGCATTAATAACCTTCCAAATCCGCGTTTCTTTGTTCCTTTGCTCATTATTTACTGAAAACGAAATATAAACGAATAAGAGTATATATTAAAGTAAAATGATACAAATGATGAACATATTAGTGGGAAATTGACACTAAAATATCCGAACTATTTGATGTTATCAAGTAAAGAAATAAATGAAAGGAAAAAAAATAAAAAATAATAAATAAATAAATAAAATGAAAGAACAAAAAAAGTGAAAAAGACAAACTTACCATCGTGTGTCTAACATGTGACATGAGATAACGAGAGAAATTTAATGTCGTTACAAAGTTGGACTAGCGGCGAGCAACATTTCAAACGTTAGGGAGGACTGCAGTAATTTTGTCAAACTTTGGACTATACATGAAATCTGCAAAAACCTTGGGGACTAAATGTGTAATTTACTCTTTAAAAAATTAACACTAACTACACCATCCATCAATAAAATAACATCTTCACTTACTAAAGTCTTTTTAATTTGTTGAAATGCAAACTTCACAATTATTATGAGACAGAAAAACTATACAATAAAAGCTTTAGAGCATCTCCAATATTAACACTAAATGTATTTTTACATTAAAATAGTGTAATGTATAAAAAATGCTCTCCATTGTTCGCACTAAACATCACACTATTTTAGTTTAATGAATAATAAACAAGCAAAAATCACAAAATGTAATACAATACTATTCATTCATATTTTTCACTAAAATAGTGCAAAATTATACTTTTTGCAATGTTAGCATCTCCAATATTAGCATCAAATATACTTTTTGCACTAAAAGAATGTAAAAGTACGAAAAATGCTCTATAATACTGGCACTAAACATCACACAAGCAAAATGCATCAAATATAGTAGGGTACCCGCGTGTTGCAGTGGTGGGTACCCTGTCATTAAAGTCGAGACACTAACAAAATAACAATAACGAGCCGATTAACCTGAGAAAAACAAGAAAAAATTGATCCCAGTCCAGCCTGATTAATTCATTTTTACCGGTTTTGACGGTCCTCTCAGGTTTGTTTTCAGATGGCTTCTAGGCTAGCTGAACGGATGGTAACTCTGATTTTCGGTTAAACCGGTTGAACCAGTTGGTTTGGTCTCATTTTAAAACCATATGTACCATCAACTTGTTTTCATATAAATTGTATGAAGATTTGTGTGTTTTATAGTTTGTACAATATGTATAATAACATGTATTTTTTATTATATGGGTGTTTTAAAAATAGGGGCAATTTCATATCTCTCATATTTTTAATTGAAAATTGCATATATGCCTAAACACGCATTAAAAAATATTGTATATTATGCATTTAATACTTGCATTTTTGGTATATATAAAATATTTAAATTAATCATGAAGATAAAAATAACATTTATTAAGTATTTATTGGAGGGTTATTACAAGTCTATATAAAGACACTTAATTTTCTAAAGTAACTTCATTTTCATTATCAATAAGTGTGTTGCTTAAAATTTTAAGTCTTTTATTTTAAAAAGATCTCAAATATATTATAAAATAGTATAGATAGTATATTACCATCGTAGCGAACTCAATATTGATATATCTTGATTAATTTATTTTTTATATTTATTGCATATTTATGTATTTTGAATGCTTTAAAGTACATTTAGTGCAATATATAATGTACACAGTGTAGCAAATTTTGTTTAATGCAATCATATTTCAATAAGATGCTACATTAACACTATTTTAATATTCAAATTATAATGACGACATTGTAAATGGCAGAAAATTGAAATGCAACATGTGCCAAATTAGCAAATTGCAAGGCAATAGCACAGTGATACCATTTGGAAAAACTTGAGGGCCAAAATTGACAATATTCATCAATGGGGTGGAGATGCTGTACGGGAGCAATCCTAACAAACACAACCAGTAAGAAAGCGACACGTATTGGAATTGGAAAACGTGGGGCCCACGCCTCTTCAATATTAGTGCCGGTGAGAACTTTTTTGCTGAAAGAGGGGACCAAAGACGATACGACGCCGTACGTTGAATTCGTGTCCTTCACCTGCTTCTTTTGTATTTTTCTTTCAAAATTACTAATTGGTCCTCTAGATATTTAATTCCTTTTGGTTGTTTTACAGGAGTGAATCTTTTTTGGAAACTGCAACTATGGAGGTG
Organism: Artemisia tridentata subsp. tridentata; assembly: GCA_021014915.2. Classification (NCBI taxonomy): domain Eukaryota; kingdom Viridiplantae; phylum Streptophyta; class Magnoliopsida; order Asterales; family Asteraceae; genus Artemisia; species Artemisia tridentata. Next base: position 391,485,822 of record CP139508.1, read on the forward strand.
AAAATAACACGGTTTCTGTAAAAAGTTAATAGTCCGTCCGTACGTCACATATTAAGTGTTCAAATATTGGAATGTCTAAAATTAAGGGTGCTTTTGGTTCACAAATGGTATTAGGATTTGAGAATTGTTTGAAAGATCGGAGAAAAGTTTAAGAAAAAGGGTTTTTCTAACTTGTGCCATAGGGGCACAAGTTAAGCACACTAAAAGTACACAAGGGCTCACGAAAAAGTACACAGGGACCTACATAAAAATGTACTTTTATGTGGGTCCCTGTGTACTTTTAGTGTACTTTTAGTGTGCTTAACTTGTGCCCCTATGACACAAGTTAGAAAAACCCTAAGAAAAGGGTAAATATAGATTTTGAATTAAATGAAGAGAGAGAAATAAATGAGATATTATATGTTATTTTAAAAATAAAAAAGTACCAAGTAAAAAATATAAGATAATAAACATGTGGTTAAGAAAAATAATAAAGTACAATGCAATTATCTTATTGGTTGAATTCATGCAAAAGGCACTAGTGTACCGTGAAATGAGATCTTTCATTCTGTACCCTTTGCCACTAAATAAAATATACACCAAACAAGGGATTTGTAATTTCTTTGAATCCATACCCCCTAGGGCACGTTTGGTAGAGAGAATTTCAGAGAATAGAAATGAAGTAGAGAATAGAATTCAGAGAATAGAAATGGGTAGAGAAATTTAAAGTCAATTCTAGTATTTGGTAACATGAGAAATAAACTCGAGAATTGACAAAAAAAAAAAAAAAAAAAAAAAAAAAAAAAAAAAAAAAAAACTTTTTATTAAAAGAATTAGAACTTTTGTTTGTTGATTTTTAAAAAAAATATATTTTTTCTAAATAACAATTCTAAAAAATATATATATTTAAAAAAAATATTTTTAAATTTTTTTTTTATTTTTTTTATTTTTTTTAAAAAAAAACTTATTTAAAAAAAAAAATTGTTTTTTTTAATTTATTTTAAAATTTATTTTTTATAAAATTAATTAAAAAAATTATCTAAAAAATTTATTTTTTCTAAATAACAATTCTATAAAAAATATATTTTAAAAAAATATATTTTTTTAAATTATTTTTTATAAAAAAATTTATTTTAAAAAAATTATTAATTTTTTTTATAAAAAATACATTTACGTAAATTGGTTTGCAACTAAAAAAAAAAAAAAAAAAAAAAAACTTACAAAGTTCTCATTTCTCCCATTTCCATTCAAAATGAAGTGGAAATCAAAATCAAAAAATTGCACTATCAATTCTCTACCAATTCCCCACAATTCTTCACCTTTTTATTTCTCTAACATACCAAACACAAGAATTTGATTCATTTCCATTTCTCCACTCTCATTTCCCTCTACCAAACATGCCCCTAATTCCCCTATACCAACCGGCTCCTAAGTGTCCATATTGTATTGAAAAGAAACTTTAGTGAGTAATAATGATATTTGATTGGTGGAGAGGGAATAACAAGAAATGCAATAACTGCAGCAACTTTATTACTCCTTCCGTTTCAAAATTATTGTCCACATTTTCATTTTGGGATGTCTCAAAATAATTGTCCACTTTTCTTTTTAAGTAAAAACTAGAGAATATAGTAGAAGAATATTCTCTTTGAGTGGTTAAAAATAAAAGTGGCCACTTTTTTATTAAACTTTGTGATTTTTGTCTTCTGACAATAATTTTGAGACGAAGGAACTTTAGTAAATAAAATAAATTGCTCACTAGCTTTGTTACAAAAATATTGATAAACGATCACGTGATCAACAATGAATGCTTCGTTAAAAGGACGACATGTAAAATGTAATGTTCGAAGATAAATTATTCGGAAGAGTGTTTGTCAAGACTAGACACTGTTGCAAGCAAACTCATCATCTTCACATTAGCGTCACATCATCAAACTTACTACAGTTAACTCACTATAGTCACTATCAAACCCAATATGAAAGCAAAAATATAAAAATATCAAACTTTATATAAACGTACCTATAATATATCCCTACACCAAAAAAAGCCCACTTTCTTTGATTTGCGTTAGGTGGTGCAAACTACAGACCATCAAAAAGGGACGAAAATCCCACCACCGCACGTAGTGGTGGGTCTTCACAATGGTTGTTCGCGCGTGGTGGCCTAGGTGGAGTTGGTGCACCGCCTTCCATAGTGCCTTAGCTTAAGAAATGCGATTGTGATTGTATTTATGCAAAGTTATCTTTTGAAACTAACCGAGAAAGAGTTTATTTCCCGGCACGAATCACAAACTAAATCTAGTTAGATAAAAAGTATATGAGCGGTTTCCCAACATTATCAACTTTAGCGGTATAAGGGTGCAAAGTGAGAAGAAAATATGTATTCGAACCGAGTCTAGTCTAGTTGATATGATGTTGATTAATTTAGCTTGAGCTTCAACTGTAGGCTCGATCAAGCTCGAGTTGAGTTTTAAGTACAAGTTTATGAAGGCGTATCGACCGTAATCATCAACCTTATAGCCTTACAGCCTTATAGCTTGATCGAATCCAAGTCAAGTTTGAAATCAAGTCCTATTTTAGCCCAACAACCCACAAACCCAAACCGTATCTGGATCCAGCTTGAACCTCAACCGTAATACCCGAACCAAACAAAATCTATCCGTTCACAATTCATTCATCAAACAGTAACGGACTTATCATCACCCGCCATGAATATCCATCAAACCTTATCTTCTTCAATCTCATCATCACAGTTTTCACCCAAATTCGACTTACCTAAACATTTCTCATTCAACCGTCGTTGTTATAAACCGCTTTCCAGAGTCGTTTGCATGGCTGTAAGTCTTCATTTATGTTACTTATTTTAGGGCTTGTTATAAGTTCTATTTCTTTTCAGGAGCCTTATTTGTTGAAGAAACTTGAATCTGCTGAGAAAACTTGGAAAGACTTATCGGTAATTTCATTTTTTTTTTTAACTTTATTATTATTATTAAATAACTACTACACTAGTATATATATATATATATATATAATATAATCTCGTGATTTGTTAAGTTTATAGAATTATTACTGAAAATTATGGAAACTGAATATTTTATACCAAGGCTATGTTTGGCGAAAATAGAAGTACTAAGTAGCCGTGAGTGGTAGCTATTTTGTTTTTTATAAGAGTGGTTGGTAGCGTAGCCGTAATTAAATTATACTAATTTTTAGTAAGGCAATTTCATATCACCCTTTCTTTTAGTCGGAAATTTCATATATAGCCAAACATGCATTAAAAACATTGTACATTATGCATTCAATACTTGCACTTTGGGAGGGTGATATATGAAATTAGATCATAAAAGTAGCGATAACATTCGAAGCTTGTTTTATTAGCGTGTACTTGTTTTAACCGCTTTTTATCAAAAATGCTAATTGATAACCGCTACAAAATGCTCCGCGCTAGACATACTCTAAAGTCATACAGCTGAATTTGAGATTAGCTAACATCCTAAGGTTTTGGACTTAATTGTAAATTTTATAGAATAATTAGAACGTAACGTTATTTTACACTTTGAGTATAAAAGAAAAAAATAAAGTACTACATAGTATTTGCGTAATTTTGTTATTTTATAAAAACATTTTAATTCATTTTTTTCACCAAATTGAACCTCACTTTTGACTTTTATTGTCCAATAAAATGTTGTAATAAACTAATTATGTATTTGTATCTGTTTTGTCTCTTAATTTGTTCATTTTGAAAATCAATTGATAATTAGTTTTTTTTTATCTGTTAATTTAGTACTAGTAATAATTAATTCTTGAGTATCTGTATATGTTGTTTCGGTTTGTTTCTTCGTTTGAATACCAACTGATAATTTAGTAATTAATTCGTGAGTATTTGTATCGGTTTTGTACTTTTCTTTCGGTTAGTTCATTTGTGAGTGTTAGTATTTGTATTTTGAGTCTAAGGTTAGAGCTAATAGCATTGCTAGTTGGTAGTTTTTACTAAAACTAAAACAAGGAGTGTTTAACACTTTTTAGGAACTCGTATGTGTACGTTTTGTTGGTAAGCTATAACGGAAGTTGTCAATTAGTAATGTGTTGAATTTTACCTGAAAATGTAGTTATGTATGTATAGAGGTTGTACTTAGTACTGGCAGGAAGGTCCCGGTTATAAATATGGTTTTGATGAGCATTAATGGACAAGTATTTCATACTGAACGCTTTTAACTTGAGTAGGTGTAATTATGTATAAGGAGTTAAGAATAGAACAGGCCTTCGAAGCAAGTAACATTAATAATGCCTTTATGAGTCAAAGTAGCATTCTGGAATCTGGTTTAGTTTCTGACAGCACATATTTACCAATAAATGACCACTGTGGCAACAGTGTATGAGTGCTTATATGAAAGTTTTATCATGTCCAAACAGTAATATTGTGGAATAACTGAATAAAGAACATTCAACTTCGTCATTTTGAAACATCCTTTTGGGAACATTGACCTGCAATGCCAAGGTGTTATGCAAATGATTGGGATAAAAGTTTTGTGCTGTAAAAAACGTGTTGAGTAGACAAAAGTTGTCTTTTGTAGTGGATCCGTCAAAAAAGTTGTGATCCATAAATCTTTATAGGTTAGGGTCTCACGGCTGTTGCACTCATAGGTAAACCTGTGGTGCAGGACCTATACCTTTTTTTTTACAAATTTTGTCGAAAAGATTAGTGAATGTTTATTAATTTATAATTTAAGTGAAATCTCTAATAATAAATGAACTTAACTAACTAAAGATAGAAACAGTTAGTGTTAAGGGCTATATATATAAAATTCAGTTAGGTTAGTTTTGACTGATTGAGAGTTGAAGTAGCGTTTCCTAATTAATCACATGCATACAAATAAACATCCTCTGCCTTCCATTGACATAAACACTTCCATAGTTTCATTATATCTCTTTTCTTTATCAGATTAGTCTAGTGTTCCATATACTATGTTAGATGGCACTAGTGCATATACCCGATGAGATTCTTATCAACATACTTGCTCAACTTCCTGGAAAGTATTTACTACAGTTCTGATGTGTATCAACACATTGGAATTGTTTTTTTTCAGACCCTTGTTCTATGAAATCGAGATCACGTCGAATGATCCTCCTTAAATACCCGAGGCCTCTTGCTGTTATAGACGACAATGTACCAGTGGAGGATAAGGCTCATTCCATGGTCAAGATTCCTTCTGTTTTAGAACCAAATACAAATGTTTACATTGCTGGAACCTTCAATGGCTTAGTAATTTTGGTTTTCACGGATATTTTAGACCAGTCATATGATACTATACAACCCATTAACAGGTGCATCCAAAGCACTTGCTGTTATGGATCCACCTACTACAAGTGACAACTTCTATACATTTGGAATTGATACAAATGAATTGAAGGTTGTTAGATTTGAAACTTTTGACAATCCACCTGAAACCTCGCATGCAAAGTCAAGGTGTTATGCACATGCTCACATGGAAAAACGTTTTGTGCCGTAAAGGATCCCAAAAGTTGTTAGGGTAGTGAATAACCAGGTTGAAAAACTTGGATTCGGATTTATTTTTTTTTAAAGTTGGGGTCTCATGACTGTTGCACTCTTAGGTAGACCTGTGGTGCAGGACTTAAAATTTTCTAGTTATATGATCATTATGATGCTCATTTAGTAATCACGTAACAATTCTGAAATAGAATGGAAATAGGAGGATAGATGGTAATTGGCTAGATTTTGACTTACTGTGCATCAACCATGTTGATCTAGCACATCTTGGACCAAAGCTGGCAAAAACTTTTGTGAAGTCACTAATATGAGTAATATCTAGTTTCCTTTAGCATATAAAGTCTTAAATTAAAACTTATAGTTTTTACTTCAGCGTTCTATTTGCTACAAGTTTCGTGCTCATTCTGATTCATATATCTTTGATGATCTTATAGGTTAAGCTAGCAGATCCGGATGTGGTTTCAAATCCTAGTGAGTACCAAAAGCTGGCACAATCTATGTCTGAACTTGACCAGGTAATTAATTCGCCATTTTGTTATAAACTTTATATAGGTTACTCTACTTTTGATAGTCAACATTTGAATTTTATGTTTTGAGCTACTAGGTTGTGGCGACATACAGAGGGTTTAAGGACTGTGAGAAACAACTTGAAGAATCCAAAGGTTTTACTCGCTATCTTGTCCCTGTTTATGGTTTCCACGAGTTTATCATTTGCTGAGTGATTACCTAAGTACATGTGTGTGTGTGTGTGTGTGTGTGTGGCTCTTTTTTTGGGGGTCAGCTATGTCAAAAGATGCTGACTTGGATGAAGAGATGGCTGAGATGATCGCTTCTGAAATTGAATCTTTAACGGAGCAACTTAAGGCGTATGAAGAGAAGCTTAAGGTTCAGTTTCTGAAATTAATTCAGTGCTCACTAGTACTCTTTTCCTTCCTGTTTGATTAATTCTGGTAGGATTGATACCTTATCTCTACTTATAGATGATGCTGCTTCCAAGTGATCCTCTGGATACTAGGAACATATTGCTTGAAGGTATGTTTTCTGCTAGCAAGCTGATGATGTCATCATATCCTTGAGCTTCTGTCTGTTCAAATTTCAAATAAAATTGATTTCCAATCTTGATTTGGTAGCCATCTCAGTGATCCCATTAATATGTAAACCAATATTTTTCTCAACAACTCTAATTGGGGAAGACAATACAAGTTTAAAATGATGGATATGTGCTTAGAGGTGGCAGTTCGACCATTTTGCTCATGAATGGTTGATCCAGGTTATTTTTCATTTCTAAAAGTAAAACAGGTAAAATGAATGAAATAGCTTAAAAAGGAAATATTACAAATGGGAAGTCGCCCAAAGTCTGTTTTAAATGCACAAAACCTTCTACATTATTTATTCAAAAAATTTGGATTACTCTTGAGCTAAATAATTGCTTTAACTACATCTGGAATACTAATTATTTATAGAAAGGCGTAAATTTTGGACAAAAAGTGTCTTGGTTCCAGTTGACCCATACCAAGATGTCCGTCCCTCCCATTTTGCCATCTCTAATATCTACTGTAGTTTCTAGTGTATACAACCTTATTAAAATTTTCTTTAGTTACATGAATTCATGTAACATGTCAAGTTGCTATATTGCAGTTAGGGCTGGTACAGGTGGTGAAGAGGCTGGTCTATGGGCTGCTGATCTTGTAGGTACATCGTTCTCTTTTTCTTTTTAGTTTAGTGGTCTGTGCAAAGAAACATGGTTCAAGTCTGATATTATAAACACGATACTTTTTATTTTCTGTTTTGTTTTTGGATATTGAGAGCCTAATCATTAGTTCTCCAACTTTTCAGAATGTTGTTCATAATCATTGTTAGTTGCTGTCGGTACTCAGTTTGGAAAATAATTTCTTCCTGTCAGACAAAATTATTCTTTTATTGATTTTGAATTTTTTACTAAGATTGTAAACATTTTCAGAAATATGGATTCATTCAGGCATGTCCTTTTTGATGTTTTCTTTTGGCACTCTTTTAGGAAAGCTAATTATGCTAACTTATGGAATCCTTTAGGTTCGTATGTACCAGAGGTACTGTGAACGAAACTCATTAAGATATACACCACTTTCATGCTCTGAGGTATACATATTACACTTTTTTCATAAATATTTATAAACTTTCAGATATAACAGTGTTAATATATATATTTTTTGTAAGGCTGAAAGAGGAGGATACAAGACGTATGTTATGGAAGTTAAAGGTGCTCGGGTATATAGCAAACTGAAGTACGAATCGGGTGTCCATAGGGTTCAACGTGTTCCTCAGACAGAAACTCAAGGCCGTATTCACACATCAACTGGTACTGTGGCCATCATGCCTGAAGTAAGTACAAATGATTATATACCAAAGTTATATAAAATTCAATATCTTAAGAACATCAACTCAGATATAGAACAAAAGTAAACTAAATCTGGGGAGTTCATTTCATATCAAACAGAGTTGGGTGCTTAGGTTTAGATCTAGATCGCAAAATAGCTTGCTAGTTAAGAAATTTGACATATTAAGAGATAATGAAAATAGGTAATGGTGCTTGCACATTCCCTTTATTTTGGAACACATATATTGTTTGCAAACAGTCTTTTATTGCTTTTGTTTTTCAAACCTGATTCATATTGGTTTCAGGCTGAAGAGGTTGACGTGGTAATTGATCCAAAAGATATTGAACTTACAACTGCGAGGTCGGGTGGTGCCGGAGGTATTAGTCAACACATGTTTTTTCATTTTTTGTATACGCTATACACTCCTGCCTTATAAGCCAAACTATATTTCTGAACTAATTTGTGCATTTATGTTCTATGTGTTTTTTTACTATGCAGGCCAGAACGTGAATAAGGTCGAAACAGCAGCAGATCTTTTCCACAAACCAACAGGAATCAGAATCTTTTGCACGGAAGAGAGGAGTCAACTAAAAAATAAAAATCGTGCAATGCAGCTATTGCGAGCAAAACTGTAAGGAAACATTAGAATTGTCTTGTGTAAATTAGTGTCAATGGTCTTAACTCGATCCATTAATGTAAACCTTTTCCACCTCTTTTTCGTGTTAGCAGAGGTGACAATTTTGACACATTACTTACGAATGAGTTCATTTGGTGTGTGTTTTATTTCAAATGTTTCAAAATTATAAAGATTAGCTAAATGGGCAAGTGAACGGGTTGAAAGTGATTGAAAGTTTATTTTTTCATGCATACAACCTTCTAAGCTGTTTTATTTGAAGATTGTAGTATTATTGTTTTTAATCATAAATAAGAAATTCATTAAGAATCTTCTCTGATCATAACTTGATGAGGATGCAGACTAGGTTATGTACAGAGAAGTTGGATTATAGGAAATGTAGCTCTAAGATGTGGAATCTTAATGGAACTGGAGTTTTTCTCCAATCCTGGTGATGCCTTTATACAAGAGTCTCTGTGAGTCTAGTTGGGGACTAGATCACAGGTAGGATGTTTGTATTGGAAGGAAATGTAGCCAGGTTTAGGAATTTTCTCCATGGTTGCCTAGTACTAGTGTCTCAATCCTAGTCTAGATGAATGGTAAACTGTATGAGAGGCTGAGCTATGTCCTGTCTTAGCCTGTATAACTGATGAATGCTATTGATGTATTTCTTGTTTCTAGCCTCATTTATAGAGTGGTTGGGCCTGTCATCCATTCTATATGAGAGCTTTGTATTGTTGTTTATATTGGTTGATTTAATATAAATTCACAGTTTACCCAAAAAAAGGAAAAGAAATTCATTACGTATATATAAAAAAATGGACTAAAAGTGTTAAACCCGGTCTTTACTTAACCTGAATCCATTTGACATGTTACCCAACCCTCCCTTCTTGCAACCTCTAGCTGTCTTGGTCCTGTTGTTTTTCCTATTACTGCCTTATACTCCATCATCTTGTTGAAGGTATGAAATCAAACTAAAGGAACAGCAAGAGTCTCAAAGAAGTCAAAGACAATCTCAGGTTTGCAAATCTGTTCTTTAAGACGATAAGTTGAATTATAAACATTAGAAATGAAATTGGGATTCTGAATGCCGCATCTCTCGAAATAATGATGCATAATTAATGGCAGATTGGTAGTGGCTCTCGTTCAGAAAAGATCCGCACATACAATTACAAGGTATCACCCTAATCTTGGATCAAAATATTTAGTTAATTTAAGTAGAAGATGGTATCTATAAGGAACTTACGTTATGATATGTTTATAGATGGCAACTTCAACCAATTTACTTACGAATGTGTTGATTTGTGTTCTGTTTTATTTGTAGCTGGTCAAACGTGCAAATAACATAAGTAGTCAAAAAATTAGCTTAGTACATAAAGTGTTTCTGTTCAGCTCAACTTAACCCATACCAAAACATTCACTTGTTATGACTTGTTACCTAACCTGTTGGGTAATTATTTTCAAAAGAAACATAAGTCTTTGAGTTTGGGTCTTAGGAACATGGAAGAGGGCTTTATCCCACATAGGAGGGAAGAACAAATGAAATGGTGTTTATAAGTTGAAAGCCTAATCTGTGATTACTTCCATTGATTAATGGAAGTATTAAGGCACATAGGGTGTGAAGCACCCATCGCGCACCTGGCCTGGCCGATGGGGGCGAATGTGGCGTTTGATTGTGCACTTTGCACTTTGCTAACTCGCATCGCCGCTTGAGAGCCGTTAAACCCTTTTCGACTTCATCAGACGGGTCACCCGTCGTGTCGGTAAAGGCAACTGGTCCGGCTATCAGATGGGACACACCCCATCTGAATCATCTAGGGTTACAAGGGTTGTGCCTGGTGCCTGTTTGGAAGGGGTGTTATCACCACTTGAAGGGTCACGAAAAACACTATATAAAGGGAGGCATGGCCAGCGAGTTTAATCATCCAAACACCAAAAATAACAAATACAAATTCCTCTCTTCCAATATACCCGATTGCTTTAAGGACAAAGAGAACTCCTTGAAGTAACAAGTAATAGTGCAAAACTTCGTTTTACAAAACCATCTTTCTAAACCCCGTAACTAGCATAACCTGCTTATTTTGCCACCTTAGTTAGAATTTTTTTCACATCCTGGTTAATTCGGATAACACATATTTACATTTGTAATTTGTTCTGTAGGACAATAGGGTTACGGATCACAGATTGAAGATGAACTTCGAGCTCACTTCATTTCTTGATGGTGACATTGAGACAGCCATTCAGGTACCATTTGAGTTCTGTAACAGATATATTCATATAAACGGTTGATTTGGATTTCGTTTTATCTCAAGTGGGTCAAATCAAAAGGTTTCGCTAAAAGGACAATGGGTCTAGTAGTTTAAACGGGTCAAAAGTAGTCCAAATTCTGTTTTTTAAAGTATACAACCTTAATCATTTTATTCATAGATGGACAACAATATAGCGCTCAAGTGTCAACCCGGCCTAACCCATACTTTATGTTACGTCATTCTTTGATTATGGATCTACATCTATTACCTGATATTCAATGTGTAATCACAGCAATTCATATCTATTCCAATCCTGAAGAATCTTATTTTACCCATTTAAATCCGAACCAGTGTTGTTGCCTCGTTATTCAACTCATTCATTTTGCCATCTCTAGCTGAGAGATAAATCTTGCATTTACATGTTATTGCTCATTCTTATATAATTATGTATGTATGCAGTCTTGTGTTTCGATGGAGCAAAGGGAATTGCTAGAGGAGCTTGCGGATTCAGTAGGAACTGCAGCCCGATAGCTTTCCAATTCCGAATGTAGCTGGGTGGTTAATTAAAACAGGTACTGTGTCTTTCCCGGAAGACCAGCATAAAATCAGTAGAGAAACATACCAGTGAACAGGGACATATATCTTATTGTTTTGCCCATGTAACTGTACGCCACATATGTAAAATTAGAAGCCACTGAAATGAGTTGCTACTTTTGTATATTTAATACAAATTGGAGACATTCGTTGTACTTTTGTCTATTGTATACTGTCTAGTATACCTAGTAAGCCAGAGTTATAGTATTTTAATTTGACTTCATCTAACTCGTGTTTTTGCTTAATTTGATACAAAATTGACAGTATGGTTCTTGAAACAAGTTAGTAGAACTTACTGTCTAAACCAAAGAAACAAATAATTAATGAACCATGCTGAGCTCAAAATGATCTGTGATGATATGATAATTTTTGGGTGCAGACTTCAAATCGGCTTGGTTCAATAATTATCTTTAAACCTAAGGTGATTTGAAATCTTGAATGACTACATTGGATTAGCAAGGCTTGAAAACGATCCATGACAATTCATGCTTTATTTTGTAACTTGAACTTGTCCTTGTATTGTTTTAAGCTAAAAAAAGTAGGAGTTGGGGGTTCAACTTATAACACAGGAACACAACTAGCCATGGAAGTTGTTGACGAAGCCATGGGATAAGGAAGAGGGAGAGGGACAACCGTTGGCTGCTCTGAGAAGTCAGCTCATACGGCTTCACCGAGATCTATTTAAAGCCTCATAGCCACAAGGGGTACAAGGCTCATTTCAGGTCTTGATGAAGACGCGACACCCCACATGAGGAGGAGTAATGCCTTCCCCATTAGGGTGGAATCAATCGGCTCCCATGGCTTTTTTCTCTAAGAACGACAACAACTTCCATGGTGTTCTTGCATCAAAAGGGCCGCTTCGAACCCACTTTAATGCCCCCACTTGGGTCACAGATTCACGTGACTGAATCCAGCACGCTTTAAAATTTGGCTAGTGCTTATATAGATTGCATATATTTTTATTCCAACCGATGTGGGATAAAAGGGATAAAAAGTAAACATGATGTGTAACACCAATTAGTAAATTTGATACTCTGTATCTTCTTTGAAACTTTAAACAATAAAGATAACTATTTTTAAATCATGTTTGTATCTTCTATGATTTTTTTTTGTTTTTAACTTGCAAAGTTTGCGATTAATGTTACGACATCAAACCTAAATTTCACGGTACAGTTAAAAAGTGATACTAGTATACCATAGTATTTGATTTACCGCATGTTTTTCGACATATAGAGCAAAGTCGATTACATGAGGAGCGCGTGGATTGAGTAGAAACAGTACTTCATAGCTCATGTTTAAAAAGTATAAACTTTATTAACCACTGAAAATTTCTTATAATAAGAACTAGGCTCGCTTGTTTTAGGTTAGTGGTATAAGTTTCAAAATTTTAAAACTGGACAATATATTTTACCCAATGACAAGTTTCATTTTGATTGTGGAAATCAAACTAGATTTCGGGTGAGGCCTTTAAAAGATACACATTCTCCCGAAACATGTTTGGAACAAATTTACACTCGCACTAACATTGAAATATCTGAATCCGCATATTGCTTTCTAAGCAGTAACAGATTGAAACCCGATTTTTATAAGACCGGGCGTTATAGTGGTTATTCATCACCCGTGGAGCAACTCCACCGCGTGCCAACCCTATGACGGCCAAACACCATTACGCGCCATCATATGACAGTTGCTCTAAGTAAGACTTCAGCACACCCCTTTTACGTTTAATGAGTCTAAACTACTTGGATCATGATTTGATACATAGTTCGATGAAATTTCTTGGTGCGGTTCCACCTTGGTTCGAAGTTAAAAAAAAAAAAAAAAAAACACTTTTATCAAACAATTTGCTGCAGTGTTTGTTTGGATCTATTAATCATTAAGATAGAAGATTTCTTTTTTTCGGTGCAAAGGTGAACTTTTATATATACTCTCCAAATGTTTACACATATAAAGATAACAATACTGATTTGGACAACACCCAAATCAACCATACAAAAACAACATACATCTGCACATCAGAATATACTACTCTATCTCTCTTACAACATATACATCAGAACAGACCCTATCTATACTTATCTGCTTCATCAAAGATGCTATCTTTTTCATCATTCCTGAGTTCACCTTGAAGTGCACCATACCATCTAGCTACATTTCCATTCTCCTCTCCACCAGGACCACTCAACCTGCCACCACAGTAGCCTAGGTAGAGAATGGAGAATGGCATCACTAGGCACCCATAACCCATCCATGGAAGGCTTCAGTTGTTTAGGAACACTCTCCCTCCATGATGACCAACCTTACCTCCTGTGACAGTGTATTGGGTGGACCAAGAAGGTTCATCTTTCACACACTCTCTATTCCACCCATCATACACTGTCCGCCCGAGCTATATACCCTTCACAATGGAAAGCCCTACTTTATGGTACATCTTATCTGATTAGACCTCCTTATCATCAAGAATAGGTGCTAGTCTCCTCCCAAGGCCAGACATAGTAGAGCTATTTTGACTAATAAGGTACAGTCAGACCAGAATAGACTCCAAGGTACAAGGTACTATTCCATTGTTATAGCCTGCATTAATAGATCTTTTACTGTCACTAAGAATATACTTGAACCAATTATGCCAATTAGAACCATACTATCACTCATACTCTGTCTCAATTTCAGTGTGCCAAACACTCCTTATCTTAGTCTTTCATTCATAACCACATCCCATTTCTTGCAGACCTCCTCTGTTTGTGCTGACTTCTTCACTGTTAGACTTGCTAGCTTAATTCTCACATGGTTCACCACATTCAAAGTCACGTCCTTGCTATCATTCTTCTCACTAGTGAATAGCCTCTTGTTTCTTTCATTCCATATAAAGTACACACATGCTGCAAAAACTATTCTGCACAACACACTCTTGATGGATCTGTCATGTTTGATACTTGACATTCTGTTCACAATTTCATCCCATTTGTCAGGAACATAACTAATATTAGCTTTATCTTTAACTGCCTTCCAAACTTTGATGGAGAATGGACATTCAAAAAACAGATGATTGGTAGAATCTAGACAGCTTCCACATAGTGAGCATTCCATTTCCTTATCAGGGTACCATTTCTTCAATCTGTCTTGAGTTGATAACCTAGATAGAAGATTTCTTTGTGACAACATTCACATAAGTAGACTTTTATCAATACCTGTTCTGTATGGTTCAATCTTTGAACCTAATCAAACACAACCAAGCAAAAATATGTACTTATGATCGAACCAATGTAAAATAAAAGCGTAATTTAGAACAAATATTAGTTTCGAACAAAACAAAAATGAAATTTTAAAGATGGGAGTCGGGGTTGAAGGAGGAGACAAACCATGGATGGTCAAGCCAACACAACGAGAGTTACAGTCCGCGCATTAAACAGTCGAGACTGTGCCGGTTAGCTGCTGCTCTGGTTAAGTCAGCACATACCACACGATGATGTTAATCAGCGGTGGATTTTCCTGATGGTTCACCAACAGGTGATGAACCCAACAACTCACGGTTACTTGCTTGCACATGGGCCCGGGTCAGTTTTATTTAACCGTGAATCCTGAGCCGACAAAAAGACGTGCCGCGAACTTTTAGGGCCCTGGTAATACATATTTACGTATGTAATTTGTTCTGTAGGACAATAGGGTTACGGATCACAGATTGAAGATGAACTTCGAGCTCACTTCATTTCTTGATGGTGACATTGAGACAACCATTCAGGCACCATTTGAGTTCTGTAACAGGTATATTCTTATAAACGGGTTGATTTGGATTTCGTTTTATCTCAAGCGGGTCAGATCAAAAGGTTTCACTAAAAGGACAATGGGTCTAGTAGTTTAAACGGGTCAAAAATAGTCCAAATTCTGATTTTTAAAGTATACAAGCTTAATCATTATATTCATGCCAGTTTTGCCTCGTTATTCAACTCATTCGATTTGCATCTCTAGCGGAAGAGATAAATCTTGCATTTACAGGGTATTGCTCATTCTTATTTAATTATGTGTGTTTCCATGGAGCAAAGGGAATTGCTAGAGGAGCTTGCGGATTCAGTAGGAACTGCAGCCTGTTAGCTTCCAGTTTGGAGTGTAGCTGGGTGGTTAATTATAAACGGGTGCTGCGTCTTTCCCGGAACACCAGTATATCTGTAGGGTAAAGATACCAGTGAACACTGAACAGGGACGTATAGCTTAATGTTTTGCCCGTGTAACAGTACGTCATGTATGGAGACATTCATTGTACTTGCGTCTATTTTGCTTAACTTGATACAAGATTGACAGTATGGTCGTGTTAAGTCTTCTTGCAATGGTCGTGTTAAGTCTTCTTGCAACAATTTGCAGAACTATCTTTCTAGACCAAAGCAACAAATAATTAATGAACCATGGAAGTTGTTGTCGAAGCCATGGGATAAGGAGGAGAGACACAACCGTCAGGCTGCTCTGAGAAGTCAGCTCACAAGTTCACTTATGACATAATGCCTCTCAATGGCTTTCTATATTTAATGCCTCTCACTTCCATGGGCGTTCCTTTATTATAACTTTATAAGTGACCCCCTTCGAACCACTTTAATGCCCCCACTTGGTGTTGGAAAATTTAGTGCACTTGAGGGATAGGTTTACACCTGGTAATGGGCTTGGAGGTATGGAGTATACACCCATCAGGTCAATGAACACCCTGACTCAATTGTGGTTATAGTGTAAAAGAGTATTCTGCTGATGCAGATTACTCTGCTGATGGTGCTATCAACTCTGCTGATAGTGTTATTGTTCCTGCTGATGGTACAATAACTCTGCTGTTTAGGCAATAGACTCTGCTGATTAGCTTTGTCATTCCTGCTGATAGTGTTATCGTTTCTGCTGATAGCTTTATTGCTTCTGATGCAGAACGATTCTGCTGATAGCATTAGTGATTCTGCTGATAGGCTAAAGTCTGATCCTGCTGATCAGCTATTCCTGCTGATTGTCTGATAACCACAGATTCCTACTTTTATGGAAACTATTATGGTATAATTAATGGGCCGTTAATTATAACATAATTCCATGGGCTAGGGTTTTGAGTAAACTCTATAAATAGAGATCATACTTTTCTGCATGAGATATACAACGAAAAAACCCTAAACACTTAATACGATCGGTTCTTGATCTGTGCCTAGAACAAGAACATCACTTGGTTTTATCCCATAGAGATATTCGTGCAACCCAGGCATAGGGTCGAATAGTTTCTATTGGAAAGTGATACCACGACTTCAAGTGAATATCCGGTACCCTTGATTGATTATCTTTACCCAGTTTGGGTGCACTACAACACACACAGAAACCAACAATCAATAGAAACTATTCTTGAGATAATCAATGGCTGCTGCTATGAGACAAATAGCTGCTAACTTTTCTAAGCTAGAGAAGTTTGAAGGTGTGGATTTCAGACGATGGCAGAAGAAGATGAAGTTCTTGTTGACTAGCATGAATGTGGCGTATGTTCTCACCACTCCGATCCCTGAGGATCATGGAGACAATGCTACCATGGAACAGATGAGGGCCAGAAGCAAGTGGGAGAACGATGACTATGTCTGCAGAGGTTTAATCCTCAATGGTATGTCTGATACTCTATTTGATATTTATCAGAATGAGGAATCTTCTCAAGAACTATGGGATTCTCTGGAAGCCAAATATATGGCTGAGGATGCATCAAGTAAGAAGTTTCTTGTAAGTAATTTTAACAATTACAAAATGGTCGATTCTAGACCGGTCATGGACCAATACAATGAACTTCTTAGTATACTTGGTCGTTTTACTCAACACAAGATGAACATGGATGAGGCTATTCAAGTCTCTTGTATCATCGATAAGCTACCTCCTTCTTGGAAAGATTTCAAGCACATGCTTAAGCATAAGAAGGAGGAGTTAACTCTTACAGAGTTGGGCAGTCATTTGCGCATTGAGGAATCACTCAAGGTGCATGAAAGTGACAAGCCAAAGAGCAGCACTGCTGCTGGTCCATCAGTTGTCAAATGTGGTGGAGCATAACAACTCCTCCAGGAACAATGACAACAAGGGCAAGCGCAAACATCAGGATAATACCAAACCTGATCCTAACAAGAAGTTAAAGGCTACTTGTTGGAAGTGTGGTAAAACTGGACACTTCAGGAAGGATTGCAAAGGTGGTAAAATTGGCAATAAAGCCAATGGTTCAGGCACAAGTGGATCTGGGAATGGTAACTCCAATTCTCTGAAAGGTCAGAATATATTTAATAAGTCTTTTTGGATTTATTATGTTACATATATATCTGAATTGTTCTTTGTGCAGGATGATGATGTGGCTTGGTGGGTTGACTCTGGAGCAACAGTCCATGTGTGTAAAGATAGAAGATGGTTCAAGACCTACGAGTCAATGAATGATGGTTCTATTCTTCATATGGGAAATGAGTCAACAGCCCTGGTGCATGGAAGAGGAAGTGTTGAGTTGAAGTTTAGTTCTGGAAAGATTATTACTTTGTTGAATGTTTTACATGTTCCTGATATTAGGAAAAACTTGGTTTCTAGTGGTATTTTAAATAATTGTGGTTACAAACAAGTTATTGAATCTGATAAATTTGTTTTGACTAAAAATGGTGTATTTATTAGATTTGGTTATTTATGTAATCACATGTTTAGACTTAATATTGTTCATGATGTGATTGATTCTGTTTGTATGCTGTCATCTAAACAATATGATTCAACCCTTTGGCATGCTAGACTTGGCCATGTACACTTTAAACGTATGTAAGATATGTCTAAGGATGGGTTAATCCCAGCATTTGACATGGACACTGAAAAATGTAAAACTTGCATGATGAACAAGATAACTAAGAAACCATTTAAAGATGTAAAACGTGAATCTGTGATATTGGAATTAATACATAGTGATTTATGTGATTTGCATGCTACTCCCTCTTTGGGGAATAAGAAATACTTTGTTACTTTTATTGATGATGCTTCTAGGTATTGTTATGTTTATCTTTTACATACTAAGGATGAAGCATTAGATAAATTTAAAGTATTTAAGTCTGAAGTTGAATTGCAACAAGAGTCACTAATCAAAAGGTTAAGGACTGATAGGGGAGGTGAGTACATGGATACTCAGTATTTCCAGTCTGTTGGTATAATCCATGAAACGACTGCCCCTTATACTCCTCAGCAAAATGGAATTTCTGAAAGGAAAAACCGAGTGCTAAAGGAGATGGTTAATTCCATGTTGTCCTACTCTGGACTGAGTCAAGGGTTCTGGGGTGAAGCTATGTTAACAGCTTGCTATTTGCTAAATAGGGTTCCCAACAAAAGGAACAAAACAACTCCATATGAACTCTGGACTAAAAGGAAACCAAACTTGAATTATCTCAAGGTTTGGGGTTGTAGGGCAGTTGTAAGACTCCCTGATCCAAAACTAAAAACTTTGGGTGAAAGAGGCGTTGAATGCATCTTTGTTGGATATGCTGAGCATTCCAAGGCTTATAGGTTCTATGTTATTGAACCTAATGAGTCAGTTTCAATTAACTCTATAATTGAATCAAGGGATGCAAATTTTGATGAGAATAGATTCTCTTCAGTCGCTAGACCAAGTCAAAGGATTCCTAATGGAACCAATGATGTTGGTGTATCAGAAACCTCTGATGAGGTCCCTGATGAGGTTGTGGAACAACAACCTGAACCTGAGCTCAGAAGAAGCACAAGGGTGAGGACTCCAAAGACATTTGGACCTGAATTTCAATTGTATTTGATTGAAGGAACAAGGGATGAGGTCTCTGACCAACACTCCTATTGCTTTAATGTTGAGAATGATCCCAAAACATTTGATGAAGCAATGAAGTCCCAAGATGTTGCTTTCTGGAAAGAAGCAATAAATGATGAGATGGACTCCATCATGGGCAATAACACTTGGGTGTTGGCTGATTTACCACCTGGTTGCAAGCCTTTAGGCTGCAAATGGATTTTCAAGAAGAAAATGAAGGTAGATGGAACTATTGAAAAGTTCAAGGCAAGATTAGTCATTCAAGGCTTTAAACAAAAGGAAGGAATTGACTACTTTGATACTTATGCCCCTGTGGCTCGTATCAGTACCATAAGATTGCTAATTGCCTTGGCATCAATTCACAATCTGATTATTCATCAGATGGATGTGAAGACAGCTTTCTTGAATGGTGAATTGGATGAGGAGGTTTATATGAACCAACCTCAAGGCTTCATCATGCCTGGCAATGAAAACAAGGTGTGCAAACTGATTAAGTCCTTGTATGGACTGAAGCAGGCACCTAAGCAATGGTATCAAAAGTTTGATGAAGTGGTTTTGTCTAGTGGTTATTCACTTAACCAGTCTGACAAATGTGTATATAGCAAATTTGATGAATCTGGTAAAGGAGTCATCATTTGTCTATATGTTGATGACATGTTGATCTTTGGCACTGACCAAAATCAAGTGGACCTTACAAAGGAATTTTTGTCATCTAGGTTCTCCATGAAGGATATGGGGGAGGCAGATGTTATCCTTGGTATTAGGATTAAACATGAAGGTAACAAAATTTCTATCTCTCAGTCTCATTACATTGAGAAGGTGTTGAAGAAATTTAATTACTTTGATTGTACTCCAGTGAGTACTCCTATGGATACAAGTGAGAAGCTAATGCCCAATAAAGGCAAGGCTGTATCTCAACTTGAATATTCTAGGGTAATTGGCTGCTTGAGTATGCCATGACTTGTACAAGGCCAGATATTGCATTTGCTGTGGGAAAATTGAGCAGATATACTAGTAATCCTAGTGCTCATCATTGGCAAGCAATTCAGAGGGTACTGAAGTATTTGAAGAAAACTATGGATTATAGTATCTCATATACTGGTTATCCTTCTGTACTAGAAGGGTACACTGATGCAAGTTGGATCAGTAACACTGAGGACAATTCGTCTACTAGTGGCTGGGTATTCCTACTTGGTGGAGGTGCAATTTCTTGGGCATCCAAGAAGCAAACTTGCATTACCAGTTCTACCATGGAATCTGAATTTGTGGCCTTAGCTGCTGCTGGTAAAGAAGCTGAATGGTTGAGAAACTTGCTTCTTGAGATTCCATTATGGCCTAAACCTATAGCACCTATTTCTATCCGTTGTGATAGTGCTGCTACATTGGCAAAGGCTTATAGCCAAATGTACAATGGGAAGTCTAGACACTTAGGTGTCAGGCATAGCATGATTCGTGAGCTTATCATGAATGGGGTGGTATCTATAGAGTTTGTTAGATCTCAACAGAACTTAGCTGATCACTTGACGAAGGGTTTGGCTAGAGACTTGGTTTTTAAGTCTGCTAAAGGGATGGGTTTAAGTCCACCTTAGTCACTGAATGCAAAGACACCCAACTCCCTCCTGAGGAAACTTTGGAGTTGAGTTCAATGTGGCAAGCTGAACATTTAGTGGACTGGAGCACTGTTTTATTTACATCCCAAGGTTGTGCTCAGAACCTGCTGGAAAGGAGGATGAAGTCTTCACTTCTTAATGGTTAATTTTTCTTTGAAAAAGTGCTTTGCAGGGGCATGATTAAAAGATGAACTACTTATGTAAATGTTGAAGTTTTGCCGCTTCAGGAAGCTTTAGGACTTTTAGCTTTTACAACATTTATGAATGGATATGGACACATGGCTTGTATAGTGTCAGGAGTATTTTAGTGTTTGAAAATGTATGTGTATTTTATATTCAGGTATTCAAATGGGTTGAAGGGTTCAATTCTTAGAACACCCTGATTCTCGAATATTTGAACTTGTAAGGTACTAAGATGAGAATTCAATCTTCAAGATATTTTCATTTATGCATATGTTTTGTTTTGCGTTTAATTTTTCATGCAAGGAAGTGAACTAAATTTGGGGAGGATTGTTGGAAAATTTAGTGCACTTGAGGGATAGGTTTACACCTGGTAATGGGCTTGGAGGTATGGAGTATACACCCATCAGGTCAATGAACACCCTGACTCAATTGTGGTTATAGTGTAAAAGAGTATTCTGCTGATGCAGATTACTCTGCTGATGGTGCTATCAACTCTGCTGATAGTGTTATTGTTCCTGCTGATGGTACAATAACTCTGCTGTTTAGGCAATAGACTCTGCTGATTAGCTTTGTCATTCCTGCTGATAGTGTTATCGTTTCTGCTGATAGCTTTATTGCTTCTGATGCAGAACGATTCTGCTGATAGCATTAGTGATTCTGCTGATAGGCTAAAGTCTGACCCTGCTGATCAGCTATTCCTGCTGATTATCTGATAACCACAGATTCCTACTTTTATGGAAACTATTATGGTATAATTAATGAGCCGTTAATTATAACATAATTCCATGGGCTAGGGTTTTGAGTAAACTCTATAAATAGAGATCATACTTTTCTGCATGAGATATACAACGAAAAAACCCTAAACACTTAATACGATCGGTTCCTGATCTGTGCCTAGAACAAGAACATCACTTGGTTTTATCCCATAGAGATATTCGTGCAACCCAGGCATAGGGTCGAATAGTTTCTATTGGAAAGTGATACCACAACTTCAAGTGAATATCCGGTACCCTAGATTGATTATCTTTACCCAGTTTGGGTGCACTACAACACTCACAGAAACCAACACTTGGGTCACAGATTCACGTGACTGAATCCAGCAAACTTCGAAATTTGGCTAATGCTTATATACATTGGAGATATTTTTAATCTAACCGATGTGGGATAAATGGGATAAAAGGTAAACATGATGTGTATACCGATTAATAAATTGACATCTTCTTTGAAACTTTAAGCAATAAAAATAAACTAATCTTAAATTATGTTTGTACCTTCTATGAGATATTTTGTTTTGACTCGCAAAGTTTTACATGACGAGCTTGTGTATTTAATAGAAACCTTACATATAGCTCATGTTTAAAAAGTATAATTTTGATAAAGAACTGAAAGTTTCTTATGATAAAAACTAGGCTGTTAGTTTAATGATTTGGGTTTGAAAGTTTAAACATCGGAGAATATATTTTACTAGTACCCAGTAACGAATTTCATTTTTATTCTGATGAAATCAAACTAGATTTCGGTGAGGCCTTTAAAAAATACATATTCCCCTATTCCCCGAAACATGTTTCGAACAAATTTACACCCGCACTAACAAATATGTGAATCCGCATATTGCTACTTAAGTAGAAACAAAATTAAAAGATTGAAACCCGATTTTCGTAAGACCGGGCGTTAAAGTGGTTATTCACCACCCGTGGAGCAACTCCACTGCGCACCAACCCTATGACGGCCAAACACCGCTACGCGCCAACGTATGATTTTTGTGCTGGTTCGGTGGTGCAAACCACCTAACGAAATGCATCATTTTTGGTTTGTGAGTGTGTGTGGGATATATTGTGTGGTATGTTTGTATTAAGTGAGGTATTTTTATGTGTTTGGTTAGGTGGTGACCACTACGCCTGCAAATGTGGAGGTGACTATTACACCCAACCTAACAATTGCATGTCGCTATAAGAGTTTTATCATATCCCGTCGGCCGTCGCAACGCGTGGGTTATATACATAATATAAAGTGAACCAACATGGCGTGACATGATATGAGGACCGAACCTAGCCGATTCCAAAAGACGAAAGTCGGGTTGATGGAGTATACCTTCAAGATTTTAGCCAAGAACCAAGCAAGAGTTATATTGTGTCAGTTGATGTATTGTGCCAGTTTTGCTCTGATTAAGTCAGTTCCGTTTATCATCCGCGTAATCGGGATGGGAATAGGGATACTCTAGTGGCTAGTGATAACGAGGTACCACTAGCGGCACGGCGGTGGGTTGGCTCAACCGAGCAACCATTTATTAGTCAGTGGATCCTTCACCAACACAGAGCAATAATGTACACTTTGTACATCCCCTTGCTTGACTACAACATCCATCATCATGACTAGTATTGTGTCATTTTTGCTCTGGTTAAGTCAGTTCCGTTTATCATCCGCGTAATTGGGATGGGAATAGGGATACTCTAGTGGCTAGTGATAACGAGGTACCATTAGCGACATGGCGGTGGGTTGGCTCAACCGATCAACAATTTATTAGTCGGTGGATACTTCACCAACACATAGCAATGTACACTTTGTACGTCCCCTTGCTTGACTACAACATCCATCATCATGACTAGTATCTATTTGAACAACCCTCCAAACTCATATTAATGCTGCCACTAGGGTCACAGGCTCACGTCACTGAACCCGGCATTCCCCGTAGGTGTAACTTTATTATTGATCGATATTTATAGATTACAATGGACCCTAACCCCACACCGTGGGCTTGGGCCATATTTATCATCTAATAAATATGTATAAGTGTCAAACAAGGTATCAAATACCAATATATAGAAAATTAAGAACGCGGCAAAAACTAAATCTGTGAGATAGGGCGTGGGGGATTGTGGATGACGAGAACCATGGTAGTTTTTAGCCAAGCCATGTTTAAGAGGAATCCTGACTAAAATGTCAAAAACTTCAACTGTCCCACATCGAAAGGAAGAAGAGCAAAAGTGTTTTTTGTAAAATCTATCAGGACCGCCTAGATTGCTGGGTTCAGTAACGTGAGCCTATAACCCAAGTGGGAGCATTAAGAATATACGAAGGGCTAAGAGCTAGGGGGCTGCTTTGACTCGTGAGTCTGTGGGACTAGCTTGCAGATGAAGTAGTTAATCAGTGTTAGCACAAAAATGGTGCGCACTCTTGAGGCCCCAGTTGAGACTAGTAAGGTCCGAGCCAACCTTCTAGTATGAGGATTATTTGGCCATAAATATGTCCTTGCTTAGGACTCTAATAAGTGATGTCGCCGTTCTCTCAACCATGATTGGACCCCTTCTTAGCCGGACTATAATCTTTTATAACTTGTGTGTTTTCTTATATAGGCATTCCGTATACATGGTGACCTAGTTGCTCTAAGTAAGACTTCAACACACCCATTTTGAAGTCTCGGCTATAATCTTTTATAACTCGTGTGTTTTTTTATCTACGCATTCCGCATAGATGGTGACCTAGTTGCTCTAAGTAAGACTTCAGCACACCCCTTTTGAAGTCTGAATCAATAGTTCTTATTGCTTCCACTTCACACTAATGGCTAAAGTCCCTTTCAATAGTATGGGGATTTTTGCTTCAACTCCATAATAACTTAGTAACAGCAAAACAAATTTGAATCGATATCTTCAAACTTTGCATTTCTTATTTGTGAAAAATTGTTTCTGTTTCGGTACCTTTGGACTTTATCAATAACTGTTCTATATGGTTCAATCTTTCAACCTAATCAAAAACAACGAAGCAAAAATATGTACTTATGATCGAATTAATGTAAAACAAAAGCTTAATTTAGAACAAATATTAGTTTCGAATCAAACAAAAACGAACTCATCGAATTAATGTAAATCAAAAGCTTAATTTAGAACAAATATTAGTTTCGAATCAAACAAAAACGAACTTTAAAAGATGGGAGTCGGGGTTGAAGTAGGAGCCAAACATGGATGTTCAAGCCAACACAACGAGAGTTACAGTCCGCGCATTAAACAGTCGAGACTGTGCCGGTTAGCTGCTGCTCTGGTTAAGTCAGCACATACCACACGCTGAAGTTTAATCAGAGGTGGATTTTCCTGATGGTTCACTCAAACAGGTGATGAACCCAACAACTCACGGTTACTTGCTTGCACACGGGCCCGGGTCAATTTTATTTAACCGTGATCCTCAGCCGACACAAAGACTGACGCCGCGAACTTTTAGAGCCCGACTTCGCCTCTCTCGTTGTAAGGCTATAAACATCCATGGGTTGGTCATCGTTCAAAATCCCTTCGAACCCATCTTAATGCCCCCACTTGGGTCATAGACTTGCGTTACCAAGTCCAGCGGTGCAAAAATTTGACCAGTCCCTTATAAAGACTTACAGGCTCTTTTTCCCAAGCGATGTGGGATAATATCATATAAGGTTATGAAAGACGAGAAAAACACATACTAGTAATAAATAGTTAAATACTCATACACATATTAGGCACGTATTCCAAAACTGTTTTGGTATACATTGAATAAGAGTTGTTGATTATTTATCATTTGTTTGATTATTTACATGACAGGGAAAAGACTTGCACAAAACCTCATAGTTGTGGGTTTTAACTTTTAAGACATCAAATAACTTTAAAACACAGTGGAATTTCATATCTCTCCTACTTTTAATTGTAAATTTCATATATATATATATATTCAAACATACATTAAAAACATTATATATTGTGCATTCAATATTTACACTTTGGTTATATATG
This sequence comes from Artemisia tridentata subsp. tridentata, assembly GCA_021014915.2. Taxonomy (NCBI): domain Eukaryota; kingdom Viridiplantae; phylum Streptophyta; class Magnoliopsida; order Asterales; family Asteraceae; genus Artemisia; species Artemisia tridentata. The sequence goes on from CP139508.1 coordinate 391,511,441, forward strand.
AAACTAGCCTATAAACCTGTGATAAATCACGGGCAGCTTATAACAGTTAGAAAATATAACCTTAAAAGGTAAAAAGAAAAAAAAAACTAACTAATATTAACTCTCAAACAATATTGTTCATTTCATTAATAAAAATGAAAAGTAAAAAGAACATTGAACTTGTTAAAAATAACAAAGAAGAATAAACGAAGAATCTCCAAAACTGGATAATGTTAAACTTAAGTCACTCGGCTTCTTACTAATTGCATTTGGCGTTGAGTAACTACATGTCCATGGTTCACATGGTTTGAAATGACGTAACAGCTGACAACAGGAAATTTGGGTAGATAATCCACCTATTTTGAGCTACCAGCGGAAAATGAATCTATTTGTTGGTCATCTATTTCAACTATGTATATCTTTGGAGGTATTTCCCTGTAAAAGATTCACAATGAGCATTAAAGCAATACGTAAAGAAGTATATCGATAAATACTTATAATAATCTGCTCAACATTAGTTGACCAAGTTACCAAACTTTGGGTCGATGATTATATTTTAATAGGCAAAATTTAAAACCTCAGCTAAAATTAAAACGGGTCAAAGGTCGTATAAAGGGCATTCCACATTCGGATGCTTGAATCCAAAAGAAATTGTTTATTGAAAGAAAAACTAAGCATTATTTTGACAGCATAGATTTTAAAATTATATCTGATAAATCTATAGATTCAAAATACATATGAACAAAAAGTGTAATAACCCAGCCCGTTTTGAACCGTTATCCAACCCAGTTGACTGCGCATTTTGGCACCCCCTAGTAATCCAGCATAAGTGCACTAAAACGCAATATATAAACCTTGAATTGGCTAGATAGCCCCCAAGCCTGTTAAAACTCAACGTCAAAGTAAAGGAACAATGACGATGAGGGTGACATAATGGTCTCATTACTTAGGCTGTGTTTGATTTGCAGGCACCAATAATTAGTTACAGAGTGTAATGGAAATGGGTATGGAGCTATATAATTTTAAACCCTGCCCTTCAGGTGGAGGAGGATATCTAATTTAATGGGTATCGACCCTATTCCTAAAAACCTATACTCTTATAGTAACAAATAACCAAACCATATCAATATACAACCAAACAACCCCTTAGAATTATTTCCATTCATTATCATATAAGAATGTTAAATTATGTAATCGTATACCAGTAAGTGTAGAATCATGTTGGAACATGTAGAATCACCTGCTACTTGTTGATAACAAAAAAACTATGGTAATTCCTCTGAATGCACATTTTCCTGCTTCAGTAGGTTTTCTGTCTTGTCAATTGTCCGTAAATAGTAGACATTCATCAAAGAAACAAACACGTGCTACTTGTTGATAACAGAAAAAACTGTGGTAGCGTGCTTATTCTCTCAACACGCAACTGCATTGCATTAAGCCATTAATACTTACAAGAAAAACTGCAATTGTATACTTGCCTGTGATGATTTGTGTTGATGAGAGATGGGTGCCAGCTCAAGTTTATACTCAACGTCTTCCTGAGATATAACCTCTCCCTTACCACCAGCAGACTTCCTTGACAACTGTGTATCCTCTGCCGAACCTCCGCCATTTTCCATATTACTAAATCCGCCTTTATTAGTTTTCGAATTCCCCCTTTCAGCTGCATTTTCCAAACCCATAACCGATTACTAAATCCGCCATTTTCCAAACCCATACTACTAAATCCACCGATTTGTGCACAAAATCAATTACAAAAAAAAAAAAAAAAAAAAAAAAAAAAAAAAAAAAGAATTTAAATTTGAGGTGTAATTAAAACCATAACAAATTGAGGTGTAAAAACCATAACAAATTCTATTATACTATTATAAGTTTATAACAATGATCCTATAGTTGAATTTGGTGATTGAAATATATTCATACAAACTGATTTTTTAATCAATTAGACCAAAGAACAACAGTAGCCACATATGAACTGCCATAATTATCATCATAAAAACTACGAGAAGTATTGATTGAAGCAATAGCTTTATTTATCTTTAGTTAAATTTAGACACTTCATATTACACCTCAGGTGGCAAGTTTTTTTGGGGTCGACATGGTTTTTCCTCTTCAACCATAGCTCACAAATAGAAATTCACAATTTTGCCGGTAAACGTTATAAGTTATAACTCATATAATATGTGTATGTAATTAGAATCTTATTTGTCTTTATAACAAAACACCTTACACCTTTGTTCCTCTTAAAAAATGTTGGAGTATTATACAAAGTGACACTATAAGTAATATTGCACATTCATATATAAACATAGCATCATATGCTGCTTCCTTAATGAATTTCCTTATCCAAACAGCTTCTTATGCTGCTTCCGATGCAGCAATGTACTCAGATTCTGTAGCAGACATAACCGTTGTACTCTGCTTCTTACTCTTCCACTCCACAGCTCCTCCATTTATGACAAAAACGTAACCCGTCTGAGACTTCGTATCATCTTTATCAGTCTGAAAGGACGCATCGCAGAAACCTGTAACATTCAGTTCTGCGTCTGGATTTCCCCCGAAAACTAGAAACATATCTTTAGTATTCCTTAAATACTTAAGAATGTTCTTAACAGCATGCCAGTGATCTTTCCCTGGATTCTGCTGATAACGACTGGTCAAATTTTGAGCGAATGCCACATCTGGCCTTGTACATCTAACTGCATACATGATAGATCCTACTGCCGAAGCATACGGAACTTTCTTCATGTATGCCACCTCTTCAGGTGTAGAAGCACACATTTCGCTGCATAAGCCGTGTTCAACTTGCATGGGCAAATATCCCTTCTTGGAATTTTGCATATTGAATCTCTTCAATATTTTATCCATGTAAGCACTTTGGCTTAATCCGATTAACCGTTTAGATCTGTCTCTATAGATCTTGATTCCAAGGATATACGCTGCTTCTCCTAAATCCTTTATGGCAAAGCAATTACCAAGATAATCCTTAACTTCATTAAGGCTTGGTATGTGATTTCCCATGATTAATATGTCATCGACATATAGGACAAGAAAAGTAGTGTTACTCCCACTAACTTTGTGGTATACACATGGCTCATCGAAATTTTGAGTAAATCCAAACTTCTTGATTTCCTCATCAAATTTCTTATTCCATTGCCTGGATGCTTGCTTCAATCCATAAATGGATCTTTGAAGTTTGCATACACGCTCAGGAAATTGTGGATTCACAAACCCCTCAGGTTGCGCCATATAGATATCTTCATCTAGGCGACCATTCAGAAAGGCGGTTTTGATATCCATTTGCCAAATCTCATAGTCATAGTAGGCAGCTATGGCTATAAGAATCCTAATAGCTCTAATGTCGGCCACGGGAGAAAATGTCTCCTCATAGTCAACACCGTATGTTTGGGTAAAGCCTTTAGCCACCAAATGAGCTTTATAGGTGTGTACGTTGCCATCCATGTCAGTCTTTTTCTTGAAGAGCCACTTACACCCAACTACCTTAGCATTGGGTGGAAGGTCTACTTCAATCCAGACTTTATTGTCTTTCATGGATTGCATTTCCCCATCCATGGCTACTTGCCATTTGTCCTTTTCAGGACTATTAATGGCAGCCTTATAACTAGTTGGCTCATCAATGTGATCCAATAGTGTAGATTCCTCATCCTCTATGTTTAAACATAGACGGTCAGGAGCCTTTGCAGATCTTGAAGATCTACGGATGGGTACCACTTCTACTTCCGGTGGAGGACCTAAACTTTCAGGTTCCACAGGAAGTGTGTTAGTGCCTTCAGAAGGTGACGTATCTTCATGATCATTTTCAAGATCATATACTCTCCCACTGATTTCTTGAGATATTAGATTATCCTCAAGAAATTCACCGTACCTAGCTACGATGACCTTATTTTCAGGTGGGAAGTAAAAGTAGTAACCCTTCGTTTCCTTAGGGTATCCTACGAAGATACACTTAACAGATCTTTGTTGGAGTTTGTCAGGTGAGTCACGTTTAATAAACGCCTCACAACCCCAGACCTTTAAGTAAGAAAAGTTGGGAGCTTTTCCAGTCCATACTTCATATGGAGTCTTATCAACCTTCTTAGTTGGAATCCTATTCAACACGTGAACAGCCGTTTCAAGAGCATAATCCCAAAAGGATAAGGGAAGAGTTGTAAGATTAAACATGGATCGTACCATATCTAACAAGGTACGATTTCTCCTTTCAGATACACCATTTTGCTGTGGCGTATAAGGAGAAGTGAGTTGTTGCACAATGCCACACTCACCCAGATAATCCTTAAACTCTTGGCTTAAATACTCACCACCACGATCGGATCGAAGCGCCTTAATCTTCTTTCCGAGTTGTAATTATACTTCATTTTTAAAGACCTTGAATGTCTCAAAGACTTCATGTTTATGTTTAAGTAAATAAACATAACCATAACGACTATAGTCATCCGTGAAGGTCAAGAAGTAGACAGCACCGCGTTTAGACACATGTCTAAGTGGACCACACACATTCGTGTGTATCAATCCAAGTAGATCCGAAGCCTTCTCCATATTGCTATGGAAAGGTTTCTTTGTCATCTTCCCAGATATGCAAGATTCGCATTTATCAACTGAATCATCATTGATATTTTTCAAAAGCCCATCGTGTTGCAGCTTTTCCATGCGATTCTTGCCTATGTGGGCAAGACGGCAGTGCCATAAATAAGACGAGTCCAAGTTAGACTTGACTCTCTTATTCCCGATGCTATACATTGAATTATTTCTATTGGATACATGGTTCTCCATGTCAATTTCAAACACACCATTTAATGGAATAGCATTAAAGTAAAAAACAGAATTTAGAGAAACAGAAATTCCATTATCATTAAAAGTATGCTTAAAACCCAAATCCAATAACAAAGAAACTGAAACGACACCACTAACAATAGAAGGTGCGTAATGACAATTGTTCAACACTAATATTAAACCAGAAGGTAAAACTAGCTCAAAAGTCCCTATGGCTTCTACTGCTGCACGTATTCCATTTCCCACGTACAAGTAGCATTCCCCATAGTTCAGCTTCTTCGCTCCTCTAAGCCCCTGCGATGTATTACAAATGTGAGTACCACATCCTGTATCATATATCCAGGCATTTTGCTTACGAGGAAAAGAAAACAATTCAACCATAAAAATACCTGAAGTGCTGGCGCCCTGCCTAGCCTTGGCATTCTTATTCTTGAGACACTCCTCAAGTAGCAGTGGACAGTCCCTCTTCCAATGTCCAGGAGTATTGCAGTGGTGACAAGCAGCCGTATCCTTTTTAGGATGATCCTTCTTGGGAGGAGGATTCTGCTTCTTTGGCTTTTGCTGATAGGTCACAATCTGCTTGCCCTTGTCAGCGTTGCCCTTTCCTTTCTTGTTCACATGCTTTGGTTTACCGGGCTTAGCTACTCTACCACCTCTTATTGCCATAACAGCAGGTGTAAGAGCTTTCTTATTGAGTCCCTTCTCATGCTCAATGAGCATTGCATGCAATTCAGAAAAAAGTCTTCCCCTTGCAATGCATGTTAAAGTTGCGCACGAAGTCACCATATAATTCCTCATTGAGGGATTTGTTGATGAGGCCAACTTTAACGTCTTCCACATACCCGCAATCAAGTGCATCTAGTTGGTCAAGATAACCTTTCATTTCAAGCACATGAGTACTTACGGGAGTTGTTGCGTCCTGCTTGCACTTGCCTAAGCTGTCAAGTACATCATACAATTCAGCCATGGGAGGTTTCTGAAACATGCGTGTCAGTTCCTCAATCATGTTTTTTGGGCCATATTTCTCAAACTGTTTTACCAGTTGAGTGTCCATTCCCGATAACATGAGACAAGCCGCATCATTGTGCTTGTCATAAGCTTCATTGAACTCCCTAAGTATTTCATTAGGCGAGTTTGCAGGAGGGGCAACCGAAAGGTCCTCAGTAAGACATTCATAAAGTTTGGCAATCCTAAGAACAAGCCTTAGATTGCGATACCAATCGTTAAAATTCTTAGTCCCAGTCAATTTCTCTTTTTCAAGCATCATCTTGAAACAAGAGGTTAAGTTTGACGAGTTTCCGGGTTGGGCCATTTCTACAGAAAAAAGTTCAAAAGTTAGTACTTTCGATAATTAAACATTTCATGAAAATTAAACACCCATTGGTTAAAAAACCATTTAATTTTCACTGAAAACTAGGATCCTAATTGACGCCGTTTCATTACATCAGCTTTGGCTGCTAGCAATGAAAATGCTCAATAAGGTACGGGATCACCCAATTGCCAATGTCAAATTGCAATTCCTAGAAATCTTGGGACTTACATTATATTGCCAACATCAGTTGCAAAATGTAAGCATGTTTCATCCCCAAATCTTTATGCTTTGGCGCCGTTTCATTACATCAGCTTTGGCTGCTAGTAATGAAAGTGCCCAATTAAGTTAACCAACTTAAGAAACAGTAAATTGACGTCGGTTTATTGCATTCAGCTTTGGCTACTAGCAATAAAGTACTCAATTTTACCCTTAGATGACCACCCTTTGAACATCAACATTCAGCTTTGGCTGCTAGTGATGTAGGATGAAACCTTAGGTATTTCTTTTTGTAGTTGGGTAGCATATAACTTAAATTTTAAGGGTAGTAGTTTTGATGTGTAAAATCAAAAAATATGTACAAAGATGTCATGCATTCATCTTTGTATCATATATATTTGCAAAAACAAAACCGTTTACTTATTCGTAGCTCAAATCATCAAAATTTTTAATTGAGGCGTTGAGCAAATTACAACATTGCCTTAAGATGCTTCGTACTTTTTCATGGTGTACTTGGTAAGTCTATTATTGACGCACAGGCGAGCGGAGGGACGACAGCCGCCGAAGCTGGTTAAAACCGTGCCCCTCTAAGGTCACAATTTAATGTGATCCAACCTTAAACCCACTTTATAGTTTGTCAATAATAGGTCCGCCGCTTCGACCACTTTTGTACAGTTGCAATCAATCAACTAAAAAAATATGATTTTCTTGCTAAAACAATTTTATGTAATAATTTATTAATTGCTAGTCTCGTCTGGGAGCAAATTACCGTGCGAAGCGAACCACTATCGGCACATAAGACTTGACAATAAATAAAATTACTACAAAGGTTTCATAGTTATTAGTCTTATTTATTTTTATTATGAAAATTACCCTCTTGTGTGTTGCAATCCATCATAATATATAAACACAAAAGATCAAGTAATTACAAAAAATAAATAAACACATAATAACAAATATATGATCATCCACGATATCATATAGCCACATGCAAACCTTTTTCAATAAATCCTAATATTAATTCTATGTGAAATTTTAAATGTATGTAACTAACAAAACTCCCATTGGTTTTCGAGCTCATTGTGCCCAATGGTCCACAGACGCCAAATAACTTGGCCGCGTAAGTTTTGGTTAGTTAGATACCACATTGCACATAACTTTTAATTAATATATATTGAGGTCTTCCCCAATTTAAGATTTATTTAAATCATGTAGCAAATAATTCAATACAAAACATACAAATCATACCATGACAAATATGCAAGATTTGTCAAGGATACTATATTGATCACATAATCATGCATACCATATTATAATGTCAATATCTCATGTACGTATCTAATTAATTAGTAACATCACATATGGTACTTACTAATTAATCCCTAAAAATTTTCATGCAATCCTAGGGTTTCTCAAGTTTTAATTAAAAACTAAAACCCTAATTTTTAATAAATAGGGATCGACCCATATTAGGGTTTTTAAAAAAAAAATAAACAAACCCTAAAATTATAATAGCATGTAATCTCTACAAGATCCAATTTTTAGGTTTAAGTAATTAATTACAAGTTCTTAAACGAGGCTCATGATGCCACTGTTGGAATATGTGAACTATATATAACCATAAACACATATAATCATCAAGAACACGCAGCGGATAGATCTACAAGAACATGTAATTAATTAAAACTAAATAGACACGTACCTCTTGTGCACTTTCAAGAACAAAGTTATAAACCCTAATTTGGTTTATGTTTGGATCGAACACCACAACTATACAAGCTAAAGGAAGCTTGTTACTCGTTCCTGTACATACGTAATGATAGCGTTCCAATAGGAAAAGCTAGGTTCAAGATCACTAACAACCAAACACTTAATTGCTACACTTGATTCGCCAAGTTCTAATGAACTTAAAAAAAAAAGCGTCGAACAAGCTTGAGCAAGAGGGAGAGAAGAAGAGAAGTTTGGCTATAGTTAGGGATACAAGATTAGGGAAAAATAAACACAAGTAAATTGTATTTATAGGCAAACCCTAAAACACAAATCTTGGTCCCTAAGCTATCCCAAAACCGCCCCCCTCTCCCTTGTGGGTTTCGGCCGACCCAACCCAATGGGTTTGGGTTCTAGATCCTTCTTTCTCCCTTTTGCATAATTAGTCCTTTAACGGCCGTCAATCAAACCCCGTTAAGTACTAACCGTCGTTAAGTGTTATTAGTGAAATGAATAATTAAAATATAAAATATATTTAATTAATTCATAACTATTGAAACTCTCACGTATTGTGTGCAATCCCGAGTCTCGGGTTCGAAACCGGACATACGTATATTAAAAGTTAACCATTAACTCTAACAATAACTCCCTTGTAGGCGAAAGTATAAGAGCAAGAGGACATGCTGTGTGTGGCATTCGTGGGGCCCTCTGTCCAAACTGTCCCGCCATTATTCCACTAATAATTGGGAAACAAAACGCAGCCGTCTTTCCAGACCCCGTTTGCGCACATGCCATTAAATCCCGGCCACCAAGAGAGATAGGTATAGCATGTCGTTGATTAGGTGTCGGTTTCAGATACTTGCATCTCTTAATGTTTAAATTTAGCGCTTCACCTAAATCAATCTCAGCAAAAGTATTCACAGGTGGCGGAACATTATCCCCACTTGTCTCAACGGGTATATCTTCATATGCATCAAAGTTAATCCCGATATTTTCTTGGTCAACAAATTCCTGCTCGGCATTTTCATCTTCTGCAAACGGGTTAACCTCACGGTGGTCCCTACCACGATCCCAACCACCACGATTATTGTTCCAACCACCGTTACCGCGTCCACTACCACTATACCCTGACCTAAAGTCATTTCTAGGACCAGCAGACCAAGGGTTACCGCCAACTACACCCCCACCCACGCCGCCACCAACAACTGGATTAGCGTAAGTAGGACCATTGTTTGCAACAACCGGTGGTGGAGCCACCTCTGAGCTAGTTGGTCTGTTCCTCAAATGTGGTGGAACATATGTTGGCCTACTCGAATTCCCTACACCTTATGAACCAGCAGCCGTGTTTTCAGCTGCAGCGACTGAATCAGCCCAAGAAGTTGGCATACTCAAACAAAAACCCCAATTTCAATTTCCTCCCCCAATTCCTCCTCTGCTTCGAAATCAATCTTTTCTTCAAATACCCTTTACAAATCCTAAAATCTCTTTGGTACTAAACATGCCTGCATTCAAAGACAAAAAAAACACTAATCATTATGTTATGAAAGAAAAAACACAATATAGTCCAAGTAGGAAAGTACCATACTTTTTTCACCAATTTATGTCTAATGCTATTGCGGGATGCGGTCAACTAAACCATATAAATTTTGTCATAGGAAAATTAGAGCACTTGATACCTCATAATTGCCAACTTTTTAGAAGCAGTAGAGTCTATATAAGCACAATTGTTATGAAATTCTAGGTACAATTACTACTTTTGAACAAACTTTAAAAAAGACAACTAAAGTTTAGAAATCAATGAAGCTATATATTAATCAATCATATCATAGATTTTGTTTTGTAATTAGCAATACACAAGAAAAAGGTATATAATAAAAACAACCATTGAATATAGTCATCATGTAAACATAATGATGCATATATGTAGCTACCACAAACATAAACTTCAAGTATAAATGCATAAAAGGGTTCAACCACTTACAATTTAGCAGATGTTGTTGAAGCTCCCTCAAGTCGATCTAATCATTAATCAAAACACCTAAAGTGACCCAATTCTAAAAATACAGAAGAAGAGGTATCAACATATATGAGAGTAAAATAAACATATATGACTTTCATTCTTAGAATACGTCACTGGTGCATTTTATCAAACACATGATAGGCATATATGAGTCCTAATACCGAATAAAAGAGGATTTAATAGGAGAAATCAGTATCAGACTTAAACACTAAACCCACCATAGAGGTGAAGGTATAATAAAAAGAGAGATATGCTTTTGAAAATGGTTTGGATCTTGAATCAAAATGTAATTATCATATTGAAAGTAAACAAATTTAAACATAGTTTCCTACATTATTATTTAGTGCCTATCAAAAGCAGTTTCATACCTTTCTCTTAGACATTCCATCGAACATCTTCCACGCGGCCTTAAGTTCTTCATAGCACATCCTTGTAAACCATAAAAAGTGAATCAAAAGTATCAAAATCTACATCAATCCTATTTTAGAAACAATATTGCATCAAACCGAAGAACAATATTGCTTCAAAATTGAAACAATATTACTTCAAAATATTAATTAATGATTTAATATGTGGTTTTAGACAGAGATGATTGTTCTACATTGATTACAATAACTCGATTCATTCTTCAAAATCATCTTCATAAAACCTTAAAGGTTGAACTTTTTGATATTAGGGTTTGAATTTTAACAACTGTAAATTAACATACCTGTATCATTTGATAATGGTAAAATTCAATGACCGAATATCATTTTGTAGGTTACGAATTTCATCACTTTCACCACACAAATTGATCATTCGATTGGCATCTTCAATTTTTGTTTGCGATGTGATAGACGGTAATGAATAAAAAGTTGAAGAGAAAGGTTGAATTAGGTGATGACGTGGATTTGATGAGCTGGCTTTTTTTGATGAGCTGGCTTTAATGAGGTGTACAATTTCAAAAAAACTTTGGTTTATTATATATATAGATTAATCATAAAAGTATGGTAATATATGAAATTAATCCTTAAAACATTTATCAAAAGCTTGTGTTTTAAAAATATTTTTTATTGTGTGTTAAGCTCTCCAATTAAATGATTATGAGTCCAACTTCTCATGCTTGGATTATGTGAGATAACTTGTGATATAAATATTGTTAAATAATTGTCGTTCAAAAAAAAAAAAAAAAAAAAAAAAAAAAGCTGCCCAGATACATCAAGCTTATTAGATTTTAATAAATTAAAAGACCATGTTGTAATCAAATCAAGTTGAGCTGATTTTTATTTTATTAACCCGCTTTTATCTAAAAAAAATAGATTATTTTTGTGAAACTTTGATTCTTTTTTTTGGTCATTTTGTGATTTTGCCAAAAAACAGATGACCGGGTTTTTTAAATCAATTAATGGCTCTTATACGCATCCCTACATAGTTACGTAAAATCAAGGTTCAAGTTATCGCAACCCTGAGATTAATGGTTGTTGGTGGAACTTTGGTTACTTTTTGTTTAGAACCCGTTTGTTCTTAAATTAGACGGTTGTATATATTTACACCTTCCTTTGCATCAACTAGACAGACCTAAAACTTTTTTTTTTTTAGAAAAGCGACAAACCTAAATCTAGTTTGAAGTTTTCTGAAACATCTAGTATCGTAAACATCTGCTTTCATTGTTTTAACTAAATGAAAAAAGAATTTAATAACAGTTATGTTTAATATGTTACAGTAGAACATTATTATATAATTATATATCTTAACAATAACCACGTACTCGTTAAAATAATCACTCCCGACTAACTTGATGTATCGCAAATTATAATCTTTTCCCTATATGTATGTAGCATATTTTTGAATTCCCGTGTACTTTTTTGATCGTGTTATCGTGTGACTAGTTGTGTGTGCTATTTGACCATTTTATCCTTCAATTTACACACTCCGATTTAACTTGGGGAGGTTTATATCCGTCAAATAATACACACAACTGGTCACACGATAAACTAAAAAGATGAAATTCAAAAGTATGTGTAACACCCCCAAAATCGGGTCTAGAGGAAACATACATGTCACTGGGGTGCTACTTAATTGGTATTACAACATAAGGTACAAAGAACGGTTTTACCTCAACCGTTTAAAAGGAATTTCATATTCGAAAAATATTTTGTTTACAGCATTTTAAAATCAGTACGGAAATATAGGCCCATAAAAGAAATCAAGCAGTCCCAAATACATCAGAGTCTTTTATGACCATATCATGCCATGCCAAAGCCTCCGATAGTGTGCTATCGCTTTACACCTGAAAATACATGCTAAAGTGTCAACACTGGGTTGGTGAGTTCATAGGTTTTAGTATTCGTAAATGTGGAACACCAGTTTATATTGTTTGGTTAATCGGTACACTCGTAATGACCATTACACCCGGTAATATGTCCGTTACACCCGGTCATGTGACCGTTACACCCGGTCCTGTTATATGTGTTTGTCCAGTACACCTGGTCAATGTGTGTGTCATGTATACATATAATGCATTCGAGTGAACATTCTAGTATTTCAACCAAACAGTCAAATATTGAGTAAACAGTTCAGTACACCTGGTCAATGTGTGTGTCATGCATACTTATTGTGCATTCGAGTAAACAATCTAGTATTTCAGCCAAACAGTCAAATATTGAGTAAACAGTTCGCATTTTCCAAATAAACAGTCATTGAGTTTAATTAAAACGAGCATGTATTCTCCCCCAAAACAGTTATAAAACAAGTAAAGGTAGGGGCCATGAACTCACCTCAGTATGTAGCAATGCAAGTAACACAAATGGCATCGAGTAGTGAAGCACAACAATATCAAGAAGTAGCAGAGCACAACGGTACGAGATCGGCACAACCTAATAAATTATAAATTTGTCTCAGAATATGTTCCGTGAGAGTGGTATAAAGTATACGAGTTTTCAAAAAATAAAGTGTTCCGGTTTTCGAATAAGTCTCGTATCATTAATATAAAAGAGTTTGCTATCATCATTCGTGTAGTGGTAAAAGTGTAGACTTGTGAATACACACGCCAAAGAGTAGACAAGATGTAATGTCAAAAGAGTGAGCCAAGAAGGCGTTGACGAGATCTCAAGTCGAGGAAGAAATGACAAAAGTAGTCAAGAAAGTATTGACGAAGAAATATGTCAATAGAGAAAGTCAATTGGTATGTTTCGGTTAATTAAAATAAATCGAAAGGTATATTAAGTAAATATATAATACATGGTGAGTATTATATATATTAAAATGAACAAGTAAATAAAAGAAATCGGGGAAATACTTAAAGTACGTAATATATATACGCCTTATATATATTACATATGAAAAATAAACAAGTATATAATTCATAGCATGAATTATATAATAAAGGTAAACAACCAAAATAGTCGAATTATCTATAATAAACGGCTTGTATTAAATATATAAGAAGGAACGAGAAAATAAAATAGTCGTAGCATATAATACTTTGCAAGTATTATATGAGAAAGTCAAGAAAGCAATAGCAATAATATAATTCGACACTTGTACGAAAATCATCAAATAAACGAAATAAAAGTTCTTGTGTAAAAGAAATCTCACGTTTTGAAGTTACGAATTAAGTAAAGTAGTTTTATAATTTTTATAATAACTTTGATTTTTGTCTTTTTGTCAGAAATTATAAAATAATATTTTATAATTTTATATTTCGTTTTCTTGTCGGGTTTTAGATAAACTAGTCATCTCATTTGTAAAAAGTATAGTTTTCGTTTGTTTGCCGGGTTATTGTATAATTATAAGTTAATAATTATAAGATAATAGAAATTTTGTGAAAATTACTAAGTATAGAGATTTTTAGTAATTTCGGCATGACCTATTCGTTTTTACTACGTTTCCCATATTTACAAACATCAATATTTACCACTTACAACAATCCAACAATTCAATATAGCTACAATGTCTAAAACAAATTACGCCCCCTTTGTTTTGCGAAAACCAAAATTGCACTTAATATCAAATGACAACTCCGCAAGTTTCAAGTATAGTTTTCGTCAAAATTTCTGAAAATCCTTAATATTTTGTGTTGGAAAGTGTCTGTTGGGCCAATTTTAACAAGCTGTAACTTCTTCGTTACAATGCCTCAAGACTCGGTTTTTGGCTCGTCGGCAAGTAGGCCGCGAGGGCTACAAAAGACTCCTTGTGCAAATTTTACCAATTTTGACTCCTGTTGTGCTAAAAAGAGCTCGACATATGGTCACCCAGAGAACAAATTCGGCCCATGTGCAGAAATTCCGCACATTTAATTTCGACTATTTTGGTCTTCAAACGAGCATATCTTTTTCGTCGTAAGTCCGTTTTTTTCGAAACAAAAAACCACGTTTAGCTTATAAAGTGTATTTTTAGTTTTTCTAACCTATAGTTGCAAAACGTTAACCCATTTTTCTTTATTTTATGTTTCGGAACAGTGGGTATTTTATACTCATTTCAACCACTTTTAACCCATTTTTTTTCACCAACAAATCAAGACTTCAACTAGCCTAATCCCTTTATAAGCCGAAAATACATAAGCTTAAACAACAAGAATCGAATAAACCATGAGTCAAGAAAATACGCCGAACAAGCGCAAAATAGGCAAATCCATTTCACCACCGAGACTATGGTGGGTCTTGGCCCATGCCATTCGTGGCTGTTCTATTTCCAGTCGCGACTAAACAAAGAAAACAAGAAGAATAAGCCGAAAAATAGCTTATTTCGAGAGCTTATGTGAGCTTATCAAGAGTGTTAGTGCAAGCAGTCTGTTTGTTTTGATTGATGACAAACATGTAACTTGATACATAACGTAAAATGTACAAGTTACTTGTTATCATATCTTGTCTCAACATACATTCAACACCTCTCGACCTCTCGAGTCCTCGTATGATACAACACAGGTTCGTACATGTTTGTTATGTGGCATTATGATCAAACCCTTAACAAACCATTTAAAATGTTTAAAATACGGCTAGGTCATTAAGTATTTTAAAAAGACTAATCATTCTACTTAGAACCTCATTTCACATTTTGCATATACAAGTACTTTTACTTGTACATCATGTTTCTTAAGTTTAATAGGATAAGTACTCTTTAGGTGTCAAACTAAGACAAATGTGCTTACTCATGAAAATGATGTTAATGACATAGTAGCATAAGTAGTTTAACATCTTTAGTAGCATAAATATATACATGTTACTTATAAATGGTACATACATGTTACATACATTTACATTTACATAGTTTACATTTTAATTTTTAAAATGGAAATATGTACATGACATCATTGCATACATCATAGTAATATCTTTAGGATATCTTGTAGATTTAGTAAATATTTTGGAAAGGTCTTCAAGCAAAGAATTGGATTGTGTAAGATCTTGGCAAGATTTGGTAAGATATGTTAAGATCTAGCTGTCAGGTCCCGGCGGAACCAAACAGCATAAAGGGCGGACCCCTGGAATTGGTTCCGCCAAATCCTTGGGATGTTTTTACAATTTGCCTATAAATAGTAGCACATTGTTTAACCCACTTGAACACACATTCTCTCCACCCTTTGCATACATTTAGATCAGTAGTAAACCATGTAGAAACACATATTAATCACCCTTTTCATAATGATCATAATGTTACTAACTTTCATTATGTTGTAAGCATACACTCGTAATGATCCTGTGAAGCAAGCTCAGAGATCGTGAGTCATCATTCATCACAAGCATAGCATACCTCTTGATCTACCAAAAGGCTTGGAGATCTTGAAGTCATCATCTACCAAAACATACCAACATATGAAGATTCAAGGGCACTTGACATCCTCATTGTTTGAAGACTTCTTATTCAATCCACATGCATATATGAAGATCCATCACAACAAGCTTAGGAAACTTGTGATCTTCATCCTTTGAAGGCTTCATATCAATGGAAGTTCATTTAGATTAGTCATTCATATCCATGACCCATTTATGTCATGGATCATCATTGCAAACATCATTGCATCACAATCTAAACATCAAACTAGATTAGGTGGTTTATGTGTTTGTGCCATAAAACACAAGGTTTCTATGTTGGGCCATAAAACATATTGGGAGTGGTTGTACCCTTGTAAAAGAACTTGACATCTAGCTTAGTGTCGAAAAAAGTATAAGCGACGTCGGGAGTGGTTGTACCCTTGTAAAGAACTCGATATTTAGCTTTGTATCAGAAAAAGTGTAAGCGACGATTGTAAGGTTTTCTCCGCCGATAAGGGAGCTTGTTGATCTAGTGAAGTAACTCTCGAGTTGGGTACTCGGGGAGTGGAGTAGGGCGGAGAGGAGCTCCGTGACCGAACCACTATAAATCATCGTGTTCGGTTTGCGCTTTCTTTTACTTATTGCTTTACTTTTATGTTCGCATTATATGATTGCTTATGTTGTGATTAGTTGATAATACTTGTGTGACAACTTGTTTAGTATATGCTAGTCATAAACTATACTTAACATCTTTCATATTACAACAAGCTTAAACGGATATTTGATACAACAAGTTTTAAGTTTTTAAAATGGAACGTATTCACCCCCCTCTACGTTTTCACAATTGGTATCAGAGCCTTGTGGCTCTTATTATCAAAACAAATGGTTTTTAAAATGAGTACGATCCATGTATCAAATTACAATTGAAGCAGAATATAATATGAAAAATGTTTCGCTAAGTATACTTTGAAATTTTGTTGTTAAATGTTACTTTGTATACAAGCTTGAAGATGTCTTTGGAAAATCAAAAGAAAAGACTTCTCAAAAGATTTAAGTGTCAAATTGTGTGCTTAAAGCAAATTTACGAAAAATACGATTTTGAAAGTAGTGTTTGGGATAACTATTAATTTAGTTGAAAAATCACTTCGTAAATGATTTGATAAGTCACATAAGTTGAAATGATGCTAAAATAGGAGATATTAATATATATAAAGGAAAATAATCAAGCTTGATGCACATCATCATGTTTTAAACATAAAGTGACGAAAGTTATATTTCCTTTTATGCTATGCTATGTGACTACTTGTTCTAGCTATTTGCATACATGTTGTTTGCTTGTTTAATGTTGTGATTACACTTGTTTGTTTGTAATGCATAAGTGTAAATCTTGCCATGATATTCATTTGCTTGTTTGTCAATTTCCTGTTTATGCACAATAGGACTTTTGCTAGATTTTGTGCAATAAGTTGAAAAATTGTTTTAGATAGCTTTTCTTGCAAATGTTATGCATAATTGACTTGGGAATGAGAACTAGGTTAAACTAGTTAAGTGTCTTGTAAATTTTTGTTTTGCACATGATCTCTCCAAATGGTTCAAGCGTTGAATTGAGTCACTGCCTTAAAGTATTATCTAATAGTATCTTTGATAGAGTGTTTGGTATAAACAATTTAAAACAATGATGTGTTGAATTGTTATGTTTTTAGGATATTACCTTGTTGTTAAACATATATGTGAACTAACTTGACGATGCAGGATGATAACACTTGATGTTATCAATTTTCCATGTTTAAGCCACTGTTTGGCTTAACTTCCATATATAGTAAGTTCAAAATCGTCCGTTTGATTTATATGTTACCATGTGTTAGAACATGTGTTTTTGTTTTTAGTCAACCACAACTAATTAATTACATATGATTTAGGATAATTTTCGGGATTTCAACGGGTTTCGTTTACTTAGAAATCGCCTTTGTAAAGATTTTTCGATCGGCGGATATGGCGGAACCATAATTTGGGTTTCGTCTGTTGAAATTTTTGGGTCCACCAAAACAGGCCCAACGGATTCCGCGGAACCAAAAATTTGGGTCCGCATTAGTTATCGGTTGGTTCCGCCAGACTAACAACTAGTTTTTCAAACTTTCGTTTAAATCCCTCACTCAAGATCACTCACTTTCATCACTAGGATTCTTTTCACTGATGTTCACTCATATTAGGATTAGGACATCTCACTTGCACCTATAGGATAATCATCTCTAACCATACTTTCAAATTTCACGAAAATGCTCCAAGGTACCTTTCTCCATAAAGGAAGGAACCCTGAAAATGGTTCCCTACAATCCGTGGACCACTGAGTATTTGTGATCAGTACACACTCACTGCATTCTTTTGTCTTTTACTCATCCATTAGCTTGATTTGTTAATTAACAACTTCCTAACAAATCCAAACTCATTGGTTGCAAAGATATCATAGATCACAAGTCCAACTCATGACTGTAGATATTATCATGTATTCACATATGTTGCCTTACTTGGTTAACATGTCATCCGATAAAGATTTACATCGAGTCATAACTCACACTTAGGTTATAGATGTATTATCAAGTAGGATTGACAACTTAAGTATTTCGTCCGAAATATTCAAGTAAGTTTGGCTTACAATTGTAGTCATTTAAAGTCATATCCGAAGGAATCAACACCCAAATATTTTAACAACTTATGTTAAAACACTTATCCTATCACCTAAGTACACCTGTTCTTTCATCATCATCCCGTCACATTCACCCCTGTGATATGTCTCAGGCCCTATGCTTCAGATCACATCACAGACTAGTTGTACCAACCTATGGACCACAAGAATTAGTCTCCATCCTTGTTGTTTTCAACATCCATGAAACCTAAGCACTTTCATAGCACAACAAACCCCTACAACACCACAATCCTTATTATCATCCATTGAGTGCATTGCTCAAAAAGCCCTTTGTCCAAACACTCGTACCAAATCAAATGCATTGAACAAACTCAACCATACCTTGCCACCTATAGGATTAGAACCTTTACCATCAAATGAGCATGATGCTCACATTCATTGTTTATCAATTTTCACTAGGTTTAAGTAGTACCACTTTCACAAGTTATCAAAGTGTTAGTAATGCTTTGTCGTTAAACTTCTGCATAAGTTTCATTAAACCTTAAATCAACATTTTGACAACATATGTTAAAATGCAATCTCAAAGCCAAACCTCATGCACCCCAAAGTGACAATGACTCTTGAGAAGTATACATAAGAAACTCAAGTGAATCTCTCTTGTCATCATTTAGGATAGGACTATCAAATTCAAACACTTTGGCTTCATATCTTCATTTAGGAAAACATGATGTTTCGGAAAACATTATGCCTAAGAAATCATGCGTTTAGTTTTCATCTTGTTAAAAGGATAATGTATATCCTATGCATCATTCTCTTCTTGCAACATGAATGGTTGTGTTACAAGAGATTTCATTACACCTACAAGTTCTATGAATTGTCTCCCTCATCTTGTCATACTTGTTTTCATAAGCATGATGACTGTATCCCATGAGATAATCTTAATTGTTGAAAGATACTATATGTGTCTATTTCCTTTCAAGCGTACATCATAACTAAACCCTGCTCATAATCTAGTTCAAACCTTGTGCATATCCTACACATCCCTAGAGCATACACAAGATCTATAAAAGTTGGTAACTTTATTTAGATACTTGTTCCAAAGAACTTTCTTGAGAACGTTCTTAACATATTCTATTATCACACACAAACGCATCTCTTGGTCTTAGATGATCAAATCACTTGCATAACATATACTTAAACTCAACATAAAAGATGTCACCCTTTAGATCATTCAACCTTAGATTTCAAACACAATGATCTGTTGACACATATTTGTCAAATTCCCGTGTATAACATGACATCTTCATCACCTTAGTTTTAATAGAAATAGTTGAGTCTCATTAAGCCAAGTATTGGTGAACTATCATATTTTATACACTTCAATAGGCAAAAATAGGAATTCCTATCTTTCAGACATGAGAATGACTACTGGAGAACCTATTGCACTAGAAACTCAATTTTAACCTAACGGTTAAATTGCTTCCAGCAGAGAAGTTGGGTATGTGGAATCACCCATAAAAATGGTCGTGTTTAGCCTGAATTGAGCACCGCTAGTAATAGTCTCATATTCATTTTCCAACTTGAAAATTCTTTATTCCTATACTTGCCTAATGTAAGTATCAAAATAAGATATTTTGCATCAGGAATATTAATCAAACAAGTAATAGATGTTACTTTTATTTCTTTAGTTTATTAGAATCACTTGCATCTCACATACACGTGTCAATTACATGTTTTTGTTTGATATGATTAAGTATCTTGACGTTATCATGATAACTACTTGATTGATAATCAAATGAGTAAACCTTGGAAAGGTTTTATCTGCATGCTTATATATGTTTCATGCTACTAGATGTTAACATGATTTGCATGATACTTGTTATATGATATTTCGCAAGATTAACATGTTTCTTTTTAACCCATGATATGTCATACATGGTGTTGAATAGCTCTTGTCTTTAGTTGACATTCATTGAGCCTTTTCGTAGGATAGCCTAAATGACACAGACTCCAAAATGTTATAATGGTTTGCATGAATCTGTCGTTTTACTTCTTTTGTGACTTTGTCACACTATTTGTTTGCCATGTGTGTACCTATAACATGTCTAAGTGCTTTTGGTATGATAAAACATTTAGAAGTCATTTTATTAATTAATGGGTAAGTATGCTTAAGTAACTAAGCCTAACTTCAAAACAATTTCACAATGTAGTAAATCAAACAATGTCATGCTCTCTTGCAATATGATTATTTGTCTTGATGCTATGTGGTAGTTTTTTGTCTAGTAGTTGAATATTTGTTTTTGTTTATATAAGATGTTATGATTCCTATCATAATCACATCTTTTGTCATTATCATGTTTGTATTATAGGTTGATAACAAATTACTTGTTATCTCACTTTGTTATGCCTATTTTGCATAATTGTAATCCATTTCACTTGCATATAGTTTTTAAAACTAATAGGATTAAATTTCAGAGGCTTGGAATTTGTGTTTGCATATTTTCAATCGACCTCTTTCCAAATAGCATTATTGCTTCCGCTTTCCTAACAACATCTCCATCATCTTTTAGTTATAACAATACACCTCCAATGAGAAAACCATATGCCTCGTCATGCGATCATCTCGCATTGATAGAGAAGAGCTACGTGACTTCAAGGATGAAGTTCTTTGTATGCTAACCAAAAACATTACCAAGCTCATCGCTCTCATTAACCTGCAACACTTTCTTCATTACAGATTATGTTGAATGTCCACCAATTAAGGGGGAGAGAAATTCATTCACATAATTGTCTTTTCGCATTAAAGAACATGTACTCATGTTTCTTACATCCTTACATCCTCAAATACCAACATGTAGGTTCACACCATTCAGTTAAAATCAGTTCACAAAACCACCTTCTTAGCTCAACATCACAGTTTTGCACCAATACCTCGTCAAATGAAAAACACATCAAGAAGCATTAAGTCTCCTTAGACTTTGACTAGGATTAGTGAAACCAAATAAGTAGTTATAAGTAAATAGACCTTAGCTTGAACCTTCGTTTGATCAAAAATGACAAAACATGACCAAATCAATTCTGGTCCCACGGTACCCTTCGATAAGACGGACGGAACCAAAGATTTGGTTTCGCCCAATCTGCGGGTACCTGGTTCAGTTTTTAAACCATTTAAACCAAACAACCCTCTCGTAACCAACGAGTCTAGGATTTTCACATTAATCTCACAACTTCATTATCTAAGAACACCATCATAGGATCTCATCATTCTTCATTCTTGATACATATCAAGCACGTCATTTTTAGTGCAAACTATATATCAAAACCATCATTCTCAACATGTTGGTCCAACCAACACTCTCCCATCATATGATGTCATTTTCATCCTCAGTGATCATTGTCTTCACTACCTCTTAATTCCATTCGAGCATATATCATGGCACGCTACATCATCTTTGGTAGATGATAATGTCATAACCTCAACCATCTTCAATACTCTTATAGCATTTGCTGTACATTAGAATTTCTGAATTCATTGCATTCCATTACATCATTCACTAATCATCACCACTATGGATTAACGAAAAACACACTAGTAAACCAACACCGACACTAGCACCACTCACTTTAACTCCACTTCATGTCTTTCTCCTAGGCATTATTTTGTAGGATTTTATCATAGTATATTCTTGTGATTGTAATTCTTATTAGAAGATTACACATTATAACATGTTTTGCTAAATAATCATAGTTCTCTTCTTGAGTTGCTTGTGATTATATCATGGATATATTGCATCATATATATACATCTTATTTTTCTTTGTCAAAAAGATGAAATATATTGCACTAATCCTTTCATTGTAGGTTCATCATCATATACGCTTTGTCGTATATAGCATACTCATCTAAGGATGATGTTTGCATCGAATATTTTCCTTCTTTTATTGTAGGTGCTTCTTGACATCCTCGAATCAGGAGGAATATCTGTCAAGCACTCATATTGCATCGTCTATACACATTGGTCGTATATGACAATTCTGTCTTAAGACATGATTGCGTGGTTTTGTAACCTTACAACAGGTTTTACCTCTCGAGGGATCTCAAGAGGCTTACAACCCCACCAGGCAGTGTACCTGACCGATGTAGTATAGTGTAGTGGTAAGTACGGGGGATTGATCGTTCTCCACAGGGAATAGTGTTCGTTAGGTATGAAAGGCTACTCTAATTAGGTCTAAGGGTTGAGGAAGATTCTTTTTATGTTTTTATAGTTTTTATGAAAGCAAGTAAAATCTCGGTTTTGAAGGAGTGGGCGGAATTAGTTGCTAGTCAACTAACCCAAAATTTACTACGAATGCAAATAAAATAAAATAACAAAAATGAAAAGTGGTGAGAAACTTATGTGTAGAGAAATGTGTTTACTTAGATTTCCTTACTCCCTAACTATCTTTTACCGGTTAATTAGTGTGTATTAGTCGCGTGGATGACGGGTGTATTCCTTAATACCATTCGTGGGGTGGCGTACTTACTTCCCCAACTCTACAAGCTCCTACTTCACTCCTATGTCGAGCCGGCTAGGAAGCTCCTAACATGGGATCACTAGAATTCGCTTGTGCATTAAATACAACCATAAAAACCTTTAGTACGCATTTGGTTCATGTTTCTTAAGACGTTCAAGCAAGTTACCGAATAGGAAGTTAGCCAGTTTTCTTAAGCCTAACATAGATAAACAATCATCCAATACAACTAACAACACACTAACAACCAATAATCAATAGCTAGGTTTCATTAGATCTAAGCAAACATAAGATAAAATTAGCCTAACATGTTAAACAAAAGACAAGCATAAGATAGAATCAAACAACACATAGACATATTGAATGATTAATTGATAACTTATCTTTCAATGAAACATGGAAGATCTCAAGGCAAAAAGCCCTGAAAAAGTAGCTAAAATCGTCTTAGGGTTTTATCCCAAAATTCCACACACTAAGCTCTCTCTTATGACAAAAGATTAGAAAACTATATATAGATTTTTGGATCTGACGGCGTCACCTTATGCATTGTGACGCCGTCACCTCGCCGTTTTTAGGGTTCCCGGGTGACCTTCTTGACGCCGTCCCTCTTTAGCTCTTCAAAAATCAATTCTGGCCTATCAAGGCTTGACGCCGTCGGATCATGAACGTGACGCCGTCCCCTTATGATTTAAGCCGTGACGCCCTTGATTTAGTTAAAGCGTGACGCCGTCAGAATTCTCATGCTAACTCACTGGCCCGTCATGAGTAAATTTCACATCCAACTTTTCTTGCCAAGGCATGACGCCGTCCCATGTTAATTGTGACGCCGTCAAGAGTAACTTTTAGCCGATTCTTGAGACTTTGCCGTTTTCTTCACTTTAATGCTCCAAAAACGTCCAAAATGCCTCCTTTTCCAGATTTCTCCTCAAAAGTACCTAAAATGACAAAAGGAACGATTTAGGGCAATATTTGATCAAATAAATACGATTTCGGGCTTAAATGACCCCCTAAAAGCGGTACACTTTTCGCTTCATCAAATACCCTTACACTTGAGATTTGCTTGTCCTCAAGCAAATGCGCTTTTATTCTAATCAAAATACAAGTTAGGGGTCATTTAATGCTAACATAAAAGTAATTACAACAAATATTCGTTCCACTTCAATCATAATAAGCACGGAGATTATAAACTAGCACCTCACAAGTAGTGTTTAGATACTCACATCTCTCAAGTGTCATCAAAATAAATCTCATAAATGAAAACGGATAATATCTCTCACTACCTGTCATAGCAAATAGATTACCATAGGCTTGGGAAAGGATCAAAAACCTCCTCCACTAGGCGTAAGCACCTAAGATAAACTATCAAAGAGGGCTTTTAAATGGGTTATAACGTTAGGTGTAGGGAAAAGGAAAACACGGTTTTGTTGGATAAGGGATATTTTACTGGTGGCGAGTTAAAGATCTTGATCAATTACATGTACTATACAATGTTGCTAAGCCAAGACTCGACTCAATCTTAAGCTAAAAACATAAAACAAACATAAAATGAAACGGGATGGTAGTCCGTATGTTTTTTTCTATTTTTCTTTTTCTCATTTTTTTTGTATTTTTCTTGATTTTTCGTTTTTTTTTTTTTTTTTTTTTTTTTTTTTTTTTTTTTTTTTTTTTTTCATACACTTTTGCCCTACCATCCAAAATAATACATCATAAGGGCATTGCATCCCCTTACACTTGAATTTTTACATAAATTTACAAATAACTATTCTAATGACTCGAATTAAGATAATCGAAAAACTTGGAGTACTTTTTAAAATATTTAGCACATATGGGGGTAATAAATGATGTTCTTCCCCATTACTCCGTTACACTAGTACTTTACCCATGAGTCCCAATTGTCCCAAAACAATATGTACAAGGATATGACTCGACTTAGCAACCATGTAATCAATTAGATAATTAACTTGGGTTTAAACAAATGTTGTAACAATAATGCACTAAAAATGAGTGCATACAAGGTAGGCTAAGGCGATTTGGGTGTACATTTTAGTGGGGTGTAAACAAATTCTTCCTTTAAGTAAAATGCTTAAAGGTCAAAACGAAAAGATAGGCTCTGAGGGGTGTACTAGGGGTATCGTGTACTAAAAATGAGTACAACGCAAAGGGTGTGGGGGAATTACTTGACCAATGTAGCCAAAGTAATTATAACAAAAACACAGGTGTAAAACAATGGGTTAATCCTAATGCCTCTTATCATGTAGTAAATCTAACTACACGAATGTAGTCTCACTTGTGGCCTTGGAATGGTCCTAACGCAAGTTCTAGAATCTAAGTGCTACCGGTACACACATCATAGCATAAATGCTTTTCCTACCAATTCTAGGGGCGAACCTCACATATTTGGGGGTGGAAAATTTTTTAGTGGTACGGTTTTTGTGCTAGTCATATAACTCCTATCCGTGAGACGCTCATTAAGACCAAAGTTTCACTCCTAAATGTTGTAAAAAAACTTTAAATTTGGCACTAAAATTGCCCTAACAAGTATTTCTCTCTCAGTTTTATTACACATCTACTATTAAACAAACAAAAATCAAGCGCAAGAGCATTCTCTAAAATCGTACTTTTACCCTCCCCTTACACTTAAGATGAACATTGTCCCCAATGTTCAAATAACAAGATGTAAAAGTAAATAAGGTAAAAGAATGAAATCAAATACTCCCCTGATTCGTTCGGTGGATAAAGAAGTAACATGGTTAAATCTTCTTCCAAGGTAATGTAGAAGCTCCAAGACTAATGCATCGCCATAAGCTTGATTCCACATACATTTCCTTGTCCAAAATAACCTGTTAAACCTGAGAAAACAAACAAGAAAAACCAAAGCATCAAACCGAACAAAGACAACTCACAACTAGGTGTAATTCCAGACTTAGAAATAAAACAATAAAAGATATAATGCTTGCGGAATGAATGTTTTGCAGGTTCCTGGAGTTTATAAGTTAGAGATTTAATAAAAACTTTTTATGAAAACAAAACTTTCAAAAATTTCAGAAAATTAAAACCTGACGCCGTCAGGTTGTAATTCCTGACGCCGTCAGAAATGATCTGACAGAATTCTCATGTTAAGTTTCCGGAAAATTTCTGGAAAAACCTATACCTCATTTCCTGGAAATCCTGCAAAATATCATTATGACTCGATACAAGTATTTGACTCAAACAAATACTAATATGTATGTTAATTTAATATTATTATGATTCATGTTCATTTGTTCTAATAAACCGATTTGACTTTCCCTTACACTTATCTTTTGCAAAATACCTTTATATGTAGTTAAGACGAAGTTAAAAACAAAATAAAGCATTTTCCACAATTTTAGTTTTGAACATGAATCAATAATAATAAAAATTAAACATACATACGGAAGCAAATAAAATCAAACAAACAAATAAATAAACACACAAAGCAAATAAAGCTTGGGTTGCCTCCCAAGAAGCGCTTGTTTTTGTTCGAGTCACGAGCCTGACTCTACCCTTATTTAACAAAAATAGGGGAGGTTTTCCCTACACTTAGGATTAAGTGCGGGTGAAAGTAGCGATACACACCCTTAGGGTGTAAATGTGCCACGTGAGGTGAAGGGGGTGAGTGAATGGCTTCCTTCATCCTAAAACTACCCGGATAATATTGGTTTATGGGTGGGTCGGTTCCTCTTTTGTCTCCTAGATGTAAATCTAAGGATGAAAAGTTGTGTAACGGTTGAGGTTCCGGCTCATCAACACTAGGAAATTCCCTAGAACTAAGAGTAAGGTCATCACTAAAAGTGTTCAAACCTATATCCTCTAGTTGTGCTTGGTCCAAGGGTTCTACCTCCATCGGGATTCCTAAAGTCTCTTCTACTTCTTCCGGGTAAGTCACGGGCGGTGTGGGTGCCTCAAATGATGGTTGAGTATTTTGTGGGCTTATGGTGTTTACCTCATCATTCCACGTGTCAAGATCACCTATATCCTCATCAATTGTTTTCTTAGGTAGTGATAATAACAAACCTAGTGCTTCATCCAACTTATGGTTTATTGATACGGCTCTATCCACAATTCCTTGGCAAACTAGGTCGCTTTTCCTATTAGCCTCACTAAAACAAGATCCTAAACATGGAGGTTGTTCATAAGAATCTATCCTAGGTGAAGGCTCATATGATTCATAAGTGTCTCTAAATGAGGTATTTTGAACTTCTTGGTGTTCTAGCCACTCAACCATATCTTGCAATCTTAGAAATCTAAGTGAAAAGTCCATTTGAAGCAAATTACAAACAAAATCACAAAGAAAAGATAGACTACGAGAAAGCTACAAAATAAAAAGAAAAAATCTCACTTGATAGGAATCTTGTGAGTAGACCTAATAAAAAAAATTTCAACCTAAGCAATAACTACTCCCCGGCAGCGGCGCCAAAAACTTGATTGCGTGGTTTTGTAACCTTACAACAGGTTTTACCTCTCGAGGGATCTCAAGAGGCTTACAACCCCACCAGGCAGTGTACCTGACCGATGTAGTATAGTGTAGTGGTAAGTACGGGGGATTGATCGTTCTCCACAGGGAATAGTGTTCGTTAGGTATGAAAGGCTACTCTAATTAGGTCTAAGGGTTGAGGAAGATTCTTTTTATGTTTTTATAGTTTTTATGAAAGCAAGTAAAATCTCGGTTTTGAAGGAGTGGGCGGAATTAGTTGCTAGTCAACTAACCCAAAATTTACTACGAATGCAAATAAAATAAAATAACAAAAATGAAAAGTGGTGAGAAACTTATGTGTAGAGAAATGTGTTTACTTAGATTTCCTTACTCCCTAACTATCTTTTACCGGTTAATTAGTGTGTATTAGTCGCGTGGATGACGGGTGTATTCCTTAATACCATTCGTGGGGTGGCGTACTTACTTCCCCAACTCTACAAGCTCCTACTTCACTCCTATGTCGAGCCGGCTAGGAAGCTCCTAACATGGGATCACTAGAATTCGCTTGTGCATTAAATACAACCATAAAAACCTTTAGTACGCATTTGGTTCATGTTTCTTAAGACGTTCAAGCAAGTTACCGAATAGGAAGTTAGCCAGTTTTCTTAAGCCTAACATAGATAAACAATCATCCAATACAACTAACAACACACTAACAACCAATAATCAATAGCTAGGTTTCATTAGATCTAAGCAAACACAAGATAAAATTAGCCTAACATGTTAAACAAAAGACAAGCATAAGATAGAATCAAACAACACATAGACATATTGAATGATTAATTGATAACTTATCTTTCAATGAAACATGGAAGATCTCAAGGCAAAAAGCCCTGAAAAAGTAGCTAAAATCGTCTTAGGTTTTATCCCAAAATTCCACACACTAAGCTCTCTCTTATGACAAAAGATTAGAAAACTATATATAGATTTTTGGATCTGACGGCGTCACCTTATGCATTGTGACGCCGTCACCTCGCCGTTTTTAGGGTTCCCGGGTGACCTTCTTGACGCCGTCCCTCTTTAGCTCTTCAATTAATCCATTCGGCCTATCAACATGACGCCGATCATCTTAGTAATGTGTCAACCGTCACCTCTTAATATTTAAGCATTGCGTACATTGAATTTTAATTAATGCATTCGCTCGTCATTCCTAATGCATACCACTGGATACCGTACACACTAGTAAACATGCACAACCAACTTTTCTCCTTCATGCATGCCCAGTCACTTTTTGTAATTTTATCCAAGTATATCGGATGTAATCTTATTAGAAGATTCACTTATAACTGTTTGCTTTTCGTTCCTTTATGTTTGAATAATCAAAATGCTCCTTATTCACTATTTTCTTGTCAAAAGATAAATAATTGACAAATTGAGATTTAAGGGCTAATAGATATGATCAAATATGTTTACGATTTTCGTGCTTTAATATGCGACCCTCAATCAGGGAAATCTGTACACTAATCCTCTCACTTTCGTATTCAATCCAAGACATAGCTTCTAGTGTACTAATTTTTTGTTTTGTAGGTTCATCTTGACGCCCTAGAGTAAGGGGAAGCTTCCGTCGATCAAGCATTTATAGAATGCATGATATACATGCATTGTTGTATATCACATACTCGTTCTAAGAAAAATATTGTTTTACACTAACCTTTATTTTGTAGGATTCTTCATCCTTGCATCATATACGTTGGTACCCTAGCAACGGGGAGTATTGATCAAGGGGGAGCTAATCATGCACTAACATTTGTTTTTATAGCTTTCTTATTTCATGAAATTATATACTTGGCACTCCAACTAGGGGGAGTATTGTCCAAGGGGGAGCAACCTTCAAGAGGGAGCATGCTCGCATTCATATTAATTCTCATTCTTCAACACACCTTTGTGTTTCGATAAAAAGGAGGAGATAGTCCAACATAGCCTACCCATGTGTAGCGTTTGTTATGTGCATTTCATTCATCATGCATTTCTCATATATTTTTTGTTTTGTTGCACAACACTAACCTTGATGTAGGTTAAGAGTCTTAATTTGATCCATGGATCCGCTAACAACCTAGGGGACGCAACAACTATAGGAGATTGGAGTAGTCAATTTAACTTCACTAGGGATGATGCAAGCTCGCCATTTCGGGGAGAAATAAAGTTAACTCCAAGGACACACCCTTTTTGTTTCGACAAAAGGGGGAGAAAGGTGTAAACAGAGAAAGTAATGAGGGAGAAGAGTATAAACAAAGAAGGTAATGTAAAAGGTAGTACGGAGAAAGTAATGAGGGAGAAGAGTATAAACAAAGAAGGTAATGTAAAAGGTAGTACGGACACAAGTAACTTTTTTACATTTTACTTTCTATCACATTTACATATTTTGTCATCATCAAAAAGGGGGAGATTGTTAGTGCAAGCACTCTCGTTTGTTTTGATTGATGACAAACATGTAACTTGATACATAACGTAAAATGTACAAGTTACTTGTTATCATATCTTGTCTCAACATACATTCAACACCTCTCGACCTCTCAAGTCCTCGTATGATACAACACAGGTTCGTACATGTTTGTTATGTGGCATTATGATCAAACCCTTAACAAACCATTTAGAATGTTTAAAATACGACTAGGTCATTAAGTATTTTAAAAAGACTAACCATTCTACTTAGAACCTTATTTCACATTTTGCATATACAAGTACTTTTACTTGTACATCATGTTTCCTAAGTTTAGTAGGATAAGTACTCTTTAGGTGTCAAACTAAGACAAATGTGCTTACTCATGAAAATGATGTTAATGACATAGTAGCATAAGTAGTTTAACATCTTTAGTAGCATAAGTATATACATGTTACTTATAAATGGTACATACATGTTACATACATTTACATTTACATAGTTTACATTTTAATTCTTAAAATGGAAATATGTACATGACATCATTGCATACATCATAGTAATATCTTTAGGATATCTTGTAGATTTAGTAAATATTTTGGAAAGATCTTCAAGCAAAGAATTGGATTGTGTAAGATCTTGGCAAGATTTGGTAAGATATGTTAAGATCTAGCTGTCAGGTCCCGGCAGAACCAAACAGCATAAATGGCGGACCCCTGGAATTGGTTCCGCCAAATCCGTGGGATGTTTTTACAATTTGCCTATAAATAGTAGCCCATTGTTTAACCCACTTGAACACACATTCTCTCCACCCTTTGCATACATTTAGATTAGTAGTAAACCATGTAGAAACACATATTAATCACCCTTTTCATAATGATCATAATGTTACTAACTTTCATTATGTTGTAAGCATACACTCGTAATGATCCTGTGAAGCAAGCTCAGAGATCGTGAGTCATCATCCATCACAAGCATAGCATACCTCCTGATCTACCAAAAGGCTTGGAGATCTTGAAGTCATCATCCACCAAAGCATACCAACATATGAAGATTCAAGGGCACTTGACATCCTCATTGTTTGAAGACTTCTTATTTAAGAAGTTCATGTAGATTCCACATGCATATATGAAGATCCATCACAACAAGCTTAGGGAACTTGTGATCTTCATCCTTTGAAGGCTTCATTTATGTCATGGATCATCATTGTAAACATCATTGCATCATAATCTAAACATCAAACTAGATTAGGTGGTTTATGTGTTTATGCCATAAAACACAAGGTTTCTATGTTGGGCCATAAAACATACTGGGAGTGGTTGTACCCTTGTAAAAGAACTCGACATCTAGCTTAGTGTCGAAAAAAGTATAAGCGACGTCGGGAGTGGTTGTACCCTTGTAAAGAACTCGGTATTTAGCTTTGTACCGGAAAAAGTGTAAGCGACGATTGTAAGGTTTTCTCCGCCGAGAAGGGAGCTTGTTGATCTAGTGAAGTAACTCTCGAGTTGGGTACTCGGGGAGTGGAGTAGGGCGGAGAGGAGCTCCGTGACCGAACCACTATAAATCATCGTGTTCGGTTTGCGCTTTCTTTTACTTATTGCTTTACTTTTATGTTCGCATTATATGATTGCTTGTGTTGTGATTAGTTGATAATACTTGTGTGACAACTTGTTTAGTATATGCTAGTCATAAACTATACTTAACATCTTTCATATTACAACAAGCTTAAACGGACATTTGATACAACAAGTTTCAAGTTTTTAAAACGGAACGTATTCACCCCCCTCTACGTTTTCTCAAAGAGTTTAATACAAGTTTTCGGCATCAAAAGTCTAGATCTGAACAAATACACGAAGGATGATGATACCACTTATGAAAAAAAAATATAGTGTTATGCTTGAATCACAGGAAAAAAAAAATGAAGAAAAATGAAGATTTTCGTTTTGTTAGCATACCAAGAGAAAGAACACGAGATTAGATTCGAATTGAATCAACACAACCCAAAAACCCTCGATCTACTCCCGAAACGGCCTCTAACACCTGGGATCTTCAATAAAATGATGAGGGATGTGTCGGCTCTTCATGGTGGTAGCAGCCAGATTAATAGGGAGGGTGAGAGAGCATCAGTTACCCTCGAGAGAGAAGTGGTGTGATGAAATTTGAGTTGTGTGTACCTCCATCTATTGCTTCGATCAGATTAAAAGAGAGAAAAGAAGGGGTTTTATGACATGCTTTCAAGGTCAACTCTCATGAATGGATGATTACGGCTAAGGTCGTTTTCCATTGCAAGACTTTAGGCAATTCCGTGAATTTTTACAGGACGAAGAGAAAGAAGATGCAAAGATCCAAAACCTTTTACTGAAAAGGGAGGATAAGAAAATGATAGGACAGTGGTGTGGTGTTGATTTAATAAAGGGTAGGTTTGATTTATTTCATGCCCCGCGTATTCTGTGTCTTGTTGAGCTAAAATGTAAATGTGACACCTCAGTTTGGTAAAAATACGAGAAACACATTTCTGGAAACGTTTTTATAAAAATGATATAAAAACAAAGTTATTGACTCCGAAGATTAACTATAAAATTTACGTCATTACTATTGTGGTGTTGGTACGTGTGTGGTGTCGCGTTTTTCAGAAAAAGCGAGATGACTTCTTGGTTTTGTAAATAAATTGCCAGTAAGTGTCAGGAAGTGATTACTTCACTTTTCTTGATAAAATTAAGTAGTTTGGAGGGTTAATATATGCTACAGTGTGCGAGCTAACGTTCCAAAATAGTCAAATAAGCTCAAAAATGCTTAAATAAATTATCAAATAATAATAAGTTAATTTTTATCATTAACATAATGTTTGAAAAATTACGGGTGGTTATAGTATGTTACATCTATTTAGAAAAAAAAAAATAAAAATAGATGGCTACACGGAACTATAAAAGGTGGCATGTGAGCTAAATTTTTGTGCAATTAGCCCTAAATATGTATGAACATAAAGCAGTTTCACTTTTGACGATAAATTGAATACAATTATAAACCAAGAGTTAGGATCAAATAAGGAGAAAAAATTTGTGATGTACGTCATGCTCTATTCTTAAAGATATGTAGTCTTTTTTGGCCATGTTTATCATACTCCAATAAATATATATGCTCTATTCTTAAACATAAGTCCACTAAACGAAAACGTACTTTCTCCATTTTACTGTTACTAGAAACGAACCCGTTTTATTACCTTTCTTATCATTGAAACTTTCAATTCGTTCCTTTATCACCAATTTGTTAACCGGTTACCAGTGAATTAAAATTTTTATTTGACATGTCATTTTTTTTGAATGACATGAACGCTTACTCATCACTTGACTTGCAAAGTTCACGCACTTTTGGGTGCGTTTAGTATCCTACTTTTGCGTGGGTTTGAATTTGAAAAGACATTAAGGATGTGTTTGTTACGAGGGTATCCCACTGTTGGCCTAGAATGAATACAAAAATTATTAGTTTGGTTGGCTACTTTTTAAATAGTGTAAATGTGTGGAATGTGAAAACCTATATCGCTATAAATTAAGGGATAATTGTTTCTAAATGTATCGAAGTTGCCACTTTTTACTGACTTGTGTATCATTTTTTTTTCTAACAAATGTATCGAACTTCCTAATCCCACCTATCTTAAAACTTGACGAGGTTTTTGGTTATAATTAATTACATAAATCGTCCTTGTGGTTACGCCCAAATTGTAAGTTTCGTCCTAACAACCGTTTAGCCAACGTTTGTTTGCAACGTTAGTCCTTTATACTAACGGCTGTTTCTAATTAACTCAAAATTTGGTTTTCTTAAAAATAATTATTTTCTACGCGATTTTATACACGTTTTTAGAAACGTTTTTACATACATTTTTACACACGTTTTTATATACATTTTTATGCATGTCTTTAAACACGTTTTTACACGCGGTTTTACACACGTTTTTATACACATTTTTATACACGTTTTTATGTATGTCTTTATACACGTTTTTAGACACATTTTATATACGTTTTTATCCAAGTTTTTATACATGATTTTATACGCGGTTTTACACTCGGTTTTATACACGTTTTTATACACGTTTTTATATATGTTTTTATACATGTCTTAATACACGTTTTTATACGCTGTTTTACACACGTTTTTATATATGTTTTTATACATGTCTTTATACACGTGTATAAAAGCGTTTTTATACCTGATTTTATACGCGATTTTACACACGTTTTTATACACGATTTTACAGACGTTTTTATACATGTCTTTATACACGTTTTTATACACGTCTTTATAAAAACATATATAAAAATGTGTATATAAATGTGTGTAAAACCATGTATAAAACCATGTATAAAAACATGTACAAAAATGTGTATAAAAACGTGTGTAAAACCGTGTATAAAAACGTGTTTAAAGAGATGCATAAAAACGTATATAAAAACGTGCATAAAAATGTGCGTAAAACCATGTATAAAAACGTGTAAGACATGCATAAAAACCTATAAAAAAACGTGTATAAAAACATATATAAAAACGTGTGTAAAAATGTGTATAAAATTAATGTATACAAACGTGTATAAAAACGTGTATAAGGACGTGTATAAAAACGTATATAAAAAAGTGTATAAAGTGTGTCTAAAAACGTGTATAATGACATGCAAAAAAACATGTATAAAAATGTGTGTAAAATCGCGTATAAAAGCATGTATAAAGACATGCATTAAAACATATATAAAAACGTGTGTAAAACCGCATATAAAAGCGTGTATAAAAACGTGTATAAAACCGCGTAGAAAAGAATTATTTTTAAGAAAACCAAATTTTAAGTTAATTAGAAACGACTGTTAGTATAAAGGACTAACGTGGCAAACAAACGTTGGCTAAACGGTCGTCAGGATGAAATTTGCAATTTGGGCGTAACCACAAGGAAGATTTATGTAATTAATTCTAACCAAAAACCTCGTTAAGTGTTAAGATAGGTGAGATTATGTAACACCCCGAAATCGGATCAGCGGAAGCATACAGGTCGTGGGGTGCTATTGAATAGTTATCACAACACAAGGTACAAAGAACGGTTGTACTTAAACCATTTTAGAAGAAATTTCATAATATAAAACATTCAATTTACATTATTCAAAAATAGTGCGGAAAATATAGGTCCATAAAAGGGTTTAAAGCGGTCCCAAATAGTTTTCAGAGTCATCTATGACCATGCCATGGCCTTCGCCAAGCTCCTCCAAAAGTAAGATATGCAGTGGAAAAGATCTAACACCTGAGATAAAACATGCTAAAAGTCAACACAAATGTTGAGTGAATTCATAGGTTTAAAGTAAAGTAGTTGATCACAATATTTCAAGTTTAAGAGAAAGTGGGCTACGTTGTTATACGCCCGAAAGTTCAGATGTTACCACCGCACTAAGCTCATGACACACAAAACGTTAACCGACACCAGTAACCCTGGCGTAAGTCGACAGTAACCGCGGATTTCATAATATAATAGTTGCCCCTAGAGCTAAGTATCTTGCCAAATACCTAGGTAACTCAAATATAGCACACCCGTGTTGCCTACCCAGCAACAGGGATGGGATGGTCAAATCCTATAGGCCTATAAACTATATTCGCGCTCACTCGCAAGTGATTAATGGTGCATGATCGAGGGACTTAAGTTGTGGCAATGGTGGTACTTAGTGCTTATCAGATGTTTCGCAAAGTGTCTATTGCTTCACTCACAATACCAGAAAGGTATAAATGGCTACTGCTTCACTCACAGTACCGGGAAAGTATAAGTGTTGTTCCAGGCCAAATAAAGTTTCAGAAATCAGAAAGCATAGTTTTTAGTTCAAAGTACAGTTTTCAAACAATTGTGATCATAGTCAAAACAGTAGCATGTATCTCACCCCAAGCAGTTTGCAAAATAGTTAAGATAAATAAGAGTGGGGCTATGAACTCACCTTAGTACGCAGCAATGCAAGATGTCACAACTAGCATCAAGTAATGAAAGACAACGATAATCAAGAAGTAAAAGCACAACGGTACTGGATCGGTACAACCTAGTAAGTAACATGTTTCAGAAAATAATCCTCAAGTAATTTATGAAGTAGTGTTCGTTGAATACTCGTGTTAATATAAAAGGGTTTAGTTTTCAATGGCGATAAAAGAAGTAATCATTTTTATCTCGTGTGGCTTTTAGAAAAACAAAGCTTCAATAGTAAATCACGTTAAGACGATGAAAGTCGGTGAAACACAATCAAACACATAGAAAAGGAATCAAGAAGCGAACAGGAAATAATAAAGAAATAAGAATAAAAGAGAGATGAGAAATACAACGTCAACATGTTGTTTCGGAGTTTTACCCGGTAACCCAAATAGTTAAAAAAACGTTATGGTTTAGAGAGAAATCGTTTAGTTGATAAAGGGTCCAAGATGTTAATAACTTGGTAATTATAAACGTTTATAACATTTATAAATCATAATCGTTTAAATTATAAAACGGTTTTCATAAATATTGGACATGATGCGTCCGTTTATACAACATTTTTCAAGTCGTTATGACTTTTGATTAACAACTTTTAATTATTACAATTTACTAAATTGATACAAGTTTATACAATTTTTATACAAATTTACAAGTTTAATACAAATTTACAAGTTTTAATTAATTATTCGTCGTTATCATTCGCGTATATATCAGTGTCGGGTTTATCGACTATTTTGTTCCCAAAATCGTCCATAAGTCCTTCGGCTAATACCGTAAATCCAATAACGAGCATCCATATCATCCAAAGCTTAGGTAATATTAACAAATGTTCCAAAAATCCATATTGATATCTAAGTACTCCCCAAATGGCATCCGAAACATCATTGACAACAACAAAATAATAAATTGAGTTAGTAATTGTTAAATGAAATGATTACCGTCAAATATAAAACATAAATAACACACGCTATTGGGCTTTAGGCCCAATGTCACCATAAGACTCAAATTTATGTTCACGGGCTACTTAGCCCATTAACCAACCCAACAATAACCCAACACTTAACTTTTAGTTTAAAACAATACTTTTCGATGTTAATGTATACGACCAAATTGAGGTTACCTAAACCTCGTCGATGACTTAAAAGTCTTTTCGGTTTAGACCAAAATATTTCCAAGTCCCCATGACACTTTATGTGTCGAGGTACACACAATGTCACTCGCCGTGAGTGCCGTTAGACCAATATTTCCACAAACAAATTTCCACGACCAAAACTAATATTCTCATTACACTAATATTTTGCCAAAAATTATTTTTCACGACAACACAACCTCGGCTAAATGCCTTGGTTACCGAAACTTGTGGCCGCGACTCCCCGTGAGTCACGGCTCACACCAACAAGCCTAATACATAATCACGGCTAACAATAATCACCACAACATCAAAAATAGTCCAAATACACCACGGCTCAATATTTCGACTACAAAACTATTTACCAAACCCTCGGCTACAATCAAACTCGGCCACAAAACAAACAATCCAACCCACAGCTATAACCAAACTCGACCACATAACCATTTAAACCAAACCAACACTAGGCCGTGACTCCCTTGAGTCACGGCTCACCCTATCCGACTACTACACCACTCGGCCAAGACAAAACTCAACCAAAACATTATCAAAACAATAAAATGCGTAACAAGGACGAATTATATAACGAATATAACGAGATAAACATGAAATAAACAATCATAGCCATGAGTCAACTCAACTCGTGAGTTGAATCGGGCGAGTCGAGTGACTCAGTGGCGAGTCGAGTGACTCAGTGGCGAGTCGAACGGTTTTTAGTGTTAAAATGTTAGATCCACACGAGTTTTAATAAGAAAAATGTTTTAACCGGTTTATATTCCACGAAACTTGCAACAAAAACCCATTTGTATTCGGATCTTTAAATAAAAGGAATTAATAAAATAGATTTATGTGTCGGCTTACCACGAGATCGAGAGAAAAAGAGAAATTTCTAGTTGGAGGAACCGATTCGTGGCCAAAACTCGAACGAAACCCAAAATAATAACCTAAACCCCGCCTCTAAACACGAACCTCTGAACCCTCGTCTTCTTTTTTATAGCGACGTATGGCGGTTGTACGATGGTGGCAGTGGTGTGATGAGGTGGTGCGGCAGCATATTAATAGTGGTATGGTGGTGGTGAGATGTGGAAGCCGCTAGAGGAGAAGATAGGTGAGAGATAGGTGATGGTTATAGTGGTTGTGATGATGGCCGTGATGGCTGTGGGGTTGATGGTGATGACGGTGTGGTGAGAAGATGGTGGAGGAAGCTGGTGGGGATGACCGGACATAGGTGGGTGGCGGCTGGATCTAGGGTTTGTGGTGTTATGTGAAATGAGGAAAATGAAAACCCATGACGCGCTACGGAACCTCCACCGGGGGACCAAGCAGGGCATTGCTAGCGGCATAGGAGCCGACTCGGCATCAGCGGCTTCGTGCCGCACTGGAGTGATCCAATATGTGGTTCCGCATGTTCCACCACTTCTCCGTTCATTTCCAATACTGATCGTGAAACACCATGAGCAGCAAGATGTTGAGGTCCGAAATTCGAAGTGAAAATTTTGATTTGCACGTTCCTAGGTGCCAACTTTTATATCCAATTTCAAAACTTATAAAACAAAATGAAAACCCTTAAAAAGTATAGGGGTGAACGGTGTAAATAAACCACAGGGGCAATTTCTTTCATTTTGATTAACTTTTATAATATTATAGTGTGGGGCCCGTTTGAGTTAGCAAATGATCGTTTTAAATCACGGGATTTGTGTCATTGAGTCCGAAATAGTTTTTCCAATGAAAACGAGTATTAATACGTATAACTTTCTCGGAGTTAATTTATTTAGTAAGTCGATTTGTTTCGAGTATTTTAGGTTGTGCCGGCTCAATAAAGGAATAACGATCACGTTTAACAAGATATCTACTGTTTTTCAAACTCAATCAGGTTCAGAGAAATTTAAAAGCTGGGGGATTTCAAAATTAAGTATTTTGGCTAGTAAAATAAGTTTAGGAAATTTACCGGGTGTTACAGATTAGCAAGTTCGATACATTTGTTAGGGAAAAAAAGAATGATACACAACTCAGCAAAAAGTGACAACTTCAATACAATTAGAAACAATTATCCCATAAATTAATGGGTTTTCTGACACAATATTGACTCCATAATATCTCATCCACACAATGTCCGACTTTTTCTCTTTTACTACGTAGCATTTTTTTTCCTTTTTTTATTCTAAAAAATACTTTTTTAATCTTTTATTATTTTAGGGCCCATTTGGTTTATAAGGGGTTTAAGATTTGGATTTGTATTTGAATTTGGATTTGAAGATGATTTAAGAGAGAGAAAAAAAATATATATAACTAAAAAAAAATTATTTTAAAAGTTAGTTAATAAAATATTCAAAAAAATATGATGTTCTATTTTTTTATTTAATTTATTTGATTATTGATGATGTACCCTCCTAACAGGTCGAAGGACTCCCCTTCGAACCTGTAGAAAGCCCTCCCTTCGGAGGCCCAGGTTAACCTTCTAATACGTTTCATTGGCGTAAAACCATTCGCCTGCGAATGGTTACCATGTGGGAATCCGCCAATCGAAGCCCTAAGCCCTTCGGGGTATTCCTGACGAAGGGACTAACACGAAGGATCATCCAGACCTGGTCAAACCCACGTCTCCTCTATCCTTTGGCTTCCCGCCAAAACAGAGATCGTGGGCTACAAAGCCCTAGCGGTTACCACTTTCCATGGGACGCCCCCATGATCTCCGAACTATGTGCAACCGCCCACTATGTCCTATTTCTCCCCTATAAATAGCATAGTCGGGCCAAGAACAATGTAAGTAATCTCGAAGTTAACTTCACTCTCTAAATTTACGACCTACATTACCATTACACATACTTATTCGCACGCCGGAGGTGGTTCGCAGGGTCCAACCCCTGCGCAATCACTTAACGTAGTGTCTTCGTATTTCTTATTTTCAGGTTAAGAACAAGCTTGGCGCAATCTCAACACCCCATTATTCTTTTGATCACCATCGAAGGCTTGGTTGGCAATTATTTGTTCAATCAGTGGCGCCATCCGTGGGACCGCTACAATTGGTCTCGTTAATTCCGAGCTTATAACCTACCAACCAATTTCACTATTATTCCGGCATGGATCAAGGAAGAGAAGATACTCCCCCACCGGGTTTCTCTACCTTAACACCAATACCAACCGACGACCCTAATAACCTTCCCCCAATAACCGCCTCCACCTTCACAACACGTTCTCACCCAGAAATCACAACCAACAATCGTGCTTCGACATCAGCCAATCCAGAACCTGTCATTAGCTCAGCCTTTGTCGAAGCCAACCACGAAGTGTTGGAAACCCTTTTAAGGGCTCGTAACTGACAAGTCAGGAATGCTGAAGTGCGAAGGGAGTTGGAATATTCAAGTGATGAATACGATGAAGAAATGGAGATGGAACCTAGGCCTCCGACTCAAGGGCCAACCCTATCGGCCTTAAGAATTGGATCTCCAATTGGTCGAAGGCTAAGCAAAAGGTCCGTTGGTTTCGAAGGAGTCCCCGATAGGGCTCCGACAAGAAGAGAAGGGGCGGTCACCGAAGGCTCTAACGGTAGGAGTCAGCTTAGGGAAGAAAGGGGGGTGACTTTGCCTCCATTGCTAGCTGCTCATCTTGGAAGGACTGAAGCTGGGGTTCCATTGCAGCCTTCTCACGCATCAGGCGTAGAAGGCAATCCGTCTACAATCAATATGGGAGGAAATCTTCCTCCCAATGGTATGTACCCCTCGTTCCAAACTCAGTCTTATCCTCAAAATTTATATACTCCAGTAAATGGACAGCCTAATAACCCAAGCTTCCCTCAAAATTATGGGAGCATACCCTTCGGTCATCCTATGGCGTACCCTCCGTGCGCCATGGGAAACAGTTACCCGTTTGCCATGAACACACCTTATCAGTCCTACCCAGGTCAGGCTCCTATAGGAATGCCCCCAAACAGCAATCCATACAATACTGTCCCCATGTACGCACCACCTTATAATTGTCTATATTCAGACCCTATGGGTTCAGCTACACCCTTCGTTAGGTGGATAGAAGATTACCCATTGCCTGATGGGTTGAAAATGCCTTCACATGTCGGGACTTATGATGGGAAAGGGGATCCGGACAATTTTTTACACTTGTTCGAAGGGGCTATCAAAATGCAAAAGTGGGTTATGCCGGTGGCCTGTCACATGTTCACATACACCCTATGGGATTCTGCTCGTATTTGGTGGAATGGGCAAAAGCCCGGTAGCATCGTCAACCTTGATGATCTCAAAGCCAAGTTTCGGTCACACTTCAGTCAGCAAAAGAAATTCACAAGGACTCATTTAACGGTGCACAACATCAAACAAAAAGACAATGAAAGCACCAGGGCCTTCGTTACTAGGTACACCGATGAGACTTTGCAAATTTTGGGTCTTCACGAAGATCAGCGTATTTCTGGTTTCGTACACGGCCTTCGGAATCGGAGTTTGGTGGAATTCTTGTCCACCGACCTTCCGACAACTTACAAGGGGCTGACCGAAAAGACGTATACTTGGATCGAAGCAAAGGAGGTATCCACTAATGGGGCTCCGATAGATAAAGATAGCAACAACAAGTTTTCGAAGCATTCTATGTGGGAGGGGTCCAAGAACAAGAACAAGAACAGAGATAGGTTTTCTCCGTACAACAAAGGCCCCAACCATGGTTTGTTAAGCAGTCTAACGAAGTCTCCAAAGGAAATACTTGCTACGGAGAGGGCAGCCAAAGCCTTCGAAGCTCCTCCACGAATGACAAGCAAGGGTAAAAACAGGGATACCAGCAAGTACTGTCACTTCCACGAAGACAATGGCCATGATACGAATAGTTGCAGGGAACTAAAGAAACAAATTGAAGAGGCCGTAAGATCTGGGCAATTGGCACACCTGGTAAAAGGAATCAAGAAAGGTAAAGAAAAGATGACTGACACTCAAATGGCCAAGGATACTAACCCTACCGAAGCCCCCATACTAATGATACATCGAGACGAAACTACTTCGAAAAGGAAGGTACCGGAGCCAGAAGCAAACAAGATAAGGGAGATAACGTTTTCCCCTATCTCAGGCAGGATCCCTTCGAACGATCCGGTGGTTATCAAAGTCCTAATCTCTAGCCAAGAAATAAGGGGAGCTTACATGGACTGCGGAAGCCCTTGCGAAGTCATATATGAACATTGCTTTCGAAATCTCTCGCCTGCGGTTAGGTCTCAAAGGGTCGACTCAAAGATGCCTTTAGTAGGGTTTTCTGGCGAACGCTCGTGGCCTCTAGGAGAAGTTCCGCTGGAAATAACAATTGGAGAAGGCAGGGTCGCAAGGACAGAAACCCTCATGTTTACTATCGTGAGATCCAACTCTCCTTACAACTTGTTGATAGGGAGGACCGCCATGCAAAAGATGGGTATATTAGTCTCCACTATACATGCAGCGGTGAAGTTTCACACACCCAATGGAATAGGGACGGTATTTTCTGAGCACAGTCCGAGGGATAGCAAGAAAGAAAGGGAAGGTTCTAAAAAGCCTCCGAATGATGTTATTAGAAGTGCGGGTGAGGAAGAAAATATCGTCACAAAAAAGCGTCATGCAAAACGAAGAGTGGTAGGCGAAAAGCGATCTCCAAATAGTTCCACAGCAGACTTGGAGAAGCCATACAAAGCCGAAGGGAAGGTCTTTGAAGGGATATGTCCTAGGAGCACCAGAACTCCTCCGACACCGAGGACGGATGACAAGCTCTACGACAAGGAATATCGACTCAAGGGGTTCAAACCCACTAAGTCAACAAAGCAAGAAGTCAAAGCCAACCCTTCGAAGTTCAAAGCAGCTATTGGCCTACCGGCTCCAGGATCATTGAAGAAACGTGATAGTCCAAGCTCCACCAAGAGTCAGACTTTCGCAGAAGTCCTCAACGAAACACCTTCCGGACACAGCCGAAATGGAGGAACTCCCCCAACAGCAACGGAGGAATGGAAATTATTCACTGACGGAGCCTCAAGCTTCGATGGTTTCAGAACAGGTTTAATCCTAATGAATCCGGAGGGAAAGGAGTACTGTTATGCACTACGTTTTGAATTCAAGGCCACAAAAAATGAGGCAGAGTACGAAGCCTTGCTGGCTGGCCTTCGACTAGCAAAGGGCATGGAAGTTCATGACCTCTCCATCTTCGTAGGCTCACTCTCAGTCACTGGTCAAATCAAGGGTTCTTACAGAGCAAGGCAGCCAATAATCAAGGAGTACTTGAACGAAGTTAAAAAGCTCCTTCAGGTTTTCGAACGATACAAAGTGACAAATATCCACATGAGCCAAAACAAAAAGGCGGAGGCCCTAATCAAATTAGCATCGACTGCTTTTGCTCATCTACCCAGTGAGGTTTTAGTGGAAGTATTGGCCACCAGGTCAATTGCACAAAGTGAAACATTTGATGAAGGCTCCAGCTGGATAGAATCAATGAAAATGTACTTGATAAGCGGCGTTTTGCTCGATGATTCAAAGTCGGCACGAAGAATCAAAGTCAAAAGTCCCCAGTACAGGCTCATAGGCAATAATCTCTACAAAAGGCGTCTTTCATCTCCTTGGCTTCGTTGTGTCGAATTAAAACTGGCTTCGAACATTCTCTACAATGCTCATGAAGAATTTTGTGGAAGACATACAAGCCCTAGAGCCATCGCCTCGAAGGTAACAAAATGGGGTTATTACTGGCCAACCGTACTAGAAGACGCAAGGGAAGCAATCAGAACATGCATGGTATGTCAGACACACTCCAAAGCCCGAAAACCGTCAGAGTATGATGCAACATCTAGCATGACAGTAAGACCTTTTGGTCAATGGGGAGTCAGCATAATCGGACCCCTACCATTAGCTCCTGGAGGGGTACAATTCTTGGTCATAGCCGTCGATCATTTCACCAAGTGGGTCGAGGCTAAGCCGTTGGCATCAACAAAAGGAAAAGATGTGGAAGAGTTCATGTGGGAACACATAATTTTCAGATTTGGAATTCCACAAGTTATCACCTCTTACGAAGGGCCACACTTTGCCGAAGGAGTGTTCCCTTCTTTCTGTAAAATCCTGAATGTAAAGCAAAGATTCGTTTGTGTTGACAAGGATATTGTCACCGAAATTGAGACGAAGCTAGGGCAATATCAGCTTAAGTGGGCAGACAAACTTCCCAAAGCCTTTAGGGCATATAGGAAGTT
The DNA here is from genome assembly GCA_021014915.2 of Artemisia tridentata subsp. tridentata. Taxonomy (NCBI): domain Eukaryota; kingdom Viridiplantae; phylum Streptophyta; class Magnoliopsida; order Asterales; family Asteraceae; genus Artemisia; species Artemisia tridentata. The sequence continues at coordinate 391,555,526 of CP139508.1, forward strand.
GTCCTTCGAATAAAAGCAAACGAAGACAAGTGAAAGAGCCCAGCGCCAAAGCAGAATTAATGTGGCAAAAAGACGTGGAAGCTCGAAGGGCGGAAACAAAAAATGTCCTGAACAAGTTTGGACATGATACAAACTCTCGTAAGTCTTACATATAAGAACTTACCTTTCTTTAAAAGCACTTAGTTGTTTTCAATTTCATGTAACGTAGTCTTCTCACATGGGAAAAAAGCATTAATGGTAGGTGTCTAGTGTTCATTTCTTCAAATGATGTAATCCTCCCTACCCACTTAATGATATAACATGTTTCCCTCAAAATCTCTTGTTTCATTTTATACAACATAGATTTGTCCAGCCAAGTACTTTACAAGTTTCAATGTCGAAGGATGCAGCAAGACACATGTCTTGTATAACATTAACATCCATTACAATTCACATTAACTTTCCTATGAAGTCTTAGGGTATTAAAAAAGCCCTCTGTAACTTAAGGATAAAGACGGAGTGGGTCGCGACCCTCTGTCGCAGTCAAATTATACGATTGCATAAAATCTTGGTCCAAAATACACACAATAAGGTTATAACCTTAGGTTGTATGTTTACGTTCTAGTAATTAGCGTAAGAGAAGATAAGCATGGCATTAAAAAAGGAGAATATTCCTCCAAATTCAGATTCATAAAGACTACGCACAGGCGTAGCTATCATCAAAAGAGATAATTGTTTAAAGTTATGGGACGAAGCCCAGACAAACTATTCCAACAGGCACACGCCTGATAAAAGCATGATAGATTGTCTTAAACAAAGGCACCAGCCTTTAAACATAACCAAATTGTTTTAAAGGGTACACGCCACCCTTACAGGCTAAATTACTGCCAACATGGCAACCTTCATTTGTTGATAGAAGAGTTTGGGTCTTCTTGATGAGTCGCAGACTTGGGTTTCTCAGACAAGGTTCTTTTAGTTGGAGACGGAGGCTGTATACTCTTGGGTTTTTTAGAAAGGAGATCTTCGATGGAGGCTGAAGGATCTTTGGTTGCTTCGGCAAGAAAGGGGTAAACTTCAGTGGTGAATGCATTACCAGCTTCATCATACTCCTGAACGGAATTTGGACGATAGTATGGCACCTCTGAAAGCACAACGGGTTTCTTAGTTTCGGCAATCTCCTCCAAAGTTGTGTATTTGCCATGAAATATGGCTGCATTCACCAGTTTACCCACAACCACTCCCACCTCATTGCTATGATATAATTCCATAGCAATGTAGGGAACAACCTTCGATACAACCTCAGCCCTATCTTTTCTCAACCTTTGGCATTCAAGCTTCAACCTATCAACCTCCTGACAACGCTTAGCATCCTGCTCCACTAGTCTGGCTCTCTCAGTCTCCAACCCAGTACACTTAGACTCCAGGGCACTCACCTGGTTTTCATAGCCTACAACCTTAGCCTCCTCCAGAATTAGCCTACCACATTCAGCCTGTGATTCCTTAAGCTGTTTTTCAAGACCATCAATCCTGTTTCGAAGAGCCTCATACCTTGGATGTTTCTCAAAGTTCTCCATGGCTTCATCACATCTCTTCTCCAACTCAACATAATTTTTCTCCCTTTCCTTTTCTCTGGCAACAACAGCAGCAACCTCCTCCTTCGCCTCCTGGACTCTATTAAGCAATCCCCTGGTGCGAAAGCTCAGATGACTGTCCAGCATTGCTTTTCGGATATAACTTTTGTCGTTGAGATCGCAAAGTTCCTCAATGGACATTTCATTCATTTTACTCCTCCATGAGGCAGGAGTGACATTCTCAACAAGCAAGCGGCAGGAGAGAGCGTTGGGCAGTTCCTTCGTATCTGGCAAACCTAAAAAAAAAAAGAAAGAAGAAGAAAACAATATAAGCCAAATACGCAATATTACGGAAAGGAAGGAAGACTGGAAGAATTTTCACTTACCCGAGATGTCATCTTCATCAGCCATTCCTTCCGGAGCATACATAATGGTCTTCCCACGAGACTTCTCTGTTTTTTGCTTGGTGGTTCTGGAAGTAGGAGTAGGAATGTTCAATTTCCTCTTGGGGGCAGCCTTTGCACTGGTACCTTTTCTAGTCCGAACTCTATCAGCGATGCCGGAGGACCCTACAATCCTGAGCTGATCACCTCCGGAAGGGGTATCATCAGCATCACCGACATCCTTCACTACCTGGGGGGCTTCCTCAGTACCTACTGTTTTGATTGGGGGGAGCACAGCAAGAGGCTTGGGTGGAGAGAAATCAACATCATTATTATTGACAGAAATGGAAGGAGATCCCACTCCGTAACTCGTATTTTGAGGATTCCTTGGCATAAAGCTAACTTCATTGGCACCTCCAACCACAACAAAATTACGAAAAGCCATTTCTGCACAGACAAAGGAAAAGAGATGAATATCAGCAGGTAAGTTATTTATTTATGAAATAAGAAATTATACATACTTTTTCCTTCACAAACTATTTCAGGAAGCAATGGAGACTCTTCCCAACTTTTAGCAATGCCAGCCATGAATAAGATGGGCTCAGGAAACGTTTGTACGTCCACTGGATGACGTGCAAGACGTTGGTACATAAGGTCACTTCTCACCTCATAAGGTAATGGGTCGTTGTATCGTTTCTCATCAAACCTATTCCCTTCGGCCAACAGCTCAGGATACTCGGAGGGTATGATGGTACTCTCAATATAAAAAAATTGACCTTTCTAATTTCGAATATTTGAAAAAGGTTTAGTCAATAGGTGTGGGACATCATACTCACTCCTTTTTGCAATAGTTACCCAATCTCCACCAGGGTAGAGATTGACAAAGCCTCTAAGCACAGTCAATGAAGGCTCAAAACCATACGCTTTGCACATTACAATATAAGTTGTCAACTTGGCTAAACCGAATGGATTAAACCTTGAAATGTGCACCTTGTAATATTGCAAAAATTCCAAAATAAGAGGGTGGATGGGAATCCTAAAGTTTGATTGCGTAAACGCATGCACATACAAACCTACAAACCCTTTTGGAGCATCAAAAATACTTTGCTTTTTACTGGGAAGCATGATTTTATGTTCCGAGGGTATGGGGTAATCATTCAGAAAATCAGACAATGCTTGTTTCGACAAGGTGCAAGTTTGTTCTTTAATTATTCGTTTTGCAGCCATACTCATAAATAAGGAGAGCAAATAAAAATGGCAGAATTTTACCTTTTGACTCCAACGGAAGCACAAGATTGCAGAGCAATGTGTATTTTGGGCGGAGGTAAAATGAGCTAGGGTTTAATTATTGTGGGTTTATGTACACAGACGGATTTTTAATCCCAATCGCACACGTGGTCACCTAACTTTGAAGATCTTGCGGATCTCAAACAAGCAATTAAATTGTGAAAAGATGTTTCGCTAATACCGATTTAATCGATGTTTGAGAAGCAAGTGGAAGGATAACAATTAACCCGCATTTAATGTGCGGTTAGTTTAGCATTTATTTTCTTTTTTGCATGGTTAATGGTACACAAGGATTAAAGGCATATTTGATTTTTCGAGTCGAATGCAATTTATACTCGTACGTATATATCACTTTCGACTGGGGGGCTTGATGATGTACCCTCCTAACGGGTCGAAGGACTCCCCTTCGAGCCTGTAGAAAGCCCTCCCTTCGGAGGCCCAGGTTAACCTTCTAATACGTTTCATTGGCGTAAAACCATTCGCCTGCGAATGGTTACCATGTGGGAATCCGCCAATCGAATCCCTAAGCCCTTCGGGGTATTCCTGACGAAGGGACTAACACGAAGGATCATCCAGACCTGGTCAAACCCACGTCTCCTCTATCCTTTGGCTTCCCGCCAAAACAGAGATCGTGGGCTACAAAGCCCTAGCGGTTACCACTTTCCATGGGACGCCCCCATGATCTCCGAACTATGTGCAACCGCCCACTATGTCCTATTTCTCCCCTATAAATAGCATAGTCGGGCCAAGAACAATGTAAGTAATCTCGAAGTTAACTTCACTCTCTAAATTTACGACCTACATTACCATTACACATACTTACTCGCACGCCGGAGGTGGTTCGCAGGGTCCAACCCCTGCGCAATCACTTAACGTAGTGTCTTCGTATTTCTTATTTTCAGGTTAAGAACAAGCTTGGCGCAATCTCAACACCCCATTATTCCTTTGATCACCATCGAAGGCTTGGTTGGCAATTATTTGTTCAATTTATTCAATTATCTTGTGAGAGAAAAATTAATGTGGACCCATTTTTGGTTTGGAATCGCCCGAAAGACACATTACTTTACTGGAATCATATTTTGATGCGATGGCCCACACTCATTCCGTAGACTAATGCTAATGGGTGTTGGATGGTGTCCACAACCGAGCAAATTGACGCGTCTCCCTCCCCCCCCTAGCCAAGCCACAAGTGGCGCGTCTCTTGGCAATTTTTTCAAATCTTCGGTTGCCTCCCCAACCGAAACAATTGCAACATCTTCCATATATTTTTGACCGTTTTGAGTTTAGTATTCGAACGTTTGGGAATAATAGATGCAATGGACAATCTTCTGTAAATTTAGGTTTTCTGATTTTTTTTCTTGAAGAAGATGAAGGAGGCGCAGGGAATAATATGAAGGGTTCTTGACTTATTTCTATTAGGAATAGGCCCAACTAATTATAACAAAACCCATTTTAGCAGAGCCCATTTAGACATAGTGATAATTTTTCCTTTTCATTTTTCACTTCAACTTATTTTTATTGTAATGTATTTTTATTTACCTGAATTATTTATTATAATGTTTATTTAATTATTGAATGAAATTTTAATTAAAAAAAAAGTTGTGGTCGCTTTTATGGTCACCACTAGCTAGTTATGGTTAGGGTAGAGCTGTGGAGAGAGAAAGCTGAGGTGATAAGATTGCTTTTGTGGAAATGTGGTCACCACTAACATTAGCATTACAATTTTGTACCAACCAAACGGGCTCTTATAAATCAATTTTTTTTTTAAAATATAATAATATATATTCTCTCTCCTAATCTTTTATCAAACCTTTATCAAATCTTTGAAACCATCTTCAAACTCTAATACCACATATAAACCAAACAGACTCTAATAAGTCGTTTGATAGGAATTGGGTTTGAACTTTATCTCAAACTTTAGGGAGTAGGCTAAAGACAGGTGGTATGGTGTGTTTTATGTCAAAAATGGATCCTACTCTCATTTTCTCTCTATCTGTATCCTCTTACTTCTTAGATAAATAATTTATTAAACATATTTTAAAATATAAAACAACTTTAAACATTTTTTTTCTTTCCTACATCAAATTTAAATCTAAATCCAAATCCTAATCCTAAACCCGTCTACAAACCAAATGGCCCTTAAAAATGCAACTAACACTTTCACTCCTCATAACTCTAATTTAACTCGATTATTGTCTACCCCAAACTTTCTCAAACCTTAATTTCTCAAGCGATGTACATTTTTTTAATTCCGTTCGCAATGGTTTCTGGTGAGCTTATGATTGATATTGTATATGTTAATCCCCAGATTTTATCTATTCAATTATTCTCTATGACGATAAGTTGAATCATAAACATTAGAAATGCAGCTGGGATTGGATTCTGAATGCTGTCTCTCGCGAAATAATGATGCATAGTTAATGGCAGGTTGGCAGTGGCTCTCGTTCAGAAAAGATCCACACATACAATTACAAGGTATCACCCTAATCTTGGATCAAAAAATTTAGGTATCTTAAGTAGAAGATGGTACCTATAGACACTTACATTATGATATGTTTATAGATGGCAAATTTCAACCCATTTACTTACGAATGGGTTGATTTGTGTCTGTTTTATTCGTAACCGGTCAAACGTACAAATAACAAAAGTAGTTAAAACTACAACGGCGGATGTCAACCAAAGTGTATATCTAATGCATAATCATGTTATACATAGTCTTCAAGAAATTAGCTTAGGACAAAAAGTGTTTCTAGTCAACTCAACTTAATCCATACCAAAACATTCACTTGTCATGACTTGATACCTAACCTGCTTATTTTGCAACTTTTTTTTTTTTTTTTTTTTTTTTTTTTTTTTTTTTTTTTTTTTTTTTTTTCACGTCCTGGCTAATTTGGATAATACATATTTATGTATGTAATTTGTTTCATATGACAATAGGGTTACGGATCACAAGTTGAAGATGAACTTCGATTTCACTTCATTTCTTGATGGTGACATTGAGACAGCCATTCAGGTACCATTTCTGTAACAGATAAATTCTTATAAATGGGTTGATATGGCTTTTGTTTTATCTTAAGCGGGTCAAATCAAAAGGTTTAGCTAGAAGGAGAATGGGTCTAGTAGTTTAAACGGGTAAAAAATAGTCCAAATTCTTAGCCTCTATATTCAACTCATTCAATTTGCCATCTCAAGCGGAAGAGATAAATCTTGCATTTACAGGGTATTGCTCATTCTTATTTAATTATGTAGGTATGTAGTTTTGTGTTTCCTTAGAGCAAAGGGAATTGCTAGAGGAGCTTGCAGATTCAGTAGGAACTGCAGCCCGATAGCTTCATGTTTGGAGCGTAGCTAGGGTGGTTAATTATAGACGGGTGCTGTCTTTCCCGGAACACCAGCATATCTGTGTTAGAATTTAATAATCATGACCATTCATATATTAATCTAATAAACATCTTACACATATGCGGAAGCGTATGATCTATTTTAACACATAAAAGATTAACCGAAAAATAAAGAAACGTACCTTTTGATTCTAGCAAGAACAAGAATCAAACTTCAATCTTCTTCTTTAAATAACTAGAACGGATTAACGAGATACCCCTTACCTTTTTGTATCTCAATCCAAGAATATCAACTATAATGAGTTGATACCACAATCTTGTACACACGTACTATAACCGAACTAATGAGATTGCTAGATCTTTAAACACAAAATGAACCAAACAAATTTTGTTTATAAAAATTTGGATCGACCCTATAAGGGTTTATATGGGTCGACTAAAACAAAAGAAGAAGAGAAACAAGATCTAGGGTTATAGCAAGAGTGCAAGAGTCAAGAATGAATAACCCTATGTCTTGTATTTATAGACTTGAAATCTTGGAGAACAAGTTTGGCAATGGGTTGGGCTTGAAACCCCTATGCCGATCGGTTATGGACATCCCAAGGGATTCCGGAACCTTCTTGATCTTCTAATTTCATCTTTAGTCCTTCCTTTATTTCCTAACGGTCGTTAGTCAATTCCCGTTAACTACTTAACATCCGTTAGTCGTTATTTTGTGTTTCAATAATTAAATATATAACGGTTTATATATTAATTATTATACATTAATTCCTCATACGTAATGTGTGCAATCCCGTGGTCCCGAGTTCGATTCTAGACATACACACATTAATATTTGTCCATCAAAACTAACAGCTCCCACTTGGACATCTATTAATAGTGTAATGACATTGGTTAGCGTCTAGCAACACGCCAATGCCCCTAGTACAACTCGGGTGGTGTCTCCTGGAAAAACCATTCGATGATTCATCATTATACTTATCCTTTTGTTTCTAAAACTACATTAATAAAGATATGGATCTTAGCCATTCTTTATTAACCATTCTGTTTCTCGTTGTTCTGATTGAGCAAGATTACCAAATCATCTGAACGTATTCAAGATAGATCTTGGGTGTGGCCACACAAACATCTTGTCAACCCTACGAGGGGCCCAACAGTATTAAACTTCAAAACAAATTTGAAGGAATAAATTCTCTCTTGACTACGAGCATAACCTATGAACTTTGCAACACTCCTGAAAACAATCCTTATAGCTACCAGTAACGTATAGCGTTAAATTGCTTCACAGAAATGCACTACATCCATGACAATTATCTGGTATCTCAAGTCTGAGGATAACTATATATACATGATTTACTTGATGACAAGATCCATAAAGTAGACTCATGAAGTCAGGATAAGTCCTATATTCAATTCATTGAATATCATGTGAAATTGGAATGTCAACGCATCAATATACTTTCAAGTATATTCTACCAATACTCAGATTTGTCTTAATTTAATGATATTCCCATATCATTAATTAACAACGGACAATTTAGAATAATTAAATTATTCATGGATTAAACATGCAAATACAGGATACATTCTATTATTAACGAAAACAAACGTACCAAGTACTTTAATTCAATGTAAATAATAATTGCTTAACATCCCTTATCCAAATACTAAATAGATCGATGCATGATAATTCTAGTTATTGAATTATGCCTCAAGTCATGTCAATCATACTTGTTGACAAGACATAAATCAACTAATTTTGATCTATCGGAATTTTGAGAATACTTATTTCAAGAATTCAATTAGTGAAGTTCTTGTATGTGTGCATTCAACTATCTTGATATTGCCACATAATATTTCATAAAATGCGTGACATTCTCAACCACCAATTTATGACAATTAAACTATCAAACCTTTTATAGTTTAAAGTATTCTAATTCTTTAATGTATAATGCAACTATGCTCTTAGTTAAGCATAAATAGTACACATGGCCATTAACAAGGATGAAATCCTACCATGACTAGTATTGAGTGTCATCTTAATTTCATTAGCATCATTGTATGCAAACAACAATATGCTCTTTAAAATTCCGTAAACTTTAATATCCATTGTGTAATGATTGATGCCTTCCAATCTTTCAAGATTTGTCAGCTATAACTATTACACAACAATTTGCCATATGGTTCATACTTAGAATTTAGGAGCAATTCTAGGCTGAGGATGTAATTCTATATCCAACCATATTCATTACACTTAGTTATCTAATAACTTTCAATTAGATATCAATGTTGTCAAATCATCTTTCATCCAAGCATGATACAACAAACAACATGATGTAATTGAAAAATCCTTGTGTCAAACTTAGATTTTATTCATGTTATATCTTTTCAAAGATATGTTTCCATTTAGACTCTCTAATAGTATATCATGTTCTATTAGAATCAATTATTTTACCGCTTATGTTTATAACAATAAACATATATTCCAAGGTTGTATGTTTATTTCCTAAATCTTCAAGTGAAGTTTCATTACAAATTAAGACTTAACATTTAACGTATATGGAATATTACTTCCTATATGTTATACAACATATATGAAATAAGGAAATAAATATAACACTCCCACTAGCATTCAGGAATACTAAGGAATTATCTTATTTTAATTATAAATCAAAACTTGGATTTAATAATTAATCATAAGTATATCTCCTAGATGCATGCATTAATCCATTCATGAATTATTGCACTTTGTATACTTCCAAAGATTATTTGAATTCAAATACTCCTTTTAATTACTTATCGTCTGCACAAGTAATTACTCAAGAAAGATTTTGATATTCCATTTCAATTTCATATTAATGAAACTAAGAATGACAATCATAATCTTTATACATTTAATGTGCCTAGAAAGAATATTCAATCACAGTTAATTGCTTAAGTGTGATTGATAATCTTATCATAAGACATACATTAAATATGTTTACAAAATTATCCATATGATTTCTACACAAAGATTTAATTCACTAGGATTTTCATTCCCTTTGAAGAAACTCATCTTCATTCTATAGTCCAACTATAGAGTTCAAGATTAACTAAGTTTCCAAAACTAGTTATCTTTTTGGACTGCATCTAAACATTCATAGTATGAGTAATTGCCAAATTCAATATTTGCAATTCATCTTAATGACCAACAGGTTACCATAATCCTGTAACTCATAATCTCAACATATTATTCAAATATTGAGATATCTTGCGGATCTATGAATGAGAATTCCGTCATCTTGAGATTTAACATTTAACATTTAATCCTCATCATGACATTACTAGTGAATTTTAGAAGATTATGTATCTTGTAATTTTATCTTTTCAGATAAAAACTCCACTTCCTTGCAATTTATAGACTATCTATAAATACTTGCATGTAGAGCAATCACTAAATTGTTCTCTTTTGAGACATTACAAATACATATTGACAGTTCCTTACATTAGTTTGTTAATTTCCTGCTTCATAAGTTGTTTAACAAATTAAGAGCTTCAATTTTAAGACTTAATGATTCACGCATCCATAATAAAGGTGTCTATTAATCTTCTAGGTTGGGTCTATTGAGTAATACAATCCATACTAATTCTAACCTTGATAACTTTTTGGAAAAAAGAAATTATAGTTATCTTTAATCAAACGATACAATAGATTGATTCCTAACTGAACACACCACAAACTTGAGGTATTATTAGAACTAATATTGTGAGACAATCAAACAATATGTAAGATAACCTTATACTCTTGGCTTACCTATTACCAACTAAGTTAACTTAATGGTGAAATAATTTTCAAGCCAATTGCATGCTTTATAACGCAAGTACTTTTTAACTCAGTCACTTCATGTCCATGTCTCAACAAGAAGACATAGGATGTTATAATCCCACTATACGAAATAAAATCATTGATCAATTCAATGACTTCTTGTATATGTCTTAATAGAGAAGACAATAACAAGTTAAGTCTTACTTTATATTAAATAAGTCTGTAACAATTTAAAAGACTCCAATAAACTTTTCAATAAAGTATAAGCATTATAACTAAATAATCATGAATACCACAATTTGGTTTCAATAGTGATTTCAAGTTAATTTTACTTCATTTATTTATGACATTCCAAGATTACATAAATATCAAATTTGAAGTAGTATTAGATTACTTCATTATTATGTATTTCAATAATACATAAAATTTAGTTTGAAGTAGTCTCATTATCATTTTGACACTTGTTCAAAATATGTATCTAATTTAGAAACTGTAAATCTCCATGTACGGTCTCACGAATCATGGAAATTCACCTGTCATTGCAATCTAGTCAAGGTCTCACTTAAGCTAAATTTCAACAACAAGTTTCTTGAATAGATGTGTATTAGTCCATATTTAGAACGTTAGTTTCTACCTTGCGGTCAAGACAATCCTTTAAACATATTCCTATGTGTTGTACCTTGCACACAATATAAGACTCCCACTTGTGTGGAACACATCATGTATCAATAAACAACACGTCACGTTTGTTTATGTGATCAATATGATTGTGTCATAGATATTAGCATAATTAGTAGATATAGAACCACATTATCTAGTAAGGAAACGTACATGACTATCCTTAAAACCACAAGTGTCTACAATTGGAAAGTAATTATCTGAAGACATTCAAGAGATAATTTGGGTTACTACCAAGATGACAAAGCTTGTAGCTCCCACTGAATTACAGATCATTACAATAATTCACTATTCAGTGATTACAACACAATGCTCCCACTGGATTTGACAACATTGTAAGTGTTTCATAACCAGTAAAAGCAAATAGTGTGCTATTAACTTTCCTACACCTTTGAGAAGACCCATTCGTAACATTTACTTAGGTATTAAAAAGAGTGTATTCTACTATGTAGATGATGGACTATCCATCAATGCATTAACTTGAAAATTGGGCATTCAATTTTTCCTTAATATGTCTAGCATCCCCACAATGGTATGTAGCATCTTTAAATGGTCAAAGCACAACAACTAGATAAATTATGCTAGTTTGCCTTTTACCAATTTTGCGGTAATTAGTCTAGCTTCTAATTTAATAACTCAAAAAATACGCAATTTTCTTAACTATTAAAGTTTGCTATGAGTTTTTTCTTAGAATTTAGACAATTCTAATTTTCCTATCATACCTTTCTCATTCATGAAAAAGAATAGGATTAAGTCTCACTCTTCTCTCACAGAAAGGAGACTAGGTTTATTCTTTTAGTAAGGTTGACTCTAGCCAAAAACCCCTACGGGTGTAGATCAATTTACCAATAAAAGAACATCCCATGTTTACGGTTTAATGTTGCATTAATACATTTAAAAGAATTTGCAAAATTCAATTTTAGTATTTTCGATAATACAATCTTTTCAAGAAAATAAAATACCCAAGGAAATATTCATGTAACCATTGAATTTTCTCGAAAACTAGGATCCAAATTTTCATAGTTTCACTACATCAGTTGATCTGCTAGTTGTGAAAATACAAAATATGGTAATCTGTCGAACAATAATCGACAAACAATTTCCGACTCCTAGATCATTATGGGATTTACATTTGCCAAATACAATTTGCAAAGTAAGCATGTTTCATCCCATCTCATGCCTTAAGTTTCTAGGTCTCACTAACAACTTAATTAAGTCATCTAATTTAGAAACTGCAAATTCTCCATATATGGTCTCACGCATTAATGGAAATTTACCTTGTCATTGTAATCTAGTCAAGGTCTCACTTAAGCTAAATTACAACTTCAAGTGTTTCTTATAATTAGATGGCATGAACTTAAATTTTAGGGTACTAATTTTGATGTGTCAATCAAAATATGTACGAAGAAGCATGCACACATCTTCGTATCATAAGTTTTCAAAACCTTTTTATTAACCAATTTTAAGCCAAGATTTAAATCAACAAAGTTTTAATTGAGGTATTGGGTTCACCAATCAAAGAATTACCTACAATTATCGCCCACTATATCCTACTGCTGCATGAGTCAAAAGACCCAAGTTATTTGGATAATTACCACAAAAGTGGCACGTGGAATTGAGGTCAATTCACCGTTAAGATGATTTTGTAAATTAATAGCTTACTTGGTAGCTCCAATTTGACGCACAAAGGAGCGGAGAGACAAATGTCAGCACTAAATGCCAATTAAAAACGCGTCTCTTTGAGTTTGACAATTTAATGTCAATCCTCCTTATACCCCTCTTATAGTTTTTCAAAACTGGGTGAGCCGTTCACACTATTGGTACAAAACTCATCACTCAATTAAAAGTTTATGATTTTTAAGTCTTAAAAAACATGTTATAAACTATAATATTGCTAGTTTCGCCTATGAGCAAATTACCGTGCGAAGCGAACTACTATAGGCACATAAGACTTTGCAATATGTATAATTTATCACATCAAGTTTCATAGATATTAGGTCAATTTATTTTCTATTAAAAAAATTACCCTTTTTTGCTTACAACTCGTCATACAATTTAAAAAAAAATCAAGTAATTAATAAAAATAAATAACCAAATAAGTACACATAATCTTAACAAATAAATCATGTAGCCACATACAAACTTGTTGATAAAACCCTATTAATAATCTATCTATGTTTTTAATATGCATATATTTAACTAAGACTATCCCCTACAATGGTAGGTGAGCTACATACATCGACGAATCGATTGCGTTAGTCTTAGCAAACATATACCAAATAGCACATAAATAGATTATTTAATATAATTAATTGAGGTCTTCCCAAATTTTAGATCTATCAAAATTACATGTGAAAAATAAACTTAACAATTAATCAAATCTAATCCATGATAAACATACATGTTTCATCATGGATTAATGCAAGTCACAAGGAACGCAACCTTTAACCACATAAACATGTTACAATTTTAGGGCTACAAAACTATTTTTTTTATAGGGCATGCCCCCCCCCCCCCCCCCCAACCAAAATTAGGGTTTCGATTTTTAAACCCTAAAAAATCTAGTAACATAAATCCTAATCCAATATTCGATTTTTCTGTGTTTCGGTAATTTAATTACATGTTAAAACGGCTCATGATGTCACTGTTAGAATTTAATAATCATGACCATTCATATATTAATCTAATAAACATCTTACACATATGCGGAAGCGTATGATCTATTTTAACACATAAAAGATTAACCGAAAAATAAAGAAACGTACATTTTGATTCTAGCAAGAACAAGAATCAAACTTCAATCTTCTTCTTTAAATAACAAGAACGGATTAACGAGATACCCCTTACCATTTTGTATCTCAATCCAAGAATATCAACTATAATGAGTTGATACCACAATCTTGTACACACGTACTATAACCGAACTAATGAGATTGCTAGATCTTTAAACACAAAATAAACCAAACAAATTTTGTTTATAAAAATTTGGATCGACCCTATAAGGGTTTATATGGGTCGACTAAAACAAAAGAAGAAGAGAAACAAGATCTAGGGTTATAGCAAGAGTGCAAGAGTCAAGAATGAATAACCATATGTCTTGTATTTATAGACTTGAAATCTTGGAGAACAAGTTTGGCAATGGGTTGGGCTTGAAACCCCTATGCCGATCGGTTATGGACATCCCAAGGGATTCCGGAACCTTCTTGATCCTCCTTCCTTTATTTCTTAACGGTCGTCAGTCAATTCCCGTTAACTACTTAACGTCCGTTAGTCGTTATTTTGTGTTTTAATAATTTAATATATAACGGTTTATATATTAATTATTATACATTAATTCCTCATACGTAATGTGTGCAATCCCGTTGTTCCGAGTTCGATTCTAGACATACACACATTAATAATTGTCCATCAAAACTAATAATCTGTAGGGTAATACCAGTGAACAGGGATTTATATCTTATTGTTTTGCCCGTGTAACAGTAAGTCACATATGTAAAATTAGAAGCCAGTGAAATGAGTTGCTACTTTTGTATATTTAATACAAAATGGAGACATTCGTTGTACTCTTGTCTATTGTATGCTGTTTAGTATACCTGGTAAGCCAGAGTTATAGTATTTGAATATGACTTCATCTGATTCACTCGTGTTTTTTGCTTAATTTGATACAAGTATGGTTTTTGCTTAATTAATGAACCAAGCCGAGCTCAAAATGATATGATGATATGATAATTATTGGCGTGCAGACTTCAAATCAGCTTGGTTCAATAATTACGAGTGAAATATGATAATTAATGATACATTGTGTTCCTACTAACTTGCAAAGTTTGCGATTAATGTTACGAAATCAAACCTAAATTTCACGGTACAGTTAAAAAGTGATACTAGTATACCATAGTATATTTGATTTACCGCATGTTTTTCGACATATAGAGCAAAGTCGATTACATGAGGAGCGCGTGGATTGAGTAGAAGCAGTACTTCATAGCTCATGTTTAAAAAGTATAAACTTGATTAACCACTGAAAATTTCTTATAATAACAACTAGGCTCGCTTGTTTTAGGTTAGTGGTATCAGTTTCAAAATTTTAAAATTGGACAATATATTTTACCCAATGACAAGTTTCATTTTGATTGTGGAAATCAAACTAGATTTCGGGTGAGGCCTTTAAAAGATACACATTCTCCCTAAACATGTTTGGAACAAATTTACACCCGCACTAACATTGAAATATCTGAATCCGCATATTGCTTTCTAAGCAGTAACAGATTGAAACCCGATTTTTATAAGACCGGGCGTTATAGTGGTTATTCATCACCCGTGGAGCAACTCCACCGTACGCCAACCCTATGACGGCCAAACACCATCACGCGCCATCATATGACAGTTGCTCTAAGTAAGACTTCAGCACACCCCTTTTACGTTTAATGAGTCTAAACTACTTGGATCATGATTTGATACATAGTTCGATGAAATTTCTTGGTGCGGTTCCACCTTGGTTCGAAGTTAACAAAAAAAAAAAAAAAACACTTATCAAAAAAATTGCTGCAGTGTTTGTTTGGATCTATTAATCATTAAGATAGAAGATTTCTTTGTGACAACATTCACATAAGTAGACTTTTATCAATACCTGTTCTGTATGGTTCAATCTTTGAACCTAATCAAACACAACCAAGCAAAAAATATAAAAGCGTAATTTAGAACAAATATTAGTTTCGAACAAAAGAAAAATGAAATTTTAAAGATGGGAGTCAGGGTTGAAGGAGGAGGCAAACCATGGATGGTCAAGCCAACACAACGAGATTTACAGTCCGCGCATTAAACAGTCGAGACTGTGCCGATTAGCTGCTGCTCTGGTTAAGTCAGCACATACCACACGATGATGTTAATCAGCGGTGGATTTTCCTGATGGTTCAGCAACGTGTGATGAACCCAACAACTCACGGTTACTTGCTTGCACACAGGCCCGGGTCAATTTTATTTAACCATGAATCCTGAGCCGACACGGGTCAATTTTATTTAACCATGAATCCTGAGCCGACACAAAGACGTGCCGCGAACTTTTAGGGCCCGGGTCAATTTTATTTACACCTTTCTTTGCATCAACTAGACAAACCTAAAACTAATATGAAGTTTTCTGAAACATCTAGGGTGCGTTTAGTTGGAGGAAAACACCCTTGTTTTCCACAAAATGTTTTGTAGAAAACAAGGAAAACAGAATCACGTTCAAATTAGCGTTTTCCAACAAAATATTTTTCAAAACACAAAATTTCTATTTCCAACTCTAATAAACAAAACCACAAAACACTTTTTTTTTTGTTTTCCCCATTTTCCTATTTCCTATTTCTACTCTATTTCCCTTAAAACAACATAATCAGACACTCTAGCCATACCCTAACGCCAAACACCACCCTCCCACAGCCCACATCAGCATCACCACCCTCGCCGGCGTCGCTCCAGCCGTTTTTTACGTTTTCGTCCTGATTTTTTATGTTTTCGTCCGATTCTTTACGTTTTCGTCTGTTTTTTTATGTTTTCGTCTGAATTTTTAAGTTTTCGTCCGATTCTTTACGTTTTCGTCTGATTCTTTACGTTTTCGTCCGTTTTCGTCGGATTCTTTACGTTTTTCGTCCGATTCTTTACGTTTTCCTCTGTTTTTTTACTTTTCGTCATTCTTTACGTTTTCGTCCGATTCTTTACGTTTTCGTCTGTTTTTTTTACGTTTTCGTCCGATCCTTTTTACGTTTTTGTCTCGATTCTTTACGTTTTTGTCTGTTGTTTTACGTTTTCTTCTAAATTTTTAAGTTTTCGTCTGATTTTTTACGTTTTCGTCCGATTCTTTACGTTTTCGTCCGATTTTTTACGTTTTAGTCTATTTCCTTACGTTGTCGTCCGTTTTCTGCCTTCTTTTATGTTTTCATCCGTTTTTTATGTTTTCGTCTGTTGTTATACGTTTTTCGCCATTTTATTATGCTTTCATCCTTCTTTTATGTTTTTTTACGTTTTCGTTTTTTTTACATTTTATTAGGTTTCGTCTGACGAAAACGTAAAATTTGGACGAAAACGTAATATTCGGAAAAAACGTTAAGAATTGGGACGAAAAACGTAAAAATTCAAAATAGAATAACGGACGAAAAACGTAAAAAATCGCGAAACAAACGAGAAACATAAAGAATCGACGAAAACGTAAAGAATCGGACGAAAACGTAAAAAATTGGACGAAAAACATAAAGAATCGACGAAAACGTAAAAAACGACGAAAACGTAAAAAAACCTACGAAAACGTAAAAAACGACGACAAAACGTAAAAGAAAAACAGACGAAAACGTAAAAAATTCGGACGAAAACGTAAAGAATCGGATGAAAACGTAAAAATTCGGACGAAAACATAAAGAATCGACGAAAACGTAAAGAATCGGACGAAAACGTAAAAAAATGGACGAAAACGTTAAAAATCGGACGAAAACGTAAAAAATAGACGAAAAAGTAAAAAAACAGACGAAAACGTAAAAAAAACCTACGTATTATATTTTTTTAGTTATTTTATAATTTAGTTGGTTAGTTTATAATATTTGTTTTTATGTTTTGAAGATGTTTTTTATAATATTACAAAGGTAGAATAAAGAATTGAGATATAAAACAACAACACTTAAACATGTTTTCTAGTTTTGCAAAATGGAAAACACAAACACATGTTTTTCAAACTAAACGCGTTTTCTAAATTTTCCATTGTTTTGTGGAAATAAAACTCCCTTCTTCCTAAATTGTTTTCAACTAAACCACCTAATATCGAAAATAGTGTTAAAAATGAAAATGAAAAATGTTTTGTTCAACATAAAACCCTCCAAAACACTCTAAAGATATCGTAAACAATCCGCTTTGGTGTTGTTTTAACAAAAATAAAAGGAATCAAATAATGGTTAGTTTAAGATGTTATGCGAACGGCTATTATTTTCGGTTTAAATTTATATCAATAATGAATTAACCACCATAACACATAACCCTAAAATATATTCACCTTTATCATACGAACCCTATATCTTAAAGATATACTAATTTTGGCATTAATAAAAAAAATAGTCACATAATCGTGCCCTTGCCTATTGCGCAAAATTTTATTCGGCCTTTTTAACAATAATAATTAGTCCCCATCCGTCAATAACCTAACCCCAAAAATTATCACTTATCATTACGAACCAAATATACCATTACCCAAGATACTTTTTGGCATAATACAGAACAATATCCCTAATTGTCCTTCCATTAGCCAAAATCGCCTGGTTATATATACAACATATAGGCCCCACACCAGTCCAATAACTAATGCTCCGCCAATACAAGTCATACTACCCATCCAAATACTACAACCCAAACATTTTAGGATATACAGGACCATAACCCTAATTTCATTCACTTGCTCAACCTAATCTGATTCATCGCCCCCATCTAACTATCTCTCAACTCAAACACAAAAATACAGCCTCTTTCTTAAACAAAATTAGCTACTCATCAAACACAAGTTTCAAGATCGGGATACTACCCTGGATCGTTTACTTTGCAAGATCGGATGTAATATCGATCGGGATTTAAGATCCACTAATATCATTTTTTAATAGTTTTTGTAATATTATTCAAATTTACAAATTATTATATATCATTAACACAAAATTATATGAATGTTTCATGGAAATGTTGTTTTAAATTATGAATATTAAATGTTTAAAAAGATTAACATATTGATTTTTAAATTCTATAAAACATGATCCATAACTTTTTAGTTTTTTAGTTTGCGATTCGATAAAAATAAGATCGGATTGCATTAGATCTTAAGATCCTATGGTCAAGATTGGAACTGATGTGCTACAACGTGTGCAAGTTTTAAAATTTATAAAACACGATTTAACCGATTATCTATTTAACACATACGAGCAAGTATACTCGTCCGCAATAGTAAAGGTGGGTAAGTCGAGATCGTCCCAAGGGATTTGTGATTATTGTAATTCAATATAG
Organism: Artemisia tridentata subsp. tridentata; assembly: GCA_021014915.2. NCBI lineage: Eukaryota > Viridiplantae > Streptophyta > Magnoliopsida > Asterales > Asteraceae > Artemisia > Artemisia tridentata. The sequence continues at coordinate 391,574,577 of CP139508.1, forward strand.
CAAGCGTTTGTAAAAAGGGTTGTCAATCCAATTTAGCGAAAATTCAATAGTAACAAATATCAATAAATAAAACGTATACTTGTGTGATTCATGTCCCAATTGCATAGAGTATTCATAAAGTTTGGTGTAACTTGTAATGATACACAACCTAATGTAAATGATTAACAATTTGTGACAAATGGTAAAATTACCCTGATATTTAATTCATAACAGTCCATTTAGTATGACTAAATCAGCAGATTAGGCATTTATACGATTTTTACGAAAAACAGACCTTCACATCTTTGTCACCCGGAAATCTTGCCATGAACAGTGAAATTATCACATCTCGCATTTTTCTCATTTAATTATAGTAAAGATGGGAGGTTATCCAAGTTTTACTCAGATAGACACCACACGCGGACCAACATCTAAACAACAATACATATGAAACTCAGAAAATTATTGTTAATTCGTAAAACTCAGAATACATTCAAGTAGTAAATAAACGACCCTGAAAAATCTACTATCCCATAATCTTGACGGTTCCGGAAAGGACCCGAGTTAACTCAGTACAATAAGACACGAGTATAATATTGCTCACTTTTAATTCCACACTTAAAATAAAACATTAAACCTACACTTAAAAATAAAAACCCTATCCCCACTCACACTTATCCCCAAATACTTTGTCTGCTTCTTCTCTTCTCCCTCGTCTTCAACCCCACAAACCCACGCCTCCTTTGACCCTCACTATCAAATCTGAATAAGCATACCTTGAGATTAGCACTTGGTCAAACTCATCACCATCACCTTTACCCTTTCCCCAAGAGTAGTCACAAGAGGACCTTATTATTTCCAGTAGAACAACGAGATGAGCTAGTTTCAGGCACTCCTGAAATCGAAGCCAAGAAAGGAGGTTTCAACCTATTCTAAGTATTCTCCCATAAATGGCCGAACCCAAATCGAGTCAATCCACACAAAAACTCACTAAATCACTCAAATATTTCTGGGAATCAAAGAGGATTAGAGGGTGAAAGTGAAGTGGGTTGACTAGGATCGATTTGGAAGAAGCCAGGGGAACCGGGTTGGATCGTTGTTCAAAACCTCTTAGATCCTTTCTCTCGTCTGAATCATAGTAAGGAATTGATTTTATTTAGATTCATTTTAATTATTTATTTGTGATAGTGTTCTTAGATTCGAAGGATGAGAAAAATTAAGTACTGTTCATGTTTAGTTCGACAATAAAAGTTCCAGGGTGATGATTAATTTTTGAGGATAATATGGTTAAGTGTTGTTGTTGTTAATTGCTGTGTGGCATAGGAAAATTTAAGACATAGAAGTTGATTTACAGATTAATGAAATTTGTTAGTTATGGTGACTATATGAAAGATTTGAATGCTTTAATGTGGCATAAGATTAAAATTGTTAGTTATGGTGACTATATGAAAGATCTTCATTAGCTTTAAGAGCAGAGCATGATTCAGTACATTTAATTATGAAATTTACCTATGAATCAGAAAAGGCCATTAGAGCAGTCTCAGTGGCCATCAGTGCAGCATTTGTTGGTGCTTTCACTTCATCAGCCATGAAGCTCCAATCATAGTTGATACCAGCTATGGCTAGCATAGCCCTTGGTTCTTCAACTGTGACTTCCTTCTTCTTCTCTTGCCTATACCATGTGCTTCTATTGTCCTGCTTTCTTGGGTTTCTACATTCTTTAACAAAGTGTCCTAACCTGTAACAGTTGAAACACTCTACTTTCTTCTTATCAAACCCAACAGTTTCATTACCATCAATGGTAATCTGCTTACCAGTTCTCTGCCAGAACTTCTTAGCCCTCATGCTAAGTAAAGCAACTTGCCATTTGATGTCCATCTCTTCCAAATCATTATCATCCAGCTGATCAAGATCTTCATGAGTTAGAGGAGAACCACTAAATTGACTAGACATGAATACATAGAATGCCGGATCTCCAAGTCCTGCAACATTCTTTTGTGAACTAGTAGAAGGACCACCATAGATAGCAGTAGAAACACCTTCATCTTCATCTACCTCTTCTGACTTGCTAATACTAGGAGATGACAAGAGTGCCACATTCCCAGAACTAGTACTATAGATTCCAGACTTCTTTAGACTTTGTTCAACAATTTTGAAGTTGTTGAACAAATCATTGAGTTTCATGGTTTCTATGTCTGGTTTGTTCATCCAGACAACCACATGAGTATGGAACTTATCAGGTAGACTTCTCAAAAACTTCATGTTGAGATCTTCCTTGGCTATCTCAACACCTAACACAACTAACTGACTGACAAGCTTATGTAATCTTGAGAACAGCTTATCAAGTGATTCATTGCTATTTGAACTAAAGTTTTCAAATTGTTGTTTTAGCAATGTCTTCTGTGTTTTCTTGGTAGTTTTATTACCACCAAACCATGCACAAATCTCTTCAAAAAGAGTTTTTGCATCTGGATACTTGCTAAAAGATAACATTTGTTCAGCAGGAATGGTCATAAGCAACAAATTTCTTGCCTTTTGATCATTCCTCTTTTGAATCTTTTCATCATTGTTAGCTGGTCCAGTATTCCTTTTTCTTTCAGTTTTGCCTTCAAGAATAATATCTGTATAACCTAGTGTAAATGAATCACCATACAAATGATATCCCAAAGAGCATAATCTTGAACCATGAAATATTGCTCAATTCTCAACCTCCATAACTCAAACTCATTCTGTTTGATCATGGGCAACTTTGCAGCAACATTTGTAGCAGTATCTTGTGCATCCATTTCTAAAGCTTCTTCTTCTAAATCAACTATATCAGCCTTGCTCTGATACCACTTGTTGGGGTTGATCGATACACTATAAGGTGGTTAAACCTTTTGTACTTTGTGTATATGATATATTGAATGAATATGATTAAGTATGCTGAATCTACTTAATCACACTTAGAAGGTTATTATGGTTATGGAAATGGAACAGTTGTGTTTGTTGTATGATAATGAACAATGAAAGTTTATCACCAAACGATTCAATATTATTAAGATAATAATACGAGTGATCTTGAGTTATCACTAGGGTTACAACCTTGAATCTTATGTTTCTATATCTTGTGATATTTGTTCTATGTTCTTGAGAGTTATTATCTAAAACACTTAATAATTCACACACTCTTTTAGACACACTTATGTCACAAGACTAAGATCTTTCTTTTATAACACAAGAAAGATCTTTACAATATTGTCAAGTCTAGTCGAACACTTGCTTTGAGAGTGTCAGTCATTAAGATACAACTTGTATCTATGTTTACAACTTGTTCTGTGAATATAACATTATGACTGATCACATGGGGTAAGATATTATCTACCGTATATTGTTGACTTTAATACACATAATATCTTTTCATACTTATCCGCTCAGCAGCAGAAAGTTAATTACCAGCAGCAATGTTAAGGCTAGCAGCAGAATCCTTCAGTTGCAGAATGTTTAGCGCTAGCAGCAGAATCAAACACTAGCAGCAGAAACCAAATGCTCTAGTAGTAGAATCATACTTAGAGTATTTCTTTGAGTAGAACCCGATATTAAACTTCTTGAATATTTAATTCCCAACATGTTGTTAGTGTACCAGGCCGAAATAGCCCACCTAGGAACCTAATTACAAGCCCAACGAAACCCACATTTCAACCCATAAGATGGGCCTGTGTCGAATAGCCTTTGTCCACCAGAACTTTGTAGCAAATAGAGGAGCTCAGCCCACTAGCGACCCTTTTATTTTCCCCCTCCTCAGGTCAGTGGGCCGCAGCCCAACTAGAGATAAACATACAAAAATTTGATTAACACTTATGAGATTAGTCGTCGCCAACTTAAAATTTCACAAGCCGACCACGAAAACATTTTTGTTATAACAAAAACGTATACATATATATGAAACTGTTAACCGAATGCATCATAAAAACTTCACTAATAAGCGCGTACATAGGACTTGAATAGCTTTAAAATAAAACACAACGACAATAATTCAACAACTAAGATAATACAAGCACCACATATATTATGTCGCGATTTCAAAAGTGATAGAACAGATAATTGGAGAAAGGAGATATGGGCGATTACACAAATTCATAAATGATAGAACATATTATCGGCATAGGAAGTGTAAATTATATACAAACTCATGTAGTTAACTCAAGTGAAATAAAGGACAAATCAATTTCACGTTAAGTTTCGCCTATAACTCACGTTGAAGGATATATACAAATCGACACTTACATTTGTTGTATTAAAACTAAGTAAATATAAACGTCACTAATAAAGAAACTAGGAATGGTATATCAACCTTGAACCGTACTTAGACAAATTCGACGATACATATAGTCCTAAACTAATAATGTGTAAAAATAGGTCATTGATAACAAAGTAAACTTAGTAAATTTTAATTAACAAAATCTATTAAAATTGACGTTATATTAAATTTCTCAGACCATTTAACAAATAGGTAGTAGACGTCACGTACGTTAGGCCTTACTCCAAAAATCAGCATAACCAGACATGACAAACAAATTACACAGCTATATATATATTACATCCCGACTAAATCCATTTAGGCGTTAGATAGTTCAATACCTCAAAATTCCTCATCCTATACACCTAAGTTATCCATGGGGCCAAACCTTACCAATTTCTAGGAAAAACCTTCGTAACCATCCTTACTGCCACACAAGCAACAACAACAACATAAGCACTCTGAATTACTGAAATTTAAAAGAACTTAATTTAAATACTTGAAAATGAGACATAATTATTTAATATAGGTCGCGTGTTGGTTCCATACCTCCTTGCATTCACTGCATCCATTGTTAAGGTGAGTTTATAGCCCTTTTTTACTTATACTTGTTTTATATGAATGGGGTGAGAAACATGCAAAACCAAATTTTGTGGACCTTTAATACTATTTTACCAATATTATTGCTCAGTTAGCCTAAGTCCTGATATGTCCCCTACTGCCCGAATTTTATGAACCTTTAATTCCCGACAGGAAGCGTGAATGTTATAAATAGATCTATTGGGAGTAACGTCCCCGTTCGGTTTGACCGGATAGGCAAACGAGCGTATACCATATCAATGTACAAGTGTCTGGGATAAACACTTGCCAGGGCTTTTATGATTCACATGCTTCTAGAGCATGCAGACCTGTTAAAGCTTCGGTTGCATGAACTTAGTGCTAGCGTAATAAAACATATATGTGAACATTTCAATGCTTAAATAAAACTGTTGGTCCAGATATGATATATTTGTTTTAACTGAAACCTATGAACTCACCAGCTTTTTGCTGACTTTTAGCATATTTTTCTCAGGTAATTAGGTTTGTGCAAAATGTGGCACGGAATGGCAAGGCGACAGACTTACACTTTGACCAATGCGTTTTTGGTTAATAATTAAGACTTATTTTTTAGGGACCTGTAACTTGTAAATAAATTTTGCAATCTAATGATTGTTATATATTGAATTATGCAAAAGAGTACGTTTTATAAAATGTGTAATTGGTTCTTCGATACCTTGTGTTATGATTTCCATTTCCGTAGCACCCCATGGTAATAATGCTTCCGCAAAGTCAGATTTTGGGGGTGTTATAGATTGGCATCAGAGTCCAGGTTATAGAGAACTAGGTACATATAAACCCTAAACTATAACCACTTTTTCAAAAACAAGTCCCTATGACTGCCGCTTGCCTTGCTTGCTAGGTTGCTTGAGGTTTATTTTGACTTGACTGCATGTTATACTTTGTGACATACTAAGTGTTTGCCACGTTGCTTGAGATTTATTTTAACTTGACTGCATGTTATATTTTGTGACATACTAAGTGTAATATAAGTACTATAGGTATATATCTATATATACTTAACCCACACTAGTTATTATTTTGAGATACTTACACACATATACCATTTTGTCACAGATTATGCCTTCCCACAACATCACTCAGACTTCACCAGGCTCAAAGGATTCCAGCACACAGATGCCTCAAGATCACCATAACCCTAACACCATTGAGCCTACACCACCATCACATACTCATACCACATCAGCTACCCAGATTACCCCTACTATCCCCTTCGTACTACACGCATAATCATACGCCCATCTACTAGACCATCACCTCACACTGCAGAGAGTACCCAAAACCCTGCTCATATCCTTCTAGTATCCCCATCCCATTATAGGTCCTTACGCTCACAAATAGACGCCCCTACTACCCCAGCATCACCACCACCTACCTCACCACCACACTCACCTACCCACTCACCCTCACGTCAGAGACTCAGGAGAAGCAATGACTCATATTCAGCAAAGGGTGTAGGACAGACTTTAGATGAGAGTGCTCCTGTTGAGGGTATAGGGGATGATGCTAACTCAGATTCGGGGATGGGACAGAGAGCAGTTGTACCCCGAATCAACATAGTACTAGAAGATGTGCCTAGTACTTTTGAGACTGGAGAGGGCTCAAGGAGAGCCCAGGATGAGATAGAGGATGGCACAGAGATATCACATCCCTGGCTCCCAGTGGCATCACCAGCAGTTACAGAGACCGCTACCATCTCACAGATTCAGACCCAGCTGGACTTGCAGAGTGACATACTAGGTCTCCACTCTGACTTATTTGACGAGTTACATCCAACTCGTTTCGAGCAGTATGATAAAGACTTCAGCCGACTCTATGCTAGGACGCACTCCAATAGTCGAGACCTTCTTGACTTAGGTGACAGATCTGGTAGACTTGAACAAACACAGGTAGTAGCTCAAGAAGCAGCTCAGACGATGCATGGGAGGATGTTGATCCTCGAGGCTCAAGTTGCAGCATTGTTAAGAGCTGATCAGGCACACCGTGATGAAAACTTAGCATTAAGGACGCGCCTTGTGTAATTCGAGGCACAGCTTGGGGAGTACGCTTTTAGGTTCCGACACATGGGTAGGACTAGGAACCAGTCTTAGTTATGATTTGTAGTGATTCACTTAACTGAGCCGTGCTCAGTAAGTGTAAAGTATTGTTAGTGAACTTGTAATTTTCAAACCTTGTAATCAACTCTTAATCTATAACAAGTTCATTTCATTATATATTTCCATTATTGATTTAATCAATTTCCTTTCATAAACTACCATGATATTATAACTTTACCTCACCTTCCCAAAAAATCTCCCAATTATCCTTAGAAAAATGACATCCTTATTAAACTATAGACGATATTTCACTAATAACCTGTAAAATGCCTTGTTCATTCCTTTTAGCCGCAAAATCCCCAAAACCCCAACGTTCACGCAACTACCATTTCAATAATTATGACCCTACCTAAAAATCACAAGTCATTTCATTATAAATTTACCCGATTTACCTCACTCCAAATCTCCCTACTACTCCCTCCCAAATAACAGACTATATTTTAGACGCCCCATAAAATTTCTCAAAAGGAATACTTTTCGTTACCACCCTCACCAGAAAATATATCCCCGTCAACTAAACTCAACACCCCTTCCACCCAACCTAACTCCTGGTCCAAATGATACACAAGAAACAATGACCCCAAATTCTTACCGCAAGATAAATCATCTACTACGTCCCAAGAAACCCAAAGGATTACATAGGATGGAAATATGAGAATTAGGTAACCCTATTAGCAATAATGAAAACAAATTCAACCTAGATATCATAAGAGGTTTACCTTGCCCTTGTTACGACTTAGTCCGATAGGAAAATCCACAATTCGTGACTGCCACCGATTAACACCTCACACTGACCTCTTCCAGTACCAATCTGACCAAACCTTAAAACCGATAGTTATTAGGCAAATTGTAACCCCGTAGACAGCTAGAACACATATTAACTGTATAGCAAAAATGTTGAAGGACCGTGACGATTATATTCAGACCCTTAAGCCTTCCTTCCGTACGATACACTGCGCACTTGAACGGATTAACTGGTCGATCGCTAGTAGCAATCAACATGGTTCTACCAAGATAAAACCCTATACATCAGATAATCCATATACCGCTAAGCCGACAGATTGACTACTAGAGGTATGGTATGTGCTTAAACACATACGTTTTCTTGACCAAAATCAGACCAAATAGACCAAAAACTAACCATAAATGCCAAAGATATTGTGTTTTTGTGTTTGTTTATATGCAGGTACGGATATTTAGAAATATGGACAAAATCAAGCAAAAACCGAGAAAACGAGCACGAGATTTGGAAAAGGTCAAAAGCCGAAGCCGGGAAGCAAATATGTCAAACAAGGCCTTGGATCACAATATTGAAGAATGGTAGAATAGGTCTCTGAAGTTTCAGAAAATACACAATTGGTCCTTGTATTTTTGATTGTTAAACAAAAAACAAAAATATACACTAAAATCCTAAATCTATAACCAGATTTTATAAAACCATTTATCCAACCCAAAGCCCATTTACATTACCCACACCTACCGGCCCATCTCTTTTTATTATAATCCAAATACCCATTACCCGATCCATCCAAAACAAATACCCGATCAAACATTTTTATTACCAGTCAAACATAACAAATTACCCGCCCTCTTTTTCCCAGAAGTTACTGTACCCGACGAACCCTAATTACCCAACCCATCAAATTACCACAATTAAGGGTACAAAAGGTACTCTACACATGCTTCTAGAAGGACTGACACCATCTGACAACACCCAGGGATTGCCAGCATGGACAAACGAAGCACTCTCATTGGTTGAGACACCTCACGAATTTGATCCAAGGGTTATGATGATTTCTGATGATAAGAAGAAGAAATGAAGGGCTGAGATCAGTTTGATGAAACCCTAGCTCCCTCAGCTTATGGCTATAAATAGCCTTCTTCAGTCACGGATTTAGTCTGTTAGTTATTTAGGATTAGGAGTAGGGTAAAGTAGTTTTTAGAGTAATGTTATGCTGTTAGTTTGATTTTAAAGTATATTCTTAAATTTCCATTTGTAATTTTACAATTTGATTAATGAAAGTTAAGTTTGATTTTCCCTTAATTCTTGTCTCATTAGTGTTGGATTCTCATTAGCTTGTTACTGTTTTATTCAGCTTATTCTCACTATTCTCAGCTTATTTTAGTTTACATTTTTCATAATTGTTCATCTTATCAAAAAAATCCAAAAATATTCAAAAATACTTTAAAAATCCAAAAATAGCTTAATCCCAGCTTCAATAAGTTGTTTTCTTATTTGTATGAACTCATATAAGCTTATTAGCTTATTGTGAGTGTTGGATAAGGTTCATAACTGACTCAGTCTCAAAAGTGCAAAAAAGTCAAATAAATCAACTGTTGGTCAAATTAAGCTATGGATGATAAGCTAACCTTGGAAGAGCTTATGGATCTTTACCTAGCTTATCTCTGATAAGCTAGGAGCTTGTAGCTGCCTTAGTGGAACCTCTTTTCAACTGAGGTCCCAAGTGAGTCTCAAAAATCTCATTTCTAGCTTATTTTTCTGCATGATTTTTGTTCAGCTTATTTTAGTGCTTATAGCTTATTGATTTTTTGCTTCTTAGATGATAAGTAACTTAGTTAGTTATAGATAAGTTAGTAATGCGGCTTAAAACAGTCAGTTGTAGTGGAAGTTAGTCATTTCAGAATTTTAAGGGGTGTTTGGCATTTGGTGCTTCTGAGTTATAGTAGCTTATACACTGTTCATCGACCAACTTGTTAAGTTTGAGTGAACTTAATTAAGGCTAGTTGAGCTTTTTTTGGTAGGATTTAAGTTGATTTGAGTACTTTTGAGGTTTTGAATTTATAAGTGAAAATTTAGAAGTAAAACTGCTCATTTAAGCTCTTAATAAGCTGAAGCTTTTTGAGGACCATTTTGTGGAAACTTTAGGTGTATTTTAGTTATCTAAGCGTAGATCCAAGAGTTGGGGTAGTCTCATAGAGTTTTGAAAGAAGTTAGGGCCAATTTTGTACATTTGTTGCATCAGATTGATAGTGCAGACTTGCACACACTAGTGCTAATCTCAGCTTTTTACTTGCCTTTTATCTGCTTATCTCTCTGAGCTTTTTTCATTATTTTTGGTTTTCTCAGTAGCTTATAGTAGCGGCTTTTAGGTTCTGAGCTGGTATTTCACTTTGCAACTTATTCATTAGCTCAAAGTTGGTCTGCAAAAAAGCCACATTAGACCTGTTCTGAGCCTGCACAGATTTTTGACCTAACATCATCTGATCTTGGCTTAAATTGAATAAGAAATTGAGAGTGAAATTTGGGCATTTTAGGTTTATAAGTAGTCTGTTATATAAGCTTCTAGAATTAGTTTTTGGTTTCCCCTGATTTGCTTTTGTCTAGCTTATAGAATGGATTAAAGTAGGTTGATAAGCCATTTTGTTTCTGTCCTATTTTTGCATCTGTGCAACTGCATATTGGCTTATTCCATGTGCTTATCTGGTTACTAAAACTTTTTTTTAAGCTTTAATTAGTGTGTTGAACTGTATTTGAGATTTTGATGAATTTTGGTACTGTAGTGCTTATTTTTTTTAGTGCTTATTGAAACTGCTTTTTCCCCCAAATTGCTTATTAGGATTTAGCAAAGTTCCAATTTCATTTTTCATAGTTTCTAAATATCATTTAATATTTTTCTGCAAAGTTACATATTTTTCCAAATCAGTTTACTATTTTTAAATCATTTAATTACTTTCTTTTAGTTTTTAATTCATAAAAAATAAATAAAAAATAAAAAAATATATATTTCTTTTTTCTAAAATTCTCTTTTAATATTTAGCATTTAGGAAAATTAATTTTTCATTTTTAGGACTTATAATTTAGGATTTCACTTTTTAAATACGTTTTAAAATCGTAACGTACGTTTTCAAGTTTAATTTTCGTTTTAAGAATCGTGTGTTTAGATTACTTGTACCCTTAGCTTTAGAACTCGTTTTTACTTGTTATTTCACATTCGTAGTGTCAAAACCCCAAAATATCACTCTTTTTACACAATTCACTTCACAAATTCGATTCCGTTATGACAACTCAACTTCAACCTTCGTTGGGACTAAGACCCGGGGGAAATACATTCGTTTTATTTTCTTTGGAATAAAAATACTAATTGTTTGAAAAACATCAAGGTAGTCAACACTGTCCTTTCAAGGCTGAAATTTATACACAGGACGTCGTAAGGCTCTATCATAAACTCCCCTGGGAGGAAAAGGAAAAAAAAAATCGTCCATAAGACTCATAAGATTTTATCCACAAATAAAGGACTCCTTAGCAAGAACGAACCATAAATAAACCATAAAACCCTTAAGAACCCGAAAAATCTACTAGGATTAACTAGTGACTTAATAGAAACCCTAAAGCCTCATGAAATGACCCGAACCTTTATCGTAGGATTTAAATTATCTAACCTTTCACTAAACCCTCGGAATTACAAACTAACCTTAGACAAGAAATTCTGACAACGCGTTGTTGAGCACCAGAAACAAACCTCAGAAAAATTAGTCCAATGCCATCACCCAGACTATAGGTATCGGTATGACACGCTTTGGTAAAGTTCACCGAATATACGACTTGTTATCCCTAGCCCTTAAGACACTAGGGACACCTTAGGAGTCCAGACTGTAAGACTGCTACGTTTACTATGAGACTTAAATCCTAAGCAAAAATCATTTAAAAACCTTAAGATGTCAAAGGAATTCTCCTACAAAATTCTCACTAGAAAATATACCTCAGACCGATATATTTATCTCGGACCATTGACTAGACCATCTAGAATGAGACGCCTCTCGAATAAGACTTGCAGTAGGACATATATTTAAGACTATAAGTTTCGCTTGTTACCAGATTTCCAGTTTTACCCAACTAGACATCCAAAATGTACTCTAGGATATTAGTAAGAATACGGATATCGTTCATACCTTCTTCCCCAATAGTTTTCTTTAGAAATCTGCCCATCCTAAAATGTGCTTTAGCAATTGTAAAACACATATGACCTCCGTTTAAGATCTCACTCATTTTTATCTTTTATGGTATAGATGAATCCTACAGGAAGGAACAACCAATGCCGTTCATGACCAGCCTATTGCTGCCACTGTCCCAGCTAAAAGGAGCAAACCTGCTTATCATAAACCCAGCCATGCTAGACGTGTTAGTTAATCATCTAGCCGCAGCAAAAGCCAACAACATGATCACTGAAATCGGAAGCTCCAAACCTAAGGATGACAGCAACCACACTGGCACTTATCAGGAGTTTCGAAAGGCCATGTCTGGAAATCTTAATGGAACTGAAGGAACCATTGCTGTGATAAGATGGATGGAAAAGCTGGAAGCCATGTTCCAAGCATGTGGTTGTGCAAAGGAAGATAGGGTAAAATATGCTTCACTCACTTTCACTGATGATGCTCAGACTTGGTGGAATAACCATCTAAAGATCGCAGGCATTGATGCTGCCTACGCAATGCCCTGGGAAAGTTTTAAGGAAATGGTGCGTAGGAAGTACTGCACCTACAGTGAAATCAAAAGAATGGAGGAAAAGTCTTGGAATCCAAATGTGCGAAGGGACAGTGCTACTGCACGCCGTCAAGAGAAAGCACCAATGAGCCCCGAGATGACCCAGACAGAGGCTCGGCTAAGGGAAAGGTATTTAGGAAGTTTTCCCCCGTTCCAAGGGAAAAACGACACTACCTCCAAGACCGCTAAGCCCCAAGGACCCACAAATGTGGCCCGCATGCCGATGGGATCAACGGCTAGGACAAATACCGGGAGAGCGGTTGAACTCAAGAGGAAATGGGAAGACCACTTCAAGGGTCGAGGAAGTGTCAGTACCCCTGTTGCAGGCACCAGCATGAATAGGGGATATGCTGGAAACTTACCTAAGTGCAATGTGTGCCCGCTTCATCATCGTGGACCTTGTCCCATGCAGTGTGGAAATTGCGGAGGAATTGGCCATCGAACCAAGAACTGCGAGGCTTTTGCTCATGAAATTGATTCCAGGCTCACCACCACAGTCTGCCTTGAGTGTGGAATGATTGGACACTATAGGACTGCTTGCCCCGGACCGAGAAGTGGAAGTGAGAGGGTTATTCAGAACCCAAATGGCATGATGAGTGGACATGCAGCTTGGAACTCTTTCTTTGCATGATAACATCCACCTCTAGGTTCCCTCAGGTCGTAATTTCCCGAATAATTGTACTGCTTAAGAGACATGTTGTAATGGTATTTTGTACGAACCTCTCTGTGGTGAATTTCTTTGACTTTTGGGATTAAGATATTATGATGCCTCATTTACTATCCCCATCACTTTCGAGACCTGTTCATTTATTTGTATACCTGTGATGACTCGTTGTGATTCCAAACCAATAGAAACCAAATATCATGACAACTAAACCCGGCATCGCATCATCAGTCCTCAACTAAGCATAGCCTGATCACCTATGTTTAGTTCAGGGAGGATCATGCCTTGCTGGGAATAATCATCGTGAGAGACATCTGCACCCTAGAGATTTCAATACATATCCTGACCATAGAGGATCAACGGTCACTAACCAAACCTTAAATTCACAATAAAGATATGAAAAGTAGACCCAAAGGCACTAGAACCTTCAAACCCCAAACCCATCAGGTATTTCTAAGTGAAAACCGAGGACAGTTTTAGTTCCCAAGACGGGGAGGATGTGAGAAATGGTAAAATTACCCGGATATTTAATTCATAGCAGTCCATTTAGTATGACTAAATCAACAGATTAGGCATTTATACGATTTTCACGAAAAACAGACCTGCACATCTTTGTCACCCGAAAATCTTGCCATGAACAGTGAAATTATCACATCTTTGTCACCCGGAAATCTTGCCATGAATAGTGAAATTATCCCAGTTTTACTCAGATAGACACCACACGCGGACCAACATCTAAACAACAATACATATGAAACTCATAAAATTATTGTTAATTCGTAAAACTCAGAATACATTCAAGTAGTAAATACATGACCTTGAAAAATCTACTATCCCATAATATTGATGGTTCCGGAAAGGACCCGAGTTAACTCAGTACAATAAGACACGAGTATAATATTGCTCACTTTTAATTCCACACTTAAAATAAAACATTGAACCTACACTTAAAAATAAAAACCCTATCCCCACTCACACTTATCCCCAAATACTTTGTCTGCTTCTTCTCTTCTCCCTCGTATTCAACCCCACAAACCCACGCCTCCTTTGACCCTCACTATCAAATCTGAATAAGCATACCTTGAGATTAGCACTTGGTCAAACCCATCACCATCACCTTTACCCTTTCCCCAAGAGTAGTCACAAGAGGACCTTATTATTTCCAGTAGAACAACGAGATGAGCTAGTTTCAGGCACTCCTGAAATCGAAGCCAAGAAAGGAGGTTTCAACCTATTCTAAGTATTCTCCCATAAATGGCCGAACCCAAATCGAGTCAATCCACACAAAAACTCACTAAATCACTCAAAGATTTCTGGGAATCAAAGAGGATTAGAGGGTGAAAGTGAAGTTGGTTGACTAGGATCGATTTGGAAGAAGCTAGGGGAACCGGGTTGGATCGTTGTTCAAAACCTCTTAGATCCTTTCTCTCGTCTGAATCATAGTAAGGAATTGATTTTATTTAGATTCATTTTAATCATTTATTTGTGATAGTGTTCTTAGATTCGAAGGATGAGAAAAATTAAGTACTGTTCATGTTTAGTTCGACAATAAAAGTTCAAGGGTGATGATTAATTTTTGAGGATAATATGGTTAAGTGTTGTTGTTGTTAATTGTTGTGTGGCGTAGGAAAATTTAAGACCTAGAATTTGATTTACAGATTAATGAAAATTGTTAGTTATGGTGACTATATGAAAGATTCGAATGCTTTAATGTGGCATAGGATTAGAATTTGATTAATAAGTTAAGAATTTTGTTGGTCGTTGTAACAGTAGGGCAATTCGAAATGACCCCAGGAACCATAGACTCAAGTGGTGAGTTTGGAATTGGGGATAGTTGATACTAGGATTCGAGTAGAAAAAGAAAAACAGCTAAGGATGATGTATTTCTTGTTAGTAGAGTGTACAAAACCGGATAGGTACCATGACTAATTTTAGCCGTATAAGGACACCCAAGAACAAGTCATTTTGGTAGAAATTATTGGCTGGAAGGCCACCTCACGTAGGGGAGGTCTTGGTCAAGTAAATTCGCGGCAGGATTAGACCCAAACCTTGAGGGATATACCATCGGTTTGAGCCTTGAGTATGCTCACCAAACCTAAGAAACCAAACCTCAAAGATGAGTAGTACCACACTCACTCCAAAATAACCCACAAACCGCAAGACTATTTGGAATTCGGATGGACAGGTGAGGCAAAAACACCCTTAGACGCTAGAATTAAACCTCACTCGAGTTAGTCACAATGTGACAATGAGGCCATGACTAAACTAAGCTCCGTAGAGGTTTGAGTCGAGTAACACTCAACCAAGACTCCTACCAATACATGGGTACCCCAAGCCTTGTGATGTCGACATTATGGCCAAAGTATTCCCAGAAGAACTCAAAGTCTGTGAAGACTTGAATTAGTAGAGATGTGTGTTGTGTTGTTAGTGTACCAGGCCGAAATAGCCCACCTAGGAACCCAATTACAAGCCCAACGAAACCCACATTTCAACCCATAAGATGGGCCTGTGTCGAATAGCCTTGGCCCACCAGAACTTTGTAGCAAATAGAGGAGCTCAGCCCACTAGCGACCCTTTTATTTTCCCCCTCCTCAGGTCAGTGGGCCGCAACCCAACTAGAGATAAACATACATAAATTTGATTAACACTTATGAGATTAGTCGTCGCCAACTTAAAATTTCACAAGCCGACCACGAAAATATTTTTGTTATAACAAAACAGTATACATATATATGAAACTGTTAACCGAATGCATCATAAAAACTTCACTAATAAGCGCGTACATAGGACTTGAATAGCTTTAAAATAAAACACAACGACGATAATTGAATCACTAAGATAATACAGCACCACATATATTTTGTCGCGATTTCAAAAGTGATAGAACAAATAATTGGAGAAAGGAGATATGGGCGATTACACAAATTCATAAATGATAGAACATATTATCGGCATAGGAAGTGTAAATTATATATAAAATCATTTAATTAACTCAAGTGAAATAAATGACAAATCAATTTCACGTTAAGTTTCGGCTATAACTCACGTTGAAGGATATATATAAATCGACACTTACATTTGTTGTATTAAAACTAAGTAAATATAAACGTCACTAATAAAGAAACTAGGAATGGTATATCAACCTTGAACCGTACTTAGACAAATTCGACGATACATATAGTCCTAAACTAATAATGTGTAAAAATAGGTCATTAATAACAAAGTAAACTTAGTAAATTTTAATTAACAAAGTCTATTAAAATTGACGTTATATTAAATTTCTCAGACCATTTAACAAATAGGTAGTAGACGTCACGTACATTAGGCCTTACTCCAAAAATCAGCATAACCAGACATGACGAACAAATTACACAGCTATATATATATTACATCCCGACTAAATCCATTTAGGCGTTAGATAGTTCAATACCCCAAAATTCCTCATCCTATACACCTAAGTTATCCATGGTGCCAAACCTTACAAGTTTCTAGGAAAAACCTTCGTAACCACCCTTACTGCCACACAAGCAACAACAACAACATAAGCACTCTGAATTACTGAAATTTAAAAGAACTTAATTTAAATACTTGAAACTGAGACATAATTATTTAATATAGGTCGCGTGTTGGTGCCATACCTCCTTGCATTCACTGCATCCATAGTTAAGGTGAGTTTATAGCCCTTTTTTACTTATACTTGTTTTATATGAATGGGGTGAGAAACATGCAAAACCAAATTTTGTGGACCTTTAATACTATTTTACAAATATTATTGCGCAGTTAGCCTAAGTCCTGATATGTCCCCTACTGCCCGAATTTCATGAACCGTTAATTCCCGACAGGAAGCGTGGATGTTATAAATAGATCTATTGGGAGTAACGTCCCCGTTCGGTTTGACCGGATAGGCAAACGAGCATATACCATATCAATGTACAAGTTTCTGGGATAAACACTTGCCAGGGCTTTTATGATTCACATGCTTCTAGAGCATGCAGACCTGTTAAAGCTTCAGTTGCATGAACTTAGTGCTAGCGTAATAAAACATATATGTGAACATTTCAATGCTTAAATAAAACTGTTGGTCCAGATATGATATATTTGTTTTAACTGAAACCTATGAACTCACCAGCTTTTTGCTGACTTTTAGCATGTTTTTCTCAGGTAATTAGGTTTGTGCAAAATGTGGCAAGGAATGGCAAGGCGGCAGACTTACACTTTGACCAATGCGTTTTTGGTTAATAATTAAGACTTGTTTTTGCGGGATCAGTAACTTGTAAATAAATTTTGCAATCTAATGATTGTTATATATTGAATTATGCAAAAGAGTACGTTTTATAAAATGTGTAATTGGTTCTTCGATACCTTGTGTTATGATTTCCATTTCCGTAGCACCCCATGGTAATAATGCTTCCGCAAAGTCAGATTTTGGGGGTGTTACACAATTAATGGTTTATATCGTGGTAAATCATTGTTAAGAATTCTCCCAATTAGTTTACCCTTTCGGCCTATTTAAGTAATACGGTAATTCTTTTGAAACTCCCTTTGTTTTGAAAAGCATTTCTTATCTTATTTGTTCTTACGAATCCTTTCGTCCTTTTCTCGTGATGAAATCGTTTCAAATCTATTTTAATGAGTAAACATGATGATTGTCACACATCATGATCCATACTAATTCGTGCACTAACGTTTTGGAATAAAAACATGAAGAAAATCCTTTCGGCCTTTTTATTCTTTAAATGTTTTAACTAACAAATTAAGCAAGATTAGATGTTATTCCAACAAACTCATAAAATAAGAAAGATTTTCATGCATCACTCTAGATATGAATACTCATACAATAGTTACATCATACACACAAGTATACCAACAAATTACTCTATATCATTCATCATAATAGAACACAAGTAACAAACATAACTTTCATTAAACTTAAAGTAAAAGTAGTTCACTGCAAATAAAACAAGATATACCTATCTTAGAGTTACAAGAACTAGATTCGTGGAACTATAGCGACCACGCTCCTCCGATCGCCTAATACGACCCGTAAACAACTCCAAACTAGAACCAAACACTTGAGACTTTAACTCAATGTTTCCTGGACGTTTTTACAGCACTTCTAGACTTTCAGGCAATATAATAAGTGAGTAATAGCTTTGGTGTAAAGTCTATCACAAGAATAAGTTGTCACACTTAGTATCTAGCCTTGGATCCCATTATATAGTAAAAGAACACTTATTATCCAAGTAAAAATGACATAGGACAGTAAATATGAAGGAAATGATCGGCCACAATGATTATGAGGAGTAAAACCATCAATTAATGCAAATTTGTAACAGTAAAAATAGCCCAACCGATCGGATGAGGATCCATCCGATCGGATGCTCTCTTCCAACGCCTCCCATCCGAATCGGATGCGGGCTCCATCCGATCGGATGGAGTCCTCTTGTACTCACAATCTTGACTTTTCTTTGACTTAATTCGTTGCGTACTCTATCCTTGGTTGTGGCACTGATTTCTTCCATAGAACTTGATTTTTCCTTGACGTAGAATCATGGAAATCTTGATACCTTCAAATCACTGAGTCCTTGCGTGGTTTCTAACTTCGCTTCAATCTCGGGAATATTCCAAATGTGCATAATTACTCCAATTCTTCGTCTTTTCATCATCTTTTCCTGTGTATGGCTGCATTCACTTGCATATACATTTTTCACGATTAATTAACAAAAACATATAAATATAACCAAATATGATGCACAAAACTAATGATAACGCAACTAAAAACATGCTCATTCTGAGCGTTATCAGGATCTTATAAGATCTTAAGTGTGCTAAGATCCTACGTAGGATCCGGATCGGTTTTGCTCTGTAGTATCGTAAAATCGTAAGATCCTAAGATCAGGATCGGGATCCTGACAACTATGGCCGTAAGCAAAGGTATTAATTGTATTTGTACATTGTGGTTAGATAGTTGTATATATTGGTGATGAGGTGTTTTAAATTATGTATTAATTGTATGTAAGAAATAGTGTTTTTTTAGTTTGATTTGTGTTTTACATAATTGTATATTATGTTTTTTTGACTTGTATTTGCTTAAAATCTATTTTAGGAAATCTTAAAATAATAAATAGCCTCCATTATAATGTAGTATAGATATATGAACACAAAGTAGTTTCACTTTTGACAATAACCAATACACATTGAATCGAAAATCCAGAGAGAATATGTGTACCTCTTTTAACAAAGGTTGAAAATAGATTAGACATCGAACAAACGTAGGCCAAACACACGCTTCCAATTACTTTAATTTTGAAAATGGTTAAGTCCATTAAACGGAAACGTATTTTCCCCATTTTACCATTATCAGAAACGAACCCATTTTATTACCTTTCTCATGATTGGAACTTTCAAATCGTTCCTTTTTCACCAGGTGAATTCAAAATTTAAATTGACACGTCTTTTATTGAATGACATGGACGCTTACTCATCAGTTACTATACTCACGAAGTCCACGCAGTATAAAAAGACACCTAGCACTTTAACTCCTCATAACTCTAAGACTAAGTGTAAGAGCATTGGGTAAAGTGGCGAGTGACCCTCGCCAATCTGAGGTGGAAACTTGGCTAACGCCAAATGAGAGAAATGTGCAGTTTTCGTTTTTTCTCTCTCTTTTTTTTTTTTTTTTTTTTTTTTTTGGATTAAAAAAGGATGGGTTTGTGTTTGTGTTGTCTTTTTTGAGTGTGTGTGTCGGTACGAAGATGATGTGTGTTTATATGTGTGTTGTGTGTATGAGGAAGCTGAAGGATGGGTTTGAGTGAGTGTGTGTTTTCTTTTTTTAATGATTAAAAATGGATGAGTTTTTAGAAAATGTTTTACTTTTGTATTTTTATGTAATTTGTATTTTATTTTAATTAATTAATGAAAAAATTGCTAGTTTGAAAATGAAAAAGAAAATAAAATGGTCGGTCTCAAAAGCGGGGTTTTGGCTTAAGTTACTGGGAGGGGTGTTTTTGGGTGTGTGAGTTAGAGGTAAGTGTCAAGGTGAAAAGCTAAGGTGGCGCTGATGTGTGTGAGTGAGAGGTAAGCTTTTGCTTAGAGCATGAGGTACCCGAGCTGGCAGCCTTGGCATCGTCGCACCAGCCAACCCCTATGGCGTGAGACCAGTACCGTTGGTTGGCGTCGTCGGCCTTCGTGCCTTGGTGAATAGCTCACGCGATGAGTGTTTATTTATTTTTTCCTTTTTCCCTCTCTTTGTGAACGTTATCAAACGGGCAAAGAACAAAAAAAGTGGACGTTGTATCCAAAATATAGCCGTTTTTTGCATTAAAACCTAATTTCTTACCCTTAAAAATCCTATAAATACCCCATTAATCTTCCAATTTTTACACACTTCCACCTTCATTTCTATCTTTATAATTCTCTTATTTCTACCTCTTAAACAACAAAAATGAATCCCAATCAACAATGGCTTAACTCCATGCTCGCGGACCCCCAAAAACCAAATACCGAATTTCTCATCTTTTTCTAATCCAAACACACAATCATCTGCAAATTCCATCACCTCAAACACCAACCAAGTTCCATCATTCGGCTCGCCTTACCAAATCCCAAACCAATTCGCTAACTTTAACCCATTTGCCAACCAATTTACACATGACCAATTCACCCTATGGTAAAAATTTAAAGTTCAACAACAACTTCAACAAACCCAAAATCCCAAAAATCCCAAAAACAAACACTATACCAACCCCAATTTTCCCAATCACAATCCCAACAATCCAAAGCCGCGAGGCCGTCGTCACCCAAAAAACGTTGCAAGACCAAAACCAAGAAACCCCGAGAAAGAAAAACGACGAATCCTAACATGCTTATTTTGCCACCTTAGTTAGAGTTGTTTTTGTTGAAATGTGGTTAACGATTAATATGTAAATGTCTAGTATCGAACCCGAGACCTCGGGATTGCACACATTACAAATGAGTATTAAGGAATAATAATAAATGTATTTTATATATTTATTATTAACACAAGAACTTAACGACCGTTAGTGTTTTCCGTTAAATGACTAACGACCGTTAGACGCAAATAAGGAAAGAGTGTTTGTATGTAATTAGGAAACAAGGAAAAAGATCTAGAACCCTCTTTGGGTTGTGGATCGGCCGAACAAGGCTATGGGGCAACCCATTGCCCTAACTTGTTCCCAAAGTTTTCTAAACACTATATAAACAAACCTAGGGTAATTGTTTTGGCTAATCTTTTGTGCACACAATTATCCCTAAAATTTTCTTTGGTTTTTCCTCTTGGTTTGCCGATCGTATACCCTCTCCAAAGGGTTGTGGGATCGATTTTTGTTAACCAAAAATCAACTCTTGTGTTTTACTTGCATAACCTTAATACGGTTTAATTTGTGTGTACAAGAACGAGGTAATAACTCACTATAGTTATTATCAAGAGATCGATAAAAAAAACGGTAAGGGGTTTATCATTGATCTAGTTTTATTAATAATCAAGATTTATTGAAGTGCATCGGGTACGTTTTCTATTTATGTTTAAGTTAATAATTATGTGTTATATGTTATTGTTTACACGCTTCCGCATACTTGTGTACTTTGATTATGGAGTTTATATGATTGTCATGGTTTTCTAATTCCAACAGTGGCATCACGAGCCATGTATAACATGTAATTGATTACTTAAACAATAAAAAACGTATCTTTAAATTGTTTAGAATATACATGTTTTATTTTCTAGGGTTTTAATTATTAAAAATTTGTTTTTTTTTTAATATAAGTCAAAACCCTAACCCTAATTTAGGGGGGGGGTGTCGATTTGATCCATAAACCCTAATTAGGGTTTGTGGTTTTCGTAATTAATTGTGATTAATTAGAAACCCTAGGTCTTTAACAAGTTGTTGTGTTATGAATCTTGTGACCTAATTGCTATATGATATGCATGAATCCGTGACTATACATGCATAATTAGTCACGGATAATTACTTGAATTAAATTGTTTAGATGTTTGCTACATGTTTAGATAAATCTAAAATTAGGGAAGACCTAATATATTAAATTAATGAATCGGTTATGTGCAATGTGGTATATTATCATTAAAACTTACGCGGCCAATTGTTGGCGACTGTGGTCCATTGGGCACAATGAGCTCGAAAACCAATGGGAGTTTTATTGATTCTATACATAATAATTCACATATAGATTATTAATAGGATTTGTTTAAAAGGTTGCATGTGGCTAGATGTTTCACTTACAATTAATTGTTTTATTATTAGTTGATTGTTTGTTTTCTTTTAATTACTTGTTTATTGTTTTTTTATATGTGATATGTTAAAGTAAGCAATAAAAAGGGTAATTTTCAAAGAAAATTAAATTGGACTAATAATGGTGAAACATAAAGTAATAAAGTAAGGATCTTGCAAAGTCTTATGTGCCGAAAGTGGTTCGCTTCGCACGGTAATTTGCTCCCAGGCGAGACTAGCAAGATCTAAACTTTGTCACTTAATTTTTTAAGACTAAGATCATAAACTTTTGCTTGATTGATGTTTTTGTACAATAGTGTGTGAAAGGCGGACCAAAGTTGACAAACTGTGTGGTGGGTTTATCTGGAGAGGGGTTTTTTAAGAGATTCGCTCCTACCGGCTCTCCGGGCCCGCTTGTGCGTCAACTGCGACTTACCTATATCACTATTTACGTACACTATCATCTTAAGGGTGATTTACCTCAATTCCACGCGCCACTTTTGTGGCAAATATCCGAATAACATGTAAGAGTAGGATATGTGGGCGATAATTGTTGGTACTTCTTTAATTGGTGAACCCAATACCTCAAGTACATAGTTTTGGTTTACTCTTAAACCAATTGGTAAATTAAAATTGTTTTGAAAACTAATGATACAAAGATGAGTGCATGCATCTTTGTACATGGTTTTGTCACATCAAAAACTAAATACCCTAAAATTTAAGTTACATGCCATCTAACTATAAGGAACACTTGAAGTTAATTTTGGGTATGCGTGAGACCTGGACCAAAATTAATGACAAGGTAAATTCCCGAGTGTGCGTGAGACCATACATGGATTAATTTGTAGTTTCTAAGTTAGACAACTTAATTAAGCTGATGCGTGAGACCTAGAGCTTAAGGCATGAGATGGGATAAACATGCTTACGTGACATATTGATGAATCAATATGTAGTAAATCCCATGAATTATCTAGGAATTGGAAAACTTGTTTGCCAATTATTGTACGACAGATTACCATCTTTTGTACTTCCACTACTAGCAGATCAACTGATGTAGTGAAATTATGTAAAGTTGGATCCTAGATTTTCAAGGAAATTAAGTTGGTTATATGAATATATCCATGGGTATTAAATTTTCTTAAGAATAAGTATTATCGAAAATACTAATGTTTGAACTTTTCTATTTTCTGTAGAATGGCTCAACCCGATAACTCCGTGTTCGCTGCTTTCAAGAGTCATCTTGAAAGAGCCAAATTGACTGGGAAAAATTTCAATGATTGGCACAGATCGCTCAGAATTGTCTTGAGGGCGACTGGTAAGCTCAATTACTTGAATACTCCTTGCCCTGATGAGCCTGCTTCGACCGCTACTGAAGAGGTCAAAGCAGCATGGAGAGCTGAGTATGCTAAGTACAATGAGATTGGGTGCTTAATGCTTCAAAGTATGGATCCAATGATGCAAAAGAAGTTTGAGTATTATTTTCCATATAACATGCTCGAGCAGCTCAAGAAGTCTTATGAAAAGACTCCTGAAATTGAAATGTATGAGTCTCTTGACAAACTACACAGCTGCAAACATGGTGATGGTAAACTAGT
Source organism: Artemisia tridentata subsp. tridentata (assembly GCA_021014915.2). Classification (NCBI taxonomy): domain Eukaryota; kingdom Viridiplantae; phylum Streptophyta; class Magnoliopsida; order Asterales; family Asteraceae; genus Artemisia; species Artemisia tridentata. Next base: position 391,598,559 of record CP139508.1, read on the forward strand.
TGAAGACTATGTGAATGAGATGAGAGATTTCTTTGATCAACTTCATAGAGTCGGATTTGGTTATCCCGAGAATGTTCAAGTTAACCTAATCAACAGATCCCTTAACAAGGATTTTGCTGGTTTTGTACAGAACTTCAACATGCATTGCTCGGGGAAGACAGTTTCTGAGTTACTCGCATTGCTTGTTGACTACGAGAAACACTTACCACCCAAGGGCAAGGCTCCTACTCCGCAAGTGTTGGTAATTCAAGGAGGTAGGATCCAGAAAAAATCGCATGTGAACAAGGGTAAGGGTAAAGGTGATAAAGGCAAGCAGGTCATGGCCTATCAACCAAATCCTAAGGTAAATCAACACCAGCCCAAGAAGAACAAGGTGAGTCCTCCAAGAAAGAAGGATCAGGCTTGTCACCACTGTCATGAAGTAGGGCACTGGAAGAGGAACTGTCCGCTCTACATCAATGACTTGCGACAGAAGAAGCAAAAGAGTGAAGCTGGTAAACCCAGCTCTTCAGGTGCGTTCTTTGTAATCGAATTATTTACTCTAACTCGTAAGATTAATTCCTGGGTATATGATACGGGATGTGGTATTCATATTTGCAATACTATGCAGGGGTTTAGAGTTGAGAGAAAGCTGGCCTATGGACAACAATTCTTGCACGTGGGTAATGGAGCACATGCAGCAGTTGAAGCTATAGGCGTATTTGATTTAGTGTTGCCTTCGGGCTTAGTACTATCTTTAAATAATTGTCATTATGCACCGTCAATTGTTAGAGGTGTTATTTCATTTTCATGTTTGTTGAACCTTGGTTTTGAACATACTATTAATAGCAATGGAATTTCTGTTTCTTTAAATGGTGTATTTTATTTTAATGCTATTGCTGTGAATGGTATTTTTGAACTTGATATATGAATGATAATGGTAATGCTTGTGTTAAAAATAATTTGATGTATAGCATCAACAATAAGAGAATCAAGAAAAGTCTGGATTCATCTTATCTTTGGCATTGTCGTCTTGCACACATAAGCAAGGATCGCATGAAAAAGCTGCAACATGATGGGCTTTTAGAAAAGATCAATGATGAATCATTTGATAAATGCGAGTCTTGTATTATTGGGAAGATGACAAAGAAACCCTTTAATAATAGGATTGAAAGGGCTACTGATCTACTTGGTCTTATTCATACAGATGTGTGTGGACCACTTAGACATGTGTCAAGGAGAGGTGCTAGCTACTTCTTAACATTTACGGATGATTTCAGCTGTTATGGTTATGTTTATTTACTTAAACATAAACATGAGGTGTTTGAAACATTCAAAGTGTTTAAAGCTGAAGTAGAGTTGCAACTTGGAAAGAAGATTAAAGCTCTTCGATCCGATAGAGGTGGTGAATACCTGAGTCAAGAGTTTGTGGATTATCTAGCTAAGGAAGGAATTGTCCAGCACCTTACTTCTCCATATACACCACAACAAAATGGAGTATCTGAGAGAAGAAATCGTACATTGCAAGACATGATACGATCTATGTTTAATCTAACAACTCTTCCCTTCTCATTCTGGGATTATGCCTTAGAGTCTGCTGTTCGCATTCTTAATATGGTTCCCACAAAGAAGGTTGATAAGACACCATATGAGTTATGGACTGGAAATGCTCCTAACTTGTCTTATCTTAAGGTCTGGGGTTGCGAGGCGTACGTTAAATGTGACTCGGGCGACAAGCTCCAACAAAGATCTGTAAAATGTATCTTCGTAGGATACCCAAAGGAAACAATGGGTTACTACTTTTATTATCCTCCTGAGAACAAAGTATTCGTTGCAAGGTATGGAGATTTCTTGGAAAAGGATCTCATATCTCAAGAATTAAGTGGGAGGATATATGATCTTGAAGAAGATCAAGATGATGCATTACCTTCTGAAAACACTAGCCAACTTCCTGAAGAACCAGAAAGTCTGGGTCCTCCACCAGAAGTTGAAGTGGTTCCCATTCGCAGATCCGTAAGGACTGTAAAAGCTCCTGAACGTCTATGTCTTAACGTAGAATGTGAGGAATATATACAAGGGGATCTTGATGAACCGCCTAGTTATAAAGCTGCCATTAATAGTCTTGAAAAGGAAAAATGGTTAGTTGCTAGGAATGGGGAAATGCAATCCATGAGAGACAATGAAGTCTGGATTGAAGTAGACCTTCCTCCTAATGCCAAGGTAGTTGGGAGTAAGTGGCTCTTCAAGAAGAAAACTGACATGGATGGCAATGTACACACCTATAAAGCCCGTTTGGTAGCTAAAGGCTTTACTCAAACGTATGGTGTTGACTACGAGGAGACCTTTTCTCCTGTGGCTGACATTAGGGCTATTAGGATTCTCATAGCCATAGCTGCATACTATGACTATGAGATTTGGCAGATGGATGTCAAAACCGCCTTCTTAAATGGTCGCCTAGATGAAGACATCTATATGGCGCAGCCTGAGGGGTTTGTGAATCCAAAGTTTCCAAATCGTGTATGTAAACTTCAAAGATCCATTTATGGATTGAAGCAAGCATCACGACAATGGAACAAGAGGTTTGATAGTGAAATTAAAAGGTTTGGTTTTACACAAAATCTTGATGAGCCATGTGTATACCACAAAGTTAGTGGGAGTGAAGTAATTTTCCTTATATTATATGTCGATGACATATTGATCATGGGAAAAGACATTCCAAGTTTGCATGAAGTCAAGGCATATCTTGGAAAGTGTTTTTCTATGAAAGATTTAGGGGAAGCTGCTTTCATTCTGGGAATTAAGATATATAGAGATAGATCTCAGCGATTAATTGGATTAAGCCAAAGTGCTTACATCGATAAAATATTGAAGAGATTCAATATGCAAAATTCCAAGAAGGGATATTTACCGATGCAAGAACAACATGGCTTGAGCAAGAAAGTTTGTGCTTCAACACCTGAAGAGGTGAAATGCATGGCAAAAGTTCCTTATGCTTCGGCTGTGGGATCTATTATGTATGCGGTTAAAAGCACAAGGCCAGATGTGGCATTTGCTCAGAACTTAACCAGTCGTTATCAGCAGAATACAGGTGAAGCTCACTGGACTGTTGTTAAGAACATTCTTAAGTACCTTAGGGCTACTAAAGATATGTTCTTAGTTTATGGGGGTGATCCACAAGCAGAACTTGATGTTACAGGTTACTGCGATGCTTCATGGAAAGGTGATAAGGATGATATGAAGTCTCAGACTGGATACGTCTTTGTCATTAATGGAGGAGCTGTGGATTAGAGGAGCAAGAAGCAGAGTACATTAGCGATGTCTGCAGCAGAAAGTGAGTACATAGCTGCATCAGATGCTGCAATGGAAGCCGTCTGGATTAGGAAGTTTGTATCAAGGCTTGGAGTTATGCCTTCGATTCAACAACCTATAAAAATGTATTGTGACAATTCAGCTGCAATTACATTTGCCAATGAACCTGGAATCATGAAAGGCACCAGACATTATCCGATCAAATATCACTATGTGCGAGAGCAAGTAGAGATTGGGCAGATTGAAGTACTCAAAGTTCACACAGATGATAACTTGGCAGATCAATTGACGAAAGCTCTTCCTGGCACTAAGCTGTATAAGTTAGCTGAAGGAATAGGTCTTCGTAAGGCTGAAAGTTTCATGCCCATTTGTGATTAGTATTTGGATAAAGGATGTAATAGACAATTATTGATTTTATGAAATAAAGTATTGTTTATGTTTATTTATATTGTCTTGTTGAAATATACATATATCCTGTTTTTGCATGTTTATATCCTTGAATAAATTTATTATTCTAAATATGTCCATTGTCGGTTAATGATATGGGAATATCATTAAATTAAGACAAATGTGAATGTTGGTGAGAATATACTTGAAAGTATATTGATGCGTAGTCATACCAAATTCACATGATATTCTATGAGTAGAGTATAGGACTTATCCCAACTAAGCATGAGATTACTTATGGATCTTGTCATCAAGTAATTCATGAAATAGTTATCCTCAGATTTGAGATACCAGATAAGAGTCATGGATGTAGTGCATTTTTGTAAAGCAATCTACCGCTTACCATAACTGGAAGTTATAAGGATTGTTTTCAGAAGTGTTGCAAAGTCCATGGGTTATTCTTGTAGTCAAGAAAGAATTTGTTCCTTCAAATTTTGTTTTGAAGTATAATACTGCTGGCCCCCTCGTAGGGTTGACAAAATGTTTGCGTGGCCACGCCCAAAGTCTATCTGGAATACGTTCAGATGTTTTGGTAATTTTGTTCAATCATTAACAACGAGAAACAGAAACATTAATAAAGAGTGACTTAGATCCATTTCTTTATTAATAGAGTATTAGTAACAAAAGGATAATAATAATGATGAATCATTAAAGATTTTCCAGGAAATCTAGCTCGAGTTGAACTGGGGGCATTGGAGTGTTGCAAGACGCCAACCAATGTCATTTTGCTATTAATAGTTAACCAAGTGGGAGTTGTTGAAATGTGGTTAACGATTAATATGTAAATGTCTAGTATCGAACCCGAGACCTCGGGATTGCACACATTACAAATGAGTATTAAGGAATAATAATAAATGTATTTTATATATTTATTATTAACACAAGAACTTAACGACCGTTAGTGTTTTTCGTTAAATGACTAACGACCGTTAGACGCAAATAAGGAAAGAGTGTTTGTATGTAATTAGGAAACAAGGAAAAAGATCTAGAACCCTCTTTGGGTTATGGATCGGCCGAACAAGGCTATGGGGCAACCCATTGCCCTAACTTGTTCCCAAAGTTTTCTAAACACTATATAAACAAACCTAGGGTAATTGTTTTGGCTAATCTTTTGTGCACACAATTATCCCTAAAGTTTTCTTTGTTTTTCCCTTGGTTTGCCGATCGTATACCCTCTCCAAAGGGTTGTGGGATCGATTTTTGTTAACCAAAAATCAACTCTTGTGTTTTACTTGCATAACCTTAATACGGTTTAATTTGTGTGTACAAGAACGAGGTAATAACTCACTATAGTTATTATCAAGAGATCGATAAACAAAACGGTAAGGGGTTTATCATTGATCTAGTTTTATTAATATTCAAGATTTATTGAAGTGCATCGGGTACGTTTTCTATTTATGTTTAAGTTAATCATTATGTGTTATATGTTATTGTTTACACGCTTCCGCATACTTGTGTACTTTGATTATGGAGTTTATATGATTGTCATGGTTTTCTAATTCCAACAGTTTTCACATCCTGGTTAATTTGGTAATACATATTTACGTATGTAATTTGTTCTGTAGGACAATAGGGTTACGGATCACAGATTGAAGATGAACTTCGAGCTCACTTCATTTCTTGATGGTGACATTGAGACAACCATTCAGGTACCATTTGAGTTCTGTAACAGGTATATTCATATAAACGGGTTGATTTGGATTTCGTTTTATCTCAAGCGGGTCAGATCAAAAGGTTTCACTAAAAGGACAATGGGTCTAGTAGTTTAAACGGGTAAAAAATAGTCCAAATTCTGATTTTTAAAGTATACAAGCTTAATCATTATATTCATGCCAGTTTTGCCTCGTTATTCAACTCATTCAATTTGCATCTCTAGCGGAAGAGATAAATCTTGCATTTACAGGGTATTGCTCATTCTTATTTAGTTATGTATGTATGTAGTCTTGTGTTTCCATGGAACAAAGGGAATTGCTAGAGGAGCTTGCAGATTCAGTAGGAACTGCAGCCTGTTAGCTTCCAGTTTGGAGTGTAGCTGGGTGGTTAATTATAAACGGGTGCTGCGTCTTTCCCGGAATACCAGTATATTGTTGGGTTTTCTATTCCCTAACTAGATTAATACGCAACGGAAATAATAATCAAGAGCAAGAAGGGAACTAAACCCTAAAGGATCTAAACCTAATTAACTAAAAGCAACTTAAAAGAAATAATTAAATAAATAAGAAATAAGAAAATTACTAACCTTTGAGAAAATCGAATTTCTCACACGCGGACCACCTTGGTCGAACTTGGAGGCGAGTACCCAAATGAGAGTACCTCTAATAGCTCACACCCACGAACAAAAAAAACTATTCTTTCAAACTCCTAAGGTCCCGATACACGAAAGACTCTTATAAGGAGTAGGAAATAGAATGAGAAGATTGGTAATTAAAACCAAGGCATACCCTTCTATTTATAAGGAAAGCAAAGGGCTTGGTTTACCCTTTTGGGTGATGTGGGATAACCACAACAAACAAACAAAAAACATGCCTTATTCTCCGAATAGATTTTCTCTTTTACGGTTCAACGAGGGCGACCCAAAAAGGACTCTACTTTTGACGATAGTCTCACCAATTAGTTATGAACTTGGACATTAATTCCAACAGTCTCCCACTTGGACAATTCATCAACTATAATTGGTCTAAGCCTATTCCGATCAACTAAGCAGAGAGTGCCATCCAATGCAACTGCCAAACTCTGAATCATATCTTAGAGTCAGCCCTTAGATAAGCGATCAACTATTCCTCTGTTCTACTGATATCGTATGAACTTGAGACATGGATTTTAATCAATCTCCAGGTTCGACATTTTGTTTCTCGATTTCCGATTATTTGACTATATGAGACTACTGAATTGAACACATCAATTTAGTCCCGGCTAGGCCTAGTACATTTAAGTCAATATTTAATCATCGAGGGGCCCATTGATATCGCTTTCCCTTTTAGGTGAAAGGAACAAATAAACTTTGAATACATAGAACTAGTCAACTTATCATGTCATACCTAGCATACCCTTTATAACTGGCATTTACGCACAGCGTTTGAATAAACTAAAGTATAACAGACTTGAAAACTAGAAACTCGATGCATCTCCATTTTAAGAATAGATGATATTATCATCTTAGAATTACTCGTGATCTCAATCCATGAAGTAATCTTTCTAAGTACGGGTTTATCCTATACTTAATTCCCATTAAGTACTCATGAGTGTTGCAGCATTCTCTATGCTATGTCTAATCTTTATAGACAATCTACTAACACTCCATGACAGTCTTAAATCAATACTTACTTCCTGTAGTATGAACGACTGAGGAGGTTTGAGTAAACTAAGTACTCAGGAAGTGGATTCTAAACATGCAAAAATGAAACACAATGATAAACAATAGTAAATGGTAGTACACTTGCAAATAAACAAATCTCCATTATTTAATCACCAAATCTATTACGATTTCAATCATTGTTTACAATGTTTCAAATTCAAACTAACAACTAAAACTTTATATTATCTTTCAATCCAATGCTCCAAGCATGTTCATCGTGTCTGGACTTAGCCAATGCCTTTGTGAATGGATCAGCCGGATTATCCTCTGATCGTATGTGCTTCACAATCACGTGTCCTTCTTCTACTTTGCTTCGAACAAAATGGTATTTTCTTTCAATGTGCTTTGACTTTCCGTGATCCTTGGGTTCTTTAGTCAAGGCGACTGCACTCTCATTATCACAGAATATTTCAATCGGGTCTTGTACTGTTGGAACAACTCCAAGATCTCCAATGAAATTCCTCATCCAGATAGCTTCCTTAGAAGCCTCACAAGCTGCAATATACTCGGACTCGCATGTGGATTCTGCCACAGTATCTTGCTTTGAACTTTTCCACGTCACCGCTCCCCCATTTAGCAAAAATACCCAACCAGACTGTGAACGACTATCATCTTTATCTGTTTGGAAACTTGCATCACTATAACTAGTCACTCTGAGTTCTTCTTCTCCACCATAAACTAAGAACCTGTCTTTAGTATTTCTTAGATACTAAGAATGTTCTTTACAGCTGTCCAATGACCTTCACCAGGATTCTGCTGATGTCGACTTACCATGCTCAAAGCAAAGGAGACATCAGGCCTTGTACACGTCATGGCATACATGATCGATCCTACACAGCCGAAGCATATGGGACTCGACTCATTCTGTCCAGTTCTTCATTAGTTTTCGGACATAGATCCTTACTAATCTTTATGCCATGATGTAAGGGTAGATTCCCTTTCTTAGAATTCTCCATTTTGAATCTTTTCAAAATTTTATCTAAGTACGTGTCCTGACTAAGTCCTATAAGACGTCTTGTCCTATCTCTATAAATCTTTATACCAAGAACAAATGTTGCATCTCCCAAATCTTTCATAGCGAAACATTTCCCCAACCATTCTTTTACACTTTGTAACGTTGGGATATCGTTTCCTATGAGTAGTATATCATCCACATATAATACCAGGAAGACTACAACACTCCCACTGACTTTGATATATATACATGACTCATCTTCACTTCTAGAAAATCCAAACTGTGTGACTTTCTCATGGAAGCATAGATTCCAGCTACGAGAAGCCTGTTTAAGTCCATAAATGGCCTTTTGAAGCTTGCACACTCTTTTAGGATACTTAGCATTTTCAAAACCTTCTGGTTGTGCCATAAACACATCCTCTGTTAGTTTTCCGTTAAGGAAAGCGGTCTTGACATCCATCTGCCATATTTCATAATCATGAAACGCAGCTATGGCAAGCATTATCCTAATTGACTTTATTTTAGCTACTGGTGAGAAGGTTTCCTCATAATCAATCCCGTGGGTTTGAGTATAACCCTTCGCAACCAACCTAGCTTTATAAGTGTGTACTTTCCCATCCATGTCTGTCTTCTTTTTGAAGATCCACTTACATCCCACCGTCTTAAGACCAGGTGTAGTGTCAACCAAATTCCAAACTTGGTTGTCATACATAGATTGAATCTCACTTTTCATAGCTTCCTTCCACTTAGCAGCCTCAGGGCTTGCCATCGCTTCCTTGTAGTTATCAGGCTCATTCAAATCAATTAGTGTACTATCACTAATCTTGTCCTCTTCAATATGGAAACAATAATAGAATTGAGGATCCTGAGAAGCCTTGCTTACTCTACTACTTGTTCTGCGAATGGGTAAGGATATATCATCAGGTTCAACAGGTGTCACCACCTCTTGTTGAGTGTCAGTGTTTACTATAGGTTCTTCATCGGCAGAATCTTGAATTTCTTCAAGGTCTATTTTACTCCCACTGTCCTCTTTGGATATCATTTCTCTCTCGAGGAACGTTCCTCTTCGAGCTACAAACACCACATTATCCTTGGGTCTGTAAAACAAATATCCAAATGACTCTTTCGGATAACCGATGAAAACATACTTTTCAGATCTGGTTTCTAGTTTGTCTTGAGCTTCTCGTCTAACGAAAACCTCACAACCCCAGATTTTGATGTGCCTAAGGGAAGGACGTTTTCCCTTCCACATCTCAAAAGGTGTCTTCGAAACCTTCTTAGTGGGTACAAGATTTAAGATATGGGCGGCTGTTTCTAATGCGTAACCCCAGAAGCTTATTGGAAGTGTTGCTCGACACATCATAGATCGAACCATGTCTAACAAGGTTCTATTTCTCCTCTCAGCAACACCATTCAGTTGTGGTGTTCTAGGAGGAGTTAATTGTGAAACTATACCACAGTTTCTAAGATGATCGAAAAACTCGATACTAAGGTATTCTCCTCCCCTGTCGGATCGGAGTACCTTTATCTTTCTGCCCAGTTGGTTCTCTACTTCGTTTTGATACCTTTTGAATACTTCAAAAGTATCCGACTTATGTTTAATCAGATAAACATATCCATATCTACTGAAATCATCAGTAAATGTAACGTAGTAGCGGTTTCCATCTTTTGTGGCTGATCGGAATGGTCCACACACATCCGTGTGTACTAAGTCCAATAATCCTTCACCTCTTTCACATGTTCCTGTGAATGGTGATTTAGTCATCTTTCCCAATAAGCAAGACTCGCATACATCATCCGATTTGAAATCGAATGATTCCAACACTCCATCCTTTTGGAGTTGGGCGATGCGTTTCTTGTTTATGTGCCCAAGACGAGAATGCCACAATTTTGATTTATCAAGCTCATTAGACGAACCAACATTTAAAATCACATTGCCATTATCACTAATACATTCAACAGTTTCATATATGCCTTTGCAAGGAGAAGCTTTAAATATAAAACAATCATTTGAATAAACCAAAATATCTCCATTCTCATTGTCAAATGAAAATTGATAACCATCTTTAAACAAAGCATGAAATGAAATAATGTTTCTTGTCATTTCTGACGAATAACAGCAATTATTTAAATTTATCCTAACTCCAGACTTTAGCATGAGCTCGAACTTTCCAATCTTCGTCACAGGTGTGATTTTCCTGTTTCCCATGACTAAGTTGAGCTCTCCATGCTTCAACTTCCTACTTTCCTTTAGACCCTGCAATACAGTGCAAATGTGAGTACCACACCCTGTATCCAAGACCCATGAATCAGAAGTTGTAGTATTGTGGAGTTCGATCATAAACATACCTGAGTGACTACCCTTTTCAACCTTTCCGTCTTTGAGGTCCTTCAGATATTTTGGGCAGCTACGCTTCCAATGTCCCTTTGTGTTGCAGTAGAAGCACATTGCTTCCTTTGGATCACTTATTGGTGCAATCTCAGATTCAGCCTTTCTCTTAGACCCATGATCGGACTTTCCCTTTTTGGCCTTTCCTTTCCAGTTGGAATGAGAAGTCTTTCTTTTCTTTGCATTATGACCTACAGTCAACACAGGAGTCGCTGAAGTAAAGGGCACATCCATCTTCTTGATCCCTTGCTCAGCGGTTTGCAACAAGCTATGGAGTTCAATTATTGAGGTCTCTTTCCCGTTCATTTGATACGAGAGCACAAACTGATTGTAATCAGCTGGCAGACCAGATAGGATTATGTTAATAGAAAGCTCAGTATCGAATACCATGTTCAGAGATTCCAATCTGTCAAAGTACCCTTTCATCTCTAAGACAAAAGCACAAATAGAGGCTCCAGGTTTCGGTTTGCAAGCCATGAGGGATTTAACAACATCAAGGCGTTCCTTGCTTGCCTTTGCCTGAAACATTTCTTTGAGCTGTTGGTTCATCTCATAAGCCCAAGTGTTCTCAAAAGTCTTTTGCAGTTCAGGGCTCATGGAAGATGCCATGATGCATGACACTTTGTTCGCATCATCATAGTGCTTTCGGTGAGCTTCAATCTCTTCTTGGGTTGAATCATCATCGATTTTTGGAATTTGCTCATCGAGAACATACTCTTTGTTCTCGTACCTTAGGGTGAACCTAAGGTTTCGCATCCAGTCCATATAGTTAGGACCGGTGAGTCTTTCCCTCCCAAGAACTGAGAGTAATGAGAAGTTCGAGTTGTGTGTGGGATTGGGAACGGGAGGATTGACACCATTTTCTGTAGACATCTATAAGATAAAAACAGTTTTAGTTTAGCATGAATATTCCTTAATTAATTACACAATTTTATATTAAGGCTAGGATCCATATTTTGGATTCGTTTGTGAAGAGGGTTGCCGTAATCACATCACGAATTTATTTTAGGTAGACAGTGTCTATGTCAATTTCATTCTCTATGAAATTCCTAGTTCTTTTGAGATTCATTGATTCTGATCAATGGCATGTTAATCTCGGATATGCTCATCTACTATTCATGACTGGGTTGCCGAGGATCATGAATAAGATGCTGAAATTAACCATGCAAAACCCGCGTGGTACCCGGCTTGAGTCAGCCCAAGAATCGCGAGACCCACATCACCTTTCACTTATGTTCTCTTATTAATGTGCCGGTAAACCACACACGCTCCATTAACAGCCCATATGATAGATGTGCGGTTTTCATGGGTTAGCATACTATTCATATTTTCTATATATCTAAAACGGGAATTTTTGTTTTAGTACTTTTATATTAACACTTTTAATATATAGACATCATCCTATCAAAAGTTCTCGGTAGCTCCATTGAACGCACAAAGAAGTAGAGAAGCAGGTCAGCGACCCGCCTTATACCTCTCTTATAGTTTGTTCACTATGGGTGAGCCGATCTCATTCAAATTGACTAACGACGTACTTAGCTTTAGTGATACATATAATATAACAATTATATATAAGGTTTCATTTAAACATTTTAAACTTTTGGGTTCTATTTTAAACATTTTAAAATATAAGGTTCAAAATGTAAATTCATATTAACATTCAATGATCATAAGACAATAATATAATATACAATTATTATTTACACTTATCACATGTTAACAATTTACTTTTTAAGTGCTAATAGAATTAGGCTAAACCGCTCTGATGCCACTGTTGGGTTTTCTATTCCCTAACTAGATTAATACGCAACGGAAATAATAATCAAGAGCAAGAAGGGAACTAAACCCTAAAAGATCTAAACCTAATTAACTAAAAGCAACTTAAAAGAAATAATTAAATAAATAAGAAATAAGAAAATTACTAACCTTTGAGAAAATCGAATTTCTCACACGCGGACCACCTTGGTCGAACTTGGAGGCGAGTACCCAAACGAGAGTACCTCTAATAGCTCACACCCACGAACAAAAAAAAACTATTCTTTCAAACTCCTAAGGTCCCGATACACGAAAGACTCTTATAAGGAGTAGGAAATAGAATGAGAAGATTGGTCATTAAAACCAAGGCATACCCTTCTATTTATAAGGAAAGCAAAGGGCTTGGTTTACCCTTTTGGGCGATGTGGGATAACCACAACAAACAAAAAAAAACATGCCTTATTCTCCGAATAGATTTTCTCTTTTACGGTTCAACGAGGGCGACCCAAAAAGGACTCTACTTTTGACGATAGTCTCACCAATTAGTTATGAACTTGGACAATAATTCCAACATATATCTGTAGGGTAAAGATACCAGTGAACACTGAACAGGGACGTATAGCTTAATGTTTTGCACTTTTGCCCGTGTAACAGTACGTCATGTATGGAGACATTCATTGTACTTGCGTCTATTTTGCTTAACTTGATACAAGATTGACAGTATGGTCGTGTTAAGTCTTCTTGCAACAATTTGCAGAACTATCTTTCTAGACCAAAGCAACAAATAATTAATGAACCAAGCCGGGTTCAAAATTGATATGATTATTTGATTTTTTTGTGTGCAGACTTGAGGTTAACTCGAGTTTCCCTCTAAACTAAAGTGTGTTGAAATCTTGAATTACTACATTGGATTGGCTAGGTTTGAAATGATCCATGACAATTCAAGCTTAGTTTGGTAAACTCACTCCTTCTGGTTGTATGTTTTGAGGGTAAAAAAAAAAAGCAGGAGTTGGGTTTAACTTATGACACAGGAACACAACTAACCATGGAAGTTGTTGTCGAAGCCACGGGATAAGGAGGAGAGACACAACCGTTGGCTGCTCTGAGAAGTCAGCTCACAAGTTCACTTATGACATAATGCCTCTCAACGGCTTTCTATATTTAATGCCTCTCACTTCGTGTTCCTTTATTATAAGTGACCCCCTTCGAACCCACTTTAATGCCCCCACTTGGGTCACAGATTCACGTGACTGAATCCAGCAAACTTCGAAATTTGGCTGGTGCTTATATACATTGGAGATATTTTTAATCTAACCGATGTGGGATAAATGGGATAAAAAGTAAACTTGATGTGTATACCGATTAATAAATTGACATCTTCTTTGAAACTTTAAGCAATAAAATAAACTAATCTTAAATTATGTTTGTACCTTCTATGAGATATTTTGTTTTGACTCGCAAAGTTTTACATGACGAGCTTGTGTATTTAATAGAAACCTTACATGTAGCTCATGTTTAAAAAGTATAATTTTGATAAAGAACTGAAAGTTTCTTATGATAAAAACTGGGCTGTGTTGGGTTTAATGATTTGGGTTTGAAAGTTTAAACATCGGAGAATATATTTTACTAGTACCCAGTAACGAATTTCATTTTTATTCTGATGAAATCAAACTAGATTTCGGTGAGGCCTTTAAAAAGTACATATTCCCCTGTTCCCCGAAACATGTTTAGAACAAATTTACACCCCCGCACTAACAAATATGTGAATCCCATATTGCTGCTTAAGTAGAAACAAAATTAAAAGATTGAAACCCGATTTTCGTAAGACCGGGCGTTAAAGTGGTTATTCACCACCCGTGGAGCAACTCCGCCGCGCACCAACCCTATGACGGCCAAACACCGCTACGCGCCAACGTATGATTTTTGTGCTGGTTCGGTGGTGCAAACCACCTAACGAAATGCATCATTTTTGGTTTGTGAGTGTGTGGGATATATTGTGGGGTATGTTTGTATTAAGTGAGGTATTTTTATGTGTTTGGTTAGGTGGTGACCACTACGCCTGTAAATGTGGAGGTGACCATTACACCCAACCTAACAATTGCATGTCGCTGTAAGAGTTTTATCATATCCCGTCGCAACGCATGGGTTATATAAATAATATAAAGTGAAGCAACATGGCGTGACATGATATGAGGACCGAACCTAGCCGATTCCAAAAGACGAAAGTCGGGTTGATGGAGTATACCTTCAAGATTTTAGCCAAGAACCAAGCAAGAGTTATATTGTGTCGGTTGATGTATTGTGCCAGTTTTGCTCTGATTAAGTCAGTTCCGTTTATCATCCGCGTAATCGGGATGGGAATAGGGATACTCTAGCGGCTAGTGATAACGAGGTACCACTAGCGGCACGGCGGTGGGTTGGCTCAACCGAGCAACCATTTATTAGTCAGTGGATCCTTCACCAACACAGAGCAATAATGTACACTTTGTACATCCCCTTGCTTGACTACAACATCCATCATCATGACTAGTATTGTGTCATTTTTGCTCTGGTTAAGTCAGTTCCGTTTATCATCCGCGTAATTGGGATGGGAATAGGGATACTCTAGTGTCTAGTGGCTAGTGATAACGAGATACCACTAGTGACATGGCGGTGGGTTGGCTCAACCGAGCAACCATTTATTAGTCGGTGGATCCTTCACCAACACATAGCAATGTACACTTTGTACGTCCCCTTGCTTGAATACAACATCCATCATCATGACTAGTATCCATTTGAACAACCCTCCAAACTCATATTAATGCTGCCACTAGGGTCACAGGCTCGCGTCACTGAACCCGGCATTCCCCGTAGGTGTAACTTTATTATTGATCGATATTTATAGATTACAAAGGACCCTAACCCCACACCGGGCTTGGGCCATATTTATCATCTAATAAATATGTATAAGTGTCAAACAAGGTATCAAATACCAATATATAGAAAATTAAGAACGCGGCAAAAACTAAATCTGTGAGATAGGGCGTGGGGGTTTGTGGACGACGAGAACCATGGTAGTTTTTAGCCAAGCCATGTTTAAGAGGAATCCTGACTAAAATGTCAAAAACTTCAACTGTCCCACATCGAAAGGAAGAAGAGCAAAAGTGTTTTTTGTAAAATCTATCAGGACCGCCTAGATTGCTGGGTTCAGTAACGTGAGCCTATAACCCAAGTGGGAGCATTAAGAATATACGAAGGGCTAAGAGCTAGGGGGCAGCTTTGACTCGTGAGTCTGTGGGACTAGCTTGCAGATGAAGTAGTTAATCAGTGTTAGCACAAAAATGGTGCGCACTCTTGAGGCCCCAGTTGAGACTAGTAAGGTCCGAGCCAACCTTCTAGTATGAGGATTATTTGGCCATAAATATGTCCTTGCTTAGGACTCTAATAAGTGATGTCGCAGTTCTCTCAACCATGATTGGACCCCTTCTTAGCCGGACTATAATCTTTTATAACTTGTGTGTTTTCTTATATAGGCATTCCATATACATGGTGACCTAGTTGCTCTAAGTAAGACTTCAACACACCCATTTTGAAGTCTCGGCTATTATCTTTTATAACTAGTGTGTTTTTTTATCTACGCATTCCGCATAGATGGTGACCTAGTTGCTCTAAGTAAGACTTCGGCACACCCCTTTTGAAGTCTGAATCAACAGTTCTTATTGCTTCCACTTCACACTAATGGCTAAAGTCCCTTTCAATAGTATGGGGATTTTTGCTTTAACTCCATAATAACTTAGTAACAGCAAAACAAATTTGAATCGATATCTTCAAACTTTGCATTTCTTATTTGTGAAAAATTGTTTCTGTTTCGGTACCTTTGGACTTTATCAATAACTGTTCTATATGGTTCAATCTTTCAACCTAATCAAACACAACGAAGCAAAAATATGTAGTTATGATCGAATTAATGTAAATCAAAAGCTTAATTTAGAACAAATATTAGTTTCGAATCAAACAAAAACGAACTTTAAAAGATGGGAGTCGGGGTTGAAGTAGGAGCCAAACCATGGATGTTCAAGCCAACACAACGAGAGTTACAGTCCGCGCATTAAACAGTCGAGACTGTGCCGGTTAGCTGCTGCTCTGGTTAAGTCAGCACATACCACACGCTGAAGTTTAATCAGAGGTGGATTTTCCTGATGGTTCACTCAAACAGGTGATGAACCCAACAACTCACGGTTACTTGCTTGCACACGGGCCCGGGTCAATTTTATTTAACCGTGATCCTCAGCCGACACAAAGACTGACGCCGCGAACTTTTAGAGCCCGACTTCGCCTCTCTCGTTGTAAGGCTATAAACATCCATGGGTTGGTCATCGTTCAAAATCCCTTCGAACCCATCTTAATGCCCCCACTTGGGTCATAGACTTGCGTTACCAAGTCCAGCGGTGCAAAAATTTGACCAGTCCCTTATAAAGACTTACAGGCTCTTTTCCCCAAGCGATGTGGGATAATATCATATAAGGTTATGAAAGACGAGAAAAACACATAATAAATAGTTAAATACTCATACACATATTAGGCACGTATTCCAAAACTGTTTTGGTATACATTGAATAAGAGTTGTTGATTATTTATCATTTGTTTGATTATTTACATGACAGGGAAAAGACTTGCACAAAACCTCATAGTTGTGGGTTTTAACTTTTAAGACATCAAATAACTTTAAAACACAGTGGAATTTCATATCTCTCCTACTTTTAGTTGTAAATTTCATATATATATTCAAACATGCATTAAAAACATTATATATTGTGCATTCAATATTTACACTTTGGTTATATATGAAATTAATCATAAAAGTATGGTAATATATGAAATTAATCCTTAAAACATTTATCAAAAGCTTGTGTTTTAAAAATATTTTTTATTGTGTGTTAAGCTCTCCAATTAAATGATTATGAGTCCAACTTCTCATGCTTGGATTATCTGAGATAACTTGTGATATAAATATTGTTAAATAATTGTCGTTCAAAAAAAAAAAAAAAAAAAAAAGCTGCCCAGATACTAGGGGTGGCAATTCGGGTCGGGTCCGGGTTCGCGGGTTCGGGTTCGTGGGTTCGCGGGTCAGAAACCTTCGACCCAAACCTGATTATATAAATGGGTCAGTAATCTCGACCCTAACCTGATTCGGGTCAACCTGAACCGACCCATATAACCCGTTTAATTAATGTTACTGGCTTTTTGTTGAAAGTGTTGAAGGAGGAATGAGTAGTAGCAGAGCAGCAATAGTGTTTGGGGTACTATATTCTTCAATTTCCTGCAATATTCAAACAAATATAATGAATTAATCTAAGCAGGGCTATATTCTTTCTTTCCATATAAATCTAGAATATGCAAGCTTATATGTTGCGTACCAGCTCCGGTAACCATGTTGCGTACCAGCTCCGGTAATCAAATGTGGGTTAATTTGTTGATTATAGTGGTTTAAAAACAAGAGAATTAGAGAATCTCTTGAACGAGACATGGAGTATTATACTAATTAAAGTATGGAGACATCACATGGAGTTATGGACCATGGAGTTAAAGTAGAGATGGAGTCAGAGTCAATACATCTTTTCAGTCAAATACATCGAATCAACTTTCAATGCAATTACTTTTTATTTTTCTTGTAACTAAGCTAATAAGTAACGTGTATTTACTTTTTTTATATTTTCTAAAAAGTTAAACGGGTTATCAGGTCGACCCGATTTAATTATACTCGACCTGAACCTGACCCGTTTAATAAACGGGTCAATCAGGTCGACCCAAAAATGACCCGAAACTAATTTAGCCTCAACCCTAACCTGCTAATTTTCGTGTCGGTCTCAGGTCGGGTTTCGTGTCGTGTCGGAAATTGCCACCCCTACCAGATACATCAAGCTCATTAGATTTTAATAAGTTAAAAGAACATGTTGTAATCAAATCAAGTTGAGCTGGTTTTTATTTTATTAACCCGCTTTTATCTAAAAAAAATTGATTATTTTTGTGAAACTTTGATTCTTTTTTTTGGTCATTTTGTGATTTTGCCAAAAAACAGATGACCGGGTTTTTTAAATCAATTAATGGCTCTTATACGCATCCCTACATAGTTACGTAAAATCAAGGTTCAAGTTATCGCAACCCTGAGATTAATGGTTGTTGGTGGAACTTTGGTTACTTTTTGTTTAGAACCCGTTTGTTCTTAAATTAGACGGTTGTATATATTTACACCTTCCTTTGCATCAACTAGACAGACCTAAAACTTTTTTTTTTAGAAAAGCGACAAACCTAAATCTAGTTTGAAGTTTTCCGAAACATCTAGTATCGTAAACATCTGCTTTCGTTGTTTTAACTAAATGAAAAAAGAATTTAATAACAGTTATGTTTAATATGTTACAGTAGAACATTATTATATACTTATATATCTTAACAATAACCACGTACTCGTTAAAATAATCACTCCCGCCTAACTTGATGTATCGCAAATCTATTCTTTTCCCTTATGTATGTAGCATATTTTTGAATTCGGTCTTTTTGATGTATCATGTGACTAGTTGTGTGTGCTATTTGACCATTTTATCCTTCAATTTACACACTTCGATTTAACTTGGGGAGGTTTATATCCGTCAAATAATACACACAACTGGTCACACGATAAACTAAAAAGATGAAATTCAAAAGTATGTGTAACACCCCCAAAATTGGGTCTAGAGGAAACATACATGTCACTGGGGTGCTACTTAATTGGTATTACAACATAAGGTACAAAGAACGGTTTTACCTCAACCGTTTAAAATGAATTTCATATTCGAAAAATATTTTGTTTACAACATTTTAAAATCAATGCGGAAATATAGGCCCATAAAAGAAATCAAGCAGTCCCAAATACATCAGAGTCTTTTATGACCATATCATGCCATGCCAAAGCCTCCGATAGTGTGCTATCGCTTTACACCTGAAAATACATGCTAAAGTGTCAACACTGGGTTGGTGAGTTCATAGGTTTTAGTATTCGTAAATGTGGAACACCAGTTTATATTGTTTGGTTAATCGGTACACTCGTAATGACCATTACACCCGGTAATATGTCCGTTACACCCGGTCATGTGACCGTTACACCCGGTCCTGTTATATGTGTTTGTCCAGTACACCTGGTCAATGTGTGTGTCATGTATACATATAATGCATTCGAGTGAACATTCTAGTATTTCAACCAAACAGTCAAATATTGAGTAAACAGCTCAGTACACCTGGTCAATGTGTGTGTCATGCATACTTATAGTGCATTCGAGTAAACAATCTAGTATTTCAGCCAAACAGTCAAATATTGAGTAAACAGTTCGCATTTTCCAAATAAACAGTCATTGAGTTTAATTAAAACGAGCATGTATTCTCCCCCAAAACAGTTATAAAACAAGTAAAGGTAGGGGCCATGAACTCACCTCAGTATGTAGCAATGCAAGTAACACAAATGGCATCGAGTAGTGAAGCACAACAATATCAAGAAGTAGCAGAGCACAACGGTACGAGATCGGCACAACCTAATAAATTATAATTTTGTCTCAGAATATGTTCCGTGAGAGTGGTATAAAGTATACGAGTTTTCAAAAAATAAAGTGTTCCGGTTTTCGAATAAGTCTCGTATCATTAATATAAAAGAGTTTGAAATCATCATTCGTGTAGTGGTAAAAGTGTAGACTTGTGAATACACACGCCAAAGAGTAGACAAGATGTAATGTCAAAAGAGTGAGCCAAGAAGGCGTTGACGAGATCTCAAGTCGAGGAAGAAATGACAAAAGTAGTCAAGAAAGTATTGACGAAGAAATATGTCAATAGAGAAAGTCAATTGGTATGTTTCGGTTTGTTAGGAATATAAATATTCAGATGAAGGCTCGGTCACCCCGAGCATCTATTTAGCATCTACATAGCTCGTAGGCTTATTTATATTAGCATAGTAATATTAGTATTATTAGTTTTATTAGCTTAGTCGTATTTATATTTGTGGAGTGGGTCGGGGCTTTCCCCTCTGTCAGCTCACTCCACAGCCCACTAGGGGCACCAATATTAGTAACTATATAAGACCCTTCCCACACTTGGGAAGGGTTGGAACTCTTGCATATTTTCACACATTGAATCTAATAGATCAAGTTTTCCCTTCCATCTCTCTACCTTCTCTCTAACATCTCTCTAACTCAAACCATGGATCTAATCTTCCATGAACCAAGGCCACCCGAATCATACACACAATCAAGATGTTTAGATTCTACAATTGGTATCAAGAGCCAAGGTTAGGTTCGGTTTGATTGTGTGTCGGATTCATTTGTTTTGGTTCGAATCATTGTGCTTAAACTGTGTCGGTCTCATTTTTTATTATTTGAATCTTGGTGCTCAAACAGTTCGAACGTTTCATTTGTGTATTGTTTTTGTTGAATCTCATCTTGGCCCACATCACACATATCTAATCTTGGGCCTTTAACAGTTGTTTATTGCTCGATTATTTTTGATTCGTGGTGTATATTTCATGTGGTCTCTCATTGAGTTGTGGGCTAATGAGTATTGGTCATTTACTAATATTCATTTTTGGTTGTGTACGTTCCTTTTTGGTCCGTATATTTGAACCCATTGTTTCAAGTTTCAAGTATGAACTGCTGGTCTTGGATCTCTTCATGGTCTCATTTTTTTTCCAGACCTCTTGGTAGCAGTTTGTAAAAAGAAAAGGGTGTTCACAGTTGCTATTTTTATAATGTTGTTCTTGGTTGCTGTTTGTGTCAAATGGTTATGTTCATAGTTGCGGTTTGTGTTCCTTGGGATTGGTGTTTGGAGTGTAGCTGCAAAAAGGGGTAAAAGACAACAGGGTGAAAGTGACAGCTTTGACTGGTCAAAGTTGCGGTTTGTGTTGTGCGGTTTGTCTGTGCGGCTTGTTTGTGCGGTTTGTCTGTGCGGTTTGTGTTGTGCGGCTTGTCTGTGCGGTTTGTCCATGCGTTTTGTCTACTCAAGACAAATTATCAAACTAAAAGAAAGGTTATGCTGCCAAAATTTTAGCTGACCATGCGTTTTGTCTGTCACCGTCAAACCAAAACTAATAGCAGCAACTACGACTCAAGGGTTTGTTTTTTGACTCAAGTGATACAGAATTGAAGATGAAGCAGAATCATTGACCACAAACATTACCACAACTCAAATGTGACCTCAGTTATAATAACATCATCAGTCCAGCGTCTAACTGAAGACCAGTAATACGTCACTATACCAACACCAAATTCATTAACTATCCAAAGTCCCATCACCAACAAGACTCTAACACAACTCCATCATCAAGGCTACATCCATATCATAAATCCTTCTTTAACAACAACTCGACTCGTACTTAAAACTGAAAAATAAAATAATAGATCTCAGATTCTATTCAACGTCATACCAATCTCTCAAAGATTTTTTGTTGAAACACATTTCATCATCGACCATTTTGGAAGCAACCTTCCTTAATATACGAACATAAAAGAGAAGAATATTAACAATGAAGTTATATTCTATCTTCGTTCGCTCAAATCACTAAAAACAAAACACATCATAAAACCTACCCGAGACCATACGAATGATCTTGAAGTCGTTTCTCTTGATAATTCGCCTTGAAAGATCGAGCAAGAAAGATATAGGTGGGCTTCTTGACGATGGTTGTGTCTCGTTCTCAAGTGAAATGATGAAGGAGGTGTCTTCGATTTGATGGTTATGGTGGAATCTGAGATTAGATTGGATCGAGTAATAGGGATGGTTTGATGTTGATGTTGCTGTGATTTATTGACTGATGATGCTTTAATGGAGATGAAGGTTAGTGTTGATGTTGGTGGCTGAGTATAATGAAGGTGAAGGGGGCGGATTAGTTTAAGATTAAGGTTAGGGTTTGTGGGTATTAATACAGAATCATTAGGGCAATGGGAGATTTGGATCGGGTATTATTTCATGACATGGGCCGAGTGAATTTGGTTGTTTCTATCCGGATTGGGCCGAGTGAATTGTTACCCTAAATAGAGACCGGGCTTGTGTATGTGTTATCCAATATTTGTGTATTTGTGTATTTTAAACACAAATAGATTGGAAACTAGGAATGAAGTCATGATTCCGATTATTTTGAGTACCTAATTGAGTTTTGGCTGATGTTGGATGCGAACTCTTGGATTACAACAAGCCTTTATGACGAATGTTTGAGTTAATTATGGTTGGGGTGCTTATAATTTTGGCACTTTGGTTGCTACAAAATTTCACGAGAATTCACATGTCACAGCTTGTATTTGGGTATAGAATGTCATCGTGATTTCTGAGTTGTGGGTTTAGCAGCGCTGTCCTATTGGTGTCCACGATTTAAGTGAGCCTGCAATTTAATCTTTGCTATTTGAGTTACAGTTGACATATTGCGATTTGATTAATTGCGATTTGTCAAGTTGCGTGTTGACTTGTTGCGATTTGACAGATTGCGATTTGACCAATTGCGATATGACGTTGCGAGTTAACACTTGCGATTTGACTAATTGTGATTTGGTTGATTGCAATCTGACTTGTTGCAAATTGACAATCTGTGACTTGACTTGGTGCGATTTGATCAAGTTGTGATTTGATTTCTGTGACTTGAATTTCGAAGATTAGTATTGCTCTTAACTCTAGGCCATTCTTGATGATTTCACGGTTTCTCTTGTAGATTTCAGAAAATCCCGCGAAAGATTCGATTTCTCGGTTTAAATCTCAAGAGCTGTAAAATCCCGTGAAATTATTTTTGGTCAAGTAGGTTGGACTTGGATTTAGACATAATATAACTTACGGGGTTTGACCAATTTTTCGGGATAAGTTTGTGCTTCGAGATCGGCAGGAATTGGGAAATTATGGTGACTTGGTTGGTTTGTTAATTCACGGGTTGGTGTACTTAGTGTCACAAACATCTCGGGGTGGATGGATGCACGATGTTTGATGACCCTTGCTCGAGCGTATCTAAGGTGATTAGACTTGGATGTTCAAGAAGTGAATATATACAATAAAGGATGGAAGGTTGGGTATATATCACTACCTATATTTAAAGGAGTTACGTTGTTGTGCTCAATATAGGTTCTAAATCACAAATTTAGTGCAAGTATAAGTAGCGGACTTGTCCTTTCTCAAGCTCCATCAAGTAATTGTTGTCTCTCAAGCTTCTAATGGGATTGTAGTACAAGATCTTCTCTAGAGGTGGTCAGACTTAAAGATGGGAGGTGGTTTGTTCAGAGACGTGTTTTAACCCGTTACACATTCTATAGTTAAACATATTTCATCAAGCGGTGTTGGCATATTATGAGCTTCAGGAAATTTTTAATCTGCTAAACCATTGATGAGGAGACAAACGAGGGGTTACTACAAGAGAGTCTTAATCACCATCTTCGTTGGAGTAGTTTTATTTGTCTCTTTCCATGTATGTGCCTGACAAATTCACAATCATCACGGACTCTCAGCTTTGGCAAAAAGGTCATTTCATGCCCTTTTTGAGGGGGAGAATTAGTGCGTGTTCTCTAGCGGTTCAGTCTCCAGCGGTGTGAATCTTAGTGGTTCCGGTTACAGCAAGTCAGATCGTAGCGATTCAGGATTCAGTGATTCAGTCTCCAGAGGTTTGAATATTAGCGGTTCCAGTTTCAGTGGTTTAGCTTTCAGTGGTTTGGGGCTTAGCAATTTGTCTAAGATTTCAGCGGTCTGATACTTACTGTTGTGCAGTTTGTTCTTGAATTTATTTCTCGGTTAAATCTCAAGAACTGTAAAATCCTGTACACAGTACGACAACTATTCCATGTACTGCACCTGATAACATCCAAGCAGCTGGGTCAGACAGCTATGTTTGATAAGACTGACTATAAGTTATGGGTACTGCTAAGAATTAGCGCATGTTTCTTCTCCCTTTGACTATTCAATCACACAAAATGATCACGAAGTTAATTTGGTTTTCCTTGTTTGAGATTGAAGTTGAATTTCATGAAGGCGTCTACTTAGTTTATCTTGAAGTCGGGGTTGGTTGGATGCATGACCTTCAATGATAACTTGCTCGTGCTTAAAATTTTAAGTTGAAGACTTGGGTTATCTAGTTACCAGCAGTCGGGGTAACTATCACTTAAGAGTCATGGGAGTACTCAGTGTCACACGTCAATGACGTTGTCGATAATCGCAAGAGGTGGTAATGTCTCATATTTTGGTTGGGTATTGAGCACTTAGAGATTTGCTTGGAGCATTAATTCTCTACACCGTTCTTCCAACAATTAGTGCAAGCTTAAGTAACAAATTTGGGGACTTCTACTTCAGTTTTTCAATATTGGTATATCGGGTTTCCTTCATCAAGTGGTCACACTTAGTTATTCGTGTACGAGGTTGGTTAGTTGGACAAAGGTTTTAAAAGTTGTGATGTGATCTGTAACTCGCACAAGATATTCTTAACCCAAACTAATGATCTCCAAAATCAAATCAGTCACGCCACATTCAATCTGTTACTATCTCACGGTTTCTTCTTGGTTTTGTAAAATCCCGCGAAAGAACTTATTTCTCGGTTTAAATCATAGATTTGTAAAATTCCGTGATGATGGGCTATGCGCTCTTGACCAGGATCGGGTTAAAACCATTATCAAAGTTCAGCTATAACATCACAAATGGCTGGATCGAGGCATTTAATTGACAAGATGTGACTACGGGGTTAGTTCAGTATTATTTATTTGAGGCTGAAGTGAAATTTCATGGGTGCGTGTACTTAGTATCTGAAGATATCGGGGAGGTTGGATGAAGATTCTTCGAGATCCTTGTTCGAGCTTTCGACAGTTACAAGGACGAGGACTTGGATATCTAGTTATTTTTTCTTTCTCTCTATTGCAAAATAACTATCACTTTAAGGAGTCACGTTGTAGTGCTCAGTGTCACACGAAGTTGTGGATATCCAAGAGGTGATGTACGTCTTATACTTGATGGTTGGTTGGTTGAAGAGTATAGAGTACTTAGGGATTCGATGTTGCACGAAGTCTCTACACCGCTCTTTGTCACGCATTAGTACAAGTTTAAGTCACAAGTTCGGGTTATGTTACTTCAGTCTCAAGTTCATCATATTGGGTTTTTCTCCATCAGTGGTCACGACATCAAGCCGACAAAATGATAATGGGGTTGGTAACGAGTTAGATGAGAGAAGAAGTAAAGAGAGAGTAATGACGTCTGAACACATCAGTGCAGGCCTCGTTCTTCAAAGAAAAGAAAAGTGTACGCTTGAGTGCACTTTATCTTCAAAAGAAGAGGAATCTTCTTATTTATGGCCATTCTCATCAACAAGTTTCATGCTCTTTCCGTGCTTATTCAGTCTTCAAGTGGATCGGCGCATATTGGAGTATATTTTTATTCACGTATTCAACCAAAAATTGCAGTTGACAGGCATATGCAATTTTTGAGGGGGGGAAAGGGTGAATAAACAACATGTCAGTCTTCAAGAACCGTCAAGTGGAGCTACTTACCGTTGATGGTATTCATATTCACTAGTTCAATCATCAAAAATTGCAGTTGGCAGGCATATGCAATTTTTGAGGGGGGGGGAAGGGTGAATATTATTCTACATGTTGATTGATGATTGAGAAATGGTCATACGACTCCTGAATACGTTAGTTCAGGAGTCGTGCAAACCATGGTTCTCCAACACTACATCTTCCTCCGTCTATCAAGGTGTTGAAGAACATGGTCATGGAATGCTAATAGACATCGTCTCACGGGCTGGTACAATCAGCAACAAAGGGTTTCTAGTCAATGCTTCATGTACACGTCATTACGCTGCATGTACACATCATGATGATGATTCCGATTAATCGTAACCATCATGGGGGAGAGAAATGTGTACACCAAGGACGCACAACAGGTTCACGTGATCGGGCTTAATCATTTATTCCGGTGTTGATAACCGCAGAGATGATCAGTGGTTCAACTTGTTACCTTGGTATTAACGTTTCACTGTTACGTCATGGGCTGATTAATCGTAACCATCAGGGGAGAGAGAATGTGTACATCAAGGACGCACAACAGGTTCACGTGATCAGGGCTTAATATCCAAGGATGGATACATACTATAGATGATCAGTGGTTCAACTTGTTACTTTGGTGTTATACTAAAGACTGAAGAAGGTCGAGTCGTCAGTCTATTCTTCATTCTCTGCTGTGTGTTATCGTCTCATGTGTATGCTGCGGGTTGATGGGTTACATGTAAGATTACTGGAAGGCATTTGGTGAGATGAAGATGGTTGGTATTCTGTTCCTCTATATTGGGCAATCTTGAAGAAGGTCGAGTCTACAGTCTTCTCTACATTCTCCGCTATGTGTTAGAAGACTAAAGACGGCATGCATTTGGAATCTAAAGACTTCTTCATATTATGGGCATTCATCCAAATTCTTCCTTCTATTATGGGTGTTCATCAGAAAGGTTGTCAGATTGGGGGAGAGCACTAATTAGGGGAGAGTGAAAAGCCTGAATCAATCCCTGATTAAATGTGCTCACGTTTCTCTTCAGCAAGTCAAATGATGGAAGCGGATAAGATTCAGGATGCTGAGGAGTAATGGTTTTCGGTTCGTATCCTTGTATATATTTTGCTTCTTACATTCTTTTTCATATCTTATACCATTTTGTAAATAGATATATAGAAAACATGCAAATTGTAAATAGAGAAACGTAAAACCAGAAAAACCCATAAAAATTAAAAAAATAGAAAATACCAAAAATAGTTTCACCTAGGCATGTCTTCTGTTTATCGATAACATTTACGGACTTAGAAATGTCATTCAATAATGGCACAGGTCTTTAAATGAAGCTCGAGCAGAAGTTAAAATGGAATGTTAAAACATGTCTAAATGGCTTGCTATTACTTTAGATAGCAACCCGCACTTCAAAATGGGGAAAGCACGTCGCCAAAAAGACGGTTGTTCCTCCAACTGGGTGATGTTCACCTGGGCATGGATTACTTTATATCCATGTTTCTTCAATCTGATGTACGTTTCAGTGCATCATTTCTTGAAAAAGAAGAGAAATCTTCTTTGCATACAAATAGTTTTCATTCAAGGATTCTTCTGAAAATTATTTGTGAGACACTTGGTGATTATGTGTTGCTTGAAATTCTTTTATATTTAGATTGTGCATAAAATTTGTCACTCAATCAACGACTACAAATATTTAACTAAAATACGGGTCATTGATTGAGGGGGAGAGTGAATTCAAATTTTATATCATCAAACGGATTTATTGGTTAAATCATACTTGTTAGAAATGGTTTTGTAGTTAATGGGGAATTAGTTGAAGAGGATCTTGCTAAAACTTTATATCAAATGGCCAAACGTGTTAGTTGCTAGAAAGTTTAGGACATTATGTGCAATTTGCTTATAGTTTCCTAGCTTTATGTATCTAGATGGTTCATTTGTGTTACTTTAGAATCCTCGTTTAATCCCCTAAATACGTTAAGACTCAAAACCTAAAAGAAGTAAGAAAACCAGTTGTGTTTGATGTTCTTGAATACTCCTATGACATTTGTATGATCTGAATGAATGAGTTTCAAATGTTGTTTGACTCTTGTTAGTCGATTGCTGGTTAAATGTTGTTGATATTGTGCATATGTTCTCAGGATTCGCTTAGGTATATAGCTATCATGTTTGAATCATGTTCCTACGATCCTGAATTGAATGATGAAATATGAGTGAATTGCCATGTTCATGATTGCTGATTGCTCTTCATGCTAGATAGTAGTTTGACGTATTTCCTGACTGTGGTTTGATTAAATGAATTTGGTATTATAATGTGGCAAGCTGCTGAAGGGTAGCTATTAAGGAATAGTGTATCTGTATGTATGTATATCTGTGTTGATATTCTTATGCAGATTCCATAGCCAAAATGAATGTGCCAGTTCCCATTCTAACCATTTGATCAGACGTTCAAACTCTATTGATTGGCTCGGAATTCACCACAACAACAACATCGGCAGCAACAACAACACTTTCACCACCACCACCACCATTCATCTATTTTGGTCTCGCCAAGTGGGGATCAACGACATTTGCGAAAGATTTGTTGGTGGATGGATAATTGATGTTCACTACTAACTCAGAAAAGCGGGTGATTACATCATCTGCGCAAAAAGGTCAATATCATTTGTGTCATAATTGTCGAATTGTGCATAATAAGCAGTGAATCTCCCTCTTAGTTTAAGGGGGAGCATAGTATGTTCCATTATCAGAAAATATTAAATCGGACACATTTTCTCCCACATTTTTCTAACTTATTTAAATCAATTGGGATCACAAATCTCAAATGGTTTGAAATTTTTGATCGGGGGAGAGAATGTGATTTAAATATGAAATCTGATAAAATGTGATGTTTTGGACATGAATGTAAGCTCTCTCATATGTGCTAAACTCTTTCGTATATCGATGCACATATTGAGGGGGAGCAAATGTTTTGTGGAAACAAAAAGGATTTGGCATCGCAAGAGATCGTGACTCAGACTTGACAAATGAATTGACGATAGCTAAAGTCAGTAGTCGAAAGGACATGTCCTGGACGGGTAATAATTTCAAGCCAGTTTACTAGTGATGTAAGCGTGTCTCGCGATGATCATGTTCTTGAAAAATCAATCAATTCAAAAGTGCGAGCTTCACCCGACATGTGCAAATTTATAATTAAAACACTTGAGCACGTGTTGAGGGGGAGCATTTGAAAAATTCAAAACTCTCAAGGTGTTACTAAAATGTGTTTCTTAATCATGAACACTTTGAGAGATTTTTCAAAGATTTGGTTTGGCAATCGTGGAAGTACACCAAAGACCGACCATTTTATTTAATGCATGGAGTTATAAGGATGGTAAGGTTAGGTTCAAGTTCCCACGATCCCGCCAGAGCCGGAGGGATCTACCCAGGGACAATCCACTAGTTAGTGTAGAAGTCCTTAGGTATGATTAAAAAAAGGAGAAAAGTGAATAAGGGAAGAGTGCCGACTGAGATGGAGCTAGTACTGGAACAAACCCAACAAGGTACTAGTAAGGAAGTCTCGGTAAGCACTGAAGGGGTTGAAGAATGAAAAAGAATTGTAAAGATAAAGGGTGAAAAGAAAGAAGCCCTCCTTACAACTTAGGCAGAAACCGGGTCAATACATATGCTGTCAGAATCACTTAGTTGATTGCTGGCATTGAAGACAAAGTATCATGGACCCAGTGATACGCTGCACAACCCTCCCTAGCCACTCAAGGTCCCTCAAAGGATTCTTGTTTCAATTGTCACGGAGTTCAATACATTTCTATCGTCTCTCTCACTCCGAGTTAGATGATATTGAAAAGGTGGCAGTCCTCTCCAGCCTCCGCTCACTAAATCAAAACGCACAATTGAGTCTAGAGCCACGAGATGCATAATAAGATCTCATAGGGACACGAATTATTTCTACACTGGGTGTTCAACATTAAGGACACCAGTTGTAAACTTATGAGTCCTACGCAGATCTTAGCAATCTGCCAGAACATTTATGAGAGAATTTACAAATGTAATTCTCAATGATTGAATGGAAATTCCTGCCAGGGTCAACATCAAACAGCCCTGAAAGCAGGTCACTTCGGTAATTCTTTATGGATTACGCTTAGTGGTCGCGGCGGTTTCAAACGGTCTACAGTCGTGGAGTGATCTCCAGCGACTCACCTAATCGTTGATGTGCTACGGTTCGATCTTAAAAAGCCCTCTGTGGGTTTTCGATTAGGAACGGTCTTGGTAAGGATTAGAGAGAGTTTTCACACTATGCTGTTAACAATCTCGAAGTTCGAACCTGTAAGTACCGGACGTTTTATTGCTAACTGTCGTATGCAGGAACTTCTGGCGATTGTAGCTGATTGCTGTTGCAGCTGTTTGCGGTTGTAGCTGATTGAGGTTGCAGCTGAATGCGGTTGTAGCTGATTGAAGAAAAGATGCCAATCCACTACCCCAATGTTCACACTACACCATCATTGTAATTCAACAAAGTCATGATCAACCAAAAGACCTTTAACACAGCTTCTGCAAACTCTGATGCTGAAGATCATGACTCCAAATAGTGTGAGCATGTCGGCTCGATGATTAACACATCACATGGATACATACTGCTGTAAGATGACATGGAAACAAATGTTGGATGATAAAGTCGAAGAATACTCAAAGATCATCCAAGACAATCAATCAGTCATCAAATGATTACTGCTGAAGGCAGAAAGACTAAAGACATTGAAGAATCAAAGACTACGAGCTATGACGTCAAGTTCAGAAGACAGATTGCTAGAATTCAAATTATTATTTCCGGGGTGACCTCCCTTAGGGGGAGATTGTTAGGAATATAAATATTCAGATGAAGGCTCGGTCACCCGAGCATCTATTTAGCATCTACATAGCTCGTAGGCTTATTTATATTAGCATAGTAATATTAGTATTATTAGTTTTATTAGCTTAGTCATATTTATATTTGTGGAGTGGGTCGGGGCTTTCCCCTCTGTCAGCTCACTCCACAACCCACTAGGGGCACCAATATTAGTAACTATATAAGACCCTTCCCACACTTGGGAAGGGTTGGAACTCTTGCATATTTTCACACATTGAATCTAATAGATCAAGTTTTCCCTTCCATCTCTCTACCTTCTCTCTAACATCTCTCTAACTCAAACCATGGCTCTAATCTTCCATGAACCAAGGCCACCCGAATCATACACACAATCAAGATGTTTAGATTCTACACGGTTAATTAAAATAAATCGAAAGGTATATTAAGTAAATATATAATACATGGTGAGTATTATATATATTAAAATGAACAAGTAAATAAAAGAAATCGGGGAAATACTTAAAGTACGTAATATATATACGCCTTATATATATTACATATGAAAAATAAACAAGTATATAATTCATAGCATGAATTATATAATAAAGGTAAACAACCAAAATAGTCGAATTATCTATAATAAACGGCTTGTATTAAATATATAAGAAGGAACGAGAAAATAAAATAGTCGTAGCATATAATACTTTGCAAGTATTATATGAGAAAGTCAAGAAAGCAATAGCAATAATATAATTCGACACTTGTACGAAAATCATCAAATAAACGAAATAAAAGTTCTTGTGTAAAAGAAATCTCACGTTTTGAAGTTACGAATTAAGTAAAGTAGTTTTATAATTTTTATAATAACTTTGATTTTTGTCTTTTTGTCGGAAATTATAAAATAATATTTTATAATTTTATATTTCGTTTTCTTGTCGGGTTTTAGATAAACTAGTCATCTCATTTGTAAAAAGTATAGTTTTTGTTTGTTTGTCGGGTTATTGTATAATTATAAGTTAATAATTATAAGATAATAGAAATTTTGTGAAAATTACTAAGTATAGGGATTTTTAGTAATTTCGGCATGACCTATTCGTTTTTACAACGTTTCCCATATTTACAAACATCAATATTTACCACTTACAACAATCCAACAATTCAATATAGCTACAATGTCTAAAACAAATTACGCCCCCTTTGTTTTGCGAAAACCAAAATTGCACTTAATATCAAATGACAACTCCGCAAGTTTCAAGTATAGTTTTCGTCAAAATTTCTGAAAATCCTTAATATTTTGTGTTGGAAAGTGTCTGTTGGGCCAATTTTAACAAGCTGCAACTTCTTCGTTACATGGCCTCAAGACTCGGTTTTTGGCTCGTCGGCAAGTAGGCCGCGAGGGCTACAAAAGACTCCTTGTGCAAATTTTACCAATTTTGACTCCTGTTGTGCTAAAAAGAGCTCGACATATGGTCACCCAGAGAACAAATTCGGCCCATGTGCAGAAATTCTGCACATTTAATTTCGACTATTTTGGTCTTCAAACGAGCATATCTTTTTCGTCGTAAGTCCGTTTTTTCGAATCAAAAAACCACGTTTAGCTTATAAAGTGTATTTTTAGTTTTTCTAACCTATAGTTGCAAAACGTTAACCCATTTTTCTTTATTTTATGTTTCGGAACAGTGGGTATTTTATACTCATTTCAACCACTTTTAACCTATTTTTTTTCACCAACAAATCAAGACTTCAACTAGCCTAATCCCTTTATAAGCCGAAAATACATAAGCTTAAACAACAAGAATCGAATAAACCATGAGTCAAGAAAATACGCCGAACAAGCGCAAAATAGGCAAATCCATTTCACCACCGAGACTATGGTGGGTCTTGGCCCATGCCATTCGTGGCTGTTCTATTTCCAGTCGCGACTAAACAAGAGAAAACAAGAAGAATAAGCAGAAAAACAGCTTATTTCGAGAGCTTATGTGAGCTTATCAAGAGTGTTAGTGCAAGCAGTCTCGTTTGTTTTGATTGATGACAAACATGTAACTTGATACATAACGTAAAATGTACAAGTTACTTGTTATCATATCTTGTCTCAACATACATTCAACACCTCTCGACCTCTCGAGTCCTCGTATGATACAACACAGGTTCGTACATGTTTGTTATGTGGCATTATGATCAAACCCTTAACAAACCATTTAGAATGTTTAAAATACGGCTAGGTTATTAAGTATTTTAAAAAGACTAATCATTCTACTTAGAACCTCATTTCACATTTTGCATATACAAGTACTTTTACTTGTACATCATGTTTCTTAAGTTTAATAGGATAAGTACTCTTTAGGTGTCAAACTAAGACAAATGTGCTTACTCATGAAAATGATGTTAATAACATAGTAGCATAAGTAGTTTAACATCTTTAGTAGCATAAGTATATACATGTTACTTATAAATGGTACATACATGTTACATACATTTACATTTACATAGTTTACATTTTAATTCTTAAAATGGAAATATGTACATGACATCATTGCATACATTATAGTAATATCTTTAGGATATCTTGTAGATTTAGTAAATATTTTGGAAAGATCTTCAAGCAAAGAATTGGATTGTGTAAGATCTTGGCAAGATTTGGTAAGATATGTTAAGATCTAGCTGTCAGGTCCCGGCGGAACCAAACAACATAAAGGGCGGACCCCTGGAATTGGTTCCGCCAAATTCGTGGGATGTTTTTACAATTTGCCTATAAATAGTAGCCCATTGTTTAACCCACTTGAACACACATTCTCTCCACCCTTTGCATACATTTAGATCAGTAGTAAACCATGTAGAAACACACATTAATCACCCTTTTCATAATGATCATAATGTTACTAACTTTCATTATGTTGTAAGCATACACTCGTAATGATCCTGTGAAGCAAGCTCAGAGATCGTGAGTCATCATCCATCACAAGCATAGCATACCTCCTGATCTACCAAAAGGCTTGGAGATCTTGAAGTCATCATCCACCAAAGCATACCAACATATGAAGATTCAAGGGCACTTGACATCCTCATTGTTTGAAGACTTCTTATTCAAGAAGTTCATGTAGATTCCATATGCATATATGAAGATCCATCACAACAAGCTTAGGAAACTTGTGATCTTCATCCTTTGAAGGCTTCATATCAATGGAAGTTCATTTAGATTAGTGATGCGTGGTTTTGCAACCTTACAACAGGTTTTACCTCTCGAGGGATCTCAAGAGGCTTACAACCCCACCAGGCAGTGTACCTGACCGATGTAGTATAGTGTAGTGGTAAGTACGGGGGATTGATCGTTCTCCACAGGGAATAGTGTTCGTTAGGTATGAAAAACTACTCTAATAGGTCTAAGGGTTGAGGAAGATTCTTTTTATGTTTTTATATTTTTATGAAAGCAAGTAAAATCTCGGGTTTGAAGGAGTGGGCGGAATTAGTTGCTAGTCAACTAACCCAAATAACTACAAATGCAAATAGAATAAAATAACAAAAATGAAAATGTTGGTGAGAAACTTATGTGTAGAGAAATGTGTTTACTTGGATTTCCTTACTCCCTAACTATCTTTTACCGGTTGATTAGTGTGTATTAGTCGCGTGGATGACGGGTGTATTCCTTAATACCAATCGTGGGGTGGCGTACGTACTTCCCCAACTCTACAAGCTCCTACTTCACTCCTATGTCGAGCCGGCTAGGAAGCTCCTAACATGGGATCACTAGAATTCGCTTGTGCATTAAATACAACCATAAAAACCTTTAGTACGCATTTGGTTCATGTTTCTTAAGACGTTCAAGCAAGTTACCGAATAGGAAGTTAGCCAGTTTTCTTAAGCCTAACATAGATAAACAATCATCCAATACAACTAATAACACACTAATAACCAATAATCAATAGCTAGGTTTCATTAGATCTAAGCAAACACAAGATAAATCTAGCCTAACATGTTAAACAAAAGACAAGAACAAGATAAAATCAAACAACACATAGACATATTGAATGATTAATTGATAACTTATCTTTCAATGTAACATGGAAGATCTCAAGGCAAAAAGCTTTGAAAAAGATGCTAAAATCGTCTTAGGGTTTTCTCCCAAAAATTCCACACTAAGCTCTCTCTTATGACAAAACATTAGAAAACTATATATAGATTTTTACATCTGACGGCGTCACCTTATGGAGTGTGACGCCGTCACCTCGCCGCTTCTAAGGTTCCCGGATGACCTTCTTGACGCCGTCCCTCTTTAGCTCTCCAAAATCCGTTCTGGCTTATCAAGGCTTGACGCCGTCAGCTCTTGAACGTGACGCCATCCCTCTTTGAATTAAGCCGTGACGCCCTTGATCAGGTTAAAGCGTGACGCCGTCAGAATTTGCATGCAATTTTCACTGGCTTATCATGAGTAAATTTCACATCCACCTTTTCTTGCCAAGCCATGACGCCGTCCAGAGTAAAATCTGACGCCGTCAAAGGTAACTTTTAGCCGATTTTTGAGACTTTGTCGTTTTCTTCACTTTTATGCTCCAAAAACGTCCAAAATGCCTCCTTTTCCAGATTTCTCCTCAAAAGTACCTAAAATGACAAAAGGAACGATTTAGGGCAATATTTGATCAAATAAATACGATTTAGGGCTTAAATGACCCCTTAAAAGCGGTACACTTTTCGCTTCATCAAATACCCTTACACTTGAGATTTGCTTGTCCTCAAGCAAATGCGCTTTTATTCTAATTAAAATACAAGTTAGGGGTCATTTAATGCAAACATAAAAGTAATTACAACAAATAATCGTTCCACTTCAATCATAATAAGCACAGAGATTATAAACTAGCACCTCACAAGTAGTGTTTAGATACTCACATCTCTCAAGTGTCATCAAAATAAATCTCATAAATGAAAACGGATAATATCTCTCACTACCTGTCATAGCAAATAGATTACCATAGTCTTGGGAAAGGATCGAAAACCTCCTCCACTAGGCGTAAGCACCAAAGATAAACTATCAAAGAGGGCTTTTACATGGGTTATAACGTTAGGTGTAGGGAAAAGGAAAACACGGTTTTGTTGGATAAAGGATGTTTTACTGGTGGCGAGTTAAAGATCTTGATCAATTACATGTACTATACAATGTTGCTAAGCCAAGACTCGACTCAATCTTAAGCTAGAAACAAAATAACAAAATAACAAAAACATAAAAATAAACATAAAATGAAACGGGATGGTAGTCCGTATGTTTTTTTCTACTTTTCTTTTTCTCATTTTTTTTGTATTTTTCTTGATTTTTCGATTTTTTTTTTTTTTCCATACACTCTTGCCCTACCATCCAAAATAATACATCATAGGGGCGTTGCATTCCCCTTACACTTGAATTTTTACATAACTTTACAAATAACTATTCTAATGACTCGAATTAAGATAATTGAAAAACTTGGAGTACTTTTTAAAATATTTAGCACATATGGGGGTAATAAATGATGTTCTTCCCCATTACTCCATTACACTAGTACTTAACCCATGAGTCCCAATCGTCCCAAAACAATATGTACAAGGATATGACTCGACTTAGCAACCATGTAATCAACTAGATAATTAACTTGGGTTTAAACAAATGTTGTCACAATAATGCACTAAAAATGAGTGCATATAAGGTAGGCTAAGGCGATTTGGGTGTACATTTTAGTGGGGTGTAACAAATTTTTCCTTTAAGTAAAATGCTTAAAGGTTGAAACGAAAAGATAGGCTCTGAGGGGTGTACTAGGGGTATCGTGTACTAAAAATGAGTACAACGCAAAGGGTGTGGGAGAATTACTTGACCAATGTAGCCAAAGTAATTATAACAAAAACACAGGTGTAAAACAATGGGTTAATCCTAATGCCTCTTATCATGTAGTAAATCTAACTACACGAATGTAGTCTCACTTGTGGCCTCGGAATGGTCCTAACGCAAGTTCTAGAATCTAAGTGCTACCGGTACACACATCATAGCATAAATGCTTTTCCTACCAATTCTAGGGGCGAACCTCACATATTTGGGGGTGGAAAATTTTTTAGTGGTACGGTTTTTTTTGCTAGTCATATAACTCCTATCCGTGAGACGCTCATTAAGATCAAAGTTTCACTCCTATATGTTGTAAAAAATTTTAAATTTGGCACTAAAATTACCTTAACAAGTATTTCTCTCAGTTTTATTACACATCTACTATTAAACAAACAAAAATCAAGCGTAATAGTATTCTCTAATCGTACTTTTACCCTCCCCTTACACTTAAGATGAACATTGTCCCCAATGTTCAAATAACAAGATGTAAAAGCATAAAGTAAAAGAATGAAATCAAATACTCCCCTGATTCGCTCGGTGGATAATGAAGTAACACGGTTAGATCTTCTTCCAAAGAGAATGTTGAAGCTCCATGACTAATGCATCGCCATAAGCTTGATCCAAAAACATTTCCTTGTCCAAAATAACCTGTTAAACCTGAGAAAACAAACACGAAAACCTGCATAACATCGGCGGGATAAACTCTATATATAAGGATATAATGCTTGTGGAATGATAATTTTTTAGATTCCTGGAGATTATAAGTTGGAGATTTAATAAAAACTTTTATGAAAACAAAACTTTCAAAAATTTCTGAAAATTAAATCTGACGCCGTCAGATTATAGACCCTGACGCCGTCAGGAATGACCTGACAAAAATTCTCATTTTAAGTTTCCGGAAAATTTCTGGAAAAACCTTTACCTTACTTCCTGGAAATCCTGCAAAACATCATTATGACTCGATACAAGCATTTGACTCAAACGAATACTAATATGTATGTTAATTTATTATTATTACGATTCATGTTAATTTGTGTTCTAATAAACCGATTTAGATTTCCCTTACACTTAACTTTTGCAAAATACCTTTATATGTAGTTAAGACGAAGTTAAAAACAAAATAAAGCATTTTCACAACTTAGTTTCGAACATGAATCAATAATAATAAAAATTAAACATACATACGGAAACAAATAAAAACAAACAAACAAACAAATAAACACACAAAGCAAATAAATAAAATAAAGCTTGGGTTGCCTCCCAAGAAGCGCTTTTCTTTATTAACGAGTCTTGTAGCTAGACTCAAAGTCACTCTACCCTATATAAGTGAGCTCGTCATCGAGGACGTCTTTAGGGTTAAGCTTGGATTGAAGTTTCCTATTGGTCCGCTTAGTACGATATGTCTTTTCAAACTTCTCTCCATCCGGGTCATACAATGTCATCTTAATATGCCATGACCCATCTCCATCTTTGGGTGGTTTATCCCTATTCCACTTATGATCATCTTCCTCACAAGTCCACTTATTCATTCCTAGGTTAATTGGCAAAACTCCTAGGAAATCAATCATCTTTCTAAAAACTAGAGGGTCTTCAAATGGATCCAATTCGGTGTCCCTAGCCAAGAGTTGTTCTACCGTATGTGTTCGGTTCACAAAGTCCTCTTCTAGGTAAAATGGGCGTTGGGGTCCTATGAAGCCTCTATCTATCCAAGGTCCATATCTAGATGGTCTCCTATTCAACTCTAACCAATGGAGTGTCGGTTCATCACTAGTATCATAAGCATGTTTCTTAACATCATAGACTGACCAAGTATCTCCTTCTCCTACCGCTATCTTAGATTCCTTACAATCAATCATAGCACTAGCGGTCGCCAAAAATCCTCTACCTATCAACAAGGGGCATGTAGGGTCGCTAACCATATCAAGGACGTGGAAATCGGCTAAAATGGTTAGTTTTCCAATGTGCACTAACACGTCCTT
This sequence comes from Artemisia tridentata subsp. tridentata, assembly GCA_021014915.2. Classification (NCBI taxonomy): domain Eukaryota; kingdom Viridiplantae; phylum Streptophyta; class Magnoliopsida; order Asterales; family Asteraceae; genus Artemisia; species Artemisia tridentata. The sequence goes on from CP139508.1 coordinate 391,636,903, forward strand.
AACTACTCCATCCGGGTAAGCAACACTCCCGTCCGCTAAACCTATTATCACCTCGGTTTCTTCAAGTTTTCCTAGTTTTAGAGAGGTGTAGAGAGGTAACGGAAGTAGGTTAAGGCTTGATCCAAGATCGGCTAATGTGTCATAAGCCTCCGAATTACCGATCTTGCAAGGTAGAACGAATAAGCCCGGGTCATCTAACTTCTTAGGTAGTTTGTTTTGAACGAAGTCGGTCCCTTTTTCGCCTAACTTGAGCTTCTTCTCATCCAACACATCAACAACCGGACTTTCAAGGTGGAGCTCCTTGAATTCTTCGTCAAGGTTTTGAGTGGGAGGTGTTTCAACTATGTTGTTGACCAATTTGGATGTCATAACTTCTTGGTCATTTGGAACGACTTGCTTTTGTTTGAAACACGTGCTCATGGAATTGACCGAATAATATTGTGGACAAGAACTAGGGGACGAAACCGATGAAATAGCGTTGACGTTTAGTTTCGGGTTCTTGACCGTGTTACTAGGGAGTGCTCCTATTTCTCGGTCATTGAGGGCTTTCAACAAGGTGTCAATCTTATTGGTCATCTCGCTTTGTTTTTGTTTGAAATCGGCTTCAAACTTGGCTAAACGAGCTTCTTGAGATGCCATAAATTGAGACATCAATCCTTCAAAGTTATCGGTACTACCATTTCCGGAAGGACTGTTGTTGAAATTACGGTTCGAGTTGGAACCGCTTGATTGGAAACGATTAGGTGGGTTGGAAGAATTGGGTTGTTGTGCGTTTTGGTTTTGTTTCCACCTAAGGTTCGGGTGATTTTTCCATGAAGGGTTGTATGTATCACCGTAATGGTTTGGCTCGGGTTTGAAAGTGTACCACTTGTCTCCCGCTCCGTCGGTACGCGAGGATGCGTAGTCCACAAAAGCTTGTTCGGGGAGTTCCATGCAATCACGAGTGTCGTGGGGACCACTACATAATTCACACAAAGAAGTGATTTTGTTCACTTGGCTTGAAGGTTTAGGAGTCTCGTAGGATTTCATGAGAAACTTGACTTGGTCTTCAAGTTCTATGATCCTATGGTCGGAAGTGCTTGAATTGTTCGAAGGCAAAGATATTGCCTTGACCGTTTTATTCAAATCACGGGGATCACTCCAACTTTCGTTGTCATAAAGAGCAAGATCCTCTAGGAGAGCCCATGATTGTTCCGCACTTAGATCACGTAGCTTGCCACCAGCCGATTGGTCAATGGTTTGCCTCGTGTAGAGATTGATATGGTCATAGAAGATTTGGACTTGGAGCCAAAGTTCTATGCCATGGTGAGGGACTTTTTGGAGTAAGTCCTTGAATCGAGTCCATGCCTCGTAGAGAGTTTCGCCTTGACGTTGTTGGAACATCAAGATATCATTCCTTAGCTTGGTAGTTCTTCCCGGTGTGAAAAACTGAGCAAGGAAACGAGTGGTGAGATCATCCCAAGAGGTGATGGATCCTGCGGGTTGACGTTCTAGCCACTGACTAGCTTGATCCCGCAGAGAGAATTGAAAGAGACGCAATCGGGTCGTCTCTCGAGTGGCAACATCAAGGTCTATAGAATCAACGATTTTAAGAAAGTCCTTGAGGTGTTGATTAGGATCTTCAGAACGAAGTCCATGGAATGCGCATCCGCTTTGCACCAACCGGATGGTGTCGGATCGCAAGGGTGTGATATTGGCTCCTTGAGTGAGCTCAATGGTGTTTCGATAGCCATGGTGGCTAGGACGGGAATACTCTCCTAAGGTACGGGCTCTAGGAGGTGGTGGTTGTTGTGGTGGTGGGTTGTTGGGATTAAGGATATTACCATCTTCCATGATGTTGGATGGTATGGTTACGAACAAAGAAACGAAGAAAAAAAGATAGACTAAAGAAAACCTAGAAAAATAAAACAAAAATCTCACTAGAAAGGAATCTAGTGAGTAGACCTATAAAATAAAAATTCAACCTAAACAATAACTATTCCCCGGCAGCGGCGCCAAAAACTTGATGCGTGGTTTTGCAACCTTACAACAGGTTTTACCTCTCGAGGGATCTCAAGAGGCTTACAACCCCACCAGGCAGTGTACCTGACCGATGTAGTATAGTGTAGTGGTAAGTACGGGGGATTGATCGTTCTCCACAGGGAATAGTGTTCGTTAGGTATGAAAAACTACTCTAATAGGTCTAAGGGTTGAGGAAGATTCTTTTTATGTTTTTATATTTTTATGAAAGCAAGTAAAATCTTGGGTTTGAAGGAGTGGGCGGAATTAGTTGCTAGTCAACTAACCCAAATAACTACAAATGCAAATAGAATAAAATAACAAAAATGAAAATGTTGGTGAGAAACTTATGTGTAGAGAAATGTGTTTACTTGGATTTCCTTACTCCCTAACTATCTTTTACCGGTTGATTAGTGTGTATTAGTCGCGTGGATGACGGGTGTATTCCTTAATACCAATCGTGGGGTGGCGTACGTACTTCCCCAACTCTACAAGCTCCTACTTCACTCCTATGTCGAGCCGGCTAGGAAGCTCCTAACATGGGATCACTAGAATTCGCTTGTGCATTAAATACAACCATAAAAACCTTTAGTACGCATTTGGTTCATGTTTCTTAAGACGTTCAAGCAAGTTACCGAATAGGAAGTTAGCCAGTTTTCTTAAGCCTAACATAGATAAACAATCATCCAATACAACTAATAACACACTAATAACCAATAATCAATAGCTAGGTTTCATTAGATCTAAGCAAACACAAGATAAATCTAGCCTAACATGTTAAACAAAAGACAAGAACAAGATAAAATCAAACAACACATAGAAATATTGAATGATTAATTGATAACTTATCTTTCAATGTAACATGGAAGATCTCAAGGCAAAAAGCCTTGAAAAAGATGCTAAAATCGTCTTAGGGTTTTCTCCCAAAAATTCCACACTAAGCTCTCTCTTATGACAAAAAATTAGAAAACTATATATAGATTTTTACATCTGACGGCGTCACCTTATGGAGTGTGACGCCGTCACCTCGCCGTTTCTAGGGTTCCTGGATGACCTTCTTGACGCCGTCCCTCTTTAGCTCTCCAAAATCCGTTCTGGCTTATCAAGGCTTGACGCCGTCAGCTCTTGAACGTGACGCCGTCCCTCTTTGAATTAAGCCGTGACGCCCTTGATCAGGTTAAAGCGTGACGCCGTCAGAATTTACATGCAATTTTCACTGGCTTATCATGAGTAAATTTCACATCCACCTTTTCTTGCCAAGCCATGACGCCGTCCAGAGTAAAATCTGACGCCGTCAAAGGTAACTTTTAGCCGATTTTTGAGACTTTGTCGTTTTCTTCACTTTTATGCTCAAAAAACGTCCAAAATGCCTCCTTTTCCAGATTTCTCCTCAAAAGTACCTAAAATGACAAAAGGAACGATTTAGGGCAATATTTGATCAAATAAATACGATTTAGGGCTTAAATGACCCCTTAAAAGCGGTACACTTTTCGCTTCATCAATTAGTCATTCATATCCATGACCCATTTATGTCATGGATCATCATTGTAAACATCATTGCATCACAATCTAAACATCAAACTAGATTAGGTGGTTTATGTGTTTGTGCCATAAAACACAAGGTTTTTATGTTGGGCCATAAAACATATTGGGAGTGGTTGTACCCTTGTAAAAGAACTCGACATCTAGCTTATTGTCGAAAAAAGTATAAGCGACGTCGGGAGTGGTTGTACCCTTGTAAAGAACTCGGTATTTAGCTTTGTATCGGAAAAAGTGTAAGCGACGATTGTAAGGTTTTCTCCGTCGATAAGGGAGCTTGTTGATCTAGTGAAGTAACTCTCGAGTTGGGTACTCGGGGAGTGGAGTAGGGCGGAGAGGAGCTCCGTGACCGAACCACTATAAATCATCGTGTTCGGTTTGCGCTTTCTTTTACTTATTGCTTTACTTTTATGTTCGCATTATATGATTGCTTGTGTTGTGATTAGTTGATAACACTTGTGTGACAACTTGTTTAGTATATGCTAGTCATAAACTATACTTAACATCTTTCATATTACAACAAGCTTAAACGGATATTTGATACAACAAGTTTTAAGTTTTTAAAATGGAACGTATTCACCCCCCTCTACGTTTTCACAATTGGTATCAGAGCCTTGTGGCTCTTATTATCAAAACAAATGGTTTTTAAAATGAGTACGATCCATGTATCAAATTACCATTGAAGCAGAATATAATATGAAAAATGTTTCGCTAAGTATACTTAGAAATTTTGTTGTTAAATGTTACTTTGTATACAAGCTTGAAGATGTCTTTGGAAAATCAAAAGAAAAGACTTCTCAAAAGATTTAAGTGTCAAATTGTGTGCTTAAAGCAAATTTACGAAAAATACGATTTTGAAAGGAGTGTTTGGGATAACTATTAATTTAGTTGAAAAATTACTTCGTAAATGATTTGATAAGTCACATAAGTTGAAATGATGCTAAAATAGGATATATTAATATATATAAAGGAAAATAATCAAGCTTGATGTACATCGTCATGTTTTAAACACAAAGTGACGAAAAGTATATTTCCTTTTATGCTATGCTATGTGACTACTTGTTCTAGCTATTTGCATACATGTTGTTTGCTTGTTTAATGTTGTGATTACACTTGTTTGTTTGTAATGCATAAGTGTAAATCTTGCCATGATATTCATTTGCTTGTTTGTCAATTTCCTGTTTATGCACAATAGGACTTTTGCTAGATTTTGTGCAATAAGTTAAAAAATTGTTTTAGATAGCTTTTCTTGCAAATGTTATGCATAATTGACTTGGGAATGAGAACTAGGTTAAACTAGTTAAGTGTCTTGTAAATTTTTGTTTTGCACATGATCTCTCCAAATGGTTCAAGCGTTGAATTGAGTCACTGCCTTAAAGTATTATCTAATAGTGTCTTTGATAGAGTGTTTGGTATAAACAATTTAAAACAATGATGTGTTGAATTGTTATGTTTTTAGGGTATTATCTTGTTGTTAAACATATATGTGAACTAACTTGACGATGCAGGATGATAACACTTGATGTTATCAATTTTCCATGTTTAAGCCACTGTTTGGCTTAACTTCCATATATAGTAAGTTCAAAATCGTCTGTTTGATTTATATGTTACCATGTGTTAGAACATGTGTTTTTGTTTTTAGTCAACCACAACTAATTAATTACATATGATTTAGGATAATTTTTGGGATTTCAACGGGTTTCGTTTACTTAGAGAAATCGCCTTTGTAAAGATTTTTCGATCGGCGGATATAGCAGAACCATAATTTGGGTTCCGTCTGTTGAAATTTTTGGGTCCGCCAAAACAGGCCCAACGGATTCCTCGGAACCAAAAATTTGGGTCCGCATTAGTTATCGGTTGGTTCCGCCAGACTAACAGCTAGTTTTTCAAACTTTCGTTTAAATCCCTCACTCAAGATCACTCACTTTCATCACTAGGATTCTTTTCACTGATGTTCACTCATATTAGGATTAGGACATCTCACTTGCACCTATAGGATAATCATCTCTAACCATACTTTCAAATTTCAAGAAAATGCTCCAAGGTACCTTTCTCCATAAAGGAAGGAACCCTGAAAATGGTTCCCTGCAATCCGTGGACCACTGAGTATTTGTGATCAGTACGCACTCACTGCATTCTTTCGTCTTTTACTCATCCATTAGCTTGATTTGTTAATTAACAACTTCCTAACAAATCCAAACTCATTGGTTGCAAAGATATCATAGATCACAAGTCCAACTCATGACTGTAGATATTATCGTGTATTCACATATGTTGCCTTACTTGGTTAACATGTCATCCGATAAAGATTTACATCGAGTCATAACTCACACTTAGGTTATAGATGTATTATCAAGTTTTGTTATCCTTGGATGCTATCCAGTCTCAACAAAGTAGGATTGACAACTTAAGTATTTCGTCCGAAATATTTAAGTAAGTTTGACTTACGATTGTAGTCATTTAAAGTCATATCCGAAAGAATCAACACCCAAATATTTTAACAACTTATGTTAAAACACTTATCCTATCACCTAAGTACACCTGTTCTTTCATCATCATCCCGTCACATTCACCTCTGTGATATGTCTCAAGCCCTATGCTTCAGATCACATCACACACTAATTGTACCAACCTATGGACCACAAGAATTAGTCTCCATCCTTGTTGTTTTCAACATCCATGAAACCTAAGCACTTTCATAGCACAACAAACCCCTACAACACCACAATCCTTATTATCATCCATTGAGTGCATTGCTCAAAAAGCCCTTTGTCCAAACACTCGTACCAAATCAAATGCATTGAACAAACTCAACCATACCTTGCCACCTATAGGATTAGAACCTTTACCATCAAATGAGCATGATGCTCACATTCATTGTTTATCAATTTTCACTAGGTTTAAGTAGTACCACTTTCACAAGTTATCAAAGTGTTAGTAATGCTTTGTCGTTAAACTTCTGCATAAGTTTCATTAAACCTTAAATCAACATTTTGACAACATATGTTAAAATGCAATCTCAAAGCCAAACCTCATGCACCCCAAAGTGACAATAACTCTTGAGAAGTATACATAAGAAACTCAAGTGAATCTCTCTTGTCATCGTTTAGGATAGGACTATCAAATTCAAACACTTTGGCTTCATATCTTCATTTAGGAAAACATGATGTTTCGGAAAACATTATGCCTAAGAAATCATGCGTTTAGTTTTCATCTTGTTAAAAGGATAATGTATATCCTATGCATCATTCTCTTCTTGCAACATGAATGGTTGTGTTACAAGAGATTTCATTACACCTACAAGTTCTATGAACTGTCTCCCTCATCTTGTCATACTTGTTTTCATAAGCATGATGACTGTATCCCATGAGATAATCTTAATTGTTGAAAGATACTATATGTGTCTATTTCCTTTCAAGCGTACATCATAACTAAACCCTGCTCATAATCTAGTTCAAACCTTGTGCATATCCTACACATCCCTAGAGCATACACAAGATCTATAAAAGTTGGTAACTTTATTTAGATACTTGTTCCAAAGAACTTTCTTGAGAACGTTCTTAACATATTCTATTATCACACACAAACGCATCTCTTGGTCTTAGATGATCAAATCACTTGCATAACATATACTTAAACTCAACATAAAAGATGTCACCCTTTAGATCATTCAACCTTAGATTTCAAACACAATGATCTGTTGACACATATTTGTCAAATTCCCGTGTATAACATGACATCTTCATCACCTTAGTTTTAATAGAAATAGTTGAGTCTCATTAAGCCAAGTATTGGTGAACTATCATATTTTATACACTTCAATAGGCAAAAATAGGAATTCCTATCTTTCAGACATGAGAATGACTACTGGAGAACCTATTGCACTAGAAACTCAATTTTAACCTAACGGTTAAATTGCTTCCAGCAGAGAAGTTGGGTATGTGGAATCACCCATAAAAATGGTCGTGTTTAGCCTGAATTGAGCACCGCTAGTAATAGTCTCATATTCATTTTCCAACTTGAAAATTCTTTATTCCTATACTTGCCTAATGTAAGTATCAAAATAAGATATTTTGCCTCAGGAATATTAATCAAACAAGTAATAGATGTTACTTTTATTTCTTTAGTTTATTAGAATCACTTGCATCTCACATACACGTGTCAATTACATGTTTTTGTTTGATATGATTAAGTATCTTGACATTATCATGATAACTACTTGATTGATAATCAAATGAGTAAACCTTGGAAAGGTTTTATCTGCATGCTTATATATGTTTCATGCTACTAGATGTTAACATGATTTGCATGATACTTGTTATATGATATTTCGCAAGATTAACATGTTTATTTTTAACCCATGATATGTCATACATGGTGTTGAATAGCTCTTGTCTTTAGTTGACATTCATTGAGCCTTTTCGTAGGATAGCCTAAATGGCATAGACTCCAAAATGTTATAATGGTTTGCATGAATATGTCATTTTACTTCTTTTGTGACTTTGTCACACTATTTGTTTGCCATGTGTGTACCTATAACATGTCTAAGTGCTTTTGGTATGATAAAACATTTAGAAGTCATTTTATTAATTAATGGGTAAGTATGCTTAAGTAACTAAGCCTAACTTCAAAACAATTTCACAATGTAGTAAATCAAACAATGTCATGCTCTCTTGCAATATGATTATTTGTCTTGATGCTATGTGGTAGCTTTTTGTCTAGTAGTTGAATATTTGTTTTTGTTTATATAAGATGTTATGATTCCTATCATAATCACATCTTTTGTCATTATCATGTTTGTATTATAGGTTGATAACAAATTACTTGTTATCTCACTTTGTTATGCCTATTTTGCATAATTGTAATCCATTTCACTTGCATATAGTTTTTAAAACTAATAGGATTAAATTTCAGAGGCTTGGAATTTGTGTTTGCATATTTTCAATCGACTTCTTTCCAAATAGCATTATTGCTTCCGCTTTCCTAACAACATCTCCATCATCTTTTAGTTATAACAATACACCTCCAATGAGAAAACCATATGCCTTGTCATGCGATCATCTCGCATTGATAGAGAAGAGCTACGTGACTTCAAGGATGAAGTTCTTTGTATGCTAACCAAAAACATTACCAAGCTCATCGCTCTCATTAACCTGCAACACTTTCTTCATTACAGATTATGTTGAATGTCCACCAATTAAGGGGGAGAGAAATTCATTCACATAATTGTCTTTTCGCATTAAAGAACATGTACTCATGTTTCTTACATCCTTACATCCTCAAATACCAACATGTAGGTTCACACCATTCAGTTAAAATCAGTTCACAAAACCACCTTCTTAGCTCAACATCACAGTTTTGCACCAATACCTCGTCAAATGAAAAACACATCAAGAAGCATTAAGTCTCCTTAGACTTTGACTAGGATTAGTGAAACCAAATAAGTAGTTATAAGTAAATAGACCTTAGCTTGAACCTTCGTTTGATCAAAAATGACAAAACATGACCAAATCAATTCTGGTCCCACGGTACCCTTCGATAAGACGGACGAAACCAAAGATTTGGTTCCGCCCAATCTGCGGGTACCTGGTTCAGTTTTTAAACCATTTAAACCAAACAACCCTCTCGTAACCAACGAGTCTAGGATTTTCACATTAATCTCACAACTTCATTATCTAAGAACACCATCATTGGATCTCATCATTCTTCATTCTTGATACATATCAAGCACGTCATTTTTAGTGCAAACGATATATCAAAACCATCATTCTCAACACGTTGGTCCAACCAACACTCTCCCATCATATGATGTCATTTTCATCCTCAGTGATCATTGTCTTCACTACCTCTTAATTCCATTCGAGCATATATCATGGCAAGCTACATCATCTTTGGTAGATGATAATGTCATAACCTCAACCATCTTCAATACTCTTATAGCATTTGCTGTACATTAGAATTTCTGAATTCATTGCATTCCATTACATCATTCACTAATCATCACCACTATGGATTAACGAAAAACACACTAGTAAACCAACACCGACACTAGCACCACTCACTTTAACTCCACTTCATGTCTTTCTCCTAGGCATTATTTTGTAGGATTTTATCATAGTATATTCTTGTGATTGTAATTCTTATTAGAAGATTACACATTATAACATGTTTTGCTAAATAATCATAGTTCTCTTCTTGAGTTGCTTGTGATTATATCATGGATATATTGCATCATATATATACATCTTATTTTTCTTTGTCAAAAAGATGAAATATATTGCACTAATCCTTTCATTGTAGGTTCATCATCATATACGTTTTGTCGTATATAGCATACTCATCTAAGGATGATGTTTGCATCGAATATTTTCCTTCTTTTATTGTAGGTGCTTCTTGACATCCTCGAATCAGGAGGAATATCTGTCAAGCACTCATATTGCATCGTCTATACACATTGGTCGTATATGACAATTCTGTCTTAAGACATAGCTTCTAGTGTACTAATTTTTTGTTTTGCAGGTTCATCTTGACGCCCTATAGTAAAGGGAAGCTTCCGTCGATCAAGCATTTATAGAATGCATGATATACATGCATTGTTGTATATCACATACTCGTTCTAGGAAAAATATTGTTTTACACTAACCTTTATTTTGTAGGATTCTTCATCCTTGCATCATATACGTTGGTACCCTAGCAACGGGGAGTATTGATCAAGGGGGAGCTAATCATGCACTAACATTTGTTTTTATAGCTTTCTTATTTCATGCATTATATACTTGGCACTCCAACTAGGGGGAGTATTGTCCAAGGGGGAGCAACCTTCAAGAGGGAGCATGCTCGCATTCATATTAATTCTCATTCTTCAACACACCTTTGTGTTTCGATAAAAAGGAGGAGATAGTCCAACATAGCCTACCCACGTGTAGCGTTTGTTATGTGCATTTCATTCATCATGCATTTCTCATATATTTTTTGTTTTGTTGCACAACACTAACCTTGATGTAGGTTAAGAGTCTTAATTTGATCCATGGATCCGCTAACAACCTAGGGGACGCAACAACTATAGGAGATTGGAGTAGTCAATTTAACTTCACTAGGGATGATGCAAGCTCGCCATTTCGGGGAGAAATAAAGTTAACTCCAAGGACACACCCTTTTTGTTTCGACAAAAGGGGGAGAAAGGTGTAAACGGAGAAAGTAATGAGGGAGAAGAGTATAAACAAAGAAGGTAATGTAAAAGGTAGTACGGAGAAAGTAATGAGGGAGAAGAGTATAAACAAAGAAGGTAATGTAAAAGGTAGTACGGACACAAGTAACTTTTTTACATTTTACTTTCTATCACATTTACATATTTTGTCATCATCAAAAAGGGGGAGATTGTTAGTGCAAGCAGTCTCGTTTGTTTTGATTGATGACAAACATGTAACTTGATACATAACGTAAAATGTACAAGTTACTTGTTATCATATCTTGTCTCAACATACATTCAACACCTCTCGACCTCTCGAGTCCTCGTATGATACAACACAGGTTCGTACATGTTTGTTATGTGGCATTATGATCAAACCCTTAACAAACCATTTAGAATGTTTAAAATACGGCTAGGTCATTAAGTATTTTAAAAAGACTAACCATTCTACTTAGAACCTTATTTCACATTTTGCATATACAAGTACTTTTACTTGTACATCATGTTTCTTAAGTTTAATAGGATAAGTACTCTTTAGGTGTCAAACTAAGACAAATGTGCTTACTCATGAAAATGATGTTAATGACATAGTAGCATAAGTAGTTTAACATCTTTAGTAGCATAAATATATACATGTTACTTATAAATGGTACATACATGTTACATACATTTACATTTACATAGTTTACATTTTAATTTTTAAAATGAAAATATGTACATGACATCATTGCATACATCATAGTAATATCTTTAGGATATCTTGTAGATTTAGTAAATATTTTGGAAAGATCTTCAAGGAAAGAATTGGATTGTGTAAGATCTTGGCAAGATTTGGTAAGATATGTTAAGATCTAGCTGTCAGGTCCCGGCGGAACCAAACAGCATAAAGGGCGGACCCCTGGAATTGGTTCCGCCAAATCCGTGGGATGTTTTTACAATTTGCCTATAAATAGTAGCCCATTGTTTAACCCACTTGAACACACATTCTCTCCACCCTTTGCATACATTTAGATTAGTATTAAACCATGTAGAAACACATATTAATCACCCTTTTCATAATGATCATAATGTTACTAACTTTCATTATGTTGTAAGCATACACTCGTAATGATCCTGTGAAGCAAGCTCAGAGATCGTGAGTCATCATCCATCACAAGCATAGCATACCTCCTGATCTACCAAAAGGCTTGGAGATCTTGAAGTCATCATCCACCAAAGCATACCAACATATGAAGATTCAAGGGCACTTGACATCCTCATTGTTTGAAGACTTCTTATTTAAGAAGTTCATGTAGATTCCACATGCATATATGAAGATCCATCACAACAAGCTTAGGGAACTTGTGATCTTCATCCTTTGAAGGCTTCATTTATGTCATGGATCATCATTGTAAACATCATTGCATCACAATCTAAACATCAAACTAGATTAGGTGGTTTATGTGTTTGTGCCATAAAACACAAGGTTTCTATGTTGGGCCATAAAACATATTGGGAGTGGTTGTACCCTTGTAAAAGAACTCGACATCTAGCTTAGTGTCGGAAAAAGTATAAGCGACGTCGGGAGTGGTTGTACCCTTGTAAAGAACTCGGTATTTAGCTTTGTACCGGAAAAAGTGTAAGCGACGATTGTAAGGTTTTCTCCGCCGAGAAGGGAGCTTGTTGATCTAGTGAAGTAACTCTCGAGTTGGGTACTCGGGGAGTGGAGTAGGGCGGAGAGGAGCTCCGTGACCGAACCACTATAAATCATCGTGTTCGGTTTGCGCTTTCTTTTACTTATTGCTTTACTTTTATGTTCGCATTATATGATTGCTTGTGTTGTGATTAGTTGATAATACTTGTGTGACAACTTGTTTAGTATATGCTAGTCATAAACTATACTTAACATCTTTCATATTACAACAAGCTTAAACGGACATTTGATACAACAAGTTTCAAGTTTTTAAAACGGAACGTATTCACCCCCCTCTACGTTTTCACAAAGAGTTTAATACAAGTTTTCGACATCAAAAGTCTAGATCCGAACAAATACACGAAGGATGATGATACCACTTGTGAAAAAAAAATATAGTGTTATGCTCGAATCACAGGAAAAAAAAATGAAGAAAAATGAAGATTTTCGTTTTGTTAACATACCAAGAGAAAGAACACGAGATTAGATTCGAATTGAATCAACACAACCCAAAAACCCTCGATCTACTCCCGAAACGGCCTCTAACACTTGGGATCTTCAATAAAATGATGAGGGATGTAGTGGCTCTTCATGGTGGTAGCAGCCAGATTAATAGGGAGGGTGAGAGAGAGCATCAGTTACCCTATAGAGAGAAGTGGTGTGATGAAATTTGAGTTGTGTGTGTAACCACCCGTAATTGTCCGAATATATTTTTTTATTCGAGACTTTCTCCGTTCCTCATAAACGGATCCTTTCTGAACTTATTTGGTTTGAAAACGTGAAATTTATATCGCGAAACGTGAAAATTCGTACACAACGCGTACTGGCACAACCGACGATTTGTTTTGATTATTTTATTATTCGTGAGAAACGAGGCGTATGAATAACCGTTTTTATTGGAAAAATTATTCTGAGCACAGTGGTGATATACCCGTGTCTTGAATTGATCGTTTGCTATCTTAAACGAACCCCGTGCCTCATTTCATGAAAGTTAGCAAAAACTACAACTATGGTCCCTGCAGCAAATTTTATTCCTCTTTCCCTAAACTTTTGTTAATGACACATTGGTCCCTAGGGTTTACACAACCCTAACCCTACTCTATACACTACTCTATATAAGCAACTTATAATAAATTTTAGGGTTACATTCCCTTTTCATCACTTCACATCCGACTTCACCGCCGCTCACCCGACTACACCACCACCACCAAAATAATCCTTGTGAGCTCCTCGTCATTTCTATACGGCACACGCGCCTCCAACCCACCCATATCTTGTTCTTTTTTTTCGATAACCCAGTTTTTCGGCGAGAAATTCCGGCAACACAAGTTGGAGGTAACAAGTATAGGTCGAAGGTATAACTTTTCGGGTATGCTTTCGGTTCGAGCATTCCACAGCCACCACGCCACTGCCGTTCTTTTTCCCCCTCCTCTCACTCTCTTCTTGACTTGGTAAACCGAGAAGCCCATCGTTATATACTTTTTCTTTTTTTTTTTTATATATATATCTGATTTATTTTGTTGTTGTTTGTCGTGGATTTAAGCTATATTCAAACTGAGGTATCAATTTGCGAGTAAAAACTAAATATAAACGTGTTTTGAAACTTTCGTGTGGTAAGAAAATTGTTGTAAGAGTGTTGTCGTGATTCGAGTTGTTATACGAGTCGTTTGGTTTTAGCAGCTGCGAACTATGGGTCCCGTTTGGTTGCGTTTCAGGTTGAGGCCGAGACCGCTAGGGTCTCGGCAATGTTATTAGTATCATGGTCATTGTTGTTGTTGAATGTTGAGGGTTGTTCGGTTCACAAAGCCACCACGAGGGTGCTGTTTGGTTTGTAGAAGTTGAGCCGAGACCAAAGTGGTCTCGGCAATGGTCGTTGTGGTCTTTGTTGTTGTTAGTTGTTGATGTTGTCATGATTAGTGTTGTTGTTTTGTTCTCGGCTTAACAAAACCCTCATAGGGTGAGCGTTTATTTTGTTTCGGTTCACAGCAGGGCCACCCCCAGGGTGGTTTTATGATTTTGGGTTTGTGTTAATTTGAAATGGAGTTGTGTTAATGTTGGATAGCGTTGATGTTTGGCTCAATTGCCATTGTAGTGTGTTTGGTTGTTTTGGGCTGAGCCAATCTAGCGAGAGGGTGCGTTTGAATCAAGACCCACGTGAAGGGTGACTTGTTTAATTGGTTGTCGGGCCAAAGCCCAATTAGTTGTGTTGTGTTTTATTTTGGAATGAGTTGTCTAGTAAGCCCACAATGATTAAAAATGGTACATCTGAATAGAATATTTAAAGTGTGTTCGGTTATAATTGGTTGATGACAATTAGTACGTTTCGAATTATATTTGAAATCGTGATTTGAATTTGAATACGGATTTGGATTATTAAACTTGGACGTTTGGAAAATCGTGGATCGTTATGGGATTGGTAATATTAGATATCGGACTTATTGAACATTTTGGAAATTGTGACGACGTAATATATTAAACTCGAATAGACTTTAATATATTAGACTCGGACCGGACACAAAATCTTCAATAAAACCAAAACATACATTTACAAGAACAATAGCGAGACATAAACTTATTAAATATTGTAATCCCAGTTTTGATTAACCCAAGTCTCGACGATTCGAGAAAAACTAATTTTATTATAAAACATTTATGTTTTATAACAAATTATTTGGGGATAACGGGTAAATGTCGAAACGTACAACTGAGTTATTTGATTTGAGGTGTTTGTTTGTCGTAAACTTCTAGAGTTGTCTTCCTTGGTTGAGTTCTCGTCAGTATTCTCTCGACTATGTCGATGTCTATTCTCTTTGGCGTGAGTTGTCTGTCGAGTCCATGTCTTCTTACCACACCACACGAAACGTTGAAACTAAGCTTTTGATAAGTTTTGAAACTGAGTAATCCATGAAAACTACGACACCTTGTCTTTTATAGACTTTATTATTTTGTGAGCCGTATTTTGAGATAACCGTATGCGTATTAGGTTGTGTCGATCCTAGACCGTTGTGTACCGCCATGCTTGTACCTCCGTGTACCGTCGTGTCGTACGTTTTGAGATTGTTATGTTTTGCTCCTCGATGCCAGTCGTGTCAGTTGTGATCTTGCATTGCTGTGGCTAAGGTGAGTTCATGGCCCCTACTTTTACCGGTTTTCTAACTACTTTCGGGGGAGAATACATGCTCGTTTTTAACTAAACTCATGACTGTTTATTTGGAATACGTGAACTGGTTGCTCTATTTTGACTATTTGGCTGATATATTTGATCTGGTTAATTGATGGCATTACGTGATTTATCTAGTATTCATGAGTAAAAACATTTAAACTATTTTGAATGGACCTAACCGTCATTTTGGATTTGCTATAACTTGTTGATTGGCTAAGGGTTAGACTTGCGGTAGATGTTGACTTAGTCTAGGGTAGCAATCCCTTGCTGTAACTATGATGCCTAGCTAAGAATAGATATCTGCTTACGGCCTAGACCAGGGTAGCAATCTCTTGTTATAGCCATGTTGCCTGGCTAGAGTCGCTTAGGGCCCTACTTGAGATCTCGTTAAGATATTGGAACGATTGGTTATGGAATGATTGGTTTTGGAAGTATTATTGGAACTCATGGTTTTCATCGATCTTAGTCCAGTGTAGCAAATCCCTTATCTTGGTCCACTATTATACTTTTTCTTAACCCGTGATTTGGGCAGTGTTTGCCTACGTTAGACTTGACTTTTTTTCGAATGATGATTTGAACTTGGAAACCTTTTGGTTTAACCACACTGTTTTTAACTAAAACCTATGAACTCACCAGCGTAAGCTGACCCTTTTAGCATGTATTTTCAGGTTTAAGGTTATAGCTTATCTTTGGAGGTGCTTGGCAAGGGGCATGGTCATAGACGACTCTGATGTTTATATTTGGGACCGCTTTTTTCGTTTTGGGCCTTACTTCCGCACTATTTTCAGATGATGTAAAATTAGCGTTTTGAAAATGAAACTTTCTTCTAAACGGTTAAGGTAAAACCGTTCTTTGTACCTTGTGTTGTGATACCAATTGAGTAGCGCCCCAGTGACATGTATGCTTCCGCTGGACCCGATTTTCGGGGTGTTACAGATTGGTATCAGAGCCAGGTTATAGAGAACTGGGTTTATTTTCAAAAACCTGGACTATAACCACTTTTGGCGAAAACTTAACCCTATGACCGACACGTGCCTGCCTGCCAAGCTGATGCCTCGCGTATGACTTTGTTTGACGAGATAATTGATGATATATTAGATGAGATGTTCATGGTATATTTGACGAGTTATTTGATGAGATGCTTGATTATATTTTTGTTGAGACGTGTGCCTGACTCTTGGATATTTTATATCCGTTCGTTTTAACTGTTCACTATAAGCATTTCCATATGCTTATACTTGCACCGAACCTGTCACGGAGTTACGCTATTTCCTTGCGTAATCTCACTATTGGATGTCGAGTTTGTATACTTATCGTGATTTTGGATATAAAGGACATACTACTAGTATAACTAGGCTTAGTATTCCAAAATTCATTGAACCTCGGGTGAATATAGACTGATCACCTATATTCAACCAGGGACAGTGGGACATAGCCTGATCACCTATGTCCGACTCAGAGGTGAATTTTGCAATACTCAGAGTAGTTATAATGGAATTATGTCCGGGTTGGTCATTGATTTTTGGGATGGTACCGTTTCGCGTGGGTACACAGACATTGGAATTTTACTTCCACACACACTACACACTGGCATCACAACACCGCATGAATCGTAATGCCCTTGGCATCGCTATACTCCTCCATTATATGGAATTCCTGTTTGCCGCCGTCTGGCCGTATTTTGCATCGGGTCGAGTTAGATCCGATTGGCACCGTTTGAATCCGAGTTACTTAATTGTAACCCCTTAAGAGCGCTATAAGCCGTCCGAGCTTACCGGAACGTCTAGATTCAATTTTGACCATGTTTGGTTTTGAATTTTGGCTACGTTTGGAATTGATTTTGGCCACGTTTGGATTTGATTTTATCTATGCTAATGTTTGATTTTGGCTACGTCTGGATTTAATTTTTGCCTCGTTTGGATTTGATTCTGGCTACTTTTGGATTCGATTTTTGACTACGTTTGGATTCGAGATTGACTATGTTTGGATTAGTCTTGATTCTGATTTAACTCGAGTTGTTTGATTTTGGACGTCATCCTGGATTTGGATTTATTATTCGGCCTCGTTTTGTTGTGACCTTGCTACAGTTGCCTCTACTCTAAGCCTTGTGCTCAATCGATGATGTTCATCTTTCTGATCGGGATTGCTTAATCGAAGTTGTACAATCAATGTTGTACCTTCCATTTTGAGTACCTTGTACATTACTGATTCAATCAACTGATTGCTTGTGGCAATCAACATCTTCCCTCAGAATTTTACCTTGAACTCGCTAAACTCTCTATTGGACAGAGATTCCACGCCTAGCAGAAATCTTGAGACTCTAAGGAGTAACTGAAACCGCGATTCCTTGGGACAACCGCCCAACTTCTCACTCGTCCCTCGGAAGTACCAGTGATCCTTGCTACTTTCTTACCGGATAATGAATTATATCTTAAACGAAACCTTGGAGGTAAATCTAGCGCTGCTACCAGAGTTATTGTTGATAATCCTACCTAATCTACTCACCTTCTCTAATCAATGAAACGACAGTATTGGCAAACTTGCTCGTCCATACTCATATGAAATCATTACTCGGTATAGAGTGTCGACTCTTACCATTCTCTGATCGGGATAGTTGTTTCACATCAAATCCCTGACAATCACTTCAAAAAGCCATAAGAACAGATTTGGAGATGAATACTGTGTATCATCTCCAGACTGATGGCCAAAGTGGAAAAATCATTCAAATGTTAGAGGACATGTTGTGTTCCTGCGTAATTTGGCAATAGTTGGTATCGACACCTCCAGTTGACCAAATTCTCTTATAACGATACCTACGACTCCAGTATTTCACAGCACCGTACTAGACACTTTATGGTCGCAAGTTCCGTTCGCCGACTTGATGGGTAGGAGTTGGTGGTACCCAACTTACTGACCCCGAACTTGTTCACGAGACTACCGAGAAAATTGTTCGGATCAGAACCGAGTTGCAAGCTGCTCACGAAATCGTCAGAACAGTTATGCTGACAAATGACGTAAACCTCTTGAATTCCCAGTTAAAGCCGAGATGATGCTTAAAGATTCACCATGAGAAGGTGTGATACGTTTAGTAAACGTGAAAAGCTTAATTCTCAATGTATTGATCCTTTTGAAATCCTTGATAGAGTTAGATCGGTAGCGCACAGGCTCGAGCTACCGTCAGGACTTAGCAGTGATCGCAACGTTTTTATGTACACCGTAAAGAAATGACTTGCCGATGAGGCAACCACTACTCCTCCGGGAGAGATCTAGATTTGATAAATGTTTAAACTTTGTTGAGAAACCTATCGAAATCATGAATCGTGAAATCGAACGACTTTAGTAAAGTCGCATCCCTGTCAACAAAGCTCGTCGAAGCTCGTGAAAAAGTCCTGAATTCACGTGAGAACGTGACGACGAATCCTCGTGTGTATGTACTCATTTCTTTTCAACCGTAACGAGTAACTTGAATTGAATCGTGAGGTCGCGATTCCGTTAAGCAGGTGAGACTGTAACCACCCGTAATTTTCTGAATATATTTTTTTATTCGAGACTTTCTCCGTTCCTCATAAACGGATCCTTTCTGAACTTATTTGGTTTGAAAACGTGAAATTTATCTCGCGAAACGTGAAAATTTGTACACAACGCGTACTGGCACAACCGACGATTTGTTTTGATTATTTTATTATTCGTGAGAAACGAGGCGTATGAATAACCGTTTTTATTGGAAAAATTATTCTGAGCGCAGTGGTGATATTCCCGTGTCTTGAATTGATCGTTTGCTATCTTAAACGAGCCCCGAGCCTCATTTCAAGAAAGATAGCAAAAACTACAACTATGGTCCCTGCAGTAAATTTTATTCCTCTTTCCCTAAACTTTTGTTAATGACACATTGGTCCCTAGGGTTTACACAACCCTAACCCTACTCTATACACTACTCTATATAAACAACTTATAATAAATTTTAGGGTTACATTCCCTTTTCATCACTTCACAGCCGACATCACCACCTCCTCTCCTCTCTCTCTTTTCCGGCCACGATTCCGACCAGTTGTGCCGCCACCGCCACTCACCCGACTACACCACCACCACCAAAATAATCCTTGTGATCTCCTCGTCATTTCTATATGGCTCACGCACCTCCAACCCACCCATATCTTGTTCTTTCTTTTCGATAACCCAGTTTTCCGGCGAGAAATTCCGGCAACACAATTTGGAGGTAACAAGTATAGGTCAAAGGTATAGTTTTTCGGGTTTGTTTTCGGTTCGAGCATTCCACAGCCACCACGCCACTGCCGTTCTTTTTCCCCCTCCTCTCGCTCTCTTCTTGACTTGGTAAACCGAGAAGCCCATCGTTATATACTTTTTTTATATATATATCTAATTTATTTTGTCGTTGTTTGTCGTGGATTTAAGCTATATTCAAACCGAGGTATCGATTTGTGAGTAAAAACTAAATATAAACGTGTTTTTGAAACTTTCGTGTGGTAAGAAAATTGTTGTAAGAGTGTTGTCGTGATTCGAGTTGTTATACATACGTTGAGGGTTGTTCGGTTCACAAAGCCACCACGAGGGTGCTGTTTGGTTTGTAGAAGTTGAGCCGAGACCAAAGTGGTCTCGGCAATGGTCGTTGTAGTCTTTGTTGTTGTTAGTTGTTGATGTTGTCGTGATTAGTGTTGTTGTTTTGTTCTCGGCTTAACAAAACCCTCATAGGGTGAGCATTTATTTTGTTTCGGTTCACAGCAGGGCCACCCCTAGGGTGGTTTTATGATTTTGGGTTTGTGTTAATATGAAATGGAGTTGTGTTAGTGTTGGATAGTGTTGATGTTGGGCTCAATAGCCATTGTAGTGTGTTTGGTTGTTTTGGGCTGAGCCAATCTAGCGAGAGGGTGCGTTTGAATCAAGACCCACGTGAAGGGTGACTTGTTTAATTGGTTGTCGGGCCAAAGCCCAATTAGTTGTGTTGTGTTTTATTTTGGAATGAGTTGTCTAGTAAGCCCACAATGATTAAAAATGGTACATCTGAATAGAATATTTAAAGTGTGTTCGGTTATAATTGGTTGATGACAATTAGTACGTTTCGAATTATATTTGAAATCGTGATTTGAATTTGAATACGGATTTGGATTATTAAACTTGGACGTTTGGAAAATCGTGGATCGTTATGGGATTGGTAATATTAGATATCAGACTTATTGAACATTTTGGAAATTGTGACGACGTAATATATTAAACTCGGATAGACTTTAATGTATTAAACTCGGACCGGACACAAAATCTTCAATAAAACCAAAACATATATTTACAAGAACAATAGCGAGACATAAACTTATTAAATATTGTAATCCCAGTTTTGATTAACCCAAGTCTCGACGATTCGAGAAAAACTAATTTTATTAGTTAAACTTATTTTATTATAAAACATTTATGTTTTATAACAAATCATTTGGGGATAACGGGTAAATGTCAAAACGTACAACTGAGTTATTTGAATTGAGGTGTTTGTTTGTCGTAAACTTCTAGAGTTGTCTTCCTTGGTTGAGTTCTCGTTAGTATTCTCTCGACTATGTCGATGTCTATTCTCTTTGGCGTGAGTTGTCTGTCGAGTCCATGTCTTCTTACCACACCACACGAAACGTTGAAACTAAGCTTTTGATAAGTTTTGAAACTGAGTAATCCACGAAAACTACGACACCTTGTCTTTTATAGACTTTATTATTTTGTGAGCCGTATTTTGAGATAACCGTATGCGTATTAGGTTGTGTCGATCCTAGACCATTGTGTACCGCCGTGCTTGTACCTCCGTGTACCGTCGTGCCATACGTTTTGAGATTGTTATGTTTTGCTCCTCGATGCCAGTCGTGTCAGTTGTGATCTTGCATTGCTGTGGCTAAGGTGAGTTCATGGCCCCTACTTTTACCGGTTTTCTAACTATTTTCGGGGGAGAATACATGCTCGTTTTTAACTAAACTCATGACTGTTTATTTGGAATACGTGAAACTGGTTGCTCTATTTTGACTATTTGGCTGATATATTTGATCTGGTTAATTGATGGCATTACGTGATTTATCTAGTATTCATGAGTGAAAACATTTAAACTATTTTGAATGGACCTAACCGTCGTTTTGGATTTGCTATAACTTGTTGACTGGCTAAGGGTTAGACTTGCGGTAGATGTTGACTTAGTCTAGGGTAGCAATCCCTTGCTATAACTATGATGCCTAGCTAAGAATAGATATCTGCTTACGGCCTAGACCAGGGTAGCAATCTCTTGCTATAGCCATGTTGCCTGGCTAGAGTCGCTTAGGGCCCTACTTGAGATCTCGTTAAGATATTGGAACGATTGGTTATGGAATGATTGGTTTTGGAAGTATTATTGGAACTCGTGGTTTTCATCGATCTTAGTCCAGTGTAGCAAATCCCTAATCTTGGTCCACTATTATACTTTTTCTTAACCCGTGATTTGGGCAGTGTTTGCCTACGTTAGACTTGACTTGTTTGCGAACGATGATTTAAACTTGGAAACCTTTTGGTTTAACCACACTGTTTTTAACTAAAACCTATGAACTCACCAGGGTAAGCTGACCCTTTTAGCATGTATTTTCAGGTTTAAGGTTATAGCTTATCTTTGGAGGCGCTTGGCAAGGGGCATGGTCATAGACGACTCTGATGTTTATATTTGGGACCGCTTTATTCGTTTTGGGCCTTACTTCCGCACTATTTTCAGATGATGTAAACTTAACGTTTTGAAAATGAAACTTTCTTCTAAACGGTTAAGGTAAAACCGTTCTTTGTACCTTGTGTTGTGATACCAATTGAGTAGCGCCCCAGTGACATGTATGCTTCCGCTGGACCCGATTTTCGGGGTGTTACAGTGTGTGCCTCCATCTATTGCTTCGATCGGATTAAAAGAGAGAAAAGAAGGGGTTTTACGACATGCTTTCGAGGTCAACTCTCATGAATGGATGATTACAGCTAAGGTCGTTTTCCATTGCAGGACTTTAGGATATTCCGTGAATTTGTTTGGGACGAAGAGAAAGAAGATGCAAAGATCCAAAACCTGTTACTGAAAAGGGAGGATAAGAAAATGATAGGACAGTGGTGTGGTGTTGATTTAATAAAGGGTAGGTTTGATTTATTTCATGCCCCGCGTATTCCGTGTCCCGTTGAGCTAAAATGTAAACGTGACACCTCGGTTTGGTAAAAATACGAGAAACACATTTCTGGAAACGTTTTTATAAAAATGGTATAAAAACAAAGTTATTGACTCCGAAGGTTAACTATAAAATTTACGTCATTACTATTGTGGTGTTGGTACGCGTGTGGTGTCGCGTTTTTCAGAAAAGCGAGATGACTTCTTGGTTTTGTAAATAAATTGCCAGTAAGTGTCAGGAAGTGATTACTTCACTTTTCTTGATAAAATTAAGTAGTTTGGAGGGTTACTATATGCTACAGTGTGCGAGCTAACTTTCCGAAATAGTCAAATAAGCTCAAAAATGCTCAAATAAATTGTCAAATAATAATAAGTTAATTTTTATCATTAACATAATGTTTGAAAAATTACGGGTGGTTATAGTATGTTACATCTATTTAGAAAAAAAAAAATAAAAAAAAAAAAAAAAAAAAAAAAAAAAAAAAAAAGATGGCTACACGGAACTATAAAAGGTGGCATGTAAGCTAAATTTTTGTGCAATTAGCCCTAAATATGTATGAACATAAAGCAGTTTCACTTTTGACGATAAAATGAATACAATTATAAACCAAGAGTTATGATCAAATAAGGAGAAAAAATTCGTGATGTACGTCATGCTCTATTCTTAAAGATATGTAGTCTTTTTTGGCCATGTTTATCATACTCCAATAAATATATATGCTCTATTCTTAAACATAAGTCCACTAAACGAAAACGTACTTTCTCCATTTTACTGTTACCAGAAACGAACCCGTTTTATTACCTTTCTCATCATTGAAACTTTCAAATCGTTCCTTTATCACCAATTTGTTAACCGGTTACCAGTGAATTAAAATTTTTATTTGACATGTCATTTTTTTTGAATGACATGAACGCTTACTCATCACTTGACTTGCAAAGTTCACGCACTTTTGGGTGCGTTTAGTATCCTACTTTTGCGTGGGTTTGAATTTGAAAAGACATTAAGGATGTGTTTGTTACGAGGGTATCCCACTGTTGGCCTAGAATGAATACAAAAGTTATTAGTTTGGTTGGCTACTTTTTAAATAGTGTAAATGTGTGGAATGTGAAAACCTATATCGCTATAAATTAAGGGATAATTGTTTCTAAATGTATCAAAGTTACCACTTTTTACTGACTTGTGTATCATTTTTTTCCCTAACAAATGTATCGAACTTCCTAATCCCACCTATCTTAAAGCTTGACGAGGTTTTTGGTTATAATTAATTACATAAATCGTCCTTGTGGTTACGCCCAAATTGTAAGTTTCGTCCTAACAACCGTTTAGCCAACGTTTGTTTGCAACGTTAGTCCTTTATACTAACGGCTGTTTCTAATTAACTCAAAATTCGGTTTGCTTAAAAATAATTATTTTCTACGCGGTTTATACACGTTTTTAGAAATGTTTTTACACACATTTTTACACACTTTTTTATACACGTATTTATACACGTTTTTATATACATTTTTATGCATGTCTTTAAACACGTTTTTACACGCGGTTTTACACACATTTTTATACACGTTTTTATGCATGTCTTTATACACGTTTTTAGACACATTTTATATACGTTTTTATCCAAGTTTTTATACATGATTTTATACGCGGTTTTACACTCGGTTTTATACACATTTTTATACACGTTTTTATACACGTTTTTATATACGTTTTTATACATGTCTTAATACACGTTTTTATACGCTGTTTTACACACGTTTTTATATATGTTTTTATACATGTCTTTATACACGTGTATAAAAGCGTTTTTATACCTGATTTTATACGCGATTTTACACACGTTTTTATACACGATTTTACAGACGTTTTTATACATGTCTTTATACACGTTTTTATACACGTCTTTATAAAAACATATATAAAAATGTGTATATAAATGTGTGTAAAACCACGTATAAAACCATGTATAAAAACATGTACAAAAACGTGTATAAAAACGTGTGTAAAACCGTGTATAAAAACGTGTTTAAAGAGATGCATAAAAACGTATATAAAAACGTGCATAAAAATGTGCGTAAAACCACGTATAAAAACGTGTAAGACATGCATAAAAATGTATACAAAAACGTGTATAAAAACATGTATAAAAACGTGTGTAAAAACGTGTATAAAAATCATGTATACAAACGTGTATAAAGACGTGTATAAAAACGTATATAAAAAAGTGTATAAAGTGTGTCTAAAAACGTGTATAATGACATGCAAAAAAACGTGTATAAAAATGTGTGTAAAATCGCGTATAAAAACGTGTATAAAAACATGCATTAAAACATATAGAGTAAACTCCAAAATACATCTCTGTGGTTTGACCAATTTCGCACGATACATCCCTCCCGAAAAAGTTGCAACATACATATCCCTCCGTTAGTAAAAGTCAAACAAAATACATCCCTCCGTTAAAATAAGGACTAACGGCGCAAACCATTTCTCCGTTATCTCCTAACGAGATAGAAAATGTTTACACCGTTAGTCCTCTGGGTTAACTCTATTTGCACCGTTAGTCCTTTTTTACGTTTACGTCCGCTTTTTTACGTTTTTGTCCGTTTGGTTTCAAGGATTGACTTAATCAGCTGACTCGAATCATTTAAAAAATTTGAAAAAACTTGTATAAATTCGAAAAATTTATATAAATTCGAAAAAATTTATAAAAGTTCGAAAAATTTATATAAATTCGAAAAATTTATAAAAATTCGAAAAGTTTATAAAAATTCGAAAAAATTTATAAAAATTCAAAAAATTTATAAAAATTCGAAAAAATTTATAAAAATTAGAAAAAATTTATAAAAATTCGAAAAAATTTATAAAAGTTCGAAAAATTTATAAAAATTCGAAAAATTTATAAAAATTCGAAAAAATTTATAAAAATTCGAAAAAATTTTATAGAAATTCGAAAAATCTATAAAAATTCAAAAAATTTATAAAAATTCGAAAAATTTATAGAAATTTGAAAAATTTATATATATTTCGTAAAATTTTTTAAAAAATTGAAAAATTTATAAAAGTCGAAAATTTTTTTGAATTCGAAAAATTTATAAAAATTCAAAAATTTTGAATTTTCATATTTTTCGAATTTTTATAAAATTTTTTATATTTTTTTGAATTTTTATATTTTTTGAATTTTATAAATTTTTTCGAATTTTTTATAAATTTTTCGAATTTATATAAATTTTTCGAATTTTTATAAATTTTTCGAATTATTATAGATTTTTTAGAATTTTTATAAGTTTTTTCGGATTTTAATAATTTTTTTTGAATTTTTATAAATTTTTCGAATTTTTATAAAATTTTTGAATCTTTATAAATTTTTCGAATTTTTATAAATTTTTTCAAATTTTTATAACTTTTCGAATTTTTATAAATTTTTTGAATTTTTATAAATTTTTTCGAATTTATATAAGTTTTTTGAATTTTTATAAATTTTTTCGAATTTTTATAAATTTTTCGAATTTTTATAAACTTTTCGAATTTTTATAAATTTTTCGAATTTATATAAATTTTTTGAACTTTTATAAATTTTTTCGAATTTATATAAATTTTTCGAATTTTTATAAATTTTTCGAATTTATATAAGTTTTTTCGAATTTTTATAAATGATTCGAGTCAGCTGATTAAGTCAATCCTTGAAACCAAACGGACGAAAACGTAAAAAAGCGGACCTAAACGTTAAAAAACGGACGAAAACGTAAAAAAAGGGACGAAAACGTAAAAAAAGGGGCGAAAACGTAAAAAAAACAGACGAAAACGTAAAAAAGGACTAACGGTGCAAATAGAGTTAACCCAAAGGACTAACGGTGTAAACATTTTCTATGTCGTTTGGAGATAACGGAGAAATGGTTTGCGCCGTTAGTCCTTATTTTGACGGAAGGATGTATTTTGTTTGACTTTTACTAACTGAGGGATGTGTATGTTGCAACTTTTTTGGGAGGGATGTATCGTGCGAAATTGGTCAAACCACAGGGATGTATTTTGGAGTTTACATATATAAAAACGTGTGTAAAACCGCATATAAAAGCGTGTATAAAACCGCGTAGAAAAGAATTATTTTTAAGAAAACCAAATTTTAAGTTAATTAGAAACGACTGTTAGTATAAAGGACTAACGTGGCAAACAAACGTTGGCTAAACGGTCGTCAGGATGAAATTTGCAATTTGGGCGTAACCACAAGGAAGATTTATGTAATTAATTCTAACCAAAAACCTCGTTAAGTGTTAAGATAGGTGAGATTATGTAACACCCCGAAATCGGATCAGCGGAAGCATACAGGTCGTGGGGTGCTATTGAATAGTTATCACAACACAAGGTACAAAGAAAGGTTGTACATTATTCAAAAATAGTGCGGAAAATATAGGTCCATAAAAGGGTTTAAAGCGGTCCCAAATAGTTTTCAGAGTCATCTATGACCATGCCATGGCCTTCGCCAAGCTCCTCCAAAAGTAAGATATGCAGCGGAAAAGATCTAACACCTGAGATAAAACATGCTAAAAGTCAACACAAACGTTGAGTGAATTCATAGGTTTAAAGTAAAGTAGTTGATCACAATATTTCAAGTTTAAGAGAAAGTGGGCTACGTTGTTATACGCCCGAAAGTTCAGATGTTACCACCGCACTATGCTCATGACACACAAAACGTTAACCGACACCAGTAACCCTGGCGTAAGTCGACAGTAACCGCGGATTTCATAATATAATAGTTGCCCCTAGAGCTAAGTATCTTGCCAAATACCTAGGTAACTCAAATATAGCATACCCGTGTTGCCTACCCAGCAACAGGGATGGGATGGTCAAATCCTATAGGCCTATAAACTATATTCGCGCTCACTCGCAAGTGATTAATGGTGCATGATCGAGGGACTTAAGTTGTGGCAATGGTGGTACTTAGTGCTTATCAGATGTTTCGCAAAGTGGCTATTGCTTCACTCACAATACCAGAAAGGTATAAATGGCTACTGCTTCACTCACAGTACCGGGAAAGTATAAGTGTTGTTCCAGCCCAAATAAAGTTTCAGAAATCAGAAAGCATAGTTTTTAGTTCAAAGTACAGTTTTCAAACAATTGTGATCATAGTCAAAACAGTAGCATGTATCTCACCCCAAGTAGTTTGCAAAATAGTTAAGATAAATAAGAGTGGGGCTATGAACTCACCTTAGTACGCAGCAATGCAAGATGTCACAACTAGCATCAAGTAATGAAAGACAACGATAATCAAGAAGTAAAAGCACAACGGTACTGGATCGGTACAACCTAGTAAGTAACATGTTTCAGAAAATAATCCTCAAGTAATTTATGAAGTAGTGTTCGTTGAATACTCGTGTTAATATAAAAGGGTTTAGTTTTCAATGGTGATAAAAGAAGTAATCATTTTTATCTCATGTGGCTTTTAGAAAAACAAAGCTTCAATAGTAAATCACGTTAAGACGATGAAAGTCGGTGAAACACAATCAAACACATAGAAAAGGAATCAAGAAGCGAACAGGAAATAATAAAGAAATAAGAATAAAAGAGAGATGAGAAATACAACGTCAACATGTTGTTTCGGAGTTTTACCCGGTAACCCAAATAGTTAAAAAAACGTTATGGTTTAGAGAGAAATCGTTTAGTTGATAAAGGGTCCAAGATGTTAATAACTTGGTAATTATAAACGTTTATAACATTTATAAATCATAATCGTTTAAATTATAAAATGGTTTCATAAATATTGGACATGATGCGTCCGTTTATACAACATTTTTCAAGTCGTTATGACTTTTGATTAACAACTTTTAATTATTACAATTTACTAAATTGATACAAGGTTATAAATTTTTTATACAAATTTACAAGTTTAATACAAATTTACAAGTTTTAATTAATTATTCGTCGTTATCATTCGCGTATATATCAGTGTCGGGTTTATCGACTATTTTGTTCCCAAAATCGTCCATAAGTCCTACGGCTAATACCGTAAATCCAATAACGAGCATCCATATCATCCAAAGCTTAGGTAATATTAACAAATGTTCCAAAAATCCATATTGATATCTATGTACTCCTCAAATGGCATCCGAAACATCATTGACAACAACAAAATAATAAATTGAGTTAGTAATTGTTAAATGAAATGATTACCGTCAAATATAAAACATAAATAACACACGCTATTGGGCTTTAGGCCCAATGTCACCATAAGACTCAAATTTATGTTCACGGGCTACTTAGCCCATTAACCAACCCAACAATAACCCAACACTTAACTTTTAGTTTAAAACAATACTTTTCGACGTTAATGTATACGACCAAATTGAGGTTACCTAAACCTCGTCGATGACTTAAAAGTCTTTTCGGTTTAGACCAAAATATATCCAAGTCCCCACGACACTTTATGTGTCGAGGTACACACAATGTCACTCGCCGTGAGTGCCGTTAGACCAATATTTCCACAAACAAATTTCCACGACCAAAACTAATATTCTCATTACACTAATATTTTGCCAAAAATTATTTTTCACGACAACACAACCTCGGCTAAATGCCTTGGTTACCGAAACTTGTGGCCGCGACTCCCCGTGAGTCACGGCTCACACCAACAAGCCTAATACATAATCACGGCTAACAATAATCACCACAACATCAACAATAGTCCAAATACACCACGGCTCAATATTTCGACTACAAAACTATTTACCAAACCCTCGGCTACAATCAAACTCGGCCACAAAACAAACAATCCAACCCACAGCTATAACCAAACTCGACCACATAACCATTTAAACCAAACCAACACTAGGCCGTGACTCCCTTGAGTCACGGCTCACCCTATCCGACTACTACACCACTCGGCCAAGACAAAACTCAACCAAAACATTATCAAAACAATAAAATGCGTAACAAGGACGAATTATATAACGAATATAACGAGATAAACCTGAAATAAACAATCATAGCCATGAGTCAACTCAACTCGTGAGTGGAATCGGGCGAGTCGAGTGACTCAGTGGCGAGTCGAACGGTTTTTAGTGTTAAAATGTTAGATCCACACGAGTTTTAATAAGAAAAATGTTTTAACCTGTTTATATTCCACGAAACTTGCAACAAAAACCCATTTGTATTCGGATCTTTAAATAAAAGGAATTAATAAAATAGATTTATGTGTCGGCTTACCACGAGATCGAGAGAAAAAGAGAAATTATGAGTTGGAGGAACCGATTCGTGGCCAAAACTCGAACGAAACCCAAAATAATAACCTAAACCCCGCCTCTAAACACGAACCTCTGAACCCTCGTCTTCTTTTTTATAGCGACGTATGGCGGTTTTACGATGGTGGCAGTGGTGTGATGAGGTGGTGCGGCAGCATATTAATAGTGGTATGGTGGTGGTGAGATGTGGAAGCCGCTAGAGGAGAAGATAGGTGAGAGATAGGTGATGGTTATAGTGGTTGTGATGATGGCCGTGATGGCTGTGGGGTTGATGGTGATGACGGTGTGGTGAGAAGATGGTGGCGAAAGCTGGTGGGGATGACCGGACATAGGTGGGTGGCGGCTGGATCTAGGGTTTGTGGTGTTATGTGAAATGAGGAAAATGAAAACCTATGACACGCTACGGAACCTCCAACGGGGGACCAAGCAGGGCATAGCTAGCGGCATAGGAGCCGACTCGGCATCAGCGGCTTCGTGCCGCACTGGAGTGATCCAATATGTGGTTCCGCATGTTCCACCACTTCTCCGTTCATTTCCAATACTGATCGTGAAACACCATGAGCAGCAAGATGTTGAGGTCCGAAATTTGAAGTGAAATTTTTGATTTGCACGTTCCTAGGTGCCAACTTTTATATCCAATTTCAAAACTTATAAAACAAAATGAAAACCCTTAAAAAGTATAGGGGTGAACGGTGTAAATAAACCACAGGGGCAATTTCTGTCATTTTGATTAACTTTTATAATATTATAGTGTGGGGCCCGTTTGAGTTAGCAAATGATCGTTTTAAATCACGGGATTTGTGTCATTGAGTCCGAAATAGTTTTTCCAATGAAAACGAGTATTAATACGTATAACTTTCTCGGAGTTAATTTATTTAGTAAGTCGATTTGTTTCGAGTATTTTAGGTTGTGCCGGCTCAATAAAGGAATAACGATCACGTTTAACAAGATATCTACTGTTTTTCAAACTCAATCAGGTTCAGAGAAATTTAAAAGCTGGGGGATTTCAAAATTAAGTATTTTGGCTAGTAAAATAAGTTTAGGAAATTTACCGGGTGTTACAGATTAGCAAGTTCGATACATTTGTTAGGGAAAAAAAGAATGATACATAACTCAGCAAAAAGTGACAACTTCAATACAATTAGAAACAATTATCCCATAAATTAATGGGTTTTCTGACACAATATTGACTCCATAATATCTCATCCACACAATGTCCGACTTTTTCTTTTTTACTACGTAGCATTTTTTTCCTTTTTTTATTCTAAATAATACTTTTTTAATTCTAAAAAATACTTTTATAATCTTTTATTATTTTAGGGCCCGTTTGGTTTATAAGGGGTTTAAGATTTGGATTTGTATTTGAATTTGGATTTGAAGATGATTTAAGAGAGAGAAAAAAAAATATATATATATTACTAAAAAAAAATTATTTTAAAAGTTAGTTAATAAAATATTCAAAAAAAATATGATGTTCTATTTTTTTTATTTAATTTATTTGATTATCTTGTGAGAGAAAAATTAATGTGGACCCATTTTTGGTTTGGAATCGCCCGAAAGACACATTACTTTACTGGAATCATATTTTGATGCGATGGCCCACACTCATTCCGTAGACTAATGCTAATGGGTGTTGGATGGTGTCCACAACCGAGCAAATTGACGCGTCTCCCTCCCCCCCCTCCTAGCCAAGTCACAAGCGGCGCGTCTCTTGGCAATTTTTTCAAATCTTCGGTTGCCTCCCCAACCGAAACAATTGCAACATCTTCCATATATTTTTGACCGTTTTGAGTTTAGTATTCGAACGTTTGGGAATAATAGATGCAATGGACAATCTTCTGTAAATTTAGGTTTTCTGATTTTTTTCTTGAAGAAGATGAAGGAGGCGCAGGGAATAATATGTAGGGTCCTGCGAAAAACCGTTGTAATTAATCTCAATGATTAATGATAACCTTGTGTTACCGTTTAATAAAACCCATTTTTACAGGGAATTTAAACTTTTCTCTTAGTGTTATTATCACTATACGTTTCATATCTATATATCAAATATAACACGAACACAATACACAATCCGACCACGACGCCAGTTATTCACCATCAATGACAAATGATCATACTCGCGTTATTCTAAACTTATTTTCTTTTTACAAAGTATACTTAACAATAACTAATCACATTTAATTAACCTTAATCACTCATTAATTATTAACCCTAAATCCAAAACCCACCGGACCCTCAAAGCTAGCCCCTTTGCTCAACCCAACAAGACAAGCCCAACACCTTTTTATAATTACTCTTTTCTTTTTTTTCTTCTTTAAACCCGATCGCCAACACCCTCTTAAACACCCTCGCATCTCAATAATATCAAACATAACCAATGCATGTTTTTACACCATCGAATTCACCATCCAATGAACTAGTATGGTGCACGTTTTCAGCCATGCATAACGCGTACCAATATGATAACTAAACTCGTTTTGTTCGTCCCATATATAACATATACGCGTAGAAATAAATACCACAACTAACCCGTTTTGAATTTTGACTTTTACTACGACCTCGAAACTCTTTCTTAACATTCTATTACACGTATAAATGCGACATTGAGCCAAGAGAAAATATGTGGCACGACATAACCCTTAATTGCACCCGATTAATATAAAACGTGCGAATAGGTGTACATGAGCCAAACCAAAGACTTGTCAAATCATTCAAGATAGATTGTAAGATCTTATGATATCTTGAGTGATCTCCCTTGTACTATAAACACTGTGGCTTCCACAGTTACTCTCTATCATTGCTTGGGAAGTCAACAAGTCAAAAAGAGGATGTGCTATCGACTTCTATATATTTCACTCTCAGTTGGCAGCCTTCTAACCATTCGATCTATCCCCTTTTTTTACTGCCAAAGTAACTTTAAAACCATCAAAAGTCCTTGTCTCTCTGTTGGGAATGCAAGTCGAGTAGAAGAAGTCAATACGTAAAACGTATTCGAATAACTACAAGCTTACTGTCTCTTTCTTGTGCTTCGTTCGAACATCACAGCCTCTTCACCACCTTTCTAAAGGTGTGGTATGTGCTTAACATCTCTTCTATATCTTCCTGCACGTTAAATCATTAACTCATGCATTACATGCATATATTCGAACGTATATATATTGTCACATTTAAACACGACCATAGGTTTCATATAAACAAACATCACACATAAATAACGACATAATATCACCTTACACCACGTTAAGATGTCATGCATTACACCTCTTTGTTAGTTCCATTCGAATGAGTACATTCATATACATTACGTGCATATTGAACGTTTAAAACCATGCAAGGAAATCGAATAAGTTCTAGTGAGACCACAAAACAATCTTTATTCGCCCATGATACAATAGGACATGTCACAGAAAACACATAACGAACCCATGAGAACCTAAGGTACCACACGTAGGAAATACGTAAAACATCACTAAGTCTTTTAACTATTGAACGAGCCACAACACTTAGTAAACGCACACGTATTTCATAAACTCGACATGCAAGACACGTACTATTCGACACGACTTGTTTAACAACCTAACAACCTACATTTTTCATGTTGACGACATGTCATGAAAACCACAAAACGACCCTTTAAATGATCCAAAGCGTTTCACAAAAATCGATTTAGAGAAACATTAAAAACTATATTGAATGGGCTTTAAGCCCAAAAAGCAGTTTTCATAAGCTACGAATAAGCTGGGAAAATGGCATTTTGTAAATAAGCTTTTGACATCAACATAAGGCCTTTTGATAACTCAAACCCTCCCCAAAGCCCATGGATCAAAAACACTTAACGGGCCATTAAAACGGACCATTTGAGCCCATTTAGTGCAAAAATAAGCAAATGGACTAATAAGCAGTTAAAATAAGCTTGAAATCACTTAAATAAGCACTAGTAAAAATCGCCACACTTTTCCCTACACTTTTGTCAATTTTGGACTAAAAATGTAACGCAAATTAACTAGAAGGACTAAAATTGTCAAAGTGTGAAACTGATGGACTGAAGCTGTGAAAACAGTTTGTAAAGGACTCAAAATGACCAATAGTTTAACTCCAAGCCTTATATGCACATATGGATCAGTTTTGGACTATATTTGAACTTTGGACTTAACGAAGGACTAACGACGTAACGCAAACTCTGTTAGGGTAAAATGTGTAGAATCTGGAAAAGAACAAGGATCTACTATTTTTATCTTACATTCTCATTTTATTTTTGATGAAGCGAAAAGTGTACCGCTTTTAAGGGGTCATTTAAGCCCTAAATCATTTTTATTTGATCAAATATTGCCCTAAATCGTTCCTTTTGTCATTTTAGGTACTTTTGAGGAGAAATCTGGAAAAGGAGGCATTTTGGACATTTTTGGAGCATAAAAGTGAAGAAAACGACAAAGTCTCAAAAATCGGCTAAAAGTTACCCTTGACGGCGTCAGATTCTACTCTGGACGGCGTCATGGCTTGGCAAGAAAAGGTGGATGTGAAATTTACTCATGATAAGCCAGTGAAAATTGCATGTAAATTCTGACGGCGTCACGCTTTAACCTGATCAAGGGCGTCACGGCTTAATTCAAAGAGGGACGGCGTCACGTTCAAGAGCTGACGGCGTCAAGCCTTGATAAGCCAGAACGGATTTTGGAGAGCTAAAGAGGGACGGCGTCAAGAAGGTCATCCGGGAACCCTAAAAGCGGCGAGGTGACGGCGTCACACTCCATAAGGTGACGCCGTCAGATGTAAAAATCTATATATAGTTTTCTAATTTTTTGTCATAAGGGAGAGCTTAGTGTGGAATTTTTGGGAGAAAACCCTAAGACGATTTTAGCATCTTTTTCAAGGCTTTTTGCCTTGAGATCTTCCATGTTACATTGAAAGATAAGTTATCAATTAATCATTCAATATGTCTATGTGTTGTTTGATTC
The DNA here is from genome assembly GCA_021014915.2 of Artemisia tridentata subsp. tridentata. Classification (NCBI taxonomy): domain Eukaryota; kingdom Viridiplantae; phylum Streptophyta; class Magnoliopsida; order Asterales; family Asteraceae; genus Artemisia; species Artemisia tridentata. Next base: position 391,671,799 of record CP139508.1, read on the forward strand.
TATCTTGTTCTTGTCTTTTGTTTAACATGTTAGGCTAGATTTATCTTGTGTTTGCTTAGATCTAATGAAACCTAGCTATTGATTATTGGTTATTAGTGTGTTATTAGTTGTATTGGATGATTGTTTATCTATGTTAGGCTTAAGAAAACTGGCTAACTTCCTATTCGGTAACTTGCTTGAACGTCTTAAAAAACATGAACCAAATGCGTACTAAAGGTTTTTATGGTTGTATTTAATGCACAAGCGAATTCTAGTGATCCCATGTTAGGAGCTTCCTAGCCGGCTCGACATAGGAGTGAAGTAGGAGCTTGTAGAGTTGGGGAAGTACGTACGCCACCCCACGATTGGTATTAAGGAATACACCCGTCATCCACGCGACTAATACACACTAATCAACCGGTAAAAGATAGTTAGGGAGTAAGGAAATCTAAGTAAACACATTTCTCTACACATAAGTTTCTCACCAACATTTTATTTTCAGTTATTTATTTTATTTGCATTTGTAGTTATTTGGGTTAGTTGACTAGCAACTAATTCCGCCCACTCCTTCAAAACCATAGATTTTACTTGCTTTCATAAAATTATAAAAACACAAAAAGAATCTTCCTCAACCCTTAGACCTATTAGAGTAGTCTTTCATACCTAACGAACACTATTCCCTGTGGAGAACGATCAATCCCCCGTACTTACCACTACACTATACTACATCGGTCAGGTACACTGCCTGGTGGGGTTGTAAGCCTCTTGAGATCCCTCGAGAGGTAAAACCTGTTGTAAGGTTGCAAAACCACGCATCAAGTTTTTGGCGCCGCTGCCGGGGAATAGTTATTGTTTAGGTTGAATTTTTATTTTATAGGTCTACTCACTAGATTCCTTTCTAGTGAGATTTTTTGTTTTATTTTTCTAGGTTTTCTTTAGTCTATCTATTTTCTTCGTGTCTTTGTTCGTAACCATACCATCCGACATCATGAAAGATGGTAATATCCTTAATCCCAACAACCCACCACCACAACAACCACCACCTCCTAGAGCCCGTACTTTAGGAGAGTATTCCCGTCCTAGCCACCATGGCTATCGAAACACCATTGAGCTCACTCAAGGAGCCAATGTCACACTCTTGCGATCCGACACCATCCGGTTGGTGCAAAGCGGATGCGCATTCCATGGACTTCGATCTGAAGATCCTAATCAACACCTCAAGGACTTTCTTAAAATCGTTGATTCTATAGACCTTGATGTTGCCACTCGAGAGACGACCCGATTGCGTCTCTTTCAATTCTCTCTGCGGGATCAAGCTAGTCAGTGGCTAGAACGTCAACCCGCAGGATCCATCACCTCTTGGGATGATCTCACCACTCGTTTCCTTGCTCAGTTTTTCCCACCGGGAAGAACTACCAAGCTAAGGAATGATATCTTGATGTTCCAACAACGTCAAGGCGAAACTCTCTACGAGGCATGGACTCGATTCAAGGACTTACTCCAAAAAGTCCCTCACCATGGCATAGAACTTTGGCTCCAAGTCCAAATCTTCTATGACCATATCAATCTCTACACGAGGCAAACCATTGACCAATCGGCCGGTGGCAAGCTACGTGATCTAAGTGCGGAACAATCATGGGCTCTCCTAGAGGATCTTGCTCTTTATGACAACGAAAGTTGGAGTGATACCCATGATTTGAATAAAACGGTCAAGGCAATATCTTTGCCTTCGAACAATTCAAGCACTTCCGACCGTAGGATCATAGAACTTGAAGACCAAGTCAAGTTTCTCATGAAATCCTACGAGACTCCTAAACCTTCAAGCCAAGTGAACAAAATCACTTCTTCGTGTGAATTATGTAGTGGTCCCCACGACACTCGTGATTGCATGGAACTCCCCGAACAAGCTTTTGTGGACTACGCATCCTCGCGTACCGACGGAGCGGGAGACAAGTGGTACACTTTCAAACCCGAGCCAAACCCTTATGGTGATTCATACAACCCCTCATGGAAAAATCACCCGAACCTTAGGTGGAAACAAAACCAAAACGCACAACAAACCAATTCTTCCAACCCACCTAATCGTTTCCAATCAAGCGGTTCCAACTCGAACCGTACTTTCAACAACAATCCTTCCGGCAATGGTAGTACCAATAACTTTGAAGGATTGATGTCCCAATTTATGGCATCTCAAGAAGCTCGGATAGCTAGATTCGAATCCGAATTCAATCAGCAACAAACTGAGATGACCAATAAAATTGACAACTTGTTGAAAGCCCTCAATAACCAAGTGCTATCACCTCCACATAAGGACGCTAGGAACACAAATAGCGGACCCCAAGTCAAAGACCCTTCTTCATCCAAACATGTCCACTTCGTCAACGTTGTCACTATTAAACCAATCGATAGGAGCATGGAAGAAAGTGACAAGAATGAGGGTAGGATAGAAATGGAACCTAAGGATGAGGTTAAGAAAGTCGAGGTTGATAAGGAAGTTAAGAAAAGTGAAGTAGAGGAAGTAGATAATGATGAGGACTACTTCAATAGGCTACCCACTAAGGAAGAGCGCGCATATCATACAAACTTATTCGATGACCCCGAGACACCATACTTCCTAGGTAGACAAATCATTGAAATAGGCGACCCTTCTAATCTCAACATACCATGCAACATCGGACATTTGCATGTGTGGAAAGCCTACATCGACCTTAGATCACCCATAAACATCATGACTAGAGCTCACTACAACTTGATAATGAAAAATCAACTTGGGTATAGGATGCTCCCTGACAAGGGTTGGATGAGTAACTTCACGGGAAGAGTTAAGGGATTACCGGTTTATGTAGGGAACTTCACCTATGTCACCGACTTTGTAATTGTAGAAGATATCCGCCCAATAGTCGATGCGTCCTTAACTCAAGTAGTTTTTGGAAAACCATTTGTTGAGGTCTCTAGAATGACTTATGAACCTTCCCTAGGGATAGTTAGATTTAAGGATGAGACCGATGAAGTAAACTACCAAATGCCATATAAGATAGAACAATTCCAACACTTGTCAAATGTTGAGAAGGAGCTCAAGCAAGCGGTCTACTATAGGAATGATGAGGATAGAAATAAAGGAGTAGACTATGTTATGGAAAGGATATTCGGTTTCTACAAGGATTGTTTGAAATTAGGACCGGAATATAAAACCGGGAATGAAAATGGCCTAGGAACCGTGACCGATGATGGAATCACGTAATGTACGTGACTTGGAGTCTAGCTACAAGACTCGTTAATAAAGAAAAGCGCTTCTTGGGAGGCAACCCAAGCTTTATTTTATTTATTTGCTTTGTGTGTTTATTTGTTTGTTTGTTTGTTTTTATTTGTTTCCGTATGTATGTTTAATTTTTATTATTATTGATTCATGTTCGAAACTAAGTTGTGAAAATGCTTTATTTTGTTTTTAACTTCGTCTTAACTACATATAAAGGTATTTTGCAAAAGTTAAGTGTAAGGGAAATCTAAATCGGTTTATTAGAACACAAATTAACATGAATCGTAATAATAATAAATTAACATACATATTAGTATTCGTTTGAGTCAAATGCTTGTATCGAGTCATAATGATGTTTTGCAGGATTTCCAGGAAGTAAGGTAAAGGTTTTTCCAGAAATTTTCCGGAAACTTAAAATGAAAATTTTTGTCAGGTCATTTCTGACGGCGTCAGGGTTTATAACCTGACGGCGTCAGATTTAATTTTCAGAAATTTTTGAAAGTTTTGTTTTTAAAAAAGTTTTTATTAAAATCTCCAACTTATAATCTCCAGAAATCTGCAAAGTTATCATTCCACAAGCATTATATCCTTATATATAGATTTATCCCGCCGATGTTATGCAGGTTTTCGTGTTTGTTTTCTCAGGTTTATCAGGTTATTTTGGACAAGGAAATGTTTTGGATCAAGCTTTTGGCGATGCATTAGTCATGGAGCTTCAACATTACTTTGGAAGAAGATTTAACCGTATTATTTCATTATCCACCGAGCGAATCAGGGGAGTATTTGATTTCATTCTTTTACTTTATGCTTTTACATCTTGTTATTTGAACATTGGGGACAATGTTCATCTTAAGTGTAAGGGGAGGGTAAAAGTACGATTTTAGAGAATACAATTGTGCTTGATTTTTGTTTGTTTAATAGTAGATGTGTAATAAAACTGAGAGAAATACTTGTTAAGGTAATTTTAGTGCCAAATTTAAAATTTTTTACAACATATAGGAGTGAAACTTTGATTCTTAATGAGCGTCTCACGGATAGGAGTTATATGACTAGCACAAAAACCGTACCACTAAAAAAATTTCCACCCCCAAATATGTGAGGTTCGCCCCTAGAATTGGTAGGAAAAGCATTTATGCTATGATGTGTGTACCGGTAGCACTTAGATTCTAGAACTTGTGTTAGGACCATTCCGAGGCCACAAGTGAGACTACATTCGTGTAGTTAGATTTACTACATGATAAGAGGCATTAGGATTAACCCATTGTTTTACACCTGTGTTTTTGTTATAATTACTTTGGCTACATTGGTCAAGTAATTCTCCCACACCCTTTGCGTTGTACTCATTTATAGTACACGATACCCCTAGTACACCCCTCAGAGCCTATCTTTTCATTTCAACCTTTAAGCATTTTACTTAAAGGAAGAATTTGTTTACACCCCACTTAAATGTACACCCAAATCGCCTTAGCCTACCTTGTATGCACTCATCTTTAGTGCATTATTGTGACAACATTTGTTTAAACCCAAGTTAATTATCTAATTGATTACATGGTTGCTAAGTTGAGTCATATCCTTGTACATATTGTTTTGGGACGATTGGGACTCATGGGTAAAGTACTAGTGTAATGGAGTAATGGGGAAGAACATCATTTATTACCCCCATATGTGCTAAATATTTTAAAAAGTACTCCAAGTTTTTCAATTATCCTAATTCGAGTCATTAGAATAGTTATTTGTAAAGTTATGTAAAAGTTCAAGTGTAAGGGGAATGCAACGCCCCTATGATGTATTATTTTGGATGGTAGGGCAAGAGTGTATGAAAAAAAAAAAAAAAAAAATCGAAAAAATCAAGAAAAATACAAAAAAAAATGAGAAAAAGAAAAGTAGAAAAAAACATACGGACTACCATCCCGTTTCATTTTATGTTTATTTTTATGTTTTTGTTATTTTGTTATTTTGTTTCTAGCTTAAGATTGAGTCGAGTCTTGGCTTAGCAACATTGTATAGTACATGTAATTGATCAAGATCTTTAACTCGCCACCAGTAAAACATCCTTTATCCAACAAAACCGTGTTTTCCTTTTCCCTACACCTAACGTTATAACCCATTTAAAAGCCCTCTTTGATAGTTTATCTTAGGTGCTTACGCCTAGTGGAGGAGGTTTTCGATCCTTTCCCAAGCCTATGGTAATCTATTTGCTATGACAGGTAGTGAGAGATATTATCCGTTTTCATTTATGAGATTTATTTTGATGACACTTGAGAGATGTGAGTATCTAAACACTACTTGTGAGGTGCTAGTTTATAATCTCCGTGCTTATTATGATTAAAATGGAATGATTATTTGTTGTAATTACTTTTATGTTTGCATTAAATGACCCCTAACCTGTATTTTGATTAGAATAAAAGCGCATTTGCTTGAGGACAAGCAAATCTCAAGTGTAAGGGTATTTGATGAAGCGAAAAGTGTACCGCTTTTAAGGGGTCATTTAAGCCCTAAATCGTTTTTATTTGATCAAATATTGCCCTAAATCATTCCTTTTGTCATTTTAGGTACTTTTGAGGAGAAATCTGGAAAAGGAGGCATTTTGGACGTTTTTGGAGCATAAAAGTGAAGAAAACGACAAAGTCTCAAAAATCGGCTAAAAGTTACCCTTGACGGCGTCAGATTCTACTCTGGACGGCGTCATGGCTTGGCAAGAAAAGGTGGATGTGAAATTTACTCATGATAAGCCAGTGAAAATTGCATGTAAATTCTGACGGCGTCACGCTTTAACCTGATCAAGGGCGTCACGGCTTAATTCAAAGAGGGACGGCGTCACGTTCAAGAGCTGACGGCGTCAAGCCTTGATAAGCCAGAACGGATTTTGGAGAGCTAAAGAGGGACGGCGTCAAGAAGGTCATCCGGGAACCCTAAAAGCGGCGAGGTGACGGCGTCACACTCCATAAGGTGACGCCGTCAGATGTAAAAATCTATATATAGTTTTCTAATTTTTTGTCATAAGGGAGAGCTTAGTGTGGAATTTTTGGGAGAAAACCCTAAGACGATTTTAGCATCTTTTTCAAGGCTTTTTGCCTTGAGATCTTCCATGTTACATTGAAAGATAAGTTATCAATTAATCATTCAATATGTCTATGTGTTGTTTGATTCTATCTTGTTCTTGTCTTTTGTTTAACATGTTAGGCTAGATTTATCTTGTGTTTGCTTAGATCTAATGAAACCTAGCTATTGATTATTGGTTATTAGTGTGTTATTAGTTGTATTGGATGATTGTTTATCTATGTTAGGCTTAAGAAAACTGGCTAACTTCCTATTCGGTAACTTGCTTGAACGTCTTAAGAAACATGAACCAAATGCGTACTAAAGGTTTTTATGGTTGTATTTAATGCACAAGCGAATTCTAGTGATCCCATGTTAGGAGCTTCCTAGCCGGCTCGACATAGGAGTGAAGTAGGAGCTTGTAGAGTTGGGGAAGTACGTACGCCACCCCACGATTGGTATTAAGGAATACACCCGTCATCCACGCGACTAATACACACTAATCAACCGGTAAAAGATAGTTAGGGAGTAAGGAAATCTAAGTAAACACATTTCTCTACACATAAGTTTCTCACCAACATTTTATTTTCAGTTATTTATTTTATTTGCATTTGTAGTTATTTGGGTTAGTTGACTAGCAACTAATTCCGCCCACTCCTTCAAAACCATAGATTTTACTTGCTTTCATAAAATTATAAAAACACAAAAAAAATCTTCCTCAACCCTTAGACCTATTAGAGTAGTCTTTCATACCTAACGAACACTATTCCCTGTGGAGAACGATCAATCCCCCGTACTTACCACTTCACTATACTACATCGGTCAGGTACACTGCCTGGTGGGGTTGTAAGCCTCTTGAGATCCCTCGAGAGGTAAAACCTGTTGTAAGGTTGCAAAACCACGCATCAATTTTCCATTTTCATCACATCATCTCATCGCATGCATATTTTTATATTTTATATTCGTAACATTAACTTTCGTTAGTTATTATAGTGAATCGTACGACTCAACCTTCACATACTTTAAGTTGTTTAAAGAATAACATTTCGGGATAATTAACATGAAACTCATGATCATCATGCATAACTATTCTTATTGTTAAACTGCAAGCATTTTGAGCATAATCCATATACACTTAACGATCAGAACGCTATCCATCGTTCCCTACTCATTTCACGTTCATCACTAGTATATGGTCAAAAACTCAGACATTTACGTTATCAGGTTCTGTACTGAAGTCACTATCATAATCAACTCTGAAATTTCTTTCACCATCACCAGTAACGCTTAAGGTGAGTCATGGCCTCATTTTTTTACTGATTTAACTATTTTAAACTCCGTGAGGGGGATACATGCTATAAACAGATCACAAGTATTTTTTTTGTATGCTTACCTGACTTGATATATGCCTAAGTTACCTTATTGCCATAAGACCCTCTATCATGAGCCATTAATCACTGCGGTGAACGCGAATATAATGAATAGATCTATTGGAGGTTGACGACCTATCCCACTAATACTTTGATGGAATGCTTTTTGCTAGTCGTGTTAGTCGCGATGCATTATATTTGAGAACAATAGGAATTGGCAAATCACCTATTACTCGAGGGCACATAACCATCAGTACCCCTGATGTGACTCCTCCATTTTACGGTACTTTGTTAACGTTTGCGTGTCATGAGACTTAGGGCAATATATGAACTGCGATATCAACTTTTAAACTGATTGTATCTCCAATACAATCCTACTTGTGCATCGAACTGATTATTAAACTATAAACTCTATGATTTCACTCAACATTATGTTGACTTTTAAGCATGTATCTCAGGAAATTAGCGAAGCGGATCAAGGCATGGATCGGGCACAAACCTATCTTAAATAAGGGTATAAAATAAAGTTTGTAATTCAGTTAAAATAATGTTTCCTTGGAGAAACTGTTTGCACTCTGATATAAAACTTTGTAACTGAATTTCTATTATGGACCTATGTTATTTATAAATGCCTTTCTTGGGCTACTTTCTATAATTTTGACTTCGATCCTCTCGGTAATACCCCAATTAGACTTCCGCTGCTATAAAGAAAATTTGGGGGTGTTACAGATTGGTATCAGAGCCTATGGTTATAGAGAATCAAATGTTTTCAAACATTAAAACTATAACTACACTTCAAATGAACAAATTTTACACCATGTCATTTTACACCCTCCGTGCCTGATTGCTACCGCGCTTAGTACATTATTACCCAGGATTGTTTTACACAAGACTTTACATGTTTGTTATTTACTTTACACAACTGGATCATTTCATGCTTACATTACACCACTTGATGTTAGTAATTACTTACTCTTATTATATATGGATTATTACAGTATCATGTCATTCATCACATATTTTAGTGTATCATCGGATTCAGATTCCGAAGGATCACTAGCATCAGTTACATCACCCGTACCTCCTGGTACCGTAGCACCAGAGGTCGTGCCTGACGAGACCGAGCCCATCGAGGAGGGTGAAGCCGCCGCCAAATCCATATTTGAGGACCCCCATGTGCCAGCTTTGCCAGCACCTATGTTACCACCACACTTTGTCTATGATACCTATTCCCCTTTCTATATACCACCCCCTGACGACCTGTACTTTGAGAGTCAGCAATGGCTCCCTGCAGATGATACACCATTAGAGTTCTATCAGACTGCACCATCTTTACCCCCTGACCATCTACTTGATACACGTACTCAGACATACCCACTACCACCTCGTCAGCAGGACCCTATTCCTGCGGAGGATATTCCTTCATCGAGTCGACCTCACCTCTCAGACCAGATACACCCATCCTCACCATCACTGCCTTATCCTCCTGGTTTCACACCCCCAGCTCAGATCCCTGATGCTAGGGAAGGATTCAGACCAGTAGTCACTCATACTCTCATACCATCCACAGTGGTGACACGATTGGAGAGTCACGGAGAGCAGATTGACTCGCTTCTTCGCATGATCAGCCATGTACCATTAGACCACCCAGGGACTATCAGTGACACCTTGCATAGGTTAGCTTCTAGTAGAGCAGCTGTACAGCAGTGTTTGATGCAGATGCAGTCAGATCTAGCAGACACCCATTCTTACGCGATATCTATACGGAGAGAGGGACAGGCCCTAGCCTGGGAGGCTCATCTTGCGCAACGTAGAGCCGACACATTGGAGAGCATGATAGGAGATATGCAGGTTGAACATCAGGCGGAGATACAGAGACTCAGAGACCAGATCTCAGAGCTTACGAGATGTACAGCCGGACCTAGCCATTAGATGTAGTTAGCAGTTGTATAGTGAGAGGCATCTTAGCCTGCCGCATGTGGCAATTAATAAAGATTCTTGTATCGTTTTGTTGTATAACTCAACTGATCAAGTTATTAATGTTATAATGTTGGTAGTGATGTACTATATATCTGTTAATTCATGTATTATGGTTGTTCGTATGTATTGTAATTGTATCCAGACATGTCGTGATGTTGCTTGTTACTATTATGATTCTCTAATCGTGTAGATACTGTGAAAACTCAACCACATAAAGAATAAAAATTCAAATTAAAATTGGTGAATGTACAGAAAGTTGCTAAACTTCAGCTTTTGTGATTAAATTGTTTGTTCCTTAACAATCTCGTATCCATGAATTGATTATTTGCTTACAATAACGTCCAAGAATGTCGTAATATTGTAAAAATTCATGGATTTATTCCTCAGTTACTCTACGCAAACTCTAAAAATCTACGTTCTTGTGGCAGTAATAGAAAATGATGTATACCAGACGCGGAACTACCAACCATACCACCACTCTAACACCGGAAGATGTTCAGAAAATGATTGATGCCGGCATCGCCGCAGCACGCGATGCCGATGCTGCAACCCGCTCGAGCAATAACATAGGAGCAACGACTGAAGGTGAGGCATCTACACAGCGTAAATGCACTTACAAGGAATTCATGAGTTGCCAGCCAACCATCTTTAAGGGTATAGAAGGAGTGACTGAACTGGCACAGTGGTTTGAATGCATTGAAACTGTATTCATGAGAAGCAACTGCGCAGAATACAACAAAGTCACCTTTGCTACCAGAGTCTTAAGAGGAGAAGCTCTATCTTGGTGGAATGCTATTGTTAAAACCATGGGTGCTGAAGCGGCATTTCAGATATTCTCTCTCCAAATCTTTTCTCAAACCTTTATCAAATCTTTTAAACCATCCTCAAATTCTAATACCACATATAAACCAAACAGACTCTAATAAGTCGTTTGATAGGAATTGGGTTTGAACTTTATCTCAAACATTAGGGAGTAGGCTAAAGACAGGTGGTATGGTGTGTTTTATGTCAAAAATGGATCCTACTCTCATTTTCTCTCTATCTGTATCCTCTTACTTCCTATATAAATAATTTATAAAACATATTTTAAAATATAAAACAACTTTAAATATTTTTTTTTCTCTCCTACATCAAATTTAAATCTAAATCCAAATCCTAATCCTAAACCCGTCTACAAACCAAACGGCCCTTAAAAATGCAACTAACACTTTCACTCCTCATAACTCTAATTTAACTCGATTATTGTCTACCCCAAACTTTCTCAAACCTTAATTTCTCAAGCGATGTACATTTTTTTAATTCCGTTCGCAATGGTTTCTGGTGAGCTTATGATTGATATTGTATATGTTAATCCCCAGATTTTATCTATTCAATTATTCTCTAAGACGATAAGTTGAATCATAAACATTAGAAATGTAGCTGGGATTGGATTCTGAATGCTGTCTCTCGCGAAATAATGATGCATAGTTAATGGCAGGTTGGCAGTGGCTCTCGTTCAGAAAAGATCCACACATACAATTACAAGGTATCACCCTAATCTTGGATCAAAAAATTTAGTTATCTTAAGTAGTAGATGGTACCTATAGACACTTACATTATGATATGTTTATAGATGGCAAATTTCAACCCATTTACTTACGAATGGGTTGATTTGTGTCTGTTTTATTCGTAACCGGTCAAACGTACAAATAACAAAAGTAGTTAAAACTACAACGGCGGATGTCAACCAAAGGGTATATCTAATGCATAATCATGTTATACATAGTCTTCAAGAAATTAGCTTAGGACAAAAAGTGTTTCTAGTCGACTCAACTTAATCCATACCAAAACATTCACTTGTCATGACTTGATACCTAACCTGCTTATTTTGCAACCTTTTTTTTTTTTTTTTTTTTTTTTTTTTTTTTTTTCACGTCCTGGCTAATTTGGATAATATATATTTATGTATGTAATTTGTTTCATATGACAATAGGGTTACGGATCACAAGTTGAAGATGAACTTCGATTTCACTTCATTTCTTGATGGTGACATTGAGATAGCCATTCAGGTAACATTTCTGTAACAGATAAATTCTTATAAATGGGTTGATATGGCTTTTGTTTTATCTTAAGCGGGTCAAATCAAAAGGTTTAGCTAGAAGGAGAATGGGTCTAGTAGTTTAAACGGGTCAAAAATATAGTTTAAACAGGTCAAAAATAGTCCAAATTCTTAGCCTCGTTATTCAACTCATTCAATTTGCCATCTCAAGCGGAAGAGATAAATCTTGCATTTACAGGGTATTGCTCATTCTTATTTAATTATGTAGGTATGCAGTTTTGTGTTTCCTTAGAGCAAAGGGAATTGCTAGAGGAGCTTGCAGATTCAGTAGGAACTGCAGCCCGATAGCTTCATGTTTGGAGCATAGCTAGGGTGGTTAATTATAGATGGGTGCTGTCTTTCCCGGAACACCAGCATATCTATGTTAGAATTTAATAATCATGACCATTCATATATTAATCTAATAAACATTTACACATATGCGGAATCGTATGATCTATTTTAACACATAAAAGATTAACCGAAAAATAAAGAAACGTACCTTTTGATTCTAGCAAGAACAAGAATCAAACTTCAATCTTCTTCTTTAAATAACTAGAACGGATTAACGAGATACCCCTTACCTTTTTGTATTTCAATCCAAGAATATCAACTATAATGAGTTGATACCACAATCTTGTACACACGTACTATAACCGAACTAATGAGATTGCTAGATCTTTAAACACAAAATGAACCAAACAAATTTTGTTTATAAAAATTTGGATCGACCCTATAAGGGTTTATATGGGTCGACTAAAACAAAAGAAGATGAGAAACAAGATCTAGGGTTATAGCAAGAGTGAAAGAGTCAAGAATGAATAACCCTAGGTCTTGTATTTATAGACTTGAAATCTTGGAGAACAAGTTTGGCAATGGGTTGGGCTTGAAACCGCTATGCCGATCGGTTATGGACATCCCAAGGGATTCCGGAACCTTCTTGATCTTCTAATTTCATCTTTAGTCCTTCCTTTATTTCCTAACGGTCGTTAGTCAATTCCCGTTAACTACTTAACGTCCGTTAGTCGTTATTTTGTGTTTTAATAATTAAATATATAATGGTTTATATATTAATTATTATACATTAATTCCTCATACGTAATGTGTGCAATCCTGTGGTCCCGAGTTCGATTCTAGACATACACACATTAATATTTGTCCATCAAAACTAACAGCTCCCACTTGGACATCTATTAATAGTGTAATGACATTGGTTAGCGTCTAGCAACACGCCAATGCCCCTAGTACAACTCGGGTGGTGGTCTCCTAGAAAAACCATTCGATGATTCATCATTATACTTATCCTTTTGTTTCTAAAACTACATTAATAAAGATATGGATCTTAGCCATTCTTTATTAACCATTATGTTTCTCGTTGTTCTGATTGAGCAAGATTACCAAATCATCTGAATGTATTCAAGATAGATCTTGGGTGTGACCACACAAACATCTTGTCAACCCTACAAGGGGCCCAACAGTATTAAACTTCAAAACAAATTTGAAGGAATAAATTCTCTCTTGACTACGAGCATAACCTATGAACTTTGCAACACTCTTGAAAATAATCCTTATAGCTACCAGTAACGTATAGCGTTAAATTGCTTCACAGAAATGCACTACATCCATGACAATTATCTGGTATCTCAAGTCTGAGGATAACTATATATACATGATTTACTTGATGACAAAATCCATAAAGTAGACTCATGAAGTCGGGATAAGTCCTATATTCAATTCATTGAATATCATGTGAAATTGGCATGTCAACGCATCAATATACTTTCAAGTATATTCTACCAATACTCAGATTTGTCTTAATTTAATGATATTCCCATATCATTAATTAACAACGAACAATTTAGAATAATTAAATTATTCATGGATTAAACATGCAAATACAAGATACAATCTATTATTAACGAAAACAAACGTACCAAGTACTTTAATTCAATGTAAATAATAATTGCTTAACATCCCTTATCCAAATACTAAATAGATCGATGCATGATAATTCTAGTTATTGAATTATGCCTCAAGTCATGTCAATCATACTTGTTGACAAGACATAAATCAACTAATTTTGATCTATCGGAATTTTGAGAATACTTATTTCAAGAATTCAATTAGTGAAGTTCTTGTATGTGTGCATTCAACTATCTTGATATTGCCACATAATATTTCATAAAATGCGTGACATTCTCAACCACCAATTTATGACAATTAAACTATCAAACCTTTTATAGTTTAAAGTATTCTAATTCTTTAATGTATAATGCAACTATGCTCTTAGTTAAGCATAAATAGTACACATGGCCATTAACAAGGATGAAATCCTACCATGACTAGTATTGAGTGTCATCTCAATTTCATTAGCATCATTGTATGCAAACAACAATATGCTCTTTAAAATTCCGTAAACTTTAATATCCATTGTGTAATGATTGATGCCTTCCAATCTTTCAAGATTTGTCAGCTATAACTATTACACAACAATTTGCCATATGGTTCATACTTGAAATTTAGGAGCAATTCCAGGCTGAGGATGTAATTCTATATCCAACCATATTCATTACACTTAGTTATCTAATAACTTTCAATTAGATATCAATGTTGTCAAATCATCTTTCATCCAAGCATGATACAACAAACAACATGATGTAATTGAAAAATCCTTGTGTCAAACTTAGATTTTATTCATGATATGTGTCTAAATACACATATATTTTACATTATTTAAACCCACAAAAACAGCCAAAAACACTTTGAAAAGTCAAATAATACAGAAAATATCATAAAATGTGTTTTTATATGATTCAGGAACAAAAAGATTGAAAACAAGTGAAAAACGAACAAAGTTTGCATAATTGTCATTTTTAGTCCCTGAAGTTTCACAAATTGGCAGAACTAGTCCCTGGTTATTCAAAACATGTTAAATATCATCAAAGGTCCTTGGGGATTCATAAGTTGTCAAGATTAGTCCTTTAAGGTTCAAGTTTTCAAAATTACAACTTTGGTCCCCCAAGTTTGAAAAATGTCAAAAATAGTCCCTGGGTTTTAGAAATTGGAAAATTATCAAATATAACCCTTGTTCTATTCTTCTATGGCAGAATTGGTCCTTTGGAAGATTGGCAGAACACACCCCTCAACTTTTCAGATTTTACACTTTAGGTCCCTAGGCTTATTTAACTAAATACCAACCGGATCTTAAATAAATAAAACAAACCCAACCCTTATAACAAACCCAACCCTTTTTAATACAAACCCAACCCAATCCTAATACCCCAGCCCAACACATAAGCCCAAACCCGACTCCTTTTATTTAACACAGAGTTTGACTTCGGTCAAACTTCTTATCCCTTCCCCTAAACCGCCAAAAGAACCAGTCATCACCACCACCTCATTCCATAGCTGGCTTCACCACCTCATTCCCCCTCCTAAACACGCTACCTAACACTCCCAAATGCATTTAATGCATCTTCCTTCTCCCCAAACAGTCAGAGATAGTGGATTTTACACTTGTCCTGTTTTCCCGCCAAAAGTGAATTTGGACGACTGAGATCAAATTGAAGCCAATCAAGGGTGCAGAAAGATGAAGGGATGTCGACTAGGGTTTTCCCACTTTATTTTTGTATATATAGATAGCTTTTGTAGCCTTAAATGGCAAGTAGCTAATTAAGTAGAATCGTATTTTAATATCAGTAGTCATAAGTTGTAATTTTCCATTCTCAGTTGTAAGTTATGTTAAAAGCAATCAAAGTAATCTTATTTCAATCAATGTTGTTCTAAATTTCAAGTAGTGCTCAGTTTCAACTTATTTGTTAATTCGTATAAGCTCTAAATGCTTATTAATCATCACCATAAGCTCCAAATAACCTTGTAATAAGCTTATATAAGCTCTACATAGCTTTGTGTAAGTTTATTTAGTGCAATTCAGTTCTTAATTCCAAGTTTGAAGAAAAGTCAATGAAAGTCAACAAGGGAGTCAAATAAGCTGTTTGGGGTGAAATAAGCTATTCAGGAGGGCTTAGGTAGTGTTTTCTAGCTTGTGTGAACAAGCTAGGAAAGGTTCTGGTCCTAGTTCTATCATTTCACAGTTATCTCAGTTGTAAGCAAATCTTCAAGTTTTCTTAATTTTTCATTTCACTGTGACATAGCTTATTATTAGCTTCTTGATCTAATTATTAGCTTATTAGTAGTTTCTAGTTATATTTCATTCAAGTTTCATAGTTATTATTAGCCTGTTCTTCATTTTCACTTAAAAAACTCATAAAAGACCAAAATAGCTAATAAGTAGCATAGCTTAATTATCTGCTTAATTTTGTGTTAAAAGTTGTTAATCTTAGTCAATATAAGTTAGTTAATCAATAAAAACCTAGAAACCTAGCTTATATTGATCTTTGTTAGTTAAAAACCAAGACAGTCACATACAAATGGGTGTTTGGCTTTAGGCAGTCAAATGGGTCAAACCCATGTTTACTGTACATTTACCTATTAGCCAACTTTGAACCAGCTTTTTATAGTCCTAATAAGCTATTTCCAAGTCCTAGTTAACAATATAAATAGAAAATCAAGTTTTATAGGGGCTGTGGTAATTTCAGCCTCAAATTAGCTCAAATAAGCTAATTATAAGCACAAGCTATATTGGCCCTTGTTCTTTTCATTTCTGTGCTCCCCATAGGCCATTTAGTGAGTTCTCAAAAGGCTCAAACCTTGGTGCCCTCTGCACACAGGTCTGCACAACACAAACCACATCAGCACACTCAGTATATACTGAGTGTTTAAAGCTGCTGATCTTACCTGATTTCTGGCTTATTTAGATTAGCCTAGGCCTTGCTTTTTGGTTTTCTGGAAAGCTCATACTACTAGCTTACTTTTGCCCCCATTAGATTGCATCTCAGTAGCTTATTAGACTGCTTAATTTGCCTTGCAAGTTTGCTATTTTCTGAGTTTTCTGTGTGAATTTGCAATTGCATAAGTGCTCATTTGATTAATCTGTGGAATAAGCTCTTCTATTTAAGTTGTTTTAAGCTTAATTAGGTATATTAAACCTGTTCTGAGCATTTGGTTAAGTTTTGTGCTTATTAGCTTATTTTTAGCTTATTTGCATACTGCTTATCTGCCCAAATCTGCTTATTGGGCTTAGTCAACTTCTGCTTTTATTTTTCATAACTTTTAAATATTAATTTAGACTTATCCTGAATTTTTCAGATTTTTCCTAAGTCATTTGATATTTTTAATCTTTTTAATTAGTTTATAATAGTAATTAAATCATAATAAATAGAATAATAATCAGAAAAATATAATTTTAATTTTCATATTTTTCTTTTTTTAATTATAATCCAGGAAAAATATAATCATATTTTTAGACCTTAAGAAAAACAAAAATAGAAAAATAGTGATAGCTTCTATTTAATAGAATTTATCTTTTTAAATTTTAATTAAGTAATTTTCATTTTTATAATTTTCTTAGCTTCTTTTCACTTAATAATATTTTTAGAAAAAGTTTTAGATTTTTCTTTGTTTATTTAGTATTTATTATAAATTTAATTAGTTTTAAATAATTATTAAATAATAAATAATTAATAATAATTAGATAAAAAGTGTAAAAAAAATATAATTTTAGTTTTAAAATAAGTTTTAAGTAATTTTACATTTTTAGGTTTTAATTTCATAAATTTTACTTTTTTTTGTCCCATTTTAGATTTCCTGTTACGCGTTTTCTTAATTTAATTCGCGTTTAATTTTATTTTGTATATTTGTTTTTAATTTGTTATTTAGAATTATTAAAAAAAGCAAAATCTCAAATATCTCCTTTTCCATTCAATAGCACTTGATCACAATTCGTCTCTAAACACAATTTCACGCTTCGCTGGGATATAACGACCCGGGAAAACACTATACTCCTTGGTTAATTGTCTTCAATTGGTTTGACTTTATTTGACCACATCCGTGGTTGATTTAAGTTGACTATTTGAGGCCGATCAGTGTCAAACTTAGATTTTATTCATGTTATATCTTTTCAAAGATATGTTTCCATTTAGACTTTCTAATAGAATATCATGTTCTATTAGAATCAATTATTTTACCGCTTATGTTTATAACAATAAACATATATTCCAAGGTTGTATGTTTATTTCTTAAATCTTCAAGTGAAGTTTCATTCCAAATTAAGACTTAACATTTAACGTATATGGAATGTTACTTCCTATATGTTATACAACATATATGAAATAAGGAAATAAATATAACACTCCCACTAGCTTTCAGGAATACTAAGGAATTATCTTATTTTAATTATAAATCAAAACTTGGATTTAATAATTAATCATAAGTATATCTCCTAGATGCATGCATTAATCCATTCATGAATTATTTCACTTTGTATACTTCCAAAGATTATTTGAATTCAAATACTCCTTTTAATTACTTATCGTCCTCGCACAAGTAATTACTCAAGAAAGAGTTTTGATATTCCATTTTCAATTTCATATTAATGAAACTAAGAATGACAATCATAATCTTTATACATTTAACGTGCCTAGAAAGAATATTCAATCACAGTTAATTGCTTAAGTGTGATTGATAATCTTATCATAAGACATACATTAAATATGTTTACAAAATTGTCCATATGATTTCTACACAAAGATTTAATCCACTAGGATTTTCATTCCCTTTGAAGAAACTCATCTTCATTCTATAGTCCAACTATAGAGTTCAAGATTAACTAAGTTTCCAAAACTAGTTATCTTTTTGGACTGCATCTAAACATTCATAGTATGAGTAATTTGCCAAATTCAATATTTGCAATTCATCTTAATGACCAACAGGTTTACCATAATCCTGTAACTCATAATCCTCAACATATTATTCAAATATTTGAGATATCCTTGCGGATCTATGAATGAGAATTCCCTCATCTTGAGATTTAACATTTAACATTTTTAATCCTCATCATGACATTTACTAGTGTATTTTTAGAAGATTATGTATCTTGTAATTTTATCTTTTCAAGATAAAAACTCCCACTTGCCTTTTGCAATTTATAGACTATCTATAAATACTTAGCAAGTAGAGCAATCACTAAATTGTTCTCTTTTGAGACATTACAAATACATATTGACAGTTCCTTACATTAGTTTGTTAATTTCCTACTTCATAAGTTGTTTAACAAATTAAGAGCTTCAATTTTAAGACTTAATGTGATTCATCGCATTCCATAATAAATGGTGTCTTATTAATCTTCTAGGTTGGGGTCTTATTGAGTATATACAATCCATACTCAATTTTCTAACCTTGATAACTTTTTGGAAGAAAAGAAGTTATAGTTATCTTTAATCAAACGATACCAATAGAGTTTGATTCTCCTAACTGAACACACCACAAACTTGAGGTATTTCATTAGAACTAATATTGTGAGACAATCAAACAATATGTAAGATAACCTTATACTCCTTTTGGCTTACCTATTTACCAACTAAGTTAACTTAATGGTGAAATATATTTTCAAGCCAATTGCATGCTTTATAACGCAAGTACTTTCTAACTCAGTCACTTCATGTCCATGTCTCAACAAGAAGACATAGACTGTTATAATCCCACTATACGTTATAAATCATTGATCAATTCAATGACTTCTTGTATATGTCTTAATAGAGAAGACATAACAAGTTAACGTCTTACTTTATATTATAATAAGTCTTGTAACAATTTAAAAGACTCCATATTTATAACTTTTCAATAAAGTATAAGCATGTATAACTAAAGTAATCATGAATACCACAATTTGGTTTCAATAGTGATTTCAAGTTAATTTTTTACTTCATTTATTTATGACATTCCAAGATTACATAAATATTCAAATTTGAAGTAGTATTAGATTACTTCATTTATTTATGTTATTTCAATAATACATAAATATTTAGTTTGAAGTAGTCTCATTATCATTTTGACACTTGTTCTAATATGTATCTAATTTAGAAACTGTAAATTCTCCGTGTACGGTCTCACGTAATCATGGAAATTCACCTTGTCATTGCAATCTAGTCAAGGTCTCACTTAAGCTAAATTTCAACAACAAGTGTTTCTTGAATTAGATGTGTATTAGTCATATTTAGAACGTTAGTTTCTTACCTTGCGGTCAAGACAATCCTTTAAATCATATTCCTATGTGTTGTACCTTGCACACAATATAAGATTTCTCCCACTTGTGCATGGAACAACATCATGTATCAGATAAACAACACGTCACTCGTTTGTTTATGTGATCAATATGATTGTGTCATAGATATTAGCATAATTAGTAGATATAGAACCACATTATCTAGTAAGGAAACGTACATGACTATCCTTAAAACCACAAGTGTCTACAATTGGAAAGTAATTATCTGAAGACATTCAAGAGATAATTTGGGTTACTACCAAGATGACAAAGCTTGTAGCTCCCACTGAATTACAGATCATTACAATAATTCACTATTCATTGATTACAACACAATACTCCCACTGAATTTGACAACATTTTACGTGTTTCATAACCAGTAAAAGCAAATAGCATGCTATTAACTTTCCTACACCTTTGAGAAGACCCATTCGTAACATTTACTTAGGTATTAAAAAGAGTGTATTCTACTATGTAGATGATGGACTATCCATCAATGCATTAACTTGAAAATTGGGCATTCAATTTTTCCTTAATATGTCTAGCATCCCCACAATGGTATGTAGCATCTTTAAATGGTCAAAGCACAACAACTAGATAAATTATGCTAGTTTGCCTTTTACCAATTTTGCGGTAATTAGTCTAGCTTCTAATTTAATAACTCAAAAAGTACGCAATTTTCTTAACTATTAAAGTTTGCTATGAGTTATTTCTTAGAATTTAGACAATTCTAATTTTCCTATCATACCTTTCTCATTCATGAAAAAGAATAGGATTAAGTCTCACTCTTCTCTCACAGAAAGGAGACTAGGTTTATTCTTTTAGTAAGGTTGACTCTAGCCAAAAACCCCTACGGGTGTAGATCAATTTACCAATAAAAGAACATCCCATGTTTACGGTTTAATGTTGCATTCATACATTTAAAAGAATTTACAAAATTCAATTTTAGTATTTTCGATAATACAATCTTTTCAAGAAAATAAAATACCCAAGGAAATATTCATATAACCATTGAATTTTCTTGAAAAATAGGATCCAAATTTTTATAGTTTCACTACATCAGTTGATCTGCTAGTTGTGAAAATACAAAATATGGTAATCTGTCGAACAATAATCGACAAACAGTTTCCGACTCCTAGATCATTATGGGATTTACATTTGCCAAATACAATTTGCAAAGTAAGCATGTTTCATCCCATCTCATGCCTTAAGTTTCTTGGTCTCACTAACAACTTAATTAAGTCGTCTAATTTTGAAACTGCAAATTCTCCATATATGGTCTCACGCATTAATGGAAATTTACCTTGTCATTGTAATCTAGTCAAGGTCTCACTTAAGCTAAATTACAACTTCAAGTGTTTCTTATAATTAGATGGCATGAACTTAAATTTTAGGGTACTAATTTTGATGTGTCAATCAAAATATGTACGAAGAAGCATGCACACATCTTCGTATCATAAGTTTTCAAAACCTTTTTATTAACCAATTTTAAGCCAAGATTTAAATCAACAAAGTTTTAATTGAGGTATTGGGTTCACCAATCAAAGAGTTACCTATAATTATCGCCCACTATATCCTACTGCTGCATGAGTCAAAAGTCCCAAGTTATTTGGATAATTACCACAAAAGTGGCACTGGAATTGAGGTCAATTCACCGTTAAGATGATTTTGTAAATTAATAGCTTACTTGGTAGCTCCAATTTGACGCACAAAGGAGTGGAGAGACAAACGTCAGCACTAAATGCCAATTAAAACGCATCTCTTTCGGTTTGACAATTTAATGTCAATCCTCCTTATACCCCTCTTATAGTTTTTCAAAACTGGGTGAGCCGTTCACACTATTGGTACAAAACTCATCACTCAATTAAAAGTTTATGATTTTTAAGTCTTAAAAAACATGTTATAAACTATAATATTGCTAGTTTCGCCTGGGAGCAAATTACCGTGCGAAGCGAACTACTGTCGGCACATAAGACTTTGCAATATGTATAATTTATCACATCAAGTTTCATAGTTATTTAGTCAATTTATTTTCTATTCAAAAAATTACCCTTTTTTGCTTACAACTCGTCATACAATTTAAACAAAAAATCAAGTAATTAATAAAAATAAATAACCAAATAATCAAATCTTAGATCTATCAAAATTACATGTGAAAAATAATTAATTGAGGTCTTCCCAAATTTTAGATCTATCAAAATTACATGTGAAAAATAAACTTAACAATTAATCAAATCTAATCCATGATAAACATACATGTTTCATCATGGATTAATGCAAGTCACAAGGAACGCAACCTTTAACCACATAAACATGTTACAATTTTAGGGCTACAAAACTATTTTTTTATAGGGCATGCCCCCCCCCCCCCCAAACCAAAATTAGGGTTTCGATTTTTAAACCCTAAAAAATCTAGTAACATAAATCCTAATCCAAGATTCGATTTTGTGTTTTAATAATTTAATATATAACGGTTTATATATTAATTATTATACATTAATTCCTCATACGTAATGTGTGCAATCCCGTTGTCCCGAGTTCGATTTTAGACATATACACATTAATATTTGTCCATCAAAACTAATAATCTGTAGGGTAATACCAGTGAATAGGGATCTATATCTTATTGTTTTGCCCGTGTAACAGTACGTCACATATGTAAAATTAGAAGCCAGTGAAATGAGTTGCTACTTTTGTTTATTTAATACAAAATGGAGACATTCGTTGTACTCTTGTCTATTGTATGCTGTTTAGTATACCTGGTAAGCCAGAGTTATAGTATTTTAATATGACTTCATCTGATTCACTCGTGTTTTTGCTTAATTTGATAGAAGTATGGTTTTTGCTTAATTAATGAACCAAGCCGAGCTCAAAATGATATATGATGATATGATAATTATTGGCGTGCAGACTTCAAATCAGCTTGGTTCAATAATTATCTTTAAACCTAAGGTGATTTGAAATCTTGAATGACTACGTTGGATTAACAAAGCTTGAAAATGATCTATGACAATTCATGCTTTATTTTGTAATTCGAACTTGTCCCTGTATTGTTTTAAGCTAAAAAAAGTAGGAGTTGGGTGTTCAACTTATGACACAGGAACACAACTAGCCATGGAAGTTGTTGACGAAGCCATGGGATAAGGAAGAGGGAGAGGAACAACCGTTGGCTGCTCTGAGAAGTCAGCTCATACGGCTTCACCGAGATCTATTTAAAGCCTCATAGCCACAAAGGGGTACAAGGCTCATTTCAGGTCTCGATGGAGCCGCGACACCCGTTATTATGACCCCGAGGAGGAATAAACTTGCCCAGATCCGAGGAGGAATAATACCTTCCCCATTAGGGTGGAATCAATCGGCTCCCATGGATTTTTTCTCTAAGAACGACAACAACTTCCATGGGTGTTCTTGTATCAAAAGGGCCCCTTCGAACCCACTTTAATGTCCCCACTTGGGTCACAGCTTCACGTGACTGAATCCAGCAGGCTTCAAAATTTGGCTAGTGCTTATATACATTGCATATATTTTTATTACAACCGATGTGGGATAAAAGATTAAAAGGGATAAAAAGTAAACATGATGTGTAACACCAATTAGTAAATTTGATACTCTGTATCTTCTTTGAAACTTTAAACAATAAAGAGAACTATTTTTAAATCATGTTTGTATCTTCTATGATATTTTTTTTGTTTTAACTTGCAAAGTTTGCGATTAATGTTACGACATCAAACCTAAATTTCACAGTACAGTTAAAAAGTGATAATAGTATACCATAGTATTTGATTTACCGCATGTTTTTCGACATATAGAGCAAAGTCGATTACATGAGGAGCGCGTGGATTGAGTAGAAACAGTACTTCATAGCTCATGTTTAAAAAGTATAAACTTGATTAACCACTTAAAATTTCTTATAATAAGAACTACGCTCGCTTGTTTTAGGTTAGTGGTATAAGTTTCAAAATTTTAAAATTGGACAATATATTTTACCCAATGACAAGTTTCATTTTGATTGTGGAAATCAAACTAGATTTCGGGTGAGGCCTTTAAAAGATACACATTCTCCCGAAACATGTTTGGAACAAATTTACACCCGCACTAACATTGAAATATCTGAATCCGCATATTGCTTTCTAAGCAGTAACAGATTGAAACCCGATTTTTATAAGACCGGGCGTTATAGTGGTTATTCATCACCCGTGGAGCAACTCCACCGCGCGCGCCAACCCTATGACGGCCAAACACCATCACGCGCCATCATATGACAGTTGCTCTAAGTAAGACTTCAGCACACCCCTTTTACGTTTAATGAGTCTAAACTACTTGGATCATGATTTGATACATAGTTCGATGAAATTTCTTGGTGCGGTTCCACCTTGGTTCGAAGTTAACAAAAAAAAAAAAAAAAAAAAAAAAAAAAAAAAAAAAAAAACACTTATCAAAAAATTTGCTGCAGTGTTTGTTTGGATCTATTAATCATTAAGATAGAAGATTTCTTTGTGACAACATTCACATAAGTAGACTTTTATCAATACATGTTCTGTATGGTTCAATCTTTGAACCTAATCAAACACAACCAAGCAAAAATATGTACTTATGATCGAACCAATGTAAAATAAAAGCGTAATTTAGAACAAATATTAGTTTCGAACAAAACAAAAATGAAATTTAAAAGATGGGAGTCGGGGTTGAAGGAGGAGGCAAACCATGGATGGTCAAGCCAACACAACGAGATTTACAGTCCGCGCATTAAACAGTCGAGACTGTGCCGGTTAGCTGCTGCTCTGGTTAAGTCAGCACATACCACACGATGATGTTAATCAGCGGTGGATTTTCCTGATGGTTCACCAACAGGTGATGAACCCAACAACTCATGGTTACTTGCTTGCACACAGGCCCGGGTCAATTTTATTTAACCATGAATCCTGAGCCGACACGGGTCAATTTTGTTTAACCATGAATCCTGAGCCGACACAAAGACGTGCCGCGAACTTTTAGGGCCCGGGTCAATTTTATTTACACCTTCCTTTGCATCAACTAGACAAACCTAAAACTAATTTGAAGTTTTCTGAAACATCTAGGGTGCGTTTAGTTGGAGGAAAACACCCTTGTTTTCCACAAAATGTTTTGTAGAAAAAAAGGAAAACAGAGATCACGTTCAAATTAGCGTTTTTCAACAAAATATTTTTCAAAACACAAAATTTCTATTTCCAACTCTAATAAACAAAACCACGAATCACTTTTTTTTTTGTTTTCCCCATTTTCCTATTTCCTATTTCTACTCCATTTCCCTTAAAACAACATAATCAGACACTCCAGCCATACCTTAACGCCAAACACCACCCTCCCACAGCCCACATCAGCATCACCACCCTCGCCGGCGTCGCTCCAGCCGTTTTTTACGTTTTCATCCGATTTTTTACGTTTTCGTCCGATTCTTTACGTTTTCGTCTGTTTTTTTACGTTTTCGTCTGAATTTTTAAGTTTTCGTCCAATTCTTTACGTTTTCGTCTGATTCTTTACGTTTTCGTCCGATTCTTTACGTTTTCATCCGATTCTTTACGTTTTCATCCGATTCTTTACGTTTTCCTCTGTTTTTTTACGTTTTCGCCCTATTCTTTACGTTTTCGTCTGATTCTTTACGTTTTCGTCTGTTTTTTTTACGTTTTTGTCCAAATTTTTATGTTTTTGTCCGATTCTTTACGTTTTTGTCTGTTGTTTTACGTTTTCTTCTGAATTTTTAAGTTTTCGTCTGATTTTTTACGTTTTCGTCCGATTCTTTACGTTTTCGTCCGATTTTTTACGTTTTAGTCTATTTCCTTACGTTGTCGTCCGTTTTCTGCCTTCTTTTACGTTTTCATCCGTTTTTTACGTTTTCGTCTGTTGTTATACGTTTTTCGCCATTTTATTATGATTTCATCCTTCTTTTATGTTTTTTTTACGTTTTCTTACGTTTTCGTCTTTTTTTACATTTTATTAGGTTTCGTCTGACGAAAACGTAAAAATTCGGACGAAAACGTAAATATTCGGACAAAAACGTAAAGAATTGGACGAAAACGTATAGAAACGGACGAAAACGTAAAAATTCGGACGAAAACATAAAGAATTGGACGAAAACGTAAAGAATCGTACAAAAACGTAAAAAATCGGACGAAAACATAAAAATTCGGACGAAAACATAAAGAATCAGACGAAAACGTAAAGAATCGGACGAAAACGTAAAAAATTGGACGAAAACGTAAAGAATCGGACGAAAACGTAAAAAAACGGACGAAAACGTAAAAAAAACCTACGAAAACGTAAAAACGGACGAAAACGTAAAAAAACAGACGAAAACGTAAAAATTCGGACGAAAACGTAAAGAATCGGATGAAAACGTAAAAATTCGGACGAAAACATAAAGAATCGGACGAAAACGTAAAGAATCGGACGAAAACGTAAAAAAATGGACGAAAACGTTAAAAATCGGACGAAAACGTAAAAAATAGACGAAAAAGTAAAAAAACAGACGAAAACGTAAAAAAAACCTACGTATTATATTTTTTTAGTTATTTTATAATTTAGTTGGTTAGTTTATAATATTTGTTTTTATGTTTTGAAGATGTTTTTTATAATATTACA
Source organism: Artemisia tridentata subsp. tridentata (assembly GCA_021014915.2). Taxonomy (NCBI): domain Eukaryota; kingdom Viridiplantae; phylum Streptophyta; class Magnoliopsida; order Asterales; family Asteraceae; genus Artemisia; species Artemisia tridentata. The sequence continues at coordinate 391,698,279 of CP139508.1, forward strand.
AAGGTAGAATAAAGAATTGAGATATAAAACAACAACACTTAAACATGTTTTCTAGTTTTGCAAAATGAAAAACACAAACACATGTTTTTCAAACTAAACGCGTTTTCTAAATTTTCCATTGTTTTGTGGAAATAAAACTCCCCTCCCTTTTCTTACAAAACAAGAAATAGGAAATGAAAGAAAATATTTTCCAACTAAACGCCACCCTAATATCGTAAACATCCGCTTTTGTTGGTTTAACAAAATGAAAATGGAATCTAATAATGGTTATGTTTAAGATGTTAGAACGTTATTATATACAGTAATTATATATTAACCACTTACTTCTTAAAATAATCACTCTCGACAAACTTGATGTATCGCTACCCTATTCTTAAAGATATATAGTCTCTTTGGGCCATGTTTTTCATAACCCAATAAATACTAGCAGGTATCCATACGATGCGACGGCGGGTACCCTGTGACTATATTTTGCGACGAGCAAATATTATTCGGTTACACATTTTTCTAACAATAATGAATTAATCCCGATCTCGTCAATAACACATAACCCCAAAAATTATTCACTTTATCATTACGAACCTCAAAAATAACCATTAGCCAAGATTATACTAAAATTTTGCATAATAAGAAAAATTAGTCACAAATTCGTCCCTTCCATTAGCCAAAATTCGGCCCGGTTATAATAAACAAATATAGGCCCACACCAGTCCAATAAGCTAATGCTCCGGCCAATACAAGTCCATACTACCCGATCCAAATACTACCAACCCAAAACATTTTTAGGATATACAGGACTATAATCCCTAATTTCATTCACTTGCTCAACCCTAATCTTGTCATTTCATCGCCCCCATCTAACTATCCTCTCAACTCAACACAAAAATACACGCCTCCTTCTCTTTAAACAAAATGTAGCTACTCATCACACCAAGGTTTTCAAAATCGGGATACTACCCTGGATCGTTTTTATCTTTGCAAGATCGTGATCGTAATATCGGATCGGGATTTTAAGATCCTACTATAATATCATTTTCTTAATAGTTTTTGTAATATTATTCAAATTTACAAATTATTATATATCATTAACACAAAATTATATGAATGTTTCATGGAAATGTTGTTTTAAATTATGAATATTAAATGTTTAAAAAGATTAACATATTGATTTTTAAATTCTATAAAACATGATCCATAACTTTTTAGTTTTTTAGTTTGCGATTCGATAAAAATAAGATCGGATCGCATTAGATCTTAAGATCCTATGGTCAAGATTGGGATCTGATGTGCTACAACGTGTGCAAGTTTTAAAATTTATAAAACACGATTTAACCGATTATCTATTTAACACATACGAGCAAGTATACTCGTCCGCAATAGTAAAGGTGGGTAAGTCGAGATCGTCCCAAGGGATTTGTGATTATTGTAATTCAATATAGCAAGCGTTTGTAAAAAGGGTTGTCAATCCAATTTAGCGAAAATTCAATAGTAACAAATATCAATAAATAAAACGTATACTTGTGTGATTCATGTCCCAATTGCATAGAGTATTCATAAAGTTTGGTGTAACTTGTAATGATACACAACCTAATGTAAATGATTAACAATTTGTGACAAATGGTAAAATTACCCTGATATTTAATTCATAACAGTCCATTTAGTATGACTAAATCAGCAGATTAGGCATTTATACGATTTTCACGAAAAACAGACCTTCACATCTTTGTCACCCGGAAATCTTGCCATGAACAGTGAAATTATCACATCTCGCATTTTTCTCATTTAATTATAGTAAAGATGGGAGGTTATCCCAGTTTTACTCAGATAGACACCACACGCGGACCAACATCTAAACAACAATACATATGAAACTCAGAAAATTATTGTTAATTCGTAAAACTCAGAATACATTCAAGTAGTAAATAAACGACCCTGAAAAATCTACTATCCCATAATCTTGACGGTTCCGGAAAGGACCCGAGTTAACTCAGTACAACAAGACACGAGTATAATATTGCTCACTTTTAATTTCACACTTAAAATAAAACATTAAACCTACACTTAAAAATAAAAACCCTATCCCCAATCACACTTATCCCCAAATACTTTGTCTGCTTCTTCTCTTCTCCCTCGTCTTCAACCCCACAAACCCAGGCCTCCTTTGACCCTCACTATCAAATCTGAATAAGCATACCTTGAGATTAGCACTTGGTCAAACCCATCACCATCACCTTTACCCTTTCCCCAAGAGTAGTCACAAGAGGACCTTATTATTTCCAGTAGAACAACGAGATGAGCTAGTTTCAGGCACTCCTGAAATCGAAGCCAAGAAAGGAGGTTTCAACCTATTCTAAGTATTCTCCCATAAATGGCCGAACCCAAATCGAGTCAATCCACACAAAAACTCACTAAATCACTCAAAGATTTCTGGGAATCAAAGAGGATTAGAGGGTGAAAGTGAAGTGGGTTGACTAGGATCGATTTGGAAGAAGCCAGGGGAACCGGGTTGGATCGTTGTTCAAAACCTCTTAGATCCTTTCTCTCGTCTGAATCATAGTAAGGAATTGATTTTATTTAGATTCATTTTAATTATTTATTTGTGATAGTGTTCTTAGATTCGAAGGATGAGAAAAATTAAGTACTGTTCATGTTTAGTTCGACAATAAAAGTTCCAGGGTGATGATTAATTTTTGAGGATAATATGGTTAAGTGTTGTTGTTGTTAATTGCTGTGTGGCATAGGAAAATTTAAGACCTAGAAGTTGATTTACAGATTAATGAAAATTGTTAGTTATGGTGACTATATGAAAGATCTTCATAAGCTTTAAGAGCAGAGCATGATTCAGTACATTTAATTATGGAATTTACCTATGAATCAGAAAAGGCCATTAGAGCAGTCTCAGTGGCCATCAGTGCAGCATTTGTTGGTGCTTTCACTTCATCAGCCATGAAGCTCCAATCATAGTTGATACCAGCTATGGCTAGCATAGCCCTTGGTTCTTCAACTGTGACTTCCTTCTTCTTCTCTTGCCTATACCATGTGCTTCTATTGTCCTGCTTTCTTGGGTTTCTACATTCTTTAACAAAGTGTCCTAACCTGTAACAGTTGAAACACTCTACTTTCTTCTTATCAAACCCAACAGTTTCATTACCATCAATGGTAATCTGCTTACCAGTTCTCTGCCAGAACTTCTTAGCCCTCATGCTAAGTAAAGCAACCTGCCATTTGATGTCCATCTCTTCCAAATCATTATCATCCAGCTGATCAAGATCTTCATGAGTTAGAGGAGAACCACTAGATTGACTAGACATGAATACATAGAATGCTGGATCTCCAAGTCCTGCAACATTCTTTTGTGAACTAGTAGAAGGACCACCATAGATAGCAGTAGAAACACCTTCATCTTCATCTACCTCTTCTGACTTGCTAATACTAGGAGATGACAAGAGTGCCACATTCCCAGAACTAGTACTATAGATTCTAGACTTCTTTAGACTTTGTTCAACAATTTTGAAGTTGTTGAACAAATCATTGAGTTTCATGGTTTCTATGTCTGGTTTGTTCATCCAGACAACTACATGAGTATGGAACTCATCAGGTAGACTTCTCAAAAACTTCATGTTGAGATCTTCCTTTTCTATCTCAACACCTAACACAGCTAACTGACTGACAAGCTTATGTAATCTTGAGAACAACTTATCAAGTGATTCATTGCTATTTGAACTAAAGTTTTCAAATTGTTGTTTTAGCAATGTCTTCTGTTTTTTCTTGGTAGTTTCATTACCACCAAACCATGCACAAATCACTTCAAAAAGAGTTTTTGCATCTGGATACTTGCTAAAAGATAACATTTGTTCACCAGGAATGGTCATAAGCAACAAATTTCTTGCCTTTTGATCATTCCTCTTTTGAATCTTTTCATCATTGTTAGCTGGTCCAGTATTCCTTTTTCTTTCAGTTTTGCCTTCAAGAATAATATCTGTATAACCTAGTGTAAATGAATCACCATACAGAATGATATCCCAAAGAGCATAATCTTGAACCATGAAATATTGCTCAATTCTCAACCTCCATAACTCAAACTCATTCTGTTTGATCATGGGCAACTTTGCAGCAACATTTGTAGTAGTATCTTGTGCATCCATTTCTAAAGCTTCTTCTTCTAAATCAACTATATCAGCCTTGCTCTGATACCACTTGTTGGGGTTGATCGATACACTATAAGGTGGTTAAACCTTTTGTACTTTGTGTATATGATATATTGAATGAATATGATTAAGTATGCTGAATCTACTTAATCACACTTAGAAGGTTATTATGGTTATGGAAATGGAACAGTTGTGTTTGTTGTATGATAATGAAAAATGAAAGTTTATCACCAAATGATTCAATATTATTAAGATAATAATACGAGTGATCTTGAGTTATCACTAGTGTTGATCCCAGATGAGCTTATCGATCTTGTTAATTACTTTAGATATAAACCTAAAGCAATAGGTATAGAAACTGCTTATGAATGATCTATTAATTACTATGCAGAAACTAGTAATTAATCTTAAGAAGAATTAACAATAACACACAATAATTCTCTCAACCTTCACCTCAATATATTAATATACGGTTACTCAAAAGTAACAGGGTTACAATGAACCTTGAAGTGAATACAAGACAATACGTATGCTAAAACAATCGATTTCTTACCTTAACCCTAGATCCTCTTTTTATACACTTAAGGAGTCCTAGTCGGATACAAAAACTTTCTATACAAGAATAATATCTAATCGTATCTTTACCATAAACAAACTATACATATCTAATAAGCAGCAGAATCAAAACTCTTGCAGCAGAATCATCTTAGGCTAGCAGCAGTTTGACACTTAGCTTATTTCATCATTCTTCAGATATCATCAGTAGCAGAATCAATATACTAGCAGCAGGATGATTATGCCTAGCAGCAGAATCATACTTAGTACATTTCCATTAGAACCATGAGCAGCAGAATAAAATACTTAGCAGCAGAATCTTCAAAGTAGCAGCAGTATCTTTTAAACCCAACAATCCTCCCCTAAACTTGATATTTTCTCCCAAAATATACAAGTTTCTTCCAAAGCACAGACATACACAAAGAGGATGCTTCCAAACACTTACTACTATGAAGTCTGTGATTTCAGAATCTTTCTATACTTTTCTACCAACTCATACGCTTGATGATCTGACAAAAATGGTCTTTGTAACCTCAACTTTCCATGTTGTAACATCTGGGTGATAACAGCAGTATTGTTGTTCAAGGGATAGTCTTTCTCCACCAGCATATACACACCTACACCTTTACCAATCAACTCATGTACTCCACATGATTGAAATAGATACCATTTATGAACCTTGGTTGACCTTAACAAATCTATCCATTCCATATCTCTTGGATCAGGCTCAAACATGTTCTTCAAGTAGTAGTAGTGTAGCCTTTCAGAAATCACATCTGGTCTTCTATCCCCATAATTCTCCTTATATAACCTCCAGAGCTGTACAATATCATCCCTATCCATGTAATGCAGCATTTGTGAGAATCTAACAAACTTCTGACATGCACCATTTGATCTCTTGATCTCCCACCATGCTTCACTACCATCTTGCATTTATTATCTCTGGTTCTTCTTGAGGTTTATGAACTGTAAAATCCATAATCCTTTTCATATCATCTGCAGTTACTTCTTCAGGTCCATACTCATCATCCTTTGACTCCTTCTCACCCTTAGAATTACTTTCTGAATCACTCATTACAACAGATTTAGCTCTTTTCTTTTTCCTTCTAAAAGACTTTAACCTTTTTCCTGTTCTTTTCACACCAATAGTAGATTCAGGTTTTGTCTCTTCAACAACTTCTTTTTCCTTCTCAGCATCACCTACAACCTCTTTCTCTTTCACAATCTTTTCTTTCACAATTTCACTTACTTCTTTAGGCTTTTGAACACTTGACTCAGGATTAAGATAAGCATTTGGTGCCACTTTCATTCTTGTAACCTTTTTAACCTCAGCATCAGTCATAGGCTCAATTGGTCTGTTAATTCTTGCATGAGTTTCATAATAAGCCTTTGCAACAGCAGCTCTACTCATTCCTCTGAATGCACTAGGCTTCCAATAAGCTTGATTCCTTAGATACATTTTCATGTAATTATATTCATCAGTTTTGGAATGTTTCTTCTTCTTGTACTCACCCCTCTTTTCATTTTGCTTCTTTCTAAATGCTCCAAGCATATCATCTATAGCATCTTATCTTTCCTCAAGGGTGTACTTCTCTCTTTCATCTCTTTGAGTTTGCATTGCAACTTCCCAATCCTCCTTTAATTGTCTATGTCTTTCCATTTCAGCTTCTTCATGCCATTGTGCTTCCATTCTCCTTGCAGTCTCTTCATCAGTTTTATTTTGTAGTGCTTGGGCAACAACATCCATAAACTTGAACTTCTTCTTTGGTTCTTCAACCAAGATGCTCTTGCCTTTGCCTGCTGATGAAATGGTTGGTTGTACAGGTTTTGGAATGGATACAGGTTCTCGAATGACAACTCCTTTAGCTTTAGGTTTTGAAGCAGCAGATTTAGGTTTTTGTGAAGGTTGTTGTTTAAGATTTAGCATGACTTGGGCTATAGGAGTATTATCATCATCTGATGCAGCAGCAGAACCCTTTTCTGAACCAACAGCAGAATCCTCTAACCCAGCAGCAGAATGTCCTGCACCAGCAGCAGAATCATCCTCTGTCTTTTTCTCATCAACATCAGCAACAACATCACTTCTAACCTCTTTTTCAACTACATTCTCAGCAGAACCACCAACATTCACATCCATATCCATATCAGCCTCCCCTTGACCCTTGTTTACCTCCTCTTCATTCCTCCCCTGTTTGGGAGCATCCTCTCCCAAACTTGGTTTGGAATTCACTTTCTTGACCCTTCTAGTAAGTGTAGCTCTTGATCTGTGCTTTCTTTCCAAAAAGTTGACCCTGAACTTCAAACTTTTGACTGTTTTGGTAAGATCAAGAACTTGAGCTTCCAACTTGGTACATCTTTCCGTCAATGCATTGATTTGTTTCACACTATCCTCACCACTTCGGTCTGTGTTACCTGACCCGAGAGGTAGATCCTTGGATTTGACATTTTGTACATTAGTGTTATCCATCAATTCCTCTGTTTCAAGTTCAATTCTAGCCTCAGTACTTCGACCTGTGTTACCTGGTCTGAGAGGTACATCATGGGCATTGTCATTTTGTACAGTTTCATCCATCAATTCCTCATTTGTTTCATATCTGTCCTCATCACTTCGGGATGTGTTAACTTCCCTGAGAGGTGAATCTTTGGACTGAAACTCAGTCTCAATCCTAGATTGAGCAGCTGAGCCCCCCTTTTTAGCCATTTGGCTGGGGTTACCATCTTGTGCATCAGGTTCATGAGAACCCTCAGTAGTAGATGTTGCCAAGGTTAGGGTCTTATTTATGTTAATACTGGCCTGTTCAACTTCTAAGTTGAAAACAGTAGTGTCAGCCCCTTCCTTCATGCCATCTCCATCTCCTATGGCAGCCGCATCTGCTTCCATACTAGCACTAGTCTGAGGTAACTCAGTGCTCTTTTCTTGTGAATGCCTAGGTGTTTGGGTCTTTTGGGGTTCATTATGAGATGATTCACTTGAATTTTCAGGAGTGGGTGTGTGATGGGAAGCTGTGGGGTTTTCAGCTTCTTCACCCTGAGCAACAGTAGCAACAATGTTTAAAATATGTTGGGACAAAGGAGTTATTCTCCCAGAAAAACCAGTCCCATTTTTCCTTAAGTGTTTAAACATTTTAGTTACAAGCACAGGAGTTTTTTAAGGTTTTTCATGTGCAAAAGGTTCTTGTAACTGATTATCAATGATTAATTGCAAAAACCTTGGAAAAAGATAAGAATTTCCAGAAATATTCTTTTTCAACCCTTCAAAAATCATAGCCGAAAAATTGTATGGTTGGCCTGTGGCTAGACAAATCAAAGCAGAAGCTTGACTTGAACTAAACTCATTCCACCCACTTGTTTTAGGACTAAGACAGTGTAGAATGGTGTAAACATGAAATTTCTATTGTGGGCAGAGGAGACGTTTGTAAAATTTTAATCTAGTGTTTGGTCTCTCATACCCAAGTTTTTCAAGTTCCTCAAAAATAGTAGAAGTGGGAAGACAAGTTGTTGCTTCATCATCTGCAAGACGAAGAATTCGTCTTACAGATGTTTCAGTAACAACAATTCTTTCCTCATCTACTGTGGCAATTAACATTTCTTCCCCATTATGAGTTTCAGTCGTGACAGTCGACCAAAACTGTCTCATGTGGGACCTATATATAGTTGGATTAACTGTTAATGCATACCTAATTGAAGTAGCATTAAGAAAGTCAATGACTTCAGCAAATCCATCTGCCTCAGGGACCTTATGAAGAAAAGCTATCTGATTGTGCTTAGCAGAGTAAGTGCGGGTCGACATTGTGAACAAGGGTTTTGATTTTGGGGGTTTTTGATCGAATGGTGAAAATAAGTGTTAGGGTTTGAATTAGATTCAATTTTGGGCGCACAAAGATATTAATGAGATCGAATTGGGTTTTTATTCCGTTTAGACCCAATTAGGGCTTATTCGCGCCAAAGTGCAAAATAGTCCCTTCACTTTCAAATTTAGCAGCAGAATCCAATAGTTTAACCATTAGCAGCATATCTTTTAGCAGCAGAATGGATTCTGATTACCCAAAATAAATACCCATCCTCTTGGTCAACACCACCAAAATTACCATAATTAATTTAATTCCATCAAGGAATTAATTCCTTATACCAACCCAAAAGTTAATTCCTCATATCAACCCCGCATTTAATTAAACCTTCATTAACTCTATAAAAAGCCTCAAATCATCCACACAAAATCTTCAACACAAATCTTCAACTTTCCAATCACAATGAATCCTTCCTCCTAAAACATTATAGAAATCTCATCCGACTCTTCTTCAGATTCTGGAAGTTCAGGTTGGAAAAACTATTTTCCACCCAACTACACTTCATCCTCAACAAACAACCTTTCAAAGAAAAAGGTTGAAATAACCTCGTCTGAAGAACCTTCAACAGATGAACTTCCACCATATGTGGATGATTCATCCTCCTCTTCTGACTCATCTGATGATGGCGATCTTCAAGAGCTATCAGTCTTTTTAACAAAAGAGTTTGAAAAAGATGCATCATCAATGAAGAGGACCCCTGTTCCTGAGAAGAAGCAAGATCCAAAACCAAGAACAGTAGTGCTGGCACTCCCTTGCAAGAAGGTGTCTGACGCCATGGGTGGCAGAAGAGTCCGTAAAACCATGCCAGATGTCCAAGGAAAAGGAAAAGGGAAACTGAAGTAGTTGTGTTGTGTTGGGTTTGTGTTTTGGTTTTGTTTTTGTGTTGATTATGCTTCCAGTAAGTCCAGTATGAAGTAATTTCAGCTTATGTAATGAATGCTCCACATAATAAATAAACGTTTATGATCTTTGTGTTTATTTACTCTTATCCTCCCCTGAACTTCATAATCAACTTTGTCTAAGCAATCAACCATTCTCATATGACTTAACCTGCAAAAGGTTAGTCCAAAACCACAAAAACACAAACAAGAGTATCTCACAAAAAAAAAAAAAAAATAAAAAAAATAACCAACTTAGCAGTAGACAACATACATAGCAAAGACTAGAAACAACTTATTTGATTAATAACAGCACAAATCCTCAAAAACTTTTTACAAATCATACAGAGATAAGATTTTAAAGATTGATCATACCTATACTAGCAACTAAAAATTGAAACCTACTCACATCAAAACTTTTTGTAAGTAGATCAGCAACATTATTGTCAGTATGTATTTTAACCACTTGAATTAACTTTTTCTCATAACAATCTCTAATAAAATGATGTCTTATCTCTATATGCTTTGTTTTAGAGTGAAAAACAGGATTCTTTATTATACACATTGTGCTGTTATTATCAATATAAATTTTGGTGTTCATAAAATTGTACCCATAATCCAAGAGTTGATTCTGAATCCAGAGTACTTGTCCACAGCAACTAGAAGCAGCCACATACTCTGCCTCAGTTGTTGAATTAGCCACCACAGTTTGTTTCTTGCATTGCCATGAGATTAACCTATGTCCAAGGTATTGACATCCTCCAGTGGTTGACTTTCTATCCAAACTAGCTCCAGCATAATCACTATCTGAGTATGCTACCAAGTCAAATGATGAACTATTAGGATACCTGTAACACCCCAACCCGACAAGGGCAAAGGTGTCACAAATACGGATTCTCATCAGAACCAACACAAGCATATGATATAAATAATACAATAGGATTCCAAGGATTACAAATGAAAATCTGAAAATTTAAGGTTACATGTAAAGATACAAAATTTCTAAGTCTGAAATAAGAATATCTTCTAATTGTCTCTACTCCAGAATAGCTAAAAGGGTCTTCTAAGTCCAAGGTTCTCTCTATTAATAACCCAGCTTCCAACTAAAACCTGCCGCGGGAAAAGAAACGCGGCTGAGCTTAAAAAGCCCAGTGAACAGATATATAACAAATGGAAACGAAAGCAAACAGAAATGAACAGATATAGCATAATGAATAAGATATAAGTAAAGGTATAAAGAGTTAAAGGTTTAGGACAGTAATCCACCACGAGCCCAGAAACAGAAATATCATACCATGTATCCATGTCAGAAATCCAGAGGGGATGCCTCTCAAGTAACCAGATAATATGAGGGGTGACCTCATGTATCAAACAGATATATATGGAGTAGCTAGCTCCCAGAACATGAAAGACGTGGATTGCACCCACCGTCAGTCACCAGAAATCAGATATATCAAATCATCACAAAACAGAACGAACCTAGGATGCATCCATTCGCCCCCCAGAACAAATCATATTGGCCATATCAGATATAACATAAGCGCGCATAACAGAATCAGAATGGGGACGGTGTAGCCAAATCACTAGGGCTACACGCTAGTCATGCCAGTGGTGCATCACAGACACGGCCATGTTACCTTCATGGCTAGGGAACAAATTTTGGCTCGGGTATCAAACTGGGAGTCAAAGGTCAAAGGTCAAAGGTGCATATTATAATCAGGGTGTCATATCAGAAGGTTCAACATCAGAAGGTCAACATCAGAAGGTCAATATCAGAAGGTCAATAGTCCATGTTCCATAGTAACAGTTCATTTAAAAAGGTTTCTAATTAAGAGTCCATTTAAAACAATCTTTTAATAATGGTCTTCATAAAAATGATCCTTCAGAGTAGATTTCATAAAATGATCTTTCAAAATGGTTTTTCATAAAGATAGTCTTTTAAAATAGTTTTCATATAAGTTAGTAAAATCCCAATTAAAAGAGTCCTGTATCATATCTGTAAACATCATTTTAAAATAGCTTTTCCTCAAACCATTTCCAGGTCAGAATTAAAAAGGTTTTCACAGCATAGGTTCATATCATAGGTCAAAGGTTCAGAGCAAAGGAATCATAGCAAGGTACCAAATCAGAGGCTAAACAGATCAGAACATGAAGGAGATCATAGGAAACCTTACAGAGAAGGTCAGAATATCTGTACCTTATTCCAGATGCAAAAACAAACCAAGGAATGAATAAGATGGAACAGAATCAGGTCTTCTCCTTCTTCACACCTAGAGGGGTAGAAAAGAATTACAACTCTTTCCATTTTAAGTAACTTTCCATTTTTAGCAGGTTTCCAAATTTAGTAAGTTTCTATTTTTAGAAAGTTTCCTTATTTAGAAAGTTCCCATAATTAGTAAGATTTCCATATCCTCATTTAGGTTAAGTCATTATTAAGTCATATTATGGCTTTAGGGTGTATTTTAACAAGTTACAAAGTTTAGGGTTAAATATGACAAGTTTTCATATTCTAGGGTTATAAGTGTAAATATACCAAAGATGAAGGTTTTAAAGTGAAAATATCATAATTAACTCATTCAAATCTTAAGTTATCCAGAATTACTCATTTAGTCCTTTAGATTTCATAACTTACATTTTATACCCTTGTAATTACATAAGTTACATTTTAAGCCTTATGGTATTTATAATTACGCATTAAACCCTCAATTTCCCAATTTTACACAATGTACAATTATTTTAACATGTTATACGAATGTACCCTTAAATATTCATAATTTACACATCAAGTCCCTCAAGTTATCAAAGTTACATATTAAGCCCTTTAATTTACAATTTCAACCTTTAATTATTAACAATTACTTATTAAGCCATTAAATTACCAAAATTACACATAACCCCCTGAATATAATTTATTACTCAATTCAACCCTAACTTTCCAGAAATTAGATCTTTAGCCCCTCTATTATAATTATTTAATAAATCGATTTAACTTTATTAAATTAACAAATTAAACCCTTTAAATATAAAATTTACACAAGAGGCCCTCCTTTCTATTTTATACGAATTATACATGTTCCAATTAATGTTCTAAAAATAACCCACAAGTTTTATAATTACAAAACACCCCCTTATATTTTAAAAACAAACCGTATAACACTTTTTATTTACAAAACCCTAACCCTAAAAATATCAATCATTACCCAATAATTATATCATCATTTAATCATCATTAAATAGCCAAAAACAAACCCTAATCCAAACCCTATCTCGTACATTTTTTTATTTTTCTTTTCTTCTTGGTTTTTCTTTAATCCGCATAAACAAATAAATCGAAATTAATTATTTTAAGCCTTGAAAAATCGAAATAACATTTTTCCCAGATTAATATGATCATATGGAGTCTAAATAAAATAAATATGAAGCCTCAAAAATTCGGATACAATTATTTAGGATTTATGCACGTTTTTATGGTTTAATTCACAAATAATTTATAGATCATGCATGGATCGAATTGAGCATTTTATATGATGTTTATAAGATGTAAGAAGCACGAGAAAAATACCAAACCAAGATTTGAACGTGTGGATTTGGCTGGACGAATTTGTTCCTACGCGTATGGATAATTCGAACAATAATTCACCACGACTCCAAAAGCTACTCCACGACCTTGTAATTATTTTTCAGAGTATATACAATATGAGGATCATAAGAAAAATGATAAACGAATTTTATAGTAACCGAATGAATTGATTTGGAATTTACCTCAATATTACACTTCGACAAGGAATTAATCCACAAGGATCGAACCAGGCTATGAACAAATCAAAACATATTTTTCTTAGCTTCTTGTGATGATGTAGAGTGTAGGAAAAATAATCAAGAGGGTCCAAAAATTCGGATTGCAAAGGAATGAATTTTTGTTGTGTTTATTGGGGTTTTTGGAATGGAATAAGAGAGAAAATAATGGAGATCCTTAATTAAATGAAAATGGCCGACTAGGGGGGAGGATAGGGGGCCAAAAATTCGGTCATTGATTGACTAAAACCAAAGAATTCAATTTTGTGATCTTTTCCCTTTTTAGTTGTACTTATCTACATTTAATTACATTTAAATAAAATATATTAATTATAAATATCAAATTTGGTTCATGCAACTTATTTATTGTGTCACAAATATTTTTGGGACATGCACAAATATTTTATTTTACATATGATTTATTTACCAAGGTCTTGTAATTTATTTGGCACTTTAAAGGCTTATAAATCAAAATTTTAGATTGTAGGGGCGTTTTAGTCATTTTGCACATTTTAGATTTCTGGGTTTTACAACTCTTCCCCTCTAAAAGAAAATTTTTGTCCTCGAAATTTGCAGGAAGCAGAGAGAAAAGAGAACGGAATACTCATACGGAATGCGAACAAGATTTCAAATCGATTTAATTGTATCCACAGCAGAGAGCTCTTCAATGAGTTTAAGATTCATAACTGAGGTCAACAGAATGCAGCACGAGAGTCCAAATTCACCCAGATATTTAATGAACGAAGGTAGAGTATACGCATAGGTAGAATGAACCTAAGGTCTCATTAATCACGGATAATCCATCGGGAGTCAAGCTCTAAACTTCTTAGGTACTTCCCAAGATATCCTATGGCCACAATGAGGGCACGTTATATGGTGTAAGTATTATCACGTTAATAATACCAGCACCACATAATTATGCCTTCATGATGATCATACTTTATCTCAAGTCGTAAACAAAGCCACCTATCTTAATCCACCTAGTACTTCTATAGTCTCAGAGGTCAACAAAATCGATGTCATAGTCAAGAGGGAAAACAAACTACTTGCAAGAGTATCGGAATCCCAGATTGCCTAGCAGATTAAGGTATGCTGTCCACAAGCTTTAGATCTTCCCCAATTCATCAAAGCCATCATTGGACGTACGAATAGACACGGAACTGAAATGCTTCTAAGGAACTTAAATCATCAGAGGATCTTAAATTTGAGAATACTCGGAGGTGAAACAAAATCGTGAACTTGTGTCTGGTTCGTCAAGCCTCCTGCTGTTCTTCTTGGAGTAATGTGAATTTCTGGCACGATCTTCAAATCCTTCATCCTCCAGTCTGCCTCCGCTCTCAATTCATCTTAGTACAACCAAGGTGAATAGGGAAGTTAGACTGCATGTCTTCATCAGCTCCAGGTACGCCGTCTTGAGTAGATTTCTTCTTCTGCATCACCAACACTTCTGCCTTGTAAGGGATGCCTTCACTCTTCAGGGTAGCCGCCGTTGTTGTTAACATTTCGAGTGCTCAATCAACCAATCCCTTATCAGAATGGAATCGAAGTTGACTATCCAAGAAAGACGGATCAACCAGGCAAATCTTATCGTTCAAAAGTGAGAGGGAAACATTCTTATATGCATGGTAAAATATCACAAGACTTTTCATAGGGATAGAGAGGGGTAAGACGGAATCAAATAGCGTCAGAAGATTCATAGGTGCTTATCAAAAGCAAGAGACAAACAACAGAATGTATCTAGTACGTCATCGCCATGGAGATTCTCAGAATTGCCCGAAGAGGCATCAAAATGATTAACAAAAGGATCAGATGTCAGAGTCGGAATCCAGAGATAAGGTTCAATAGTGTCAGGCATACAATTCTCAATGACATAAATCTTGAAGGCATAAGCTTTCAATCTCCAAGAGGGATTCAACAGGCTTAAACCAAAAGTAAGGCACGAATCAGAGTGATGCGGAAACAATGATACTTAAACAAATGCCTTAGTCTACCCATTCCTCACGGATCAGAGCTTAAGTTACTATAGGGAAGTCCTAGAGCAATTCTTACAGGTCATCTTATGAGCGCCTACAGTGGAAACTTAGTGGTCCAAACTTCACAGGTCAGGGGTAAATGTATTACAAGTCGCAGCCTGGTCTCTGATACCATAATTGTAACACCCCAACCCGACAAGGGCAAAGGTGTCACAAATACGGATTCTCATCAGAACCAACACAAGCATATGACATAAATAATACAATAGGATTCCAAGGATTACAAATGAAAATCTGAAATTTTAAGGTTACAAGTAAAGATACAAAATTTCTAAGTCTGAAATAACAATCTCTTCTAATTGTCTCTACTCCAGAATAGCTAACAGGGTCTTCTAAGTCCAAGGTTCTCTCTATTAATAACCCAGCTTCCAACTAAAACCTGCCGCGGGAAAAGAAACGCGGCTGAGCTTAAAAAGCCCAGTGAACAGATATATAACAAATGGAAACGAAAGCAAACAGAAATGAACAGATATAGCATAATGAATAAGATATAAGTAAAGGTATAAAGAGTTAAAGGTTTAGGGCAGTAATCCACCACGAGCCCAGAAACAGAAATATCATACCATGTAACCATGTCAGAAATCCAGAGGGGATGCCTCTCAAGTAACCAAATAATATGAGGGGTGACCTCATGAATCAAACAGATATATATGGAGTAGCTAGCTCCCAGAACATGAAAGACGTGGATTGCACCCACCGTCAGTCACCAGAAATCAGATATATCAAATCATCACAAAACAGAATGAACCTAGGATGCATCCATTCGCCCCCCAGAACAAATCATATTGGCCATATCATATATAACATAAGCGCGCATAACAGAATCAGAATGGGGACGGTGTAACCAAATCACTAGGGCTACACGCTAGTCATGCCAGTGGTGCATCACAGACACGGCCATGTTACCTTCATGGCTAGGGAACAAATTTTGGCTCGGGTATCAAACTGGGAGTCAAAGGTCAAAGGTCAAAGGTGCATATTATAATCAGGGTGTCATATCAGAAGGTTCAACATCAGAAGGTCAACATCAGAAGGTCAATATCAGAAGGTCAATAGTCCATGTTCCATAGTAACAGTTCATTTAAAAAGGTTTCTAATTAAGAGTCCATTTAAAACAATCTTTTAATAATGGTCTTCATAAAAATGATCCTTCAGAGTAGATTTCATAAAATGATCTTTCAAAATGGTTTTTCATAAAGATAGTCTTTTAAAATAGTTTTCATACAAGTTAGTAAAATCCCAATTAAAAGAGTCCTGTATCATATCTGTAAACATCATTTTAAAATAGCTTTTCCTCAAACCATTTCCAGGTCAGAATTAAAAAGGTTTTCACAGCATAGGTTCATATCATAGGTCAAAGGTTCAGAGCAAAGGAATCATAGCAAGGTACCAAATCAGAGGCTAAACATATCAGAACATGAAGGAGATCATAGGAAACCTTACAGAGAAGGTCAGAATATCTGTACCTTATTCCAGATGCAAAAACAAACCAAGGAATGAATAAGATGGAACAGAATCAGGTCTTCTCCTTCTTCACACCTAGAGGGGTAGAAAAGAATTACAACTCTTTCCATTTTAAGTAACTTTCCATTTTTAGCAGGTTTCCAAATTTAGTAAGTTTCTATTTTTAGAAAGTTTCCTTATTTAGAAAGTTCCCATAATTAGTAAGATTTCCATATCCTCATTTAGGTTAAGTCATTATTAAGTCATATTATGGCTTTAGGGTGTATTTTAACAAGTTACAAAGTTTAGGGTTAAATATGACAAGTTTTCATATTCTAGGGTTATAAGTGTAAATATACCAAAGATGAAGGTTTTAAAGTGAAAATATCATAATTAACTCATTCAAATCTTAAGTTATCCAGAATTACTCATTTAGTCCTTTAGATTTCATAACTTACATTTTATACCCTTGTAATTACATAAGTTACATTTTAAGCCTTATGGTATTTATAATTACGCATTAAACCCTCAATTTCCCAATTTTACACAATGTACAATTATTTTAACATGTTATACGAATGTACCCTTAAATATTCATAATTTACACATCAAGTCCCTAAAGTTATCAAAGTTACATATTAAGCCCTTTAATTTACAATTTCAACCTTTAATTATTAACAATTACTTATTAAGCCATTAAATTACCAAAATTACACATAACCCCCTGAATATAATTTATTACTCAATTCAACCCTAACTTTCCAGAAATTACATCTTTAGCCCCTCTATTTTAATTATTTAATAAATCGATTTAACTTTATTAAATTAACAAATTAAACCCTTTAAATATAAAATTTACACAAGAGGCCCTCCTTTCTATTTTATACGAATTATACATGTCCCAATTAATGTTCTAAAAATAACCCACAAGTTTTATAATTGCAAAACACCCCCTTATATTTTAAAAACAAACCGTATAACACTTTTTATTTACAAAACCATAACCCTAAAAATATCAATCATTACCCAATAATTATATCATCATTTAATCATCATTAAATAGCCAAAAACAAACCCTAATCCAAACCCTAGCTCGTACATTTTTTTATTTTTCTTTTTCTTCTTGGTTTTTCTTTAATCCGCATAAACAAATAAATCGAAATTAATTATTTTAAGCCTTGACAAATCGAAATAACATTTTTCCCAGATTAATATGATCATATGGAGTCTAAATAAAATAAATATGAAGCCTCAAAAATTCGGATACAATTATTTAGGATTTATGCACGTTTTTATGGTTTAATTCACAAATAATTTATAGATCATGCATGGATCGAATTGAGCATTTTATATGATGTTTATAAGATGTAAGAAGCACGAGAAAAATACCAAACCAAGATTTGAACGTGTGGATTTGGCTGGACGAATTTGTTCCTACGCGTATGGATAATTCGAACAATAATTCACCACGACTCCAAAAGCTACTCCACGACCTTGTAATTATTTTTCACAGAGTATATACAATATGAGGATCATAAGAAAAATGATAAACGAATTTTATAGTGACCGAATGAATTGATTTGGAATTTACCTCAATATTACACTTCGACAAGGAATTAATCCACAAGGATCGAACCAGGCTATGAACAAATCAAAACATATTTTTCTTAGCTTCTTGTGATGATGTAGAGTGTAGGAAAAATAATCAAGAGGGTCCAAAAATTCGGATTGCAAAGGAATGAATTTTTGTTGTGTTTATTGGGGTTTTTGGAATGGAATAAGAGAGAAAATAATGGAGATCCTTAATTAAATGAAAATGGCCGACTAGGGGAGGATAGGGGGCCAAAAATTCGGTCATTGATTGACTAAAACCAAAGAATTCAATTTTGTGATCTTTTCCCTTTTTAGTTGTACTTATCTACATTTAATTACATTTAAATAAAATATATTAATTATAAATATCAAATTTGGTTCATGCAACTTATTTATTGTGTCACAAATATTTTTGGGACATGCACAAATATTTTATTTTACATATGATTTATTTACCAAGGTCTTGTAATTTATTTGGCACTTTAAAGGCTTATAAATCAAAATTTTAGATTGTAGGGGCGTTTTAGTCATTTTGCACATTTTAGATTTCTGGGTTTTACAGTATGGAAGGCCCAATTTTGGTTGACCCTTTAGATACCTAAAAATTCTTTTAACAGCATTCAAGTGTGAGACTTTTGGGGACACTTGAAATCTGGCACAAGCACACACAGAAAACTTGATATCTGGCCTTGAAGCAGTCAGATACATCAATGAACCAATCATTGATCTATAAAGATGCACATCAACCTCTTCCCCATCTTCATCCTTGAGCAAATGTTTGTTGTTATCCATTGGTGTCTTAGCTGCCTTCACATCATTGAAACCAAATTTCTTTAACATATCAGCCACATACTTGTCTTGACTGATGAAGATCCCATCTGCAGTTTGCTTAACCTGAAGCCCCAGAAAGAATGTGAGTTCTCCCATAGAACTCATTTGAAATCTGTTATGCATGAGCTTCTCAAATTCTTCACAGAACACCTTTTTTGTAGACCCAAAAATGATATCATCTACATAAACCTGAACTAGTAGAATATCATTCTTGTTTTTCTTGATGAACAACGTTTTATCAATGGTTCCCCTTGTGAATCCATTAGATAACAAATACTTAGACAAGGTGTCATACCAAGCTCTAGGAGCTTGATGTAAACCATACAATGATTTCTCCACCTTATATACTCTGTCTGAAAAGTCAGGATCTTCAAAACCAGGAGGTTGCATCACATAAAACTCTTCATCAATCTTTCCATACAAGAAAGCACTTTTCACATCCATTTGGTACACTGGAAAGTTCTTGAATGAGGCATAAGCCAAGAACAATCTAATAGCCTCTATCCTTGCTACAGGAGCAAAGACCTCATCATAATCTATTCCTTCTTCCTGAGTGTACCCTTGAGCCACTAGTCTTGCTTTGTTTCTCACCACAATTCCTCTTTCATCTCTTTTACACCTGAACACCCATTTTGTACCAATTGCCCTCTTCTCATTAGGCAAATCAACTAGTATCCAGACTTCTTGAAGCTTGAACTGCAACAGCTCCTCTTGCATGGCTTCAACCCAACTTGAATCTTGCATAGCTTTGTGAATATTTTTGGGTTCCTCTTGTGATAAGAAACAAGCAAATTTGCAATTTTGTAGGTCCTTGTGGCTATTTCTTTGATGCAATGATTGAGCAAATAAACCTTGATGGAGTAGATCACTCAGCCCTTTTGTTTTACTTCTGGTTTGTACAGCAGATTGTACATCACCAATTATCTGCTCCTTGGGATGGTTCTTATGTATCCTTGTAGTTGGAGTAGGACTGACTTGAATAGTAGACTCCATATTTGTCAAATCAGCTTCTGCTTCAAAAACATCCACAACATCATCATCTGTGTCATAGTAGATTTCCTCCAATTCAGGCATATGAGGAAAGTCAACATCATCATTAATACTTTCATTAAAGTCAACAGCAGAATTCTTTGGCACAGCAGTAGAACTACTAGGCTTAGTAGCAGAATGAGAGATACTACTGCTAGGCGTAGCAGCAGAATTATTTGGCTTAGCAGCAGAATGAGAGATACTGCTGCTAGCTTCATTTCTTGAACTTTCATGCTTTGCTGACTTTTCAACATTCTTGCCATCATTAGAAGGTTCATCATCACCTTCTGCATCATCCTTTGGTACTTCCTTATGAACAGCATCATCATCAGAACTCTTTCCCTCTTTATCTGTTGGAGTGAAGAACTGATTAAACTTCCACTTCTCAATAAAAAAAAACTCCTCTGCAGATGCATCCTTCTTTGCTTGTGTACCTGCATTGGGGTTAGTTTGTGTACCTGCAGACATGTTAGTTGTACCTGCAATCACTGGTTGATAATTCATACTCTTGGTTAGGGAATTAATATCAAACAGCCATTCAGGTCCTTTTCCAGCAACACTAGGTGTGGTTTCACTAAACCTAACGTGTAGATTTTCTTCCACATGCATTGTTCTTTGGTTAAATACCCTAAAAGCTTTGCTATTAGTTGAGTATCCAAGAAAGAAACCTTTGTCTGCTTTCTCATCAAACTTGCCTAGTGAATCAATGGTATTTAAGATAGTAACAGGACACCCAAATGGTTTTAAGAAATCTATCATAGGTTTCCTACCATGCAATAATTCATAAGGGGTCTTGTTATGAGGCTTCACTACCTTACTCTTATTTTGCACATAGCAAGCAATGTTAACTGCTTTAGCCCAAAAAGTAGTGGGTAACTTTGACTCAGACAACATAGTCCTAGCAGCCTCAATTAATGACCTATTCCTCCTTTCAGCAACTCCATTTTGCTGAGGAGTTCTAGCCACACTAAACTGCCTTAAAATACCTTTTTCCTCACAGAACTGATTCATTACATGATTCTTAAATTCAGTTCCATTGTCACATCTGATTACTTTGACCTTATGATTTACTAGGTTTTCTATTCTTGTAATGAAGGCCTTAAGAATTCCAGAGGTCTCATCCTTAGTTGCTAAGAAAAACACCCAAGTAAACCTACTAAAATCATCAGTGACAACTAAGCAATACATCTTCTTATTCAAGCTCTTCACAAAAGTTGGTCCAAACAGATCCATATGCAACATATACAAGGGTTCAGAAATAGAGTTCACCACTTTGGACTTACAAGAAGCTCTGTGTTGCTTTCCCATCTGACAAGCAACACAGGTTTTAGAATTTTCAAAAATCTTTGAAGGTAACCCTCTGACAAGGTTTCCTTTTACCAATTTGTTTATTGTTTTGAAATTTAAGTGACCCAATCTTCTATGCCAAAGCTTGGATTCGTCAATGGTGGCCTTTGCAAAAAGATAAGTTAAATCTCTTTTGGGAATGATGTTCTTAATGTCCACACTGTATATATTGTTTGTTCTAGGGACTTTAAGTAGTACTTCAGAATCATGAGGTAACTTAAAGTCGGGAGACAAAACAAGACAGTCAGTGTCTGTAAAAAGAACAAAATTCTTTTTGTCACACATTTGTGAGACACTAAAAAGATTGAACTTAAGTCCCTCTACAAAATACACCTTTTCAAAATCCAATTTTCCTGTTCTAATAGTACCTTTACCAACCATCTTTCCACCTTTTGGATCATTGCCAAAAGCAACATAACCACCATCAAAAGCTTTAAAATCTTCCAAGTTGCTCTTGTCTCCAGTCATATGTCCAGAGCATCCACTATCAAAAATGCATTTATCCTTTAGCTCCAATTGTAGATTGCCCTGCACAAAAAGTAAGAGAGTTAGTTTCTCTTTGGGACCCAAGCCATTACTGACTTGGATCTGCTTTGTGCATCAAAGTAATCATATTTCTTGAAGTCCATTGATGCACTGCTGTGTCTGGTTTTGGGTTTCCAGACCCAGCAAGCTGAGGCCTTAACAGCATAGAAACGAGTGCCCACCACAGTATCAGTAACCACTTTTGGCTTAGCAGCAGAATGAGAAATACTGCTGCTAGCTTTAGCAGTAGAAAACTCTGTTTTCTTTGGAATGGGCCTTGTTGGTGCAACAGGACAAATAGTCCTAGAAATACCATTTCTCAACAAAATCTCCTTAGGAACCATATTTCTTTTGGGATGTGGGTGAGTCTTTCTTGCAAAGTTCCTATGGTTCACCCTTGTATTATGGTTCCATACAGGTTTTGGAGCACTAGTTTTCTTAAGTATTGAATAATAACAATCTTCTTGCAAGTGCTCAAAACTACCACAGCTGTGACACGCCTTCTTAACCAGTTCAAAGTCACTACCTAACTTGTGTGAAATCACCTGGTGCAAGTTTCTCTAATTTCCTCTGGGCAAGTCACAAGTCTTCCTAGGATAATCTCTAGGTTTATCATCATACTCAGCCACTTTCCTAGAGATTCTACTTCCTAGCACAGGTTTAAGAAACTCAGTATGCTTGACTTTAGGTTCAATTTGTTTAACATTTACTAAGCTTTTAGCCTTTGATGTTGTTTCTACCTGCTCATCATCACTATCTGATTCCCAATCTTCAATGATTGGTGCATCAGACAATTTTTTTATCAATCTTAGGTGCACTAGTCTTTTCAGATGTTTCATAGTTTACTTGACTTGTTTCACCTATGGATTGTGCAGCTGACTCAGATATAAAGGACAATCTTTCCTAGCTGGTGCATAAGCACTTTTAAGAGGGGGAGCCACTTCATTATATCCTAGGCCACATCCTCTTTTAATCATCTGAGATTCAACTGCTTTATTTGCTAGAACAGATGCATATTGTTGTTTATCTATCCTAACAACATGTTTTTCTTTTTCATTTAAAGCTGAGTCTCTAGCTAATTCAGCTTCTTCCACTCTTTTATTAAGCACATTAATTTCACATTCTTTCATAATTAGCTCAGTTTCAAGAGTATAAATTTTATCAGCATATTCTCCCTCAATTTGATTAAGAAACTCAACCTTGTTTTCTAAAGATTTTAAACCATGTTGATATCCTAAGTTATCAAGTTTGAGTTTATCAAATTCAACTCTTAAAGCATCATAACTAGATTTCAGTGCCTCTATAGTATCTGAACAAGATTTAAATGAACATGAAGATTCATTTGATACCTCAGAGTCTGATCCAGAGGAGGAGTAACCCATAAGAGCAAAGTGTTGTTCTTTGGATTCTTCATCAGCTACCAGTGCATAGTTGGGACCATCCTCAACTTGGTCACTCTAGTCAAAATCTCCCAAGCCATCACATGAGACCATAGCAGTAGTAGGTTTAGCATCTTCAATGGGAATCTGCCTTAGATTTTCCTTAATCTGCTTTGGTGCTCTGCACTCCCTTGCAAAGTGCCCCTTTCTGTGGCAGTTATAACATTCAAACTCTGATTTGTCAAACCCCACATTGTTCTGAATTCTAAACTTGAGCTCTCTTCCAGTTCTCTTCAAGAATCTTCTTGCCCTCATAGTCAACATTGCAAATTTCCAATGCAAATCCATCTCTTCTAAATCATCAGGATCAACTTGATCTAGATCCTGACTCATTACTGGAGTACTTGTAGTGAGTTCAGCTAAATAGGCACAAATAGCAGCATCACTAATGGTGTCACTATTTGTAGAACTAGCAGCAGAACCAGTATGACCAACAGCAGAATGAGTTTCTTGAATATTCCCGGAAGTCTTATTGTTAGAAGACATAAAAGCAAGGTTGTTCGAACTTGAAGAACTGGTTGAACCCTTTACTTCAGTTTCATAGACCTTCAAGTTGTTGTACAAATCATCCAAATTCATGGCTTCAAAATCAGCCTTGTTCCTCCAGACAACTGTGTGAGCATTCCATTCTGGTGCAAGACTCCTTAGAAACTTTAGATTAATATCTTCCTTTGCAATATTGACATTTAGAAGCGCCAACTGACTCACTAACTTTTGCAGCCTGTCATAAGTACCATCAATACTTTCATTGCTTGATGCAGTGAAA
Organism: Artemisia tridentata subsp. tridentata; assembly: GCA_021014915.2. Lineage (NCBI taxonomy): Eukaryota > Viridiplantae > Streptophyta > Magnoliopsida > Asterales > Asteraceae > Artemisia > Artemisia tridentata. The sequence goes on from CP139508.1 coordinate 391,722,509, forward strand.
GTTTCAAATTCGTGCTTTAGCAAATTCTTCCTTGACTTTTTGGTGGCTGCATTCCCACCAAACCTGAGTTCAATTGCTTCCAACAACTCCTTGGCAGACTTGGTGTTTTTGAAGGTCAATTGGTACTCATTAGGTATCCCCATTAAGAGAATAGTGTGAGTTCTAATCTCCAGTTTCCTTTGAGCCTTTTCTTCATTGGTTTTGATGGGCAAGATTTGCCCATCAGCACCAGTCTTAGGCAGAGTATCTCCAGTTTGTATGATTTCCCACATAGTGTAATCACACATCTTCATGTACTGTTCCATCCTCATCTTCCAGAGTTCATATTCTCCAACCTTGAGCATTGGAACCTTGGATGCAGTAACCATATGATGAGATTCAGACTCCATTGCTTTTGATGATGAACAGATCTGAGTTTTTCAAAATTCTTCTCGGTATCAGTTTCTAGATCACAAGCTCTGATACCACTTGTTGATCCCAGATGAGCTTATCGATCTTGTTAATTACTTTAGATATAAACCTAAAGCAATAGGTATAGAAACTGCTTATGAATGATCTATTAATTACTATGCGGAAACTAGTAATTAATCTTAAGAAGAATTAACAATAACACACAATAATTCTCTCAACCTTCACCTCAATATATTAATATACGGTTACTCAAAAGTAACAGGGTTACAATGAACCTTGAAGTGAATACAAGACAATACGTATGCTAAAACAATCGATTTCTAACCCTAACCCTAGATCCTCCTTTTATACACTTAAGGAGTCCTAGTCGGTTACAAAAACTTTCTATACAAGAATAATATCTAATCGTATCTTTACCATAAACAAACTATACATATCTAATAAGCAGCAGAATCAAAACTCTAGCAGCAGAATCATCTTAGGCTAGCAGCAGTTTGACACTTAGCTTATTTCATCATTCTTCAGATATCATCAGCAGCAGAATCAATATACTAGCAGCAGGATGATTATGCCTAGCAGCAGAATCATACTTAGTACATTTCCATTAGAATCATGAGCAGCAGAATAAAATACTTAGCAGCAGAATCTTCAAAGTAGCAGCAGTATCTTTTAAACCCAACAACTAGGGTTACAACCTTGAATCTTATGTTTCTATATCTTGTGATATTTGTTCTATGTTCTTGAGAGTTATTATCTAAAACACTTAATAATTCACACACTCTTTTAGACACACTTATGTCACAAGACTAAGATCTTTCTTTTATAACACAAGAAAGATCTTTACAATATTGTCAAATCTAGTCGAACACTTGCTTTGAGAGTGTAAGTCATTAAGATACAACTTGTATCTATGTTTACAACATATTCTGTGAATATAACATTATCACTGATCACATGGGGTAAGATATTATCTACCGTATATTGTTGACTTTAATACACATAATATCTTTTCATACTTATCCGCTCAGCAGCAGAAAGTTAATTACCAGCAGCAATGTTAACGCTAGCAGCAGAATCCTTCAGCAGCAGAATGTTTAACGCTAGCAGCAGAATCAAACACTAGCAGCAGAAACCAAATGCTCTAGCAGCAGAATCATACTTAGAGTATTTCTTTGAGTAGAACCCGATATTAAACTTCTTGAATATTTAATTCCTAACATGTTGTTAGTGTACCAGGCCGAAATAGCCCACCTAGGAACCTAATTACAAGCCCAACGAAACCCACATTTCAACCCATAAGATGGGCCTGTGTCGAATAGCCTTTGTCCACCAGAACTTTGTAGCAAATAGAGGAGCTCAGCCCACTAGCGACCCTTTTATTTTCCCCCTCCTCAGGTCAGTGGGCCGCAGCCCAACTAGAGATAAACATACAAAAATTTGATTAACACTTATGAGATTAGTCGTCGCTAACTTAAAATTTCACTAGCCGACCATGAAAACATTTTTGTTATAACAAAAATGTATACATATATATGAAACTGTTAACCGAATGCATCATAAAAACTTCACTAATAAGCGCGAACATAGGACTTGAATAGCTTTAAAATAAAACACAACGACAATAATTCAACAACTAAGATAATACTAGCACCACATATATTATGTCGCGATTTCAAAAGTGATAGAACAAATAATTGGAGAAAGGAGATATGAGCGATTACACAAATTCATAAATGATAGAACATATTATCGGCATAGGAAGTGTAAATTATATACAAACTCATGTAGTTAACTCAAGTGAAATAAAGGACAAATTAATTTCACGTTAAGTTTCGGCTATAACTCACGTTGAAGGATATATATAAATCGACACTTACATTTGTTGTATTAAAACTAAGTAAATATAAACGTCACTAATAAAGAAACTAGGAATGATATATCAACCTTGAACCGTACTTAGACAAATTCGACGATACATATAGTCCTAAACTAATAATGTGTAAAAATAGGTCATTGATAACAAAGTAAACTTAGTAAATTTTAATTAACAAAGTCTATTAAAATTGACGTTATATTAAATTTCTCAGGCCATTTAACAAATAGGTAGTAGACGTCACGTACGTTAGGCCTTACTCCAAAAATCAGCATAACCAGACATGACAAACAAATTACACAGCTATATATATATTACATCCCGACTAAATCCATTTAGGCGTTAGATAGTTCAATACCTCAAAATTCCTCATCCTATACACCTAAGTTATCCATGGGGCCAAACCTTACCAGTTTCTAGGAAAAACCTTTGTAACCACCCTTACCGCCACACAAGCAACAACAACAACATAAGCACTCTGAATTACTGAAATTTAAAAGAACTTAATTTAAATACTTGAAACTGAGACATAATTATTTAATATAGGTCGCGTGTTGGTTCCATACCTCCTTGCATTCACTGCATCCATTGTTAAGGTGAGTTTATAGCCCTTTTTTTACTTATACTTTTTTTATATGAATGGGTGAGAAACATGCAAAACCAAATTTTGTGGACCTTTAATACTATTTTACCAATATTATTGCGCAGTTATCCTAAGTCCTGATATGTCCCATACTGCCCGAATTTTATGAACCGTTAATTCCCGACAGGAAGCGTGAATGTTATAAATAGATCTATTGGAAGTAACGTTCCCGTTCGGTTTGACCGGATAGGCAAACGAGCATATACCATATCAATGTACAAGTGTCTGGGATAAACACTTGCCAGGGCTTTTATGATTCACATGCTTCTAGAGCATGCAGACCTGTTAAAGCTTTGGTTGCATGAACTTAGTGCTAGCGTAATAAAACATATATGTGAACATTTCAATGCTTAAATAAAACTGTTGGTCCAGATATGATATATTTGTTTTAACTGAAACCTATGAACTCACCAGCTTTTTGCTGACTTTTAGCATATTTTTCTCAGGTAATTAGGTTTGTGCAAAATGTGGCACGGAATGGCAAGGCGACAGACTTACACTTTGACCAATGCATTTTTGGTTAATAATTAAGACTTATTTTTGAGGGACCTGTAACTTGTAAATAAATTTTGCAATCTAATGATTGTTATATATTGAATTATGCAAAAGAGTACATTTTATAAAATGTGTAATTGGTTCTTCGATACCTTGTGTTATGATTTCCATTTCCGTAGCACCCCATGGTAATAATGCTTCCGCAAAGTCAGATTTTGGGGGTGTTATAGATTGGCATCAGAGTCTAGGTTATAGAGAACTAGGTACATATAAACCCTAAACTATAACCACTTTTTCAAAAACAAGTCCCTATGACTGCCGCTTGCCTTGCTTGCTAGGTTGCTTGAGGTTTATTTTGACTTGACTGCATGTTATACTTTGTGACATACTAAGTGTTTGCCACGTTGCTTGAGATTTATTTTGACTTGACTGCATGTTATATTTTGTGACATACTAAGTGTAATATAAGTACTATAGGTATATATCTATATACACTTAACCCACACTAGTTATTATTTTGAGATACTTACACACATATACCATTTTGTCACAGATTATGCCTTCCCACAACATCACTCAGACTTCACCAGGCTCAAAGGATTCCAGCAGATAGATGCCTCAAGATCACCATAACCCTAGCACCATTGAGCCTACACCACCATCACATACTCATACCACATAGCTACCCAGATTACCCCTACTATCCCCTGTTGTACTACACGCATAATCATACGCCCATCTACTAGACCATCACCTCACACTGCAGAGAGTACCCAAACCCTGCTCATATCCTTCTAGTATCCCCATCCCATTATAGGTCCTTACGCTCACAAATAGACGCCCCTACTACCCCAGCATCACCACCACCTACCTCACCACCACACTCACCTACCTACTCACCCTCACGTCAGAGACTCAGGAGAAGCAATGACTCATATTCAGCAAGCGTGTAGGACAGACTTTAGATGAGAGTGCTCCTGTCGAGGGTATTGGGGATGATGCTAACTCAGATTCGGGGATGGGACAGAGTGCAGTTGACCCCGAATCAACATAGTACTAGAAGATGTGCCTAGTACTTTTGAGACTGGAGAGGGCTCAAGGAGAGCCCAGGATGAGATAGAGGATGGCACAGAGATATCACATCCCTGGCTCCCAGTGGCATCACCAGCAGTTACAGAGACCGCTACCATCTCACAGATTCAGACCCAGCTGGACTTGCAGAGTGACATACTAGGTCTCCACTCTGACTTATTTGACGAGTTACATCCAGCTCGTTTCGAGCAGTATGATAGAGACTTCAGCCGACTCTATGCTAGGACGCACTCCAACAGTCGAGACCTTCTTGACTTAGGTGACAGATCTGGTAGACTTGAACAAACACAGGTAGTGTTGGGAATTATGATGCGTAGCAAGAGCAGACAACTTAGGTCTGGTAGTGAATCTAAGTTAGGTCTGTTTGTGTTATTAGGTCTGGTAATGTAATGTTAAGTCTGGTAGCACATTTAAGTCTGGTTGACTTATAAAGTTAAGTCTGGTCGTGAAGATAGGAAAGTCTGTTAAAGTTATGTTAGGAAAAGATACAATGCGTGTATGTATCTTTATAGAAGATTTGTGTATATCTTCTGTATCGTCTAGGGTTTCCTTGTGTTATAAAAGGATCCCTAAAGATTGTTAATTCGTGTGTGAGTTGTACGAATTCATTATAGTGAATATCAATATACGAAGCTAGTGATATCCCTGCTTGTGTTCTTAATTGTTCTTGTTAAGATTCCACATTAACAATAACAATCACTTAGGGTTTCTCACTTAGATTGGTTCGGATTTATCCTAACCATCTACTAGGTATTCAAGACTACTTAGTGATCCATATACAATTTGTGGACCAACAAGTGGTATCAGAGCAAGGGAGAGACTCTGAATTCGTAGAACACAAAATCTTAAAAACCTAATTCTCACTCAAATCACCCTACAAAATGTCTGAATTCGATAAGCCTGTTTTCACTGAAACTTTCTCAATCCATAACAGTGAGGATGAGAAATCAAACCATGAAGATGAAGGAAAAACCGATACCAGTAACTCACAATCACAACAACAACCCATCCCTTCCACAACCACAATCTCAAACATAAAACTTCCATTACTGAAGAGAGAAGAGTATGATATATGGGCCATGGAGATGGAACATTATCTGGAATACATTGATAGCGATGTATGGAAGGTGATTCAAAAGGGAAATTCTAAGAAGAGAATTTCACAAGGGAATGATGGGCAGCTCAGAATAATGCCACCAGTATCTGCTGAGGAGATTAGGGCTGTGGAGAAGGAAAAGAAGGCCAGAACCTTGCTTCTTATGGCTATTCCTAAGGAGCATCTACAAAGGTTTCATGGCATTCTTGATGCTAAGGAGATGTGGGAAGCTATCAAGAAACGATTTGGAGGTAATGCTAACTCCAAAAAGATGCAAAAGGCTGTTCTTAAACAGCAATTTGAAACATTCAGTGTTTCAAAGACTGAAGGTTTGGAGAAGGGCTATGACAGATTTCAACATCTGTTAACACAACTGGAAGTTCATGGTGCAGCAGTCTCGAATGAGGATGCAAATCACAAATTCCTTAGATCTTTACCATCAGAATGGGGCAATGTATCTGTGGCGATGAGGATTAAGGAGGAAGTAGATTCTATGACACCTGATGACCTATACAATAATCTCAGGATGTTTGAAAGGGACATCAGTAACAACACTCAGGGTTCAACCAGTTCATCAAATGTTGCTTTTGTGTCTCAAAACAAAAGCAGTACTTACAAGGTTAGATCTGGTGGTGTTAGGTCTGGTAACTATGAAACTCCTTCAAGTGAAAGGTCTGCTTCAAGTTTTACTGATGAGGTGATACATTCTTTCTTTGCCAATCAAACGGAAGATGAAAGCTTTATTAGTGAAGACCTTGAACAGATTAATGATGCTGAAGTTGAAGAGATGGACATAAAATGGCACATTGCCATGGTTGCTTTAAGGGTCAAACGATTTCAGAAGCAATATGGTAGGACTATCAACTTCAACAACAAATCACCAGTGGGATACACAAAGAGGACTGTTGAATGCTACAACTGTCACAAGCATGGACATTTTTCAAGAGATTGTCCAGAGAAGAAGTCTGCTGATGAGAAAAGAGTTGAAGATGGAAGATGGAAAAGAATCAGATGAGCCTGCTGACAATGGAAGCTGGAGGAGTCAATTGGGGTGAGCATCCAAGAGTAAATGAGGAGTCTGATCATGCTCTCATGGCCATTGGTAATGAGGTATCATTATGCTCTAAATTATGTACTGACTCATATAATCATGTTAAGGCTTTATGTGATGAGCATCAAGAACAAATAGGTGATCTAGAAGTAAATTTATTAGCACATAAAAATGCTGTAAAAACTTTAGAGGCACAAAAGGTCACCCTTCAAAACCAACATGCTGTTTTAAATGAAAAACTATACTTTCAAGCTAATAAGATATATGAACAAGATGAGAAGCTTAAAAGGTATAGACAATTAGGTCTTAAAATTCAGAAGGAAAGGGATGAGCTGAGAAAAAGGGTAGATCAATGGAATAATTCAAATAATAACCTGTTTAAGTGTTGGGATTCTCAAATTAAGTCAAATAAAAAATGTGGCTTAGGATATGAGGAAAATGAGAATAGGGCTATATTTAAGAATAGAGAAGAGGACTATGCTGATAAGCCTTTGTACAATAGGTTTGTTAAGACTGGTGACTTTAAGGGAGTACCACCACCTTTGAGTGATGACTATACTCCTCTTGAAAAGGAAGAGTTGGATGATTCACTCTTTGTGTATGGTAAGAAAGGTCCTCAAGTGCATGAACCAACTACCTCAGAGGACAAATCCAGTAGATATTCTTCTTGTCAATCCAATGACTCTGAAGGATCTATTGATGGTTCCTCTGATCACTCTAAGTCTGAGTCAAACAATGAGGAAAAAGAAAATCCTGAACCTAAGGTTATTGAGAAGTGTGAACCTGTTGTTGCTAAACCTGTAGTGACTAAACAAAAGGCTGAGACAGTTAAACCTAGTTGTGTCAATCACATAAAAACTCCTAGGGAATCTGTTAAATTAAATGAGTCACCTAGAAGCAATAGTGTTCACAGAGAAAGTAGGAGTAGTTATACTTATGCTCCTAAAAGATGCTTTGTGTGTGGAAGTTTGAGTCATTTAACAAGAGATTGTGACTTCCATGAAAAGAGAATGAAAAGAGAGGCTGAGCAAAAGAGAATGAATGCTAATAAGGTTCATGGTTCAAATAAACCAGTTTGGAATAATACTAGTAGAGTTAATCATGCTAACCAGTTTGTCCCCAGACCTGTTCAACTAAATAACACTACCAGACCTAACTCTTTTGTTAATTCTGGTAGACCAAATTTTGGGTCTGGCTATAGAAATTTTAATGTAAATAGGCAAAATGTTAACTTTATGAGGCCTAAAGTGAATACTGGTTATGTTAACTCTGTGAGACCTAATGTGAACACTGGTTTTGTAAGACCCAAGCAACCTTTTCAAAAACCTCAGGTGAATGAAAATTTTCAAAGAAATAATTTTTATAAGGCTCATTCACCTGTCAGGAGACAAAGAAATTCAAGTAGGGGTTCTGCTGATAATTTCTCTGAGTGCTGGGCTTGGAATCCATTTAAAAATGAATTTACCTATAAGTCCAAACATGGTTTCACTGGAGCAAGTTCATACAAGACCTATAAGTATGTTGCTCCACAGGAAGGACTCAAGCCCACTCAGGCCTGGGTTGTTAAGAAAAACTGATCTTCTTTCTTAACTTTGTATAGTTTGTATATTTGTTTGTTCTTTATCTTGCTACTCTTCTTGGTTATTCTTATTTTCAGTAGTTAATTTGTTCTCTGCTTTCTATAGTATGTGTGTTTGGTATTTTGTGCTTAACTTTGTTTTGCAGTTGTTAGCTCTTTTCTATTTGCAAGTAATTCATATGTGGAAAATTAAAACATCAGAACCAAAGAGCTTTTTATTTATTAACAAGAAATTGCATTCTAGGATGCAAGTTACAATGCTTCATAAGACAAAAGCTTTAACCTAAACCAGCTAAACATCACCACCTACACTTTCTGCTTCCCTTTACCCATGAAGTCAGGAATGGTCTTCTTGGCTCCTCTGCCACCAAACTGATTCCATGCTTTTGGGCATGGAAGTGCAAGAATCACGCTGCTTGGTGGGGGACGTGACACAGAACCACTTCTCAGGGAAGGAACAATCTTCGAAGGAAAGGTCTCTTCATCATCCTTGGAGGGGTCTTCTTCTTTGGCACTTTTATCATCTACATCAGAAGGAGGAGTTGGTCTTGAAGTTTTTGGTGCTTCATTGTCTGGTTCCTTTTCAGAAAGGTCATAAGCAGCCAGCCATTGTTTCAGAGTTGCTTCTCTCAATGTCTTGTTTCTTGTGATTGATGAATACCCTGGTGGGAAGTATCCACCCCATCCTCCTGATGATGTATCAGAAGATGAGTCATTTGGATCCCAGGAATCGGATGAAATCTCTATGGTTTTTAAGTTGGATGGATCCATTATGCTTATAAGGTTTTATTCTGGTTTGTGATGGTATTTGTGATAAAACTATGGGTGGTTTTTATAGGGAAAATCAAGGTTTAATGTCTTTTAATGCTTGGTTGGTGTATGAGTTAATACTTGCAGGGAAATATTTATTAATTGTGTTTTTGGAAAGTTGACCTTCGTCTTTATTTTGGTTAAGTATTTATTAGTGATAAAAAAAAAAAAAAAAAAAAAAAAAAAAAAAAAAAAAGGGGGGGGATTTACACTTAAGGGGAGGTAATGTACATTTAAGGGTAGGCAAATGTACAAGTTTTAAATGTTTTTAAATCGGGTAACCTTAAGTGTTAAATCTGGTAGCTCATGTGTCTTGCAAAAATTGGTTGTTGTCTCCTCTTTCTTGTTGTTTCAACTAATTCTTGCAGAAAAGAATGGAATGAGGTGTTGCAAAGCTTTGCATTCGCTATAGTAAGTGTGTAAGTCCACTCTCTTGGTTAGGTCTGGTAAGTTTATGATTCGGCCTGGTTGACTTTTTAGGTCGGGTAGTGTTAATTTTATGACCGTTAGATCTGGTCAGAGTAAATAAAGATTTTACTAATATATTACCGTTGCACTATTTTCGGTAAAACAAGATATTTATGAAGTATATAAGATTAAAATTTGATATTATTTATCTTCTTTTATTCTTTATTTGCTTCCAAATTTAAATCATCTTTATTTCTCACGACTCTGTTTCTACGCAAATATTTTTCAAAACCCTACCTTTCTTGTCAACCAGACCTAAATCATTAACTCATCCATGGCTAATCTCAAGTTTGTGGACAAGCATAATCAAGTTGGTTTCTTGAAGAAGCCAGATCAAAGTGCAGGTTTCGAGCAGATTGTGGATTTTCTAAAAGGTTCTTACATTTGTTATTCATTAACTCATAATCCTACTATTTATCAGTCCCTTGTCAAGCAGTTCTGGAGGTCGGTTACCTCTGAGACTCTTGATGATGGGACACCATGTTTAAGGGCAATCATAGATAAAAATGGTGTTACCATTACTGAAGCATCGATTAGGGACAGTCTCCAATTGGATGATGCTTTAGGAGAATTTGACTTGTCTAGTGAGGATATTTTGGAGGGTTTGAATAGCATTGGGTACCCCACAGATGGAAGTTTTACCTTTTGGAAAAGTCATTTTTCACCTCAGTGGAGGTTTTTAGTACATCATTTACTTCAGAGCTTAAGTCCCAAGAGTGGTGGATGGGATCAATTTGGAAGCAGAATTGCTTCTGCATTGGTCTGTTTATCATTTGGAAGGAAATTTAACTTTTCAAAATTAATTTTTGAAGGAATGGTGAAAAATGCTAAGAACCCAAAATTTTTAATGTATCCAAGATTTTTGCAAATGATCTTGAATTTTGAAACTAAGGATAAAGTGCCTTACATCAGTGTGGCCTTTACTTCCAAACTTTTTGCAAATCTAAAAAGGAGTTTTCAAGGGACAGACAAACCTTTGCTTGCTGCTATGCTTGGTACTAACAATGCAGGTACTTCTGGAGCTGCACAAGTGGACCCTGATGAAACACAAGACCAAGCATCATCTAGGTCTGCTACACCTAGGTCTTCTCCAATTCCATCACCTCAACCAGGTCCCTCGCCATCTGTTGCAAGATCATCTACACCTATCCAACAATCTTCACCTCCACAACCAAATATTCCAAGTCCTGAAAGGGAGGAGGAACATGATCCTATAACTGTGGAAAATCTTCTTATCATTGTTCCTCAACTACAAAAGAAGATTGGCATTTTGGAAAAGTCTAATGAGGCACTCAGAAAAGCTTATGTGACTTTGGTGAAGAAAGTAAAGAAAATGGGAGTAGCAATGAAGAAAAAGGGTGTTTCTTTTGATGATGAGGAAGATGAAGCTGAAAATTCTTCCAAACAGGGGAGGAATTTGGAGCAAGAACAGGAAAATATTCTTCAAACACCAGTTCAAGAACCACTTGTTCAAGATAATGTCACCACAATTAGTCCAGAGACACTGGAAGTTGCAGAGACTTTGGCTCAATCAATGGGCAAAATTAAACAAGATAGGAAGAGAAGAAGGTTAATTTTGTCTGCTGAGGAAGAGGTTGAGAAGTTTGGAACTATATCTGATGAAAAGTCTGGTGAAGAAAAGTCTAGTAATGAACTTAGTTCTGGTAATGAAGAACAACAATCTGCACTAAGAAAAGGAAAGCAGGTCATGGAGGAAACTTCATTGCCAAAGAAGTCTAAAAGAAAAACAAGAGAAGAACTTGCATCTGAGGCTGAAATTGAGAGGATTAAGGCTCAAGATATTGCTGATGAAGAAAGACAAAAGATGCTAGATGCAGTCTATGCAAGACAATTGGCTGAAGAATCTGATGATTTTACAAAACTGCTCAATGTTGATGATGAAGTGAGAGCAAAGTATGAAGAGCTGCTAACTATTGAAGGTTTAACTGCTGATGAACGAGCCAAACAGTTAGCTGACTTCATTAATGCAAGAAGTAATGATGATACATTGGGTGGATTCTTGGAAAGGTTCAAGCTTCAGAAGAAATCAAAGATTCCTAAGAAGATGTCTATGGCAGAAAAGAAGTATGATATGAAGATGTATCTTAAGAATCAAATGCATCTTTCTTTGGAACAAATGAAAAACAAGTCATATGAAGAAATACAAGTAGCATATCTCAAGGCATTTGAGAGAGATCAAGGTTACAAAGCTACTGATTATGATGATGTACAGAAATATTGCTTTCAAGGTAGAAAGGCTAAAGAGACTGAACTAGTCATTGAACCTGATAAAGTGATTGATATACAACCTGAAGCTGGTAAGTCAACAGAAGAAGTGCAAGATGAAGTAATTAAGCCTATTGTGTTTCAAAGAAGAAAAGGTTTGGAAAGGAAGAGTAAATCCAAGAAAGCAGTTGTTGAAGAGGAATTAGATGAAGAACCTTCATCTGAAGGAGCCACAATGGGGACTATTGAAAGCACTAAGGAACCTACTAAGGTTGTCAAGTATCAACTTATCATGACTGGTGGAAGGGCTGCATATCAAATAATAAGGGAAGATAATTCTGACATTGTTTATATGAATTTTGCTGGCATTTTGATTGATGTGAATAGGGAGGATCTTCAAGAACTTTATCAGTTGGTGAACATTAAATATGGAGATCATCCACCTGAAGATGAATTTGAAAGAGTCTTTTGGGGAAATTTGAAGGTGATGTTTGAGCCACCAACTGAGTCTGATATAGTGTGGAAACTTCCTGAAGAGCATAACATTGTCAGCTGGAGATATTTTCATACCTGCAAGGTACATTGTGTTTCATTAAAGAATGTTGATATTTATATGCTTGCAGAGGTGGAATATCCTTTATCATCAAGTGTTTGCAAGGAAATGATGAGCAAAAAGTTGTATGCTAGTAAAAAGGATGAAGGATATGAGATGTTATTGGATTTGATTAAGAAGCAGTCTTTGAAGGATGTAGCCTAAGGGTGTTTGAAAGAATTTTCACAAGTTGTTGAGTGAGACTATTGGAACTTCTCATTTGGTGGAGGTTCTTTGCACTAACACATCAAAAGGTTATCAGTCCACCTTGTCTCATCAACATAAGGACTGGCTAATCCTGAGCAAACGGCTAACAGGTAAAGATTGCTCAAATCCGTTTATGGCTGACAATTTGCCAAAAATTGTATGGTATTCAACTCACCATATCTAAGATAAGTGAAGAGTTGGCTAGCCCACAAGGTTATGGCTTGTGGTAAAGGCTATGGAAAACCATAAATGGTAATCAATTCACCATGATGAGGTGCTTTTCCATCAAAGAATTGACTAGTCCAGAAGCAAACGGCTTTTGGTAAAGACTTAACAAATCCGTTGATAAGCTGATGATTTGCTTAAAATCATATGGTTATCAGTGTACCATGGTCTTACACACCAAAACATTTGGCTACTCCAGTAGTGATGGCTATTGGTAAAGAGACATCAAATCCATTAAATTTCAATGATTCACCTCTCACAGGAGTTAACACACCTGGAAGTGATGAGAATAGATATGAAACTTAATATGAATTGATGTACATATAGTCAATGTTGCTGCAAAGACCATATCAGAAGAGCTTATCAAGATTCAAGCTGCTAGAAAGGAACAAGACCTAAATACAGTTCAAAATGTTCAAGATTCAATCCTCAGAAGGCTTAATCAGAAGAACTTGAAGTTCATGAAGCATGAAGATCAAGTTAGGGGAGGATTGTTGGGAATTATGATGCTTAGCAAGAGCAGACAACTTAGGTCTGGTAGTTAATCTAAGTTAGGTCTGTTTGTGTTATTAGGTCTGGTAATGTAATGTTAAGTCTGGTAGCACATTTAAGTCTGGTTGACTTATAAAGTTAAGTCTGGTCGTGAAGATAGGAAAGTCTGTTAAAGTTATGTTAGGAAAAGATACAATGCGTGTATGTATCTTTATAGAAGATTTGTGTATATCTTCTGTATCGTCTAGGGTTTCCTTGTGTTATAAAAGGATCCCTAAAGATTGTTAGTTCGTGTGTGAGTTGTACGAATTCATTATAGTGAATATCAATATACGAAGTTAGTGATATCCCTGCTTGTGTTCTTAATTGTTCTTGTTAAGATTCCGCATTAACAATAACAATCACTTAGGGTTTCTCACTTAGATTGGTTCGGATTTATCCTAACCATCTACTAGGTATTCAAGACTACTTAGTGATCCATATACAATTTGTGGACCAACAGGTAGTAGCTCAAGAAGCAGCTCCGATGATGCATGGGAGGATGCTGATCCTCGAGGCTCAGGTTGCAGCATTGTTAAGAGCTGATCAGGCACACCGTGATGAAAACTTAGCATTAAGGACTCGCCTTGTGGAAGTCGAGGCACGGCTTGGGGAGTACGCTTTTAGGTTCTGACACATGGGTAGGACTAGGAACCAGTCTTAGTTATGATTTGTAGTGATTCACTTAACTGAGCCGTGCTCAGTAAGTGTAAAGTATTGTTAGTGAACTTGTAATTTTCAAACCTTGTAATCAACTCTTAATCTATAACAAGTTCATTTCGTTATATATTTCCATTATTGATTTAATCAATTTCCTTTCATAAACTACCATGATATTATAACTTTACCTCACCTTCCCAAAACTCTCCCAATTATCCTGTAATACCCGAAATTTCAAAACGTGCAAAATGACCAAATTACCCCTGTAACTTTAAAATTTGATTATAAGTACATAAAACATCAAATAAATTCCGAACCTTTGGTAATGAGCTACATATGAAGTGAAATAATTTGAGACAACCTTTTAACATTTTTACATGTCCAAAAATTATTGTTACACCCCAAAAATATTATATGAACCGAAAATTTCATAAGTATTATTACTTATTAAATTTATAAACTATTAAAATAGTACAAAAAGAGATAAACACTACAAATAAATGGAAAGTATTTTTAAAAATAAGCAACTTGATATCTTCACCTAATTTTGGCCGAGATTTATGCTCCCTTCCCTCTCCTACTCGGTATCATTATTTATTTCTCTTTTAAAACCCTAAAACGCCACAATAAACCCACCAAAACACTCTCCACCTTCATCCGAATTTCTGGAGGCGGTAGCATATTTTTCTGGTGTTCATCTACATCCAAGGAAGACAGGAAAAATAGTGCTAAGATTTATGGGTCGCTAGTTTTGATCATAGGAGTTTTGGTGTGTCGAATTGATTTAGCTGAGAAGAACAAAAACTCCCACGCCTTGTTCACACGTTCAAAGAATCCATCTGGTATTTTTCTTATGATTTTTACATCATATATGATCCAAATAAAATAGTTATTATGATCCATTCACGCTAGACAAGTCTTGATAATTCTATATATCAAAAACGTACATAAAATCTAAAATAAGCCATACGATTTTTCTGGACTTCGAGTATAATTTTTATGGGTTCTATACACTTCATATAACTCTGGAAAAACGGCCCTTTGCATTTTTCAAAGCTTATATCAATCATGGTGAATTATTGTTTCTAATCGGATTAAAGAAAAAAAAAGGGTTTTAATTAAAAATAAAATTGTGAGACTTAGGGTTTCACTTTTGATGATTGGATCTGAACTTTTAATGCATTTTTAAGGTTGTAATAATTATAGGTAATGATTGGTTTGATTAGGGTTAGGGTTTATTGATTTATTTTGCATACCGATTGGATGATAAAAACTATAAGGGTGTGTTTTGAAATTATTTAAACATGAGGGTTATTTTTTTTAAGTCATTTTGGATTAGGGTTAAAATGTATAAATTATAATATGGGGGTATCTTGTGTTAATTTTGTAAGTAAAAGTTTTAATTGGTAATTTTGGTAATTATTCTTATTCGAATGGAAAATAATTAAATTAAGGGACTTGTTTGTAAATTCTGGAAACTTGAAGGTGGATTCGTATAATACTTAATATAAGGGGCTTGATGTGTAATTTGGAATAATTTAAGGCTTAATGTGTAAATATGAATATTGTAAGGATTAATTTGTAATTTATTTAATAATAAAGTTTAATTTGTAATGTATATAACTCAAGGGTTTAACTTGTAAAATGGTTAAAGTTAAATGATTGGAACTGTAATTATGGGAAACTTATGGATTAAATTGAACGACTTGTAATACCTGCTAATTCTGGAAACCTGCTAAAAATAGAAAGTTACTAAATATGGAAAGTTGCTATTTTTGGAAAGTTACCTGAAAAGGAAAGTTACTAAAAATAGAAAGCCGACTAAAATAAGTAATATGAATTAAAAAAGCTAATAATAAGACAATCATGAATTCGTGTAGATCCGCTGAAGATGGAGTTTGCTTCCGACCCTTATTGTTCTGTTGTGTGTTTTCCCTTGCGGTATAAGGTACAAATATTCTGACCTTCTCACAGGTTTCTCATGATCTCTTTCATTTTTCTGATCTGTCAGTTTCTGTATTGATGCCATTGCTATGATCCCCTTTACTTGAACCTTTCATATGATTTCCTTGTTTATAAATCCCTGATTAGAACCTTGTTATAAGAATTTGATTATGAACCTTCCTGATATGGTGTCTGATTCTGAGTTCCCTTGATAAACTGAACCCTGTTTTATTCCTTTGATACTTGATATGATTCGTTCTTCACCTTGTGACCTGAATATGCAAACCTCTGAATACCCTGAAGATTCATTTTGACATTATAACTGGAATTGGAAACTTTCCTTGATAATATGAAAAGGTTTTTGAGAAAAGTTTTGAATACGATGTTATACCAATTTTTGAATTGGAACTGCACTAAAGGTTTTATGAAAATCTCTTTTAAAGACTATCTTTATAAAAAGGTTTTACTAAGCATCATTTTATGAAAGTCACTGAAAGATTATTTTAGATACAAGTTTAATATGAAACCTTTGAATTAAAATCTTTTCTATGAACCTATAAACTTTTTGATTATGAGCCTTTGATATGACCTATTGAACCTTGATTTAAACCTTATTCTAAACCTGGTTATAAACTCTTGTTTTGAAACTTAATTTGAACTTTGATATAAGCATTAATCTGATATACTATTTCTGGACCTGGACTTGAACATTGTTATAAACTCTGATATAAACCTATCTGATTTATGAACCTCTGATATACACTTCTGTAACATCTGACATGGACCTTATAATCTGAACCTTTTGACATGACCCTCTATTTATGACATGATACTTGACCTTTGACCCACGGTTTGATACCCGAGCCGCCTCACTAGGCATGAGGGTTTCATGTCCATGTCATTGATGCACCGATGGCATGACTCTAGGGCAGGAGAGTGATGACCTGTCCCGTCCCTGACTTTATTTTATCTGGTGTGTATTGGTAGACTCTGGCCACCTGGGGCGTATGGATGCATCCTAGATTTGTTCTATTTCTGTTATCTGTTTATATTATCTGTTATATCTCTGGTGATTGATGGTGTGTGCGATACACGTCTTTCACAACCTCTGGGAGCTAGCTACTCCATTTGATACATGAGGACACCCCTCATATTATCTGGTTACTGAGAGGACACCCCTCTGATTGATGATGATGGCATGGTTATATTTATTATATCTCTGTTTCTGGGCTCGTGGTGGATTACTGTTTACCTTACCATATACATTTGCTTACCTTGACCTTGTTATACCTTACACTGTTTTCCCTTTTTCCTTTATCTATCTATTATTCCCTATCCTTTATCCTTACTCCTTTATTTATCCTTTGATTCTGATTATATCTGCATGACATATATTTCTGACACTCTGTACTATTCTTTATTACTGCTTTGTTACCGTTATATCTGTTCACTGAGCTCTCGTAGCTCAGCCGCATTTCTTTTCCTGCGGCAGGTTTTAGTAGGAAGCTGGGTATGAGTGGAGAGTACCATTGGACTTAGAAGACTACACTGTGATAGATATTTTGTTATAGATATTTTCAGACTTAGTATTTATTCCTTTGTAATTTTGTATTTCCTTGAAATTTCTTTGTAACCTTTGTATTCTTTTGTATTATTGAAGATGTATGCTTGTGTATGTTTCTGATATGTCACCATTGTTGTGACATCTCTACCCTTGTCGGGTCGGGGTGTTACAATTTATGGTATCAGAGAGACAGGCTGCGACTCGTAATACATTTACCCTTGACCTGTGAGTTCTGGACCATTAGGCTTCCACTGTAAGAACATAGGAGAACATCCTGAGAACTGCTTTAGGATTCCTTGATATGAACTTAAGTTTTGACCAGTGAGGAATGGGTAGACTATAAGGCATTTGTTTAAGTATTTTTGCTTCCGCATCACTCTGATTCGTGCTTTGCTTTGGATTTGAGTCTGTTAAGATCACTTTTGGAAAATTTCAAGCTTATGCTTTGCACTACCTAAGTTTTGAACCTAAATAAATCTCGAAGGCATTAAGAACTGCATAGTAATTGCCTGACACTATTTGATCCTTGTCTACTGAGTCTGACTCTGACCTCTGATCCTTCTGTCAATCATTTTGATACCTCTTCGGGCATTCTGAAAATCTCCTTGGCGATGACGTACTTGACACCTTCTGTTATTTGTCTTTTGCTTTTGATAAGCATTTGATACCTTCTGTTAATTGTCTCTTGTTTTGATAAGCATCTATGAATTTTCTGACACTATTTGATTTCGTCTTACCCATCTCTGTCCCTATGAGAAGCCTTGTGGTGTTTAACCACGAGTATAAGAATGTTTCCCTCTCATTTTGGACGATAAGATTTGCCTTGTTGATCTGTCTTTCTGTGGACTGTTAACTCTGATTTTATTCTGATAAAGGATTGGTTGGTTGACAACTATCCTCCTATGCCTCACCTTTGGCGTTTGAAACAATTTGAACTCCCTAACACGATTACCGATTGTTAAACTTTCTGCTATCGCTATCACTCTGGAGACTCGTGTGTTACTTTCGCAGTTATGAAGTTTTCCTTAAACCTATTTCGTACACCAATGAATGAACCTTATCTTGAGAAATATTCGGCACCCTGAGTTTTCTGAACACGATTTCTGATTGAACCACCAAATTTTCCACCGGAGTGAGAAGTAAGTTCGCTTAAGTGTATTTTCTTGGCGTATTTCAGTTTTGTTCGCGATAAAGAAGAATGATGACAGGAGACATATATTGATTCTGGAAGCTGAACCGTATTGCTAGTTGGAACCCTTATTTCTCCACCCTGAAACGACTTTGTATCTATTCAATTTCAGAGCGCGAAGTTTCCTTCAGATGGAAATATGAATTGAGGTTATTCTTGAGATCGCTGTCCGCATTTGTAACGACTGATATAAAGATTTGTGACGCTAATAGTATTAGCTAAAGCTCTGACTATTCTGTAAATTTGATAAATGAATGTGTTCTCGTGAGTACTTGGGCAAATGGTCATTGTATGACTTAATAGTACATTCGGAGACGAAGAAGAACATGAAAATCATTTTTGCACTTTGTAAGAAATTTGACGATCACTTGTGAATTCTGAGAGATTGATATCTGTTGAGACAACGGTTTTTCTTGATTGAGAATATCCCTTTTAAATCCCGCAAAATTTTGAAACTATCACCGAATGGTCAAGACCGATAACAAAATGGTAAACTGAAATCTTTTGAACCTTGCATCAGAATTCTGAAGACGTTTACAACTTGCGTTACCCTTGATAAATTTCGTGACCAGAGAGAAACAGCTTAGTCTGATTGAGAACGGAGTTTTGGAAAGCTGAAATAGAAATTTGTTTCCATACCTTCAGACGGAACAAATTTTGAGACATTTCAGAAAGAGACTCAGAAGGTTTTGCGTATGCATCAAGACAACTAGAAACGCATCAGAAGAATTACTTCGCTACCTGACCTAGAGTTGACAACAGCGGTGACTACCCTGAAGAGTGAAGACATTCCTTACAAGACAGAAGTGTTGGCGATGCAGAAGAAAGACGGCGAACCTGGAGCTGATGAAGACGTACAGTCTCACTTCCCTATTCACCTTGGTTGTACTAAGATGAATTGAGGGCGGAAGCAGACTGGATGATGAAGAAACTTAAAGATCATGCCAGAAATTCACATTGCTCCATCACATTCCAAGAAGAACTGCAGGAGGCGTGATGAACCAGACGATTTTGCTTCACTTCCAGATTGATGGAAAAATGAAGACATATTAACCGGACTTGGAGAGAGTAGATGTTTTGAATGAACGGATTTCTGAATCAGACCTTTTATGTTTGGAAGAATTGATTCTGTGAAGACCGAAGTTATTGATGATTAGTTTTCATTTTCGTTGACTCCCTTAAGCTTCGTTATATCATGATAAGATCCGCTAATGATTTAAGTTTCCTAGAAGCATTTCAGCCCCGTGCTTATTTTCGTATGTTCGATGATGGTTTTGTTCTGAGGAATTTTGGCGAACTGTGGAAAATCTTATGCTTGTGACGGCGTGCCTTACTCTGCTAGGCAATCTGGAAATTCCGATACTCTTGTGAATAGTCTTATTTCTCTCTTGACTATGACTTTGATCTTGTTGACTCTGAGACTGTAGAAGTACTAGGTGGATTAAGATAGGTTGTTATACTCACGACTCGAGATAAAGTATGATCATCATGAAGGCATATTTATGTGATGCTATTATTATGACGCCTGATCAACGTGATAATACTTACACCATATAACGTGCACTCATTGTGGCCATAGGATGTCTTGGGGGAGTACCAAAGAAGTTTAGAATCTGATCTCCGTTGGATTATCCGTGATTAGTGAGACTTTAGGTTCATTCTACCTTCGCGTATACTCTGCCTTCGTTCATTAGATATCTGGATTAGTTTGGACTCTCGTTTTACATTCTGTTGACCTCAGTTATAAATCTTGAACTCCTTGTAGAGCTCTCTACTGATGGTACTGTTAATCTGATTTGAAATTCTGTTGTATTCCATATAAGCATTTCAGAAGATTCACCTATCATCCATTTTATATTGTATGGTCCTTCTGATCTGAAATCAACCTAATTTGTCTCTGTCTGAGGAAATCTGAACCCATTTTGTGTTGATCGAGTCATGAGAAACCAATTGTCTGAAGATCCTTTTGGAAGAACTTCCCCGGACGTGAAAATGTTGTGACGATCTTTTGCGACTTGCTGCGACTTCGTTTGACCTTGCGACTTCAAATTTCGAGGACGAAAATTTTCTTTTAGAGGGGAAGAAGTTGTAATACCCGAAATTTCAAAACGTGCAAAATGACCAAATTGCCCCTGTAACTTTAAAATTTGATTATAAGTACATAAAACATCAAATAAATTCCGAACCTTTGGTAATGAGCTACATATGAAGTGAAATAATTTTGAGACAACCTTTTAACATTTTTACATGTCCAAAAATTATTGTTACACCTCAAAAATATTATATGAACCGAAAATTTCATAAGTATTATTATTTATTAAATTTATAAACTATTAAAATAGTACAAAAAGAGATAAACACTACAAATAAATGGAAAGTATTTTTAAAAATCAGCAACTTGATATCTTCACCAAATTTTGGCTGAGATTTATGCTCCCTTCCCCCTCCTACTCGGTATCATTATTTATTTCTCTTTTAAAACCCTAAAACGCCACAACAAACCCACCAAAACTCTCTCCACCTTCATCCGAATTTCTGGAGGCGGTAGCATATTTTTCTGGTGTTCATCTACATCCAAGGAAGACAGGAAAAATAGTGCTAAGATTTCTGGGTCGCTAGTTTTGATCATAGGAGTTTTGGTGTGTCGAATTGATTTAGCCAAGAAGAACAAAAACTCCCACGCCTTGTTCACACATTCAAAGAATCCATCTGGTATTTTTCTTATGATTTTTACATCACATATGATCCAAATGAAATAGTTATTATGATCCATTCACGCTAGACAGGTCATGATAATTCTATATATCAAAAACGTACATAAAATCTAAAATAAGCCATACGATTTTTTTGGACTTCGAGTATAATTTTTATGGGTTCTATACACTTCATATAACTCTGGAAAAATGGCCCTTTGCATTTTTCGAAGCTTATATCAATCATGGTGAATTATTGTTTCTAACCGGATTAAAGAAAAAAAAAGGGTTTTAATTAAAAATAAAATCGTGAGACCTAGGGTTTCACTTTTGATGATTGGATCTGAACATTTAATGCATTTTTAAGGTTGTAATAATTATGGGTAATGATTGGTTTGATTAGGGTTAGGGTTTATTGATTTATTTTGCATACCGATTGGATGATAAAAACTATAAGGGTGTGTTTTGAAATTATTTAAACATGAGGGTTATTTTTATAAGTCATTTTGGATCAGGGGTAAAATGTATAAAATATAATATGGGGGTATCTTGTGTTAATTTTGTAAGTAAAAGGTTTAATTGGTAATTTTGGTAATTATTCTTATTCGAATGGAAAATAATTAAATTAAGGGACTTGTTTTGTAAATTCTGGAAACTTGAAGGTGGATTCGTATAATACTTAATATAAGGGGCTTGATGTGTAATTTGGAATAATTGAAGGCTTAATGTGTAAATATGAATATTGTAAGGATTAATTTGTAATTTAATTAATAATAAGGTTTAATTTGTAATTTATATAACTTAAGGGTTTAACTTGTAAAATGGTTAAAGTTAAAGGATTGGAACTATAATTATGGGAAACTTTTGGAAAGTTACCTGAAAAGGAAAGTTACTAAAAATGGAAAGCCGACTAAAATAAGTAATCTGAATTAAACAAGCTAATAATAAGACAATCATGAATTCGTGTAGATCCGTTGAAGATGGAGTTCGCTTCCGGTCCTTATTATTCTGTTGTGTGTTTTCACTTGCGGTATAAGGTACAGATATTCTGACCTTCTCACAGGTTTCTCATGATCTCTTTCATTTTTCTGATCTGTCAGTTTCTGTATTGATGCCATTGCTATGATCCCCTTTACTTGAACCTTTCATATGATTTCCTTGTTTATAAATCCCTGATTAGAACCTTGTTATAAGAATTTGATTATGAACCTTCCTGATATGGTGTCTGATTCTGAGTTCCCTTGATAAACTGAACCCTGTTTTATTCCTTTGATACTTGATATGATTCGTTCTTCACCTTGTGACCTGAATATGTAAACCTCTGAATACCCTGAAGATTCATTTTGACATTATAACTGGAATTGGAAACTTTCCTTGATAATATGAAAAGGTTTTTTAGAAAAGTTTTGAATACGATGTTATACCAATTTTTGAATTGGAACTGCACTAAAGGTTTTATGAAAATCACTTTTAAAGACTATCTTTATAAAAAGGTTTTACTAAGCATCATTTTATGAAAGTCACTGAAAGATTATTTTAGATACAAGTTTAATATGAAACCTTTGAATTAAAATCTTTTCTATGAACCTATAAACTTTTTGATTATGAGCCTTTGATATGACCTATTGAACCTTGATTTAAACCTTATTCTAAACCTGGTTATAAACTCTTGTTTTGAAACTTAATTTGAACTTTGATATAAGCATTAATCTGATATACTATTTCTGGACCTGGACTTGAACATTGTTATAAACTCTGATATAAACCTATCTGATTTCTGAACCTCTAATATATACTTCTGTAACATCTGACATGGACCTTATAATCTGAACCTTTTGACATGACCCTCAGTTTATGACATGATACTTGACCTTTGACCCACGGTTTGATACCCGAGCCACCTCACTAGGCATGAGGGTTTCATGTCCATGTCATTGATGCACCGATGGCATGACTCTAGGGCAGGAGAGTGATGACCTGTCCCGTCCCTGAATTTATTTTATCTGGTGTGTATTGGTAGACTCTGGCCACCTGGGGCGTATGGATGCATCCTAGATTTGTTCTGTTTCTGTTATCTGTTTATATTATCTGTTATATCTCTGGTGACTGATGGTGTGTGCGATACACATCTTTCACAACCTCTGGGAGCTAGCTACTCCATTTGATACATGAGGACACCCCTCATATTATCTGGTTATTGAGAGGACACCCCTCTGATTGATGATGATGGCATGGTTATATTTATTATATCTCTGTTTCTGGGCTCGTGGTGGATTACTTTTTACCTTACCATATACATTTGCTTACCTTGACCTTGTTATACCTTACACTGTTTTCCCTTTTTCCTTTATCTATCTATTATTCCCTATCCTTTATCCTTACTCCTTTATTTATCCTTTAACTCTGATTATATCTGCATGACCTATATTTCTGACACTCTGTACTATTCTTTATTATTGCTTTGTTACCGTTATATCTGTTCACTGAGCTCTCGTAGCTCAGCCGCATTTCTTTTCCTGCGGCAGATTTTAGTAGGAAGCTGGGTATGAGTGGAGAGTACCATTGGACTTAGAAGACTACACTGTGATAGTTATTTTGTTATTTATATTTTCAGACTTAGTATTTATTCCTTTGTAATTTTGTATTTCCTTGAAATTTCTTTGTAACCTTTGTATTCTTTTGTATTATTGAAGATGTATGCTTGTGTATGTTTCTGATATGTCACCATTGTTGTGACATCTCTACCCTTGTCGGGTCAGGGTGTTACATATCCTTAGACAAATGACAGCCTTATTAAACTATAGACGATATTTCACTAATAACCTGTAAAATGCCTTGTTCATTCCTTTGAGCCGCAAAATTCCCAAAACCCCAACGTTCACGCAACTACCATTTCAATAATTATGACCCTACCTAAAAATCACAAGTCATTTCATTATAAATTTACCCAATTTACCTCACTCCAAATCTCCCTACTACTCCCTCCCAAATAACAGACTATATTTTAGACGCCCCATAAAATTTCTCAAAAGGAATACTTTTCGTTACCACCCTCACAAAAAAATATGTCCCCGTCAACTAAACTCAACACCCCTTCCACCCAACCTAACTCCTAGTCCAAATGATAAACAAGAAACAATGACCCCAAATTCTTACCGCAAGATAAATCATCTACCCCGTCCCGAGAAACCCAAAGGATTACATAGGTTGGAAATATGAGAATTAGGTAACCCTATTAGCAATAATGAAAACAAATTCAACCTAGATATCATAAGAGGTTTACCTTGCCCCTGTTATGACTTAGTCCGATAGGAAAATCCACAATTCCCGACTGCCACCGATTAACACCTCACACTGACCTCTTCCAGCACCAATCTGACCAAACCTTAAAACCGATAGTTATTAGGCAAATTGTAACCCCGTAGACAGCTAGAACACATATTAACTGTATAGCAAAAATGTTGAAGGACCGTGACGATTATATTCAGACCCTTAAGCCTTCCTTCCGTACGATACACTGCGCACTTGAACGAACTGACTGGTCGATCGCTAGTAGCAATCAACATGGTTCTACCAAGATAAAACCCTATGCGTCAGATAATCCATATCCCGCTAAGCCGACAGATTAACTACTAGAGGTAGTCAACACTGTCCTTTCAAGGCTGAAATTTATACACAGGACGTCGTAAGGCTCTATCATAAACTCCCTTGGGAGGAAAAGGGAAAAAAAAATCGTCCATAAGACTCATAAGATTTTAGCCACAAATAAAGGACTCCTTAGCAAGAACGAACCATAAATAAACCATAAAACCCTTAAGAACCCGAAAAATCTACTGGGATTAACTAGTGACTTAATAGAAACCCTAAAGCCTCACGAAATAACCCGAACCTTTATCGTAGGATTTAAATTGTCTAACCTTTCACTAAACCCTCGGAATTACGAACTAACCTTGGACAAGAAATTCTGACAACGCGTTGTTGAGCACCAGAAACAAACCTCGGAAAAATTAGTCAAATGCCATCACCCAGACTATAGGTATCGGTATGACACGCTTTGGTAAAGTTCACCGAATATACGACTTGTTATCCCTAGCCCTTAAGACACCAGGGACACCTTAGGAGTCCAGACTGTAAGACTGCTACGTTTACTATGAGACTTAAATCCTAAGCAAAAATCATTTAAAAACCTTAAGATGTCAAAGGAATTCTCCTACAAAATTCTCACTAGAAAATATACCTCAGACCGATATATTTATCTCGGACCATTGACTAGACCATCTAGAACGAGACGCCTCACGAATAAGACTTGTAGTAGGACATATATTTAAGACTATAAGTTTCGCTTGTTACCAGATTTCCAGTTTTACCCAACTAGACATCCAAAATGTACTCTAGGATGTTAGTAAGAATACGGATATCGTTCATACCTTCTTCCCTAATAGTTTTCTTTAGAAATGTGCCCATCCTAAAATGTGCTTTAGCAATTGTAAAACACATATGACCTCCATTTAAGATCTCACTCATTTTCATCTTTTATGGTATAGATGAATCCTACAGGAAGGACAACCAATGCCGTTCATGACCAGCCTATTGCTGCCACTATCCCAGCTGAAAACGGAGCAAACCTGCTTAGCATAAACCCAACCATGCTAGACGTGTTAGTTAATCATCTAGCCGCAGCAAAAGCCAACAACATGATCACTGAAATCGGAAGCTCCAAACCTAAGGATGACAGCAACCACACTGGCACTTTTCAGGAGTTTCGAAAGGCCATGTCTGGAAATCTTAATGGAACTGAAGGAACCATTGCTATGATAAGATGGATGGAAAAGCTGGAAGCCATGTTCCAAGCATGTGGTTGTGCAAAGGAAGATAGGGTAAAATATGCTTCACTCACTTTCACTGATGATGCTCAGACTTGGTGGAATAACCATTTAAAGATCGCAGGCATTGATGTTGCCTACGCAATGCCCTGGGAAAGTTTTAAGGAAATGGTGCGTAGGAAGTACTGCACCTACAGTGAAATCAAAAGAATGGAGGAAAAGTCTTGGAATCCAAATGTGCGAAGGGACAGTGCTACTGCACGCCGTCAAGAGAAAGCACCAATGAGCCCCGAGATGACCCAGACAGAGGCTCGGCTAAGGGAAAGGTATTTAGGAAGTTTTCCCCCGGTCCAAGGGAAAAACGACACTACCTCCAAGACCACTAAGCCCCAAGGACCCACAAATGTGGCCCGCATGCCGATAGGATCAACGGCTAGGACAAATACCGGGGGAGCGGTTGAACTCAAGAGGAAATGGGAAGACCACTTCAAGTGTCGAGGAAGTGTCAGTACCCTTGTTGCAGGCACCAGCATGAATAGGGGATATGCTCGAAACTTACCTAAGTGCAATGTGTGCCCGCTTCATCATCGTGGACCTTGTCCCATGCAGTGTGGAAATTGCGGAGGAATCGGCCATCGAACCAAGAACTGCGAGGCTTTTGCTCATAAAATTGATTCCAGGCTCACCACCACAGTCTACCTTGAGTGTGGAATGATTGGACACTATAGGACTGCTTGCCCCGGACCGAGAAGTGGAAGTGAGAGGGTTATTCAGAACCCAAACGGCATGATGAGTGGACATGCAGCTTGGAACTCTTTCTTTGCATGATAACATCCACCTCTAGGTTCCCTTAGGTCGTAATTTCTCGAATAATTGTACTGCTTAAGAGACATGTTGTAATGGTATTTTGTACGAACCTCTTTGTGGTGAATTTCTTTGACTTTTGGGATTAAAATATTATGATGCCTCATTTACTATCCCCATCACTTTCGAGACCTGTTCATTTATTTGTATACCTGTGATGACTCGTTGTGATTCCAAACCAATAGAAACCAAATATCATGACAACTAAACCCTGCATTGCATCATCAGTCCTCAACTAAGCATAGCCTGATCACCTATGTTTAGTTCAGGAAGGATCATGCCTTGATGGGAATAATCATCGTGAGGGACATCTGCACCCTAGAGCTTTCAATACATATCCTGACCATAGAGGATCAACGGTCACTCACCAAACCTTAAATTCACAATAAAGATATGAAAAGTAGACCCAAAGGCACTAGAACCTTCAAACCCCAAACCCGTCAGGTATTTCTAAGTGAAAACCGAGGACTATTTTCGTTCCTAAGACGGGGAGGATGTGACAAATGGTAAAATTACCCGGATATTTAATTCATAGCAGTCCATTTAGTATGACTAAATCAGCAGATTAGGCATTTATACGATTTTCACGAAAAACAGACCTGCACATCTTTGTCACCCGGAAATCTTGCCATGAACAGTGAAATTATCACATCTCGCATTTTTCTCATTTAATTGTAGTAAAGATGGGAGGTTATCCCAGTTTTACTCAGATAGACACCACACGCGGACCAACATCTAAATAACAATAAATATGAAACTCAAAAAATTATTGTTAATTCGTAAAACTCAGAATACATTCAAGTAGTAAATAAACGACCCTGAAAAATCTACTATCCCATATTCTTGACGGTTTTGGAAAGGACCCGAGTTAACTCAGTACAACAAGACACGATTATAATATTGCTCACTTTTAATTCCACACTTAAAATAAAACATTAAACCTACACTTAAAAATAAAAACCCTATCCCTACTCACACTTATCCCCAAATACTTTGTCTGCTTCTTCTCTTCTCCATCGTCTTCAACCCTACAAACCCACGCCTCCTTTGACCCTCACTAACAAATCTGAATAAGCATACCTTAAGATTAGCACTTGGTCAAACCCATCACCATCACCTTTACCCTTTCCCCAAGAGTAGTCACAAGAGGACCATATTCTTTCTAGTAGAACAACGAGATGAGCTAGTTTGAGGCACTCCTAAAATTGAAGCCAAGAAAGGAGGTTTCAACCTATTCTAAGTATTCTCCCATAAATGGCTGAACCCAAATCGAGTCAATCCACACAAAAAACTCACTAAATCACTCAAAGATTTCTGGGAATCAAAGAGGATTAGAGGGTGAAAGTGAAGTGGGTTGTCTAGGATCGATTTGGAAGAAGCCAGGGGAACCGGGTTGGATCGTTGTTCAAAACCTCTTAGATCCTTTCTCTCGTCTGAATCATAGCAAGGAATTGATTTTTTTTAGATTCATTTTAATTATTTATTTGTAATAGTGTTCTTAGATTCGAAGGATGAGAAAAATTAAGTATTGTTCATGTTTAGTTCGACAATAAAAGTTCTAGGGTGATGATTAATTTTTGAGGATAATATGGTTAAGTGTTGTTGTTGTTAATTGTTGTGTGGCATAGGAAAATTTAAGACCTAGAAGTTGATTTACAGATTAATGAAAATTGTTAGTTATGGTGACTATATAAAAGATTCGAATGCTTTAATGTGGCATAGGATTAGAATTTGATTAATAAGTTGAGAATTTTGTTGGTCGTTGTGACAGTAGGGCAATTCGAAATGACCCCAGGAACCATAGACTCAAGTGGTGAGTTTGGAATTGGGGATAGTTGATACTAGGATTCGAGTAGAAAAAGAAAAACAACCAAGGATGATGTATTTCTTGTTAGTAGAGCGTACAAAACCGGATAGGTACCATGACTAATTTTAGCCGTATAAGGACACCCAAGAACAAGTCGTTTTGGTAGAAATTATTGGCTGGAAGGCCACCTCACGTAGGGGAGGTCTTGGTCAAGTAAATTCGTGGCAGGATTAGACCCAAACCTTGAGGGATATACCCTCGGTTCGAGCCTTGAGTATGCTCACCAAACCTAAGAAACCAAACCTCAAAGATGAGTAGTACCACACTCACTCCAAAATAACCCACAAACCGCAAGACTATTTGGAATTCGGATGGACAGGTGAGGCAAAAACACCCTTAGACGCTAGAATTAAACCTCACTCGAGTTAGTCACAATGTGACAATGAGGCCAAGACTAAACTAAGCTCCCTAGAGGTTTGAGTCGAGTAACACTCAACCAAGACTCCTACCAACACATGGGTACCCCAAGCCTTGTGATGTCGACATTATGGCCAAAGTATTCCCAGAAGAACTCAAAGTCTGTGATGACTTGAATTACTAGAGATGTGTGTTGTGTTGTTAGTGTACCAGGCCGAAATAGCCCACCTAGGAACCCAATTATAAGCCCAACGAAACCCACATTTCAACCCATAAGATGGGCCTGTGTCGAATAGCCTTGGCCCACCAGAACTTTGTAGCAAATAGAGGAGCTCAGCCCACTAGCGACCCTTTTATTTTCCCCCTCCTCAGGTCAGTGGGCCGCAGCCCAACTAGAGATAAACATACATAAATTTGATTAACACTTATGAGATTAGTCGTCGCCAACTTAAAATTTCACAAGCCGACCACGAAAACATTTTTGTTATAACAAACACGTATACATATATATGAAACTGTTAACCGAATGCATCATAAAAACTTCACTAATAAGCGCGTACATAGGACTTGAATAGCTTTAAAATAAAACACAATGACGATAATTGAATCACTAAGATAATACTAGCACCACATATATTTTGTCGCGATTTCAAAAGTGATAGAACAAATAATTGGAGAAAGGAGATATGGGCGATTACACAAATTCATAAATGATAGAACATATTATCGGCATAGGAAGTGTAAATTATATACAAAATCATTTAGTTAACTCAAGTGAAATAAATGACAAATCAATTTCACGTTAAGTTTCGGCTATAACTCACGTTGAAGGATATATATAAATCGACACTTACATTTGTTGTATTAAAACTAAGTAAATATAAACGTCACTAATAAAGAAACTAGGAATGGTATATCAACCTTGAACCGTACTTAGACAAATTCGACGATACATATAGTCCTAAACTAATAATGTGTAAAAATAGGTCATTAATAACAAAGTAAACTTAGTAAATTTTAATTAACAAAGTCTATTAAAATTGACGTTATATTAAATTTCTTAGACCATTTAACAAATAGGTAGTAGACGTCACGTACATTAGGCCTTACTCCAAAAATCAGCATAACCAGACATGACGAACAAAATTACACAGCTATATATATATATATATATATATATATATATATATATATATATATATATATATTTACATCCCGACTAAATCCATTTAGGCGTTAGATAGTTCAATACCCCAAAATTCCTCATCCTATACACCTAAGTTATCCATGGTGCCAAACCTTACCAGTTTCTAGGAAAAACCTTCGTAACCACCCTTACTGCCACACAAGCAACAACAACAACATAAGCACTCTGAATTACTGAAATTTAAAAGAACTTAATTTAAATACTTGAAACTGAGACATAATTATTTAATATAGGTCGCGTGTTGGTGCCATACCTCCTAACATTCACTGCATCCATTGTTAAGGTGAGTTTATAGCCCCTTTTTACTTATACTTGTTTTATATGAATGGGGTGAGAAACATGCAAAACCAAATTTTGTGGACCTTTAATACTATTTTACAAATATTATTGCGCAGTTAGCCTAAGTCCTGATATGTCCCCTACTGCCCGAATTTCATGAACCGTTAATTCCCGACAGGAAGCGTGGATGTTATAAATAGATCTATTGGGAGTAACGTCCCCGTTCGGTTTGACCGGATAGGCAAACGAGCGTATACCATATCAATGTACAAGTTTCTGGGATAAACACTTGCCAGGGCTTTTATGATTCACATGCTTCTAGAGCATGCAGACCTGTTAAAGCTTCAGTTGCATGAACTTAGTGCTAGCGTAATAAAACATATATGTGAACATTTCAATGCTTAAATAAAACTGTTGGTCCAGATATGATATATTTGTTTTAACTGAAACCTATGAACTCACCAGCTTTTTGCTGACTTTTAGCATGTTTTTCTCAGGTAATTAGGTTTGTGCAAAATGTGGCAAGGAATGGCAAGGCGGCAGACTTACACTTTGACCAACGTGTTTTTGGTTAATAATTAAGACGTGTTTTTGAGGGACCAGTAACTTGTAAATAAATTTTGCAATCTAATGATTGTTATATATTGAATTATGCAAAAGAGTACGTTTTATAAAATGTGTAATTGGTTCTTCGATACTTTGTGTTATGATTTCCATTTTCGTAGCACCCCATGGTAATAATGCTTTCGCAAAGTCAGATTTTGGGGGTGTTACACATTTAATGGTTTATATCGTGGTAAATCATTGTTAAGAATTCTCCCAATTAGTTAACCCTTTCGGCCTATTTAAATAATACGGTAATTCTCTTGAAATTCCCTTTGTTTTGAAAAGCATTTCTTATCTTATTTGTTCTTACGAATCCTTTCGGCCTTTTCTCGTGATGAAATCGTTTCAAATCTATTTTAATGAGTAAACATGATGATTTTCACACATCATGATCCATACTAATTCGTGCACTAACGTTTTGGAATAAAAACATGAAGAAAATCCTTTCGGCCTTTTTATTCTTTAAATGTTTTAACTAACAAATTAAGCAAGATTAGATGTTATTCCAACAAACTCATAAAATAAGAAAGATTTTCATGCATCACTCTAGATATGAATACTCATACAATAGTTACATCATACACACAAGTATACCAAAAAATTACTCTATATCATTCATCATAATAGAACACAAGTAACAAACATAACTTTCATTAAACTTAAAGTAAAAGTAGTTCACTGCAAATAAAACAAGATATACCTATCTTAGAGTTACAAGAACTAGATTCGTGGAACTATAGCGACCACGCTCCTCCAATCGCCTAGTACGACCCGTAAACAACTCCAAACTAGAACCAAACACTAGAGACTTTAACTCAATGTTTCCTGGACGTTTTTACAGCACTTCTAGACTTTCAGGCAATATA
The DNA here is from genome assembly GCA_021014915.2 of Artemisia tridentata subsp. tridentata. Lineage (NCBI taxonomy): Eukaryota > Viridiplantae > Streptophyta > Magnoliopsida > Asterales > Asteraceae > Artemisia > Artemisia tridentata. Next base: position 391,754,727 of record CP139508.1, read on the forward strand.
ATAAGTGAGTAATAGCTTTGGTGTAAAGTCTATCACAAGAATAATTTGTCACACTTAGTATCTAGACTTGGATCCCATTATATAGTAAAAGAACACTTATTATCCAAGTAAAAATGACCTAGGACAGTAAATATGAAGGAAATGATCGGCCACAATGATTATGAGGAGTAAAACCATCAATTAATGCAAATTTGTAATAGCAAAAATAGCCCAACTGATCGGATGAGGATCCATCCGATCGGATGCTCTCTTCCAACGCCTCCCATCCGAATCAGATGCGGGCTCCATCCGATCGGATGGAGTCCTCTTGTACTCACAATCTTGACTTTTCTTTGACTTAATTCGTTGCGTACTCTATCCTTGGTTGTGGCACTGATTTCTTCCATAGAACTTGATTTTTCCTTGACGTAGAATCATGGAAATCTTGATACCTTCAAATCACTGAGTCCTTGCGTGGTTTCTAACTTCGCTTCAATCTCGGGAATATTCCAAATGTGCATAATTACTCCAATTCTTCGTCTTTTCATCATCTTTTCCTGTGTATGGCTGCATTCACTTGCATATACATTTTTCACGATTAATTAACAAAAGCATATAAATATAACCAAATATGATGCAAAAAACTAATGATAACGCAACTAAAAACATGCTCATTCTGAGCGTTATCAGGATCTTATAAGATCTTAAGTGTGCTAAGATCCTACGTAGGATCCGGATCGGTTTTGCTCTGTAGTATCGTAAAATCGTAAGATCCTAAGATCAGGATCGGGATCCTAACAACTATGGCCGTAAGCAAAGGTATTAATTGTATTTGTACATTGTGGTTAGATAGTTGTATATATTGGTGCTGAGGTGTTTTAAATTATGTATTAATTGTATGTAAGAAATAGTGTTTTTTTAGTTTGATATGTGTTTTACATAATTGTATATTATGTTTTTTTTGACTTGTATTTGCTTAAAATCTATTTTAGGAAATTTCAAAATAATAAATAGCCTCCATTATAATGTAGTATAGATATATGAACACAAAGTAGTTTCACTTTTGATAATAAACCAATACACATTGAATCAAAAATCTAGAGAGAATATGTGTAACTCTTTTAACAAAGGTTGAAAATAGATTAGACATCGAACAAGCGTAGGCCAAACACACGCTTCCAATTACTTTAATTTTGAAAATGGTTAAGTCCATTGAACGGAAACGTATTTTCCCCATTTTACCATTATCAGAAACGAACCCATTTTATTACCTTTCTCATGATTGGAACTTTCAAATCGTTCCTTTTTCACCAGGTGAATTCAAATTTTTAATTGACACGTCTTTTATTGAATGACATGGACGCTTACTCATCAGTTACTATACTCACGAAGTCTACGCAGTATAAAAAGACACCTAGCACTTTAACTCCTCATAACTCTAAGACTAAGCGTAAGAGCACTGGGTAAAGTGGCGAGTGACCCTCGCCAATCCGAGGTGGAAACTTGGCTTACGCCAAATGAGAGAAATGTGCAGTTTTCGTTTTTTCTTTTTCTTTTCTCTATTTTTTTTTTTTTTTTTTTTTTTTTTTTTTTTTGATTAAAAAAGGATGGGTTTGTGTTTGTGTTGTCTTTTTTGAGTGTGTGTGTCGGTACGAAGATGATGTGTGTTTATAGTGTGAGTGTGTGTATGAGGAAGCTGAAGGATGGGTTTGAGTGAGTGTGTGTTTTCTTTTTTTAATGATTAAAAATGGATGAGTTTTTAGAAAATGTTTTACTTTTGTATTTTTATGTAATTTGTATTTTATTTTAATTAATTAATGAAAAAATTGCTAGTTTGAAAATGAAAAAGAAAATAAAATGGTCGGTCTCAAAAGTGGGGTTTTGGCTTAAGTTACTGGGAGGGGTGTTTTTTGGGTGTGTGAGTTAGAGGTAAGTGTAAAGGTGAAAAGCGAAGGTGGCGCTGATGTGTGTGAGTGAGAGGTAAGCTTTTGCTTAGAGCATGAGATACCCGAGCTGGCAGCCTTGGCATCGTCGCACCAGCCAACCCCTATGGCGCGAGACCAGTACCGTTGGTTGGCGTCGTCGGCCTTCGTGCCTTGGTGAATAGCTCACGCGATGAGTGTTTATTTATTTTTTCCTTTTTCCCTCTCTTTGTGAACGTTATCAAACGGGCAAAGAACAAAAAAAGTGGACGTTGTATCCAAAATATAGCCGTTTTTTTGCATTAAAACCTAATTTCTTACCCTTAAAAATCCTATAAATACCCCATTAATCTTCCAATTTTTACACACACTTCCACCTTCATTTCTATCTTTATAATTCTCTTATTTCTACCTCTTAAACAACAAAAATGAATCCCAATCAACAATGGCTTAACTCCATGCTCGCGGACCCCCAAAAACCAAATACCGAATTTCTCATCTTTTTCTAATCCAAACACACAATCATCTGCAAATTCCATCACCTCAAACACCAACCAAGTTCCATCATTCGGCTCGCCTTACCAAATCCCAAACCAATTCGCTAACTTTAACCCATTTGCCAACCAATTTACACATGACCAATTCACCCTATGGTAAAAATTTAAAGTTCAACAACAACTTCAACAAACCCAAAATCCCAAAAATCCCAAAAACAAACACTATACCAACCCCAATTTTCACAACAACAATCCCAACAATCCAAAGCCGCGAGGTCGTCGTCACCCAAAAAACGTTGCAAGACCAAAACCAAGAAACCCCGAGAAAGAAAACCGACGAATCCTAACATGCTTGATACGATTCATATTTATCTTTTTCTATTGTTTGGGTTTGTTTTTCATTATGTTTGAGTATAGGGACTAAATTGTATTTTTCCTTGCTATTTATTTGGAATGAATGGCTGATCAAATCAAGCAGAAAATTAAGGAATCCTCTTTCTAAACTTGTGTTCTTCTTCTTCAATGTTCTAACCCTATCAAGGGTATCAGAGCCATCTCGATCCCTTTTTTTCGGATTTCTATTCCAACCAGCCATGACCAACACTCGCAACCAGGAGATCGACAACACCCTCAAGTCCCACGATAAGGCCATCCTCGACATCCAAGCTGCCTTATCAGCCCTCATGAAGCAGCAGGAGCAGTCGTCCAAGTAACAGGATGAGATCTTGAAGGCGGTTCGTGATAAATCCATTCAGTCCTCAGGCGGTTCCTCCGGTCCCTTCTCCGGCGGTGATGCAGAATCACGAGGTACCAAACCCTTTCAGGTCGGTAAGATTGATTTTCCTAAATTCGCGAGCGTCGATGTGGAGGGGTGGATCTATCGTTGCGAGCACTTTTTCGCAATGGATGAGACCCCAGCTGAGATCAAACTTCGGTGTGCGGCAGTTCACTTGGAGGGCGATGCACTCCAATGGTACCGGGCCTTCATGAAGACACGGAATGCTACTGTTGCAGAAATCCCGTGGAATGATTATGTCAGATCTATTTCAGCGCGTTTCTCGAATGCCATGTTTGAGGACCCGTTAGAGGAGTTAGCATCTCTCATTCAAACGGATGAGTTACAGACTTATAACACCTCCTTCGATGGCCTATTGAACAAGGTAACTCTCAGCGAAACTCAAGCGGTTAGCTTATATTTGAAGGGCCTTAAACTGGAAGTTAAGGGTCCGGTGAAAATGTTCAAGCCTCAAACACTAGATTAGGCGTATGGGTTAGCAAGAATTCAAGATATCAACAACAAGAGCTTGATGAATAAACTCAAGGGCGCTGAGGACGGGTCGCAACAGGTCACGAGTGGGAATAAACATGCCAAAATAACACCCCCGGTGAATGCTTCAAAACTTCCCTTGCTACCAACTCCAACAACCGAGCCATCGGCTTCTAAACCGGGAACTCTTAGCTCAAAGCGTTTGACGAGTGATGAACTTGAGTTAAAAAGGGAAAAAGAGGAATGTTTCTGGTGTACTGAAAAGTTCATTCCGGGGCACAAGTGTAAGAAAAAACAACTTTACATACTTGAGGTGACAGATGATGAGAAACAAGCTACTGAAGATGAAGACCAGGGTCCTGGATTCACTTTTTGAGGACAAAAAGTTGTTAAGCGGGGAGTATTGATACGATTCATATTTATCTTTTTCTATTGTTTGGGTTTGTTTTTCATTTTGTTTGAGTATTGGGACTAAATTGTATTTTTCCTTGCTATTTATTTGGAATGAATAGCTGATCAAATCAAGCAGAAAATTAAGGAATCCTCTTTCTAAACTTGTGTTCTTCTTCTTCACTGTTCTAACCCTATCAATGCTTATTTTGCCACCTTAGTTAGAGTTGTTTTCACATCCTGGTTAATTTGGTAATACATATTTACGTATGTAATTTGTTCTATAGGACAATAGGGTTACGGATCACAGATTGAAAATGAACTTCGAGCTCACTTCATTTCTTGATGGTGACATTGAGACAACCATTCAGGTACCAATTGAGTTCTGTAACAGGTATATTCATATAAACGGGTTGATTTGGATTTCGTTTTATCTCAAGCGGGTCAGATCAAAAGGTTTCACTAAAAGGACAATGGGTCTAGTAGTTTAAACGGGTCAAAAATAGTCCAAATTCTGATTTTTAAAGTATACAAGCTTAATCATTATATTCATGCCAGTTTTGCCTCGTTATTCAACTCATTCAATTTGCATCTCTAGCGGAAGAGATAAATCTTGCATTTACAGGGTATTGCTCATTCTTATTTAGTTATGTATGTATGCAGTCTTGTGTTTCCATGGAGCAAAGGGAATTGCTAGAGGAGCTTGCGGATTCAGTAGGAACTGCAGCCTGTTAGCTTCCAGTTTGGAGTGTAGCTGGGTGGTTAATTATAAACGGGTGTTGCGTCTTTCCCAGAACACCAGTATATCTGTAGGGTAAAGATACCAGTGAACACTGAACAGGGACGTATAGCTTAATGTTTTGCCCGTGTAACAGTACGTCATGTATGGAGACATTCATTGTACTTGCGTCTATTTTGCTTAACTTGATACAAGATTGACAGTATGGTCATGTTAAGTCTTCTTGCAACAATTTGCAGAACTATCTTTCTAGACCAAAGCAACAAATAATTAATGAACCAAGCCGGGTTCAAAATTGATATGATTATTTGATTTTTTTGTGTGCAGACTTGAGGTTAACTCGAGTTTCCCTCTAAACTAAAGTGTGTTGAAATCTTGAATTACTACATTGGATTGGGAAGGTTTGAAATGATCCATGACAATTCAAGCTTAGTTTGGTAAACTTACTCCTTCTGGTTGTATGTTTTGAGGGTAAAAAAAAAGCAGGAGTTGGTTTTTAACTTATGACACAGGAACACAACTAACTATGGAAGTTGTTGTCGAATCCATGGGATAATGAGGAGAGACACAACCGTTGGCTGCTCTGAGAAGTCAGCTCACAAGTTCACTTATGACATAATGCCTTTCAACGGCTTTCTATATTTAATGCCTCTCACTTCCATGGGTGTTCCTTTATTATAAGTGACCCCCTTCGAACCACTTTAATGCCCCCACTTGGGTCACAGATTCACGTGACTGAATCCAGCAAACTTCGAAATTTGGCTAGTGCTTATATACATTGGAGATATTTTTAATCTAACCGATGTGGGATAAATGGGATAAAAAGTAAACATGACGTGTATACCGATTAATAAATTGACATCTTCTTTGAAACTTTAAGCAATAAAATAAACTAATCTTAAATTATGTTTGTACCTTCTATGAGATATTTTTTTTTGACTCGCAAAGTTTTACGTGACGAGCTTGTGTATTTAATAGAAACCTTACATATAGCTCATGTTTAAAAAGTATAATTTTGATAAAGAACTAAAAGTTTCTTATGATAAAAACTGGGCTGTGTTAGTTTAATGATTTGGGTTTGAAAGTTTAAACATCGGAGAATATATTTTACTAGTACCCAGTAACGAATTTCATTTTTATTCTGATGAAATAAAACTAGATTTCGGTGAGGCCTTTAAAAATACATATTCCCCTGTTCCCCGAAACATGTTTCGAACAAATTTACACCCGCACTAACAAATATGTGAATCCGCATATTGCTGCTTAAGTAGAAACAAAATTAAAAGATTGAAACCCGATTTTTGTAAGACCGGGAGTTAAAGTGGTTATTCACCACCCGTGGAGCAACTCTGCCGCACACCAACCCTATGACGGCCAAACACCACTACGCGCCAACGTATGATTTTTGTGCTGGTTCGGTGGTGCAAACCACCTAACGAAATGCATCATTTTTGGTTTGTGAGTGTGTGGGATATATTGTGGGGTATGTTTGTATTAAGTGAGGTATTTTTATGTGTTTGGTTAGGTGGTGACCACTAAGCCTGTAAATGTGGAGGTGACCGTTACACCCAACCTAACAATTGCATGTCGCTGTAAGAGTTTTATCATCTCCCGTCGCAACGTGTGGGTTATATAAATAATATAAAGTGAAGCTGTTGGAATATGGAAGTTGGACTAGCCTAATACGACTAAAGGTGTGTGAGCCTATTGGGGGCACACACGCTAAAACATTAGAATATGTTTATCGTAAATGCTCAAAATGACCCGTTTGGACAATATATGAAATAGACATGATTCATACTTGTCCTAAACCTTATGGCCGGCCCATAGAAGGTTCTGGAAGGGGTGTTAAACTGTCTAGATTCGTTTTGAAGTGATAAGGGTTAAGAAGGAGAATTGTGATATGTTTAGGAGTGTTTGGGATAAGGCTTAAAGTTAAACTTTGAAGCTTATCTTAGCTAGGGTTGAGAGGGTATATAAACACCCTCATACCCAGCTCATTACTGTTGAAAAACACAGCAACAAAACATAGAAACTCTCTTCTAATCTCAGCCGAATATATCAAGCATTCTCTAGGGTTCTTGTTTATTCGAATCTCACTTTTAAACCTATAATTTGCATTCAAGTTAATTCAAGGTGTTTCAATAGGTTATAATCGATCCTATAGCTCTTGATAAGTGTTAGGGTTCGAAGTTCATAAGTCCAAACAATCACAGTAAGCTGCAGAAACTTTCTGCACACCTTCTGTGCGTTCTCGGACAGAAAAGGAAGGACAGCTCCAACTCAGTGTTGTCCGATATCGGACAACAAAGAGAATCGTTCTCTGGCAGCATTATATATCACGGACCACACATAGTTTTGGGCTGTTTTCGTTTTGATCCATTTTTTAGCATCAGCACTTGGTGTTTGGGTTTACGTGGTACACGGCTAGCACTCCGGGCGAATTTATTTGACGTGTTTGTGTGAGCAACCGTAGAGGCGGTATTTTAACCACTAGTAGTTTCTTTTGCGGGTGTCGACGAGGGTTAGTTTTTCTTGTTCCCTTTTATTCTTTGTTTGTTTATTATACGTGTTAACTATAATTGTAAACTAGATCCATTATCCGCTGCGTACTCATAGTTAATGGTTAACTTGATTATAAAATCGTAACAGTGGCATCACGAGCCATCTCGTTTATCGATTATGGGTTACACGATTTAATAAACACGCGAAAAGGCTACATGAAATCTAACTTAGTTATTTGTTTTATTTTTGTTTTGACAACTAGTATACAATACTTGTCATTAATTAATAAAAAATAACAAGACACAAACGAATTAATTAACGGTTAATTAGATACATAAAATAGCAAAAATTAAAAGTTAATAAGTTTGCCATGATTATTTTATGTGTATATTCCGGCTATAAGACCTACGCAATCACTTTTTGTGATGCATGTGGCGATCTAGGCACTTGATGAAAACCTAGTGAGGGTCTTATGGTTCTCTTTTTGGGGAAGACTTGCTAGAGTTCTCGGATCTAAATGTTTACTTGTTAGTATTATTGTCATGTTTTTAGTATTGTGTTCTTTTGTGATTTTTGTTTTTAGCCTACATGTTTACACGCCTAAAACTAAAATAAAAGAGGACTAATACCTATAAAAAGATGACATTAATATGGTCTTAATTTACAGGCCTAAATACCATGCTCATTGTGACCTGCTATTTGATTCGTGGAAAATTGTTTTTGTAAAATTAAGTGACCTAAATTATTGAAACAAGTTTTCATGAAATTAAAAACTGGACACTATGGACACTTGGGAAGTACGGCTCACCTACTAGAACAAACTATAAGGGGGGTTTCAGGCGGTGCACACAGTCATACCAAAAGGATTTTCGGTCATAGCTTCATGCTGACCTGGTCCTCCACCTCCTTGCGAGTTTGATTGGAGCTACCGTGAACCATGATGATCACTACAGTGTCATTACTAAAAGTTTTTAAAATAAAGTGCTACAAAGTTGTATTGCATGCTTCTTTGTACATGATTTTATCACATTTATGTGTATACCCTATATGTAAATTTTAAGTCTATGCCATCCAACCAAGAACACGTGCATTTGAATTGACCTCTTTGGTCAGACCTTAGGGCCATTTCAACCCATGGCGAATTTTGCTCATTGGTCAGACCTTTGGCGATATTTGCACGTTCTTGCTTGGTCGACTTATTTCGAGTATGCTTGGTCAGACCTTGGACCCGAGGCATAAGATGAGACTAAACATGCTCATGACATTAATACTTGTCTACTAATGTCTTGATCAGTCTCATAAGTCTAAGAGTTGCAGTTTATGCAATTAACGCTCGTCGCTTACCTCTTGCCCTACTTGTTTACACGCTGGTCAGACCTCCGGTAATAAGTGGGAGGTCAAGATGGATCTTAGTCTTAATTAGTAATTAATTGGGTAGTTAATTCTTTTAAGAATTTAATTATCAAAAATACTAACATCGAACTTTCTATGTTCTGATTAAAATTGTGTTGTTGCAAAATAATTCGTAAACAAAAGTTTGTTTTTTCTTAAAAAGACACACTTAGTCTCTTTTCCTGGTAAGAAGAGTGAGACTTATTCCTATTTATTTCTCCTTAGTTGAAAAACTAAGATAGGATTACAATTGTTAAACTCACTTATGATCTTTCATTACCCTTATCCGGTATTGAAATAATTGAAAGATAAAATATTTTGTATAACTAGAAAACATTTTGTCTATAGCTACCAAAATAAATGACATCTTGCACTTGTCACGATGTATGAGTTTAAACCACAAAGAGTAAAGAAATTACTAGCATATTCGCTAGGTATTTTTCTTGGACTCTTATTATTCCTTATAGTGCTAAATACCCTTGGGGCTATGTAGACGATAAAGGAGGAATTGCATGTTAACTATTCAAGTTAAATGAAAGCATGAATGGCTAGTCCCTCATCTACATAAGTAGGACTTCATATAATCTGTACAATACCTAAGTACATTGCTACTTGTAGGCATTCGAAGAGAATAGGAAAGTGTATTAAATTGCAATATGCTTTCTACTGGCAATGTAACACTTACAATGTTGACAAATCCAGTGGGAGCATTGCGTTTTATTACTGAAATAACATTCCTGTAATGTTGTCAATTTCAGTGGGAGCTACGAGATTTATTTCCTTGTTAGTCACCCATATCATTTCAAACTTGCTTTGAAATAATTCGTTACTTTCTGAATATGAACGACCATTGCTTACAGGATAATTGCATTTTATTTTATTAGATAACACGTTGCCTTTCTGCTATTGCTTTCTGAACGTTATCTATAGAATAATAATCCACAATTCCTTATTAAAGGTTATGGTTCTAAAACTACTTGTAATATCTATGACATTATCATATTGTTTACACAATCAATCACATGTTGTTTGTTTTCATAATATGATGTTGTGCCTTACACAAGTGGGAGAAATCTCAAAGTGTGTGCAAGGAACAACATATTATTGGTTTCTCTTGACCGCAAGGTAAGAAAGCTAATCATTCTACTAGTACTTGAACACGCAAGATGTTTGTTGCCCTACTACATTCAAATGTCATGATATAGTGTAAAGATACTTCAACATTTCGACTACATGTTTTAGTCAACATAATTATGGTTAAATGATAATAATCATAATTCTGAAGTATAAAATTAACTTGAAATTACTACAGAACTCAAGAGTTTGCGTTCATGATTACTTTTGTTAGTATAATTATGTTTACATGTTAAGACATAATTATAAAGTCCTTGAATTAATCAATGACTTATAACATAAAGTATATAGTAAAATTGTTATGTCTTCTAGTTAACACATAAACATGAGGTCTTTGAATTATTCAAAGACTTATAATGTATTATTGACATGTTCTGTTTTCTTGTAAACACATGAACATATAATTCTTGAACAGTTCTGTCTTCTTGTGAACACATGAGCATAAGGTTCTTGTATTATTCAAGAAATATACATTATAGCATGCACTTGGTTCGAAAATACTTAATATGCAATTTGGCTCGACCTAATTGACAAGTATTTGGTCCAAAGAGAATTAAGTTATCTATGGAATTCTGATATAGTCTCACAATTCCAATACTCATAGAATACCACATTATTATGGTATGTCTAATGTGTTGAAACAAACTATATTCATATTTTTTGATTCATGATAGCTTTATTGCTTTGCCTCCAAAATCTATCAAGGTTAGAAAATTACGTGTGTCATGGATACACTCAATGTAGTTCAAACCTAGAAGGTATTCAAGACAACCCATGACCGAAACCCCTAAACCTTTAGGGATTTTTGGTTTTTCCACTCAAACCCAATCGAACCCTAAAACCTTTGGGTTTTCGATTTTTCTACACTTCCTAGCTTGAAGATTGTAGTATTGGTGTTCCTCCTAGCTCGACAAAACACAAAACTCTTGCTAAGGTTTTCGGTTAAAGGGTGATACAAAATTAGGGTTTTTTCTACAAACCTTAATTAGAGTTGTTGGAAGAAATTCCATTACGTCTTGATTTAAGTTCTGAATTTGTTATAATCATATGAAGCATTTTATTAACAAACTAGAGATGAGAACTTGAAATGTATTTTGTGGTTCCCAAATAAAGAACAATTTATTGTTGCTTAAATACTTAGTATTTAGAGAATTGTCTCTACTTACAAAAGTAAGTGGGAGCATCAACAAATCTTGAAGATATTCAAGAACAAATACATAACCTTCTAAAATCCACTTATTAATGTCATACTAAGGTTAAACATGTAAATGTCGACCGAAGTATAATGTTACCCTCATTCATAAATCCGCATGGATGCCTCATCACTTGAGTGATATTTTTGCTGAGGGATATAAGTTAGAAGTGTAACACCCCAACCCAACAAGGGTAAAGATATCACAATAATGGTTTCATATCAGATCAAAACAAAGCATACATCTATAGTAATACAAGAATCTCAAAGGTTACAAATGAAATACCGAAAATACAAGGTTATAATGCGGATTACAATAAATACTAAGTCTAGAATAAACTCTTCTAGTCATCTCTAATCCAGAAAATCTATCAAGTATAGCCTTCTAAGTCCAAGGTACTCCCCACTCATTCCCAGCTTCCTACTAAAACCTGCCGCACGAAAAGAAATGCGGCTGAGCTACGAGAGCTCAGTGAACAGATATAACGATAACAAAGCAGTAGTGGAGGAAAGTACAATGTAACAGAAATAAAGGTCATGCAGATGTAATATGGGTTAAGAAATAAGATAAAGGAAAAGAAATATGAACAGTAATCCACCACGAGCCCAGAAACAGATCATATAGTAACCATCAGACAATCTAGAAGGGATACCTCTCAAATAACCAGATAATATGAGGGGTGTCCTCATGTATCAAATGGAGTAGCTAGCTCCCAGATATGTGAAAGGCGTGTATTGCACACAAGCACCAGTCACCAAACATATATCATAATCATATAATAGATAATCCACTAAACAGATAACAGATCTAGGATGCATCCATACGCCCCCGCAGAAATCATAGTGGCCATAATAACATAGTGCGCATATCATATAACATAAAGGGGACGGTGTGTAACATCACTCGAACACACTAGAGTCATGCCATTGGTGCATCAATGACACGGCCATGTTACCTTCATGGCTAGGAAACAGATTTGGCTCGGGTATCAAACTGAGAGTCAGATATCATATCATAATCAAAGAGTCATATCCAAAGTTCCATATCCAAAGGGTTCATAACAGATGGTTTATATCAAATGGTTTAAAAGAGCATATCAAAGGTTCATAATCTAAGTTTCACAGAAAAAGTTCATTTCAGAAGTTTCTATCAAAAGTTTATTTAAAGCATTCTTTTAATAATGGTTTTCGTAAAAATGATCTTTCAAAGTAGTTTTCATAAAAATGATCTTTCAAAGTAGTTTTCATAAAAATGATCTTTCAAAATGGTTTTCATAAAAAGGTAGTAAAATTTCATATAAAAGAAGTATCGTATCGTACTCATAAACATCATTTTAAAAATGGTTTTTCTCAAAACATTTCTTGTCATAATTAAGAAAGTTTTCACAACATAGGTTCATATCAGAGATCATAACGAAGGGGATCATAGCAAAGGTTCAAAGAAAGGGGATCATAGCAATGGCATCAAATCAGAAACTATCAAACCAGAATATGAAAGAGATCATGAGAAACCTTACAATGAAGGTCAGAATATCTGTACCTTATACCGCAAGTGACAAACACAACAGAAAATATAGAGGTCGGACGCAAACTCCATCTTCAGCGAATCTACACGAATTCATGACTATCTTATTAAAAGCTTATTAATTCAGATTACTTATTTTAGTCGGCTTTCCATTTTTGTAACTTTCCTTTTTAGGTAACTTTCCGAAAATAGAAACTTTCCATATTTAGTAACTTTCTATATTTAGCAGGTTTCCATAATTAGCAAGATTCAAATTATATAATTTAGGTTAAGTCATTAATTAGGGTTATTATGGAAATAAGGTTCATTTTAGCAAGTTATAAAAGTTTAGGGTTAAATATAACAAGTTTCCATATTTTAGGGTTTTAATTGTAAATACACCAAAGTTAAAGGTTTAAAATGAAAATACCTCAAGTTACTCATTTAATACATAATTTATTCAGAATTACACTTTTAACCCTTTATGTTTCACAATTTATAGATTATACCCTCTTAGTTAATTAAATTACAAATTAAACCCTATAATTACACAAATCACAATTTAACCTTTACCATATTTATATTAACACATCAAGCCTTCTATTTTACCAAACTACAGAATATACCCTTTAATTTAATATGTGGTACGAATGCCCCTTTCAAATTTCATAATTTACAAAACTAGTCCCTTGAATTTATAAAACTATAATTCGAATTACAAATTATTAATAATTACATATTAAGCCTTTAGATATTCAAAATTACACATCACACCCTTCATACCATCATTTATACGAATCACCTTTAAGTTTCCAGAATTTACAAGATTAGTCCCTCTATTTTAAATAATTACAATCCGAATTACATATTTATCTAATTTACCAATTAAACCTTTTACTTACCAATTTTACACAAGATACCCCCATATTATAATTTATACGTTTTACCCCTGATCCAAACTGACTTACAAGAATAACCCACAAGTTTAGAAAATTACAAAACACACCCTTTTACTTTCAAAATCCAATCAGTAAGCATTTTAAATCCACAAACTCTAACCCTAATTTACCCAATCATTACTAATCATTAAAAAAACCTTAAAAACACATTAATTATTTAGATCCATCATCAAAACCCTAACTCTAATCTCGTACGATTTGTTTTAATTACAAACCCCTTTTTTTCTATTTAGCCGATTAACAAAATAATTCATCAAGAGTGATATAAGCTTCGAAAAATGCAAGGACCATTTTTACAGAGTCATATGTCATGTATAGAACTCAGATAAAATAGGTTTGTAACCCAGAAAATCGCATGAATTAATATAGGTTTTATTTACGTTTTTGTTATCTATAATTACCACGACTTATTTTTACGTGCATGGTTCGATTTGGGTATTTTATTTAGATCATATGTGATGAAAAGAACGTAGGAAAAATACCAGATGATGTCCAGAATGGTCGGATGAGGGCGTGAGAGTTTTGCACCTCTCGGCTTGGATAAAACACGAGCAAACTCAAAACCAACGAACCAGGCTTCTAAAATTCGATCTCCCATTTTTCTACCCTTCTTCTACCTCTAATGTATTCGGGAAAAATAGCCAAGAGCCTTGTAAAAATTGGTGGCCGACTTTGGGAGTTTTTGTGTGTGTCGCTTAGTTTTTAGGGTTTTATTAGGGATTGCATAAAAAATGGAAAAGCCGTGTATATCATAGAGGAGGGGGGAGGAAATCTCGGTTCTAGGGGTGAAAAGATAAGACCAAATCAGATTTTATAATCTTTCCTTTCTATATAATGTTTATCCTTTTTTTATTTATTTATTTTAAGTATTTAACAAGTAACTTTAATATATATGTAAATATGTAATAATTTATTTCGGTCCATGAAACATTTGTATGTGTTATATACATATATTTGTACAATGTAAAAATATTAAGATGTTGCCACCTTACTTCATATGTGGTTAATTTCCAGAGGTTTGGGATTTATTTGATGCTTTATGTACTTATTAATCAAATTTTAAAATCACAAGGCATTTTGGTCATTTTGCAAGTTTCAAAATTTTGGGTATTACAAGAAGATCATTGTAAATCTGCTAACTACTAAGGTACATTATCACATCTTGAATCTGATAAATGTCTTAGAACTATGAATGATAAGATGCAGTACTTAAAAGGCAAATCAATGTTTTGATCTTGATTGTTATTTCGCCTAATAGTTAACCTATGAGGTTGGAATAAATTTCTTTTGAAGAAAGGCTTACAAGGGCAAAATTTTATACATGATTAATGCATGGTTTATAATAAGAAGTTTTTAATCATACTCATTGATTGTGATTAGATTTTCTTATATACGCGCATTAATTAAATAAAGATAATTAATTGTTTTACAAGTTTTCCTTGAATGTGGAATATGGAAATTAAGTTTTATAAATCTTTCCTTTATGATTACCTTTTGCGAGGACGGTGTGTAATCAAAAGGGTTATGAGTCTATATAATCTTTATGTAATATACAAGTTTAAGCAATCCAAGTTTGGATTGGATCATGCATCTAGGAGCTGAGATCTTGAATTTAATTACAACATAATTTTGATTGAATTAAGATAACTCCTTGAGTACATCTGTTAGGAATATAAATATGCAGATGAAGGCTCGGTCACCCCGAGTATCTATTTAGCATTGATATAGCTCGTAGGCTTATTAATATTAGATTAGTTAAAGTAATATTAGTTTAGTTATTATAGTATTTGTGGAGTGGGTCGGGTCTTTACCCACTGTCAGCTCACTCTACAGCCCGCTAGGGGCACCTAAAACTTGTAACTATAAATACCCCTCTCCACTAGGGAGAGGGTTGGAGCTTTTCTCATTCTAATCTAACCTACTTACATTTTCTCTCCACTCTCTCTCTCTAAAAGTTCCCATCTTCCTCATCTTCATCTCTTTCTCTATAATTAGATCTAGCATTAAACTTATGTTTGTGTAATGAATTAAAGATCACTACAATTGGTATCAAGAGCCATGGTTTGATCTTGGGTACTACTATTAATTTTTTTTCTTTCGTTCACCCCAACATTCCCCACTTGTCCGACTGTTGCTGGAAGTGGACAGATAAATCCTTTCTTCTTCTTTCCTTACTACCAGGGGAGGTGAGCAGAGTGAGAGAGGCCCTCATAGGACGAGCATATTTGGGTTTTGTGTTCAGTGGCTTACTCTTAGGGCAGTGGTTGCTATATAATAATTATCGCCGTTGTTGCTAAATTAAAGCAGTTTTTTATATAAATTTATATGTTATATAAGAGTTGTTAAAGCTGTTTTTGAAAAAGCAGTTGTTGAAAAAGCTGTTTTTTATCAAGCTGCTCTTGCTATAAAAATGTCTGAGCGTTTATTTTTGTTAAATAAAAAAGAGAGTATATATATTTTATGTAGGGTACTACATGAAACCTTTTTTTATGAACTTACCGGCATCTCTAGCTACCTTATAATTAATATAATACGGCGAGAAAGCCACTGTTACAAGGCCTATAACACAAGGACAGTAACACAAGGACAGTCCCTTCCTGCTTGCCCGGGCCCTACTTAGCTGAACCAAGACACTTGCTTGCTGCTTGCCCGGGCCCTGCTTAGCTGAAGCAAGACACTTGCTTGCTGCTTTCCCGGGCCTTGCTTAGCTGAACCAAGACACTTGCTTGCTGCTTACCCTAGTTGCACTCTCTGCTCCGGCTTGCTGCTTTGGCGCCTCCATGCGCCATAGTCTCCCGTTGGTCGATGGTAGTCTCCCTCCTGCGGTCGGTCGACGGTAGCACGTCCCTTCTAAAAAGTTGAGCTCCAAAGCAAGAAACCGTAGGGGAACTAGCTTCTATCTGCTTCCTACTATTATTCCCCTTGCTTTTAGAAGTGACACATTAACATCTCATAATAAACAACTTTCAGAATCTCTGATGAAGCAAAAAGTGTACCGCTTTTAGGGGGTCATTTAAGCCCTAAATCGTATTTATTTGATCAAATATTGCCCTAAATCGTTCCTTTTGTCATTTTAGGTACTTTGGAGAAGAAATCTGGAAAAGGAAGCATTTTGGACGTTTTTGGAGCATAAAAGTGAAGAAAACGGCAAAGTCTCAAAATCGGTTGGAAAAGTACCCTTGACGGCGTCAAGGATTGCTCTTGACGGCGTCATGGCTTGGCAAAAGAGATGGATATGAAAAATACACATGATAAGCCAGAGAATTTTACAATGCAAAGTCTGACGGCGTCACCCTTTAAAGTGATCAAGGCCATCACGGTTTAAGCTAAAGAGGGACGGCGTCAAGCCCATTTCTGACGGCGTCAAGCCTTGATAAGCCAGAGCGGATTTTGGAGCACTAAAGAGGGACGGCGTCAAGAAGGTCATCCGGGAACCCTAGACACGGCGAGGTGACGGCGTCAAGATCTACAACGTGACGCCGTCAGCCCTTAAACTCTATATATAGTTTTGCAATTTTTTGTCATTAGTGTGCAACTTTGTGAGGAGAAACCCTAAGACGAATTTCTGCCATTTTTAAGGGTTTTCATACCCTTGGATCTCCCATGTTTAATTGAAGATAAGTAATCATTTAATCAATCAATATGTCTATGTGTTGTTTGATTATATCTTGTTCTTGTCTTTTGATTAACATGCTAGGCTAGATTTATCTTGTGTTTGCTTAGATCTAATGAAACCTAACTATTGATTATTGGTTATTAGTGTGTTATTAATTGTATTGGATGATTGTTTATCGATGTTAGACTTAAAAAACTGGCTAACTTCCTATGCGGTAACTTGCTTGAACGTCTTAAGAAACATGAACGAATGCGTACTAGGTTTATATGGTTGTATTTAATGCATGAGCGAATTCTAGTGATCCCATGTTAGGAGCTTCTTAGCCGGCTCGACATAGGAGTGAAGTAGGAGCTTGTAGAGTTGGGGAAGTACGTACGCCACCACACGATTGGTATTAAGGAATACACCCGTCATCCACGCAATTAATACACACTAATCAACCGGTAAAAGATAGTTAGGGAGTAAGGAAATCTAAGTAAACACATTTCTCTCCACATAAGTTTCACGACCTTTTCATTTTCAGTTATTTTATTTTATTTGCAATTGTAGTTATTTGGGTTAGTTGACTAGCAACTAATTCCGTCCACTCCTTCAAAACCGAGATTTTACTTGCTTTCATAAAAATATAAAAATACAAAAAGAATCTTCCCTCACCCTTAGACCTATTAGAATAGTTTTTTCAATCCTAACGACACTATTCCCTGTGGAGAATGATCAATCCCCCGTACTTACCACTACACTATACTACATCGGTCAGGTACACTGCCTGGTGGGGTTGTAAGCCTCTTGAGATCCCTCGAGAGGT
Source organism: Artemisia tridentata subsp. tridentata (assembly GCA_021014915.2). Lineage (NCBI taxonomy): Eukaryota > Viridiplantae > Streptophyta > Magnoliopsida > Asterales > Asteraceae > Artemisia > Artemisia tridentata. The sequence goes on from CP139508.1 coordinate 391,772,628, forward strand.
AAAACCTGTTGTAAGGTCGCAAAACCACGCATCAAGTTTTTGGCGCCGCTGCCGGGGAATAGTTATTGTTTAGGTTGAATTTTTATTTTATTAGGTCTACTCACTAGATTCCTTTCTAGTGAGATTTTTATTTTATTTTTCTATGTTTTCTTTAGTCTATCTTTTTTCTTCGTTTCTTTGTTCGTAACCATTACCATCCGACATCATGGAAGGTGGTAATATCCTCGATCCCAACAACCCACCACCACAACAACACCCACCTCCTAGAGCCCGTACCTTAGGAGACTACTCTCGTCCTAGCCACCATGGCTATCGAAACACCATTGAGCTCACTCAAGGAGCCAATGTCACACCCTTGCGATTCGACACCATCCGGTTGGTGCAAAGCGGATGCGCATTCCATGGACTTCGTTCCGAAGATCCTAATCAACATCTCAAGGACTTTCTCAAAATTGTTGATTCTATAGACCTTGATGTTGCCACTCGAGAGACGACCCGACTGCGTCTCTTTCAATTCTCTCTGCGGGACCAAGCTAGTCAATGGCTAGAGCGTCTACCCGCAGGATCCATCACCTCTTGGGATGATCTCACAACTCGTTTCCTTGCTCAGTTTTTCCCACCAGGAAGAACTACCAAGTTAAGGAAGGATATCTTGATGTTCGAACAACGTCGAGGCGAAACCCTATATGGGGCATGGATTCGATTCAAGGACTTACTCCAAAAAGTCCCTCATCATGGCATAAATCTCTGGCTTCAAATCCAAATCTTCTATGACCATGTTGATTACCACACCAAGCGTGCCATCGATCGAGCCGCCGGAGGCAGATTGCGTGACAAAAGCGCCGAGGAATCATGGGAAATCATTGATGAGCTTGCATCCGACGATGATGAATTGTGGCAAGTTTCCCACGACGTACGCTCGGCGGTCAAGACATATTCATCGCCCGATAAAGCCAATCAAATCACCGAGGAAAGCGTTAGTGAACTTGAGAAGAGGGTTGCATATCTTATGGAAAAGCAAAAGAGACCCTTAAGTCCACAAAAAGCAACAGTTAACTCGGTCTCAAGAATTAAGCAAATACCATTGTCCGAATCACCCCTGAGGGAAAATACTAAACCCTTCCATAAGCACGCTCAACCCAACTCACCACCTCAGGAACTTAGTCCAACATTCGAAGCTCGAATGAGAGAATACATGTCAAAACACTCCGAACGGTTGGCAAAATTCGAGGAAGCTGTCTACAAACAAAAGGAGGAAATGGAAGAGAAGATGGCTGAGATGATGGGCCTTTTGAAAGAATACACAAAAACAAAAGCTCCTGAAAATGTGTTAGTGTGAAAAGACGTTGAAGTTCCCAACACTAAATGTGTTAAGGACATCTCCATCGTCCAAGAGGGCGAAAATGATGAAAGAGGGAAGTTGATAACTATGGAAGTTAACAAAATTGACCTCGTCCCACTTAATGACGGAAACACCAATGCCTACAAACGCGATTCCGACAAGGGAAAAGAGGCGCCCTCTGAGGAGCGCCAATTGGTAGAACCGCCAAAGTCACAACAAGTGAGGCATTACTTGAAGCACGAAATAAACAAGGAGACCATAAACGATTGGGTGAGAAACTATCGACGTACTCATCTACTCAACAAGGAGTCCAAGAGGATGGAACCGGATGATGAATCTGACACATTACCCGGAGGGCAATTGTATGAAAGCCTCATAAGACAAAAGTTAGTGGAAAAGCAGGAATTCTACGGGGTCTTCGAGATACCATGCAGCATTGGAAAACTCAAGTATCTGGATGCGGTAGCTGACCAAGGTTCCGACGTAAATTTGATGCCTTTATCCGTTTATGTCCAGTTAACCGACGAACTGCCATCCATCACCCGTACTAAACTCTCCTTTGCAAAACATTCTTATGAGTACCCGTTAGGAATTGCAGAAGATGTGTTGGTCAACGTTGCCGGATTCCTGTATCCGGTCGACTTCATGATTATTGAAAGAAATGATATGAATATGCCAATAATCCTTGGGGCACCCTTTCTCGCTACCACTAGGGCACAAATCGATTACGAAAATAGTACCATCCAAATGAAGAAGGGGAAGAAAACAATAAACTTCCCAACGATCCCACGACATATACGAGATGTTGCTCTACAAAAAAAGATGGAGGCGAACCCCAATATAATCCGTGGTAATGTTCGAGAGAAAATCCTTGCATGGGAGGCAAGGATTAAGAATTACAAAGAAAATGAGATTAGAGAATGTAAAGGTGGAAATAACAATTATATTGAGGCTAATGAGCAGACCAATAACCCCGTTGAATTTACAAAAGGAGACTTAGTGCTCCTAAGGCATTCAGAAACAAAAGCACCTACCAATGAACCAAGTCCCTGGTGGTACGGACCATTCACAATTAAAAGTTTACACCAAGATGGGGTAGTAAGCTTGACAAGCAAGGGAGGAGGTGAAGTGACTGCGAGTGTCGAGCGATTGAGACACCACCACCCTGATAACAAAGATTATATCTATCAGGGATACGTCATTATGAATGATGGAATCACGTAATGTACGGTGACTTTGAGTCTAGCTACAAGACTCGTTAATAAAGAAAAGCGCTTCTTGGGAGGCAACCCAAGCTTTATTTGCTTTGTGTGTTTATTTATTTGTTTGTTTAATTTTATTTGTTTCCGTATGTATGTTTAATTTTTATTTTTATTGATTCATGCTCAAAACTAAATTGTGAAAATGCTTTATCTTGTTTTTAACTTCGTCTTAACTACATATAAAGGTATTTTGCAAAAGTTAAGTGTAAGGGAAATCCAAATCGGTTCACAAGAACAAATGAACATGAATCGTAATAATATTAAATTAACATACATATTAGTATTTGTTTGAGTAAAATGCTTGTATCGAGTCATAGTGATGTTTTGCAGGAATTCCAGGAAGTAAGGTATAGGTTTTTCCAGAAATTTTCCGGAAACTTAACATGAGAATTCTGTCAGATCATTTCTGACGGCGTCAGGAGTTACAACCTGACGGCGTCAGGTTTTAATTTTCTGAAATTTTTGAAAGTTTTGTTTTCATAAAAAGTTTTTATTAAATCTCTAACTTATAATCTCCAGGAATCTGCAAAATAATCATTCCACAAGCATTATATCCTTATATATAGAATTTATCCCGCCGATGTTATGCAGGTTTTCGTGTTTGTTTTCTCAGGTTTAACAGGTTATTTTGGACAAGGAAATGTATATGGAATCAAGCTTTTGGCGATGCATTAGTCTTGGAGCTTCTACATTCTCTTGGAAGAAGATCTAACCATGTTACTTTTTATCCACCGAGCAAATCAAGGGAGTATTTGATTTCATTCGTTTACCTTTTCACTTTTACATCTTGTTATTTGAACATTGGGGACAATGTTCATCTTAAGTGTAAGGGGGGGGTAAAATACGATACTTTAGAGAATACAATTACGCTTGATTTTTGTTTGTTTAATAGTAGATGTGTAATAAAACTGAGATAAATACCTGTTAGGGCAATTTTAGTGCCAAATTTAAAATTTTTTACAACATTTAGGAGTGAAACTTTGATCTTAATGAGTGTCTCACGGATAGGAGTTATATGACTAGCACAAAAACTGTACCACTAAAAAAATTTTCCACCCCCAAATATGTGAGGTTCGCCCCTAGAATTGGTAGGAAAAGCATTTATGCTATGATGTGTGTACCGGTAGCACTTAGATTCTAGAACTTGCGTTAGGACCATTCCGAGGCCACAAGTGAGACTACATTCGTGTAGTTAGATTTACTACATGATAAGAGGCATTAGGATTAACCCATTATTTTACACCTGTGTTTTTGTTATAATTACGTTGGCTACATTGGTCAAGTAATTCTCCCACACCCTTTGCGTTGTACTCATTTTTTAGTACACGATACCCCTAGTACACCCCTCAGAGCCTATCTTTTCGTTTCGACCTTTAAGCATTTTACTTAAAGGAAGAATTTGTTTACACCCCACTTAAATGTACACCCAAATCGCCTTAGCCTACCTTGTATGCACTCATCTTTAGTGCATTATTGTGACAACATTTGTTTAAACCCTTAGTTAATTATCTAATTGATTACATGGTTGCTAAGTCGAGTCATATCCTTGTACATATTGTTTTGGGACGATTGGGACTCATGGGTAAAGTACTAGTGTAATGGAGTAATGGGGAAGAACATCATTTATTACCCCCATATGTGCTAAATATTTTAAAAGTACTCCAAGTGTGTCGATTATCTTAATTCGAGTCATTAGAATAGTTATTTGTAAAGTTATGCAAAAGTTCAAGTGTAAGGGGAATGCAACGCCCCTATGATGTATTATTTTGGATGGTAGGGCAAGAGTGTATGAAGAAAAAAAAAATCGAAAAAATCAAGAAAAATGAGAAAAAGAAAAATAGAAAAAACATACGGACTACCATCCCGTTTCATTTTATGTTTATTTTATGTTTTTTGTTATTTTGTTTTTAGCGTAAGTCGAGTCTAGTCTTGCCTTAGCAACGTCATATTGTACATGTAATTAATCAAGATCTTTAACTCGCCACCAGTAAAATATCCTTTATCCAACAAAACCGTGTTTATCATATCCCTACACCTCACGTTATAACCCATGTAAAATCCCTCTTTGATAGTTTATCTTAGGTGCTTACGCCTAGTGGAGGAGGTTTTCGATCTTTTCCCAAGCCTATGGTAATCTATTTGCTATGACAGGTAGTGAGAGATATTATCCGTTTTCATTTATGAGATTTATTTTTATGACACCTGAGAGATGTGAGTATCTAAACACTACTTGTGAGGTGCTAGTTTGTAATCTCCGTGCTTATTATGATTAAAGTGGAACGACTATTTGTTGTAATTACTTTTATATTAGCGTTAAATGACCCCTAACTTGTATTTTGATTAGAATAAAAGCGCATTTGCTTGAGGACAAGCAAATCTCAAGTGTAAGGGTATTTGATGAAGCAAAAAGTATACCGCTTTTAGGGGGTCATTTAAGCTCTAAATCGTATTTATTTGATCAAATATTGCCCTAAATCGTTCCTTTTGTCATTTTAGGTACTTTGGAGAAGAAATCTGGAAAAGGAAGCATTTTGGACGTTTTTGGAGCATAAAAGTGAAGAAAATGGCAAAGTCTCAAAATCGGCTGGAAAAGTACCCTTGACGGCGTCAAGGATTGCTCTTGACGGCGTCATGGCTTGGCAAAAGAGATGGATATGAAAAATACACATGATAAGCCAGAGAATTTTACAAAGCAAAGTCTGACGGCGTCACCCTTTAAAGTGATCAAGGCCATCACGGTTTAAGCTAAAGAGGGACGGCGTCAAGCCCATTTCTGACGGCGTCAAGCCTTGATAAGCCAGAGCGGATTTTGGAGCACTAAAGAGGGACGGCGTCAAGAAGGTCATCCGGGAACCCTAGACACGGCGAGGTGACGGCGTCAAGATCTACAACGTGACGCCGTCAGCCCTTAAACTCTATATATAGTTTTGCAATTTTTTGTCATTAAGTGTGCAACTTTGTGAGGAGAAACCCTAAGACGAATTTCTGCCATTTTTAAGGGTTTTCATACCCTTGGATCTCCCATGTTTAATTGAAGATAAGTAATCATTTAATCAATCAATATGTCTATGTGTTGTTTGATTATATCTTGTTCTTGTCTTTTGATTAACATGTTAGGCTAGATTTATCTTGTGTTTGCTTAGATCTAATGAAACCTAACTATTGATTATTGGTTATTAGTGTGTTATTTATTGTATTGGATGATTGTTTATCGATGTTAGACTTAAGAAAACTGGCTAACTTCCTATGCGGTAACTTGCTTGAACGTCTTAAGAAACATGAACCAATGCGTACTAGGTTTATATGGTTGTATTTAATGCATGAGCGAATTCTAGTGATCCCATGTTAGGAGCTTCTTAGCCGGCTCGACATAGGAGTGAAGTAGGAGCTTGTAGAGTTGGGGAAGTACGTACGCCACCCCACGATTGGTATTAAGGAATACACCCGTCATCCACGCAATTAATACACACTAATCAACCGGTAAAAGATAGTTAGGGAGTAAGGAAATCTAAGTAAACACATTTCTCTCCACATAAGTTTCACGACCTTTTCATTTTCAGTTATTTTATTTTATTTGCAATTGTAGTTATTTGGGTTAGTTGACTAGCAACTAATTCCGCCCACTCCTTCAAAACCGAGATTTTACTTGCTTTCATAAAAATATAAAAATACAAAAAGAATCTTCCCTCACCCTTAGACCTATTAGAATAGTTTTTTCAATCCTAACGACACTATTCCCTGTGGAGAACGATCAATCCCCCGTACTTACCACTACACTATACTACATCGGTCAGGTACACTGCCTGGTGGGGTTGTAAGCCTCTTGAGATCCCTCGAGAGGTAAAACCTGTTGTAAGGTCGCAAAACCACGCATCAATCTCGTATGTGATAAATGAACCTATCTACTAGGTAGCTCCCATAAAATGCCATTCGGCGTCTTAAGAGCTACAAGTCAAGATAGACAAGACGGCATTTATTGAGCAATGCATCGTGAGTCCTAATGGGGCGGGGAAGCTGGCAGCTTCCTGTTGCATTGTTCGCTTCCCCAGGCTTGGTGACCCCGGTGAAGCTCGCCATATCGAACGACGCATTATCATCCAACATATGTCTTCATGTCATCTTGTGGCTTTGTCATCATGAGAAGTTGTGATCTTGGAGCCTTCTTTGAGATCATCAGCCACTATAAATCTCTGAGCTCATCCATTGTAGTAATGCGTCCATGTGATTTGTTGTGACTGTTGGACTCGCATGCTCACACTTTTCTGGATCATGATAGCTATCATCAGAGTTGCGGAAGCTGTGTCGTAGGTCTTTCATCTATCATGATGTCTTTGATAATGAATTGGAAGTGTGAGCATGGAGTGTGAATTGACACGTCTCTGCTGGAACCAGGAACCACCATCGCCATCTTTATATGAATCTGAAATAAAACAGTTAGCAATAAAGTTGGAGAACGAATATGGCTTTGTCATTCGTTCGATGTGGTAGTTGGATTTAACCTTCGGTTCTGTGAAGACCGACCTGTGATCAGGTAGATTCCCCTTTAAAGAAGATTCTCCTTGACAGGAATTTCCAGCTTGTAGTAATGAGTCTTCCAACAAATTAATGTTAGAATCATCATACTAAGCATGTTCTCATACCGGAACGTCTCAAAGCAGACAGCACGGTAGAGTGAATAAGTGAATTAAATACCCACTGATTGACGAGAAATTGATTATAAAAAATCACTTGCGTGTCACTGGATAAACATTTTGTACAACACGACAAGGGTTTTATAAATTGAATCACATTTCTGTCTAAAATACTTTTGTTTGAAAATTTTCACAATCAATGTGCTCGAAACTTTTTTGGTAAGCACATTGAAAGGTTTTCCAAAAGTATCCGTCAATCCATTTCCTGGAACAAGTTTAATTCAAATGAGAATCGCCCCATCGTTTCTTTCCAGTTGTCACAAGTTTGATCCATAAAGGATCTCACATGTCACCCAATAAGAGCTTGTTTGATGTTGGCTCTAGAAGGATTTCCATCTTCATTGTGAATACTTTACGTATCACTCAGATGTTCAGGCAATACCACAAGGATAATGCGTAGGACTCTTCATATATATTTTCTTGCTTTTCACGGTGTATGAAACAGCAAGCATATTGGAAATGTGTCCTATTGAGATTTATTGATGATCTCTGGGCTCTAGACTCAATAGTGCATTTTGATTTAGTGATCGGAGGCTGGAGAGGACTGCCACCTTTTCAATATCATCTAACTCGGAGTGAGAAAGATGATAGCAATGTATTGATCTCCGTGACAAGTGAAACAAGAGTCCTTTGAGGGACCTTGAGTGGCTAGGGAGGGTTGTGCAGCGTATCACTGGGTCCATGATACTTTGTCTTCATTGTCAATAATCAACTTCGTGATTCTGACAGCATATGTATTGACCCGATTTCTGCCTAAGATGTAAGGAGGGCTTCTTTCTTTTCACCCTTTATCTTTACATTTCTTTTTCATTCTTCAACCCCTTCAGCGCTTACCGAGACTTCATTACTAGCACCTTGTTGGGTTTGTTCCAGCACTAGCTCCATCTCAGTCGGCACTCTTCCCTTATTCACTTTTTCTCCTTTTTTGTAATCATACCTAAGGACTTCTACACTAACTAGTGGATTGTCCCTGGGTAGATCCCTCCGGTTCTGTCTGGATCATGGGAACTAATACCTAACCTTACCATCCTTATAACTCCAATACATAAAGTAAAATGGTTGGTCTTTGGTATTCTTTCACAATTGCCATCACAAATCATTTGCTCCCCCTTAATATGTGCATAGATATACGAAAAGGTTTGGCACATATGGGAGAGCCTACACTTGAGTTTCAAAAGATCACATTTTTTTATCAGAATTCCATATTTAAATCACATTCTCTCCCCCGATCAAAAATTTCAAACCACTTGAGATTTGTGATCCCAATTGATTTAAATAAGTGAGAAATTTTGGGAGAAAATGTGGTCAGGTTATACTGTGTTCTGATTATGGAGCATACTATGCTCCCCCTTAAACCACGAGAGAGTGTCACTGCTGATGTTGCACAAATTTGGCAAGGTTTCAGAAATTTGAACAAATATTCTCCCCCTCAATTAATGACCCGTTTTCTATTTAAAGAGCTGTAGTCATTCAATTGAGCGACGAGTATTTGTGAAAATTTAATTCAATTTACCACCTTGTGTAACATCAAAACTCTCTTGAAGAATCAAAGAAGATAAAGAGTCTGATGTAAAGAAAACTTCTCTTCTTATACACGAAATGACGCACTGAAACGTACATCAGATCGGAAAAACATGGATATAAAGTAATCCATGCCCAGGTGAACATCACCCGGTTGGAGGAACAGCCGTCTTTTTGGCGACATGCTTTCCCCATTGTATAGCGCGGGTTGCAGTATGAAGTAACTGCAAGCCATGAGACATGTTTTAACAATCCATTATAACTTCTGCTCGAGCTTCATTTAAAGTTCCGTGTCATTATTGAATGACATTTCTAAGACCGTAAATGTTATCGATAAACAGAAGACATGCCTAGATGAAACTATTTTTTTGGTATTTTCTAATTTTCTTATTTTTTATGGTTTTTCTGGGTTTAAGTTTCTCTATTTACAATTTGTTGGTTTTATATTTTTCTATTTACAATTTTCTGGTTCTATAATTTTCTATTTACAGTTTGGTATAAGATATGTACAAAATATATTACTCGGTTTAAGACGATGATGACATGAATACCAAAATGAGGATACGTTCAGCATGTGGTAGAAATCTGAAGTCAACATGATTCTTTGTAAAAAACACATCATTTTTCTCCAAGGAAACACAAGTGAAGTATGTGTAACCCGGTTCGTTATCCCCGATGCAGGATGAATGGAATTTGTGAAATCGGGATTGTGAGTCGTGTTTGGAATATGAAAATGGAGAGATTTTGGATTTTGATTAAATCTAAAACTACGGGAAGCATAAATAGGCTATGGGAAACTTAAATAACATGGAGTACAAGTCTACAAAGCATGCATCAACAAAACGTAACGATTACGAATTTAAAAACGGAAAACGTTCGATTAAAACGTGAAATCTAAAAATATTAACCCTACGAGTACCAAATTAATTTTTATTCGTTCTAAATTACAAAAGAAAATTTTAGAAAAAAGAAATTTATTTTTTGACTTTTTAATTAATTATTATGATTTAAAAACTATTCTAAACTATTTAAATGATTAAAAATAGCAAATGACTTTGGAAAAATCTAAATTTTTGCAGAAAAATATAAAATGATATTCTAGAGCTAGGAAAAATAAAATCAGAATTTAACTTAACCCTAATAAGCAGTTTTGAGGCAAAACAGTTTCAATAAGCACTTAAAAATAAGCACTTCAGTCCCAAATTTTACCAAAAGCTCAACAATGGATAAACACACTTATTGAAGCATGAAACAACTTATAAAGTCTAGATAAGCTCAAGTGATAAGCCAAAAAGCAGTTCAAACAGTAGTGAACATGTGCAGAAAAGGGTAACCAAACAGCCTACTTGCAGATCCTAAATAAGCTATCTAATAAGCTGAGAAATGGGAATTTATGGGGGCAAAATCTACCTAGGACTATAAGCTATACTAAAATACCAAAAGCCCCAAATTCAACAGTCCAATTGAACCTCAAATTTGACCTAGATCAGATGGTCAAAGACACAAAGAGTTGTGCAGGTTTAGTGCAGAATCAGAACAGCTTAAATGGGCTATTTGCAGACCTTAAATAAGCTATTGAATAAGCTGAAAAGTGTAATACCAGATGTTATCCTAAAAGCCTATACTACTAGCTATTCTTAAACTGATTTTTAGAAATTAATCTCAAAGGATTAAGCAGAAAAAAAAGTTGAGATCAGCAGCCCTTGGCCTGTTTGCTTCAGTATATACTGATGCAGAAAATGGCTTTTTTTTTTTTTGTTTAAACTTTGCAAGAACAACTGGAACAATACCAACTAAAGGAAATTCACTTAACACTTTAAGTTACACCAAAAAGAAGCCCCAAAGAAGCTCAGCTGATGTAGGAGCTTAATGAGTTAATTAAGGCTTCTAATTTGAACTAACTAACTCAAATACCTCAAACAACCTCAAAACCTCAAACAACCTCAAAACCTCAAACAACTTAAAACATAACAACTTCAGCTTTTCTATTCTAAATTAAGCTCAGGAAAACTTCAATAATGGGCACATGAACAGTGATAGGGATTTTTATCCCATAACAGTCCCTAACTACACATCACTCTATCAAACTGAATTAAGCTCTTCTAAATTAATTCAACCTCTGAATAATCATTAATCTAGTTCATGCAATCATAAAGAAACTCAGAACATGCAAACACTAAAATAAGCAATAAATAAAGATTTTTGACTTTCGTTGACTGAATTAAGTAAATTCAATTTCATTAACTAAATTGAAGAAATACAATACTGAAAAAGAAAAAAATAATAACTAACACTAAAATTTTTGCTAAATTAAACCTGCCTTAAAAGGCTTACATGAACTACTATTTATTCTACTTCTAAAAGACTATGGGGTCTTCACTTGTGTTAGTTTTGTGAGACAAAACTGCTTCACTTTGCTTCTGTGCTTCTTTGGATTTAATCCCAACCCTTGGATTAAAAAGGGAATGATCTCAGCTCTTGATCTCTTATTGGCGCCCAAATGGTGTGGATTGCCAGCGTGGCAATTGGTATCACATGAAGAGTGTACTTGGGGGAAGGTTAGGGTTGCTGAGACAGAGGTAGGGGGAGGTATGGGACTTGGTGAAAGGTGATGGTGATGGTACGGGTTTGGCGGGATTTTGGGATAAGGAAGAAAGGTGGGATTTTGTGTTTGACCTAATTTTGTTTAACCAAATAAGACCGGATGGGTTTTTTTTAGTGGGCTTGGGTTGGTTGTGGTGAGATGGGCTGGGTCATGGGTTAAGTGGGTAAAGGGTTATTAGTTATTTGGTTTTAAGATTTAGTTTGGAATAAGTGTAAGGGACTAATGTTGTAAAAATCTGAAAATCCAAGGACCATGGCTGCCAATGACTGAAATTAAATTCCAAGGACCTTTTGTGTTATTTTGGTATTTTCGGGGTTGACTTTGACTTTTGTCTTCACTTGATCAAATGCACAATGGTTGTCGAGTCGATCCAAAAATGCCCGTTTTCGCTTCGTTTTCAATCCTTTGTACCTGAAACACATAAAAACACAAAACCAAGGATATCTGCAATATATTTGAGTGTTTTTGGTCATTTTTGTGTCTTAAATGGGTGTAAAATGATGAGTATTTACACACTCATCACAACATCTTTTAAACTTTCACCACCAAAGCTTTCAAGGCTCCAAAATAATCGTCTGAGCTTGAGCCTTCTCAATGTGAAGCTTTGATAGCTTCCCCCCAAACCGACAATCTTTCTTTTGAGCAGTTTCAAAGCTCTCTTTCAAGCTTACAAAAGGTAAGTGTACAGCAGAGACCATAGCAAACCACATGAAAAATTGCTGCTCCTTTTAAGAATAACCATCGTGACTCTCTGATCGGGGGACCATCAAATAGATTAGCAACGAATCATCTCACACTTGAATAATCCTTCTCACATTTCTTCTTGCTGAAGTCTGAAGTAATGCATGCCAAGAGTATCCAGAGACCACTTCCCCCAAGTAGTTGAAGTGATGCAATCAGTTTCGTTGTATGAAGCCCAAAAACCCGAAGTACACAATCATTCCCGTTAATAAAGTCAAAAACGTAACATCAAGATCAATTAAGACCCGAAAATCCCCTTTTCTCCCTTCAGGAAATCGCAGATGAGAGTTGTTACACCAAGTTCACCTAAGTCCCGAGTGTAAACAATTTATCCTGTATGTAGTCGACATGATAACACCAAGACAGTACCATAAAAGCAACTGAATACCGGAAGTACACATTTCCTTCAGTAGGATACCGACTAACCATAGGAACCATCATACAATTGTGTACATCTTTTATCATCAGAAACTGACTTTCTCTTCCCCCACATAGTTGGAGTGATACACCAAAGGAACGAGTTAAAACACTGATTTTCTCTGCGGTTATGACATTTGTTTTCCCGGAATAATCTTCAATTGAGAAGAAGTATAAAGCTCATCATGTGTACTTGTTGTACATTCAGATGTATGTCGCTTTCCCCCTTGCTGGTTTTGATACCTCAGAATCAGCAACACTTTTTACGAACATATTGTTGCAATCTTGTGAGAAGAACAAATTAGGCTCAAGTAGATCAAGTGAGAATTAACCGCTGCCGAAACCGTTTCTGACTATCTTTATCAACCCTTAAGAAGGCAATTTGAAGTGATAACTGATGGAGCAAACCCGGTATACCAAACTTGAATCTGAAGATAGAATTCCCCATTCTTGTGACTTACGCTTGCACTAATGTTGGAAGAACAGTGTAGAGAATTAGTGCTCCAAGCAAATCTCTAAGTACTCAATACCCAACCAAGGTATGAGACATTAACACCTCTTACGATTATCCACAACGTCATCGGCGTGTGACACTGAGTACTACAACGTAACTCCTTTAAGTGATAGTTACCCCGACTGCTGGTAACTAGATAACCTAAGTCTTCAACTTAAATCTTAAGCACGAGCAAGTTATCATTGAAGGTCATGCATCCAACCAACCCCGACTTCAAGATAGAGTAAGACCACGCCTTTGAGAAAGTCAACTTCAACCCCAAATAAGTGAAACCTGATCCATTCCATAGTCACAATTAGATGCCCAACAAGTGATTGTTTGTTCGCTCACTTGTTCACACTTCTCCCCTCAAAAATTGCATATAAGGATGCCATTTTTGATTGAACAAGTGCATATGAGGTTGATCCACTGTTTACACTTCTCCCCCTCAAAAATTGCATTCGAAATTGCATATGATGGAAGAAGATCCACTTGATGTCTGAATGCGCATGGAGCAAGTATGAAGCCTTTAGATAAGAGTAGTCAGAAACAAGAATATTCGTATGACCATTTCTCAACTCTCAATCACCATGTAGTTTATTCACCCTTCTCCCCCTCAAAAATTGCATATGACGACCAACTGCCATTTTTGATAGACCAGGTGAATAAGAATATACTTCAATGTACGTTTATCCCCTTTGGTGACTGAATGAGCATTTGAAGAACATGAAGCTTGATAAGAATGGTCGTAAATAAGAAGATTCCTCTTCTTCCGAAGATAAAGCGCACTCAAGCGTACGCCTTTCTTTTCTTTGATGAACGGGGCCTGAAGAAATGTCAGCAGACGCCATTATGTTGACATTGAGGCCCGAGGCTTGAACTGCAGTGTTCAAACGTCATAACCAATGAAGAACGAGGCCTGAACTGATGTGAACAGACGTCATCGTCATTTCCCCTCATATGCTGTGAGCAGCCTGAGTCCAAATGTCAAAGGACAATCCGTACAACCTGCATTTGAAAACAGACAAAAATAGAGAGTTTGGAGTGCCGGATCCCCAATTTAAGTTGGGGTCCAGTTGGTTAGTGGGAACAGAAGCATCATTCGCCCGAGTCTCAGTAGGAGTTGGAATGCTAGTGGAAGTAGACCTAATTAAAGGGCACTGTTCTCCTACAGGAAATTTCCTTCCAGTTGGCTTCCATTGACGTACAGGCACTACTTTAGACTTAGTTATCCTAGTTAAAGGGCACTGTTCTCCTAAAGTGAATTTCCTTCCAGTGGGCTTCCATTGGTAACCAACATTAGCAAACATATTTCTTGTTGCTTTCCAAGTTTGCTTAATTTCTCTAGCTCTCCAAACTTTCTTAACTGGGGGTTTGTTGGACAACTTTAGAAATTTCTCAACACATTTATCATGATTACGCGAAATTAAGCATTCATTACATGTTTTGCAAAGTGAATTAGGGTTTGAATTATGATTCTTTTTGCTCAATTCTGACTTATTGTTCCTCATGTGGTCTTCTACTTTCTTCTTAGGAACACTTTTAGCTGGTGAAGTCCTAGAATTCTTTATGTTTATCCTTGATTTTGACTCGCTAGCTTTAGTGTCACTATTAACTCCTGTAGAGGAACTGATGGGAATCTTAGTCTTTTTCACTTCTGGTTGCTGAACATGTTTTGATGTGCTGGGATTTGAAGTTTCCAAGGGTACCTTAAAGGTTACATGCTTGTTCTTGGGCATCATGGAGGATGCAACAAATCTATCTCTTTTGTTATCAACCTTAGGCCTCGTGCCAATGACATATTCTAGGAATTCCTGTGACCTTTTAGTGAGGAAGCAGGCATCCACAAGTGCTTTGTCAAGTGGTTTTTCTATTCTATCCTCCTCTACGACCTCACGGAGTGCATCAAGACTATCCTTAAGGTGATTGAGATATATTTGATGGACAGGCCTGTTATTCCTAAGGGGAGGTGGAATAGGCACAACATCAACATCATACTTTCTAACAGCAGAAACCTTTGGTGCAGCACAATCACAGGTGATACTTGGCATTTTACCTTTCACCTGAGTCTTAAGATTCTCAATTTCATTTAACAAAGAAGTTATCTTTTCATTATGACTGTTTCGTGTAACTTTAATTGAGTCATATAACTCTTTGTAATGCTGTTTAATCTTAGAATTCTCAGCTCGAAAACACTCATTTTCATAGTGTAACTTATTGATGGTGTCTTGATAGTGAAAATTCTGAGAATCTAAAGACGGAGGTTTATTGGTGCCATGCACATCACACTTGTTTGATTTTAATTGGGCAATTTGAGCCCTCAATAGCCGAATCGTGTTCGTGTGAGCTTGAATTTTCTCATCCCGTTTGCTTAATTCAAAATACGTATCAAACTCAGGAGCATCCAAAGATGTCTTGACATTTGATAGTTTACATTTTTCTTCTAAGTGTTGATATTTTAATTGTAAATTAAGATACTCAACCTCTAGTTTTGAAAAACGTTTAACCATGTTATCATGGTCATCATTTTGAATTTGATCAAGCAATTTCAAATTCTCCCCCTCAAGCTCAACAACACGATTCTAGATAACATTCAAAGCAATAGAATACTCATGAAATTGACAAGCATATAATGCAGAATCAGTAGCAGTATAAAATACATCTTGTGCAATACATCTAGCAATCAAATTCTCATTTGTGAGGAGAATGTTCTTTCTTTCAATCTCACGAGTCTTAAGTTCTATCACATTTTTGAGTTACCTCATTTTCCATATCTTTAAACACTGCTTTCATTTCATTTACTTCAGTTTTAATAGTATTTTGCATCCCTTTTCAACCATATCATTTGATTTGAAAAACTCAGCTGTAGGCAAAGAACTTGACGTATCATCATGTTCAGCATCCTGATCAATTTCTCCCCCCTTATGACTCATATTTGTTGAATCAGAGGTGATATTGCTATCAGTCTTTTCCATCAAATATGTGTCATAAGTAGGTTTAATTTGATCAGTATGTTGTTGTTCGTTAGAAAGAACATTATCTTGATAAAACAGATGTACCGTAGCAGACTGTGCTTGGTGATTTTCAGGTTCGTAGGCTGCATTCTCACATAATGTGAGATCACCTCCAGTGTTGTCACCATCATCAAACTTGTCTGATCTTGTTCCATTCCCCATTTGTTTAGCCCTTTCATCAATGAACCCATTAACATTACTCATCAATAGTAGTAATGTTGTTCTGAACATGGCAACCTCAGTTCCAGTGTATTTAGCAAAACACCCTTTTGTCATTTGACTGTCATAGTCATAGTCCTCAGTGTATTGCGAATCAATGAACAACTGGAGTTGGTTGTTGATCACACTGAAAGCTGCTCTGGATCTTGCATCAGAGAATTCTTCTTTGTCAAGCTGTTGTTCAAGTTGATCTAAATATAGAGTCATTTTGACTGTGAAGTCATGAACATCTTGACCAAAGAGTGTTGTGAAAGCCTGTGTGTAACCCATCACGTATTCAAGTTTTTCAAACAGAACCTTGAGATGTGAATGAAGTAGACGAAAACATTCAGTGCGACTTTCCTTTGCATTAAGCACCA
This sequence comes from Artemisia tridentata subsp. tridentata, assembly GCA_021014915.2. NCBI lineage: Eukaryota > Viridiplantae > Streptophyta > Magnoliopsida > Asterales > Asteraceae > Artemisia > Artemisia tridentata. The sequence continues at coordinate 391,789,292 of CP139508.1, forward strand.
TAAGTGACTGATGAAACTCTTTCTCTTGTGAATTAGGGCACGAAGATTCCACATTAGTATTATCAGAATCACCCACGTTTATTTGTTGTACAGAACTGGAAATCTTTTGTTTATCATATGTGTCGTACAACTTGAGTACCTCAGATATGAAGGAATCTGAAGTAGTAGTCATGATGTAAACGTGCACGGGATTTTACAATTCTATGATTTAAACCGAGAAATAGATTCTTTCGCGGGATTTTACAAAATCAAGAAGAAACTGTGAAATGATACTTGATATGTGTTATGATGAAGGTTTGGTAGACTTGTTGATCTGTTGTATAGTTGTGATTTGGTTTGGTTGATGCAAGTTGTTACGGTGAAATTATGGTCTGAAAACTTGATGCGTGGTTTTGTAACCTTACAACAGGTTTTACCTCTCGAGGGATCTCAAGAGGCTTACAACCCCACCAGGCAGTGTACCTGACCGATGTAGTATAGTGTAGTGGTAAGTACGGGGGATTGATCGTTCTCCACAGGGAATAGTGTTCGTTAGGTGTGAAAGGCTACTCTAATTAGGTCTAAGGGTTGAGGAAGATTCTTTTTATGTTTTTATAGTTTTTATGAAAGCAAGTAAAATCTCGGGTTTTGAAGGAGTGGGCGGAATTAGTTGCTAGTCAACTAACCCAAATGACTACGAATGCAAATAAAATAAAATAACAAAAATGAAAAGTGGTGAGAAACTTATGTGTAGAGAAATGTGTTTACTTAGATTTCCTTACTCCCTAACTATCTTTTACCGGTTAATTAGTGTGTATTAGTCGCGTGGATGACGGGTGTATTCCTTAATACCATTCGTGGGGTGGCGTACTTACTTCCCCAAACTCTACAAGCTCCTACTTCACTCCTATGTCGAGCCGGCTAGGAAGCTCCTAACATGGGATCACTAGAATTCGCTTGTGCATTAAATACAACCATAAAAACCTTTAGTACGCGTTTGGTTCATGTTTCTTAAGACGTTCAAGCAAGTTACCGAATAGGAAGTTAGCCAGTTTTCTTAAGCCTAACATAGATAAACAATCATCCAATACAACTAATAACACACTAACAACCAATAATCAATAGCTAGGTTTCATTAGATCTAAGCAAACACAAGATAAAATTAGCCTAACATGTTAAACAAAAGACAAGCATAAGATAGAATCAAACAACACATAGACATATTGAATGATTAATTGATAACTTATCTTTCAATGAAACATGGAAGATCTCAAGGCAAAAAGCCCTGAAAAAGTAGCTAAAATCGTCTTAGGGTTTTATCCCAAAATTCCACACACTAAGCTCTCCCTTAATGACAAAAAATTAGAAAACTATATATAGATTTTTGGATCTGACGGCGTCACCTTATGCATTGTGACGCCGTCACCTCGCCGCTTTTAGGGTTCCCGGGTGACCTTCTTGACGCCGTCCCTCTTTAGCTCTTCAAAAATCCATTCTGGCCTATCAAGGCTTGACGCCGTCGGATCATGAACGTGACGCCGTCCCCTTATGATTTAAGCCGTGACGCCCTTGATTTAGTTAAAGCGTGACGCCGTCAGAATTCTCATGCTAACTCACTGGCCCGTCATGAGTAAATTTCACATCCCACTTTTCTTGCCAAGGCATGACGCCGTCCCATGTTAATTGTGACGCCGTCAAGAGTAACTTTTAGCCGATTCTTGAGACTTTGCCGTTTTCTTCACTTTAATGCTCCAAAAACGTCCAAAATGCCTCCTTTTCCAGATTTCTCCTCAAAAGTACCTAAAATGACAAAAGGAACGATTTAGGGCAATATTTGATCAAATAAATACGATTTCGGGCTTAAATGACCCTTAAAAGCGGTACACTTTTCGCCTCATCATCTGAAAACTTCACAGCTCGATAACTTCTTTCTGGAGCGATTTCAGGCTTCAAAAGTTGGGTTGAATGAATAAATTATGTGGTCAAAGCATACGCTCCATTTTCTTTCTTCTTTTTGATTCGGACAGATTCCTGTGATCAAAGTTTTTGATTCGTGTTGTCAAAGTTTGTTTATTAGTTTTTGTTCGAAAAGATTCCTTTGGTCAAAGTTTATTTATTAGTTTTGCTCGAACAGTTTCCTGTGGTCAAAGCATACGTTTCATAAGCCTAGGAATTGTTGAATTGTTTGTGGTTTCATATTTTATTGTTTTTGGTTCGAAAATATTGGTCTTTGGTTTTTTTTGTGTTCTTTTGGTTCGTAACTTGTAACACCCCCATTTTCGTGATACGCAGCGGAATATAAGTTTGGGGTGCTACTTCATGGTTCACGGTCATGGAGATAGAAAATGACTCGAAAAGAGACGTTTTGAATAAAATTTGTTATCATTCATTTATAAATATCAGAGTACAAAGGATAGGTCCCAGAGGGAAGTTTCAAAATATGTTATAAATACATTATTCCTTGAATGATAACAAAGTGGACACTTTTGTTATGAAAAGAAAGTCCACAGCCACTCCGTGCCGAATCATACTTCTAGTTACCTGAGATAAACATGCTTAAAAAGTCAACACAAAGGTTGAGTGAATCCATAGTGTTTTCAATAGTAATCATTTTGAACACAAGCTTAGTAGAAAGTAATATCACAGTTCGTTATATATATTGCACTAAGTCTCATGGCACGCAAAACGTTAACAGGTTATCTTCATAGTTATAAGCTATGAGATATAAATTACCCCATAATTAAATGTAGGTAACCTTGCCCCCGAGTAGGAGATTGTCAGTCTCTTTATTTAACTCAAATAAAATGCATTTGGTTACGTTACGGTAACACAAAGGGGCTGTCAAACCCAATAGATCTATCCATTATATTCGCGCTCACCCGCAGGTGATTAGAGGTCCATGATTAGGGGTCTTTTTGACAAAAGCAAACTTATGCAATATAAATCAGGAAAGCATTCAGAAAATACTTGTGTTCGGTTTAGTAGCATGTATCTCCCCACAAGTTTGGAAAAACGTAGTAAAAAGTGGGACTATGAACTCACCTGGGCAATCTGGATGGAAAACAAAGTTAACTAGAGTTGATAAACGTCTCCGGCTCGCAACCTGGGTTGGTATATCAAGTTCTCAGTAATTGTTTCTGATTATATAAGTTTCCAATGTTCGTTTCGTTGTTTGATGGTTAAATTCTTTATTGAGCCAATATGTAGTTTCAAAAATAAGATTTTATCTTATTTTCTTATCTGTAAGATTCGGTTCTGTTGTTTGGTTGTTGAATAAATATTGGATCGAGACAACATGAAGTCTCTTCAAAATAAGATTTTTATCTTATTTATTCGTTCTTATGTTCGTTTGTTAATAAACGTACTATGTTAATATTAGATCGGAAAAATAAAATAGAAATGATAAAAATAATAGTTAAAAAATTACATTTAATTCCCTAAAGTTTGGTCAATTGACAGTTTATACCTCGGACTTCGGAAAATGACAGTTTTTATCCTTAAGTTTCAAAAATAACATTTTCTGCCCTGTTTATTTATTATTACCAAAAATAATCCTTGACATAAAATATTTACAAGTTTAGCCTAGTAAAACTCTAATTCATAAAAATAATAAGTATGAACTTAGTGATATCGCTAGAGTTTTGGACTTAAATATCTACATGAAAACTAATTCATTTTACGAGCTCCTGGTTCCGATGTTTAGTCAGCTAGATCGTCCTATAACATATTAAATTTCGTAATTTATGAAAGTCATTTGAGGGTCGAGAAATATTTCAAAAATCAGTGATCGAACAAGTTTTAACAAGAATCTGGAAATTGGTTTTAAAACTAGTGATTGAGTAAACTTTGAGACTCCAAAATCTTCTAGACCGTTCGATCATTTTACGTATTTCTTGTTCCTACAACTATACAGTTAGTTGATCTTTTAATGTGACAAAATCCAGAATTTTTAAAGATTAAATAGTGGTCGAAATACATGTCTAAAACCGGGCTGTTGGAATGAAAAACTGAAAAATAATAACTGAAATAAACCTGTCTTATAGCGATATGGGGCAATGTTTAGGGCTCGATATCTCTATGAAATCTTTATCATTTTTTGAAATTCTTTTTCCTAAATTTTGTTAGCTGGGTGAACTCTAAGCATACCAAAAGTCAGATTTTATAAAGGTCTCTAGAGGGTCGATATCTAGGTCAAAAGTTAGGTAGCTGGTCGAATGAAACTGAAAAGTAAATAACTGGAAATATGGTTTCCTATTATTAGCGATATGAGGCAGATTTTAAGACTCGATAACTTGGTGATGACTCAATCATTTTTCAAGATTCTTTTTCCTACTTATAGTTAGCCAAGTGATCTTTATATATACCAAATATCAGATTTTATAGAGGTCTTTTGATGGTTGATTTATAGGTCACAAGTTGGCACCTGAGGCTGTTTTTCTACTCGATATAACTTAGAAAAAGACCCGATTGGATTTTTAGGTTTTTAGGGTTTTCCTACTAAGTTTTTACGTATTATATGATAACATTAGATATATTTTAACATGTTTTCCATATCTTTGTTTTGTTTTAACAATAATTCGAATAGTTGGGTGTGTTTGGTTACTGGTTTGATCAGACAAGAAAGAAAGAAAAGAAAACTTATAATTTATGATTATGTTTTATGTTAGAGATCATGTATTAATGTTTTTAATGATATATAATGTAAGTAAACTGAATTTAAAAGAGCTAATAGAACTTACTTAGGGTTTGGAGCAGGTAGGGTTTTATGGGGCGAAAGGGACTTGAACCGAATAACTAGAACTTCTGCCACTTCCTTGGCTTCGAATGAGGATTTGTTGGAGTGTTTTGTGAGGGAATTGATCAGAAGTGAGTGAATATGGGTTGTGTTTGTGTGTGTGTCGAATGGTATGAATGAACTAGGCTGCTATTTATACAAGAAGGTTGGTTTAGGGTTTTCTAAGATGTTGTGGTATGAAACATGGTGATGTGGCTTTAGGAGGGACTTGTGGAGAGGAGAAGATTTCGTGGGTTATGGAGTAGAGAAGGTGATGTGTTTTCTTTAATGACCATACAAGTAGCCATCTTCTAGAGGAGGGGGGATGTGTTCTTCCCAAAACCATACAAGTGTTCTATTGATGATGTGGAGGAGGGGGAAATCTAAGGAGGGTTTACTTATGGAAGGTTGTATGAAGAAACTATTTTGGTTGTGTTCTAGTTAGGATTCGACTAGGAGGAGGAAATGGGAACCGAATTGTGCTTTAAAGGGTTGTACACTAGGCTTTAGGTTATGGTATTTTAGGTTTAAGGATTCTTGTTAGGGTTCCTAGGGTTAAAGATTATCTAGAAATCATTTTAGGGTTTTCTACATAGATTTTGTTGTATATCGATTAAGGGGAAATAATTTTGATGCATTTGGTAGTTGTACTCTAGGCTTAAAGAGGTTGTACTAATGTTAGGTAAATAAGCAAAAATATAATTTTAATTATTCCTTAATTTTATATAATATTTATATAATTTTTATTAAGCTTTAAATATATAAATGAGTTTTTAAGGTTTCATGCATTAGAGGGTTGTACATTGAGTTTATGGAGTTGTACATATATTAAATAATTTAATAAATTATTTTTAGAATTTATTGTGTGAAAATATTACAAAACATGTCATTTAAGTAATTATTATTAGGGTTTTTATAAGATTTTTATTCTTATTTAACTTTTATGCTTAAATGACTTATACCTTAGCTTAAAGGACGTGTACTTAATATTTTTATAATAATATTAACTAGGGTTGGTAAATAAATAATAGTTTCTGTGAAATTAGGGTTTTACCGGGAACTAAATTAGAATTAGGGTTTCTGTGCTTTAGTGACTTGTACATTAGTTTAGATGAGTTGTATTTTAGTATTTCTAGGGTTTTGTTGTTATAATTATTATTATGGTAGTTTAGGGTTTCATAAATACTCTATATAGATAATGAATGTTTTGTTTGTGCGTTCGTTAAGGAATTATGGTATATTGTATATTTTAAAGTGTTATACTTGACATAAGAAAATGTTTATATGAATAAACATTAAATAGGTTGCGTGCGAGCACGTTTATCATGGATGTGAGTTACGTCACATAAGATAGTGGTTATGCCCAGATAACAAATAAAAAAAAAAAAAAAATTACACGTAGAAAAGGATAATTATTCTAAGAAATAGTGAAATCTAGTATGGGATTTTCGCAGTGGTTACATAACTCGTGAGTAGAATTGGTATTCATCTCAAGCGTGTCTTGAATTGAAGGAAAGTAGGTGTTGAAACAAGAACAATATTTTGGGTCGAATTGCTTTGTGTGTTCGGTAGTTGGTGATGAAACAAGAACAATATTAAAAGGAGGATCTCATTAATGTGAAACAATTGTTAGATTATTTCGAAGAAGAGTGTTAGAAAAAGGTTGTTCTTGTTAGAGATTTGTTATTTCTTAGTTGAGATTTGGTTGTTCTTAGTTGAGATTTGAGGTAGAAAGGGGTAAAAGACAAAACTGGGTGAAAGTGACAGCTTTGACTGGTCAACTGCAATTTGACAAAGTTGCGATTTGACAAAGTTGCGATTTGACTAAGTTGCGATTTGTCTGAGTTGCGATTTGTCTAAGTTGCGATTTGTCTAAGTTGCGATTTGACAAAGTTGCGATTTGTCAAAGTTGCGATTTGTCAAAGTTGCGATTTGACAAAGTTGCGATTTGCCAAAGTTGCGGTTTGTCTCTTGCGATTTGTCTCCTGCGATTTGTCTCATGCGATTTGTCTCTTGCGATTTGTCTCCTGCGATTTGTCTCTTGCGATTTGTCTCCTGCGGTTTGTCTCCTGCGGTTTGTCTCCTGAGGTTTGTCTCCTGCGTTGAGATTTGTCAATTGAGACTTGCCTATTGAGATTTGCTTATTGAGATTTGCCTATTGAGATTTGCCTATTGAGATTTGTCTAGGCTTCTTCACTGCGGTTTGTCTAAGCTTCTTCATTGAGATTTGTCTAGGCTTCTTGACTGAGACTTGTCCACTTCATTACGTAAACTCATTTCAACCAAACCAAATCACAATTAAACAACATATCATCTAATCCAACAAACAATCATTCCATTCAACACACAATCTCTAATCATTAACCGATCCAACAATCACTCATCATAACACATATCAAGCATCATTTCACGGTTCATTCTTGATTTTTGTAAAATCCCGCGAAAGAATCTATTTCTCGGTTTAAATCATAGAATTGTAAAATCCCGTGCACGTTTACATCATGACTACTACTTCAGATTCCTTCATATCTGAGGTACTCAAGTTGTACGACACTTATGATAAACAAAAGATTTCTAGTTCTGTACAACAAATAAACGTGGGTGATTCTGATACTACCTCCGTCCCATATTAAGTGTCCATAATGGAATCTTGGGATGTCCCAAATTAAGTGTCCAGGGAATATTTTCAACCAATGAGAAGAGACTTTAGTGGGTAATAGTGATATTTGATTGGTGGAGAGTGTAGTTAGTGGAATTTCCTAAAACTTTGTGCATTTGGAAAGTGGACACTTAATATGGGACGGAGGGAGTAATACTGATGTGGAATCTTCGTGCCCGAATACAAAAGAGAAAGAGCTTCATCAGTCACTTATGGTGCTTAATGCAAAGGATAGTCGCATTGAATGTTTTCGTCTACTTCATTCACATCTCAAGGTTCTGTTTGAAAAACCTGAATACGTGATGGGTTACACACGGGCTTTCACAACACTCTTCGGTCAAGATGTTCATGATTTCACTGTCGAAATGACTCTATATTTAGATCAACTTAAACAACAGCTTGACAAAGAAGAATTCTCTGAAGCAAGATCCAGAGCAGCTTTCAGTGTGATCAACAACCAACTCCAGGTGTTCATTGATTCGCAATACACTGAGGACTATGACTATGACAGTCAGATGATAAAAGGGTGTTTTGCTAAATACACTGGAACTGAGGTTACCATGTTCAGAACAACATTACTACAATTAATGAGTAATGTTAATGGGTTCATTGATGAAAGGGCTAAACAAATGGGGAACGGAACAAGATCAGACAAGTTTGATGATGGTGACAGCATAGGAGGTGATTTTACAATGTGTGAGAATGCAGCCTACAAACATGAATATCACCAAGCACAGTGTGTTGAGGTACATCTGTCTGATCAAGATAATGATCTTTCTAATGAACAACAACATACTGATCTAATTACACCTACTTATGACACATATCTGTCGGAAAAGACTGATAGCAATATTACCTCTGTTTCAGTAAATATGAGTCATAAGGGGGGAGAAATTGATCAGGATGCTGAACATGATAATGTGTCAAGTTCTTTGCTTACGTATGAGTTTTTCAAATCAAATGATATGGTTGAAAAGGAAGTTTATAATGAACTTTCAAAAAGATTTTCACAGCTTGAAAAACATTGTATTTCTCTTGAAATTGCAATGCAACAGAAAGAAGAAAGTTTTCAAACTAAACTACCATGTAAAAATCTGGAACTCCCTGAATTCCGTGAATTCTTTGCTATAAATAATTTGAAAGCTCAACTAGAAGCCAAAAACTTAACGATCAAAAACCTAAAAAAATGTATTGCTGAGATGTGTGATATGGTGAATGAAGTTAAGGCTAAACATGACAATGATATTATTGCAACAAATAATGCAGAATTAGATCGTAAAGTGATTGAATTGTTTAAGGAAAATGAGTCTTTGAAAATTCATTGCAAAGAAATGTGTGATACAATCAAAGAAACGAAAACTAAGAATGTAGAGCAAACTACCTCTTTGATTTCCAAAAATGATGAATTCAAGGCTCAACTTCAGGAAAAGGGTTTTGCGATTGCATCGTTGAGAAACGAATTGAGAAAATTGAATGAAAATGGTGTGAACACTAAGTTTGCAAAACCATCAATCTTGGGGAAACCACCACTTAGGAACCAATCAGTTGTTAGACAACTGACTGCGTTTAAATCTGAACAACCAAAGTTTTCAAAAACACGGTTTGCCTCCCAAGTTGATGCGGAAAAAGTTTTGTCAAAACCAGTCACTTCACAGTCTAGACCTAGTGAAAAGGATATGCTGTTGCTAAACCACATCACATGAGTGCATCTAGTTCTTCTAGGATTAGTTCAACACGTGTGCCACTTGTGACACCAAAAGAACATGTTAGACGTAAAGACATTGTTCAGAATCAAAACCTAGTGGACGCTAAGAAAAACACACATGAAAAGACTAGGAATTTGCCTGTTTCTAAGAGTAGTTGCGGGCCAATTAAGGCAATTCCCGTAGCCGACCACTCTAAGAACCCTAGATCTTTTTCTGATTCCAAACACTTTGTTTGCTCGACGTGTCAGAAATGTGTTTTTAATGCAACCCATGATGTTTGTATAACAAAATTCCTGAAGGAACTGAATGCTCGTGCTAAGGTTCAAACCTCTAAGACTAGAAACAACAACAAACCCGTAGAACCAAAGAGGGGTATTAAGAAACCTGATAGGCAGATTGATGCAGAACAAAGGTCTTCTCTAAACAAGTCTTCCACTGTAAATGAGAAACCAAACACTCCTAGATCTTGCCTTAGGTGGATACCAACGGGTAGAATTTTTAAGATTATTGGTCTTAGATGGATACCTATTCGAAAGATGTTCACTAAGTGCGAAACCAAGGTTGACAGTGAAACCCCAAATGGTTTAAATGCTGATATCACTAACCCATATAAATGCAAACAAACTCTTAATGTCAATGCAGGAAGTCTTTACTTAAGTGCAGGTACATCGTTCAGACCTCGTATTAAGGAAAGACTCAGAGTTTGGGTGTCGAAAAGAGTGATATCTCATGATGAAGGGGTTCAAACTATTAAAGCTTGATGAACATCATTGACTATGACGTCTGTTCACTTCAGTTCAGTCCTCGGTCTTCATTGTGTATGACGTCTGTTCACTTCAGTTCAGACCTCGTTCTTCATCGACTATGACGTTTGACCACTGCAGTTCAAGCCTTGGGCCTCAATGTCAACATTATGGTGTCTGCTGACATCTCTTCAGGCCCCATTCATCAAAGAAAAGAAAGGCATACGCTTGAGTGCGCTTTATCTTCGGAAGAAGAGGAATCTTCTTATTTATGACCATTCTCATCAAGCTTCATGTTCTTCAAATGCTCATTCAGTCACCAAAGGGGATAAACGTACATTGGAGTATATTCTTATTCACTTGGTCTATCAAAAATGGTAGTTGGTCGTCAAATGCAATTTTTGAGGGGGAAAAGGGTGAATAAACTACATGGTGATTGAGAGTTGAGAAATGGTCATACGAATATTCTTGTTTCTGACTACTCTTATCTAAAGGCTTCATACTTGCTCCATGCGCATTCAGACATCAAGTGGATCTACTTCCATCAGATGTAATTTCGAATGCAATTTTTGAGGGGGAGAAGTGTGAACAGTGGATCAACCTCATATGCACTTGTTCAATCAAAAATGGCATCCTCATATGCAATTTTTGAGGGGGAGAAGTGTGAACAAGCGAGCGAACAAACAATCACTTGTTGGGCATCTAATTGTGACTACGGAATAGATCAGGTTTCACTTATTTGGGGTTGAAGTTGACTTTCTCAAAGGCGTGGTCTTACTCTATCTTGAAGTCGGGGTTGGTTGGATGCATGACCTTCAATGATAACTTGCTCGTGCTTAAGATTTAAGTTGAAGACTTAGGTTATCTAGTTACCAACAGTCGGGGTAACTATCACTTAAAGGAGTTACGTTGTAGTACTCAGTGTCACACGTCGATGACGTTGTGGATAATCGTAAGAGGTGTTAATGTCTTATACCTTGGTTGGGTATTGAGTACTTAGAGATTTGCTAGGAGCACTAATTCTCTACACTGTTCTTCCAACATTAGTGCAAGAGTAAGTCACAAGAATGGGGAATTCTATCTTCAGATTCAAGTTTGGTATATCGGGTTTGCTCCATCAGTTATCACTTCAAATTGCCTTCTTAAGGGTTGATAAAGATAGTCAGAAACGGTTTCGGCAGCGGCTAATTCTCACTTGATCTACTTAAGCCTAATTTGTTCTTCTCATAAGATTGCAACAATATGTTCGTAAAAAGTGTTGCTGATTCTGAGGTATCAAAACCAGCAAGGGGGAAGGAGACATACATCTGAATGCACAACGAGTACACATGATGAGCTTTATACTTCTTCTCAATTGAAGATTATTCCGGGAAGACAAATGTCATAACCGCAGAGAAAATCAGTGTTTTAACTCGTTCCTTTGGTGTATCACTCCAACTATGTGGGGGAAGAGAAAGTCAGTTTCTGATGATAAAAGATGTACACAATTGTATGATGGTTCCTATGGTTAGTCGGTATCCTACTGAAGGAAATGTGTACATTCGGTATTCAGTTGCTTTTATGGTACGGTCTTGGTGTTATCATGTCGACTACATACGAGATAAATTGCTTACACTCGGGACTTAGGTGAACTTGGTGTAACAACTCTCATCTGCGATTTCCTGAAGCGAGAAAAGGGGATTTTCGGGTCTTAATTGATCTTGATGTTACGTTTTTGACTTTATTAACGGGAATGATTATGTACTTCGGGTTTTTGGGCTTCATACAACAAAACTGATTGCATCACTTCAACTACTTGGGGGAAGTGGTCTTTGGATACTCTTGGCATGCATTACTTTAGACTTCAGCAAGAAGAAATGTGAGAAGGATTATTCAAGTATGAGATGATTCGTTGCTAATCTATTTGATGGTCCCCCGATCAGAGAGTCATGATGGTTATTCTTAAAAGGAGCAGCAATTTTTCATGTGGTTTGCTACGGTCTCTGCTGTACACTTACCTTTTCTAAGCTTGAATGAGAGCTTTGAAACTGCTCAAAAGGAAGACTTTCGGGTTAGGGGGAAGCTATCAAAGCTTCACATTGAGTAGGCTCAATTTCAGTCAATTATTCACGAGCCTCGAAAGCTTTGGTGGTGAAAGTTTAAGAGATGCTGACTACATATGTCTACCATATACTGAACGTATCCTCATTTTGGTATTCATATCATCATCTTCTTAAACTGAATAATATACTTTGTACATATCTTATGCCATACTGTATATAGAAACTTATAGAACCAGAAAATTGTATATAGAGAAAACTTAAAACCAGAAAAACCATAAAAATTGAAAAATATAAAATACCATAAATAGCTTCACCTAGGCATGTCTTCTGTTTATCGATAACATTTACGGGCTTAGAAATGTTATTCAATAATGGCACGGGTCTTTAAATGAAGCTCGAGCAGAAGTTAAAATGGATTGTTAAAACATGTCTAAATGGCTTGCTATTACTTTAGATAGCAACCCGCGCTTCAAAATGGGAAAAGCACGTCACCAAAAAGACGGATGTTCCTCCAACTGGGTGATGTTCACCTGGGCATGGATTACTTTATATCCATGTTTCTTCGATCTGATGTACGTTTCAGTGCATCATTTCTTGAAAAAGAAGAGAAATCTTCTTTGTATGCAAATAGTTTTCATTCTATGATTCTTCTGAAAATTATTTGTGAGACACTTGGTGATTATGTGTTGCTTGAAATTCTTTTAGATTTGGATTGTGCATAAAATTTGTCACTCAATCAACGACTACAAATCTTTAACTAGAATACGGGTCATTGATTGAGGGGGAGAGTGAATTCAAATCATATATCATCAAACGGGTTTCTTGATTAACTCATAAAAGGTTTTGTAGTTAATGGGGTATTAGTTGAAGAGGAAATTGCTAAACTTTATATATCAAATGGCCAAATGTGTTAGTTGCTAGAAAGTTTAGGACATTATGTGCAATTTGCTTATAGTATCCTAGCTTCATATAACTAGAAGGTTCATTTGTATCACTTTGGAATCCTCGTTTAATCCCCTAGATACATTAAAACTCAAAATCTGAAAGAAGTTAGAAAACTCGATGTGTTTGATGTTCTTGAATACTCCAATGACATTTATATGATCTGAATGAATGAGTTTCAAATGTTGTTTGACTCTTGTTAGTCGATCGCTGCTTAATTGTTGTTGATATTGTGCATATGTTCTCAGGATTCGCTTAGGTATATAGCTATCATGATAGAATCATGTTCCTAAGATCCTGAATTGAATATTGAAATCTGTGTGAATTGCCAGGTTCATGATTGCTATTTGCTCTTCATGCTAGATAGTGGTTTGATGTATTTCCTGATTGTGGTTTGATTATGAGATGAACTTGGTATTATAATGTGGCAAGCTGCTATGTGGTAGCTATTAAGGAATAATGTATCTGTATGTATGTATATCTATGTTGATATTATTATGCAGATTCCATAGCCAATATGAATGTGCCAGTTCCAGCTCTAACCATTTGATCAGATGTTCAAACTCTATTGATTGGCTCAGAATTCACCACGACAACAACATCGGCAGCAACAACAACAACAACACTGTCATCACCACCACCACCTTCAGTGAAACAAAGCAATATTTATTCCGATCTCGCCAAGTGGGGATCTATAATACTTGGACGTTTTGTTGATGGATGGATAATCGATGTTGACCACTGACTCACTCAGAAAAGCGGGTGATTACATCATCTGCGCAAAAAGGTCAATATCATTTGTGTCATAATAGCCGACTTGTGCATAATAAGCAGTGAATCTCCCTCTTAGATTAAGGGGGAGCATAGTATGTTCCATTATCAGAAAACATTAAATCAGACACATTTTCTCCCACATTTTCTAACTTATTTAAATCAATTGGGATCACAAATCTCAAATGGTTTGAAATTTTTGATCGGGGGAGAGAATGTGATTTAAATATGAAATCTGATAAAATGTGATGTCTGGACGTAAATGTAAGCTCTCCCATATGTGCTAAACTCTTTCGTATATCGATGCACATATTGAGGGGGAGCAAATGGACAAAAGGATTTGGCATCCTATGTGAGCAAGGCTCAGACTTCACCAATGAATTGACGAAACATAAACTGTCATTAATCGAAAGGATACGTCCTGGCCGGGTAATAATTTCAAGCTGGTCTTACCAGTGATGTAAGCGTGTCTCGAAAAGGATGTATCTGAGTAGAGTGTACCGTTTCGAGAAACTTTCTGTGGACTTGACCAGGCCGGGTAATAATTTCAAGCTGGTCTAACTAGTGATGTAAGCGTGTCTCGAATCGGTCATGTTCACTGAAAGTGGATCAATTCAAAAAGTGCGAACTCCACCCAACATGTGCAAATTTATAAAACAATCATTCGAGCACATGTTGAGGGGGAGCATTTGAAAAATATAAAACTCTCAAGTGTTAGCAAAATGTGTTTCATAATCATGAACACTTTGAGAGATTTTTCAAGGATTTGGTTAATGGCAATTGTGGAAGAACACCAAAGACTGACCATTTTATTTAATGAATTGGAGCTATAAGGATGGTAAGGTTAGGTACAAGTTCCCATGATCCCGCCAGAGCCGGAGGGATCTACCCAGGGACAATCCACTAGTTAGTGTAGAAGTCCTTAGGTATGATTAAAAAGGAGAAAAGTGAATAAGGGAAGAGTGCCGACTGAGATGGAGCTAGTACTGGAACAAACCCAACAAGGTTCTAGTAATGAAGTCTCGGTAAGCACTGAAGGGGTTGAAGAATGAAAAAGAAATGTAAAGATATAGGGTGAAAAGAAAGAAGGAGGACACTTTAGGCAGAAACCGGGTCAATTCATATGCTGTCAGAATCACTTGGTTGATTGCTGACATTGAAGACAAAGTATCATGGATCCAGTGATACGCTGCACAACCCTTCCTAGCCACTCAAGGTCCCTCAAAGGATTCTTGTTTCAATTGTCACGGAGTTCAATACATTTCTATCGTCTCTCTCACTCCGAGTTAGATGATATTGAAAAGGTGGCAGTCCTCTCCAGCCTCCGATCACCAAATCAAAACGCACAATTGAGTCTAGAGCCACGAGATGCATAATAAGATCTCATAGGAACACATATTATTTCTACACTGGTTGTTCAACATTGAGGACACCAGTTGTAAACTTATGAGTCCTACGCAGAACTTAGCAATCTGCCAGAACATTTATGAGAGAATTTACAAATGTAATTCTCAATGATTGAATGGAAATTCCTGCCAAGGTCAACCTCAAACAGCCCTGAAAGCAGGTCACTTCGGTAATTCCGTGTGGATTACGCTTAGTGATCGCGACGGTTTCAAACGGTCTACAGTCGTGGAGTGATCTCCAGCGACTCACCTGATCGTTGATTTACTACGGTAAGTATAACACCCCCATTTTCGGAAAGCAGCGGCATACAACATGGGTGCTATTTATTAGTCACATAGTACAAGTATAGTAAACGAACTCAAAATAGAGACGTTTATAATAAAACTTTCACATTTGATATAATCAGAGTTTAACGAAGTTAGGTCCCAAAAGTTTTAACCAGGACAAGAGTCCAAAAGATATGTAATTTAAACACAAAATAAGTTTTTGAGTTATTAAAAGTTCCATCAAATGTGAAATAACACGTGTCCATCCATCCATGTCCTTGCACGCCCATCCAAGCATTAAACACCTACGGACCTGAGATAAAACATGCTAAAAATTCAACACAAAGGTTGAGTGAATTCATAGAGTTTAATAAATAATAAGTTGAATACAAGCATTGTTCATAAATTGACATGTAACGAATATAAGTCGGGAAATAAGATTATAGCATCGAGCTCATGATACCGAACCTTGACCTAGTTTTAATTTGCCCTTCAGAGGTAAGGATTGCCAACTTACCTTAATTTCTCAATATTATGCTACCCGTTATATATGAGTGCGACTCATCCGGACAGGCTTGTCAAACCCCATATGCATATTCATAATACTAGCGTTTCCCACGGAATTAACGGTTCATGATGTCAGGGACTTTTAATGGCAAGAGGTAACTCAATAACTATAATCATGTAATCAGGTCCAGCATACCAAAAACTACTTGTATTCAGTTTTAAAAACTAGCATGTATCTCCCCCAATGGGTTTATAAACAGTTTAAGAGTTAAAGTGGGGCTATGAACTCACCGAAATCAAAAGTGGACAATCAAGTGAAGAATGAAGAAATAATCCGCAAGAACTCTACGAGCAACCTAGAATATATACGTGTGTCTTAGCTTTTTTGGATAATGATACAATCATTATTATATGCTATATAAATTATGATCTCAATTATGCTTGGTACATAAAGTTTAAATAAATATCAAGATTAACTTTAGCCCTTTTAAAATGATCTTCAAGTATGACATTTACATTTCTTACAAAAATTCAAGTGTTAAGTCTATAATTGTTTCTATGTCCAAAATAAGTTATGAAGGTTCAAGATTATCCTAAGGTTCAAATTTAGCCCAATGGTCAACTTTTAGTCAAAAAGGTTCAAATTAAGTCTAAAGGTTCAAATTATATTAGATGGTTCTACAATATACTTAGAGGTCCAATTTTTATAAAGTGTAAACATTTTTATACTTTTTAACCTAATGCTGATGGAAATTTTAATAACTTGTTCACTTTCAAAAATCCGTTATTTGCAAACCGTTAGTCGAAAAATTAACTTCTTTATATCCCCGGAAAGGTATTCATCTTTAATAACAAGTTTTGTGGGGCCCACTAATTTAGAAGTTTCATAACAGTAGTGAATTTATTATTTTTCCCCTTACTACCCAGTTCTGAAATCAGTAATATCACAACAGTCCCACGAAAAATACAATATCTTGAGTTCTACAAGCCCGATTAATCTCATTCTTGTGGCCACGCTTAAGTTGAAATGTTATCTACAACTTTTATGTTTTGAGAAACAGGTGGTCATGTACAAAAAAAATGACTTATATAGGTTTCAAATCTGTTACTCAGAATATGACATGTTTCACAAAAATATTTTTAGTTTAATCATCGGGTGTTGTCACGGGAATCACCACACATGGAAATGACCACAAGACATAGATATACAACTACATATTTTTATTTTAGGTCCATGGTCTACTGTTTCGTCCAGTTAATTACGTTTTTACCCCTAATCAGAATAGTGTTTTCAGAATAAGTCCTTTTTAGTGTTTTCTTGTAATTTTTAACATGTACCAAGCATATTCAAGCATCAAGAACTTATATAACATACAAACTACATAAAATAACATGAATCTCAGTAGTGAAATGAATAGAAGAAATGAGTGTTGGTTCCTTACAAAAGATCAAGAACAAGGATAAGCAAGATTTCAAGAAAACCCAAGAACACTAAAGATAAAACTCTAGCTTCCAAGACACCAAGAATACTTTTATAATTTCTTTGAAAATCTTGAAATCACAGCCATAAAACACCCTTGAAATTCCTTGAAAACCTTGGAAGAAACTCTTGAAAATCAAGAGTTTTGGAGAAGAAAATGATTAGAAATCAACTAGCACCCTTGAGCCTTCATCTTTGCACTAAATCTTTAATATGATCAACACCAAAAATGGTGTGTTTATTGATGAAAAGCCACGAATTCGAGAGAGAACGAGCAGAAATTTGGAGACTTGCATGTATAAAAATGATGGTGGGTGAGTTTTGAGAAGTTATTTAACTTATGGAAGGGTGATAAGAACACTTGTCCACAATTTGGACATGTGTGGGGGTGGTGGGCGGAAAAAACAAGAGAACAAAGTATAGTATGCAGATTTTTAGTTGTTGAAATGATATAGAGTGTTTTGTGTAGTGTAAGTTGCTCCCGGTAATTAAACGTAGGGTTTTTAAGACACGTCACGCAATACGGGTAGTGTAAAAATATAAAAACTTTCAAAAATATTAAAATTTGTTTTCATAACATATTTTAGTAATTTAGATTAGTGGTGAGATCATCGGAAGATTTAAATGTAGTTAGAACATAAAAACGAAGGTTTAGAATGCGTAAGACGTAAAAGGTACAAGGTTTACGTAAAAATGGAAAAAGTGAAAAGTGACTTTTAAAATAGAATTGTAAGGAACCAAAAGTGTATAAAAAATGTAGACTGGACATAGTCTAGTGTCGGTTGAATAATTGAACGTGTTATGTCGTACGCGGATAACTTCCGACGAAGTTAATTATAAAAAAAATAATAAAAATAAAATAGTTAGGTAATTAAAATAGAAAAATTAGTGACATGAAATTACGAAATGTCACAGTACACACTCCTTAAGAGAGCGACGTCCCGGCGCTCAATTCTTCTTAATCGCCGTATGGTTTAATTGTGAAGAGATGACGATATTGACAAGTCATCGTCGAGGTTTCCAACGGGAGTTAAATGATCAAAAGCCAAAGCATCAAATATGTTCAATGAACAAGAGGGAATGAATTGAAGAATTCTAACAAGTAGTCAATTCTTGAAAGCGGATAATAGCACATTACTATTAGCTTGTCAAGGTCGCGGCGGTTGATACAAATTTGGAAAAGTCCACGTAACAAATTACGAGTCGAGAGGAGTTCATAGCCCAAAGAATGATTCGTACGCACGCTATGGCGGATACACATAAGCCCACTCATTTATAATTCGTCACTTACATAAAGAGGCGTCCCAATCCATGTAAGTAAGGATTTATAAACTTATGGTTCGGCGGTTTATAATTTTCTTATTCAAATGAAGAGGTGTCCCAATCCATTTCAATAAGATGATTATAAATCATCCTACTTATATATTGCCGACACTAAACACAATAAAAACAGCACCAAATGCTATTCTTCAAAATCATAATAAGTAACGAGAAAAGAATGAGACGTTAGTCAATCACGTTTCAAAGGTAAGTGTCAAAAGACAACACGATCTGAGGTACACATTTAAAGTCATACTCCCATCAACTGGAAAAGTTCAAAACGATGGATTACGAAGCAATATATACGATCTTGAAATATAGTGAAAGGATAGTTTATAAAATAATAATAAAATTGTTTACAAAATGATAGTGAAATAGCAAGTGCAACGGACAGAAGTTGTCGCAACATGTTGATGCAAAATAGTAGATAATTATGGGTTGAATAAATCCCACCACTTGGAGTAAAAATGTTATAAGATGATAGGTTAAAGTCGAGTTCAATTTAATTAATTTGTTTCTAGGTGATGGGTTACGAGGTGATGTAGTGTTCAAAAGTTTAGGACAATTATTCAAATTCATTTTCGGAGGTGGATAGTGAGATAATCAAGGGAAATCGATAGACTGAGATGGGTTTTATGTTAAGCAATGCTGTATAAGGTCATGAAAAGTTTTTAAATATCACTCACGATGTTTTGAAAATAAATGAGACCGTTGTGCCACCCACAATGCTTGAGAAAGTTTAAGGGGATCGTAAAAATAAATAAATATGTATAACAGTTTAGTAATTTTGGTGAAATAGGTACATAACTGGGAGGAGTAGGGTTTGACATGATGCCCTGGAGACTGAGTATATAAAGGGTAAGAATCGGTAAAACATTTATAACGATAAGTAGTCGAGAGTAAACAAGGTGTATAGGAATAATCTTTATATACATAGTATTAATAGTGGTGTTTCGGAAAGTAAGCAGAAATGCTCAGAAAACATGAGTTCACGGGGAGTATGACAACCAATAGAAATTGATAAACTGCAACATGTTTCGATGTTATATGAAATGATATTACATACGGTTATGAAAGAGATTAGAGACCATTGTAATCACAAACAATGTCTGAGAAATAAGAGAGACCATTCTAATCACAAACAATGTCTGAGAAATAAGAGAAACCATTGTAATCACATACAATGTCTGATAAATAAGAGAGATCATTGTAATCACCTACAATGTCTGATAAATAAGAGAGATCATTGTAATCACCTACAATGTCTGATATAACTTGAAGATGTGTATAAATTTCCGGATGGAAATTTACAATGCTCACGAATAGCATATAATACACCAAGGAAGTTTAGTGCACAAAAGCTTACATACATAAGAAGTGATACTTTCGTGGATTATCGGACAAGTTAAGAAATAATTATAGTGCTCCTATAATTATCCTTAGTATAATATAATAAAGATATATACTCAATGGAGTAATAGGAAATTTAGGAAGTAGGCGCGCATGGATATCGGACAAGATGATGGAACTCATGATTTTTGAAAAATAAATGGTTATAGTCTAGGTTTTTAAAAGAAAACGACCAAGTTCACTATAACTTATGCTCTGGTACCAATCTATAACACCCCCATTTTCGGAACGCAGCGGAATACAACATGGGGTGCTATTTATTAGTCACATAGTACAAGTATAGTAAACGAACTCAAAATAGAGACGTTTATAATAAAACTTTCACATTTGATATAATCAGAGTTTAACGAAGTTAGGTCCCAAAAGTTTTAACCAGGACAAGAGTCCAAAAGATATGTAATTTAAACACAAAATAAGTTTTTGAGTTATTAAAAGTTCCATCAAGTGTGAAATAACACGTGTCCATCCATCCATGTCCTTGCACGCCCATCCAAGCATTAAACACCTACGGACCTGAGATAAAACATGCTAAAAAGTCAACACAAAGGTTGAGTGAATTCATAGAGTTTAATAAATAATAAGTTGAATACAAGCATTGTTCATAAATTGACATGTAACGAATACAAGTCGGGAAATAAGATTATAGCATCGAGCTCATGATACCGAACCTTGACCTAGATTTAATTTGCCCTTCAGAGGTAAGGATTGCCAACTTACCTTAATTTCTCAATATTATGCTACCCGTTATATATGAGTGCGACTCATCCGGACAGGCTTGTCAAACCCCATATGCATATTCATAATACTAGCGTTTCCCACGGAATTAACGGTTCATGATGTCAGGGAATTTTAATGGCAAGAGGTAACTCAATAACTATAATCATGTATCGGGTCCAGCATACCAAAAACTACTTGTATTCAGTTTTAAAAACTAGCATGTATCTCCCCCAATGGGTTTATAAACAGTTTAAGAGTTAAAGTGGGGCTATGAACTCACCGAAATCAAAAGTGAACAATCAAGTGAAGAATGAAGAAATAATCCGCAAGAACTCTACGAGCAACCTAGAATATATACGTGTGTCTTAGCTTTTATGAATAATGATACAATCATTATTATATGCTATATAAATTATGATCTCAATTATGCTTGGTACATAAAGTTTAAATAAATATCAAGATTAACTTTAGCCCTTTTAAAATGATCTTCAAGTATGACATTTACATTTCTTACAAAAATTTAAGTGCTAAGTCTATAATTGTTTCTATGTCCAAAATAAGTTATGAAGGTTCAAGATTATCCTAAGGTTCAAATTTAGCCCAATGGTCAACTTTTAGTCAAAAAGGTTCAAATTAAGTCTAAAGGTTCAAATTATATTAGATGGTTCAACAATATACTTAGAGGTCCAATTTTTATAAAGTGTAAACATTTTTATACTTTTCAACCTAATGCTGATGAAAATTTTAATAACTTGTTCACTTTCAAAAATCCGTTATTTGCAAACCGTAAGTCGAAAAATTAACTTCTTTATATCCTCGGAAAGATATTCATCTGTACTAACAAGTTTTGTGGGGCCCACTAATTTAGAAGTTTCGTAACAGTAGTGAATTTATTATTTTTCCCCTTACTACCCAGTTCTGAAATCACTAATATCACAACAGTCCCACGAAAAATACAATATCTTGAGTTCTACAAGCCCGATTAATCTCATTCTTGTGGCCACGCTTAAGTTGAAATGTTATCTACAACTTTTATGTTTTGAGCAACAGGTGGTCATGTACAAAAAGAATGACTTATATAGGTTTCAAATCTGTTACTCAGAATATGACATGTTTCACGAAAACATTTTTAGTTTAATCATCGGGTGTCGTCATGGGAATCACCACACATGGAAATGACCAAAAGACATAGATCTACAACTATATATTTTTAGTTTAGGTCCATGGTCTACTGTTTCGTCCAATTAATTACGTTTTTACCCCTAATCAGAATAGTGTTTTCAGAAAAAGTCATTTTTAGTGTTTTCTTGTAATTTTTAACATGTACCAAGCATATTCAAGCATCAAGAACTTATATAACATACAAACTACATAAAATAACATGAATCTCAGTAGTGAAATGAATAGAAGAAATGAGTGTTGGTTCCTTACAAAAAATCAAGAACAAGGATAAGCAAGATTTCAAGTAAACCCAAGAACACCAAAGATGAAACTCTAGCTTCCATGATACCAAGAATACTTTTATAACTTCTTTGAAAATCTTGAAATCACAGCCATAAAACACCCTTGAAAGCCCTTGAAAACCTTGGAAGAAACTCTTGAAAATCAAGAGTTTTGGAGAAGAAAATAATTAGAAATCAACTAGCACCCTTGAGCCTTCATCTTTGCACTAAATCTTTAATATGATCAACACCAAAAATGGTGTGTATATTGATGAAAAGCCACGAATTTGAGAGAGAAAGAGCTGAAATTTGGAGACTTGCATGTATAAAAATGATTGTGGGTGAGTTTTTGAGAAGTTATTTAAC
The DNA here is from genome assembly GCA_021014915.2 of Artemisia tridentata subsp. tridentata. NCBI lineage: Eukaryota > Viridiplantae > Streptophyta > Magnoliopsida > Asterales > Asteraceae > Artemisia > Artemisia tridentata. The sequence goes on from CP139508.1 coordinate 391,811,823, forward strand.
TTACGGTAGGGTAATAAGAACACTTGTCCACAATTTGGACATGTGTGGGGGTGGTAGTCGGCAAAAACAAGAGAACAAAGTATAGTATGCAGATTTTTAGTTGTTGAAATGATATAGAGTGTTTTGTGTAGTGTAAGTTGCTCCCGGTAATTAAACGTAGGGTTTTTAAGACACGTAACGCAATACCGGGTAGTGTAAAAATATAAAAACTTTCAAAAATATTAAAATTTGTTTTCATAACATATTTTAGTAATTTAGATTAGTGGTGAGATCATCGGAAGATTTAAATGTAGTTAGAACATAAAAACGAAGGTTTAGAACGCGTAAGACGTAAAAGGTACAAGGTTTACGTAAAAATGGTAAAAGTGAAAAGTGACTTTTAAAATAGAATTGTAAGGAACCAAAAGTGTATAAAAAGTGTAGACTGGACATAGTCTAGTGTCGGTTGAATAATTGAACGTGTTATGTCGTACGCGGATAACTTCCGACGAAGTTAATTTTAAAAAAAATAATAAAAATAAAATAGTTAGGTAATTAAAATAGAAAAATTAGTGACATGAAATTACGAAATGTCACAGTAAGATCTTAAAAAACCCTCTGTGGGTTTTCGATTTAGGAACGGTCTTGGTAAGGATTAGAGAGAGTTTTCACACTATGTTGTTAACAATCTCGAAGTCTGAACCTGTAAGTACCGGAAGTTTTATTGCTAACTGTCGTATGCAGGAACACCTGGCGGTTGTAGCTGATTGTTGTTGCAGCTAGTAGCGGTTGTAGCTGATTGATGTTGCAGCTGATGCAGTTGTAGCAGATTTCCGAACAAGATGCCAATCCACCACCACATGTTCACACTACACTATCATCATATTCAAAGAAGTCATGATAAACCAAAAGACCTTCAACACAGCTTTTGCAAACTCTGATGCTGAAAATCATGACCCAAAATAGTGTGAGCATGTCGGTTCAAAGAGTACCACGTCACATGGAGACATACTGCTGAAAGATGACTTGGAGACAAATGTTGGATGATAAACTCGAAGAATTCTCAAAGATCATCCAAGACAACCGATCAGTCATCAAAAGATTACTGCTGAATGCACAAAGTTTCAAGATATTGAAGAATCAAAGACTACGAGCTATGAAGTCAAGTTCAGAAGATAGAATGCTAGAATTCAAAATATTATTTCCGGGGTGACCTCCCTTAGGGGGAGATTGTTAGGAATATAAATATTCAGATGAAGGCTCGGTCACCCCGAGTATCTATTTAGCATTTATATAGCTCGTAGGCTTATTAATATTAGATTAGTTAAAGTAATATTAGTTTAGTTATTATAGTATTTGTGGAGTGGGTCGGGTCTTTACCTACTGTCAGCTCACTCTACAGCCCGCTAGGGGCACCTAAAACTTGTAACTATAAATACCCCTCTCCACTAGGGAGAGGGTTGGAGCTTTTCTCATTCTAATCTAACCTACTTACATTTTCTCTCCACTCTCTCTCTCTCTCTCTCTAAAAGTTCCCATCTTCCTCATCTTCATCTCTTCTCTATAATTAGATCTAGCATTAAACTTATGTTTGTGTAATGAATTAAAGATCACTACAACATCTGACATTAAGTGGGAGCACTATGTTTTTCCTTAAAATTCATATTTTGTATAACATATTGAAGATATCATTCCATTTAAGCTAGAGTTTAATCCTTAAGCTTGGAATGAAACTTCACTTGGGATTTAGGGAATAGAACAAACAACCTTGGAATAAATGTTTATTTGGAATAAACATATGCTAAAAATTAAGTCCAACACAAATGCAATATATCATTCAAGCAAGTCTTAAATGGTATATTTCACTTGGAATAATTTATTACATGGATGGAAACCTTATGTTTTTAACTAAGGATTTGTCATGTATATATTATATTGTGTATAAGACTGGTTGTTACTTTTGCACTAGAGCAAGATGAGCTGACAACAACAATATCTAATTAAGAGTATTTAGATTATTGTTAATACAGATGTTTACGAATTATAAAGCATAGTGTTGTATACGTACAATGATGCTAGAGGATAATTAAAACTAGTTAAAGTAGGATTTTATCATTTATGATAAATCTACTAACTAGATATGCTCAACGAAGAGCATTGTTGCATTACACATTAAGGAATAAAGAGTACTTTACATTTTAAGAAACTGTAAAGATGATTGTCAGTATGTCGTTGACTTCTAATACCTTATGCAAGGTAGGGCGACATCTCCATACTATGACACTTGCAATAGTATGAGCATATGAGATAAGACACTCATCATATATCTTAAATCCCTCACTATATGTGAAATTTGAAACTAGCATTCGGAAAGTTTATTCAGATGACTATTTAGTTTTCTTGTAAAGAAAAGTTGTGAATGTTGGAAACATTAAACTTCAATTTACTAATTAGTCTCATGCATATCTGTTTATAGTATTTGGATAATTGGGATTGTAAGACAATTTTTACTTTATGATGAATAAAGATACTTGGTATTTGTTATTCATTCATATAATAATTGTTATCCTATATTTGCATGTTTAATCCTTGAATGATTTTATCATTCTAAATATGTCCATTGTCGGTTGACAATATGGGAATATTGTTATGCAAGGCAAATGTGAGTGTTGGTTATATTCTATGAGAATGTGGATTGTTCCCGCCAAACTCATATGTATTCACAAGGGATGCATATTGGATACCCCAACTTCAAACATTTACTTTTGGATCCTTGTCATGAGTAAAATGTTGAAATGGTTTATTAAGTCATCCTTAGACTTGAGATACAAGCAAGTTCTGTTATGTGTGAATATCACTTTTGTAATTATATGCCAAACGCTGTCCTGAAAAAGGTAGTTGTAACACCCCAACCCGACAAGGGTAAAGATATCACAATAATGGATTCATATCAGATCAAAACAAAGCATACATCTACAGTAATACAAAAATCTCAAAGGATTACAAATGAAATACTGAATCTACATGGTTACAAATGAAAACTTCCAAGAACACTACTTCTAAAATATAATATCTTCTAGTCAACTCTAATCCAGAATAGCTATCAAGTCTTCTAAGTCCAAAGGTACACTCTCCACTCATTCCCAGCTTCCTACTAAAACCTGCCGCAGGAAAAGAAATGCGGCTGAGCTACGAGAGCTCAGTGAACAGATATAAAGGTAACAAGCAATACAAAAATAATGGTCATACCGATATAATCAGAGTACAGAGATAAATAATGGAATAAGAATGAAAAAGAAAGTATAAGGAAAAAGATAAGTAAAGGTTATAGGAAAACAGAAATCCACCACGAGCCCAGAACAGATAATATAATAACCATGTAACCAGATAAGTAATCTAGAGGGGATGCCTCTTCAAGTAACCAGATAATATGAGGGGTGTCCTCATGTATCAATTGGAGTGATCAGCTCCCAGATAATGTGAAAGACGTGTATCGCACACACCATCAGTCACCAGATATATATATATAACAGTAAACAGTAACAGATAACAGAAATCAGATCAGATCTAGGATGCATCCATACGCCCCAGGTGGCCAGAGTCTACCAATACACACCAGATAAAATAAAGTCAGGGACGGGACAGGTCATCACTCTCCTGCCCTAGAGTCATGTCATCGGTGCATCAATGACATGGACATGAAACCCTCATGCCTAGTGATTGGCTCGGGTCTCAAACTGTGGGTCATGGTCAATATCAGGTCAGAAATCAGAGTATTATATCAGAAGGTTCATGGCATAAGGTTCATGTCAAGTAGTTTCAGAATTAAATATCAAAGGTTCAAATCAGAGTTTATCAGATTAAGTTTTATATCAGAGTTTAAGTTCAGATTAAAAGGACTATATCAAATGGTTCAGAATTAAAAGTTCGTAGCAAAAGTTCATTTTAGAAGTTCCTGTCAAAAGTTCACTTAAAGCAATCATTTAATAATGGTTTTCAATAAAATGATCTTTCAGAATAGTTTTCATAAAATAATCTTTCAAAACGGTTTTTCACAAAAATATTCTTTAAACTAGTTTTCACAAAAACTAATAAAATGTCATATAAAAAGAGTATCATATCACTATTCATAATCATTCTTTTAAAACAACTGATTTTTCTCAAAACATTTCCAGGTCATAATTAAAAGGTTTTCACATCACAGATTTTTATATCAGAGGTCGTAACAAAAGGGAATCATGAAAAAGGTTCAAAGCAAAGAGGATTATAATAAGGACATCAACTCAGAAGTTAAACAGGTCAGAACATGAAAGAGATCATAGAAGGCTCACAAAACAAAGGGATCACAGGGAAGGTTCACAAAATGAAGGGAACATAGCAATGGTATGGGGAATCCTAATATGGAACAAGATTAAATCAGAATGAAGGGAGAGAAAACACCCTTACTGAAAAAGGGCAGAATATCTGTACCTTATTAGCAAAGCAAAATAAGCAAGACAAACACGGAACAGAATCAGGGCTCCTCCTTCTTTACACCTAAAGGAGTAGAAGACGGAATTACAAACGATTCTAACTCAGATTACCATTTTTAGTTTACCTTTCCATTTTAAGTAACTTTCTATTTTTAGTAACTTTCCAGATTTAACAGATTTTCACATTTAGCAAGATATTAATGTTACAGATTAGGTTAAGTCCTTATTCAAGGATTATTATGGAATTAAGGTATATTTTATCAAGTTACAAAAGTTTAAGGGTAATTATGACAAGTATACATAGTTTAGGGTTTTAATTGTAAATTCATCTAATTCAAAGGTCTAACATGAAAATACTTTAAGTTACTGAATTAAATACTCATATTATTCAGAATGACATTTTAATCTCTTAAGTTTCACAATTTACACTTTATACCCCTCTAGTTATATAATTTACAAAACAAACCTTCGATTTACAATATTCACAATTAAATCCCTACAATAATCACATTTACCAAACAAGCACCTCATTTTACAAAATTACAGAATGTAACCTCAGAATTATGTATAGCACGAATCAGATCCCTCAGAATTCAGAAATTACAAATTTGGTCCCTTAACTTTACAAAACTTATAATTTAAACCATAATTTATTTATAATTACATATCAAGCCCATAAATACTCAAAATTACACATTACTCCCTTAATAACATTATTTACACAGAATAATATCAAGTTTCCAGAATTTACACTTTTAGTCCCTCTACTTTAATTAATTACAAATCGACCCTTATAAATACAATTAAATTCTTTTCTTGCAATATTTACACTTAGGACCCTCAAGTTATATTTTTCCTACATTCCTACAGACTTATATAACATTACAAAAATACCCTACAAGTTTCAAAGTCGGCAAAACACAACCCTACAATTTTTAAAACCAATTGGATTACTTTTTAATTTGAAAAACCAAACCCTAATTCATCTAATCATTAAGCCATCATTACAAAATCATTAATTACCTTTAATAATCAGATTTGAACCACAAAAACATAACCCTAATTCGTTCTAGGGTTTCTTCCGAATGTTTCCTTATTTTTCCATATAATTCGATTCAAACAAAATTCAAGATCAATTATTCTAGGCTTCTAAAAATCACATGGATATTTTTCCAGACCTTTATAATAATTATAGAACACAAGAAAATTATGAACACACTCCAGAAAATTCGTATAATCATATTTGAGAATTAAGTGTTTTTTATCTATTTAAATTTTGTACGATTGTTCTAGCTTGCATGATTTGTGTTTATCAATTTTTATGAGTTCTATTTCAATTTTAGAATGTAAGGATTTGTTGAAAGAAATTGTTTACCTTGCGTATGAACTAATTCGACAAAAACAGAAACTCACGATCGAATCAAGCTTCTACAATCGAATTCCTATTTTTCTTAGCTCGGTTATACCCTGAAGAACTCCAGAAAAATGCTAAATGGTGCCCAGATAATCGGATGGGAGGATGGGGGATTTTTGTTTTGTCGACACTTAGGGTTTCGGTATAAAAGGGTTTACAAAAATAATATAATTTGTTTATAACAATAACAAACCGACTTGGAGGGGGGATAAACTCCATATTTTCGGCCCAACATCACAACAAAATCACAATTTGATTTTTAGTATAATTTCCCTAATTTATTCTTGATATTATCCATATTTAAATGATTTAATATATATAAGTAAATTAAATAATTATGATTTTCGGATTTTTGTACTTATTTGTGTGCATGAATATTTTTTTGGACATTCAAAATATTAAAATGTTGTCCTGAAATTATTTTACTTCATATATAGTTCGTTTTCAGAAGTTTGGAATTAATTCAGAACTTTATAACTGATTTAATTAAATTTTAATGTTTCAGGGGTATTTTGGTCATTTTATATGCTTTCTGAATTTCAGGTATTACAGTAGTTATAAAAGCTATTTTTTGGAGTGATGTGAAGCAGCATCCACAACACTTGTAGTCAACAAAGGATTTGTTACTCCACTTGATATGTGCACAAAGATACCATGGGCCCTCTCCAGAATTAATCAGATAATTGTGTGGCCGCACCCAAAGGGTAATTTAAGATGATTCTTAATTACATTTGGTATATCTGAATTAAATTCTATAACGAGAATCTAAATGGTTAAACTATATGGAATGAGTCAGGATCCATATCCATGGTTTAGCGGTATCCATAACAAAGGATGATGACAGCAAGACATAAATGACCATGCTACTGAGAATGATTTATGAAACTACATCTCAGACACCTTTAGTTTAAATAACGAGTGAGAGCATTGCTAGACGTTTCCGTCGTTGGTATTTGTGCTATCTGCTACTCCAACTCCCAAGTGGGAGCTGTTGGAATATGGAAGTTGGACTAGCCTAATACGACTAAAGGTGTGTGAGCCTATTGGGGTCACACACGCTAAAACATTAGAATACGTTTATCGTAAATGCTCAAAATGACCCATTTTGACCCGTTTGGACAATATATAAACTAGACATGATTCATACTTGTCCTAAACCTTATGGCCGGCCCATAGAAGGTTCTGGAAGGGGTGTTAAACTGTCTAGATTCGTTTTGAAGTGATAAGGGTTAAGAAGGAGAATTGTGATATGTTTAGGAGTGTTTGGGATAAGGCTTAAAGTTAAACTTTGAAGCTTATCTTAGCTAGGGTTGAGAGGGTATATAAACACCCTCATACCAAGCTCATTACTGTTGAAAAACACAGCAACAAAACACAGAAACTCTCTTCTAATCTCAGCCGAATATATCAAGCATTCTCTAGGGTTCTTATTTATTCGAATCTCACTTTTAAACCTATAACATGCATTCAAGTTAATTCAAGGTGTTTCAATAGGTTATAATCGATCCTATAGCTCTTGATAAGTGTTAGGGTTCGAAGTTCATAAGTCCAAACAATCACAGTAAGCTGCAGAAACTTTCTGCACACCTTCTGTGCGTTCTCGGACAGAAAAGGAAGGACAACTCCAACTCAGTGTTGTCCGATATCGGACAACAAAGAGAATCGTTCTCTGGCAGCATTATATATCTCGAACAACATACAGTTTTGGGCTGTTTTCGTTTTGATCCATTTTTGAGCATCAACACTTGGTGTTTGGGTTTACGTGGTACACGGCTAGCACTCCGGACGTATTTGTTTGACGTGTTTGTGTGAGCAACCGTAGAGGTGGTATTTTAACCACTATTAGTTTCTTTTGCGGGTGTCGACGAGGGTTAGTTTTACTTGTTCCCTTTTATTCTTTGTTTGTTTATTATACGTGTTAACTATAATTGTAAACTAGATCCATTATCCGCTGCGTACTCGTAGTTAATGGTTAACTTGATTATAAAATCCCAACAGAAGCAACATGGCGTGACATGATATGAGGACCGAACCTAGCCGATTCCAAAAGATGAAAGTCAGGTTGATGGAGTATACCTTCAAGATTTTAGCCAAGAACCAAGCAAGAGTTATATTGTGTCGGTTGATGTATTGTGCCAGTTTTGCTCTGATTAAGTCAGTTCCGTTTATCATCCGCGTAATCGGGATGGGAATAGGGATACTCTAGCGGCTAGTGATAACGAGGTACCACTAGCGGCACGGCGGTGGGTTGGCTCAACCGAGCAACCATTTATTAGTCAGTGGATCCTTCACCAACACAGAGCAATAATGTACACTTTGTACATCCCCTTGCTTGACTACAACATCCATCATCATGACTAGTATTGTGTCATTTTTTCTCTGGTTAAGTCAGTTTCGTTTATCATCCGCGTAATTAGGATGAGAATAGGGATACTCTAGTGGCTAGTGATAACGAGGTACCACTAGCGACACGGCGGTGGGTTGGCTCAACCGAGCAACCATTTATTAGTCGGTGGATCCTTCACCAACACATAGCAATGTACACTTTGTACGTCCCCTTGCTTGAATACAACATCCATCATCATGACTAGTATCCATTTGAACAACCCTCCAAACTCATATTAATGCTGCCACTAGGGTCACAGGCTCGCGTCACTGAACCCGGCATTCCCCGTAGGTGTAACTTTATTATTGATCGATATTTATAGATTACAAAGGACCCTAACCCCACACCGGGCTTGGGCCATGTTTATCATCTAATAAATATGTATAAGGGTCAAACAAGGTATCAAATACCAATATATAGAAAATTAAGAACGCGGTAAAAACTAAATCTGTGAGATAGGGCGTGGGGGTTTGTGGACGACGAGAACCATGGTAGTTTTTAGCCAAGCCATGTTTAAGAGGAATCCTGACTAAAATGTCAAAAACATCAACTGTCCCACATCGAAAGGAAGAAGAGCAAAAGTGTTTTTTGTAAAATCTATCAGGACTGCCTAGATTGCTGGGTTCAGTAACGTGAGCCTATAACCTAAGTGGGAGCATTAAGAATATACAAAGGGCTAAGAGCTAGGGGCAGCTTTGACTCGTGAGTCTGTGGTACTAGTGATGAGTGTGTAAATACTCATCATTTTATGCCCATTTTAGACCATAAAAATACCAAAAACACCAGAATAGACCATATTATACTGTAAATATCCTTGGTTTGTGTTTTTATGTGTTACAGGTACAAAAGGATCGAAAACAGGCAGAAACAGCCAAAACCGAGCACAAGATTGGAAAATCGTGAAAAGCCGAGGACGGGAAAGGAATTTATGAGTTTGGACCGGGATATTGCTTAAATTGTCAAAGTCAACCCCCAAAATCCCAAAATGACACAAATGGTCCTTGGAAATAGTTTTGATTTTTGGCAGCTTTAGTCCTTAGATTTTCAGGTTTTACAACATTGGTCCCTAAGATTTAACTAAAATCCAAATCCAATCCTTATCTAAACCCAGCTGCTAAATTAAACCTAATCCAGTCCAACACACACAAAATAATAAACCCAGCCCAAAGCCCATCACCCAACAGCCCAACCCCCGTCCATTTTTATTAAATAAACCCAATACCAGGTCTGACCTGGTCAAACCCTTTCTTCCTAAACCATGTCCCGCCTAAACCATACCACTCCCCCACCTCACCTCTGCACTCCACCATAACCCATCACCTCAACCCTCCTCCTTCCCAATACACCTTCCTAACAATCCAAAGAAGCATTTAATGCTTTCCCACCCCCACATGCTCAGAAAAAGCCAAAAACCCACATGGACACTTTTCCCGCCAAAAATGGAATTAACAGCTGAGATTAATTGAAGGCAATTGGACGAGTGGGATTTGATCAGAAGTGATCAAGGAAGCTTCTGAGAGTGCTATTTAGAGAGATGAAGTCACAAAGAAATAAATGTCACTAGTTTTTAGACCGTTTGTAGTATAATTTACTTATTGCTTAATGTTAGTTTCAATTTAAGTTTGGATAATCAAATCATGTTTGTTTCAAGTTCTTTGTCCTTATTTACTTCTGTTTTGTACCAATTTCCAAGTTAATGAAATCCAAAGTTTTTAAGTGTTCTGTTTAATTCGAATCAAGTTAAATTGTTAATCAAAAAGCTTATTATCTGTTTATATAAGCTCATATAAGCTTAATATAGCTTTGTGTGAGCTTATCTTAGTTCAAACCTGTTCTATTCCATGAAAAACCAGAAAAGTCAACAAAGTCAACATTTCAGTCAAATAAGCTATTTGGTGGTGATAAGCAGTTCTGGAATAAGCTGAGTAGGGGTTTAACTTGGTATTGACAACCCAAGTTAGTTCTGATCAGTTTTCCTTTGCTTCATTGCTTCTATCAGTTGTAAGCTTATTTTCCTATTTTTTGCATTATTTCCATTTCACTGTACTAGTATTAATAGGAGTAGCTTAATTTTAGCTTATTGGGCTACTGTAGTTTGCTTATTTAGGTATTTTATCAGTCATAAGTTTAGTAGTTATAAGTTTCATGGTTTGATTTGAGGATTTCTAGTTTAAAAATGCCTAATCTGTTTCTAAAAGGGTGTTTGGGATAAGTCCTGTTTTGGACCAAACACCCATTGTAATGTTCAATTGCTTTTACCTGAGTTTTGTTTGAACTTATTGAATGATAGATAAGCTATTTTCAGTAGAGGTTAAGTATATTTAAAGCTTTTAGAGGTTTTGAGTCTATGGGGTGAAACTTGGAAGCTCAACTGCCACAATAAGCTTGGAATATGCTTGAGCTTATTTGTTGTCTTTTTCCTGTTTATTAGGGCCTATTAAATCAGTATTCAATAGTTAAGTTAGTCTTGTGGCTTAGTTTAAGATTTGGATTAAAAATCATACTGCTCAGTATTCACTGAGCAGATCAGCAGAAATAGTTGCTGATCTTAGCTTAATTGTGGCTTAACTAGATAAGCTGAGATCTTGAATTTTGGTTTGCTTTTAGTTAGTAGTATAGGTTTTAAGTTTCTGATATGGGATTCCATTTCTGAGCTTATTTCCTAGCTTAAAATAAGTCTGCAATTAGCCCTTGTGCACTGATTCAATCCTGCATCAGATTTACTTTTCTCACAGCATCTGATCTAGGGTGAAATTGGAGTTCAATTGGCTTATTAGAATTAGGGCTTTTAGTATTTTTGTATACCCTGTAGTACCAAGTAGCTTTTGCCCCCATAAAGTTTCCACTTACCAGCTTATTGAGTGCTTAATTTGATCTGCAAGTTGGCCATTTTACTGTCATTTCTGCCCTAATTTGTGATTCTGCATAAGTGCTTATTTGGCTTATTCTGTGGGTTAAGCTATTTGATTTAAGTTGTTTTATGCTTAAATAAGTTATTTGAACTATTTCTGAGCATGTGGTATTTTTCAGTGGTCAAGTGCTTATTTTAGTGCTTATTTCCAAACTGCTTATTAGCCCATTTGCTTATTAGGGTTTAGATAACCTTTGATTTTATTTTTCTTAGTTTAAGAATAATATTTTAGATTTTCCTGCAAAGTTTCCTATTTTTCTAAAGTCATTTACTATTTTTAAACCTTTTAATTAGTTTTAATAGTTTTTAATTCATAATTAAAAATATAAAAGTCAGAAAAATATAAATCTTTTTTCTAAAATTTTCTTTTATTATTTAGGATTTAAGAAAAATAATTTTTCACTTGTAGGATTAGTTTTCTAATATTTCAGTTTTTATCCCGTTTTTAGATTTCCTGATTCGCGTTTTTAAATATAATTTGTGTTAATATTAATTTTCTTTTGAGAATTTGTTTCTCATTTGTTAAATTAGAATAAAAAAGCAAAAATTTCATACCCCAATCATCAGTCACTCTAATCCAAACCTCTAACGATTGCCCATTCACACCTCGCTGGGACACGACCCGGGTAATCACTTACCTGGTATCACACATATCACAAACGTGAGTTTTTACAAGTTAGCCTTTTTCCTAAAGGGGTGATTTGTCTTTATTCACGCGTATCCGTCTGCATAATATTTATATATACGTTTTGCGACGGATCAACTAGCTTGCAGATGAAGTAGTTAATCAGTGTTAGCACTAAAATGGTGCGCACTCTTGAGGCCCCAGTTGAGACTAGTAAGGTCCGAGCCAACCTTCTAGTATGAGGATTATTTGGCCATAAATATGTCCTTGCTTAGGACTCTAATAAGTGATGTCGCAGTTCTCTCAACCATGATTGGACCCCTTCTTATCCGGACTATAATCTTTTATAACTTGTGTGTTTTCTTATATAGGCATTCCGTATACATGGTGACCTAGTTTCTCTAAGTAAGACTTCAACACACCCATTTTGAAGTCTCGGCTATAATCTTTTATAACTAGTGTGTTTTTTTATTTACACATTCCGCATAGATGGTGACCTAGTTGCTCTAAGTAAGACTTCAGCTCACCCCTTTTGAAGTCTGAATCAATAGTTCTTATTGCTTCCACTTCACACTAATGGCTAAAGTCCCTTTCAATAGCATGGGGATTTTTGCTTCAACTCCATAATAACTTAGTAACAGCAAAACAAATTTGAATCGATATCTTCAAACTTTGCATTTCTTATTTGTGAAAAATTGTTTCTGTTTCGGTACCTGATGAGGCGAAAAGTGTACCGCTTTTAAGGGGTCATTTAAGCCCGAAATCGTATTTATTTGATCAAATATTGCCCTAAATCGTTCCTTTTGTCATTTAGGTACTTTTGAGGAGAAATCTGGAAAAGGAGGCATTTTGGACGTTTTTGGAGCATTAAAGTGAAGAAAACGGCAAAGTCTCAAGAATCGGCTAAAAGTTACTCTTGACGGCGTCACAATTAACATGGGACGGCGTCATGCCTTGGCAAGAAAAGTGGGATGTGAAATTTACTCATGACGGGCCAGTGAGTTAGCATGAGAATTCTGACGGCGTCACGCTTTAACTAAATCAAGGGCGTCACGGCTTAAATCATAAGGGGACGGCGTCACGTTCATGATCCGACGGCGTCAAGCCTTGATAGGCCAGAATGGATTTTTGAAGAGCTAAAGAGGGACGGCGTCAAGAAGGTCACCTGGGAACCCTAAAAGCGGCGAGGTGACGGCGTCACAATGCATAAGGTGACGCCGTCAGATCCAAAAATCTATATATAGTTTTCTAATTTTTTGTCATTAAGGGAGAGCTTAGTGTGTGGAATTTTGGGATAAAACCCTAAGACGATTTTAGCTACTTTTTCAGGGCTTTTTGCCTTGAGATCTTCCATGTTTCATTGAAAGATAAGTTATCAATTAATCATTCAATATGTCTATGTGTTGTTTGATTCTATCTTATGCTTGTCTTTTGTTTAACATGTTAGGCTAATTTTATCTTGTGTTTGCTTAGATCTAATGAAACCTAGCTATTGATTATTGGTTGTTAGTGTGTTATTAGTTGTATTGGATGATTGTTTATCTATGTTAGGCTTAAGAAAACTGGCTAACTTCCTATTCGGTAACTTGCTTGAACGTCTTAAGAAACATGAACCAAACGCGTACTAAAGGTTTTTATGGTTGTATTTAATGCACAAGCGAATTCTAGTGATCCCATGTTAGGAGCTTCCTAGCCGGCTCGACATAGGAGTGAAGTAGGAGCTTGTAGAGTTGGGGAAGTAAGTACGCCACCCCACGAATGGTATTAAGGAATACACCCGTCATCCACGCGACTAATACACACTAATTAACCGGTAAAAGATAGTTAGGGAGTAAGGAAATCTAAGTAAACACATTTCTCTACACATAAGTTTCTCACCACATTTTATTTTCAGTTATTTAATTTTATTTGCATTCGTAGTAAATTTTGGGTTAGTTGACTAGCAACTAATTCCGCCCACTTCTTCAAAACCCGAGATTTTACTTGCTTTCATAAAAACTATAAAAACATAAAAAGAATCTTCCTCAACCCTTAGACCTAATTAGAGTAGCCTTTCACACCTAACGAACACTATTCCCTGTGGAGAACGATCAATCCCCCGTACTTACCACTACACTATACTACATCGGTCAGGTACACTGCCTGGTGGGGTTGTAAGCCTCTTGAGATCCCTCGAGAGGTAAAACCTGTTGTAAGGTTACAAAACCACGCACATCAAGTTTTTGGCGCCGCTGCCGGGGAGTAGTTATTGCTTAGGTTGAAATCTTATTTTTATTAGGTCTACTCGCTAGATTCCTTTCTAGTGAGATTTTTATTTTCTTTTTCTAGGATTTTCTTTAGTCTATCTTTTTCTTTGTGTCTTTGTTCGTAAAAGAAATTTCCATTGACTCTTCCGTTCACCATTATGGAGTACGCGAATCCACCATACCACCAACCACAAAGGCCATTCTACCCTATTGACATCTCGAATTTCAAACAATATCGAGATGAACCCATATATGATACATGGACTCGTTTTAGAAATTTACTCCGAAAATTCCCTCATCATAGTTTCGCTTTAGCATCCCTAACCCGAACCTTTTACTATCGTGTTGGCCAATATGACCAAATGCGCATTGAGGATTTTGCCAATGGGGACTTTAGGGAATTAAGTGCTGAAGAAGCATGGGATGCCATAGAAGATTGTGCCCAATATTATTATAGGGTAGACAACCCAACAAACGTTAGTACAAGTCAATTGAATATAAATTTCCTGGATCATGAAACAAGTTTGTTTGGGGATGAATATGTTAGTGTTGAGATACCTAAGTGGTTGTCATGTAATGCCATAGTACAAAACGAACACATAGGTGACCTTGATGTGATGGAGGATTTAGCCGAACATGATCACATTAATCAAAAAGACCTAGGTTTTATGATTGATGACGTTGAATCTCATGAAACACATGATGAATCTTTTAGGCAATTTGTATATAGCAGTCAGAATATTGAGGATGATCCTTATGATTCGGACATAGAAGTTGAGATGCCTAGAGAAGCACTTGAGATACTTGGAAAAATGTTAGGGTTAGATCCTACTAAAACACATGATGAGGATATAGGTGATCTTGACATAAGAAATGATGAGGTAAGTAACATAAGCCCACCAAGTACCCCACAAGTCCTACCATCATTTGAGGCATACACACCACCCATGACTTACCCGGAAGAAGTAGGAGAGACTATAGGAACCCCAATAGAGGTAGAGCCCTTGGACCAAACAAAACTAGAAGAAATAGGTTTGAATACTTGTAGTCATAACCTTTCTTTTAGTTCTATGGAAGTTCCTAGTTTTGATGAACCGGAGCCTCAACCAAAACCGTTACCTAATCTTCCATCCTTAAATGTGAACTTAGGAATTGAATTAGGTCCCGATCCACCCATCAAACCATATAGTCCGGGTAGTTTTACGTTGGAGGTAGTAGACTCTAAGCCTTGTAGAGAGGAAGCCAATATAGGAGTGAAACATGACCTTACATATTTACATCACCCATTCATGATTGATCACAAGAAACATTATGGGTTTAAACCGGGTTTATTAGGTCAAGATGGATTCCCAACTAGGAGTCTCTCGAAGTTGATAGAAGATGATCCCTTTTTAGGAGGAAACTCAAAATCACCCATTGACCAAAGTGAACTAGGCAAGGTTATGATGAAAGGAGCACACCCCTTTGAGCATATAATTCATCCACCACTCTTTCCTCACGTGGCATACTCCTACCGAGCTGGTGTGTATCGCTATTATCACCCGCACTTAATCCTAAGTGTAGGGAAAACCTTTCCTTTATCCATTAAATAAGGGTAGAGTCAGGCTCATGACTCGAACAAAAACAAGCGCTTCTTGGGAGGCAACCCAAGCGTTACTTGCTTTATTTGCTTTGTGTGTTTATTTATTTGCTTGTTTAATTTTTATTTATTTCCCGTATGTGTGTTTAATTTTTATTCTTATTGATTCATGTTCAAAAGTAATTTGTGAAAATGCTTTATTTTGTTTTTAACTTCGTCTTAACTACATATAAAGGTATTTTGCAAAAGATAAGTGTAAGGGAAATCTAAATCGGTTTATTAGAACACAAATTAACATGAATCGTAATAATAATAAATTAACATACATATTCGTATTTGTTTGAGTCAAATGCTTGTATCGAGTCATAATGAGGTTTTGCAGGATTTCCAGGAAGTAAGGTAAAGGTTTTTCCAGAAATTTTCCGGAAACTTAAAACGAAAATTTTTGTCAGGTCATTTCTGACGGCATCAGGGGTTATAACCTGACGGCGTCAGATTTAATTTCCAGAAATTTTTGAAAGTTTTGTTTTCATAAAAAGTTTTTATTAAATCTCCAACTTATAATCTCCAGGAATCTGCAAAATTATCATTCCACAAGCATTATATCCTTATATATAGATTTTATCCCGCCGATGTTATGCAGGTTTTCGTGTTTGTTTTCTCAGGTTAACAGGTTATTTTGGACAAGGAAATGTTTATGGAATCAAGCTTATGGCGATGCATTAGTCATGGAGCTTCAACATTCTCTTTGGAGGAAGATTTAACCGTGTGATTTCACTATCCAACGAGCGAATCAGGGGAGTATTTGATTTCATTCTTTTACTTTATGCTTTTACATCTTGTTATTTGAACATTGGGGACAATGTTCATCTTAAGTGTAAGGGGAGGGTAAAAGTACGATTTTAGAGAATACAATTGCGCTTGATTTTTGTTTGTTTAATAGTAGATGTGTAATAAAACTGAGAGAAATACTTGATTAGGGTAATTTTAGTGCCAAATTTAAAATTTTTTACAACATATAGGAGTGAAACTTTGATCTTAATGAGCGTCTCACGGATAGGAGTTATATGACTAGCACAAAAAACCGTACCACTAAAAAAATTTTCCACCCCAAATATGTGAGGTTCGCCCCTAGAATTGGTAGGAAAAGCATTTATGCTATGATGTGTGTACCGGTAGCACTTAGATTCTAGAACTTGCGTTAGGACCATTCCAAGGTCACAAGTGAGACTACATTCGTGTAGTTAGATTTACTACATGATAAGAGGCATTAGGATTAACCCATTGTTTTACACCTGTGTTTTTGTTATAATTACATTGGCTACATTGGTCAAGTAATTCTCCCACACCCTTTGCGTTGTACTCATTTTTAGTACACGATACCCCTAGTACACCCCTCAGAGCCTATCTTTTCGTTTCGACCTTTAAGCATTTTACTTAAAGGAAGAATTTGTTACACCCCACTAAAATGTACACCCAAATCGCCTTAGCCTACCTTGTATGCACTCATCTTTAGTGCATTATTGTTACAACATTTGTTTAAACCCAAGTTAATGATCTAGTTGATTACATGGTTGCTAAGTCGAGTCATATCCTTGTACATATTGTTTTGGGACGATTGGGACTCATGGGTAAAGTACTAGTGTAATGGAGTAACGGGGAAGAACATCATTTATTACCCCCATATGTGCTAAATATTTTAAAAGTACTCCAAGTGTTTCAATTATCTTAATTCGAGTCATTAGATTAGTATTTGTAAAGTTATGTAAAAATTCAAGTGTAAGGGGAATGCAATGCCCCTATGATGTATTATTTTGGATGGTAGGGCAAGAATGTATGTCAAAAAAAAAAAAAAAAAAAAAAAAAAAAAAAAAAATCGAAAATATCAAGAAAAACACAAAAAAATGAGAAAATGAAAAATAGAAAAAGCATACGGACTACCATCCCGTTTCATTTTATGTTTATCTTTTTGTTTTTGTTATTTTGTTATTTTGTTTCTAGCTTAAAATTGAGTCTAGTCTTGGCTTAGCAACATTGTATAGTACATGTAATTGATCAAGATCTTTAACTCGCCACCAGTAAAATATCCTTTATCCAACAAAACCGTGTTTTCCTTTTCCCTACACCTAACGTTATAACCCATTTAAAAGCCCTCTTTGATAGTTTATCTTAGGTGCTTACGCCTAGTGGAGGAGGTTTTCGATCCTTTCCCAAGCCTATGGTAATCTATTTGCTATGACAGGTAGTGAGAGATATTTTCCGTTTTCATTTATGAGATTTATTTTGATGACACTTGAGAGATGTGAGTATCTAAACACTACTTGTGAGGTGCTAGTATGTAATCTCCGTGCTTATTATGATTGAAGTGGAACGAATATTTGTTGTAATTACATTTATGTTTGCATTAAATGACCCCTAACTTGTATTTTGATTAGAATAAAAGCGCATTTGCTTGAGGACAAGCAAATCTCAAGTGTAAGGGTATTTGATGAGGCGAAAAGTGTACCGCTTTTAAGGGGTCATTTAAGCCCGAAATCGTATTTATTTGATCAAATATTGCCCTAAATCGTTCCTTTTGTCATTTTAGGTACTTTTGAGGAGAAATCTGGAAAAGGAGGCATTTTGGACGTTTTTGGAGCATTAAAGTGAAGAAAACGGCAAAGTCTCAAGAATCGGCTAAAAGTTACTCTTGACGGCGTCACAATTAACATGGGACGGCGTCATGCCTTGGCAAGAAAAGTGGGATGTGAAATTTACTCATGACGGGCCAGTGAGTTAGCATGAGAATTCTGACGGCGTCACGCTTTAACTAAATCAAGGGCGTCACGGCTTAAATCATAAGGGGACGGCGTCACGTTCATGATCCGACGGCGTCAAGCCTTGATAGGCCAGAATGGATTTTTGAAGAGCTAAAGAGGGACGGCGTCAAGAAGGTCACCCGGGAACCCTAAAAGCGGCGAGGTGACGGCGTCACAATGCATAAGGTGACGCCGTCAGATCCAAAAATCTATATATAGTTTTCTAATTTTTTGTCATTAAGGGAGAGCTTAGTATGTGGAATTTTGGGATAAAACCCTAAGACGATTTTAGCTACTTTTTCAGGGCTTTTTGCCTTGAGATCTTCCATGTTTCATTGAAAGATAAGTTATCAATTAATCATTCAATATGTCTATGTGTTGTTTGATTCTATCTTATGCTTGTCTTTTGTTTAACATGTTAGGCTAATTTTATCTTGTGTTTGCTTAGATCTAATGAAACCTAGCTATTGATTATTGGTTGTTAGTGTGTTATTAGTTGTATTGGATGATTGTTTATCTATGTTAGGCTTAAGAAAACTGGCTAACTTCCTATTCGGTAACTTGCTTGAACGTCTTAAGAAACATGAACCAAACGCGTACTAAAGGTTTTTATGGTTGTATTTAATGCACAAGCGAATTCTAGTGATCCCATGTTAGGAGCTTCCTAGCCGGCTCGACATAGGAGTGAAGTAGGAGCTTGTAGAGTTGGGGAAGTAAGTACGCCACCCCACGAATGGTATTAAGGAATACACCCGTCATCCACGCGACTAATACACACTAATTAACCGGTAAAAGATAGTTAGGGAGTAAGGAAATCTAAGTAAACACATTTCTCTACACATAAGTTTCTCACCACATTTTATTTTCAGTTATTTAATTTTATTTTCATTCGTAGTAAATTTTGGGTTAGTTGACTAGCAACTAATTCCGCCCACTTCTTCAAAACCCGAGATTTTACTTGCTTTCATAAAAACTATAAAACATAAAAAGAATCTTCCTCAACCCTTAGACCTAATTAGAGTAGCCTTTCACACCTAACGAACACTATTCCCTGTGGAGAACGATCAATCCCCCGTACTTACCACTACACTATACTACATCGGTCAGGTACACTGCCTGGTGGGGTTGTAAGCCTCTTGAGATCCCTCGAGAGGTAAAACCTGTTGTAAGGTTACAAAACCACGCACATCAGTACCTTTGGCCTTTACCAATAACTATTCTATATGGTTCAATCTTTCAACCTAATCAAACACAACGAAGCAAAAATATGTACTTATGATCGAATTAATGTAAATCAAAAGCTTAATTTAGAACAAATATTAGTTTCGAATCAAACAAAAACGAACTTTAAAAGATGGGAGTCGGGGTTGAAGGAGGAGACAAACATGGATGTTCAAGCCCAACACAACGAGAGTTACAGTCCAAGCATTAAACAGTCGAGACTGTGCCGGTTAGCTGCTGCTCTGGTTAAGTCAGCACATACCACACGCTGAAGTTTAATCAGAGGTGGATTTTCCTGATGGTTCACTCAAACAGGTGATGAACCCAACAACTCACGGTTACTTGCTTGCACACGGGCCCGGGTCAATTTTATTTAACCGTGATCCTCAGCCGACACAAAGACTGACGCCGCGAACTTTTAGAGCCCGACTTCGCCTCTCTCGTTGTAAGGCTATAAACATCCATGGGTTGGTCATCGTTCAAAATCCCCAAGCGATGTGGGATAATATCATATAAGGTTATGAAAGACGAGAAAAACACATAATAAAGTAGTTAAATACTCATACACATATTAGGCACGTATTCCAAAACTGTTTTGGTATACATTGAATAAGAGTTGTTGATTATTTATCATTTGTTTGATTATTTACATGACAGGGAAAAGACTTGCACAAAACCTCATAGTTGTGGGTTTTAACTTTTAAGACATCAAATAACTTTAAAACACAGTGGAATTTCATATCTCTCCTACTTTTAGTTGTAAATTTCATATATATATTCAAACATGCATTAAAAACATTATATATTGTGCATTCAATATTTACACTTTGGTTATATATGAAATTAATCATAAAAGTATGGTAATATATGAAATTAATCCTTAAAACATTTATCAAAAGCTTGTGTTTTAAAAATATTTTTTATTGTGTGTTAAGCTCTCCAATTAAATGATTATGAGTCCAACTTCTCATGCTTAGATTATGTGAGATAACTTGTGATATAAATATTGTTAAATAATTGTGGTTCAAAAAAGAAAAAAAAAAAAAAAAAAAAAAAAAAAAAAAAAAAAAAAAAAAGCTGCCCAGATACATCAAGCTTATTAGATTTTAATAAGTTAAAAGAACATGTTGTAATCAAATCAAGTTGAGCTGATTTTTATTTTATTAACCCGCTTTTATCTAAAAAAAATAGATTATTTTTGTGAAACTTTGATTATTTTTTTGGTCATTTTGTGATTTTGCCAAAAAACAGATGACCGGGTTTTTTAAATCAATTAATGGCTCTTATACGCATCCCTACATAGTTACGTAAAATCAAGGTTCAAGTTATCGCAACCCTGAGATTAATGGTTGTTGGTGGAACTTTGGTTACTTTTTGTTTAGAACCCGTTTGTTCTTAAATTAGACGGTTGTATATATTTACACCTTCCTTTGCATCAACTAGACAGACCTAAAACTTTTTTTTTTTAGAAAAGCGACAAACCTAAATCTAGTTTGAAGTTTTCCGAAACATCTAGTGTCGTAAACATCTGCTTTTGTTGTTTTAACTAAATGAAAAAAGAATTTAATAACAGTTATGTTTAATATGTTACAGTAGAACATTATTATATAATTATATATCTTAACAATAACCATGTACTCGTTAAAATAATCACTCCCGACTAACTTGATGTATCGCAAATCTGTTCTTAATGGTATATAGTCTCTTTAGGCCATATTTATCATAACCCAATAAATATATGGGCAAATTGCATGAAAATGTAGCTTACTTGTCACTTTTTATAGTTTTGTGTAACCATCTATTTTCTCCCCTTATGTATGTAGCATATTTTTGAATTCGATCTTTTTGATGTATTGTGTGACTAGTTGTGTGTGCTATTTGACCATTTTATCCTTCAATTTACACACTCCGATTTAACTTGGGGAGGTTTATATCTGTCAAATAATACACACAACTGGTCACACGATAAACTAAAAAGATGAAATTCAAAAGTATGTGTAACACCCCCAAAATCGGGTCTAGAGGAAACATACATGTCACTGGGGTGCTACTTAATTGGTATTACAACACAAGGTACAAAGAACGGTTTTACCTCAACCGTTTAAAAGGAATTTCATATTCGAAAAATATTTTGTTTACAACATTTTAAAATCAGTGCGGAAATATAGGCCCATAAAAGAAATCAAGCAGTCCCAAATACATCAGAGTCTTTTATGACCATGTCATGCCATGCCAAAGCCTCCGATAGTATGCTATCGCTTTACACATGAAAATACATGCTAAAGTGTCAACACTGGGTTGGTGAGTTCATAGGTTTTAGTATTCGTAAATGTGGAACACCAGTTTATATTGTTTGGTTAATCAGTACACTCGTAATGACCATTACACCCGGTAATATGTCCGTTACACCCGGTAATGTGACCGTTACACCCAGTCCTGTTATATGTTTTTGTCCAGTACACCTGGTCAATGTGTGTGTCATGTATACATATAATGCATTCGAGTGAACATTCTAGTATTTCAGCCAAACAGTCAAATATTGAGTAAACAGTTCAGTACACCTGGTCAATGTGTGTGTCATGCATACTTATAGTGCATTCGAGTAAACAATCTAGTATTTCAGCCACACAGTCAAATATTGAGTAAACAGTTCGCATTTTCCAAATAAACAGTCATTGAGTTTAATTAAAACGAGCATGTATTCTCTCCCAAAATAGTTATAAAACAAGTAAAGGTAGGGGCCATGAACTCACCTCAGTATGTAGCAATGCAAGTAACACAAATGGCATCGAGTAGTGAAGCACAACAATATCAAGAAGTAGCAGAGCACAACGGTACGAGATCGGCACAACCTAATAAATATATAATTTTGTCTCAGAATATGTTCCGTGAGAGTGGTATAAAGTATACGAGTTTTCAAAAGATAAAGTGTTCCGGTTTTCGAATAAGTCTCGTATCATTAATATAAAAGAGTTTGCTATCATCATTCGTGTAGTGGTAAAAGTGTAGACTTGTGAATACACACGCCAAAGAGTAGACAAGATGTAATGTCAAAAGAGTGAGCCAATAAGGTGTTGACGAGATCTCAAGTCGAGGAAGAAATGACAAAAGTAGTCAAGAAAGTATTGACGAAGAAATATGTCTATAGAGAAAGTCAATTGGTATGTTTCGGTTAATTAAAATAAATCGAAAGGTAAAAGCAAGGTATATTAAGTAAATATATAATACATGGTGAGTATTAAATATATATTAAAATGAACAAGTAAATAAAAGAAATTGGGGAAATACTTAAAGTACGTAATATATATACGCCTTATATATATATTACATATGAAAAATAAACAAGAATATAATTCATAGCATGAATTATATAATAAAGGTAAACAACCAAAATAGTCGAATTATCTATAATAAACGGCTTGTATTAAATATATAAGAAGGAACGAGAAAATAAAATAGTCGTAGCATATAATACTTTGCAAGTATTATATGAGAAAGTCAAGAAAGCAATAGCAATAATATAATTCGACACTTGTACGAAAATCATCAAATAAACGAAATAAAAGTTCTTGTGTAAAGGAAATCTCACGTTTTGAAGTTACGAATTAACTAAAGTTGTTTTATAATTTTTATAATAACTTCGATTTTTGTCTTTTTGTCGGAAATTATAAAATAATATTTTATAATTTTATATTTCGTTTTCTTGTCGGGTTTTAGATAAACTAGTCATCTCATTTGTAAAAAGTATAGTTTTCGTTTGTTTGCCCGGTTATTGTATAATTATAAGTTAATAATTATAAGATAATAGAAATTTTGGGAAAATTACTAAGTATAGAGATTTTTAGTAATTTCGGCATGACCTATTCGTTTTTACTACGTTTCCCATATTTACAAACATCAATATTTACCACTTACAACAATCCAACAATTCAATATAGCTACAATGTCTAAAACAAATGACGCCCCCTTTGTTTTGCAAAACCAAAATTGCACTTAATATCAAATGACAACTCCGCAAGTTTCAAGTATAGTTTTCGTCAAAATTTCTGAAAATCCTTAATATTTTGTGTTGGAAAGTGTCTGTTGGGCCAATTTTAACAAGCTGTAACTTCTTCGTTACAAGGCCTCAAGACTCGGTTTTTGGCTCGTCGGCAAGTAGGCCGCGAGGGCTACAAAAGACTCCTTGTGCAAATTTTACCAATTTTGACTCCTGTTGTGCTAAAAAGAGCTCGACATATGGTCACCCAGAGAACAAATTCGGCCCATGTGCAGAAATTCTGCACATTTAATTTCGACTATTTTGGTCTTCAAACGAGCATATCTTTTTCGTCGTAAGTCCGTTTTTTTCGAAACAAAAAACCACGTTTAGCTTATAAAGTGTATTTTTAGTTTTTCTAACCTATAGTTGCAAAACGTTAACCCATTTTTCTTTATTTTATGTTTTGGAACAGTGGGTATTTTATACTCATTTCAACCACTTTTAACGCATTTTTTTTCACCAACAAATCAAGACTTCACCTAGCCTAATCCCTTTATAAGCCGAAAATACATAAGCTTAAACAACAAGAATCGAATAAACCATGAGTCAAGAAAATACGCCGAACAAGCGCAAAATAGGCAAATCCATTTCACCACCGAGACTATGGTGGGTCTTGGCCCATGCCATTCGTAGCTGTTCTATTTCCAATCGCGACCAAACAAGTGAAAACAAGAAGAATAAGCCAAAAAAACAGCTTATTTCGAGAGCTTATGTGAGCTTATCAAGAGTGTTAGTACAATCAGTCTCGTTTGTTTTGATTGATGACAAACATGTAACTTGATACATAACGTAAAATGTACAAGTTACTTGTTATCATATCTTGTCTCAACATACATTCAACACCTCTCGACCTCTCAAGTCCTCGTATGATACAACACAGGTTCGTACATGTTTGTTATGTGGCATTATGATCAAACCCTTAAAAAACTATTTAGAATGTTTAAAATACGGCTAGGTCATTAAGTATTTTAAAAAGACTAACCATTCTACTTAGAACCTCATTTCACATTTTGCATATACAAGTACTTTTACTTGTACATCATGTTTCCTAAGTTTAATAGGATAAGTACTCTTTAGGTGTCAAACTAAGACAAATGTGCTTACTCATGAAAATGATGTTAATGACATAGTAGCATAAGTAGTTTAACATCTTTAGTAGCATAAGTATATACATGTTACTTATAAATGGTACATACATGTTACATACATTTACATTTACATAGTTTACATTTTAATTTTTAAAATGGAAATATGTACATGACATCATTGCATACATCATAGTAATATCTTTAGGATATCTTGTAGATTTAGCGAATTGGTTCCGCCAAATTCTTGGGATGTTTTTACAATTTGCCTATAAATAGTAGCCCATTGTTTAACCCACTTGAACATACATTCTCTCTACCCTTTGCATACATTTAGATCAGTAGTAAACCATGTAGAAACACACATTAATCACCCTTTTCATAATGATCATAATGTTACTAACTTTCATTATGTTGTAAGCATACACTCGTAATGATCCTGTGAAGCAAGCTCAGAGATCGTGAGTCATCATCCATCACAAGCATAGCATACCTCCTGATCTACCAAAAGGCTTGGAGATCTTGAAGTCATCATCCACCAAAGCATACCAACATATGAAGATTCAAGGGCACTTGACATCCTCATTGTTTGAAGACTTCTTATTCAAGAAGTTCATGTAGATTCCACATGCATATATGAAGATCCATCACAACAAGCTTAGGGAACTTGTGATCTTCATCCATTGAAGGCTTCCTATCAATGGAATTTCATTTAGATTAGTCATTCATATCCATGACCCATTTATGTCATGGATCATCATTGTAAACATCATTGCATCACAATCTAAACATCAAACTAGATTAGGTGGTTTATGTGTTTGTGCCATAAAACACAAGGTTTCTATGTTGGGCCATAAAACATATTGGGAGTGGTTGTACCCTTGTAAAAGAACTCGACATCTAGCTTAGTGTCAAAAAAAGTATAAGCGACGACGGGAGTGGTTGTACCCTTGTAAAGAACTCGGTATTTAGCTTTGTACCGGAAAAAGTGTAAGCGACGATTGTAAGGTTTTCTCCACCGAGAAGGGAGCTTGTTGATCTAGTGAAGTAACTCTCGAGTTGGGTAATCGGGGAGTGGAGTAGGGCGGAGAGGAGCTCCGTGACTGAACCACTATAAATCATCGTGTTCGGTTTGCGCTTTCTTTTACTTATTGCTTTACTTTTATGTTTGCATTATATGATTGCTTGTGTTGTGATTAGTTGATAATACTTGTGTGACAACTTGTTTAGTATATGCTAGTCATAAACTATACTTAACATCTTTCATATTACAACAAGCTTAAACGGACATTTGATACAACAAGTTTTAAGTTTTTAAAACGGAACGTATTCACCCCCCCCCCCTCTACGTTTTTACAATTGGTATCAGAGCCTCGTGGCTCTTATTTTCAAAACAAATGGTTTTTAAAATGAGTACGATCCATGTATCAAATTACCATTGAAGCAGAATATAATATGAAAAATGTTTCGCTAAGTATACTTAGAAATTTTGTTGTTAAATGTTACTTTGTATACAAGCTTGAAGATGTCTTTGGAAAATCAAAAGAAAAGACTTCTCAAAAGATTTAAGTGTCAAATTGTATGCTTAAAGCAAATTTATGAAAAATACGATTTTGAAAGGAGTGTTTGGGATAACTATTAATTTGGTTGAAAAATTACTTCGTAAATGATTTGATAAGTCACATAAGTTGAAATGATGCTAAAATAGGAGATATTAATATATATAAAGGAAAATAATCAAGCTTGATGTACATCGTCATGTTTTAAACACAAAGTGATGAAAAGTATCTTTCCTTTTATGCTATGCTATGTGACTACTTGTTCTAGCTATTTGCATACATGTTGTTTGCTTGTTTAATGTTGTGATTACACTTGTTTTTTTGTAATGCATAAGTGTAAATCTTGCCATGATATTCATTTGCTTGTTTGTCAATTTCCTGTTTATGCACAATAGGACTTTTGCTAGATTTTGTGCAATAAGTTGAAAATTTGTTTTAGATAGCTTTTCTTGCAAATGTTATGAATAATTGACTTGGGAATGAGAACTAGGTTAAACTAGTTAAGTGTCTTGTAAATTGTTGTTTTGCACATGATCTCTCCAAATGGTTCAAGCATTGAATTGAGTCACTGCCTTAAAGTATTATCTAATAGTATCTTTGATAGAGTGTTTGGTATAAACAATTTAAAACAATGATGTGTTGAATTGTTATGTTTTTAGGATAATATCTTGTTGTTAAACATATATGTGAACTTACTTGACGATGCAGGATGATAACACTTGATGTTATCAATTTTCCATGTTTAAGCCACTGTTTGGCTTAACTTCCATATATAGTAAGTTCAAAATCGTCCATTTGATCTATATGTTACCATGTGTTAGAACATATGTTTTTTTTTAGTCAACCACAACTAATTAATTACATATGATTTAGGATAATTTTCGGGATTTCAATGGGTTTCGGTTACTTAGAAATCGCCTTTGTAAAATTTTTCGATCGGCGGATATGGCGGAACCATAATTTGGGTACCGTCTGTTGAAATTTTTGGTCCGCCAAAACAGGCCCAACGGATTC